>OY660876.1:11448571-12685357 GCA_962446985.1 Xyrichtys novacula | reverse complement strand
AGGTCAGCTAGGAGTTCAAATATTTGGGTACAGTCCTTGCAGATGTCCCCGTTCTATAAAGTTTGACACATATGAAAAAATAAACACAATCTTTTCATAATTTGTGCAAAGTAATGTGTTGCAGAGTCAGTTATGCTTGATTGAAGACTGAAAATAAAATATCTTTGCTTGATTTGAAAATGTAAGGAAAAAGTAAAAAAATATACTTCCTCTTTGATAAAATGCAAATCTGATTTTACTCTGAAAGAAATCAACTCTATTTCTGATCATTTGTCTCGCTACTTCCAATTTGTTGGTGTACAGCTTTGCAGTTACAGGGTGCATGTTAAAAAAAAAAAAAGATGAATGTTTTACTTATTTACATTTACTTAAGGGATTCAAATCAACACCTGAACTCAGTCTACTTTTTACTGACGCAACTGATACGGCAGAATCAACATCCCATAATTTCTTAAAATGAAAATGTATTAACATATTAACAATGATATGTCCGTTTAAGTGGTTACAGAAGTATTTCACAGTATATGATGATGATGATCCACAGATTTCTCAGTAACATGACATTTTCTTGTTTTTTCTTGTTCGAATATTCGTTGTTTGTTAAATTATGTCCAAGCAAGTTTGTAAAAATCAAATTAAATTTTATATCATCACTTACCTGGGCATCGGGAACATTGTGCAAATCATCCAGGTCATTTAAAGCTGAAGTCAGAGCTGCAGAGGAAAATATTCTATGTTAATAAAAACAAATGGTAACACTTTACAATGACCATTAATGTTTGATCATCATTTAAAAACAGCATATAGACCAATTATAAATAGCAAATAGATAGTTTCTTTAAGTTAATAGTTAATTTACCATCAACAAACAATTAAATTATGATTAATATTTTCATGAATTATTAATGAAGTATTTATTAAAGGTTTATATAAGGTTTGAATATTGGTTGTAAATCATCTAGATTCAAATGTTTGTCAGCAGCCCTTTGTAAATGGGTCAGGGTTAGGTTTTTAAAGTTGTAAAATTTACAATTTATTAATGGTCTATATGCTATTTACGTATGATGATTAAACATTAATAAACTATCTGCTTACCATTTTGAAATTGTCTATTTACCATTTCTAAGTTATGGTTATTGTAAAGTGTTACCAAACAAATATAACTGCGTATTTATTTTCTATCATTCACTTTTTTATTGATCATAATAAAACAAAATCTCACCACAGCCCCCGAGACCAACGAAGAGAAGCAAAGCAATCTTAAAGAAGGCCATCTTCTGTTACTTTCACAGTCCTAGATGAACGTCTACCCTCCTGGAGTCTGTGCAGGGAACTAAGAACGCAGCTTATATTTGTCAGAGCCCACCTGCCACCTGTAGCCCCCACCAGTCGGTTTGTGGCAAAGAGAAAGCTACTAGTGGGATTTGTAAAGATGTGTTTCGTGAAATGTTAATCAGGTTTCATATCCTCAAACTGAGGTGCAAAACTTCACCACTAAAATAGAAAATGATATGCAGAAGTTGTACTTTGTTGCATCCTGTGTCATCAGTATGAATTTTAGCTGTGTATATTGACATTTGATTTGTGCAGTAAGAAACAACACAAACATTTACTATAGTGCATCATAACCGTAACTAATCTACGCAAGCTAAAAAAGTGCCAAAATAATTGTCGCACCATCAACTTCAAACAGATCTCATTTTAATTCAGGTGGCCTAATTTTCTCCTTTCAAAAAACACATCATGCTGTGATGTCTGTAAACCTTGAACATTTATTCATTCTTCATTTTACAGCCCCTACAATGTGAAGGTTTCAGCCTTTCTCTCAAAAGCAGGTTGTGTTACTCGTCACTCTGGCGACTCCTAGTGGCAGCTTCATATAAGACACTGATGGCAAATGAACCACCAGTAAACTACTAAAAACTACAACCAAAAAGACATCCGTAATCTGAAAACTGAAACAGAATTCTGAAGTGATCTTGGAAGCATTCACCTTGTGCACAACTTTATTTCCAAAAGTGATAGGAAAAAAAAAACATTTGCTGAAGTTAAAAAAATACTGTGTCCATTTTAATTTTAATGTCAGTAACACATTCGGGAAAAAAATTACAAGGGTCTGTATATGTTTACCGGTGTGCCACTATCCACTGTTAAATACTCAGGATGTGGTTTGGTAGTTTGTATGTTTAAATGCACATTTAAGCAGCTCTATAGTCATAGCTTAGCCAGTGTCTTTTCTGGGTTAGAAGTTCCCCGAGGAGCCCCTTTGTCCACTTAGTAGTATATGTTGCTTCTAACTCTTTCAGCAACTTATTGCACTTTTACAAATGTGCAAATTGACCATGCCATGTGCACCAATCCAAGGTCAAAGGGTCGTTCTTCAGAGGATTCAGTGTCCATGATTTTAGAGGTCTGACTGGTGACAGTACAGGCCAGCTGAGCTTGGATGAAGGTGGTGGCTGTATCTGATTTAAATACAGTTTCCTCTTTGCATGATAGAGTTCTTACTTGTATTTGTTTATTTTGTACTTTTGCATAGTGGAGCACTTTGCAATGAAAACTCTGAAATTTAACCACTTGGTGAAACTTGAGATCATGATGTAACCTTGACTCATAAATACTCAAATATGCTATGACGGTGATGATGGTGATAATGATGAAGGATTAGTTCTCTTCTTAGGAACAGATTTTTTTGGGCTCCTCCTTAGAGACTAATCACCATCATAAAGGTGTCAGTGCGTGACAACACAAATGTTTTCATTTCTTTGAATACGAAGAATGTGCATCAACTGGTGGACGAACAGCCTGAGGGGTTTCGAGTGTTTCATTTATCAACTATTACTATATAAAATACACATGTGCACATCTATGACACTGAATATTATCACTAAGCAAATAATAAACTTTTGTCCGGTTGTGTTTGTTGGAAAAAAATTGTGCTGTCCCAACAGATGCCCCAGTTCTGAACAAAACAAAAAGTCATCTGATGGAACTAAATCAACAACTTAATTTGGTTAATCCTGTCTGATTAAGGAGCCTAACGTTTAGTCGCGGTATGAATACTTTGACACACAATGCCGCTGGAGTGTGTGTGTACCACACCCACTCTCAGTATTTGATGTAGGCTTGGTCTGCTCTATAACAACATGTCCGACGTTGCTAACTCTATAGTCACTTTTCCATCGACAGTAGCCCAGGACTGTGTTATGCATTCATTCATTATGATTCAGAAAATGTTTAAGGGTTAGTGTGATAAAGGTCAACTCGTTCACAGAAGAGAAATACGAAAACTGCTAAAGGAGCTGTATGAACGAATGAGTACAGCCTCGATTCTCTTTTAAACTAAAAGAAAGTATGTGTTTTGCCCCAAAAGTACTGCTGTGGAAATCAGTTAAAAAGTCTTGTTAGACAGTCGGTTTTATACCTTAAAATATTTTGTACAAAAATTAAAAAAAACATTGGTTTGTGTGTGAGAGTGCATGTGTGTGCGCGTGAAATGTAAGTTTAGTTTTACACAGAATAAGGATTTCTCTGATGGGACCATAAGTGTAAAACATAGAAGAGTATCATGTTGCCACATCATGTTGTTTCATAAAGTTTTGTTGCATAACATAATGTTACATCATGGACTTATTGTTTTTTATCAAATCATATCGGGTCATTATCTATGTTGAATTTTTTAACTAGGATGAGATGAGATGAGATGAGATGAGATGAGATGAGGGGGAATCGGCTTTGCCCAGTCGTGCAAATCTGCTGCCGTGTTTTCAGCACACAGAATATCCTTTAGTCAGTGCAGACCAGGTGCAGGGAGTAACCATGGTAACATGAACACTGTCTGTCTGGTCTGTTGACTAAGAACTTTTTCGAGCCAAGAGTTGAATTGTTTTCTCATTTGTTGTGTGATTCGATTGTCACAAAATCAACTCAATTACACCCACATGCCAAAAACCCTCCCATGTACTGGATTTATGGCTGACTTATAAACTTTTATTGATTTGTTATTTTTTCTTGTGAACTTAAATGGCATTTTACTTCCTTTTCCTGTTCATGGTGTCATTCTCTCCCACCTACGGCTTTTGTCTTTTTTCCAAGTTATTTAACTTTGAACCTCACTGTCACAAGCAAAGCCTTGTCTCATAGGGAATTTTTGTTTTGAGCTGGCATAGCCTACGATGGTCTCCACAGAGGTGCTTCTTTGACAGGAGATATTAAAAATGATGAATTATTAATGTTCTGTTGGGTTTTTAGTTAGATTAGTAGGAGGGAAAAGATGATAAGTGTGAATTAGTTTGACTTAATCTTATTATAAGTTGAATTAAAAAAAAAACAAGGTTCTTTTTTTATGCTAACACAACAGCAATGATGGCAACTGTAGATGACAACATCCATAACCACAAGACGATGGCCCTTATTCTAGAAAAATTCAGAAACTAGATAAAGATTCAGTCTAGATATCAGGCTTTGTCTTCCTGTTCCTCTATCCTCTTCCAGATCTTTGTGTTGCTACTAATGTTTTGTGTTTTCAGGTAGGTCGAATTTCAGTTGGTGTTATCTAAGGTGTATTGCATTTAATTCAATGCCACATGTCAATGCTCTTTATCCACAAGGCTTTGAATGATTAATCAAACCAGTGTCCATCACCCAGCCACTTGCACATTATAGGTTTAGTTAGTTAAACAAAGAGATCCTCTCCGGCACAGCAAGATCATTTAAAGCTCTTTTAATATAGTTTTAAGCTTAGATCCTAAAGCAAACTGCGCTGTTTAATCCAACTTGGAGGAGATCTTTGTTAGTGCGATCCAACTTTCCATATGTTTTCTACTTTATGGAGGCTGTCCTCCTGTTATGCCTGATATACTGAACATTACATGCTGGGCTTCAATGACATTTTTCAGACCGAATTCAGTCCTTCTAGCTTAACTTTTATATGAGCACCAGTGACCAGTGTGGATAGCAGTAATGTGTTGTGTGTTGGTACTTTAGTACTCAGTAAAATGTGACAAAAAAGACAAGTTGATCAGATTTAAAAGTATCATGAGGCTTTCATCAAGTATTATGATAAGAAGCCGAAGTGAAAGTGCTGAAAAGTTGTGCTTTCATCAAACAGGAGGTCTTGTCTTTTAGGAGAACAGTGTGTATCTGTGAGCAGGTCAGGTACCTGTCTAAAAAACAATGAAAAACAGGATAAAAACAAAGGTGTTTTACAGTGGTATAAGGGCTGTGAGCAGTGATCTACTAAAAGATGCAGACTCATTCACTCAATACAAATGAAGCACTGCATTTTCCCGTCAGGTAGACAGGATTTACAGCCATTCTTTTTATCGCTTCACATTCGAATGAGATGATGAGAAAGCCCCAGTTGGCATAAAGCCAGTAATGAGTAATCCCACGGTGAGATAGTGTTTTTTAGAAGTTTTTACATCCAACTGTCCTACATGTTTTTATTCATATTTAGCACAGCAGCTTCAGAGAGATGCAGACTGATCATGTGCTTTTTAAATTGTAAATGTAAATGTTCTTTGTTTATACAGCCCTTTACAACAACGCTCTCGGTGAACCAAAGTGCTTTACAGTACATAGAAAATAAAAATGAATAAATAAAAACAATAAAAGCACAAAAAAAAATCTAACAAACAATAAAAGCAACAACAACAAAAAAAGAATAAAATACAGTGCAAAAAAATAAAGTGTCACCACACTACTGGGTATTAAAATCCAGCATAAAGAAGTATATTCTCAACCAGGATTTGTGAACTATCATAAACTCTTTGATTATGAGTATTTGTGTTTGAAGCCGTGTGCATCTTGTCTTTTAAAGAAACGGTCCTGACTGTCTTTTGTCTGCTGTGCCAACAGGACATACTTTCAGATTATTTTTTCTTACATAACACTAAGATAAATTTGATTAATGGAAGAAGACACTGTTTTTTTAATCATCAGAGCTGTTTAAGTGTGCCGAATTCTGTTGAATTTTGCCATTTATTAGGTTTAGTTTTGCTTTCGCAGTAATTGTGCTAAAGATGCAGTTGGCCTACATTGGGTTGTAGTTCATACACCTAATTAATGATTAAGTACGTTTTATCTTGATCTGACAAGTTTCCCAAATGTGCCTGCAGACTAATCTCTATAATCAGTAGTTTATGGTAGCAAAAGAGTGTCACTTCCAGCAATCCAAGTGCAGCACTCCTCAGAGGAGCAGCACCAGTGTCTGGAACTGTAGATAAATACTAAATGGTAATGTTAACCGGAGACTGATCCTTGTGTTCCTGCTTTGATGTAGGTTATGTGAGCACTTTTACAACGTGAGCTTGCACTTCCTGTTGGGCATGTCAGGCTGACGGCCCCTAACACTCTTAAGGAGGAAGTAAAAACAAGCTCAAGGTGCTGAAAAGAACAACAATAGAGAGTTTTGGCATTGTAACTCGATGAGTTATCCAGGTACCTGGCGTCACCATAGTTGTCTGCAAATAATAGTTGTGGGATTCCATGACGGCGTGTTTTGTTCCTGCGCAGGTTTCTTCCTTGTCAATCTTCGGTGATCTTGTGAAATCACCTTGGCATCCTGCTTGTCACTGTTTCCTCCTGGTGCAGAATTTGTGACAGAATCTGCAAGTTTAGCCCTCAAGTTTTCTCCTGTTGAATTTAAGACACTTTTTAACATTTTTGAAGACACTGGGGCGTTTCTGTTCATGTTGTTTGAGACTGAAGAAAACTGTAACTAAAAACTACGAATCAAACTCAAAAAACAAAACAGAGTCTATAAACTGAGAAACTACAAAGAAACTGACCCTGTCACCTGTCTTTGTTTTGCATGCGTTCATTAAAATGTTCATAAAAACTACATATATTTGCAAAATTTGACCAAACTTATGGTCTGTTATATTTGAAAACAGATAAAACTTTGTTGTCTGCACCATCTTTGACAGAAATTCTCCTTTGACAAGACTCAACAATACACGCTACTCATCGAAATACATAGTTAACACAGTCAAGAGTAATTGATGGGATCAAGGTAAATGGATCATTTATTTATTATTATTATTTTTTATGTGTTTGAGATGTGTTTGAGATGTGTTCAGGGTTATTACTGCTGAGAGTGAAGGATTCCTTGAAGATGTTTTCCCAGGTCAGTGGGACTTTGCACCTTCTGCCTGATAGACCAGACTTAGGGTCTATTACTGGAAGGAGTAATCTCTGACACAGCGTTGGTATCAACTCTGATCCTCTCTATCTGCTGAAAGTTCTAACATTTACAGCTTTCCAAAGAAAAAAGGCAACTCCAATATCCAAGTACCTAAAACACAGCACATGAAAAACATCACAGCTTACATTTATATACTTTCTTTTTTGCAAATCACTTGACTATTATTGCTGCAACAATTTAACTTCTCCTCAAAGATCTGTATGCACTAAATGTTCAAATACCTCCATCACATTTATTCCGATTTATCTCGATCAATTGTTCTGCCTCTATAGGATGTAGGACTCAGGGAGAGTACAAATAATGAACGAGTTAGTGTTAACCTGCTGTGTCTTCAACATGAAACCAAAACTTAATAAGCCTTATTGTGTAGCCGTGCCACTCCAAACTAAACTATTACCCAAACTTCATCTTCATCAAAATACAACCCCAGTTCTGAAAAACTTGAAAAGCTGCATAAAATGTTGATAAAAACTACAGATTTCTTTATACTTGGGAGTAATTTAAATCCCATATATAACTAAAAATAGTGTAAATACAATACATCAAATATTGAGACTGAATTATTATTTATTTATTTATTTGGTGAAAAAGATGTGCTTGTTTTAAATTTGATGCGAACCACAAATCCAGTTGGGACTGAAACACGTCAGTCATTGCATTGTATCAACTGTCTTTAATCAACACTAAAACCATGTGATGAGACCAGTTTCTGGAGTTTTGAAAGTGAAAAGTCGTTTCAGCTGTTTAACCCTTCGTAGTCTCCTTTGTCCTTTTTTTTTTTATGATGCACAAAATATTTTCAATCAGGAGTAATAAAAACATGAGCGAAGACAGACTCTGTTACATCTGTTACACTGAGCAGAGTCAATCAAAGCAGGTTCCTGAAACAGTCAGTAAGACCTCCTAATAGAAGCAGACACAGAGTTGTAGTGAAGCCTGGGGAAGTTTAAGTTGATAAACTCTGTTTTTGTGTGTGGTTAAATCCATTTTGGGGGGTAAATAAGACAATAGAGCATTTTAGACTTATTTTTGTGTGTAGGGAAAGTTTTAAGATGTTCCTCTCTGAACTGAATTTTGCCTTTGTGTGAAATAAGGAAACGTACATGGAAAAAAAACAAGATGTGACCTTTTGTTCCTCGAACTTACCTTGAGTGAAGCAAGACTTCATACAGCAAGACCTTAGAAAACTAAGATAAGGGTCTGACCCCAAACTAAGGTCATGTTAAATCACTTAAATTAATTTTTAGAGACATTTGAAGGACTATTGAGTTGAACAAAGATTTAAAATGCAGTTTCATTTTCTTAAATGTCGCCATAAAATTGGACTTCCTCAAGTCCTTTTAGCGTAATCGGTCAGGGAGGGACTTTATTGTCTCCAGTACAGGGTCTGCTGCTTCCTTATGTGTATCATGAAGGTTAGCTCTTTGTTGTATAACTTTGCAAACTGACTTATTGTCATCGTAAATGACTCATATTGTCCAAGACAGCTCTGCTTCCTGGATTGTAGGGGATTTCACTGACAAAAACAAAAGCATGTTGTATTGTTAAATCAAACAAAACCTGGTATTTGTTTCTATTATTACAAATGAACATTTTCTTAGCTGTTGCCTCATCAAAAAAGTGGAGTTTCCCGACAGTGCGCTCCTGTCATATTGTTTTTTAAGTAAATGTCTGCTCTCTAACCAACTGACTCGAGAAACAGGATTTCTTGCTAAACCCTGAGGTTGGCTTGCAAGGTTTAAGCCATTGCAACTAATTTCTGCTTTTTTGACTTCCTTCATAGAGAACTGGTCAGTATTAATGCAACTTTCCAGGGCATGTTGCAAACAGGATGATTTGCTGACAGAAACGTGAACCAGCACTTTTTTAACGTGACACAAGCAAAACTCTGAGTGGAGACAATCAAAGGAATGGATATTTTGTACGGTTTTCTTTAAATATCAAAGTTTTGCTAAAATAATTTGCACATGCGTCCAGCAATCAAAGTTCAGACAGAACCCATTAAGAAATTTCTCAAAACCAGCTCCAGACCCACTTAGCATTTTTTGGTCTAAAAGAGGTCTAATAGATGTCTAAATAAATGGACGACTGGTCTAAAGTCAGGCTACCACTGGTCTAAAATGAAAGTTTTTTAGACGTCTAAATTTAGACCAAGTTTAGACCAAGTCTAAATCTGCGCTTTATCTATATACTACACTGTATATTGCTCAATGGCTATCCTAATTATTTTTGTTAAGTACTTGGAGATCAGTCATGCAACTCACAGTTGCTTTTTGAAATAAATAGTTATCGAATAATGGGTTAAAGTGCAACGTCTAAACTCCGTCTAAAAATATACAGAATCTAGACGGTTGAAATTAGGTCTAAAATAAAACTAGACGTCTAATAGCCGTCTATTGCTCAGTGGGTAGTCAAACTACATTCATTTTCATGAGTTCTAAGAAGTCTGTTAGTTCTTTTTACATTTCCCTTCAACTTCCAGCCAAGAAATCCAGACAGTGTAGTTCAGTCATTCACATTTGTGCAGCTTCTCACTCCATGTCTCTGTTGTTAAATCATTTCAGACTAAAGTACTTTTTTATGCATGTTGAAGCTCCTGTGAAAAGTTTCATTGCTGCTTTAAGACACGATTAAATCAATTCTGATGAGGCTTTACGAGTCAAAAGTGCAAACAAGACCGTTAACAACAACAAGTATGTATTTATTTATTGATTGTTTGTTTATCAAATCTTATTCTTTGGGCTTGTCACGCCTGTATTTTAAGAGAAAGGACTGTGAATAAAGCAGGAGTGACTTTACAGCTTGGAATCAAACCAGGGCCACCCGTGTGAGACATAAACTCCGTATATGAGGCATGCGCTTTGACTACTAGACCACCGGCACCCCAACGACATGTTTGATTTTGACATAGTCAGTGTTTACGGCTTCCACAATGTGTGCAGCTGCATGTTGCAGAAAAAAAGCCTTTTGTGATTTTTCAAAGACAGAAAGCAGAGTAAAATTTTAGGGTTTAAAAAAAACTACTCAGTACACATGAGTTTTGTACTTTGCGTGTCTGACTTGTTTTGAAGCCAAGAAAAGTGATCTGTGCACATCCAGCCTTACAGGACAAAAACCAGCAGGTGATGCTGATTCACGTTTACCTGGACAAAGACTTTCACACCACAATCGGTCAAAATGATAACCATGAAAGATGCAGTACTAATTTCCTGAGTGTGTTAATCAATGAGGAAGGCTTCTCATGGATTGGTTGACCTTTCAGACTCTCTTCCTTGTTCTGATATCAGTGACCATTGTGCGTGTCAGCTATGAAAAAACTATTGTGTGAAACAACAACTGCAGGGTTCCCCCCTCATAACAAACCAAAGTTTGAACTTAAACCTCTCTAACCTTTTCCTTGTTGTACAACCATTTGTCACAGGTGACACCTTTTACTTATTGACCTATGGGAAAGTCAATAAAGCACAGACTGGAACTACGGACTGTAGTCTACCAGAAAGGAAACAAATAATTTTTTTATTGGGCGGGTCTTGTTAAATCAGATGAAATGGTTGTAATTGCTGTAGTATTTCAAGAAATGTGAACTCCTTCCTCTATTGAAAGCCTTCCTCAAGTTTATCAGTGTCTTTATGGCACAGCTATGAGCCACAACATGTCAACATCAGCCAACAAGTATCTGTCCAAATCTAACATCCCTTCAGAGGCTGGAAGAGCTTAAACTGTCTGAAATATTCCTTTAAAAAATCAGCATAAATCGTAATTAGATAAAGGAAAATGTTATTTATTATTATTATTGCTTCCCCTGACTGATGAGGATTTCTAATAACAGATTGTGTACGACTTACTGACCTGTTTTCTAGATTATCAGTCCATCAATCAATAATTGATAAGGATGAGGGATTTCCTCCAGCACAGTGAGGAGGAAGAAGGAACTGCAGCTCTTTACTGACAGTAGCTTCACCTGAACAACCCTGGGGGCGAGGCCTCGTGGCCTCACACTGAATAAAAAGAGGTGTGAGGCTGTGAGAAACATCACTTCAGACTTCAGATCTCTAAGAGCATTTGAAACCTTCTCATCTATCTCCAAACCCTACACACACAGGTAAGGAGAGTCCTAGAGTTCTTTATTTTTCAGGTTATGAGGTGCTTGACAAATATATTTGTGTATGCTTTTTTAAAGGTAGTTTAGTAACTTTATTCTTGACTTTTCAGAGATGCATCTCTCTGTCCTTTTTGTGCTGGGCATCAGCTTGATGTCTGCTCACTCCAAACCAGCCGGTACGTCTGCAGCAGTTTTTGACATTTTTCTCTGAATTTGACTCTCGTAGTGCTGATCAGGTTGAACGAATCCTGTCATGTTAATGCCCATTTTAAAGAGTGTGGTACTTTCTTTGCAGGATTTAGCAGTTCTCTCCTTCAGAGTTGTTTTGAGGACGCCAAGAAAATTGTGGATGATGCATACAAGTACTCCAGAGAAGAGTGAGTACTTGTTGCATGAACATATGGAGCTAATGGGTTGACTGGGTGTGTTTGGGATACACAAAGATGTGGCAAAGTGCTTTTTTTAATATGCATAATTTTCTTTAAATTTAAGTCTCTGTATGTCTGTAAATCGTCAAGCAATGAAATAATTAGATAAGGTGAGATTTAATCAGCTTTTGTAAGCAAATTGAGAATTTAAGACTAGAAGATTGAGTGATTGGATGAATATAGCAAACCTGTTTTTTTGACTGCTTGTGTAAATGAGCTTTCTATCAAAAGTCAAATTTCTTCCAAGAACAAAACACTTTTGATTAAACTTTTTTCACTTTTTATCTCGTAGGAGTCTGAGACGAGTCCGCAGGGAGGTGGTACGTCCACACGACGCTCTCCGTCTCATGAAACAGCCTCGTGCCCTCACCCGTCAAGCTGTGAGATCTGCTGACTACATGTCCCAAACCCTCCGTCTGCTGCACGAGAGGGCACCTCACGTTCACAAACGCTCCCTGAACGCAACAGGTCAGGAAACAAAGACAACACATCCACGCAAACACAGTTGTCACATTGTTACTGTGACATTTTTTTTCCCCATTCTTGGTTGAACCTGTACGGGGTCCTGTTTCATAATGTGGTCACAGAAAACACTTTGAAGTTGTAATTAGGTCTTGACAAAGACAGCAGACAGCAGACATGAACCTAGTCAAGGTATCCTGTGCTGTTTGTTTTTTCAGATCTGCTCACTGAAGAGGACCTGATGAAGCTCGCTGAAATAACCGGATGTTCAGCTCAGGTCACTTTACCTGAATGCCGCACCACACAAAACCTCGACAAGTATCGCACAGCCACCAGCGTCTGCAACAACTTGTAAGAGAAACATATAAGAAGACGTTTCTAGGACTATGTTTTAAATTTGCTATAAAGATGAAATTAGGATTTTTTTTTATTTCAAATCTACAAAAACGTAATTGAAAATTTTTTAACATAGAACACAATCTTAATGATCAGCTTCTGCTGCTTCTTTTGTGGTCTTGCTTTCCTGAATTTGAAGGAAATACTTGTGAAACTTCTTAGGCAATTCACCACAGAAGGTGTCAACACTGAAACGCTGAAATTTCTCAAACAGCATTTCCAAACTTGAACGTCTCTTTCTCACCTTCAGAAAAAACCCGCGTTTCGGAGCCTCCAACACACCCTTCGCCCGCTGGTTACCCGCCGAATATGATGACGGCGTCTCTGAACCGAAAGGGTTTCAATTGAACCGGACGTTTAACAACTTCATGCTCCCACTGGTACAGCCCTCAGAATCCTGCAACTGTTGTATTGATTGATATACATGATGGATTGTTCAAACTGGAAAACTGAAATAAATTCTTCTTTTCTCAGGTGCGACAGGTGTCCAACAACATCCTCAGCACAACAGATGCAGGCGTGGTCAACGACACAGAGTTCACTCACATGGTGACTTTGTTTGGACAGTGGAATGACCACGATCTCACCTTCACACCCTTCTCCCCCAGCATCGTCTCCTTCAGCAATGGGATAGAATGTGAAGAAAGCTGTGAGAGAACTGAGCCGTGCATCCCCATAAGGGTCAGTGTGACAAGTCAAACTCAAATGTTCATTTTCTTGTTTCCACTTAAAGATTAGATCTGTAACCTTTGATTCATGCGTACCCAACAGATCCCTCCCAATGACCCTCGCTTCCCTACCGGCCCAGACAGTTGCATCCCCTCCTTCAGATCAGCCCCGGTTTGCGGAACAGGATTCTCGGCCTACAACTTTGGTGGGGAACCCAACAAGAGAGAGCAGATCAACGCTCTCACAGCCTTCCTGGATCTCGGCCAGGTCTACGGTTCCGAGGAGAGTCTCGCTCTGTCTCTTCGCAACCTGAGCAGCGACGACGGCCTGATGCGCGTGAACACAGAGTTCAAAGACAACGGCCGTGAGCTGCTGCCCTTCCACCCTCTCCAGGTGAACATGTGCGCCACACGCAGAAGGACGACCAATGACAGCAACGCCAGAGAGGTGCCCTGCTTCATTGCAGGTAAGTCAACTTAAAAGTTCAATCACAGCAAAGGTCGTGATCCGAGGGAGTGAGTGCAATGAGTCTCGGATCACCCTTTTCCGATCAACTCTAAAAACCCAAACCCCTCTCTCTCTAAGGTGATGTCCGTGTTGACGAGAACATCGCTCTGACTTCTCTTCATACGTTGTTCCTGCGGGAGCACAACCGCCTGGCTCGTCAGCTGAAGAGGTTGAATCCACAATGGGACAGTGAGACCCTTTACCAGGAAGCCCGCAAGATCATGGGTGCCTACACACAGGTAGGTACACCTGAAGGCCAGTTAGCATTCACAGCTACAGTCATACACTCCACTGTCTTTCCCAGAAAATAAGTTTCTGTCTCTGTCTCTCTAAGGTGTTTGTGTTCAGGGACTATCTGCCACATATTGTGGGTGACAGAGCAATGGCGACACTGCTTGGGCGTTACCCCGGCTACAATCCCAACGTTGACCCCAGCATCGCAAACGTCTTTGCAACAGCAGCTTACCGCTTTGCCCACTTGGCCATTCAGCCAGTGCTAGGTCGTCTTGACGCTAACTACAGGGAGAACTCTCAGTTCCCCAGTGTTCCCCTCTATGAGGCTTTCTTTGCGCCCTGGAGAGTCGTCTTTGAAGGTGAGTAATTCAGAGATAAATACTGTAACATGTCAGTCAACTCTCTCTTAAACTTGCAACCTAATCTTGGTTTTCTCTCTCTCTCTCTAAAGGTGGCATTGACCCTCTGCTCCGTGGTTTGGTCGGCCGTCCTGCTAAGCTGAACACCCAGGACCACATGATGGTGGACGCCATTAGGGAGAGGTTGTTCCAGTTTGTGCAGCATCTGGCTTTGGACCTGGGCTCTCTTAACATGGAGAGAGGACGTGACCACGGCTTGCCTGGTACATCCCTTCCTCTGGTTTCTGCCTTTCAACCCTTTTTTCAATCTATGTCTTTCCTCACAGTCCTAATTTACTCTCTTTTTGTTGTTTTGATTCATCTAGGCTACAACGCCTGGCGCAAGTTCTGCGGCCTGTCTACACCCAGAAACCAGGCAGAACTTGCTCAGGTCCTTAACAACAGTGACTTGGCCGCTAGGCTGCTGCGGCTCTATGGTACACCTGACAACATTGATACCTGGTTGGGAGGTGTGGCCGAGCCGTTTGTGCGTGGCGGTCGTGTTGGGCCTCTGTTCGCCTGCCTCATTGCTCAACAGTTCAAGAAGATTCGCCAAGGAGACAGGTCAGAACATTAGCATCTTTAATACTGTGTGTAAAGCTCTGATCCTGCCGGCGTGGACGCACTTACCTCTTTCCTTGCTCTCCTTGTTTTAAACGGTTAGACTTTGGTACGAGAACCCGGGTGTCTTCAGCTCTCGCCAGAGACGGGCCCTCTCCTCAGCTTCACTGTCAAGGATCATTTGCGACAACACAGGAATCACCTCCATCCCCGCTGATCCCTTCGCCGTACCATCACGCAGGAACCTGTTCGTCAGCTGCTCCAGCCTTCCACGACTGAACCTGTCAGCCTGGAGAGAGAGGCCCTGCTCAGGTGAAACAGCACGGGTCCAGACTCATTAACCTTTAGAAAGGGGGGCACCATTTTCACAATCATTTGTCACCAACTGTAGTTTCACCTGGTGTGTGTTTATTTCTTCTCTAACCCCTTTGTGCGGACATCGTTCTTCATGTGTGGTGTTTAATCTTGCAGGACCAGGTGGTAGCTGTACTGAAGTCAGTGCAACAGAGGTCGGTTTTAAATACTAACACTGAGTTTTCACATTTTATGAGCACCATTTAGCCACACTTTCTGAAAAAACGTGCACATTCAAATCATTCAGCACCTCTTGTACTTAACCTTTGGTGAAAGTAAATAACATGTAACAACAATTTTTCACGAGTTTTAACTATTAAATGTTTCTGATGTACAGAGTGTGAGCGACTCGGACCTCCCGGACCACGGGGGCCTAGAGGACAACGAGGTACTTTTTTCAATCAACCTTTGACAGCTGAATTTCCTCTGAATGGTTTAAAATGTTGTAATATTTTAATGTTACACATGCTGTGTTAAGTCACTGACTTACACTTTTTCAGCATTTTCCATTATAGGCTACGTATTGTATGGGTTAATTCTGATTGCATAATTTAATGTGTGCACTCAGCAATACAAACCACAAAACATAGAAAATGTCTGAGGAATTCATTAACAGTGCATTTGTGTTAAAAACTTTGTCTTTAAAGAGGAAAAAATACACCAAGAACAAAAAGTGTTCATAATAATAGTGATAATAATTGTTTTATTTTTAGCTATGCATCACTCAAAACATTGAAGCAGTTCAGAAATACATGTAAATAATAAAGTAAAGTATATAACTGTGTACTGTGTATTCTATGAGCACTTTGAATAAACCTTTTCCTGTGTATCTTTGCAGGTCTAGCTGGACCCCCTGGACCAAGAGGCCCCAGAGGCCCCCCCGGATATATAGCACTCAACGTTAATGCCTCACAGCCGCTATCTGCCTTCTCCGTCCTCCTGGGCAAGTACAGCTTAAGCTCAGAGAGAATCATTTACTTCCACCAGGTCATCTACAACGAACAGCACCATTACAGCACAAAGACCGGCATGTTCACGTGCGTCATCCCCGGTGTCTACCAGTTCAGCTTTACTTGCATGACCTACAAAAGTACAGGAAGCATGGACCTTAGATGTAACAACCAGGTGGTGCTGCACAGTTACCCTGTTTACCAGGGAGGCCGCCACATGGCTTCAGGAGACACCGTGCTCCGGCTAGAGAAGGGAGACAACGTGTGGGTGGAGGCCAAAGAAGGGACCAAAGGCCTGAGCACTAAAAGCCACTTCTCAGGACATCTGCTCTTCGCTGTGTGACACAAACGCGTCTTCTTCAGGCTGAGCCTCCACCCTCTAATGCACTAGTTCTCTGTCTGCTTTAGGATCTCTTTCATGACTGCACCTTTTTGCACTGAACCTCACCTAAAAGTAATCAGGTTATAGCAAATTTCTAAGATAGTTTGATTTATAATCTTATCTTTGTTCCTCGGAGTAGGATTAAGCTTCAGCTGACAAACGAACATGTTCAAGTCTCTGAAACACCAACAAAAATTTTCATGAGCAGCTAAATAAACATGAATGACTCTGATTACAGCAAATCCAGTAAACTGTTACAGTATGCAGTCTATTTTACTATTTAATATCATCAGTAGCTAGATTGTGATGGTGGAAACACCGGTATTTTAATGATATTTTTATGCACTGGTGAAATATAGACATGTATCTTAAATGCTGCATTGTGCTTTGACTGTGAGGCTATTTCTATTGTAACTTTCAAATGTGTTTGTGTTTTGCATAGATAAATAAACTAAGCTGCAATTAAAACGTGTTTATGCGTTCTTTGTTAGACCAGAGTTACTGCATGGTTACTTATCTGAATCACAAAAGCTAACAACGATACTGACAGCAGGTCCGCTAGCACGAAGGATGAGACACATGTCTACTCACAGAACCTGTTTGTCAAAAAAAAAACACCCTGTCTTATGTAATGTGATATTCAAGTCAGATAAAAACACATCAACCTGGAGTTTTCCGTCTGTTATCTACCATTTAGCACATGAGCCATTTGTGTAGCAGCTAGCAGTTTTAAAACCAAAGCTCTGAGGGTTCAGTGTTTCCACTTTGTGCTTGGTCTGAAAAAAGGAAAACAGGTGGAAATGTTGGGATTCTTGGCATCTCATATGTTTGTCAGATACATGAAGCTTGAGTTCACTCACTTTCTGAATCTACATGTACAACACAACACCGACAAAGGCACAATCTTCAGTAAATATCCATCTTATGCTGTGTATGCTCCCTGTAGATGGAGCCATTGTCCTTTTACAAACAAAATTAATATAACATGTGTATGTATAATCCATGTCAGGACATGACCAGTTAATCTAAAGTCTAGGCTTTCAAAACATCTGAAAAGAAGTGTTTGCTTCATGGCTTTGATTTTCTTTTTTTTTTTTTCCAAACACGAAACCAAAGTAACTTTTAAACACCAGGTTTAACTTTTAGCTAAAGATCCAAATGTCCTCTTTTCTAAATCCCACAGAAAAACTAAAGAGAGAGAGAGAGAGAGAGAGACATGCCCAGTTTTGTAGAGGATGTCATTCTCATCTTTACCATTTTCACCTTGTTATCTAAATTACTCCCCTACACTTGAGCCCAGAATCTGCCCACCAAGACTTAAACACGGCTTAAAGATGAAACACACAAACATTTACATCTGTGGTGAGCTTGGTGTTTATTCCAAAGCCCACCTGAGCTGTACATACTCACATGTGGAGGTGTCCAGAGGAAACGTAAAAGGAGCAACAGACAAACATTTCTCTGTAAGGCTTGTATAGGTTAATATTTAATGACTTGTGGTGTCTCCCTCTCTTGCATCTATAAAACTATAGCTATATAGATAGACAGCAGCAGTGAGAAGAAATGCTAAACTAAACTTTGTCTCCAGTAAAGGGATAAACCACTGGGAGAAGTGAAACATGGAAATAATTGCTGAAGCCTCGAAAAGTCTTCAAAAACTATTCATTCAACAAACAGAATGAGAAACAGAAAGCTCGGCTGTGACATTGTGTGCTATAACTTATTTTATTTTATTGTTACATTGTTGTTGGATTCTTTAGTATTATTTAAATGTCTCAGCCAGTGTTTCATCAAATTATCTGATCAAATATAAAATGGAGAAAAAGAGACAGGACTTAAAAAAAAAATAATAATAATTGACTCCATCCTTCTAGTCGAACTGAAATGTTGTTATGTCAGAGTTTTAACAATGTGTAGTAGCTTTGTTTATATGTTTAATTTGTTATTTCTATTTTTTTCTTTTTTAAGAAAAAAAAATGTGAATACAAACTAAGTTGCCTAATTGTTGACATCTCCATTTGCCAGTTTAGTTGACAAATGTACTTTTAAAATCATGTATGTTTGCACCTGTCTGACAAAGTTAAGCTTGCAGTATGACACAGCTTGCCAACACTGTGTGTTTTTAATGTGTTCAAGGTCAATTTCTTCAATTTACGGCCTGTTTTTGTTTCTTTTCTCATCCTGTCCACAGACTGTATAAACCATGAACACAGTTTTAATGTCTTGAGCCTCTGACCACTGAAGAGACACGCTATTTCTGCCATACTGCAAAAACAGATGACCCTTTTCAGTCCGCTTGCCATGCAAATTTATGCACAACTCATAGCTTTCGAGACATCACTATTTTTGTATCAGGCTGTAACTATAATTGTGAGTAAAAATGGGACCCAGATGGTTTTTATTGGCTTTTGTAGCCAGCCTCGAGTGGACACTCAAAGAACTGCAGTTTTTCTTATTATTTACTTCTACATTGGCTTGATTTTCCAATACCTGAGGTTGCAGCTTGTCAATTGTCTCAGTATAGTTTTCCATTTTTTTAGACCATTTCATAAGCAAGATAACGGATATCCTTACGGTAGTGATAATTTGACAATGTGTTAACAGTGTGTATCTCTTCTGCTGCCAAGCGGCTATAAAACTAGAGACAGAGCTGTTGTCCTAATTTATTTCACTGCCTGTCAGTGTAATTTATGACCTTTGTAATCCCAAACGCTCATTCTAGTGTCGTCTATCTATACAGAAGGCTGAAAAATCACAAGTGAAAGTAAAACAAGTATATCTCTTTTTCACTGGATTAAGTTTCTTCCATCTCAATAGTTGTGGAATGAGGAGAGAGACTGGCAGTGAAACAGATCAGCATGAATCACTGCACAATGTAAAGTTCTCTGGCTTGTGTCTTGATAAAGCACTCCTCCTCCTGGTTGTAGAGAATATAGTGCATGTGCAGAGTGCCACGTAGTCCACCAGACAGTGTGTGTGTGTGTGGTGACAGACTGTGTGTGTGTGTGTGTGCGTGCGTTGTGCAAGCCCTAACTTGGTGCTCCAAGTGTAATGGAAACCCAGTATTTATGAAAGAGGAGAGAGTTTTTGAGATGTCTGTTTCTGTCGTAGGATTTGGGCTGAACTTGACCTTGTTTGAAAAAGTTTTTCAGATTGGAAGGTGGAGAGAAAAGCTACCACCAGAAAGAAGGAGAAGAGTGTAAAGAAGAGATTCACAGCGGGAGAAAGGTTGTAAAGAGAAACTTGTAGGGTTTCTGATGAGGGATAGAAAAATATTAGGAAAAGATAAGAGTCAGCGAGCTCTATCAGGGAGGTTTTAAGAAATGTGTGTGGTTTGATTTGACCCTGATGAGATCATAATGGTGTCTTGAAAATGAAATGCAAATCTGCTCTGAAGAAACAGATACTGAACTACATATAAACAAGGGCTAGAGAAATGTCTGTTTTATTTCAGCATCTTCAACGAAATACCTGAATCCTTCTAAAATGTGGACACTTGCTGTTAAATGCTTAAATGTAGTCTTCACATCTCAAGCAAAACGGTGAATCTCTGTCAGCTGTTGACTCAACAATGGCGCTGAATAAGTGGTGTTGGTTTGTGGTAAGTGTAGCATCATGAAAGGAAAAGGAACTTTTAATTTTCCCTCTTTACAAAATGACATGTCCCGTGCAGGAGGCTTCGTCACTACTTCCCTCCTTTTTTTTTTTTCTGCAGCCTGCACGTCGATTTATTCAAATTCTCCTGGTTCGATCGAGAAAACGTCAGGAATGGGGGTAAATTCCAGCAACGTGGACAAAAGAACTCAGCTAATTCTTTGCAGATGTGTCTCTTAAGCCGTGCGAGGGAACACTGTGCTGCCCTCACTGGAGAGAAAAAGGACTCTGCGTGGAGAGCGTTCAATGAAGTACGAGCAAAAAACATCAGCGACCCAGTACAGCTGGTTCTGACTGCCTGTCTTTGTTGGTTTCTGGGGGGAAAAAAAGGAGTCCGCCTGGGTGCCGATGTGCATAGTTTCCATTCTCTTGAGGAAATCTTGGTATGCAGAATCACAGGAGTGTATGTTGGTCATTTTCAAAGCAACAACACACACAGATATTGGCCATACACAGCTGTTTTAGACAAATCCAACATGGTTGAAAACTTAAACTCTTGAGCCACACTGCTATTTTCCTTTTATAAGGACAAGTGAGCCATTGGTATCCTTATCCTGCGCTTGTATCAAATGTTTCCACTCATCTTTTAGTCAGATAAATCTGCAGGGAGAGGCTCAAATAACTCCACTTGGCTTTGATTTCTCCTCACAGCTCACTCAGGCTCAAAAAGCAACCTCATGTGGACGTGAGATAATGCATGCCCTCTGTTATCCAAGAACAATACGGCTGGTTTAGCCCTAATTCACAGCATGATTTAATCTGTTTGTTCTACTATTAAAAGAGAACCCTGTGTTAGACTTTAAAGTATTTTTAGGCTGCCCTTGGATCACTCTTTCTCAGCAGTCTGGGCTTTTAAGAATTTCACTACACATTGTAATGTCCTTGTCCTTGTTTCTGAGGGTTTTTTTTTTTTTGACAATGTTGTTTGTTTAAGCAAAAAAAAAAAAAGTTGGGGTTACCAAAAACTTTTAGCCTCTCCTCAAAGATCTAAACTGTTTTTGTCCCTCGCTGTTGTCTGTGTCCCCATCAGGGCCTGAAGTCCCAGGAAGATCATGCAAATCGGACCAATGACATCAGGACTGTAATTTGGCAGATGAGGTCACTTGCACAGCTCTTTATTCGAGTCTCTGCTGAACCTCTGTATGAAAAACGTTGTCCCAGATCACGCTGGCATGCAGCAGCTGTATCATTTATAAACAAACAACAGGTTATGGAAATTTGTGCTCTCGTGTGAGCCCCCTTTCGTGCCTCTACTTGTCTCAGCTGGTGTATGTCTGTGAATCGAACACTTGCTTATAATGTAAACAAGATTGTTTTCTGATGAGACCAGCCCCTGAAACTGTTGGAACACCCAAAAGCATCCCCACAAAATGCATTTCAACGAGCCCATCTGATTTTTTTCAGGTGACAAAGCAGCTTTTTGTCCATCTTCATAGCTTACAGTCTGATGTTGGCGAACTTCCGCTCAATTCTGGCCTCTTATGTTGCCAGTTGGACTGAAAACAATGAAAAATTACACGGAAAAGAAAGTTTTTCAGCTCCTATCTGCATAACTGTAGATTAAACCTGCAGTCCGGATATGTTGTCTGTCATTTTCTTCACCCTTCCTTGGACCACAACCATCCTGCAGTCCTACATCCTTACTACACTCTAAAAACTCTTGGGTTATTTCTTCAAACCCAATTCCTGGGTTATACGTGTTGAGTTAAATTTCTGGATTATTTTTCAAATCCATCACCATTTCTTCGGTCATATGGCTTCTACTGTAACCCAATTTGAGGGTTTTTTGAATGGGTTAATAATTATGGGCTATTTTCCTGAGTGTAACCCAATAACTGGGTCAGAACGTTGGGTTCGATTGACTGTACGTGGTTTCTAGGTCTATTGGCAATTAAAGTGACCCGGTAACCCTGTGAACTGAATATATATATATATATATATATATGTATATATATATATATATATATATATATATATACTGTATATATATATATATATATATATATATATATATATATATATATATATATATATATATATATATATATATATATATATATATATATATATATATATATATATATATATGTGTGTGTGTGTGTGTGTGTGTGTGTGTGTGTGTGTGTGTGTGTGTAGATATATGGCTGGGGTAGTTTAGCGGGTAAAGCATCCAGTTCCCAGCCCGAATTTGGGGCCCAATCCCGCATGAGACACATCTGTAAGGAGCAAACTATATCTACCTGTGTGGGTCCTTAGGCAAGACCCTTAGCGCTATGGCGTTCCTCATAAACATGAGTGTGTACCATTGGTCCTCTCCTCTTCATCATCTACTTCCTCCCTCTTGGCCACATCCTCCGTCAACACAATCTCCATTTCCACTGCTATGCTGATGACATTCAATTGTACATCTCTTCCACCTCCATCACCCCCCAGACCCAACACTCCCTCTCAAACTGCCTCACTGATGTCAAACACTGGATGGACAGCAACCTACCTGTTGCAAGAGCATCTTTGAGTTGGTGAAAAGCACTTTACAAATAAAATGTATTATTATTATTATTTATTTTATTATTATTATTATTATTATTATTATTATTATTATTATTATTATTATTATTAAAAGCCAAACCAGCTCAGACGTTGCCCGGGTCAACAAGGTCTGCAAAGCAAAGCTCCCCAAATGCATGTAACAATTTAACCCAAGATCATGAGTCATATTAACTCCAAGATTGGCTGAACTTGACCCTTAAAAAGAGTTATTGAGTCAACCCAAAATTTGGGTTAATTTGAATAACCCAACATTCAGAGTCAAAATAACCCAATAAGTAGTCGGTCCCTTTTCAACCCTGGTGTTTTTAGAGTGCACAGATAGCCATAGTGTGTCAAAAGTGCACCAAATGAAAACATGGAGGATGAAAACTGTTAAAGTGAAAACAGATTTTAATAAAACAGCATCCTAATTTAAGAAATGTAGATTTTGCGTCTGATTCATCATTAAAATTAACCCTTCTTTTTGAACTTTAAGGGTAAACACATGTTAAGAAACACTTTGTTCAGCGAAAATCTCAGCACTCTCAGCACTCTCAGCACTTGTTTCTTTAGTCACTTTCTTTGGTTAGTTATGTAAATCCTTGTAATATAAACTGGTTGTCAAAGACTCAATCCTTGTAAATATAATTAGTGGTATCCATCTCCAGGATGTGGTTTGTCTTCTCCACAGGACAGACAGAAATGGTTCACAGTCTTGTGTGCTCATGAAAAAGGGTAGAAAGGTGTTTTTTAATTTTGTTTTTCATTTTTTCTTCAAATGAAAACCTAAAGTCAGTGGATGGATGTCTGACACGGATGGGGATTCCACCTTTTTATTTTGGCGCTAGTCCAAATGTCGAATACTGGGAACAGCCTGCTCAACACTGGCTTTATAATTTTCTCTTCCTCTCATCATTAACCATTGGAAAAACCAACAACATTAAAGGAACAACTAGAAGGAAGTGGATGAAACAAACAAACATTGCTTTCTTGTAGGATGTCATGAAAGCTGATTGAAATTGCACGTTTCCCTGGCTTTTAAACGGGCGCTCAAGAGGCGCTAAAATAAACCAGTCCGAATGATGTGCCAACAACCACCACAACTGAAGTAAAAGTATTTAAAACTGTTGTGGAAAACCACTCTTAAACGTGAGGCGAAGGCGGTAATTATGGAGAGTGGTTTCGTGTGATAATTGTTCAAACGAGGATAACAGCACAGGACTTTCCTCACGTCGGTTATGGTGTTGTTCTTATTCAGACACATGAAAAACAGTCAGCTGTGTGAAAACAAACTCAGCTGGACAGAGTCGTCAAAGTCTTGCCTTTACTTTCTCACACCTTCACAGCTGGCCAATCGAGATAATTGGGATGCAGGATCAATAGTTTCAAAAAGTTGAAGAAATGTTGGATTCAGGGCTGAAGTATTTTACATTACAGCAAGTTTAGGACATGGTGTTGAATGAATTGAGAGAATTGATACCATCTGCATGAGTGGTATCAATTTCCTCATCTTAACACTGCACCAGAAAGCACTTCTGTAAATCATGAACTATTCCTTTAAGTGTTTGTTTGTTGTGGCTTGATGTCCACCAAATTTAACCAGCAGAAAAACCGAAAAAACAAATGATCCCACCAACTACTATTTGAGCTGTTCAGTACGTGTAGGAAACAACAGCAGAAGACATATTGTTTTCAGGGATGGTCAAAGGTAAGGACATAATCTATGACTTTAAAAACAACTCTCTACGATGCTGATAAAGATTGTTATTGCTGTGGTCTGCCCTCTAGCGTTAAAATGAAGCTCACTGTAATAGAAACGTCATTATTGACCATTTTGATTTCATTAAGTTGCGTTTTTCAAAGCCTCTACTGCCTCCTGTAGCTTAATCTTGACCTGATATTACATCCTTTGAAGCATACATAAGGCATATGTAGCTTTTGGCCTGCTTCCACTTTAGGTCAAGTTCCCATAGAGCTTTGTGATTTCACTAACTGTAAAACCCTTGGGACCATTTGCTGAGGTTTAACGGCAGCTTCTCTGTGGTCGATTGTGTAGATGCTAAAAAGAATCTCAGAGTTTTCTGGACTGAAGGAAAAGAAGCAAACCTTAGATTAAGTCTCAAAAGCTATGCATTATAGCCGTGCTGTTAACAGCAGGGCGGTGATTTGTCCAGACTGCAGAAAATGACTTCTCAAGGTGGGAGCGTGGGGTCACCATACAGTAGCTCAGACAGCAGATCCAGCAACACACATCACTACAGCCTCCTTTTGTTTATCCCTAAATATGACCTTAAAAAGGAAGATGAATGACTTTAAGATGCATGTGATGGCTTTCTCACATTGTCTGCAAAGCTCCAGGCAGCAGAGGTTTGTGGGGGAAGAACAAAAAAAGAATATGTTGCAGAGCCATCAAAGAGTCATGTTAAACTTTGAGAAAGGGGAGTGCAGTGGCGTCTGGTGGAGCGGCTGGCTGGAGTGTGTTGCAATTTAGTTGGGAGTTCATCCAACAGTCAGGAGAAAAGCTATTTATCATGAGACTTGAGATCTGGCAGAAAGCAAAGAATAAAAGAAAATGTACATGGGCTTGGAAATGGGTCATTTTATTCACTGAAATTGATTCATCTAACTCTTTGTGTGCTGTGCTAACTTAGCATATGCATTCTGTTATTGTGTGAGATCAAGATTTTCTCTGCTTGTTACTTTAGCCACCTTCCAGAGGGTCAAACCGAACAGTTATCAAACACACTTGGCTGGGCATGATCAGACATCACGTATCCTTCTACTGGTTATATGAGCAACAGCAGCAGACTTGTGTAACAAATTCAGAAAACTGCAAAGACTGAACTCCTCCTCCTCCTCCTCCATCATCCTCATCTCACTGGGCGCATCTGCAGGCTGCAGGAGAAGAGCGATATGAGGTTACGCGGATACATCCAAACTTAGCTTTTCTTCCCTAAAGTCCCTCAAACTGAGATGAAGGATTTTTGAGTTAAAGATAACTGAAAACCCCCGGCTCATATGAGGTATTCGCTTTGTCACCACCAGTCTGCGTTAATTTAGAATCATAATGGAATTACGCGTATTTGGCACGCGTCTTTACGCATATGCCTGCCTCTATTTTTGCGCTTTCATCCTGCAAACTGTCCATTCTCAGAGGGAACCTGTGTTGCAGCAAAGGGCAGCTCCCCGGCAAACCTTTCAGTGGTCGCACAATGGGCAGATTTTTAGTATTTTAAGCCACGGATCAGAGTATCAACCAGCAAGGCGAAGAGGGGCACCACAGGAGCAAGTGCACGCGCGACCTGTCACCATCATTCGTGACGGGGACGCATCAAGACTTCCGCAAGACACCTCGAGTCAGTCGCAGCAGCAACCGCAGCCTCAGGCGCACAGCTCCCGTGGTCTCCCGTCCGCGCTCCAACGGCTCGTGAGAGGGCACGAGCACCGCCAGCATCACCACGAGCGCCCCGGCGAGACGCAGAGAAATCAGGCAAATGAGACTCAGGAAAAGGTCACTGTCAGCCCACCACTGCCCCGGAGACAAGACGTGATGATGGGGGATGATCCCTACGACCCCTACAAATCCATCGACAGTGATAATCCCTATTACAATTACTATGACGTCTACGAGAGACCGAGACCGAGATCAAGACCCGGATATGGCACAAGGTATCATCAGTACGGTAAGAGAAGGGAAAGTTATCATTTAAAAAAACGACTTCGGTTTATAATGTTTTGTGAATACATTACTTTTGCGTCTTCGAAGTGAAATAACAGCAAACGAACATATCCAAAAGTTAACAGGACCCCCTAGTGCAGTGGTTTTCAACTGGTCTCACTCTGGGACCCACATTTTCCCATGGTCCTTAAATCGCGACCTACTTTTATAGAATTCAAACCAAGCACATTAATCTTTTTAATTAAAAAAAAACCCTTTAAAGACTCTAATCTTTAACATGAATCCACTTGTTTTGCTGAGTAAAGTGCATTTCACAGCACATGAAGGGGACAACATGAGAACGACAACTACTGAAGTTCCGTATACAGAAAATTTTGAACATTTACTTTTTTGATCAGCTGTTCGTGACCCATCCAGAATGTGTCTGCGACCCACTTTTGGGTTGGGACCCACCAGTTGAGAACCACTGCCCTAGTGTGTTTGATGCCATGTTACATGTCCTTTAAAATGCTCTCTAAGTCCAAATCAAACAGTCAGTTTCTGTGTTATTTGACTATTTTAGGTCTGCCTGATCTTGTACCTGACCCATACTACATCCAAGCCTCTGCCTACGCTCAGAGGGTCCCAATGTACAACCTGAGATGTGCAGCTGAGGAAAACTGTCTGTCAAGGTAGACTGTCTGGCTGTCACGACTTATTCACAAAGACAAACAGAGAAAGTTAAAAAAAAAAGAAAGTGTGTGTGTGTGTGTGTGTGTTTGTGGAGGGGGGGTAGCCGCCAAGTCTGTGTGTGTGATTCAGAGAGCTGTGAGCCATAACAACCACCTAAAGTGTCTGTGGGTGAGAGGGCTGAGCAGTGGAAGCATGTGATGAGGTAAAATTAACCAAATCCTTCCACTGATGGGGTGGAGCGGAGGATTTCTGTAGTGTTTAATCATAGCGTGCCCAGAGGAGAGAAAGCCTGAATGGTAAACACATTATTGAACACTAACCCAAACAACCTCATGCCTTTAAATTATTTTTCCACCCCTCATTTACACAGATGGTGAAAGTTTGCCACCGCAGCCAGAAGAGGAGATTTAGCAGGAAAAACTATCTCAGCGGTGTCACTGTGTCCATATCTGACCTGCTTTTTCTCCCCTGCAGATATATACTCTTCCTTTTGTTTGTGTCTGCAGCTCTGCCTATACAGCCAGTATAAGAGACTACGATACCCGCATGCTGCTGAGGTTTCCACAGAGAGTCAAGAACCAGGGGACAGCAGACTTCCTCCCCAGCAGGCCACGTTACTCTTGGGAGTGGCACAGCTGTCACCAGTGAGTATAATGTCACATCAGAGCCGAGCTGTCCACCTCATCATCACAGAGAGAGAGAGAGAGAGAGAGAGAGAGAGAGAGAGAGAGAGAGAGAGAGAGAGGGAGAGTGGTTTGTTTTCCTGTATCATTTATCCTCTCTGGCTTCATTTAGAGCCATTTGCATGAAGCTCATGAAGCTGTCATGCATGGAAACTTGAGCCAGATTTGAAATCGTCTCTGAATACAAATGTAGAAACAAAAATCTGAATCAGATACAAATTAAAAGCATATTTTTAATTAAAATTTTTATTATTCGTCATCATTTTGAGCCGTTTGCATGAAGCTGTCATGCATGGAAACTTGAGCCAGATCTGAAATCGTCTCTGAATACAAATGTAGAAACAGAAACAGACACATATTTTTAAAAGTTTATATTTGAAATAAAATGTTTTCTGCACACACTGTAGCTCAAAAATGAATCTTAGGTTATCTGCTCACCTGTGACGGATCCATTCTTTTCTTTAAATGCTTTCATATCTCAGTCTGTATCACTGCATGTCATCATTTTGAGCCTCATTTGTGCTTCTTTTGGCCTTTTTGTAGTTTTGTTGGCTGTTATTCACATCAAAACCGACATATTTACACGAGTCTTGTTGCGCCTTTAGTTTTTGCCATCCCTACAATCTCTGTAGAAACAAGAAGAAAATGGATGTGACTGAACTAAATATGACCTACATCTTCAGTTTATTTACAGCTATATATCCAGACTTTGTAAAATAAAGCTGGAGGAGTTTACGAGCCACAAAAGAAAACTCCTGGTACTTTTGCTCTTTTTGTTGAGCTTTTGGCTAACTGCCTGTTCTCTACAGAAACGATCTCAGTCCATAGTTATGCTGCTAAATAAACCAGAGCGCCGTGCCGATGTCCAACGTAGAGCACACTTGGCAGAGGTCCAGTGAACTGTTAGTTTAGCTTGTATAGGTTTTGTCAGTGTTTTGAAAGTCCGCTGATGTTAAAGTCCAGACTTTTCCTTTGGCATTAGACAAACGTCTTAAAGATAATGGAGTGAAAGCAGATTTAGACCCTCTGCAGTTTTAACAACATGAGTATGATAAATGACACAGACCTACGGTGTGTGTTCAGCGAGGGTCACCCACAGCTGTTTGACTGAACGCAAACTAGAATCTTTCCACAAAATGTCCTTAATTGGAACTAAAACAACACCTGGTTCCTTTCATAAGTTTCAGATTAATGTCAAGCTCAGCTGGTTTTAATAAAAAGAAAATGTCGCTGAACATTGTTTTTGCTGATCCACAGGCACTTCCACAGCATGGACGAGTTCAGCCACTACGAGCTGCTGGATGCCTCTACACAGCATTCAGTGGCTGAGGGTCACAAGGCCAGCTTCTGTCTGGAGGACACGTCCTGTGACTACGGCTACTACAGGAGATATGCCTGCACTGCACACACACAGGTGTCGAATATGTCTGCTGAAAGCTGTTGCTGATGTTAGGGTTACTTTGAAAACAGCAGGCAGCTCGGTGGTTAAATCTCGCATCATATGTACAGAGGCTGCACGTCATCCCCAACTCTCCTCCTAGCTTCTGACTAAATCCACCGTCTTATTCTGTCATAAAAGTCTCTAAAAGACCAAAAACCATAAAAGACCAGCCCACAAGTTTTACACCTTGACTCTTCAGTTACCCCTTTTCATTCTTTTAGCATCTTTCAGCTCTTTGTTTTGGTTTAACGGTTCACAACTTTACTCTTTTTGTTCGCTCTCTTTGCCTTAACGATTCATGTTTAATACAACACAGAGGACGGACAAAATAAGCAGCCAGGTGATAATTGAAATTGTGCATTTAGCTGCTGTAAAGTCAAATATATCATGTTGATGTGTTGATGTTTCTTGGTGTCAGCATTCGAAAGATAAGCTGCCAAATCAACCTAATAAAGATAAACCTGCCAGCCCTCTGTGCAGACCTTATTCTGCTGCCCCCAGGTGGCCGAGGAACAATTCAGTCAGATTTAATTTAGAAGATTACTGACTACCTCCACATCCATCCGCAAAATTTGATTTTGGGGCCCTCTATTTCTGCCAATAATATTGATTATTGATCATTCACGCACCTTCAAAAATCTCTTTGATTAACATTTCATGACATGCAAACATACCTTTATCTTGGTGTTTTTTTCTCTTCTTCCTCTTTCTTTTCTCTGCTCCTGAAGGATATGTCCTTTTTTTGCGACATTGTTTTGCCCCTGCGCTTTGGATGCACATTGCACAGCAAAGGCACATAACGGTAGCGGAGCTTTGATATATCAGTGGTAGGAAACATAGGCCTACATCAGCAGCAGCACTGAAATGTTTTTACTTTATTTTATTAAATTTTACAATAATGTATATTTGATCATACAGAAACAATCACTCATTTTGAAAAAAATATATTTTTTTTTATTGCTCTTGGGGGCCCCCTATTGGCCGCGGGGCCCTAAGCAGACGCTTAGTTCGCTTATGCCTTGGGCCGGCTCTGTCCATCCACCTGGCTTTTTGAGACAGAGCATCAGCAATGTGAAAGTTATTGAAAACAGATCATCGAAGACTTCCCCCAGAGATAACTTACTTTTAAAGTTACACAATTCTTGCATCGCTTAGAGTTTGTTCTTTCTATTTCTTTAAAATTGACTACAACAATCAAAACACATGAGGTTAATGGATTATACATAAATCGCATGTTTTCGCTCACGTCACCTCTAACAGGTTTTATCATCCGTGACAGTTTTATGAAGCGCAGGCATCCTGTAGGCAGAAGAGTGAGCTTTTATTCACTGCAGATGTTTTTTTACTTGTCACAGTAGAAGAAGCCCTGGTGTTAAGAATAGTATTAGTGCTTGCTCAATTCTATATATAAGCATCTCAGCAAGTCATAACAATGAGTCAGCATGTTAAGTATGAAGACCCTGACACAGCTTAATCAAATTTAGCCATGTCTGTTTTATTATTTACACATGTGCCTTTGTGATTCTGATGTTTCAAAATGTCTTCTTTAAAAAAAAAAAAAGCAGTTGAAGTTCAAAGTGCGGCGTTATAGAGGGATGAACTATAACCTTGAACTACAGTGCACTGATGTGATTTGATTTACTACGTCTGAGTGCACAAAGTGTTCAGGCCAAAACGGGAATGACTTTCCTCATCTGCTTTTTATGGAATGACCTGTTTTGGAATTTTGCTTTTGAAACTTCTGAGAAGGAGAGAGAAGCAAAGAAAACAAGCGTTCTTTTTACTGCAGCAACTGTCCTTTGGAAAAGAGCTTTCATATTTCCTCTTTGCATGAGCAAGTGGTGAGAGTGAACTGATGATTTTTCCTTTTATTTTTGGTTACTCTCTGTTTTCAAAGAAGTCGCATCCCCAAAAAAATCCTATGAGTCAGACCAAAAATACCATTTAAGTTTGTGTTCTTATTAATTAACAATCAGATTTTACACAAGAGCATACTTCCTGAAGTTAGAGCAACTGTTACATGTGAAAAAGCCCTGTAGTGTTATTGAAAAAGGTCTTTTTTTGTATGTTTATATGATGTTTTAAATGGTTGCTGTCCAATATGCAGGGTCTGAGCCCAGGATGTTATGATACCTACAACGCAGACATCGACTGTCAGTGGATTGACATCACAGATGTGAAGCCTGGAAACTACGTCCTCAAGGTTTGTCCAAAAAAATAGATATTTGGCTTCCCTCTGAGAAACTAAACCTCTTCAGAAAATCTTCACACGCATTGAATACCGTGGTCTTTTACGAACACTGGTGAAAAGTCTTTGCTGTTAATCTAGCTCCTGATTCTTGTATTTGTCATATTTCTTCACAGATCAGCGTAAATCCACAATATCACGTCCCAGAAAGTGACTACAGCAACAACGTTGTGCGTTGTGATGTCCGCTACACTGGCAACTACGCCTATGTGTCTGGTTGTCACATGTCATCGTAAGTGTTGCATCTCAAATGGGAAACATCTCTATGATAATCTGTGAATCCTAAATATGTCTTTGTCCTTTTGTGTGTGTTTTTTTCAGGTATTAAGACATGACAAGTCGTTCTCAGCATGATCTGTAAACGACAATGAAGAGGACTGCATATGAAAGCATATAAAACTTCATGAAGTTAGTTTTTTTAATCTTAGAGAAGCAGTTGATAATTTAAATGCTACTACTACAAATTCAACCTAACTGTTTCGGTGCCAGGAAACGTTTTATTCTTCTTTCCATGTGTGTGAAAGCATTTATCTCCTTTTCTCAGCTCACTAACGTATATTTCTTATCTCTGTTTCCATTTCTTTACTGTATGCCTGCATTTTTCTTCAACAAATTTGTCCAATCTAAATGCTTCGCAAAACCCAAACGTAAACCAGCATTCTCTCATGAAGAAAATATCACTATTATATCACTACTTTAAAATATTGAAAATATATTTGTTATATTTATAAGCAACCGAAGAAACTCTTTCCTTAAATGCTTTGGTGAAACTTGGTGGAAATAAAAAGTCTGACTATTGTATAAAGTGTTACAACTGATCAGTTTGAAGTTGTTGTTTTTGTAAAACTTGTAGTCTTTGCTGCACTCACTCAAGAACAGAAACAGACCCAAACACTGTGTGAAAAAGAGGGACACTGAAGTGTGGAAGTAGAGCTGGACTTAAATAATCATTCATTGTGCTTTGGTTGATAATATAACTGCACAGGACGGATTTGTTTGTCTGTTTAACTCTGCGTTTAAATACAAGTCATGACCTTATGCAGACTCTAAACAGTTTAACAGTTTAACTATGAACTTTAATAATGAGACTTTGTATGACACTAACCTCATATAATACATCACATAAAGTTAATTCAACGGCAAATAGTTGCTTATTGATGTGAAAAGCAGATATGCAGCAACACAAGCTTTTAGTCAGGGACTACTTCTTTTGGCCTCTCAACATGGACGTGGGCGTAAACATACTTCGTTTCTTGTCCTCCCAAGCTCCTGTAAAGGACTTTTAGTCTGCGTTGATTTTGCTGCCCCCTTGTGGACTAAGTATAACACCATAGACTTTTGTTGTTTGTACATTCAACTGTTTTACTTGATGTACATTTACCTCAGGAAATGTAGAAAGAAAAATGATTTTTTTCAGCCTGCTATGAAGGGTTTTGTCTGACACCTTCCCAATATCAGTGATTTTAGGCATAAACAATCACAATACATTTTTGTTGAAGATTATTTTGTTTGGTTTTTATAGAGACATTCTTTTCCTTCTAAGTTTGTTTTATAACTATTTTAAAAACGCAGAAAAGAGACATTTTTTTCTCTTTTTTTTCATCCTATCTTGACTAAAATATTTTAGCTCTCTAATTGGCTTGTCTGCAGTCGGTAGCAAAATAAGAAGACTAAACCAAAATAGTGCTAAAATGCCCCTTAGAGCCATCAGGAGTCAGTCATCTGTAAAAGCAACCTCTTTCAGGTCCAATAAATCATCTGAAAGTTGATGAGAAAAAAATGATATCATTTACATTATCTGATAAAAGCACCACTCTGATTTATGGGTAATAAAGAAAAACGGGGATTGTGGTTCCTACTGATTGGTTGAGCTGCCACTATGCACACAGAGGATGTGGTCTCCTAACCTCAACATCCCGCCTGTGAACTCCTATCAAAGTGAGGCAAAAAAATATTTCTGAAATGGAAAAAATATGTATGCTTACCCAAAACTCAGCATAACAATGATTCATATAAAGAAAAGAGAAAATCAAAAAACATTTTTTAAATCATTGTGATATCATGGGGGAAAATGATAGGGGAGAGTGGGGTAAGTTGAGCCAAAGGGTAAGTTGAGCCACCTCCTTGTTGCTTAGAAATGGTAAAAGAAATTGATCATGTGACCAAATATTTAGGAGATGGGCATCAATTCATGGAGTCTGTGAAGGTTAGAAGCACATGGGTGAAGGGGTTAGACATTTATTCACAAAAACGTTTTTCATTCTTGAGTCTGTCATAAGTTTTATTAGAATTGTGTTCAGACCAAAAAAGATCATTTTAAATTTGTTTTATACATCAATTGTGGTATCTATTGTGGTATTTTAGCTTAAAAGGACTAATAAAGTCATCATAGTAGTTCAGGGGTAAGTTGAGCCAGCGGCTCAGTTGAGAAAGTAAAGGAGTCTGATGAGAGGATCAGAGTTTCAGTTGAGATTGTTAAAATGTGTTACTTTTTCTTCTCAAAAACACAGCTGTGAATGTTCTGAATCATTTAAAGACATTCTCATGTTATAATGACTTTTTACAAAACAGCTTTTTAGCAGTTATATGCAATAATAATAAAGAATTATTATTGTATCAGTTGAATAGTTTTAATAGATAAAAATACACATGAATGTGAAAAAGTGACTGTTATTTAGGGAGAGAGAAGGTGAGGGAGGGCTGGGGTGGAGAGTTGGGGGGTACTAAGGATATGGCTCAACTTACCCTGCTCCTAAAAAAGTGGTCTCCTATGGTCAACTTACCACGTGTATGGGGTAAGTTGACCATAGGAGACCACTTTTTTGGCATGCTATATTATCAAGACAGTTATGTTTACACTCATTCTGTTGGTTTGCAGGGATGCACAACATCTTGAAATATATGCAGATACACGAGTTAGAGACAAAACTATGATTGTCTTGATGTAGTGATCTGAAATATTAAAAATGGCTCATCTTACCCCACTCTCCCCTAGAGCAGCATACATCAAAAATAGTGACTCTGGTTATTATCAAACATGTCTGACAAATTTTATTCATTTCATAATCAATCAAAATTCTGAGGCCTTAAAGTCTCTTTATGACTGAAAGATTAAAAATTATGATAAAGATTAGTAAAGACCCACAACAAGCTTGTTTCTATGCAGTATCCTCCGCTCCACCAGAGGGCTCTACTGAGACTCTATTTCTGTTGTTTGAATTCAGTGATTTCTATCGGAGCCAGATAAACTGGAGTACAGCACCAGCAGCAGCAGCAGTAGTGTGTTTGTGTGTGTATATCTGTATGTGTGTGAGTGTCACAGGATCAAATATTTCCTCCTCAAGTCTCACATTTTTGGGTCAAAATGCATCCGGTCAGAGTGTCGATCCCGTCGTTTCGTTCAGAAAACAACTCGATGGAGAAAGGATACACGGTGAGCAGCTTCAGTAATAATAACCTCTGTCTGTCTGCATGTCTCTGTGTGTGTGTGTCTGTCTGTGTGTGTGTGTCTGTCTGCTGCTTCTGTCGACAGTTTTAGCTCAGGTCTTATTTCTGTACTCTTGAAATAACTTCAGACTGCTGAATGTCGAGGCTTGTTTACTGTAAATGTCGCTGAGGTTAGTGTCTTTCTGGTCAGAGCAGTCTCATTCAGCCCTAATAAGCTCCCTTTGACTTTTCAATAACAACTATGTCAGTGTGTGAATGAATAAAACCAGTCACATTGTGAGAACAGAGAAAACTTAAGATCTGTATTTAAAAAAAATGTTTTGTTTTAATCATTACGACATGTATTAAGAACTACAGGGTTTGTTTTTCAACCCACGCACAACAGATGAGACATGAATCCCAGCTGACTGATACAAACAGATGAGACTCAGTCAAGTTTTCTCTATGAATATGTAGAGAAACTCATACTAAATTTGAAGTTATTTTAATGTAAATGTGTATATTACCTATTAAACAGGGCATTGATCATAGAACTGTTTACAGCTCATGCACACAGATATAGTTCACTGTATAGTCTGGGTCAACCTGAAAGGGGAAAACTGGAGCTACAATTTCCTTCTGAATTCAAGATTTCAAGATTTGTGTGTATTTGTCCTGTTAATGTTAGACAAGGTCAACAGTGAAATGAAATGCCCTGGATGGGAGGACCGCTCGACTCAAAGGGGTACAGATAAAACACACAATAGCACTGAAGGAATACGATAAAATAAAATCAATGTCCGAACCCTAATGTGTCTATATCTACCATGTTCGCACAGATTTTCTTGCCCCCTCTGTCTTGAATTAGAAATTTTAAACATACAGATGTAAAAGTTGTCATCACTCAATCTAACTCTTAGCAAGAAAATCTACAGAAATGTTGAACTATTCCTTTTCACTCTTACATTTCCTTTTATAAGCGGAGTCAGCAGTTTGTAGTGCATGGAAGTGACACAAGAAAACTGAACTTGTATAATGAGGCCGACATAGATGCTGTATTTAATGCCTTATTCACTGTAAAAGATTAAAAATATGTTTTTTTTTTTTTAAGAAAGTCTGTATTTTTTCATAATTTCTTCGTCTTCTCATTTTGGACAGAATTTCTTGGTTTTTATTTGTCTCAAACATAAAACATGCATTAAAAACAAACAGGACGTGTAATGGAAAATTAATGAATTTCTTTAAACTGAATACTTTTCTGTCTGTCTTTGGACATGCAGTCTGTGTTTATGTCACCGGAGTTGCATAAAAATGCTGCTGTCATTAAAGAGAACATTTTCAAGTTGTACACAATACTGATAAAGATGACAGCACGTGTTGCTTATTGGTGTCTCTTACAGAAGAATTCAGCTGAGTGAGGGAAGTAAACGTCTTTTGGAAGACATATCAGTTTTGCTGAGTAGTGCCAACAGATGTTTCCCCCTGGAAACTTGCTGACATGGACTAAAACTGTCGGCTTCACAGGAAGGGGACATATGTGGTGACAGGACTCTAACGCTGGAGCATAAATTCTCAGTTTTTCCTCTTTTGTTTTTCCTCTGTTGCAGGTCTTTAAGATTGATGTGCTGATGAACGGCAGACAACACAGTGTTGAGAAACGCTACAGTGAATTCCACGCTTTGCATAAAATGGTGAGACTGAGTGCTTCCTCAAAATTTATGTAAATACAAAGTTCTCTTTTTTTATGCCATGATAGATAAGGTCATGTTTACAATTAAAGGGGTTAAAGGAGACTGTATGTTAGGGCTGGGTGATATGGGAAAAGTTTATCACGATATATCTTTTTCATATCAGTCAATATCGATACATATCACTATATAAAAAATGAAATTTAAGAGTGCTTATAGGGATCATGTCTTTTGCGATACAATAAGCTTCTGCATCTGTGAGGTCTTTGTATCTCTTAGATGTTTCGTCATAAGGCGTTGCGCTAGAGAAAGCGGACCGATTGGTTGGCTGTTTCGGCTGCACGGGCGCCATGAGCTCCTTGCTCCGCTCGGGGTTTGTAACCTTTTGCATTGCACAGGCTCCGCCGCGTGGCGCTGCTTCAGTGATTTGAGGTATTCCCCGACTTTGCGAGAACATGTACTTGACATAATTTGCAGTGCACACTACTCTGCTTCATGTCCAACCTCAAAATAAAACAAAATACCTCCACACCACCGATATTTTCATGCCAGTGTTGTCAACGATGTCATCACCTGTTGAGCCTTCATCTGCATTTCTGCCGGGGGTAACGCTCATTTTCTTTTTTTCTCACTGACAGTGCTGTCGGCTTCACGTGTTAAAGCGCTATAGTTGCGTGTAGCTGCAGCCTGTGACGACGCAGCTGTTTGCTACTTGGTTCTAATTCAGTGCATGATTGGTTCAGCGACCCGGAGCAACTCCCCTTTTCATTGGCTGTTCGTAACATGGCAGTATGCTGACAATTGATAAAGATATAGACCATGTTTTATATTAATATTTAGAAAAATTAATTTTTCGATATGTAGCGTTACCGTTTTATCGCCCAGCCCTACTGTATGTATTTTCCAATGAAGCAAATCCATGATCTTTTTTCCTCTGGACTTCGACTGCATTAGGATATAATCACATAAGAGCTTGTAGTCCAAATCAAACTATTAATTCATTTTCTAATATAAGCTCATCACCAAAGGTGTCACTGGTATGGACAGTTTTTTGTCAAATAAGGTCATTAGAGGTGGACTTTTGATGGACCTCCACCTAAAAATTACGAGATTTTATTAACTGAGCAATTAATTTCTTACCAAGAGAAAAAAACAACAACATGTATTTAATAATAATTGAAGGCAGCGGTTCTATCCTCTTAACCAAATACAACTCTCTGTTGCCCGCTTGTGCATTACAGACACAACACATACAGTACAGTCCAACACAATACATTTTTAATGAGCTCCTTGGTGGTTAACCACACTGACCATACTTGTTTGATTGAGGTTGAGGTTTCACACTGCAGTTCCTCTTGTTGTTGTTCTGAAAGATGATCTGAATTCACTCTGATTTCAGTTCATGTTGGGAGTAAACAGTAAAATGAACGACGGCTGAAGTACAATTAGCTGTGTCATCCTGGTACCGCTCATGCCACCGCTCTGTCAGAGTGTCTTATCAGGACACTTCTGAATAGAATGGAGCCATTATTATCATCAAACAGCTGACTAGACTCTTTAGTCAAACCCGGTTACTTTTTCTCTTGTTGATTTCAATCATGCATTCGGAATAACAAGCTGAGATCTGTTCGTCCTGAACGCCTCCTCTCCTTCGTATCAGTCCAAGCAAGAAAGAGACGCCTGTCTGTCAGCGTCCGTCCTATCCCTGCATGCCCTCATGTGTGGGTGTGGGGAAGTAAGGATGCTTGGTGGGGACAAAACTATGGCGTTCAGTGGATATTAGCGAAGGTGTTGAAGAAAAGAAGAAGCATTGCATTTTACGGTACAGAGAGGGTCCCTGTCATGACAGGCTGCTTCAGAATCACAGGGAAATAACGTCCGTGCTCTCAGCTGCACAAATCGTCGTGTCTACTGTGATTATGGTGGACGTTCTGGGTGGTTGTAGATTTTTATGCATCCCAGCTGTGTGCCATGGGGGACAGTTTAAGTCTAGACCAAAATACCCAGTAATGTGGGATAACTTTGTACAGACATTCATGGTGCCTTGGAGCTGCAATCACAGATATAAACTCTTGTTTTTTCTTCCTGTTTGATCTGTTAGATACATTTTTATGTCTTAATGATGTTTTTCAATCCCCTCTAGCTAAAGAAGAGCATAAAGCCACCTGAGATCCCCTCAAAACACGTTAGAAACTGGGTTCCCAAAGTTCTGGAGCAGAGGAGGCAGGGTCTGGAGCTCTACCTACAGGTACTCTGACAGATCGCACTTTAATCCACCTGATGGGACTGATTTTCCACCATGCACACAAACTCAGTACAGATGTAAAAGGACTAAAGACACTCAAAAGTTTCCACAAGAGAAAAAAGTCACGGAGGTCACTTGCGTTGTGTGCAGCTGCGTCTTGTGCACGTTGTAATTTGCTTTTGTTTTGTCTGTTTTTTCTTTTTTTTTCCAGACTATAATTATGGAAAATGGGGTTCTTCCAAAGATATTCCTGGATTTCCTTAACATTCGCCATTTCCCCTCGGTGCCAAAAACGGAAAGCTGCGGGTGAGTCGGAAACCACACTGTTTCCATAAGATAGAATCAAATAGAAATGTGTTTTTCTGCAGGAAATGCAGGACCTGTTAACCCCAGACCGCTGGCTTAATCTAGATTTTTCCTCTTTCAGGTCTTTCGACACTGAATCAGAGGAATCTAGGTGAGACATTCCTGTAATTTTTCAGCAGCTATTTGAATCTGTTACATACGAACAGCACTTCATCACCATTTGTTCTGCATGTTAGTGGGATCAACTACACTTCTCCATCCTGTTAATTCATTTATAGCGTACAGTCACCCACACGCGCTCTGACTTCTTCTTTTTTGAACTGTTTTCAGTAAACTTTCACATCAGCCAGTTCTGCTGTTTCTGAGAGACCCTTTCCTGTTGCCATCTGCACATGGTGAGTTCAGGTTACTTCATTTTAAAATCATAATATCTCTCCTCGTCCTCTATTCAGTCGTTTTAAAATGGTAAATCTACATCATGGTACATTACTCTGCAAACAGTAAGCTAAACCTCTTTTTTATATAACTTTCTTACTTTTTTAAAGTTTCTCTCTTGTTCACTTTCAGACACGTTTGCGAATGTTGTGATTGAGGGTGTGGTGCACGGAGTTTTCTACCCAGATCTTCAGCCAAGGTAGAGCTGCAGAGACGACTCTGAAGGCATCCCACTACAAACGGATGCTTCATATTTCTGCACCATTTTTAGGTGTTCATCAGCAAGGGCGTAACATGTTACAGTAAAACTCTGAACCCCGTTAGTGTAGTCAAAAATGGCATTCATGCGTCGTAAATCTAAAGGGATGAAAAACTTGAACTTAACCTTTAATGCTCTTCTTTTGAAAATAAATGTGAGACACTCGTTTAAAAAGGTAATGAGCCTTTTAAGTCCCGCAAAGATGATCATTTTTGTCATGTGTGCGTTATTTACTCTGGTTTGTACACAATTTTTTATTTTTTATTTTTTTTTAATTTAACAACAGAACAGAGTGACGACAACAACAGAAACAACAACAAAAAGATTAAAAATTAAAAATTTACAAAAATACTTTTGTGAGGGAGGGGAGGGGGAAAGAATTTATATAATATGTAATAGAGAATTTAAAAAGAAAGGAAAAAAAATCTTAATTGGATTACATTGGAATATCTATATAATAATAATAATAATAATAATAATAATGCACACATGATATGAACTCGTGGGACTTAAAAGGCTCTGAAAAGATATTTTAAATAAACGGTATCATCAGCACTGACATGTAACTTCAAACTAAAACACCAAGCTCAAACTTTGTAATATTTTAATGTTATTTACTACATTTAAAAAAATAGCAAAAATGAGTGAATATCTGGAGAGTGAAGTAAGTGGCGGATCAATGTAGAGAAGAGTTCTGACAGTCCTCTTAAGTCTCTGTTTGGCCAGTGGGATAGCAGCTGTTGAAAAACCAAAAAGGAAACGCTGATGACAGCTGGACTGAAGGATTGTTTGCAGAAAAACAAAGAGGGTGCTGGTTAGTAGAGCGTAGAGCTGGATTACGGCCCCTCCCTGTGTCCCACTGTGGTTGTCGAGTTTGCTCTAGGTTGCGGTGAGGGAGAGTTTCAAAGGTTTTCTTTCCGGAGGAGTCGACAGCTTTAATCCAAATGTAAAAATGATTGAGCTTTGGTCGTAGCTCCAAGCAGTGTTGTGATGTGGACCTACTTTGGTATTTAGATGTTTGTGAAGGAGTGCTCGCTGTGGTTGAGACAGCTCTGTGGGGCTACAGCGAGGTCAGGTGATCAGCATGAGGCAGTTTGAAACAAAAGCCAGGAGGAAAGAAACACAGCACAACTTAAAAGTGACGGTAGATATATTGGCGGAGGAGCGTAATGTAATCAATTTAAGAGGGCAGAGTAATTCAAAGTTTAGCATTAGCACTCTTTAGCGCTGCCTTTACACTATCAAACTCACAGTAGTTACTGAATTATATCACTTTAATGAAGGCAACTATTAACTTTTTTCTTTTGCTGGAACCTACGTTACCCAAAATGCAACAGTTTGGTGAGCTTACGGTGGCGGCTAATGTAACCTTTAGCTGCGAGGCTGATGAGGATGATGATGATGATGATGGTGAGCATGCAACTAATTTTGTTTCACTTCATACCAGCAGATCATTTCATTGACGTTGTCAGCCCAAACCAACCCTGACTCACTCCTGACATGACTTGAAAGCAGATGATTGAATTGAGCTACAAAAGGCTTTCGCACCAGTTATCTTTCTTTTTTTTTAGGACCTTAAACCTGACTTTGATGTTTGAAATCTTGAGTTCACATTAAGACAGGCTTAGGGATGAATTCAGAGCTCTTTTATGTGGCGGACAATGAAATAGATCAAAACGATCATAAAAAAAAAAAGAAAAAGCAGAAGTCCTGATTTGGAGGAAATGACTCTGTAAAGGCCAGCGTTTAACACTAACACCAGTAATGCTTTATTTAACCTTCATCTACATATTCTGCAGAGCGTCAGTGAATCATTCAGTCGAGGAATAGTCACTCAGCACCAAAAGGGATTTTGTTGAGAGATGAGAGATGGTGATTCTAAGGACTTCAAACCAGTAAAACTGTGCAATATCCATTTAAAGAAAGCAGACTGTCGTTAAATTGTTCTTTGTGAATGAACTCTGCTACAGTGCTAACTCATCCCCTGTTGGAGGACTTGTTGCTTTTGTGAAACATCATGTTACATATCAGTTATTTATATATAACACTTACAGATGACCGGCCCTCCACTACAGCTACAGCACAGAGACTGTCTGCTACATATTTATACTGAACTAAATGTATCCTGATGAATTAACCTCAACTAAGCAGATCATGATTCTGTATTTTAACAGTAAATCATTTCATCGAGATCCATCATGTAGATTTTTATGTATTATTTGTATGTATTGTTAAATATTGCACTGTTTAAATGTGTCTCTATGTGCCATAGTGTGAATCTACAGTGAACACTGAAACTGTAGCACTTTAAGAGGAGCGACATGTAAAATACTGACACCAATAAAATTCATTATTTCCACACATCTGAGAGCTCAAGTTTATTTTTAATTAAAAAAAAAAATGGAATGAATTGAAAGACGATCTCTTTGTTATAAAAGGAATAAAAAAAATGCATCGATTTATACAAGCGAAAGTTTGCTTCGTCTGGCTTTCTCACATTAGAGGGTTTGCATGAAAGATCAGAGAAAAACTCCACACATCCTACTGTGTATTTATAAAATCCGAGCACAGGGGATAAATAGCAGCTGCAGGTTATTTGCCAACCTGATCGAGTACATGTCACTCTAATTTCTGAATTCAGTAACAGGCTTGTTTGTTGTTTTCATTCAAGACAAAATGGAATATTCAAGTCCCGCGTAAGTGTTATCAAATTGTACCTGCACATCAAAAGCAGAGCTAATCTGTCACACAGCATTTTTAAATTGAAGATCAATGTCTTCATATTTGTTTTAGGTCAAACCACCCGGCCTGTAATTGCACTGTAAAATGTTTCCAGGTGAAATTAAGCAAGAAACGTCATCTTGCTCAGCAAAGCAGTGCACTTCTGTGAACATACAGTATCGATGTGGTGCTGCTGAAGCTAACAGAAACATGTCCTCTGCATAAATTCAGATTCATGAACAAAAGCTTAAAAAAATACTGGCTTCCAAAATTGCTCTGAAGCATAGAAAATTAAAAAAGTCCTTTGATAACCGCAGGGTCGTCCCAGTAACAGTCCAGTAGTAACGACACACACGTGAGTATGTAATCCAGCACCTGCAGGTGATTCAAAAGAAGTATGTCTGCTTCCAGCGGCGTCTTTAAAGTTCCCCATGACCAACTTCATCTTTCAGCCGTTCGTCCTGGCTGCCATCTGCCTGAGGCGCTTTCATGTTGGCGAACTCAACCTCTCTGGTCAGCTGTTCAAGAGGAGGGAGACCCACCGCCAGGTTTCTCATAGCGATGGCTGTCATCAGGAATCTGGTATCAGATTGATGACATAATGAATGTAAATCCACACATACATGTGTTTTATGAATACACACACCTCAACTTGGTATGCCGGAGAAATACTCACCCTCTGCGTATTGTGTAGTACTTTTTCACTGCAAAGCGCTCCAGACGCTCCAAAACACCGGCCTCCCTGCGCTTCTTCACCTCCTTCATGCGGCGCTGCCTCTTCAGGAACAGCTGCACGATCGGGTCGGTGGCGTTGACCTCAGCTCCTTCATCGTTTTCAGCATCGATGAGAGGCTGCAGCTCAGGAGGGAGGGGCTCAGTCTCTGTAGAACGAGGTTCATTTAGATTATAAGAAACACAAAATAATCTCTGAAGAGAGCTGATTCGCACGAGGATCTTTGTAAATAATGGAAAGTAGTTCCTAGTAAGGACTTTGGCGGTAAAGCCACCTTTACCTTCACTACTACACGTCTTTATTGTGTATTAAACGTTTCCCGTCATGGTGGTCATGTTTTACCTGACCCGTTACGAACACGCTCCTGGATCTCAAACAGTTTGGTGAAGTTCTCCTGAAGTGCAGCTTCAGTTGTGTTGACGTAGATGTACATGTAGCAAGACGCCTCTTCAGACACAGTGTAAACCTTATGGTAAGCTCCCGCCGGAACCTGCGTAGATGAACATATGTACAGTGTAGTGAATACCTGTGTGTATGTGTGTTCTGGTTAATGGGTAAAATACTGAAGGTGATCATAGAGTGATGCTGTACCTTTATCTGCTCACCAGGCAGCAGGGTGTAGTTCTTCTTCTCCTCGACCACCTCAACGTTCACTTTACCCTGCAGTAAATGGATGCTGGTGTTGCCCAGATCTTCGCTGACAAAGTTCTCTAAATGAAGACCTAAAAAGAGGCCGCGGGTGGATTAAAGGTAAATAAAAGAGCGAACTACAAACACTGTGTTTCCATCGAGAGGCATGAAGAGATTTCTCACCTGGGAAATCAGCGATAAAGACGATCTCTGTCTGATTGTCCAAGCTGCCTTCAATCTCCTGAAACTTTGTCCTCCAGGGCGAGAGGTCAACCAGCAGAGGCATCAGCCATGGGTTTGGTCGGAAAGGAGACCAATCAGCCTTCACAATGTCCACACGGGGGTCAAATATCCTAAGAAGAAATCATTTTAAAGCATATTATCTTACTGTGGCGGCACAGTGCTGTAGTGGTTAGCACTGTTAGCACTCGAATCCGGGTCAGGGCATTTCTGTGTGGAGTTTGCATGTTCTCCCTGTGTCTGCGTGGGTTTACTCCGGGTACTCCGGTTTCCTCCCACATCCCAAAAACATGCCTAAGTGGGGTTAGGTTAATTGGCCACTTTCAAATTGCCTGTAGGTGTGAATGTGAGCGTGGATGGTTGTTCGTCTCTATATGTCAGCCCTGCTATGAACTAAGCGGTAGAAAATAGATGTATGGATGGATGGATAATCTTACTGTGAGGTTATAGTAGCACACCCGAAAAAGCAAAAACATTCCCACCAACATTTCCCCTTCATACCGTTGCTGGAAGCGCTCGTTGATCGACACCCAGATGTCAAAGTAGATTTCGGGTTCAGTGATGTTATAGCGAGGCAGGAGTTGACTGAGGCACGTGGCGTACTGCTTCAGCATGTCTCCGTGGTCTTTCCAGCGACGGCTCTGTGTGAACACCTTCAGCACACAAACACTCTAATTATTGTTTAATACTCGTGCATGTGTATTTGCTGTTAACTGAGCAGTATAAACAGCGTAAATGTCACGCTCACGTGCTCTTCCTCTGACAGTGTTTTTCTCAAAACTCACCCCTGGATTTAGATATCCGATTTCTCCAGTTTTCCCGTCTTTGTAGGTGATCTTTACATGCTGATGGCTGCGAGAGTGAACCATCATGTCCCACGAGTAGCCGTACAAACCATTGGTCCAGTTATTATAACCCTGCGTTAAATTTTGGAGTATTATAATAAATCCACTCTATTAAAAGTTAAGCTGCAAAACATTTCAAATCCTCTCTGGAGTTTTAATGAAATACGAATTAAACCAAGATCTTGAATTCAAAACGTGCAAAAGTCAAAGTACAGAGAGGTCACACAGCGGGCTACATGATGGGAAGTCACGTCCTTGAAGCTTCCTCTCTTTGATCACCGGTTTGAGCTTTGTTTGCTGTGGGACATTGACTGTTGACTCTGATTGAGCAAGTTTCAGTCTGATGACTCAGAGAGGATTTGTAAGGCATTTGCTGACATCAAAGTACAGTCTTACTTAATGCAGTTTCCCGGTGTTGAAAAACTAGTAGTAAGTCACACAGTGTGGACGTACCTGTGTGATGAAATGGGAGTAGGGCATGAAGAATTGCTCCATGATGTAAACAATAGTAAAAATGGCCGCCAGCTTGTGCTTCAGTCTCAGTTTGGAGGCTTTGGCGACAGGTGGGCTCTCGCGCTGTTCGGTGTTTGAGCTCTGGGCCTCATTGTAAACACAGGAAGCGCTCGGCTGAATGTCAGGTGAGGTGAGTGGCAGGACTGTCCTGAGGAACTCTGGGAAGCGGGCGAAGAATCTCCTCGGCCAGTCAGTGTAGCAGAAGAGGGGACTAGTGGCAAGCATTGTGTATGAAAACATCCCTGTGGAGGGAAAGCCGTCAAAATACGTTGAAGGTGAAATAATTTAGCAATAATAGAGGCATTCGACAGGTGGGGTCATTTATAAGGTACTTTGACCATTTTTTAAAAAGTAGTTTTTTAATGACCCCCGGTGGACAATTAAGGAACTACAAGAGCGCATTCTTAGCATCAGATTAGAATCTAACAAATATCATATATGCCAGACTTCTTCAAACACTGGAAACAAGCTGGTAAAGGCCTTTCAGGAGGTACTTGCCCTGATGATATTGATTCTGGTTAACTTAGTATCTCACCGATGCTGAAGAGCTGAGAGTTCATGCAGTGGAAATAGGAGACAAAGAAGCAGGCGTAAGGTCGCGTGGCGTCAAAAAACAGCAAGTATCCTGCTGTCAGATCCAAGAAGAGACCTCCTCCGTGCACCACCAGAAGACTCACTAACTCCACAGGAAGAATCACTCTGAAAAATAATGTCATTTTCAGTCATGTAAATGAGTGGGTGAGCAGTGATACAAACAATAAAACTTCTTTAATCATGACGCCTACTTAAAAGGATCAAACAGCCAATGGTGTGCCAAGTACGACATCGAGTATCCCTCTACCCAATCAGCATCCAGCTTTTTGATTCCAGCGATGAAGTATACAATAAATATCTGCAAAGCAAAAAAAAAAAGGATTAGCATCATTAGATGACCTGAAAAGTTGAAAGATACACAGTATTAGAAGATAAAAGACAGGTGCACAAACCTGTGTCCTTAACAAGGTGTAATTCCACAAAGGCACGTGAGCATTTCTGATTGAAGGCCTCCGTAATCCATCAATTGACCTGCAAATTAGAGACAAAAAAACATGTCTTCCTCTGTTTCATGCAAACACATGTAGAAGTGTAACATAAACATGAGCTCACCAGTATCTGTTTCCATCCATGAGTAGGAGCTGAAATCCAATGAGGCCGTAAAGGTACGAGTGATTGTTCCAGGCAGTTTTGTCCAGAAAGAAAATGTACCAGTATGTGGACATGAACATAAGGCAGGAGAAGCGGTAGAAACAGCCAAGCATGATGCCAACAGCACCTTGAATGTGAAACAAACACATGAAAGTGTGTTACATACTCCATATATGGATTTTTATTTTGGTTGGAATCGCTTGATAAAATCGGATGTTTTATTGAGAACAAGGAAATAATCAAAATGATGCCTCTGTAATATCACTTGAGAGGTGAAAACACAGTCGCATGAATACCCCCAAAAACATATCAAATATACTGTAATATAAAATAAAAACTTTGACATGAATTTAAGAATAATTACATGCTTCATAACATTTAAATTTTCAACAATTTTATGTTTGTGTGTTTAACCTCCTTCCATAAACTCTGACTTAAAATGGAAGTCGTAGGTTTGTGCGTCAGATATCTTTTTTAAGATAAGCACAAGAATACCCTGTACAAAATGAACAGTATTAATGTATGGACAGTATTGTTATGGATGTAGTTTTTTACATTGGGAGGGTAAAATAGATAAGCAATTTACTCTCTGGTGTGAAAAAGGAGCAATTGTTTTAGGAGAAACAAATGCTCCAGTAAAAAAAAAAGATTTAAAAAAAAGCATTGATATGTACTGATGATTTTTCCATCATCAGTGTTTATCTTCTGTGGTTGTATTCTGTGTCATGTTTGTAGGCTAAATTTGTGTGAGTTGTTCAAATCTTTATGAGACTTTGAGGAAAATCTGCGAGAGTTAGTCGGCTCGAGGGTAAGACAAGGGGAAATTACAGGTCTGGTATTTGTGCTTTGATGTTTGCCACAGACAGACCCCCCTCTTTAAGACTGTATCCTGTAAAAGGACTGCATCTGCTTGGAGTGAAAAAGGCGGGCTCCTTCTGATGTGTCAGCCTTTAAAACACAAAATATCTTACCGAGGAACATGACCACATACACCAGATACATCCAATCCAGTGGTAGTGGCTGCAGGAAATTAAAGAGGGGAAAGCGGCACACGGGGGCTCCATCCAGGTACTTGTAGTCCAGGTGACTGAGGCCGCGCTCCTGTGTGACGTCGATGGCCATCAGCAAACCTGCATGTTAGAGAAATCAAGTTGAGAGGGTGCACATGAATGAGTTTTTTAAAGAGCTTATGTGTGCAAACTTTGGTTATCAGACTGACTGAACTTACCAAACAGGCAGCGGAAGATCCCCAGGGATGCTGGGTCAGTGGGACGGTTCAGGAGGGTCACTAGACTTTGCCAGGAAGTTAGGTCCTCCTTTCTGAACCCAAAGATCTTTTCAAACCCACTTTTATCCTGTGGTCCTTCATTTTTAGGAGCTGTAGTCTTTTTTGGAGTCTTTTCTTTGTTGTCTCCTCCATCACTGCCCACCATAGCTCCTGCAGGTTTAACATGAGCAAAAATATGACAGAATTTTGGATTATTTTAAGAATAAACGATATATATTTGTAGTAAATAGGACGATTTAGGCCCATGTAAAATAAAGTTCAAATGTAAAGCCCGACCACAGTCATTGTTTAGATAAGAGCTTATATTTAAGTTGAATGCTGTCTTCTCTACTTATTACCCTGACCAAACACACACACCGCTGCAGTGACTGACGCTGCAGACAACAACAAGCTCACCTGCAGTCGCGTCTCTCGCTTCCATGATGAATTCAGATCAGACTAAAACAGTTTTTTTTTTCTCAGAGGACAGAGGGACAGTAAAGTCCTCTCTCTGCTCTCCCTGCCCCAGGTGGAGGTGTCCCGCTCGGTCACGTAGTTGAAGCAGACACAGTTACGTGTCAAAGTCCCATACACACGGGCTGAACAGGGCAGGGGAGAGGGAGGGAGTGTGGGAGGGTGTTTAGGGTGGGATTGGAATGTTGTGAAAGAGGTACTTGACGTTCATTGGCTAATTCTGTGAAAGAACACGCCCCCCACAGGAAGTCTCATACGTCACATCCTGTCTCAAATTTTGCCGATTATTATGTTACATATGCTACACTTAAAGGCATTCTCATGTTAAAATGTTTTTTACAAAACAGCTTTTTAAAAGTTATTTGCAAAACAAATAATAAAAAAATATTTTTGTATCAGTTGAATAGTTTTAATAGATAAAAATAAACATAAATGTGAAGACGTGACTGTTCAGGGAGAGAGAAGGTGAGGGAGGGCTGGGGTGGAGAGTCGGGGGTAGTAGGGATACGTCTCAACTTACCCCACTCCTATGGTCAACTTACCCCATACACGGGGTAAGTTGACCATAGGAGACCACTATGATCACCTTGATGTAGTGCTCCCAAAAATGAAAAATGGCTAGTCTTACCCCACTCTCCCCCACAAACTGACTGCTATATATTTGTACTTGCTGTATTTTGATACAAGGTTTATTTCCAAATCTATTTATGTCCATTACACATTATTGTGTTATAATTTAAAGAAAAGAAAAACCTATATTTATACCTTTAGTTTTGTTTTGTTTTGTTTTTTTGTCAAAAAGCACAAACATTGTAAATAAACACATATCTTTATAGATTTTAAAAAAAGCAAAACTACACTTTACTCATGAAACATTAACTAAGAGTCTGCAAGACAAACAGAAAACAAGAAAAGGTGGCACACTTTGAAACCCAAGATGACAAACAAACCAACAAGAACAATATTTGAAAAAGCACATGGTGGATACTGATTTTTAGTATTCAAACTGTGTAATCTTTTAATCAACCACACAAAGGCTAAAAAAGATTTTAAAAAATTGATCTATGTATTTTTTTAAAGTTTAATGTAACTTTAGGAAGTAATTTATCGTCGAAGCAACACTGACAAGCATTAAAAACACGTGGTGAGGCAGAATTTCACAAAAGCATCAGAGGTTGGACCTCAAACTGTTGATTTGTCAGCGCCCTTTGGACTCAAACCAGACAGACTGGTCAGTGGGGTTCAGCAGAGCCCAGTGTTTCAGCCTGTTTGTCAAGTTTAAATTCCTGTTATGATGAGTGAAAATAAATAGTATCTTTTTGTTGAAGGAATTTATAATAAATAGATAAGTAAATAAATATTATCCATTTTAAAGTGTCGTTTTAAGAAGTGAGTAGTTTCCGTCTTCCACTAGGTGGCGCCGTCGAGAATAAAGCAGCAAAATGACACGCAGAAAACGCTACATACCACCGAGAGAAGAAGAATAACAAAGCAGCCGCAGATTTTCAGGGCAGACACAGACCTTCTCCAGTCTGTGGCTTTACTTCTGCTTAAATCTAAAAAAATGTAACTGGAACAGAGGCCATTTTGGGGGTCTGGTGGCTTGTAAGGGGGTAGCAGCTTGTCTCCCACAGCGTCGTTCATGTTTTCAGAGTGTTGTTGTTTGTGAATTGAGCAGCTAAGCTAGCTGTGAGGGTATAGCTCCTGTTTTTACCTGTCAGACTGTCTGACCTGAAGATTATCTGTTTACCGTCACTGCTGACCTCGAACCTCACTCTCAACCTGCCCGGTGCTGATATTCAGGTGAGCAGCTCAGGCGTCGTTTTTGATATTTTCGTTGTAACATCTGTTTTTCATGTGCTGATGCAGGAGGTCCTCACATCAGACTCAGTGTTTGTAATGATACTCAGGGTTTACACTCAGAGATACACACATGGATAACCTAATACAACCCTAATAAAACAACAGCTTTACCCGAAATCTCTCACTGTGAAGCTATGAGCTGTAGTTTTGGGTCGTATTAGTTTGCCCTAATGTGTACCTGATGTTGTTGCAGGTGAATATATACTGTCTGTGGACTGTGTTTCTGTTCTGACTATCAATATCAAAATACCTCATGACAATTTTAAAGGAGATTTTAAAATGCCTTAGTATTGTGTTAAAGGGATATTCCGACGTAAAATGAATTAAGGGTCAAACACACTGTAACACCGAGTTTGACACCCCCTGAGAGATGAATGTTGCTGCGGGGTGACGCAGCTCAAGGAAGGACATTTATGATCATTACTTTATCATTCCCTTGAAGTAGTAATCATCATATTGATCATTTTGCACTGCAGACCTGGTAGTTCTTCTGCCTTAGCGTCTCGGTCTGATTGCATTTCCATGAAGTAATTATCATAAATGTTTTTCCTTGAGCTGCGTCACCCCGCAGCAGTCCGTAATGGACTGGCCTGAGGTTTTGCTACAAACAAGCAGCTGCTGGAAGAGAGTGGGTGAGTTGTGTTAAGTCTCTTTGCTAAAGAAATCAGGCAAAGTTAAAAAGATGTTTGATGGCTAGTGCTATGTATTGTTGATGAAGTTAGGAGCTGTTCTGAGCATTATTTGTGGCTACAGAGTGGCATTTTGGTTGAGGTTTGTTGATGGCTCCTCAGACCGCTGTGTATTGCTATCGTGCGGTCGTTACAAAAGTTGGTATAACTAGAGAAGCAAGCAGTCTGCAACATTCATCTCTCGAGGGGGTGTTTAACTCGGGGTTGCGTGTGTTTGACCCTAACTTAATTTTACGCTGGAATATCTCTTTAAGTTGAACTTGCATAAGTCTCTCATTGAAAGAAACAGCATTGGATTGTCGTGATTAAAATGAGGCTTTTAAAGACAGTAATCAAATGAATAAGAAGCCAAGAATTATACTGCAACAAGTTTGATAATGTGTCAGTGCTTTTGGTCATTTATTATAGTCCAAAATATTAATGGCTGCTGGTTTTACCTCCGCTGAAGTGTAGGTATTTAGGTTTTTTTTGTAAATTAAAAAACATTGGAGTCTCGATTGTTATCTAGCCCAAAAAAATCATCTGAAGACATCACGTTCTGTTTGTGTCGTTTTAATAGGCTTCATTTTTTGTACTTCACAGCATTTTTCAGACAAAGCAGTTGATCTTCATATTAATTAACCCATGAAGTGAAGTGATCGAACACTACAACACAAGCTTGTCTCAGTGGTTTTTATGCTCCATTAACAAATTTGAGGATAAATCACAGCCCTGTTTATTGCAGCTTTCCTAGTTCCTTTAAAAAAGTCACTTGAGGCAGAGAATATGTCCTGTATATTTGTGTGACATGCCGCTGCTGTTCCAAAGAAGTACCCAAAATGTATCGAAATTTTCAGAGCTTTAATAACTCAGAAAACACTTCTACAACTGCCAATGATCGACACGCACACATCAGATAGAATATGTGTTCACTTTGCATTGTGTATCATTGCAAAACAAAGAACATAAAGTGCATCAACAAAATTTACGGCTACCTAGGCTCACCTCTCCACCCCAGTACAGGTAAGACCGCCCCTTATATGAGCTACTGGCTTTCAAACACAGTGCCTACGCGGCCCAAACCCGGCGAAACCAATGGCAACCAGACAAAAGTAACTGAACACAGGATAACCGATAAGCAAAGCAACATTATGGCTCCTACACTGTTTTCTTTTTCTCTTTCACAGGCTTTGAGATGGGAAGTTTGGGCAGCAGGTTCCAGTCCCCTTCTCAGGGTCCAGAGGAGGCTGCGGAGGGTGTAAGCACAAGCCGCAAGCACGGCTGTGAGTGTAAGAAGAGGAAACGGAACGCTCAGTGTGACTGTGAAAGTGAACAAGAGGACGATGATGCCATACTCGATACACCTCGCAGGCAAGTCCTCAAAGAAAGAATCGATGTCAATTTTAAATACCTGTAACTTATGATGTTTAAGACCTGTGTTTTTGTTTCTTCTGTTCTCTTTTTTCTTTGCTGAGCAGGAAGAAATTAAAAAGCACATCACGCTACATTTATCAGACGTTGTTCTTGAACGGGGAAAACAGCGACATTCGCATCTGTGCACTGGGACAAGAGTGGAACCTCCACAAAGTGTATCTGTGCCAGGTATTAGATGAACACAAAAGGACCGCACTTTCTATCTTGTTGTTACCCTTGCATGTTATTTACTCTTTTTTTTTTTTTTTCATTTTGTAGTCAGGGTATTTCTCCAGCATGTTCAGCGGCTCTTGGAAGGAGTCCAATATGATGGAAATCAATTTGGAGATCCCTGACCAGAATATCGACACTGAAGGTGAGAAAACCTCAATCACAAATATCATCAGTGATTAAATGTTTGTGTTTATATTAACAGAACTTTACTGTCTTGTCTGCTTGTAGCTCTCCAAGTTGTGTTTGGATCCCTGTACAGAGATGATGTTCTCATCAAGCCCAGCAGAGTCGTCAGTATTCTTGCTGCTGCTTGTATGCTACAGCTGGTCAGTACACCGAATCAAATCTTAAATGTCAAAGTGATTATCTGGACTTTTATATTTTCAGTCACATGAAAGAAAACCTAATCTGGTCTTGTGGTTTGTTGTCTTCTGCAGGATGGTTTGATCCAGCAATGTGGAGAGACAATGAAGGAAAACATCAGTGCAAAGACCGTGTGTGGCTACTATGCCTGTGCCAGTATCTACGGCTTGGATTCAGTCATGAAAAAGTGAGATTTGAATCCATTTCAGTAGGTTCATATCACAGCAGTTCAGTTGTGTGTTTTATATCTGTCCTTAATGTTGTTCATCGCGTTATTTCTTTGTTTCTGCAGGTGCCTTGAGTGGCTTCTGAACAACCTAATGACCCACCAAAATGTTGACTTGATGAAAGAACTTGGGTACTTCTTATTATTCATGTTTTTTGAACTTCAAACTTGTTTTTTTTTTGATACAGACTTTATTCTAGCCTCTCTGGAAACAAAGGCACCAAATTCAATTTTACGTTTCAGAAATGATCTACAACCATTCTCACATTTGTGTCTGTACTGCGTTCATAGGGCAGAAGTGATGGAGCAGCTCATCCAGTCCTCTGACCTGTTTGTCATGCAGGTGGAGATGGATGTCTACACTGCTCTGAAAAAGGTAGACAAGGAAACCTACTGTTTCTAACCCTCTAATACACACACGTAGCACAAGACTTGTTTTTTTTAACACTCTTTTACTACGTTCTGTCTCTGTAGTGGATGTTCCTGCAGCTCAATCCAGGATGGGATGGCCCGATCAAGCAGCTTCTGGCTGACGCTGACGCCTGGCTCTGCAAACGCAGGACGGGTACAAAAAAGCCAAATCTTCAGAAACTGTCATCTTCGTGTGCTGTATTTTGTTCTTAGAAGTCACAAACAAATATCTGACCCTGTTTTTCTCTGTAGACCTGTGCGAGAAAGAGCCTTTTCTGAACACAGAGGAAGGGGCAGCATTTCGTTCAGTGTTCAAATATGTCCGTCTGCAGTATATCATCAACGACCTGGCATCTGCGCGCATCCTGGAGAGAGACAATATTCTGCCCCCTGGTATGATGTGGTGCTGTCTCAAATGATTTGTTCAGGAATGTGGATTTCTTAAGACTTGGAAAAACTACATCTTAATCTTCTTCTCATGTGAAAGTAGTTAAGTGAATAATTCAATTTCATTTAAGTTTCAAAAGACTTTAATTGAATATTTTACCAGTTATGGGAGAAAAACAAGCCAAGTTATTGAAACCAATGGTCTGTTTTCATGCCTAACTCAATAACTTCATTTTATTCCACAAACTCGCTAATATTTCACATGAATGTTGGACAAGATGACAAGTTGATTCATTCAAGCTTTATTGATTCTTGAAGGGACATTGGGGTTTTCCTCATATCCAGTGTTGTTGAGATTACAGGTAACATTAAAAGAAGCAGTGTTGTTTTCGTCAACGTCATCGTCAAAGAAAACAACACTGCAGAATATATGTTTAACGTTTGACTTACGAAATGCTCAGGAATTTTGCAACTCTGTTCGTCGTCCACCACTAACGTTTTCTCGTCAACGTAAACGCACATTCGTCTCGTCACATTTTAGTCTTTTAAGAATTATGTTTAGCTTGTCAACGTCACGTCTTTGTGGTGGAAAAAAATATTATCTTTTATATTTTTGTCAATGAAAACAACACTGAAAAGAAGAAAAATAAAAAAGCACATACAGCCAACCAAAAGAAACATTTAACTCAATATAAACTGTCACTTTTTAAAACCACAATCCCACTCTAACAAGTGAAAAGAAGGAGGCAGCCTAACAATAAAGGCCTTGAAACTCTGTAAATACACCTACAATTGTGTTCAAGCGGGAACTCCCAGTTATGATAAGTTATAAGGCAGTGTCTTAACGTTAACCTCTCTGATAGAGACCTTTTCATTGTGTTCATGCTCTGTCAATATTTTCCATTCTTTCAAACTCCAGATTGGTTGACGTCGGTGTATAAAAACCAGTGGTTTGCCATGCTCCGCACAGAATTTGATAACGACAACGGGTGAGAATCTGAGCCTGAAAATTTGTCAGCAGTTTTATTTTAAATGTCCTTTACAATACTTGCAGCATAATCACCAAGGTAATTGTAATACTGACAAAAGCGTTTTTTTCTTTCTGTAGTCCTCAGGAAGCTAACAAAGAGGAGTTTGAGCTGAGCAGCATGAGGTGTGGGAGAAAACTGACAAAAGATGGAGATGTGAGTAGGACAGTCCTGCTGCTTTATGCACTTAAGCATCCATACGTTGTTTTTAATCAAAGCTTTTTTATTTAATATACATGTGTGTTTCAATCTTCAGTACTGCTGGAGGTGGACAGGCTTTAACTTTGGATTTGATCTGCTGGTGACCTACACAAACCGTTTTATAGTCTTCAAAAGAAACACCCTGAGTCAGCCATGTGGGGGCGCTGTGAGCCTACAGCCTCGGAGGCATCTGGCATACAGGTATACAGGGCAGTGGGTCTTTGTTTAGATAGGACAGAACTATCGCTCCAAAATAACAGTTAGAATGTGAACAACACAGAAAAAGCATGATGTGTAACTGAATATATGGTGATTGAGGGCTAAACACACAATGAACCAGGGCCGGAAATATAATAGCAGCAGCAGTTTGATCATGTACTACTGCTTATCAGTTAAAACAGTAGGCAGTGTTTAAAAAATAAAGGCATTAAAAAAATAAAAGACAAAAATAAAAGATTAAATTGTAGATTGAGAGATGCATTTACTTTCCTCTTACTGAGCCTGGCCTTATGTTTCACCTCCAGTTTCCTCATGTTGAGCTTGGCTGGCCATCTGCTGCTAATAGCCTCATACAGTATCATACAGGAATACTTATTTTATCTCTCAGCAAGTAAACAACTAAACTTTTTCCCTTAAGTGTTGATAAAAGATTTGTTCTTTTGCATGAAAGGCTGTTTTGAAGCTTTAATTTTAAATGTGTGTTCACTTTTTCACTTATTTCTTTCATATAGGTTACGTCTCGCCTCCTTTGACAGCCGTGGGAAGCTGGTGTGCAGCCGCTCAACAGGCTACCAGCTTCTCACCCTTGAGAAAGATCAGGTCACTAAGCACCATAAGACCTTTCATGTCATATTTTTGCCATTTCTTACCCACACATACACCGCCCACATCTGCTGCTTCACTTGTGTGAAATCAAGGATTTTGTTCAATCAAACCAGCACTGCTGTTACTAGGTATGATCTCCTTTTTCTAGAATCGCTTAGTAATCCTCCTGTCTCTCTTTGATCACCCAGGAGTATGTGGTGATGAACTTGGACAGCCGGCTATTATCATTCCCTCTCTACGTGTGCTGTAACTTCCTGTACACGTCGCCTCAGTCGGACCAACGCCCAGATTCCTCAGAACAAGAAACCAGTGCTCGCAGTGTGTCCTGATGTCCGGCAGCTGTTTCCCGCAGCTATTCTTCTGGTAAAGCTGAAGCACTGATACAAAGAGAGCTCATGTGTACAATCCACTGCCACATTCAACATCACTGTGATGTCGCTCATTTCATCCGCATGTAAGTGTAATCCAGTGAGGTGTCAGGGGAAATTGTTTCGTGTCGGTGTACAGTGTTTATGTACAGTGTTTTCAGTAACACACATGATTGCGGCTAAGAGGGATCAGGCCAATTTTACCTCCAGAGAAGCTTAACACCTTGGACCTCTGCCAGGAACTGTCAGCAGTGAGATGTAGGACCACTTCTTAAGATGAAAAAGTCTCAAGAGATGATGGAATTCAGAACTTTAATTAATGGCTTTGTGATTTAAAGAACAACATTTTCATTCAGACTTGGCCGTAACCACTTGGGACGTGTATGACTATGTATTGTCACCTTGGTATGTGGGAACATCATATGGGAACAACAGGAGAATGGACACAGATCTCCAGTGATGGCAGCTGTCAGAAACTCCACCAGCATGGTGCCATTTGAAGTAGCTAGACTTCTCTAGTCGACAAATGTACCTGCATATGTTCCAACTTTTCTGGACAGCTCACACATTGAACACCAGGAATACCACACCCCACCATCAGGGATTTTTAAACACATATCCCACACAGTCTAATTCAAATAGAAAAAAGTGCTGTGCTGTTTTCTCCACGACTTTAAGTTGTGCGACTCTAAGCTGAATGAGATTTGACATCACACCTGCTGCATCAAGTTCCACACTCACTAGAGAAAAAGAAAACTGACAAATGTGATAAAAGCAGGATGTCTTTTTTACCGCTCTTAGATCCCAGCAGGTTCACATTACACCAGAACAACACCCCCTCCTCCCAGTGTCGAGTATCCGTTAGACTCTGTATATAACATAAAGTAAATTCAATATATAAACCTTAAAGTATGATTAAAATGTTGCTTTATGTGATACAATAGGTCACAACCTCAAAATAAACTTGCATCCAGAGGTCATGATCAACAGTCAACCTGAAAAACCTTTATCTATGAGACATAAAGCCTGAGTCTGTTTTGTGTGACACAGTTTGAAAGCCAGACATCGTGTCATCAACACCAGCCATTTTTAGTACATTTGCAGTTATCATTTTGTCATCTTCACTTTTCTACTGTTGTTCAGGTTACTTTTGGAAATTTGTTACCTCATGTTTAAAAACCAGGACAGGCTGGTATGACTCTCCTGTATAGCTGCAATTGTTACTATCATTAAGTTGTTCTTTTTTTTTTTTTGGCATTTATTTATTTTTTACTTCATTTGTACTTGTATCAATTCACTTTTTGAAAAATAAAACATGTACATCGTATTCAACAGCCAATAAAAGCGCCCCTTCATGTGGGCTGTGGTGCTATCACATCTCTTTTCTCCGACATTAAAACTGTTTTTCATGGTCCTGAATCAGGTGATTTTTGGTGCCTCACCTCTTTATCTCTGTTGTGAAGCCTGTTTAAGCCATTTTACATTAGATGAACTTACTGAGGCATGTTTTGGTGGAGATGTTTTTGAGGTTAATTTTATCTTTGTTCACCCAAACTGATTTGAGCAGATTAACACTGATTGAAAACTAACTAGAAGCTCATGCAGGAATCTTCTGCTTATGTCCTTGTTGTCATCCCCAAGTGACCTTTGCTGATTTTGCCCTTCAGTGTTTCTTGGCAAAATCTCATCCTGCCCTTTTAAGCGCCATTCGCATCACTTATTGGAGATTTTTCAATCATTAAAACATCAGCAGAAGCATCACTTGCTTTTACTGTTTTGTATTGACACAAATGAAGAGAAAGTGTTTTTTATTGTAAGAAAGTATCACAGTCTTGAAGCAGTTGCATTCACAGTACTTTAATCCAGACATACAAATGTATCTCAACAGAAGAGGTCACAGGATTTAGCACAACAATAAACAGAAAAACAGATGAGGGCTCATGCTGGAGCATTACAGATGTGAATCATGTCGAAGGGTGTTGTCTATATTATGAAATTTGTTAACTAGTTATGCATATGTGAGGAAAAAAAAGACTTCTCGGGTTTCTTCAAAGCACTTTGAGTTCCGCTTTTTGGATTTATATTTGACACCAGATGAATTGCTGGAATTCTTTTTTTTTCATACAGATTTAACAAACCTTGAGCTCCTGCTCTCCACTGAGATAACTGTAATTACGCCAAGTACAAAAACATCTCACAGTTAGCACTTCAATCTTGACAACAGCAATATCCAAAAGCTTCTGATAAACTTAAAGGCTCTCTTTTGCACCACATAATCTGTTTTGAACCTCAATCCTTCACCCTTCTTGGTGTCTCAGTCTACTTTCAAGCCGGTACCTGGTCATCCCAGCCGAGCTTATCAAACCTGCACTGCTCTGTATGCGTTTTAAAAGCTCAGGCTGAGCCGCAGCAACCCTATCAGGCTCCTCACTGAGGTATAGAGTCCAAGCTCTCTTTGAGTCTGCGGGTAATGCTGGGGATCAGGTTAATGTGGTCGTCCACACAGCTGCCCACACATCGATCCATCAGCGATCGAACAGCCGGCTCCTTGGCTCCTGAGTCAAAGAGATCCTTTGCCTTATCATTGCAGTGCATTGTGCATCTGGTCAGACGATCCTGAGGAGACAAAAAGATCATCTTTAGTGCCTGTGTTAAAGGGATATTCCGGCGTAAAATTAAGTTAGGGTCAAACACGGCATAACACAGAGTTAGACACCCCCTCGAGAGAGGAATGTTGCCGACCGCTTGCTTCTCTGCTTACACCAACTTTAGTATTGACCACAGATAGCAATACAGAGAGCCACACGCTCTTTCAGTACACACAGGGTCCCAGCCACAGCACTAGCCACCAAACATTTTTTAAGCTTTGCCTGATTTCCTTAGCAAAGAGACTAAACACAACTCACCTACTCTCTTCCAGCAGCCACTTGTTTGTAGCGAGACCCCAGGCCAGTCCATTACAGACTGCTGCGGGGTTACGCAGCTCAAGGAAGAACATTTACGATCATTTCTTTATCATTTCCTTGAAGTAATAATCATCATACTAATCATTTTGCACTGCAGACGCTGTAGTTCTTCTGCCTTAGCGTCTCTATCTGATTGAATTTCCGTGAAAAAAATGATCGTAAATGTTCCTCCTTGAGCTGTGTCCCCCGCTGTAGTCGATGGACTCGCCCGGAGGTCTCCTTACAAACAAGCGGCTGCTGGAAGAGAGTAGGTGAGTTGTGTTTAATACTGTTGATGAATTTAGGTGCTGTTCTGGGTATTATTTGAGGCTATATAGTGGCTTTTTGGTTGAGCGCATGGCTCTCTGTATTGCTATCATGCAGTCCTTACTAAAGTTGGTATAACTAGAAAAGCAAGCGGTTGGCAACATTCATCTCTCGATGGGGTGTCTAACTCAGTGTTACGGTTTGTTTGACCCTAACTTACTTTAACGCCAGAATTAACCTTTAAAAGGCTTCAAATAAATAAGGATTATTGTCACTTATTGATCACTGTATATTTGCTTCCCTTTGCATTCTCCAGAGTTCAGCAATATCGCCTCTCATATGACTATCACTTTTTACCTTTACTCTCAGTAGATTTGTCAGACTGTTTTTTACTTCTTCTCAGCTAAAGGGCTATTATTAATGTAACTGTGGTTGTATTTTGGTTGAAAAGAACATCAGTTCTAATAATGATCCTGGAGCAGCAGTTCCTCATGTTCTTCAAACCCAACATCTTCATTAAGTTTCACACACTCAAAGAAGACTGCAGAGTCTCTCCTCACCTGAAACTTCTCCAGCTCCGAGGTGACCAGTCCCTGAGCTCTGGCCAGAGGAGTGTGACACCTGTCGATGCACTGATGCACCTGGGACATGGAGTCTGAGGAGCGCTCGCAGCACTCTGCGCTGCAGCTGAACATCCGACCCTGCACCAGAGCAGACCAGAGGTGGGTTCATGAGGCTGCACACACCAGACTACAAGAAGAAAAAGACTGGCACGTGTGTGGAAAAAGTCCTACCTGCATTTTCCGGATGTGGTCCCTCTCCAGACTTTGGACCATTTGTTCCACCTCATTCTGCATGCGAGCCTGATGAGCCTCAGCCATTTCTGTTTGATCTTCTCCTTCAGTAAACGCTTCACTAATATTAAACACGAGTTAACGTCCAAACCAGACCGGACTGGGATGTGGCCAATTTGTTTATTTAGCTAATTGGTAGTAACTAAGGTCACCTCCATTCAAGCATGGTTCAGGATGGGAAGATGAGCCCCTCACTTCCGCTGTACTTCCGGAACCGGTTTCTGAAAAGAATCTCTTTCCGTTTTCTGTGGTCAGACTTTCAAAATAAACTTCCACTTTGGCTCCGAGTGGCTGATGGGACAGATAACGCGAGGCTCATTCTGAATATTATAATGTACAGTCCCAGATTCACTGTCACTAAAATGATGGTCAAATGAACTTAAAATACACGTTTGGGAGAAATTATAAAACCCAGCAGACATATTTTACTCAGTTAAACAACTTAATTCATTCAGCCGTTTTCCACGAGCAGGGGTGGAGCCAATGGGTGACCAGAGGAGGCTAGCCCCCCTTCACCTCTTAATCTGATTGGAAACCCTATAATCCTTAAAGGGATATTACAGTGTAAAATTAAATCTGGGTCAAACACACCGTAACACCTAGATAGACACCCCATCAAGAGATGAATGTTGCAGACCGCTTGCATATCTCATTATATCAACTCTTTATGTAAAGACCGCAGATAGCAATACAGAGAGCCACGCGCTCAACCAAAAAGCCACTCTATAGCCACAAATAATGCTCAGAACAGCACCTAACTTCATCAACAGTACATATAGGATCCCAGCCATAGCACTAGCCACCAAACATATTTTCAACTTTGCCTGATTTCTTGTTTCACATGATTCACCCACTCTCTTCCAACAACTGCTTGTTTGTAAGGAGACCTCCAGGCGAGTCCATCGACTACAGCGGGTGACGCAGCTCAAGGAAGAACATTTATGATCATTTCCTCATGGAAATGCAATCAGACCGAGACGCTAAGGCAGATGAACGACCGCGTCTGCAGTGCAAATTAATTAATGTGGTGATTATTACTTCAAGGAAATAATAAAGTAATGATCATAAAAGTTCTTCCTTGAGCTGTGTCCTCCCGTTGTAGTCGATGGACTGGCCAGAGGTCTCGCTACAAACAAGCGGCTGCTGGAAGAGAGTTGGTGAGTTGTGTTTAGTCTCTTTGCTAAAGAAATCAGGCAAAGCTAAAAACATGTTTGATGGCTAGTGCTGTGGCTAGGACCCTTTAAGTACTGTTGATGAAGTTAGGTGCTGTTCTGAGCATTATTTGTGGCTGTAGAGTGGCTTTATGGTTGAGCGCGTGGCTCTCTGTATTGCTATCATGCGGTCGTTATTGAAGTTGGTATAACTAGAGAAGCAAGCGGTTAAAACACTCTTAACATAACTCTGAATGTGAGCATATGTGTTCATAATGGGATTAATTTACCTGATCCATCCTGAGCAGCCTCTGAATGCAAATATGTTGGTATGGTGTGTTTGAACTTATTTTTCCGCCGTAATATTCCTTTAACTATGCCTGACCATATGGCCTCATCAAAAAGCAGATAAAAATGATTATTTAGACAGTTTTTATCAAATTTCAGATTTCTTTGCATTCAAACAGCAAATTTTTTCGCCTTTTGTTTGTACAAAACTTTTACCTATTAACATTAGAGATAACTTCTTTTAAGAGTTTAGTACAGGGTTTTTAAAGTTGCCCTTTTGTTTTGCTTCATTTAAAGTTAAGATTTAAAACACCAGCATAATAAACACATAAGAATAGAAAGTGTTAACTGTCAGACAAAAAGGAAACTTGCACCAGGAAATCCTGCTTTAACTTTTCTGGAGACAAGCTACATTTAACTGCCCATTAAAAAAAAAAAAAAAAATAGGACTTTTATTGTGAAAGTCAAAGGTAAGCGTGCCCGGAAGTTTCTCAATAACAAGAGCCGTTCTAGATACTCCTTCGTAAACAAGCCGTCAAACCTGTTAAATTTGTTACATTCTCCCACAGTATTAAGTGAGTTTTGTGAACAGTTTCATTTAGCTGTTTATTAACAAAAGAAGCGGCGTAAACTTAACCGGAAGTGTAACTGTGAGGTAAACACTGTGGGGATATTTTCGGACCTCCGGTGCAGACTTTTGAGAAAGTGAGTCACGTTTTACTCTTCAGGTCTTTTCTGAACGGTTTCTCCTCACAAAGTTTTGAACTACACCTCTGACATGTCTGTATTTGTTTCTGAGTTATTACAAGCAGCGCCTCTGTCTCCATTTTGTCATTCTTTGTCCTCAGAAGTCCTGGCTCTGACCTTTGAGCGACACATAGTGACCTGGCACAGAAAGGTGAACTCGCCTGAGTCCGGGGTTTTCCTCTTTCTGTTCAGATGGTTTTTGGAGCATAGTAGTCCTGGACACCTACAATGAATCCACAGACTCTGTCACTAAGGGCTCTGCTCTTTCTCGGGCTGTGGCACACTGGGAGAAGAAGTTTAGCTTCAACCTCAGAGCTGAAAGATCCTCCTAAAAAGATAGGTAAGCAAATAAATCAACTAGTATCCATCAGCTGATCACCACCCTGCAGGACTTATCGATCTGGTGGACACAGATTGTAGAAGCCAATAGGTATCATACAGTATGTAGCATCAGAGATGTGCTTATTGTTAAATTGTAGTAATAGTATTCTCAGAAGAGGTCTTTGTTGGGCTGTGTAAGAGTTGAAAACTGCTTCCCTCTGTGCTTTTAACTCATGTGTACTGCTCAAAATTTACACCCTTTCGTCCTGTTCGTGGACGTTTATAGCCACTAACTTTAGCTGCTTTAAAACCATATCGGATAAATATTTTTTCAAAAATGTTTGCTCAAATCTCTTCATTCACCTTAGTCCTTATTGAAACTATTATTTATTTTTTTTTAATTGTTATGGATTTTAACTCTTAAAATTTAACTCAGAGGTGATGTCACTGATTTGGTGTGAAAGAAAATACAAAATGACTGATTTTCAATAAAAAAATAATCAGAGGCTGGAGATTTTTTACATGCTATCACACCCTTGGATATGTCAAATATTAGTAACAACATTGGCTTTGATGCATTTCTATTTTTGAGCTGCATCAGATTTTGAAGTTTTTTTTTTTAAAAAGATTTTAAAGGTGTATGTCTTTTTTGGAGAGAGGTTCTTTTTTAGTATGAAATTGAAGGTTGTATTGTAATTTTGTAAACTGAATTTGCATTCACTCAGTGATGTGCAATAAATGTTTATGTGATTGCATGTGGAAATAAATAACAGCAAAATAGAAGTGAATATATGCTATTTATTTTAGGAATCTGAAACTTATAAAACTGTCATTTTAACATCAGAACTGGTATAATAAGCCTTGGCATTCCCACATTACTCATCTGCAGTGACACAAAAAGAGACTCCAATATTTCGCCTCCCTTGAGAATGGGCCAGCATTATCTTCCCCAACTACAACATGAATATAATCAGACATCACTTCAGCCATAAATTGTACATGTATACACTTGATAATGTTATCATGAGGCGTCTAGGATGTAATGAGGAAGTTTTACAGGAAGATATTAGATTTCAGATTTATTGAGGGGATTGCCCCTTGAGATGCACCCTCTCGTTTTCGAGGGGGTCCCAGAAAGCATAAACAGAGTACATTAACACATACTGCATAGATATACAGATACTTACATGTATACGTACATTGCAATCTAATACCCTCAGTTCTTAACTGCTGATCCCATGTTGCTCCTCTAAAGGTGATCTTTGAAGTCCACTTATCTTTGTTTAAGCTCAAAATAAAAAAAACTCTCATGTGGTTGGATCAAACTCACATATAACTTCTAAGATGATTATGATAACCCTAATTCTAACCCCACTCATAGTGTTTTTGTCATTGTCCCTTTATAGCTGTGGTAGGAGCTGGTATTGGTGGCACAGCTGCAGCTTTTTACCTGAGACAGGAGTTTGGACCTGGGGTGAAGATAGATGTGTTTGAGCCTGAGGTTGTTGGTGGGCGGCTGGCGACAGTGAAGATGGGAGATTATGAATATGAGACAGGTGGCTCAGTGATCCACCCTCTGAACCTGCACATGAAGCACTTCATAGAAAAACTAGGTAAAGAAGACAGTATTTGTTGAAGCCAGTGTTGTTTTGCGGCCTGGAGTATTTGAACTGTGAGCTTGTGTTTCCTGATTGTCTCAGGTATTCCTCCAAGGAAAGATGTTCCTTCAAAAATGGCCATCTTTGATGGAAAGGAGCTCACATTTGAAGAGAGTGACTGGTTTATAATAAACTTCTTGCGCCTCCTCTGGCGATACGGGTTCAGCTTCCTCCGAATGCAGATGTGGGTGGAGAGTATTTTGGACAAATTCATGAGGTGAGGAGGAGAACAAGTTGTCCTAACATCTAAATCTTGTTCTTGGCTTTAGATCCATCTGCTTCATTCTTTTAATGTTGTTTTATTTTGGTTGGGTTATCCTTTCATTTGCAGGATCTACCAGTACCAGCAGTATGGTTACTCATTCACCACCGTGGAGAGGCTCCTGCATGCCATGGGTGGTGATGGTTTCCTCACCATTATGAACCAGACCCTGGAGGAGACGATGATAGGCGAAGGGTTTTCACAGGTTTTTCTCAACGAAATTGTGGCACCCATCACTCGTGTCAACTACGGCCAGAGCGTTCGCATCAATGGCTTTGTGGGTAAGTTTTACAGTGTAAGAGTTTGGGTCAGTTTGTTATACATCGAGTTGTATGAGGTTTTATGCAACAATAAGAGGGTTTATACATTCAGTGTTTTTGTTGTCTTGCAGGGGCGGTGTCGTTAGCTGGAGCAGAGTCAGGTCTGTGGGCAGTGGATGGAGGCAATAAGAGAGTGTGCTCAGGACTGCTGTACCACAGTAAAAGTGAGCTCATCCCTGCCAAAGTGACGTCTGTGTCTGTTAAGGTTCGACCGTCTAAAACAGGTACAATCACGCTCTGTCACAAAGATTTCTTATACACTCGTTCCAACTTTTTAAATCTAAAACATGTCTTATCTTTTGTCATTTTCAGGCCCCACTACCAGCTATTATGAGGTGAATTATGCTGATGAATCCGGCTCAGCTCACGCTCTGTATGACATTGTCGTGATAGCGACACCACTCCACCAGGGTAAATCTGACATCACCTTCTCAGGCTTCTCCCCTCCAATCCCATCGCACTACCCTGGGCGGTACCATCAGACCGTCACTACTCTGGTCCACGGCATGCTGAATATGTCCTACCTTGGGACCTCTGAGCATGCCTCAGAGTTTACAGTGTCCGACATTCTCACTACTGACACCAAAGGCTCTATGATCAACAGTCTGAGCTCTATAGATCCTGTTCACATCCCAGCTGATTACAAACGCCCCCCTGCCAGCAAGACCAAAGTGTGGAAGGTGTTCTCCCCTCAGCCGCTGTCCCAGGAGCAGCTGAAGGAAATGTTCCTCTCCTGGGACTCTGTGTCTGAGACTCCTTGGCTGGCTTATCCTTCTTACCGCCCGCCACACAGGAGGACTCCTCCTTTCATCCTACACAACCGGCTGTACTACCTCAACGCCTTGGAGTGGGCGGCCAGTGCCATGGAGATGAGCGCCATCTCGGCCAGGAATGTCGCTCTCCTGGCACACCACCGCTGGCACAGTCAGACTGGCAGGATTGACCAGGAAGACCTGCATACCAGGCTGAGAGGAGAACTCTGAACAAGAGGAGTTAGAGCAATAAAAGCAACACACACAGGTACTCATGGGTACGCCTGCTGCACTGTAAAAACACTCTTGTCAGGCAAACTCTCCTTCAGGATTCCAAGGATGCACTAGTCTCCTTAAGCACAATCCCTCTGGGTCTTTTAATTAATTTCTAAGGACCTCAGACAAGCTGTTTACAAGTCCGCTTTAAACGTGTGTATTAGACCACTGAGTTTGGAGGTAAATTAACTCTCCTCTGCCTCCTCAAATCTCAGCATTTAACTGAAGACAGGGCATTATTTCAACCATCAGTGGTTACTCCAAACGAAACTTGGACAAAAATCAAAAAATGGCAAATTTTTTTAACAAGTCTGTACTGATAGGTGGAATACAACTGTATTACAGGAAGTAATTTTATTCATAAATTAATTTGTCTGTTATTTTCAGATTTTAACATTTTTAAGTCAGTGAAATCCTGAAAATGAAAAATGAATTCACTGACTCAGTTTTGACTCCTCCAAATCAATCCAACAGCCCCCCATGAGAGACCCTTGTTTCATATCATAAATGATAAAGAAAAGAAGCAGTTCCTTAAACACACTAGAACGTCTGTGACATTTCTGTATAAATATAACCTAAAACCCTTTATCGGTTATCAAACACTTACATCCGTTAAATAAATATTAGAAAATTTGTTGCACTAATCTCTAAAGCCAAATGATGTCCTCACTGTGAGCCATGCTGCACTACAGGGTAAACACACACTCCTCTGTGTTCCTTTGTCTTCGTCTACATTGTTAGCCTTAGGCCAAATTCTCGCTTTGTTTTGCTGCAAAACTCGAAACTGAGAAATACAATGTGTTATAAATGGAGAAATATATCTAATTCGACTTCATTTAAGCCACATCTACCTGGTGAGTCCAGATTAATATATCATTCAAAGAGTTTGTGACCAGAAAGATATTTTCACTCATTACAAGCAATTTAGATATTTATTTTTGCTCATAACTTGATATAAGATGTTGAACTTTTCAGGTAAATGTGGCTAATATGTCATCAAACTAGGTTTTTTTTGTCTATAAATAACACAAAAACCTTTAGTAAGGAGTTTAAAAGAGTGATAACTGTGTAAAGATGTCCTTTAAATTGATGAATTTCTATGTTTTCGGATGGTTTCCTCTGCCTCTTCCCTCTCAGCAGTCTACTGCATATGTTTGAGTTCAGGCAGCATGTTTTCTTTCTTCTGATTTCATGTTGTAGTTGTCACTGTATTATTAATGAAACTACAAGTAGATGATCTAATCGCACTGATGAGTTATGAGATGTTAATGTTTTTTTTCTTGAAACTATGACTGTGCCTTAAAACTGAATATTTGGCCTTTATCTGTACTTTGTGAGAAGTGTCCCTGTAGTTTAGAAATCATCTGTTGTCCTTCAGGTCTTCTTTTTTGGGGGCCACCAGGACCAAACTGAGAACAACATGATGCAGCTCTGTGTGTCACATTGTTTGTAACCTCTGGGAAAGTGGATTTTTATCTGTGTTTTCTCCGATGTCTTGTTGCTCCCTTGAAACAAGTTGTTGTCCGCTCAGTTTTCCTGAAACACTTATAGAGGCGTATTTTTCTAGAGCTTAGTTTCTTGTGGAGCTGTCCACTAGTGAGTACATGTGAAAACACACTGAACAATAACAGCAGCATCAGAATAGCAGATTAATCAAAAAAGAGGTTTCAATGTTCCTTTTATAGAATAAAACTACAATCCTGTGAAGAATTAGTCTGGCTTCTTCTGCAAAAATAAAACATGTCTTTTAATAACAAATCTAACTTCTGATTTCTTGTTTTACTTGACTTCAAACTTCACTGATAAACGCCCAAACCATCATTTGGCCTTTGTGGGAATTTAAACTGTCCGGTTATTATCGTGTTGTTGTTGTTGTTGCTTTCTCTCCAAATCTGAGTAATGTCAGATCTGATAGTTGCAGATACTTTATTTTAAATGCCGGATTAAAGCTCCTGTAAGGAAATATGTCTCTGTTGATATTAGCGCCCCGCTGTGGACAATGTGATATATTGGATCTCTGTTATCTTAACTTGTGCATGTGTAAGCTGTGTTTTCAGACAAAAATCTCATCTTGCTTTCTTTTAACAGTTCAATATTTCACTCACCTTCAGTATTTTCTTTGAATAGGTAAAAACTGAGTTTTTAATTCACCTTTCTGGCCTGACACCAAACCCTCTGCAGTGATTACAGACATTGAAAACTACATTATAGAAATTGCCAGTCTTTTTGATATTGGCCTTGTTTGCTTTTGTAGCTCATAGAGGCATCATTGTAGATTTTAGTCTGTTTTACAACCGGCCAACAACTCCTCACATAAGCTTGAAAAAACGACATTCTTCAAATAATCATAAAAAACTGATCAGACTCTGAAAAGCTTCATCTGTCTATGCTTTCTCCATATCTGTGTGATTAATTGATGTGTTGTCTTTGTGACCCATCCTCTGTAAGCCAAACATGTGCGGTAAAATCACAGGAACAGGAAATGGACATTGTTTGTTTTCAGCTTTGGATTCAAGGACTCCTATTTTTTTGTAAATCAGGCACAGAAGTGTCCTAAATAAAGGCCCGTGTGACTGCAGAGCCCACAATGGGTGCCATTGATGGCCTGAATAAGGATAGATCTGTGTGCCGATGTGACACCCAGCTGTCCTCTCAGGTAGGGAGGGACAATGGTACCAGAGCCGCCTGTCCATGAAGAGCATGTGATGTGACGGAGGATATAAAAGGCTGTAAATCAACAACAACACAACACACAGTTTCGAGGGACACCCAATATTCACCAAACCAGACCAGCCGCCAAGATGAGATTTCTGGTGCCGCTGTTCGTTTTCCTGGCTGTGCCAGCATTTCATTCTGGTAAGAAGCAAAAACTTGAATGTTTGCAAACAGGTGGTAAAAGTTTGGCATTTTTAGTTTTAGACTGCGCCTGTGTTGGAAAAATCTGCAAACTGCAGCCTGAATTGATGTACGTCTGCTAACTTACAGCTCTCTCAGCGTCTATTGAATCAGCAGAGAAAGAGGAGGCAGTAGCAAAGCATGGTGAGAGAAAAACAGTATTAATAATCTTCAGAAAACTGTGACAACCACGCAATAATAATTAGACACACACACGCCTGAAAGAGGGAATAATTTCACTCATATTTGTCATTTATTTTGATGCAGATGGGCTCACTAAACTGCAGGAAATAGGTAAGCTACGATGAACTGCTCTGATGCATTATATATTTCATGTATCTTATCCTCTGTTGGCTTTGATCCATCTGGCTGCAACAGTTTTAGCCTTTAGACCTGTTTCATAATGCTCTCTTTTTTTTCCTAAACCACCCACCTAACACTCTGAGATGCTTCATGTTTTATGTTGAATCTGTATTTATTCATTTTTGATGGTAATTTTAACTCAAGTCTCCTTGTTGGGCTCGATTGTAATGATTTGTCATGTCCTCAGACCAGTTGGAGTTTGAGGCCGCTCAGAAGAATGAGGCCGCTCAGCTGAACGGTAGGTTTAACCAGAGCCACAAACAAATTCATCTTTTGCTCTCTTTTTGTGAAAACCCAGAAGTCCAAATAAAGTTTTGATCTTTTCCTTTCAAGTCACAGAGGAGCAGAAGGAGGTCGCCCGCTACGGTAAGAAGAATCTTATGACCTTTCACCTCTTTCAAAGTCAATAATGTCAGATCCAGGTGCAGTTTATATACCAAAATTTCTTGTCTTTGCATACAGAGGCTGCTCAGGATGGATCAGGTAAGTTAGTCCCATTATGAACACATACGCTCACATTCAGAGTTATGTTATATTAAGAGTGTTTAAAGGGATATTCCGGCGTAAAATTAATTTAGGGTCAAACACACTGTAACACCGAGTTAGACACCCCCTCGAGAGATAAATGTTGCCAACCGCTTGCTTCTCTAGTTACACCAACTTTAGTAACGACCGCAGGATAGCAATACACAACGATCTGAGGAGCCATAAACAAACCTCAACCAAAAAGCCACTCTATAGCCACAAATAAAGCTCAGAACAGCACCTAACTAGCCATAGCACTAGCCACCAAACATCTTTTTAACGTTGCCTAATTTCTTTAGCAAAGAGACTAAACACAACTCACCTACTTTCTTCCAGCAGCCGCTTGTTTGTAGCGAGACCTCGGGCCAGTTCATTACGGACTGCTGCTCAGTCAATGACGAACATTTATGATCATTTATCATTTTCTTGAAGTAATATAAATCATATATTTATCATATTAATAATTTTACACTGCAGACGTGGTAGTTCTTCTGCCTTAGTGTCTCGGTCTGATTGCATTTCCATGAAATAATTACCATAAATGTTCTTCCTTGAGCTGCGAAACTCCGCTGCAGTCCGTAATGGACTGGCCTGAGGTCTGCGACAAACTAGCGGCTGCTGGAAGAGAGTAGGGGAGTTGTGTTTAGTCTCTTTGCTAAAGAAATCAGGCAAAGTTAAAAAGATTTTTGGTGGCTAGTGCTATGGCTGGGACCCTGTATGTACTGTTAATGAAGTTAGGTGCTGTTCTGAGCATTATTTGTGGCTATAGAGCGGCGTTTGGTTGAGGTTTGTTTATGGCTCCTCAGACCGTTGTGTATTGCTATTTCGCGGTCGTTACTAAAGTTGGTAAAACTAGAGAAGCAAGCAGTCAGCGACATTCATCTCTCGTGGTGTTGTCGAACTTAAGTGTTAAGGTGTGTTTGATCCTAAATTAATTTCACGCCGGAATATCCCTTTAACTGAATCACCTTACTGTTCTCTACAGTGGAGGAGCGCGTGGAAGCTGAAAACGACAACACAGGTGTGTCAAAAAAATCCCACCGCTCCTACCAGGCGATGTGACCTCTCTGTAACTGATATTCAACATTACATAACTGTGAAATCCTCCCCCAACAGGAGGGGGTGGGAACTCTGATTCTGCTGCTGCACGTGGTGGTAAGAGAAGCTTTTCTGTTCCTGTAGTGACCTGAGGGTGGCGACAAAAGACAGAGTGGAAAAGTTTGAAAAGAAAGGGATGTTTAAGTACACTGATGTGTAAAATTTGACAGTCTTGTGACCAGTTTTCTCCCTCTAATCCACAGAATCATCAGAGTCCTCTGAGGAAGCAGAGGGTGAGTTTGTGACTGTTTAATCTAGAGGGATTATTTCAGCAAATTAAACTGTAATCTCAGTTTGGTTTTTAGATGCTGACAATGTCTGTCTGTGATTTTTGACAGGGAGACAAAGACGAGGTAAGTGCTGTAAATCTACACTAAAGCACAAAATAAATAATCCAAACTTAAAATGAAGACAGATGATCACGATTCCCCCCCTGAACCAGTTATCCTCACATTCAATAACTTTTCACAAGTTCTGTTTTTCTTTTCTTTTTCAATCATTCCTCAAGAATATAAATGTTGTAACAGTTCATCCAGGCCAGGTTTAAAAAAAACTTTACTGTGCTCACTCTTTTGCCTATTTTGTCTGTATTTCTTATCTTCTCAGAGCACCTTAAGACAGTGTCAGAGACTGTGTCAGAGACAGTGTCAGAGACTGTGAGCACCTCTGGTAAGATAAAAATAATAAACCAATAAAAACTGACTTTCCTCTTGAATATCACACTCTCAAGTATTCACTGTAATCCCTCCCTGTTCTCATTTCTTCTCCACAGATGAAGGAAGTCATGATTCAACCAAGGAGCAAGGTAGGAAAGAGTTTTAGGGAGCTGCACTAAAGTAAAAATCTGATGAATTTTTACTGAAGTCAAAGTAAAACTATTAATCTAAAGGAGAAAGTACTTGATTTAAAATTACTCTGAGTTTCTGTGGGGGGATTTGAAGTGCTTATGAAATAGAACAAAGTAAAGAATAACTCCCCTCTATGAGCTACAAAAGCAAACAAATGTTGAAGTATAACAAACAAATCAATAGTTCTGTTTTTCTTGCAGTTATTGAACATTTTTTGTTACACTTCAGGATAAGACCTGAAGTAATCCCCTAAAAAATACTTCAGTAAGGAAAGAAGTACTTTAAAATCCAGCCTACTCACATAAGTACAACTCAATTACAGTAGCCTGGGTTAATGTTATTAGTGACCACCCCTGCCACAGAGCGAGGTAAAAACTTCTCAAATACTGCTCCCCACAAATCCACACGTTAAATTTACATCTATCTGTTTGTTTAACCATATCTGGATATCCGAGTTCACAGGCAGTCGTTAACATTTTTTGAGGCAGACTCAAAGTACCTGCTGAGGCACGATGTGGTGAACTGTTTTGAGCACACTGAGTGAAAGTCAAATTGTAGGTTATGCAATGTAGTGCAAGAACACAGAGCCAGCCAGGGCCAGTCAGAGCTAGATTTAAACCGAGAGAAAACCGTTTATAGGTCAGGATCGGCAAACAGTAAAATAAGTATAATTACAATTTACAACTTGCAGCTTGTTAAAGACTCAAGAGCATTTTTTTTTCTCTCTCTGTTTTATAACATAAAATTCCAAACAGCAGTTTTGCTCAAGACATTTTTGAGTCGCCACAGATCTGGAAAAACCTGTTTACTGCTTGACCTCAAAAATAAGATGCTGGAATTGTTTATCGGAGCACAGTCTTCCTCATATGTGAGTAAATCTGGGACAAAAATCCAGGCCACTCTGAGGCGTCTGTCCCACAGGTGCTTATTGTGCTTGATTTATACTGTATCATCTGCTCTTGGTTATTTTAGGAGCCAAGGATGCGCTGTCCCTGCCCTAAAAGATGCAGAAAAGTTCAGTTTTTAAATTGATCAAATTTCTTAAGTTAAAGGTTGCTGGGGCAGAAAAAAGTAGTCTCTCTGATTCTGATTTTATGTGCTGAGAGGGAAAGTCTCATGTGGTACAGGAACAAGAGAAATTTATGGTGAGGCAGTAATTCTTAATCCTTCTGGGGGGAGAGTATTCTATTATTTTGCTGCACAGCAGTATCGTGCTGCTGCGCTCTGCAGTAGTCATTCATCACTACCTGCGCATGAGGGGTGAGTCATATCAGAAAGCATGAAGAGAGCTGTGATTCAGATAGTGGCTTCAGTTTGTCTGGAAAAATACTGGATTGTTGTTAACAATGTAAAGCTAGTGTAAAGGAATCCTGTTTGTCTCTGCATCACAGATGCACTGGAGTGAGGAACGCAGCAGCACGTGGATCCAAGCGCTCCCTCATCACCCGGTGCCTGAGCTGCACCGAGCTTACTACCAATAAAGGGAACTATTCTACTCATCTGCAAAGCCTGTGTGCCTTTTCTGACTCATGTTATGTACCATGACAGAGCTTCATGATGTGATGAATAGTATTTGGGTTATTTAAAAAGATGCTTTCCTTCCAAATAAGTAACAGAAACAAGAACACATGTATTTTCCCATTTTTATTTTTCATTTGTTGTTTTTTTTTTTATCCACAAGAGTGAATCAGTATGTTGATGTGCATTAAAAAACAAAACAAAAACTCCTTTCTTTGGTACCTAAGGGAAAATAAAGCAATTAAGGCAACTACAGCATCTACAGCTCTGAAATGCATTTAGTACTGCAGCCAAATGACCACACATCAGTGGCATGCAATGTTTACATCCACCCTCATTCGAACAAGGCTAGATCAGCTCAAACCATCAGTTAGGTAACTTCCAGATTAAAGGTTTCTGTTCCTCCCAATTTACAACCGTATTCGACTTCTCAGGGCCAAGTGAGAGAAGAAAACTAAAGCAACCCAAACATCTAGACAGGTGCAAGTTTCACAGAAAAACCAAACTGGAAAGTAGCTGATGAAAGGTTAGCCAGCAAAAATGGGGCAGAAGCAGACCTAAAGCATTTAAAGGGCCGAGTATGACGCAATCAAGTTTTGACAGGAGACTTAAGGTCTTGTTTGACATTCTGCTGTTACATTTATCAAATTCAAGTAATTCTGTGCAGATATCTCTGCATTAACCAAAATCTGCAAGACTATGGAGACTCAAAAAATCTGGGTCACTGATTTCAGAGTAGAGTTTTTGTCAGAAACGGACTGACTTCTCATGCCAATGATAGTGTTTCAGTTATCAATTTGCAGGTAGACATTCAGGGAGAACAGCTGGTCAGGAAAAACACCCCAAACCTGCCAATACTCACAGTGTTAAGTCCTTTTTTGTTCCATAACACCAGGGAGAGAAAATGTATATCCCAGTTAAAAGGATAAAAAAGGAAGCCAGATGAAAACTATTAATTCAACAAATACTTAGAATTCAGGGGCAGGGGAAATACACACAAACACACCATAACCTTGTTTTTTTTTTTGTTTTTTTACCTAAAAATACTCCTTTTGCAACTACCTTACTTTCAGCATGTGCTATGACTGAAGAGTTATATCTTGCAAAAGGGCTAATACTGCATTATAGTTGTTCATTTCCTTACTAACATGTAAAATAAAAATTAAAACAGCATGGTTTTATATACATAATTGCAAAGTAAAAAAATGGAAGAATGATAGTAGAAAAAAAATCAGTTGATGTTTTTTTTTGATTAACTCTTTACAGAATGGTGATATGACAAAGTAAGTCAGAACAAAGAAATGCACTGGAAGGAAAGTGGCCCAACTGGAACTGACAGCAAATTCTGGGTCGAAAATGGTGCAGCCAAGAACCACAGGCCCATATCACAACTCATTTCAAACATCTTTTTTTTTGCCTTTTTCTTCCAAAGTTGTCGGCTTGAGGTAAGCGATATATTTTGGCCATCCAACTTTAACTCCTCGTCTCCCGGTGCGCTCTGGAGCGATTTCTTCTTCCTCCCCCCTGCGTGGGGTTGCAGCTGAATGTTATACCTGGATGCCGTAGATGAAGATGGCCATGATGGCTGCACTGATCAGTCCAGAGATAGGCACAGTCACGAACCAAGCCATGAAGATGTTTCTGAACAGACGCCAGTCAACGGCCTTTTTTGAGCGCAGCCATCCCACTGCGACCACGGAGCCCACCTGAAAACACAGCAGTGAGTAAAGTCTAAAAATGAACCGTTTTATAATGGAGAAAGTTGCACAACATCTCAGCTGTCTCCAGGACCAAATCCTGTTTACTTAAACTTCCTTCACACTGAATAGTCTCTTCCCCCGTGTCTAGGCTATTTCCCCGACCACAGTGTTTAACCAGCGTACCTTGCAGTGGGTGGTGGAAACAGGCAGGCCAATGTTTGAGGCAACCACGACAGTCAGGGCTGAGGCCAGCTCAATGCTGAAACCACTGAAGAGCAATAAAAAAAAATACACTCATGACTCTCAGGTGGATATGTTTGTGCATGCTTACTAAATCTGAAGAGTAGTAATGTCTGAGGAACATGTTATTTAATCGAGAAACAGGTTTAGCACAGTCTGGGGAGTCATACCTTGAGGGTGTTATAGGGGTGAGGTCCCTGCCCATAGTCTGGATTACTCGGCGTCCCCACACCCAGAGCCCAGCACAGATGCCAACACCCCCATACAGCAGAAGCCAAATGGGTGTGGGTGCGTTTGAAGTCACACTGCTGGTGTCATAAATGAGCCACAGAGCTACCAACGGTCCGATGGCGTTACTGCGAAGGAAATAAAAGGGATTATTTTAAGATTCCAATTTGAAGTTGTATTAAGGAAAGGTTAAAAAACAAACAACACCGACTAAAAGCAACCCTTTAAAAACAATCTGCATACCTGACGTCGTTCCCTCCGTGGGCGAAGGATCCGAAGCAGGCAGTGAGAATTTGGAGGAACTGGAAGAGTGTTGAGACCTCGGGTTTGTCTGCCTCCAGTCCATCGTCATCCAGAGAGCTTCGGCTGCTACCTGCGTCATCTTTCCCCATTTCTAGCGCCACATCCCCCTCTCCCAAACCTTCAGGGGTCGTGTGCTCTGCCACGGCATTGCAGTAGCTGGTGTAACTGTCCATTCGCACACGCTTCTTGTCCTGACCCCCGGGGCCCTTGTCGCCATCCTCGCTGGCGCGGAAGTCTGTGTCTTTGTGCTTGAAGTCTCCGTGCATGCCGATGATGGCCATGGTGTAGGAGGTGTAGCTGTTGTTGCGCCGGATGGGTCGGTCGCCGCCCTCGCCCATGCAGTCGCCAACCTTAGCCAGGTGGAGCTTGTGCAGTAGGTCTTTGTAGAGGCCCGAGTCTTTGTGGACCGTGTGGTACTGGCTGTAACCGTTGCTCGGGATCTGTTGTGCAGGTCTGTTGTTGAACTGGACCTGGTTGTTGAACTGGACCTGATTGGCAACATTTGTGGAGCCATAGCCTTGCTGGTTGTTGCCTTGGTTATTTGATTGGCTTTGTTTGGGGGCTGTGAAGGGGGATATCAAGGGAAGTTTCAGGTTTCCATCTCACAGCTTTAGTGACATGAACGAACTCAAGATTGTTTGCGGCAAACTTACCTCCATTTGCATTGCTGTTGTCCGTGTCGTCAGAATCTCCAATGTCAAACGCCACCCTGCGTTCTTTATTATTGTCGACGTCTTCTGAGTCTCCAATGTCAAACGCCACTCTGCGTTCCTCGGGGGCGGCCTGCGACTGCACTGAGGGGTTTTGATTGACAGCTGGGTCGGTAAATGTCTCCTTGGCAGTCTGTTTCAGGATTGGACAGTGGGCCTCTTTCAGCTCCGTCTTCTCCATCAGGGGGCTCTCAGAGGGGCTGGCAGCCTTGATATCTCCTGTTAAGAGGACGAGTTGCAGTGAGATATTGCTTGGGTCACGTCCAAACATACATTGAGTACAGCTGAGAAATACTAGAACAGCACATGTGCTTCCTTTCAATCTACACTGCGGGGTGTCCTAAGAATTGCATAACCAGATTCTCAAAAAACCTTTGTCTCAGACACGCAACTTAAGCTGCGTTCAAAAGTGCGCCGCTGTGTTCACAGGATCAGATAAATGGATTATTACCTTGCAAGGACATATTTACACTACCACTGGCAGCTTAACTTATGAAACACGATAAGACTCAGCACATCCCTTAGACTCACATGACATTTGTTTGTGTTTTCAAGTGAATGAGATACCTAAAGCCAATATTTTCTATTTGACAGTCCAAGGTGTTGTCTGACTGGTTAGCCACGTTGACTGCTTCAGCTCCAGCTTTGACCAGTTTTGTTAAGGCAGTCTGCTACACCCTTCCCTCTGCACACAGTCTGTAAATGCCATGCTGACACCTTAAGTCAACCTGGGCTTATTTTAGTCAAGGAGTTAAAGGCCAATTAGAGGCTCACTATGACCCAATTAGGCTGCTTGTCCACTTGCTCTTTGCTAATATACACAGATCATGCTGGGTCAGATATACTTAATGATTGAAGAAATACCAACACATGTGATCAATATTCTAAGATCACTTTCTTCCAAAATAAGTTTAGCTATAAACTGAGACAAGCAGGTTTTTTTAAAATTTATTTCAAACTGGATTGAAGGCCCATGCTCTAGATAGTGTCAGCTGCGACTAATGTGTCATCTACACAGGTGCATGAAAGAAGGCAGGACTTCTCATGGGCCTGTTGTGAAGAACCACTTTATCCAAAGGCATTGTGTCATTAACGGCTATGAGCATTCATAAGATTGCTTTCCCTTTAATGCCAAAACCACACTTATGCGTGTACGCGGATGACTCTCAGGTTTTAACTTTAATCCAGGATTACGTAACAAAACCGCTGACAATGTTTTGGAAGGCTTTTTATTAGAGTGACTCCATTATGACTTAACATCCCTTTAAGCTCCATTTGCTGGATTAATGAGAGCCTTCAGTGTGAATGGGTCACTTTAGGCTACATGGTGTGGATGTTTAAACCCTCTTGCCTGACCAGTATCTTCAGGGAGGAGACCATCATTTTTATGGTCATAAGACACCGACTCCCAAACTGAATCACCTGATCATGAGAGACCTTAAACACAAAAAGATGACTTACCTTCAATCTTCTTCTTGAGGCGAGGACAGACAATGAACCAGACCACAATGGCGGTCAGAAGGGAGAAACCCATCGAGATGAGTAGGGTGCCCCACCAAGGCATCTTGTCAAATCCGAGCACTGAAGGACCGCCAGGTGCAATGGACAGAAACACATGCGCACAAAACCATAAAAAAAGGGGGAAAAGCAGTTTTTTAAAACAAGGGAGCAGCTGCTAGATTTCTAACATTTTTTAAAATAAATGAGCAGCTGTATTAAATTCATGAATGTAAACAAGACAATTTACAAATCGTATTCTTACAGAAAACAAATGGCAAGTAGCTACAGAAAAATCAATCAAATTAATGATTGACTAATCTTTGTCCTTTGGCTCTACAATTCATGTCACAAGCTTGGCTGCATTGCCTCACTGCGTCACATACTAGTTAAATATGGAAAGCATGTGTACCCCTCAATGTCAACAGTTACATAACACCTGAAAGGTGAAAGAGTAAAAATGTCACTGCGACCCCAACATGCCCTGCACACACCGCACATGGACAATGTGTTCCTTAAAAGGCGACATTGCTGAAGGAGAAAAGGGAAAGAAAGGAGGAGTCGTTCCTTGGGGCTGTTTGCTGTAGCAATAACGACACTCTCTTGCCAAGACTGCAGTAACGCTGGTGTAGCAGAGGTAGATATAATGCAGCACATGCTGGCAGAAAACAACTATTTACATTTCCCTAGGGAAGCAGTCATCTTTGTCAAAGAGAGAGGATGCAAGTCAGCGGTGTGTTAAGGAGAAAACAAAAACAAGAGCTTCTGGAAATTCCAACACTGCTGCAGGAGAAGCGACCTTGGCCCTGCATAATTCCAAACAAATAACTCTTCACGAGTTTAAGACTGTTTGAAAAGTTTAAGATAAGAAGAGGAAATGAGGGCCAAGGCTACCCGATAAGTGTCTCAGTCATTGTGTTCATTCAAGGGCAGAGTCCACAGTGCACTCTCTCCACTGAGTCACACTGCAGCGTGAGACTGCAGAGCACCTAACTGATGTTTATTCAGTTACGCAATGGAAGCTGACTCCCTTCAGGACTGAAGAGGCATAAGAGGAGAAAAGGCAAGGCAGCTCGGTAACAGCTGAGTCTTTCACTGGAGTACAGTGGCTAACATGTAGGGAGACATCCAGAGACAGGTGTGACTCAGTGAGGCATCGGTGTGCAATAACAGTCCAGGGGATTCAACAAAGGGACAAAAACCAACCCTGCAAATGACTAAGGGGCCTGGCTTCCTAAAAAGTATAAAAGAGAGGGTTTAAAAACTAGCCCAGGTCTAGCAGTCTGGTAAACACTCCCACACAAAGGGGTGAGTTTATACCACAGCCACGAAGTGGGATGAATGGGACTGCACAGGAAATTGAATCTAACCACGGCTGCGTTCCACACTCCTCCCAAAAACCTCTGTAACCCATGGCCTATGTTACACAATGACATGGTCTGGTGTGTTTTTTCTCCACTTCCATATAGGCCACTCACCACTAACTTCTACTACAAAGACACTTAAAAGTCCTTTATAAGTCTCTCTGCACACATTGCACTGTCTTTCGTCAACAATCCAGTGAAGCACTTAGCTAGAGTATTAGGATTAAGGTGGAGCTTTATTAAGCATCTGCACTGAGGCGACGTCCGAGCCTAACATCCACTCTACACAATAAGTGTTAAACCATTATAAAGGGAGCCTGAAAGGACATCTGAGTTTTTATTTCAGGACAATGACTTTGGCTAAACAAGTCAGGTATAGTTACATGTAGGGCTCAATTTTGTATTTCTTATTGTTAAGTGTCCCCTGAGCAACAAACACCAGAGGGTGTTTGGTTTTCAGTTTACAAGACAGGAAATTTATATCCAGTGTAATGTGTTGAAGCTAGTCTGTTGTGTCTGGTGTGTACTCTAACTGTCACACTCAGTGCTTGGAAACAAGAAAGATTTTTTAGACTTTTATATCAGTCTCTATCAAAGCAATATGGACACAAGCTGATTGTGGTTTTAAACTGAAAAGGGGAGCCTCTAATTCACAAAAGTTGTTGTTTTATGCATGTTTTTTTTACTCCTCTTTAAGTCCAGTACATATCTGTTTCTAGGCACACTGACATTCAACAAAGGCTGACGCGGAGTGACAGCAGTAGTTGATTTATAACGTGTCAAGAAGTCACACCGAGCCTTATCTGTAAAGGACTGACAGCTGACCCTCAGATTCTTCGGCCAAAATTGCTTGCACTCACTGACTTGAGGTCTCTGGCACTGGTGTATATATTGAGTATAGGAATGTGCTGTGGGATGCCTGGTGTCCAATCTCACCACTATGATAGGATCAGGGGAACGCTTTGTCCTATCACAGGAGACCAAACATACTGTGCTCGGTTGGCGGCAGACAGTACTGCTGCAGTAGAGTGCATATATCAGCAATATAAACCATTGTTATCCTGTGAGCCAGTGAAGTGCACTATCCACAAGTCTAGGCCTCAAAGAACTATGAAACATCTGATAGTTAAAGGGATAGTTCTGCTTTTTTTTTTAAGTAGGGTTGTATGAATGATTATTAGCCACTGGGGATCTCAGTCCTATTATTGAGAAACTGTCAGGTGTACTTAAACTTTAAAATTATTTGCTCTTTACTTTGCCATCAGAAAACCGGTTTGTTTATGGACTACTCTGGGACGTACATACTTGTACCTCTGCCTGCAGTGCACTGATCAGATATTTGTGTCAAATTAAGATGCAAAGTTGTTAACATTCACAACATTTGAATTATTTGTACACCACAGACCTGATTAGCTGATCAGTGCACTGCAGGTAGAGAAACATGTATCTAAGAATCGTGAAAAGCAAATAAGCTTTACTGGGAACTTGGTATGGGTTTGTTAGAGTTTGCTAAATCACACAGTAGAGCTGGCCCTGTATGTAGAGGTGAATAGCCTAGTTTTTGAACCTGCTGTCTAGCCAGTATCAGGACAAAGGGGTCTGACAGACTGGCAACCCCCTTGTGGGAAATGCACTGGCCATTGACAAGTCTCCTATTCAACCCCAGTTTATAAAACTCGATTTCCCCAATCAAAAGGCAGATTAGATAATTTCCTGCTAAACTGGTTTTAAGATATAACTAAGAGATAGATACTGTACCAGCTCTGATTTAAGCTTTCTCACATAATGGGAGAGTGATCATGCAGGAGTCAATGACTATCATTCTGTAAGCTCCACTTCTGTTTTGAGACTTGTACAATAGCCCAAGTGTGTTTGTGTGATATTTGTCCTTTTCTACAATGTAAGAAAAATTGGGATTAATAGGGATTAAAACTACATGTCAAGAACATAGTGAGTTTGGTAAGGAGTTGAAAATGCAATCTCGCACCTTTTTTTTCTTAAATGTGAGGTACCAAAGTACAGGTCCTCATGTACAGTGCATTGTGGTTTTGGAGACTTGACACAACTGTACAGAATGTGCCTGACTAAGCAGGCTTATGGGCTATGCTGGATCTGCAAGTGATCTCCTCTGAGTGTGCTGCTGATGTGCATGCACACATCAGTGCACCATATCTGGTCATACTCTGGCCTGTAGCAGCCATTTAATGGCCCAGGCCAGCTAACATCTTGAACTGTTAGGCCCTGCAGAGAGAAGAAAACAAAGGAGCAAAGGTTGCTCATTTAATAAAGAGATTCTGGAATAAAAAACAAAAAAGTATTTCAGAGCACTACTTTGAAAATTTCTGAGTGTCAACACAACTACGGACAGCCTCTTTACTTCTCTTTTCTTCCTTCAGTTCGAAGGACAGACAGTGACGTCAAGAGTTAGTGAAATCTTATTTCCATCTCCCTGTTGTGCTCCGCTCTAAAACTTCATTCCAGCTATGACCCACATTCAACCACAGGCAAGAAAGCCCCAAAAAACATGTTAAAATAAACACAGCTTCTGTGAAAATGGTAAACACAGTCTGGTTCAGTCTGGAATACATGTGGGCATCTGGCTGTCTGAGGGAGCAGTTTATTTTAAACTGTGGCTGTGGGCAGGCATGCAAAGCAAAATGACTCAAACAACGATACTCACTCGGAGCTCCAGTGTACATGATAGAGAAAATGTTGATTAGCATGGTTATGGCATAGAAGACAGGCAAGGCCTTCAAGCCATTAGGCACAGGGTCTTTCTGTAGGGAAAAGAAAACAGTAAAGAGTCAAAAACTCAGGTCACACCTTTTGAGGAATGACTGGCCCCATTTCATTGTCTGACTGAAGCTGATTACATAACAAGTTTAACATCACTCTGACTCAAATAAGGAAGTGCTTCCGAGAACAGCTGGGCCACTTTGCATTTCCTCTATTTCATTCTGACTGTTAACAAATTTGGGGTGTGACAAATGACCAAAAATATCACTACTCAAGACTAAAATCTTACTCAAAAACACATTACAGTTTGATTGCAATCCCCTTACCTTCTGTAAGATGAACCTTCGGACTATATAGAAAACAATTCCTGACATTATTCCAGACAAAAGGGGACTCAGGAACCAGGAACCAACTGAAAAAGAAAGAAATATGGCCAGGGCAAATTAGTGGCTGTAGACATTATATTTGAAATAAAATTCTCCCTGATAAAATGGACATTTGGTTTTTGGCAACATTGCTTGCAGTCTCTTGGACTAGAAGTGTAAGTCATTTGCACTTTTTTGGTCAATTCTGTCAACAGGTTATTTTCCTACAAGTGCAATGTTCCAGTTTCTATCAGCCTGGACTCTATTTATAGAACATAAACCTGAATGCACCATGACATAAATGAGAAACAATGTGTGAAGGGAGAAGTTCCACTGTTTATTCTTGTAAAGCTGTGACTAAAAAAGGTCCTCATGCTTTCCTGACACTCCTGTGAGCTTATCAAATGCCTCCCTCGCCTCTCTGGATAGAATCATCAACTTAATTTCCAAAATCACACACACAGAAATAACTAATACTCATCAAATTTAATCAGAGTTCTGTTGGAGTTTTCACTCCAAAATTAATATCCAAATTTTGGTTGTTTTATATTAAAACCTGACCCTACAAGCAAGAAAGGCTAGAGTAATGTGATTACAGCACACTACCTGACACACTCTGCAAGTCCATTGAGAAACTAAGATCCAATTCAACCATTCACAGATGACATCACAAGGTCAGCTTGTTAATGTGACTTACCTATACGGAGGAGTTCAAGCCACCTGACTCCCTGCTGGCCTTTGGCAACCAGTGAGTAGCCAATCGTAGCACCGACAATGCAATGTGTTCCAGAGATGGGAAGCTTAAGGAAGGAGGCGACCAGCTGCCACACAGCAGAGCCTAATGACAGTGGATAAATAGATTTCATTCAAATAAACTCGCAGCACTTACATACGTAATTTCAGACTTGGGAAATTTGAAAAGAAGTACACTCAGCAGGCTTGGGACTTATCAGTTAATAACTTAGGGGAGGAGGAAAATAAGATATTAGGCAGCGTTTGCAATCTGAGCATATTTTCAATCAAATGATCAAAACCAAAACAAAATGAACATAGCTCAACAAGTTGGTCCTATTTCCTAGGTGGCAGTCTGAAATCTAAAAACTGAATAGTGCCAAGCTTTATTCACCAGGTTCAATGACCGCGGGTGTAATTGCATCCAAGATAAGCTGCCAGTACTCACCAAACATGGCACTGATGGATCCAGCCATCAACACCGGCTCAGAGCCATTGTACATGCCCACATCGATGATACCCTTGCGGATGGTCTCGCTCACTTTGGCCCCAAGAAGCACAGACCCCAGGGTCTCAAACACTGTGGCTAGAATGCATGCCTGTCGCAATGTGACCACCCCTGAGCCCACAGCTGTGCCAAATGAGTTAGCAACATCATTTGCTCCCACAGAAAAGGCTAAGACAAAGGCGATGATGAAGCCGATAATCAGCAGCCACAGGTAGTCTGTCAGAGGTGTATGCGTAGCTACTGTAGTGGCCAGTATTATTGCAGTTGCGGTTGCAGCTGTTGAAACCATGATTGTAGTCTAATGGGAAAGTGTTTCACAATTTTAACGGGAAAAAATGCCTGACAGAAAACCTATCAATATAATAATATATCTTTACAGCAGTTAGTGAAATTAAGAGGTAAACGGTAAAATAAATAAATAACTTTTCCCCACCTGTATATACAGGATTTATAGGATTGAGCAGTGCAAATTTTTTATACCTTTACCCCGGCAAAGACCAGAAAAAATAAGGTAAACAGAGGTAAAGTGTGGGCTTATTGCTATCCTGTAATTATACTAGATCTGTTGATTTTGCTTTGGTGCTGGGCTATCAAGCAGAGTGAAATAACAGCCATGGTGCAAATGTAACTGCAGATGAGCAGGGGTACATCCTGAAAAGACACAAAAAACATAGAGAGAATATAAGTAATAATAATAATAAAAATAATCTATTTTCATGGCAACGCTTAAAAAAGATACTGATAACAATAAGGTTAACTACGGAAGTGCGTCACTTTTAACTGAGGGAAATACGCTTTTTATTTTTTTTTTAGAACAGATAAAACGCTAAAGAGACGTGGAGAGAAGACCTTGTAATCACGCTCGTGCCGGAAGAAGGACCTCTAGTAACCGCCTTGCCAAAGGGAAGCCATTTTTGTTTGTGTCGCAGGAAGGGACCGAAGGTTACTTTATACCAATAGTTCCTCATATTATCAGAAAACTTGGCAATTGATAAGCTTTTGTCGTTTTAGTTCGTCCTTTTCAGACCGTAAATAAAGTTGAAAGATAAAAACAGTGTCTTATCTAGAGGAGGGAAGGGGTTCGTGTCCTGCATGCGCACGTGTCGTCATCCATTCATTTAATACGGCAGTGAGCACGAGCCCCGTCTGATAATACCGCTTTAAAAGGAAGTACAACAGAAAGCAGCGATAAAGACTTTAACTTGTCGCTAGAGTCAACATTAATGACAACATTAATATGCATAATAACCTCGTTTTCTGTTATCTGACGTGGGTTAGCGTAAGAGGGGGGCGCAACCGGATGTTACTTAATATAGGGAACAAGAGACCGGGTGGACAGTCGCCGTCGTATGTGTGTGTGTGTGTGGAGAGCCAAACCTATTTTAATGACCTACCGAGTGTGTATTGGACAGATGGTCAATAGTGCCTGCGTTAGCTTACAGTAACGTAAAGAGTCGTATCATTGCGTGGGTAACCTTGAATCGGGTCAAGCATAACAGAAACTTCACGGCAACTTATCAGAGATCATGATCAGCCCTGACACTATGTTGATTAACTGTTTTATTCACGACGCTGTCAAGTTTTGCCCCTAACTGTGATAGCTTTTACTCTCATTGTTGTCGCATGTGATAAAACAACGGCTCATCATCACTCCGGCTAACAAACAGCACTTCCGTACCCTTATGTTGACATTAAATGTTATTATTCCTAGTGTTAAAGATATCGAGGTAAACACACTGCTTGTTAGTATGGTTAGAAGTCTTAGTTTTACTACTTACCACACGCTGAGGTATTCAGTCCTGGGAAGAATGGAGATGCTAGCCAGTAAGCTAATTATCTTGGCGGGCGCACGCACACAAACGTTACGATAGCGCGCGCGGGATAATAAAAAAATACGCCGATTTTGAAATGTAACACCACAAAAAGCTTCCCGTGGTACAATAAAGTGACTATGTCGAAAAAACTACCCGATTTAATGAGAAATAACCGCGTCTTCTCTTATCCAGAACCGTGTCAGTTTGAATGAGAGCTGCTACGCCGTTGCTTCTGCTGCCGCATGTGTGGAACTTGCTCGTGCCGGCTGAACGGAACAGAGGTTTCTTTTTTATTGGATACACCCTTCACGAAGCCCCGCCCACCTGTCAGCAACACTACTCTGTGTTTTTTTGAAGTGATCATGCGCTCAACGTATGGACGGAGTGCTCCTCCGACCGCCCCTCTTCATGGTGAGGTCTTCTTTTAAAGTATTTTTTTTTTTTTCCACTCACAAAGTGTCTGCGGTTTCCCTCTTTAAGCCAACACAACAAGGTTCAAACTCGACTCCTCCCTTTACTTAAAAAAGAGAAAAATCTTATAGCATAATCGATCAGAACATCTTGTTCGCACAGCCTACTTTATATTCTATATGAGTACATTCAGTCCACTATATTACAAACACTGGGAGGCTGCGCATGTTAAAGCTACAGCCTGTATGGATTTATTAGATCAACTTAATATGAAGTTCAGGCAATAAAATGAAATTTACATTTACCAAAGAATACAGCAGACTTTTGACTTTTTTAAGTTTTTGAAGCACAATCAAACTAAGTTCTGTTTTTCATCGTTCCTGTCATTGCACATTGGTTCAAACATCTATTATTGATCTCATTGATTACCTTTAACTGGCATCAGCCTTGACTCTTAATATTAATTCTAGCAGAATCTAACATATCCATTAAACCTGTTTTGGACAAGATAGCTTTTTTTATTTGGCGGTCTCTCTTGATAACTCATCTGTTTTGATATAAAGGAAATTAGTCTGTTTCTCTGCTGACCAAAAGCTTGGTTGATTAGTCTCTGAGCTAGGGCTGAGAGATATGGCCTCAAATCAAAATAATATATTGAGCAGTTCACCTCGATAACGATAAATGGACGATAACTACTCCAAAAGCTGTTCACCCCCTCCCACATTAACTGCGTCTACTTTAGTCGCCGCTACAACTTTTGAACTGTCCTCCATCTCCTCACCTGTCTTTCTTGGCTGTGTCTGAAAGGGATCCCTAACCCCTATATAGGTGACTAGACGGGGGTTAGCGTCATTTTGAGGGGTGCCCGAAACCTGAGTGACCAATTCCAGTGCCCCATATAGACGACTCAAAAATTTCCCATAGAGCACTGCAAAATGTAGTGACCATCCGATGGTCACTCTCCGGTGGTGGGCATCCTGTCATGCATTGCGTCATGCCATGTAGGGTCCGAAACCTCCGGTGATTGAGCTCACTACATAGTCAGCTATATAGTGAAACCCAATATAGGGATAAGGAATTGAGTGATTCATTTCGGACACAGCTCCTTTTTGTTACGGACTGGATGGGGTGGAGTCACATCTCTGACATAGGACAGCATCTTAAAGCGGGCATGAGACCATAGCCTACCCACACACATCCAAAACCAACTTTTATTTATTTACTTTTTTAACGCTGAATATACCGATATAGGCAAAATGACGTTAGTTATTGTTGTAAATTTCAGTAAATTTTTGGTTTAATCGATCAGCCCTACTCTGAGCTCCCATAAATAATACACCAGGATGTTAAACTGCTTGTCTATACTTAACTTTAACCTAATTCATGCTCAAACGTCCTGCGCTCTAACATTTAGAGATCGAGGTATAATTTGCCATAACAAAACCAATGTAAGAGCTTTTATAATGTACAATGACAAAACAGAAATCATGTGAAAAGTAGTTTTATGATGATTAGTCAAAACTTTTAACTTTTGTAAAAATTAGTTTTTTGGATGTCATGACCACAGACTGTATATGTTCTATATACAGTACTGAACTGTACATAGAGTGTATATAGTACTGTATATGTACTATATACAGTCTATATACAGTCTATGGTCATGACACACCAGAAGTGCCCAAACTTGGATTACGCAAGTTCTTTTTCATTTTTGGTAATTTTTATTGTCGTTATACTTTTTTAAATGACTGCTTTGACCAATTCCACCTGAATCGTCTGGTAACCACCAATACAACATCCAGGCATTAGACAAACAGGGTATAAACTACAATTATGTCTGTGACCATTGATTTTCTAAGCAGGGGGAGAAATATTTCACGTCAAAGCAGACCAGGAAAACATCCGGTGGTGGTGTGAACAGCATTAGTGTCGACTTGTCATTCATTCAGGTGCAACAGACCAGAAATGATAACAACAGTCACATAGGAAAAGAAGTCTGGCTGCTGTTGTGTTTTGTTCAAGGGGCATGAAATGATCTATGAATGGAGCGCCCGACATGTTCGGTCCAAAACATGTTTTGAAGTTACATAACAGCAACATGGTAAACAGTGAGAAATCACTCAACCACACTGCGTATTTATTTAGCCGACTTGGGATCATGCTGTAATAATGTCAGCACACATAATTACTATTTCATTATGAGCTCACCCCTCCATTGTCTCTTCCTATTTCTTACGTCACTTCTTTAAGGGTCATGGAAAATTCCCCTTTTCCCAAAATCTGTTGGGCAACATGGAGGTTCGGACTTCATAGGCGTATTATTTCGAACCTTTAACATAACAAAACACTAAATGGCAGACTCACGACAAAGAAGGAGAAGAGAAGTAATTCCACTCGCAGACATTTGAACATCTTTGCTGCATGTGCGAAATCTAAGAACTCGAAATAACGATTCTTGCTGTGGCACCTGGAGGCATCACTTCAAAGAAGGAGTGGAGGGAGTGGCAGCTCCAACTGTTTCAAAACCGTTCAATGGAAAAGTTTTATTCTGGCAATCCACAGAATAGGAGCAATATAACCCAAGTCCTTTTTTAAGGTGACACAGACCCTAGCTGCCCACACCTCGTTAACTTTGCTTACAAAGAGAGAGCCAAACACGGCACTTGGATCAGGGGCTGGTAACGACTCAATAAAGGATAAAGGAAAAAAGTCAAAATTCACGATACTGACCCTTAGAAAGGACACCTCATAGCCTATCAATAAAGCCGACTCCCTGGAATTTTATAACTCCCTCCTAAACAGATTCAAACAAGGCTTATAAAAGTTGAACCATGCAGGAGGACAAAATGTGTTTACAAGATACTGTACGAAAACATATTGTCTCATGGTCTCATGACACAGGAGCAGCCCAGCTTCCATGATCAACACACACATGACTTCTCATGAAAATCCATGTTAAGTGATTCATTTACCTCAAGTAACTCCCACCTCATCATAGCAATGACACGGATCCAAAAACAGTGTTGATTACTGTGAATGATTACATTTCTTTATTGACCTATCTATGAGCTGTTTACCTTCAGACAGAAACTCAATGGTAGTAAGACAAAGGGACTTAATTCCACGTGGACAATAAAACTTGTATGATGCTTTATGGTGTTCAGTACATTTACTGTCAAAGTTCATTACTGATTTCTCAGTAATCCCCCCCCACACACACACACTTACACACACACAATCCCCGTCAATACAGCTACAATGTAAAAAAAAAAAATTGAAGTCTTGGTACAATGTCCATAAGTAGAACAGCGACATCTGGCGGACGAAATAGTTATAATTGCTTTTTTTCTTCATAACCTGTACATAAATGTAATTTTAGGTTTTACTTATTTAAGAATGGCAATATGTTACACAAACAGTTTTAAAATCCCCAGTAAAATTTCTCATTTAATCCCAAATAATTAAGAATGATACCGTTTCCACAGGAACTTTTTGTCTAGGCAGGGACAAACTACAACTTTTTTTGTAGACGGGACACATATTAAAATACATTATTTTGCTATGCAGTTTCAAAAAATTTTTGGTGGTAGTGAATACTTGCTTGCAGTTTTTCTCAATCGTTTTGGTGCATTACTCACATCACTATTAACGTTTGCACTACAGTTAGTGCATTTCTCAGAACAATTAGTACAAACTGCAAAATCTAGTGTATAACCTGCAAAAGCATGTCACTTGCTCAAAATGAATAGTTGATTCTTCAAAAGCAAGTCTTCATGTCAATGAAACTGTGTTTGTCATCAAAATAATTAGTCCTGACACCATTGTTTATGAACACAACAGTCAGATAACTTTGTCATGTTTTCATTATGACAGTTTATTACTCTTTTTGTGTTTTCCAATGCAAAAAAGTCAGATCTTGGTGGCAGTATACACTACCTGTACAGCCATTTGAAAACTACAGTGAAGTTACACATTACTGTATTTAGTGAGGTAACTGTGTACAAGACACATGTATGTTTCACATATTTACTACATATGCTCTTTGCAACTCTACAGCATTATGCAAAAGAAAAAAAAAAAAAAATCACAGTCACTTATTTAGAACAAAAACATAAGATTCACAGTGGTTCTTCCTACAATTGGTTGCACCTGTCAACCAGCCTCTGCCATAGTGAGGCCATGATTGACAACATGATCCACAAGTATAGCTGTAATTTTTAATGTTAATTTCTAATTCTTAATCTAATTGCTTTAACTGAGCTTTTTTTTTTATCTGTCACTTTCCGCGTGCTCTGACTTTATGTCAAAGCACTTTGTAAACTTCTGTTTTTAAAAGTGGTTTACAGATAAAGTTATTATGATTATTATTATTGTTGTTGTTGTTGTTATTATTATTATTTATTTCTTCAAGGATTTGCCTGTGCACCTCTTCTTCCTCTGCCCCTGTTTTGTCCCCTTCCCCTTCCTCCCCACATTCTCACCCCTCCTCCACAACGCTGACCTTCAATCATTGTGTCACAGAAGTGTAGAAATGGTACACACTATGTCCTGCTGGGTTTACACATGCTTGCCAAGTGAGGGTTCAGGGATTCAGCTCTGAGTGACTGTGGACAAGTTTCTTGTCATTGGTTACAACTAATGCTTCACATACCTCCTTATAAGTGAAAGGTGAGGTTCACCTGAGAGCAATGATTCAATTTAGGAGACATTTTCAGGCAAAACAAATGATAATGGAATGTATGAAATCAACTAGTTCAACAATTTTGTATGTAATGACTCAAGCAATGAAATGAGGACTATTAGTTTTATAGGGAATGACTATTCAGCATTCATAAGTAAAGTTCATTTTGACTGACATGACAGAAGCAAATGATAATGTTATAAAACAGAAGTAACTGATACATGTCCAAGAGCATTTGCAATTTGTTCAGAGAATGAGAAACTGCTAAGATGGTGTGCACAAATGACTCAATGTTGTTGAGGTTGAACTAATAGTTGTGAGAACATTCAATCTGATCTGAGAAATGCACCAAAGCGACTGAGAAAAACCGTAATATCGTAAACTTCAAGTATGGCTTCGAGTTGTAACGCTTGGGGGAGGGGGCTCAATGGCTTCCTGTATGTTTTACTTATTTGAGTAAGACACTGATCCCAGACAAGGTAAGTAACATACATCCAAGTTTATTACCATAGACATTACACACGTAGACGCCTCAAAGCCTGACGCTGCCTACTGGAGCTCACGTATCAGCGCGGCCGCCGTCTTGGATGGGTCCCTTATGCGCCTCCAGAGCATTAAGATAGGTACGAATGCTCAACTAAATTAATAAAAACTCTACGAATCTCTGCCCGATTTTCACGCTCTTTGGTTTGCTACAAACGACAGGGATGTAGCCATAACACAGGACAATAATTAAACATAAAAAAATAAAACAAGTTATTTTTCAATTCTATTTGTGAAATTTAACACTACGTGGTCTGGTTTCAATGCTGCGTCGGGTTTTTCAACTATAAAGTGCAAAAAAAAAAACATAGTTGTTATTTTTCCATTAAACCCGTTTAGGTCTATAGCGAACCTGGAGTGGGGAGACCCATCCAATATGGCGTTGACGTTGGATTACGCTCCAGCACGTAATATGGCGTCTACGTATATAATGTATATGGTTTATTACAAGCAGCGAGGGAACAGAACTGACCCCAGAACAGCTGCCGAGAACCGAGAAGGTCTGTTAAGGACGTGAAGCTTGACTACCGCACATGCTAGTGTTAAAACAGCTCAATTCAAGACAGACTTTCATTGTAACCAATCAGATCCGTCCTGGAGCATTGACTGACCAATCAGTTATGCTTTCAAACCCAATGAGGCGGGATTTCCGAGTGGGTGTGCTAGAGTTAGAAGGGAAGAGTAGGTCAAACGCGCTGCAGGGAGTTTGAAAAACGTGTGTTCGTCTTCGGGAGAGTCTCTGATAAACCAGATTTTGTTGGAATTACAGCAGACGAAAATTATCCGCAGACAGCTCGTCAGTTCGGGCTTTGACGAAGTAACAGGCGCAGTGTTGTTGGGCAGGAGTTTGTCCGTGAGATGACGTTAGCTAACAGTCAATGCTAACGGTGATTGTCTCGTGCTCCTTTATAGTTACGTCGTTGTAACAAACGGTGTAAATAAAACCATAGCTTTAAAGTAAGGCATGGTGCATCCACGCAGACCTCTAACTTTGCTCGCTAGCTCGTGAACTTCGTGGGCCAGTGTTGAGTCTTCTTCGGGGACTTGTCGCGGTCACAGCTGTCATGTTTCACTCTGTCCCCAGACGTCCGATTTGTGAGATCAGTGTCACTACAATGAGGCTTCAAGGTGGCCGACCATTCAGGCGAACTTTCGAAGAGGGAAAGGGAAGGCTCGAGAAGGTCCCGTTGCTGGGCAGAAGTATGGGCCTGCTCCTGTCGTGGATCCAGAGGGCAGGTGTGGGTGCCAGTGAGGCCGCAGGATCCGGCCCTAAGAGGAAGGGCTTGCTCTCCATATTCGCGGACCACTGCGGCTTCGTGACGGGACAGAGGCTCCGGCGTGCCTGCCAGATCGGAGAGCTCTACTCCAACCTGTACTCCGAGCGAACCAGGTGGAGTCTGGTCGGAAACATATGGCGCAGGTTTCAGAGTAAGCACGCGTCCAACGGGAGGCTGCTCGCGGCCCTGGCAGGTGTCTTCATGTGGGAGAACGAGAAGATCAAAGATGAGGAAATCCACAGGTTTGACATGTGAACTTATGGATCAAATCATGCTTAGACTGTGTAACTGCAGGTGAAAACAAGTGCATCCATGTAGAACACAATGAGGATCACAGAAGGGCTTTAGCATGGAAAATAATAATAATAACTTTATTTTGATAGCTCTTTTAATAACAGAAATTTACAGAGAATCAGAATGTCTTTATTGTCCCGTAAAGGGAAATTAGTTTTGCAGCAGGGCTCACAAAAGACAAGTACGCAATGACAAAATAAATGTAAAAAACATAGAACAATTGTAAAAACATAACACAATATCAGAAACACATACACAAAACCACCTAAAATTCAGTCCAGAGCTCATTCCAAAAATGGAGAAAAACTACTACCAAATAAGTAAAAGTGCAATGTGTGCAATAATAGTGCAAGACAACATGAGCAGCCTGAGGGTCAACTGCTATTCGATAAATAAATTGCACATAAAAGAGACCTGAAATCTTTTAGCCCTCCTCATAGGGGCCCTAAAACAACGGCGTGAAGGTAAAAGCTCAAACTCGCATCTAAGTGGATGATTGGGACAACCCAGAATGGCATTAGCCTTCCTCAAGACCTGTCTGTTGTGCTTTCACAAATAGTCGTAAAGCACTGAACACCACCAAATGGAAGTAAAAACAACTAAAAACCAAACGCTCAGTTAAAAACAAGGCCTCCGAATTGAAGGCCGATTTCATTTGTCATAAGAAACGCAGACAATACAAGAACCATACAACTTAAAATGAGACCATGAGGACCAAAATAATGGAGAAAGCTCTATCTGAGCCCCCTTTACCCTTTTGTCATCATATTAATGAGATCACAACTTAGTGAAACATGTAGATTTTAGATCAACCGTCTCATCTCCCTTATCAGTCCTTCAATAAATCATGATCTTGGACTATGTTAGTGAGCCCTTTAGATAATTGTGTTATTCCTCTTATGTAATTAGAGTGACCTTTAGAAAGTGCTGGTGACTCTGCACCTGAAACTTTGACTCTTAATCATCCATCTGTATATTTCATTTTAATACTTTATTTCATTCAGTTAATATTTAAAACATTCAGTACAAACAAGGAAAAATCTCAAACGTGAATGAAAAGGAGCAGAAAGAAGAAAACTCTTACAGAGTCTGCCCTTCTTTCATAATATATTAATCAACTAAACAAGAGCTGCAGGCCAGCATGCCTTACAGTTCACTGTTTCGTATGTTCAAAAACAACCCACAAAACGAACAGAAAAGACCACATTAATTCACATTTTTTCACAAAACAAACATACCAAGACTTAGATGAACATATTTCCCCGTATTTACTCAACATACTGGCTTTGACACTTTTTTGAAGATAAAATTTGATTTAGCTTCCTTAGTTTCTTTAATCAGATTGTTCCACAAACGTATTCCTCTCACTGTAACACAGCGCTCTTTCAGTTTAGCTCTGAATTTTGGCTTTTTAAATATTTCAAATCCTTTTAAATTATAACAACTTTCTCTTTTTTCCAAATCGGCTCTGGATGTTGACTGGTAACATTTTCCTGTGAGCTTTATACATAATCTGCAACATACTGAAATCTACTAACTCACTGAATTTCAACAGCTGCAATTTAACAAATAATGGGTTTGATGGATCTCTCTATTGACCTCTACTAATAATTCGTATTGCTCTTTTTTGTAAAATTGTGCAATTAACATTTTGTGTTTTTGTTTTTGTGATCTCAATGTCAACAATAACCTGTCCTGTTATTTGTGTCTCTTCTAAAGGTGTGGACTTGAGCTGCAGGCCCTGGAGGCTGCAAAAAACTTAAACACAGCTTCAGGGAAAGCAGCAGGACAACAAGAACCTGGCTGGGAAGTTGTGATGGAGAGGAAGGACTTCAAAGTGTGGAAACGGCCGATTCCCAACAGTCATCTTTATGAATACAGAGGTCAGGCAACTCTTCACCTCATGCCAGTTACTTGTGTTACAGTGTCTCTTAACTGCAGATAGAAGACATTCAGCTTTTGAGTGTAACGTTTCTTTGTTGGTGGTTATTTTGATTTGTCTAAAAAGTCAGCAGCATTATTCTTCTTCTGTTTGAATTTCAGTGTTGGGCTCCTACAACGATGTCACCCCAAGACAGTTTTTTAATGTGCAGGTACACATTTTTCAAATCCTCTTATTTGCTGCAAAAATGTTTATCCTAGTGACATTTTAAAGTTCAATGAGAAAACATAACCATAAAAAATGTTATAACTTAAATACTGTTGATTACAATCATGAAACGGATTAAACTGATAGTTTAAGTAATTTGGTTGAAGGTTGAATAACAAAGTAGAAGAGCTTTTATTATGGATCAGTCCCACAAAGTTTTTTAAGGCCGTTTGTCTTGCAGCTACTCTTTCGCAACCCAACACGTTTGTACTGCATGTGCGCAGCACAAAAGCACCACAAATACTTACTCCCTGTGCTATATTAAGCACCTTACCCTTGACTTATACTCTCTCCTTTCCCCCAGTTGGACACAGAGTACAGGAAAAAGTGGGATTCTCTGGTTATCAAGCTTGAAGTGGTGGACAGAGATGTCAATACAGGCTCTGAGGTCGTTTACTGGGCTACACACTTCCCTGTGAGTTTCTTGCTTTGTTATTATGCCTGAAGGGTGGGGGTATTTGTTTTAAACAATGTCTGTACATAGGTCAATTCTACTTTTTTCTTTTGTTGCTCAAGCATTCTCAAGTGCAATTAAAGCAAATGCCGGCTAAGTTGTTGTGTATTAATAGATTTTATAAAGAGACTGTCAACTGTTTAATCTTGTTTAATCTCTTCACAGTATCCCATGTACTCCAGGGACTATGTGTATGTGCGTCGCTATGATGTCGATGTGGACAACAACCTGATGGTCCTGGTATCCAGGTAGACCTCTAAAGAAATACCTATGTGGTGGATTATTGTCAACTGTAATGGTTTTATTAGTGAACAGTGTCAATCCAACGAAAAAAGAAAAAGGGAAGCGGTTGAAACTGCTGATTTATTTTCAGTCATGAAACTAAAGTAAATCCTGTGACTCAAGTGTCATTTTCCAATTCGGTGGCATTTGGATGTACCAGTACAACTTATCTCTTATGCTGTTTAATGCAGCAACAATTGCTCCACATAGCAATCCTACAAAAATCACATAATTTTATTTTTAATAAGAGAACTGGTATTAGCCCTTCTCATCTAATACTGAATATTTAAAAAAAACAAAAATCGTTGGATTATGTTTTTCTATCTATCTATCTATCTATCTGTCTATCTATGTCTGTTTGTAAGTGACTTGATTCATAACTTTTCTCATATTTTCATTGTTTAGAGCTGTTCATCACCCCAGAGTCCCAGAGAGTCAAGAGTTTGTGAGAGTCCATTCATACCAGTCAAAGATGGTCATCCGCCCTCATAAGTCCTTTGATGAGGTTTGTGATCAGTGTTTTGCTTCACAAATGAATTTACCCTGTACCCACGGTCCTGTGTTTTCAGCATCTAAGTCATCACCTGGACTATTTTCTTTCGTAGAATGGATTTGATTATCTGCTGACCTACAGTGACAACCCTCAAACTGTCTTCCCCCGATACTGTGTGAGCTGGATGGTGTCAAGCGGTGAGCTCTATTTCACTGGTTAGGACATCCAATAACAATAAAATTAGAAATGAATGTCTTTAAGAGCATATTTCATCAGCTATGTACTACTTTTTATTCAACAAAGAGCCATAAAAATGTATTTAATTTTCAATAACATTAGGCAACTGATCTCAACACCTTGGGCGGCTGTAAGTGTTACTGATTTGTGCCTCTTGTTTGATGTGCATCTCTGTACCTTGTGATTGTTCCCTTTCTCTCATGTATTTGCTGTGTATTCTACCTCTTGAGTGACTTGGTTCTCCCATTGCTCCTTGCAGGTATGCCTGATTTTCTGGAAAAGCTGCACACTGCTGCCTTGAGGGCCAAGAACCTAGAAGTGGGGATCCATGACTACGCAGGAGTCATTAAATCCAGCGACACCAACCGCCAGGCTAGCCAGGATCGACTGAGTGGAGAAACCCCACACACAGGCAGTTCTGGACAGATCTACGCTTGAGATTTCTGTGTCACACTCGAAGGGTTGTGTTGGTGTGTTTTCACTTGCAAATGAACCCGAATTAAACCCTCCAACCTGATTGTTTCGGGTACTGTGAATTGCAAAGGGAATCTGCAACACAGGTGAAAGACTGTGTCCATCCAAAGACATGGTTATTAATTTTTTTTCCATAGATAACATGTCACAAGAATTTTGAACTGTGTCTGTAACAGCGTAACGGCCATGGGGAGAAAATGTTGCCACTGAAATTTTCACCCAGACTGCTGGCATTAGCATTGATTTGCTGAGCCAAACACTGCCTCACGGCCTTTTTGCCTCCTATGGTTATGGTGTATGTTGTACGGTAATTGGTTAAGATGGAGCCAAAATTCCTCATTGTTTCCATGGTTTTGCCAAAGCACTGTTTTCTGTTGTTTTAATGCTCAATATCTGTTCTTCCATTGCTCAGCAAAGCTTGGCTTTTGAACCTGTTCACAGCCACATCACTGAATTGGTGTTTGTGGTGGGATTCCAGCAAGATGTGATGCTAATTGTTTCACTGTACGGGACATTAAAATGGTTACTGCAACTGTCTACAAGCCAAGGTTGAGACTAAGACAGAAGAACTACAGACAAGATCTCTGCACTGAAGAAGGACTGAGGCCAAACTGAGGCTTTCTAACCAGTTTCTCCATTTCATAGACTCAAACAAACTGCTTTCCCGTTTGCTTGCAGCCTGAAGGACTGATCTTGACTTATCTGGACCAGGTGGATTAAAAAAAAAAAAAAAAAAAACTCAAACATTATGATGCCATTATTGGAAATTTTGTTCAAAGGATTGAAATTGAAACTTAGGGCTTCTCTCTGTGTTTTGAGCATGCCGTTGTGTCGCTGTTAACGCAGTTGAAGTTGAAGTATCGCCGTCAGTCTTGCCATGTTTGTTGGAAACTGCTGAAGTTGACTAAACAGCCTTCTGATGATAAACCAGTCCTTCAGCATTAGGGCATAGTGTCTTATAACAACAACGGAAATCCTCAGATTGAATGGTACTAATGCGCTTCACTACAGCTGTTCCAGAAAGAAAATATGTCTTTGATAAGAAGCCAATGCCCCCTTAAAGAAAAACAGCACTTGTGCCACACCCTGATCCATTAACATTTCATAACAGCAAAAAAATGAACAGCCCCATTCTCATCTTGGTGCTCACAACCAGTGTAGCAAACATCACTCAAGTGTACACTATTGGAGGAGTGGGTGTTTGTGTTACTGTAGATCTTGTACATTTGTGAAACCATCGCCTGAGAACTGGAAACCCCTGTTTGTATGAGCACACAAGCTTCTCCATTATGGTGATTCCCCTGTTTTTGTTAATGACGTGGGTTCTACTGAAATTCCATGCTTCGTCCTCCCAAATAAATCACTCACGTTGCTTTTGCAATGAACAGTTTTCAGGGGGTGTTCTGAATGTACAAACAGCGCCATGTGCTGCGGAATAAAGTACACTGTTTACAGCCTGACAATCTGGCACAACCATCTTGAAAATCTGTGTTTAAAAGAAACATCTCACGTACTAAAATTTGATGTTGTCATAGGTGGTACATGGGTGAAGGAGCAGCTGCGTCTCTATGAGATACATTTTTGTCAGGATTTCTTGTGTGTTTGAGTATTAATATATATAAAGATAAATATCCACACTATCTGTAATCTGTTGTGTATTTGACAAAGAGAACGCCCATATGAGATCTACAAGGTGTGTTGAAAGTGTGAAGAAGGAAATAAATGTTTGTTTTTTTTAATCTTGTGAGACTGTGAAACTAAAATATAACTCGCACATTATGCAATGTTTGCTGATGTTGAATTTGGGAATGCATCATGTCAATGCTCTGCCATACGTGTGCCATCTGCACTCATCTGAAAGAGTCACCGCATTTTTTTGTCCCCTCTGCAGGCAGTATAACATTTGTCGTGATTAGCTACCACACGTAATTTTGTTTTTCTAGCAGAGGAATTACTGTGTAAACATGAGCTGGTGCACTTGTGATTAATTTAAATGAAAGTGTGACTAATCAGATCAAATAAAACAGCTTTGTGTGTGGAATTGTGTGTGCATTCGTTGGTTGTAGAGTATCGGTGGTTTTGACCTTGTCTTCGCAGAGGGAAGGGTGATTAGCATTGTGTCTGTGCGATTCAGCCGCCATCACCCACTGCTGTCTAGAGTAATGGGATAACCTGTAAACCTGTCTGGGTGTAAGGTCAGTGACAGACTGTACCGAGGCTTTAGAGTCTACAGACAGGACTGCCCACTCAATGGTCATCTTGGACTAATGCTTCTTTGTCACTTCAAAGCTGGACCGCCGTATTTGCTACCGTGTTCACTTCAATCTAGTTGACCTAAAAACGATAAAAAAATTAGAAGAAATATGTGTGATGTTGGTTGTCAAAGTGAACTCGGATAACAGCACATAAAAATCAACCAGGTGTTTTTTAAAGTTTTATTACATAATTTTTTGATTTTGCAACCTAGTTTGAGGCAGTTCAGCAAGTAATCACAGCGTTTAATATTTTTGATGTGTGCAATTGCAAAGCACACAAAAAAAACCCAACATGAACACTTTGTTCTCATGACCTTGCAAGGATCTGTTAATATAGATCTGTAAATGTGCGCTGGGATATGAGGCTATGCTGCGTTCCACTGAAATAACATTTGAATTATTTTTGTCCATATACAGGATTATTTTGCTGCCCCACTCTGCACCTTGTACCCACTTTAACGCGGCATGTACGTTTTCTTGTTGGGTGCTGCAGTGCATATTGTCCCACAAACATTATGACATGCAACGGCAGAAAAAGAGCAGACTTAAAAAAAAAACATTCAATTGTGGCAACATTTATTTGAGTTGCTGTCCGGCTGTCCTGCTGTTAAGGTTTATTAGGATGTTCAAATAGAGTCATAAACTTTTTGAAAGCAACTGGTGAATCACTTTTATAAAAATTTTATTTGTATACAAGACCACAACTGAGATTTAGGAATTACATCATCCACCATGAGAATGCAAACTAAACAAAAAAATAAAAGAACAAAAAAAACCTGGGCCAACATTATTAATATTTATTATTTAACAGTGTCAGTCACTGCTGCCTAAATCAAAATCCCCCAAATAAAAGAGGGTGCATTTTTAGAAATGAAGGTACATTTTTCAGGGAACATTCTGCGCAGAAAAAAAAAAAAAAGTCTTCAAGGTTGAGCACGTTTACTCGGTACAAAGCAAGTCTTGTGGTTTACTCCATTACTGCAGAGGTCACTCTACAGTCTCACATTTAAAGGTCATATTATGTTTTATCAGTGAATGTCTGCAATATGTAAAATGTTGATGACAGCTGAATTTATCACAATCAGAGTTATATATATATATAAAAAAAGAAGAGTCTGGTTTAACCATTGACAGTTTATTGGTGTAATTCAATAGTTGTACTTGACTTAGGGGAAAACAGAAAGCGAAAAACGGTTCAAAGACAAAACCCATTTATTTTGACCGTCATTTATTTTAAGAACATAAACTCGCCGTCTAAAAGCCTAAGGCGTGTGTGTCTCAGTGTGTGATTTACAGGTCATGACGTGTCCGCAGTCTTAACAGGCTGCACATCGTTTTAATGTATGACCTCTACTCGCAGGAATTATTAGTCGAGGTTAAAAGCCACTGAGCACTTACAGTAATTGATTGTTTCCACAAATCTGCCATATGGATTCCAAACACATTAAACAATATGACTATTTTGTGTTTATGAGTGATATAAAAACTGACCTGTAATCTCTCTTTTTATCCATTTTCGACATCTACTCAACACTTAAAAACTAAACACACAGGATGTTTCGATGGTATTTATTAGTCACAATCTTGAAAATTATTGCACATCATGACATAAAACAACGTGAATTGAAAAAAATATATATTAGAGACAGGAATTCCTGAACGGTGACCTCAAAGTTAGTGATACACTTCGACACATCTTAACAAAATTTTCTCCCAAAAGCAGAAGTTTATACACCAAATTTCAAGAAGGTAGAAACACACACTTCCATACTGACTTGACAACAGGAGTATATTAGTTTTTTTGATTGCATGAGAGGTAGACAACGCTCACAAGCCTCCAAGGTGCTTGGCACAACCATGGACAGAAGACGCACTGCATGGTTAGATCAAGCACAATGGAGTCCTGGGCAATGAGGAAAAAACCTGATACAGATCACAGGGAGTCCGGTTTATTGAGTGTCCAAGTGTCCTTGGTTTAGATTCAAATGGAGGCACAGGAGTTAAATCAGTGAAACACACCAAATACATGTATTTTTGCTCAATCAATGTGGTCAGTATTTTAAAGTATCACAGTATCTGAAATACAAATAAGGAACCTCTTGATTTTCAACGCTCATTCTGCAGTCCAAGAGTCAAAAAGTCCCAAATTGTGAGAAGGGAATCCGCACTCATTTGTGAAATAAGTTGTTGGTAGGGTTACATCATAATTAGAAACAATTGTCACGGTTGAAAACATCTGCAGAACTGAAAATTAAAAAAAATAAAAAAACAATTAGTCATAGGTCACACTCACTGCGGAAAAAAGGGCTACACCCTTCCTGCGCACAAACTGCGTCAAACCCCACCCTCCTGTCCTTGGCACCCAAATTTTGCAGACACGACTGTCAAAAGTCCAGAAATTCTGTCAGAATTTTATGAAAAAACATTCAAATATCAAACATTTTCCAACACAGGCCAAACAATGTTGGTTTAATCAAATTAGTTCTCCATCAGTCCATTGGGTGTTCTTCAACTGATCAATGGAAACAGAGTTTCACCAATGATCTAGTTACGACTGCAGCATCTTATGAGGTCCAGTTTCTGAGTAATTGACAAAATTATAAGCCTTGATTACCAGAAATACCGATGTACTCAAGAATACCACTCATTACTGAATTGCTGTTGTCCATTTGAGGACATATACCGTCTACTAAAACCAAAGACACAACCGTTCCTGACCTTTCAGTCCTAACTACGTTAACGGTCCCTGAGTGCAATGTCAGAGCCATGATACCATCAAGCTAAGAGAGCTGTTCCTCCAAAGGCTTTGACAATCTTGTTACCTTCTCTTGTGTCTCTTTCTGCTCCCTTGGGACATCTCTCTAAAATGAGACAGCTTGGTGCAATAATCAACTTAGAGCTCCAACAACTGAACCACTTTGTGTGATGAAATTACAGCGTAATGCAAACAAATGCATCAAAAAGAAACCCTGGGTCTGTTGGGACCAAATAGTACGAAAGCGGGAGTCCTACCGGCGAAAATGGCGTGCAGTGGGGGTGACACAGACTTCTGTTTTTCGGAGCAATGAGGATTTTATGAAAGGATGCAGAGTGGTCGATGGGATGGTGTCATGACTTGTATGAACGGATGATTGTGATACATAATCATGAGTTCTTGACTTACCTTGTCTTTTCCAAGACTTGACGTGAATCACGCCAATCAGGATCTTTCAGGAGTTCAGTTTTGCATCTTGAAATCTTTTTTGAACTGAACTTGAGAAAGTTAAAATGTCCTCACTTTGAGAATGAACAATTTGCATCAAATACTCTTTAGACTAGGGTCACAATGATCAACCCTACAAACTGCCAAAATGACTTAACAAATACAAGACTTAGCCAGAACTTACTCTGTCTTTTACCATCATTGGAAAGTCTACTAATGTGGTCTTTCCAACAAACCCACCTTTTCTTTCCATCCGTTGGCCCTAAAGTCGGTGTTGGGTGAAGCCAGCTGAGGGGCGATGGAAGCGACTGAACGGGTGCTCTGAGCTCTGTCTTGGGGTCTTCCAGCTTGCTCTACTGGAGGCAGACTGTCCTGACTGCGTCCTCAGCACCCTTCAAGTCCCCATCTCCTGCCCCTCCTTCAAGCTAGGAGGGGTTGCTGATGTTCTCTTGGGATAGGTGCACTGGCAAGGAGGACTTGGTCAGGCTGGGATTGGACGTGGGTTTTGGAGTTTGAGTAAGGGGAGGGGGGGTCTGCCGGTTCCGCATTTCATAAATATTAATACAGAGTCCTCCCTCTCCAAATGGGTAGATTCTTTAATTTTGTTAGAGGGGGAAGTGCTTTATTCACTTAATGGCTTTTATTAGTGCCCGGTCTTCAACTCTTTCATTAGCTAAAGTGCTGCTATAATTTACAGGGTAAAGTGGGGGGAGGGGACGAGCAGGAGGTGGTGTCTGAGGGGGGTTGATTCTGCTGCTGTGGGACAGGGAGGCTGTACCTTCAACCACTGCAGCTTTTCCTAAAAAGTGGCTCTTCTCACAGAATCAACTTTGGTCTATTGCATCAGATACCGCCGATAGCATCTTCATTGACCATTGTGTCGTTGTAGTAAATGTTGTCTCTCCTGCAGGTTGGTGTTTCAATAATCTATCAACTGAAACCTTGATACTACCTAAATCCTTGGTTAACATATAAGAGGCATTTTTCCTCAGAATCAGACACTCTATGAGAAGTAATTACTAAACATTCTTGATAGGACTTGACTCATAAAGGAGAGAAAATTGAATATTTAGGGGTTTTGCAAAGGTTTTTTTTTTTTGTTAACCACAGAGAATTAATCAGAAAGCAAAACTGCTGCTGTGTATCACGTCTTTTCCATATTTACTGCAGTAAAATACAGCTTTGCAGAAATGTTAATGTGGCTATTTTGAGAAATTGATGATTTTTGGATTTATTCTTTGCATCTTATGATAATGTATTTCATGTATACCATGATTTGTCAGTTCCACTAAACAAAGCTTAAATCACTAAATCAATACCGCATCTTTGCAACATATCTACATGCTCGATAAGCCTGTGCAGTTGGGAAAATGTAGGTGATTTATGTGCATTTTTCATTATGTTCGGTAACAAGAAACATAGAGTCAATGCTCTACAGATTCCCAGTCTTCCATAGTCTCTAGTCTATAGTATTGCTGCATATACTGGCGCCATCTGTGACATTCACTCCTTAGCATCAGGTGCTCAGACACAAAATGGCTGCAATTCTTCATTCCAGCCGCAGCATATCGATATAGGATTATGCCAACTTCCAGGAGTGCTCCTGGCTCTGATGAAATGCTCTTTTCTTTTTGCTCTGTGGAGTCTTGTTAGTTGTGAACAGCTGGCGTATGATGTCCCCAGACCGCATCTGAGTGAATGAACTGATTAACCTGAGTGGCCGTCCCTACCAGAGAGAAGTGGGTGGGCCACCAGCCTGAATAACTGCCTTCATCATCAATGTCACATAAATCACTTAGCTGGACAGGCCTTTCAAACCAGACTTTTTTTCCTTCTCTGAGCCAGACTGCAGCGCGGGGCCAATAACGTGGTCGCTTAGAGATGGTTGGTTTCTGAGGGGGACCATGTTACTCTGGCGGACCAGAGGGAACGCTGATGCAATATCTGGGACCATATGTAGGTTATTTAATACCAGGATTTCAATATCCTAGTAATACCTTATACACAAACATATACTTAATATCTTACATAGTAATGCGTGTGTGTGTGTGTGTGTGTGTGTGTGTAATAAATTGGTTACGATTGCAAAAGAATGAGCACAGCAACAATTCTCAAGTGTTTTATTGTACAGATATTTTCCAGAGTTTAATGCAAGCCTTAACCAGTATTCAATATGAACTATTCATGGTGTTAAGTACTCAAGGTTCTTTTTAATGTGACACTTACATTTATCTCAAGTTGTTTTTAAATTAGAGCAAAAACTGGAACCGACATGACACGGATGCTCCAATGACTGTTCTGGGATTTACTGAGTGACTGTCCAGATGACTTTTTGATACACGGGCCATGCAGTGCACCGAGACTTTTACTTCTTCACAAGCTGGATTACGTCTTCATCCTCCAACACGTGGTCCTTTCCCACCTTCTGAGGGTTGTGTTTCACGGATGATCCCCACACGAGTGCACTGAAAAAAGGACGAGTTAACATTATGAAATCACTGTACATGACTGTTTCCTTTAAGGTAGTGAATAACACGCATGTGACATTTTACACAAGTGCAAACAAGACACCACATGGAGTCACCAAAACCCATATTTCACTGCAAAAACATTCAGTATAGATGTTTTTTTACTGCTTTGCTGCAACATCAATGGTCTTATTCTCTTAAGTAAACTACAGGGTGCAATGACAGCCTTTAACAAAGGCTTTCTAATCTCTGGTGTCACCGTTTGAACCATTAATTCCCCAGAGTACGGCTAATGCTCAGCTGCACTAATATACCCACTGATTGATGACCCCAGCTCTCCAATTTGGAAATGATGGTGCGACACATCATCTCAGATCCAAATCCAGACTCTTAGATTAAAGCTCATCTAGTGTACATCACCATAAAGAGGTTAAAGACTGTGATTAAAGCTCCTTGTGTTGTTTTAAAACCGTCCGATTACCACTTATCAGTCTGTTACTGGATAACTTCATTGATGCCTTTGAGCGAGAAAACTCTCAAAAACTATAAAGCACTCGCAGTTAATAACTAATTAACTATTCTTTCCTTCGATGTGTGTGTGTGACTGGCTTTTCATTTCAACAGTGTAAGTAGAAAAGCTGTATTCTGTTTCAGAGACAGAAATGTATAATTCTGAAATACTGATGCCATCTAGTTAGATGAAAACATACAAGACAAAGAAAAGGGGTGGAAAAAAAAGAGCACTAATATGAGGAAAAATAACTGAGACTCCAACAAGATCAAACAGAACGATCTGTAAAGAGACTTTTTAAAGACAAATCCGAGTTAATACTCACTACTTAAATTCTTTGATGAGGTTTTTGTGGATCTTTAAGCAGAAATCCTCAACCGAAGTATGTTCATCAGGGAGCACAACAGGAGATGTGTAATCAGGGAGCTGGCCTTTGGGTTTGGTATAGCTGTGAATAAAATCGACACATGATTTGCAGGCTGACCCGATAAAAGTCAAAATCTCTCATTTACTCGTGGCTCTAATCGGTTGAGAGAGTCTTACATGCGAACAAGCTTTAGGTAGTCCCACATCCTCTCCAGCAGGTCATCGAAGTTCCAGCGATGGTGGGCAGAGATGGGCACACAGTGCGGCACCTTGTAGATGATGTCCAGCTCCTCGATGGAGATCTGATCGATTTTGTTGAGCACATAAATGCACGGGATGTAGACCCTGTTGTGACAAGAGAGGGTGAGCGGCTGTTTATCCCGAGACAGCTTCATCATCAGCATCCCTGTGTTGACCTTTTATTTTACAGCTGCTTTACAGAAGGGAAACGTAACAAGTGATTACCATCAGCGTCAAGCTACTTTGTAACCACAGATTTCCTCTTTCAAAGCGCATGTACGCAGTTTCCTGTCGTTCTTCTTTCGCACATCGAGTTGATCTGGCAGCATTTACAGTAGAGACGTTTTATTTAGATATTCAAGTGAAAAAAGTTTTTCCTGAACATAGTTTTCAATATTACAGTTTGTTTTTGATGCCACTTTATTTTTCAATTTTTCTTGTTTTTTGTTGCTTAAAAGGTTTAACATCACTACTTAGAGTTATGTTGATGAATGCTGCCCTCAGTGTAGAAGTGGAGAGAGAAAACTTAAGAAGCACAAACGTTGGAGCCACTAAACTTTACTTAACTAAGAGTGTCTGCTTCAGACTGACAACAGAAGCTAATATGCTGTAAACGAAGCAGATCTGCAAATATTTTTTATCTTTTAGGCACTTTTACCTTAATTAGATCAGACAGCTAGTCTACTTTTTTAATTCATTTTGTTTTTTTCCAGGAGGGCGTTAGCCACAGATGCATGCAAAAGTGCCTCCCAGGGCAACGGGGTGTGTAACGTTGTCCATAGAAACAAAAACATGACCAGACAGCTATTCACAAAGAAAAGAAACACATCTCTCCCCCTCTAATGAAAACTGTAAGTGCAGACTCAAACAGTTAATGTGAAAATACATCATTCAATTCATTTCAAACAGCTGCAAGGGAGGATTCAACACAACTCCAAAAAAAAAGAGGCTGCCATTTCGATTGTTTAAATAAAGGCTTAAGCAGAGCTCCTGTGTCGTCATCTTATCGAACCTTGTCTATTTTCATATGAAGGACCATGATTGATCCGGTACATGTGAGAGCAGAGGGATATCATCGAGGAAGGCTGTGGTGGAGCCGAGCTAAAGCACAGCTGGAGAGAGACAGGAAACACAGGGAGCAGAGAGTGGGGGAGGACATGCAGCACAGAGTCAAACCAGAGACCGCTGTGATGAGGATGGTGGCTAAAACCCTCGAGCCACGGTACATTCAACATTTTACCGGACAATCCCTGCCTATTGGCTCTGGCTCTTAAAACTTAAGAAGTCAGCGTCTGCTGTGGGGGGATTTTGGCCTCACTTTTGTACATCTGCAGGAAGTGAAGATGCGGTTTCCATACAGTTGATGGTTGTGATCATGTTGAGAAGGCATTTGTTGAAAAAAAGGAGCTGTTAGTGATCTTTAAAAATGTTAAATATATTTCACAATCATTTCTTTCTGTCACAGTAGCTGCATTTCCTTTTTTTCCTCTTTTTTTCATGTTTTTTTTTAATAGCTCCATTTCCTAATCAGAAATATTAGCTTGCCTGATGCTGTTTTATTGTCACAGTCTCCTCCCTGGAAGGCACAGAGAGCATTAATGCAAGAAAGACCCTGTGAATGCTTTATTACCCTACAGTTTCAAGGAGGGACTGCGGTTGCTATGACTGCTGCTGTGCAATCAAATACTCAAGACTGTTCTGGGAATAGAGGTCCACTTTACAAGAACACATCAAGTTCATCCCTCTACGCATATCCAAAATTTTTACGCACTCGCTGAGATGTTATATCTTATTACTCTGTGAGATGTCCTTCCCAAAAGGTTTAAACGCACGACAATGCTCAACTCCACCTCATACATGGAACATAAGCATCAGCAAATAGGCAGGCTGTCTGCAAATCCACATTTGGTTGGAACCCTGTATGACACATTAGCGGTATTTTCATTTTTTTTTTTTTTTTGTAGCAGGGCATCAGGCCACACCCACTCAGACGGAGTAAGGAAGACCCATTCTGGCACTTCAGCAGCTTACCGATTTCCCTCCACCACATCGATGAGGTCATCAGCTGTGGAGTCGCTGCGCAGAGTGATATCAGCATTGTGGATCTTGTATTCTGCTAAGATACTCTTCACAGTATCAGCATCCAGCTCAGTTTGTGCACACTGAAGAGAGAGAAATACAGAGAAAGAGCGAGAGAGAGAGAGAAAAGGGTGTAAGTAACGAATGATATCAACCAATAGAGATACACCTTATACATATTCAACAGTAACCCATGATGTATGTAGTTATCATCATGCTATATATGGCATACTTAAAGTGAAGTATGATTATCCCAATTAGCCAGATAACACAGATTAAATGGCAATTGTGGTATTTTTACCAGCAGGAGATTAATGATGATATTCTGCAGAGGGATAAGAGAATATGTCTTAGTGTCTGAGTTGAGGTTTTTTTCCATACATCTCCACCAGAGGGCAGAATTACCATTTAAGTGCTTTTTACAAGAAGTGAGGCAGAATTAGGTAGAGACATTTTCTGCATTTCATTCAGCAGATTAGTTTAAACATTTACATAACAGGGATTAATGGATCCTTTCACATGTTTGTTTGAACTAACCGAAAGAAAAAATGTCCAATCATCTCAATTAATCGACGATCAAGTTTTCTTTGTTAAACCCTGAGGTGATTATGGAAGATATTTAACAGCATCAGTTTACAGCTGATGAAACACGACCATATACAGCAGCATATTTGGCTAAGTTTCCCTCAGTGTGTGACGTACTGTAGCTGTGAAGTTGATGCCCCCTTTGTCCTTCTTCTTAAAGCCGATGTTGGGTGGTTGCTTGTTAAGTCGGATGCCAAAGCCCTCCAGCTCGTGCTCTATCAGCTTCTTGTGGCCAAGAGGCTTCAACACATCGAGCACTATCAGGATTAGGTTGCAAGTTCGAGCCACTAAAACAGGAGGTGGAGATGGGGGAGGGAAAGGGAGAGAAATTGGTGAAAGAAATACGAAAAAGTAAATCATGTAGGATGATAAAGTTGTATTTTTTCATGCAACCACTTCCATGAGTTTAAAATTGTCTCTATTGCTTGTGTTTGTCAAAGTGCACTTGGTTTGCTGAAGTATTTGCTGTGAGCTCACAGTACATTTAAGATCTGTTGAAGCAGCTGCATCTCTCTTCTCGTAAGGCAGACACAAACTGCCCTCAACTACCCCCCTTAAATGAAGTTTTACTGCTGCCATCAGAGGCACATATAAGCTCATAGTAATTGAAATAAAGAAAAGTTTCTTATTAAATGCAGTTAAAGGAGAACCTTTGTCTTTACACTAATGTTAATAAGGAGAGATTTGGTTTAACTGCTGCATCTTTTGCTCCATCATCTTTTTGGTTCAGTCTCTAATCAAGTGTTTTACCTGCGATGACCTGTCTGCCTCTTCCCTTGCCATCCTTAGCCCCCTCAATGATTCCTGGGAGATCCAGAAGCTAATAAGGTAAAAAGCAATAAATTAAGATGAGAAACTCACAGAAAAACTTTTTTACACTTTTGCAGGTCCTGGGCATATCAGAACGACTTTTACCTGGATTTTGGCACCTTTGTAGCGAATGACTCCAGGGACCGTGGTGAGGGTGGTAAACTCGTAGGCTGCGACCTCCGAGTACACACCTGCAAGATTACTTAGCAGTGTGGATTTTCCAACTGAAGGAAAACCGACAAAGCCGATTCGGGCATCACCAGTTTTTGCAACATCAAAACCTAAAAGCCAAAAAGCAAATCAGACACTTGAATCAGCACATTGTCCACTACAAGTTTTGTATCTGAGAATATCTATAACAGCATATTGTGACAGGAATATTTGGAGACTGGAATTGTACCCTCTCCTGTTGCACCACCACTGCCTCCCTTTGGTGTGATGAGTTCCCTTCTCAGTTTTGCAAGACGGGCTTTGAGCAGACCCAAGTGGTGAGCTGTGGCCTTGTTCCTCTGCGTCCTGGCCATCTAGAAAGAACAGAAACAACACAGGCGCAAGATGTTAGAAGATGTTATACTTGTTTTATAATCATGTAGTGTTTTTAAGTGGGTAAAACTGACCCAATGGATTAATATTAGCTTATCTACAGTTTATTTTTCTTTTCTTTTGCCCACTGCTTGCTGGGTTACACTTAAGCCTATCCACAACTATAAATGAACACAAGTTTGGTATAACATCTAGAGCCATTGTATGTCCTTTATAGATTCTACTGCTTTTTTAAAAGGTCACCATTCAGTACTAACACCATTTCTATTAAATTGTTACTCTTTAAAATGACAACTACTGATTACAACAACAGGATGATTTAAATGGCAAATCTAAGTGTTTGGGGGAATTGTTTTTTAGAATGACAGGAAAGATATCTGTAGGAGCCAAAATATCTTTGAAAGTATGATTATTGTAGGTACTTCACTTCCGGGGATCGTCACTAAGGGGTGTGGTTTCGGGATGTTTGGCGGGTTATTTAAGTTGCACCACTGTAGTCAGACAATGGGTCATGGCAAGCATTTTTTCTGTTGACCGTTTTTCACTGTTTCACTCATCTTGTTTTAACCTAATTTCAGCATATCACTTTTTCATTTAAAGGCAAAGGTTTTGGACCTGGATCAGCTTGTTTTCTTTTCTTTTTTGGAACAATAAACCATTTTAACGCTCAAACCGGACTGATAATTGAACGAGTCACAGATGCAAGCGAACCTAAACCCCAGCAGCCTTTTTGATGAAGGAAAGCAGTTGCTACAATATCATTAAAGAGCTGGCAATAACATGAAAAAGCAAAGTGTTAGAACAAGATCTCTGACTAGACATTTCATTATGAATACCTGGGCCAGCTTATTCAGTTCAGTTGTTTTGTTTTGTTTAGTTTAGTTTAGTTGTTAGGGTAATTTTGACATGATTGGAGGGTGATTACCATACCAAGTATTGTTTTTTCAAATTAATTGCTAATATGAAGTCAAGTCTATGATACTGGAAAAATAAAATCAACTCAAAGTTAGTACAACAAATATATATAGGGTTTGCAGGATGTGCTACATGAAAATATATAGCGTAAAAAAGACAAACGTAAAGGAAAGACAAATGCTAAATTAGCTAAACAGTTGAAAAAAAAGAAAAAAAAATCGCAACATATTGTATCGCAGTAGTCAATGTATTGCAAAATGTTAGAAATCGCAATAATATTGTATCATGGCCGAAGTATCGTAATAATATCGTATTGTGGAGCCACAAGTGATTCCCACCCCTACTATATTCAGTATTACAGACATTTTGGGTGGTTAAAGTGTACTGGAGTGTGTTATATTCAAAACTGTTTTGTTTATATTTTTTCCACTTAATGAACAAACATGAGGGGAGCTAAATATCCATATTTCAATAGCTCTTAGAAGAGGAAATTTGATGGCAGAGTTGTTGTATTGGGTTGCAAAGGATTGCCTTATATTATGGCTGGTAGGTGAATATTTAAAGTATTGAAATTGAGATTCGTGAGATTCCTTTTGCATCATCTGCTCTTTAAGTTCTCTGATACAGCTTTGAGTAACTGAACGCTTCTCTTACAGATTAAAAATGTGTTTAACACAGACTCACACTAAACAGATTTCCTATGAACTGACCATGATAAATGAGTACAAAACATACGGGCGCGTTTGTTACCTTTTCTGTGACCATGAGGATTGACTATGTCGACTATATGAGCTTTGGATGCAGACTTTTGCAGGACTTAACACTCCTCCAGGCATGTATGTGATTACTACATTACTGACAGCTCACCAAACCACATCTAGACTCAGCTCTTTTTCTATGCTAACTGGCACCGACTCTGACAGAAGCCTCGTCTTAATTCATATAATACATCCATATGTGGAATAGGAAATGGGCACGGATATGTTTTTACAGACAACCTTTTCAATATGTAGTTTTACTTGTCTAGATATAACGTTCCAGCGAGGCCCAGCTGTTTGAGCTAAGCTAAAAACTGCTAGTTAGCATTTAGCAAAACGTGATTCTGATTCAACGGGGTTAGCCAGCTCTGTAATCAGAACTTACCTCATTTTCGATCTCCGCTATTTTCGCGAGTATACTCATTGTGACTCCTGTTCGCAGGCAATGCTAATGGATGAAGTTGCGTTTACTTTACATAGAAGTTGGCAAACTTGGATGCTATTTAGTGAGCACACCGGTCCACACCACGCAACTGCCGCTGTTCACTTCCTCTCGGGAAATCTCGCGAGAGTGTGGTTCGTAGAGGCGCACTGCCCGACACGTTGACTGACAGGAGAAAAGTGTTGATGAATTCAAGAAATAAATGATTTGCTCGTGGATGCACTTACCCTTTGGCTCAACTTACCCCACTCTCCCCCCGAGAGGTTGTGGTGGAACTGATAGTTATATTTTATCGCTCTGTACTTAGAGGTTATTATAAAAGCCAAATTCTGCTCACCTCTTTGCCTCTCAGCTCCTATCTTCTAAGATGACAAAGACTATCCTCCAAGTGGCCAGTCTTTTGGATAGGTTACTTGTAACGTATTCTTTACACCTTGACGCTCAATTTAGAGCTTTGTTTAATATGTAGAGGAGACAAGGGATAGTTCTGACACACTCCGTGTCAACAACATAGACTGTACTTACAGATGCAACTAAAAATAGTTTATTTTCCTCATAATTTAATTCAAAAGGTTAAACTTCCATTCATCTTTTATCTCAAGTTTAAGTATAGATTGAGTTTTAAGATACCATAGTGATTTTATACTTATCAGGAAGCTCAAACCCAACACAACCCTAGCCTGTCCACACTCCACAACATTTTGTCCTGTATCTTGCTAGTGGAGTTTGAGGCTTTGGTGTGTGCGTGAACACTCATGAAAAATGCTAATACCACTTGTAGTTATTGCTGCTGGTGGTGAGGAGGGACTTTTAACACTTGTCACAGCATACATATGTGGAAATTTTATATTTTTTCCTCCCTCGGTTTGTAGTGGTACCTGTTCTCAGTATAGCTTCTCCATTGTGAATTAAGGTCCCTATTTTAAACAGGGAAAATTTTGATAATTAAAAATCCTCAAGTATTAGAACGTTTTTAAGTATCAGAAAGGTTTGAATAAGTTTTGCTTTGTTCAAATAATTGAGGAATGCATTATTATGCATTATATATTATTACACAACTGAGAGAGGCATTGAACAATATTTCCAAAGACTCACAGGAGAAACGTGAAACTAGAAGCGAGGCCTCTGCACTCTGTGGCAAGCTGGACACCCTAGAGATAGCTTTCATGGCACACTTTTGGGATACAATACTGCCACGGTTCTGAGCCACGAGCCTGCAGTTGCAGAAACATGACATTGACATACACACGGCTACACAGCTTCTCCTTGCAAACTCCTGGCCCCGGGGCCCAGACCCCCCATAATCCGGCCCTGATTATAAGAAACAGGATTTCAGGCTGTGTTGTTTGTATTGTTAAGTGTTGAAATAGTGTGCTTCTTTAAGAAGACAGTAAATGCCCAGCATGCTACTCAACAGGGTGGAAAGCACATTGTTTATGTTGTGATACCACTGGTCAGCCAGAAGAGGGCAGTAAAAACCCAATCTACTCAAAAGATGCTTCTGAAATACACTCAGAATTCAGGCAACACAAGAATGAAAATCCAGCTCCATTTACAACTAAAGATTGTGGATAGTTTTGGTTGTTTTTTCACCTGTTTGTACATTATTTCTTGACCTGCTTTGTTGTACCTATTTTCAAAATAGAAGTATTGCACCTGAGCATCTCTGTCCATACAGGAAGAACTTGATGCCAGAGAGGAAACACTATCATAACACATAGAAAAACAATAGTATGGCTGCTTCTTCAAATTGCGAAATTGTACTTGTCCAGTGGGGTAATTGATTTGAGAAGACTAATGATGAAACCCACAGCCATCATATGGAGATCAATGATTTACACATGTAAAGGCTTATGAGATTCAAGAGGCGAATTGTTTATTGACAACATTTGCTGAGACTGCACTAATAATGTCTGGACTCTGGAGACTTGTCTTTTCTCCCTTTTTAAGGTCTCTGTAAGGTTTTGGTTTCAAGTCCTGCCTAGTGGACCAACTGAGATTTTTAATTCAAGAATAAAACAAACAAACAAACAAACAAAAAAAACAAACTGTTGTCTCTGAGTCAAATCGCAAGACATCAGCTGGCCAGAAATAAAAGTATTGGCCTTTTCAAGATAAGACCCCGGTCACAATGTCAAATGAAAGAAGAGGAGATGACTTCAGGGCAGAAACAATAACGTCAAAATGAACAAAAACAGACAATAGGAAGCCACTTTTGTTTCTGTGTTGCCACCTTCAGTGAAAAGTGTTAGTAATCAATAAGGAGTGGAGTTCCACAGCACATATGAGCTCTGCGAGGTGTTTGAGGAGACGACGACAAGGTGTCAGAATCCTCTACTCACCTGACAAATAAAGGTGTTGTGCTGCATACTATCCATCCATATTTATTTGATTATTTCATTGTTTATTTTATGACCTATTTGAGCTCCAGTTTTTGCTTTTACTGCACTCAGGAGTCTGATGTCTCAAACTTTCTGGTTTTCCTTCAGAGAGTAAAGAGCCAATGCTTTCCGAAACTTTCAGTAAATCTTCTGATGTTCGTGATGAAGTGACTAAATTTAACTAACTGAGTCACTTCAGTGTACACGGGCTATTTACCCCTCTGCTGATTAGGTGAGATTCACAGCTTTAATAACACCACAGGAGGACTGATCTGTAATGACACCCAACATTAACTATGCTTATTCATATTTGGACGGTCACTGCTGTATTTCTTAGCTTTGTTGAATGACTCTTGTCTTACTTTAGAAAAAAGTAATGGTGCTCTTCAGAATGACAGTTATTGACTGCTTAATTACCTGTTCTCATCTGCTCTCAATAATTACTATTTTTTTAAACTAGTGATTCACAGTTTAAGATTTTATCTGCTGATACTGATGCTGGAATGCTTGTAAATATGATGAACCTCTTAGAAAACTCAGACAAAAACAGTACATCTTTTTTCTTAACAAGCTCTCAGTCTGTACAACACTTAAAGGTTCGGCTTCTTTTGATCCTTTGTAATTCCTATGACTAGAAAAAAAAGATAAATATACCAAAAAAAGAGGGATGACAAACGGACTTGCAGCCCCTTCTCATTGATGGGACGTGTGCGGAAAGAGTCTGTGACTTCTGCTTCCTTGGGGTCCACATAGAGGAGAAACTGACCTGGAACAATAACACCACACAGGTGGTTAAAAAAAAAAAGCTCAGCAGAGGCTCCACTTCCTGAGAATCCTCAGAAAGAAGAACATGTGCCAGAGACAGCTCCTGTCTTTTTACCGTTCCACCATGGAGCGCATCGTCACGTACTGCCTCTGTACGTGGTTTTCCAGCTGCACAATGAGGAACAGGAAAGATCTCCAGAGGGTCACTAGGATGGCTAAGAAGGTCATCAGGTGCTCTCTGCCCATACTGGAGGACCTTCACAGCTCTTACCGCCTCAGGAGAGACATCAACATCATTTAGGACTCATTCCACCCGGGCCACCCCCTGTTTGAGCCACTGCAAAACAGCTTTTTTCCCAAACACTGTCCATTCCATCAACGCCTCAATGAAAGCCAGATGATATGTTGCCTTTTATGGGTGTAGTTTTAATTATTTTCACTCTGCACTGGTTTTACTTTTTTACTATCTAATGTTTTATTGTCCCTTTTTTATGAACTGACTGAAAAGGCAATTTTCAATTTCATTTTTAATAAGAGAACTGGTATTAGCCCAAGACTCTGTATTACAGTGACTTCAGCCTTCTCATTTAATACTGAATATTTGGAAAAAACAATCGTTGGATTATGTTTTTCTATGTGCATAAAAATATAGAAAAGGAACCTTTTCCAGGCGGAAATCTATCTATCTATCTATCTTACCAATGAATGTGTATTATTATCATTTTTGATGTAAAATCAATGAAGTACAACAGTAACCAGATGAGGAGTCAACCGATTATCAGTCATAGCAGATTATTGGAGCCGATAATGAAAATGAATGAATTAACAAGTACACTAATATGGCCCTGCTGCCGCTTGTCCTTCCCGCAGGGTTTGTTAGGATTTCCCTCAGCTCTTTGGTGCACCTCATGTCCTGCTCACAGCTCTGTCTCAGAGGTTATTGTTGACTGAACTGTATGAAATTACTGTACTGTAATAGTAACTGGTTCACCTTTTAAAACTTAAATAGGATGTTGAACGTTTCAGATTTCTGTTAAAACTTTGCTAAAGGCATAAAATATTCCAAATTGGTAAACCCCTAAACCAGACTCTTCACTTTTACGTTACTCCTCATGTCCAACTTTTTATCTGTGTAACACGAGGCAAAGTTTAGCTTGCGTAGTAACACTATTGAGTTCTGAAAGAAAAGAAAACGGTTCATGACAGGACTCAGCGACAGGTGCAGAGGTACAGACTCTATAACAGCCTCCAGTCAGTGAGTGAGTGAAGAAACCTGAGGTTTGATGTCAGAGTGTTTGTTCTCACCTGTCTGTAAGACAAAAAGAAAAATGTATTCACAGGGACAGGCTTGTAAAATTATTTTCTCCCCCCAGAATAAGAGCAGCTATATCAACCAAGCTATTAAAAACAATGGGATCAGGAAACTGCTGTATGAAGCGTCAAAGATCACCAAAGGGTCAACAGTTAGGGGATATTTTACTTTTTTTAAATTCTGGATATTTTTAACTCAAAATCATACATATGAGGTCATGTTGTAGGCGTGAGAAGAAAAGCCAGGGGGAAACTGAGCTCGTCTTCGTCTAGATGAAATTTTCACAGCTACCAGTTCAGTAGTCTTTGAGATAATTCAGTCTGGAAAAAAAGGAAGTTATAGATTCATGACTGAGATTTAAACGCCACTTCAAAGTCAGAACTATATATGTATCCATGTGTAACCTGTGAGAAATAAAACAGATGAAAGATAAGATACTGCAGGGAAATGAAAGCATCACAATATCCGAACACAAGCAGACTTTTAACCAGAGCTTCAAATCTATTGCTGATAAATTGAACATAAATGCAGTACAGAGCACTGAAAGAAGTAGTCAGAAATATTTGTACACTTTAAAAAAAAAAAAAGCTGTAGAAGAGATGAAAATGGGCTGTAAGTTAAGTGTCTGGTCACTGTTGTGAAATTAAGGTTTGCACTTACAGGATTGCAGAAAAGGATGCTCAGATAAAAGCTAATTTTAAATTTCAAGGTGTTCAAAACTCATTTTTTTAAATGTATATTTTAATATGATAATTTCTCCAAGCTGGAATTTTACATTTTTCGACTAGATTAATAAAGTCACTGAAACCCTGTCCTGTCAGGTTGTTTTTCGTCTTGAAAATATTTCCCCTGTTTCCATGTTGGATATGATGTCAGTTTGTGTTAAGAGTTACATGCTCGGTTTCAAACTGAACTGTCTCTCAGCTGCTGTGAAGTAAACTGTTTCATCAGCTTAACAAATGGAAACTGATTTTCTCCGTGACAGTGGCAGCTAGTGGAAGAAAAGTTGCGAGCGCATCAGTCAGCTAACGTCCCCCAGGTGTTGTCTTTGGGGGCTGAGGGCTGGATAAAGTGTTACTCTGACGGAGGAGGGACGGTTGTGTTAGAGAGCCAACGTCAAACTAAAAATGACTCATGGAGTAAGCTGCTAAAACTAAAACCTACAGTGCGGCAATCACATGCAAAAATGGAGAGAATCATGGTTATTGGTCATTCAAGGCCAATCCAAACCAATTAAGAACAGTTAACGAGCACAGTAACCAACCAGTAACCAGTAACCAATCAAATTTAGAATTTGATTTATCATAAACTCAAAATAGGGCTGCACGATTAATCGATTTTTAATCGTAATCGGATTATTTGATTATGACGATGTTAAAAAAAATAAAATTAAAATTCTCAAATCGATTTTCCTCTCTGTCATTTCTCGTGCCTCCAGAACACTGTAGGCTCCCCCTTCCTGCAGGAGTCCTCCCCAGTTCCCCCACACACCAGTGTAAACAAACATGGCATTTGCAAAAGAAGGCGATAATTTCGTGGCGAAATAAAACAAGAGCAAGTCAGTTGCGTGGAATTGGCACGGCTCCGCAGTTTTGGATACAGAGCAAACCACTCCCCGCTGCAAAGTCTGTCTGAAGGCGGTATCAACCCGTCCACATGGAAACAAATTCAGGAATAAACGCAAAAGTTTTTTGTCATATGGAAACGGTGTTTCAGGTGACTGTAAACGGTACTTTTTGAAAACAGGTCAGAGAGTGCATTAACCTGTACATGACAACCAATTCATCTCCATGTGGACGCCTATCTGCATCTCTGGAAACGATCATGTGACACACAGCGTAACTCTTTTATGGCGCCTGCCATAAAGTACGCATATAAACAACCTTTATATGCATACTCAATACTCTTCTTCTGTCTTTTGTGCATTTCCTGTGCAGGGTTACAGCGCCACTTACTGTCTTGGCATATGCACTACATCTTTTTCAGTGGTTTCGTTTTGAGAGATGCTAAAAAAACTTTTTTAAAGTGAAGTTGTCAACAAATAAAAAATCGAAATCGAAAATTGAGTTTTCAGAGAAAAAAATCTGGATTTTATTTTTGGCCAAAATCATGCAGCCCTAACTCCAACAGAAAACTTTATTTAGTGCCTCTAGTAAATGTGAAATGCTACTAAAAGTGTCAACATCATATAAAAGGGTTTCTGGTTAACTAGTCGCACTAACACCACACATCTCGCCAGATAGTGTTGTAGACAGGACACTCAGTGAGACATGGTGATGAGGGAAACACATAACAGCATTGCAACCAAATCAGTGTACTTCTTGATTAGTCAGGTAGGCTTTCACCATTGATTTGCATGTTGTTAATGATGCTAAGCTAAAGCATTTTGAAGTCAGATCTTGGTATGTTTGTAATGTCCTTTTGAGGGGTTTCATTTCAGATAAGTTATAATATAACCTATGTTTTCTTATTCATTACAGCTTCTGTGGCTAACTGTGTGCATCTTTAATACTCATCTTTTCACTTTGTAGCTTTCTTATTAAATTTTTACAAATACTATTGATGTGATTAAAAGTTACTGACTGAGATGTTGTCCAAAAGAAGACCAGAACCCCCTGAAGAAACAGTTAGTGGGATACTGTATCCATATACAGTATATTAGGAAAAAATTTCGATGACTGTTGCATGTCAACTCAAGCAGAAAAGAGTAAAGGAAACAAAAATGGAAACCTGCGGTGTCCCCTGAGCAAAACAAGCTACATCTATTTCAGTTCTGTATCCCCCTGTGCCGGGTCTCAGTACCAAGGGAGACATGTCTGCTGTAAGTTTCCAATATGAGGACATGTCAGGGCTGCAGGAGCACAGGCTTACAGTCACACTAAATTATATCAACACTTTAAACCACTCGTGAAGTAACACAGGGTCACATTTTCTGCATCGTTTTCCTGGCTAAATCAGACAAGTAAAGGGGTCTGAATGGTTCGAATACAGAGTTCACTAAAATGTGTCTTCAGTGTTGCTAGAAGCATGTTTAAAGATTATTCTTGATCTTTTTAAAATTTCTTCAATAGATCCTTATCCATCCTCCACTGATAGCGTATTGCAGCATCCTGGAGCCACTTCAGTGATGCAGACACATGTTTGAAGGTCCATGGAGGCCGCAGGGTTACACTGGTACATGTTTTTCACTTAACGGCCTTGATTAACACCTGGAAAGAAAGTCAGTTACCATGGGCGTCTCACCTGTGGAATTAATTATCCCTGCTAAGAAAGAGGATGGCACGCCTCGCTCCCCCTCATTTCCTAATAAACAAGCTGTGCCACTGCGTCTCACCACATTTGAGCAGGACTCTAACCAGGTAAGAACACCACTCATACACTAACTACGCTCTCTGGAGTGAACAAATAAGATCTTGACACTTTTTCCTCACAGAAAGCCACAGAGATCTTCCAGCAGAATGCCGAGCCAGCTCGAGGGTGCGATGGATGCACTGATAGCAGTTTTCTACAACTACTCCGGAAACGACGGAGACAAATACAAACTCAACAAGGGGGAGCTGAAGGAACTGTTGAACAGCGAGCTCACTGACTTCCTCACGGTAAGTTCATGCCTTGCTTATGTTACCTCCTTTATTTTAGCGTTATTAACCATTTCAAAGTTGAATTTTGGGACCAAGACGCTCTTGTTGAGTGTTTTGAATCGAACCTTTACCACCTCTTATTTGAGACTAAATTGAGTTGGGAGAATTTTCCAAAATGAGGCCAACTTTACTTAAGACAAATTGGGGCTCATAGAGCAGTATTCTCTAGAATAAAACAGCCTCAAAATTTGGGTAGAAACTGTTTGATTTTGGCCTGAACTCATCCAGTGTAAATAGCATTTCTGCACGAAGTGTTTTCAGTGTTTAGTTTTCATTCCCTTACAGTTAAAACGCCAAAATCAAGTATGTAAAGTAAGAATAAAAGGCAAATTTATTTCAGCAACAAGGCAAGTCAGAGTCCTTCATTCATGACATCAAACGAAGACAAAGAGCAGAAGAAACACATTAAAAAAAAAACATATAAAAGTCATTAAAACAAGTCTTTAAGAATTACAGTAAATGTATTATGATAGATTTAGTAATAACTAGAAACTAAAAAGTGCTTTGATATACAGACAGAAGAACAAGAACCCACTAACAAAAAGCCCCTAAAATTGAACCCAAACGTCGACAGTGACGACATTAGAATTATACCAAATAATCATAAGAACACAACACTTATTTTGGCATAATAGAATTAAATTTTCTGACAATTTCAAAAGTAAATTAATCAAAGTCAGCTGTGGACAGATGTGCTTTAGACCTGGATTTTCAAATAGGTGGGGATTTGAGCAGACCTGACATTTTCTGGGAGTTTGTTCAGAGATATAGAGCATAAAAATTGAACTCTGCTTCTCCATGTTTGGTTCTTACTCTGGGGACAGAAAGCAGGATACTCCCAGATACTTTTAGCAGTCTTGTGTGGATGGTTGGCTCTGTATGGAAAGATCTCTAAACCATTCAGTGCTTTAAAGACCAGCAGCAGTATTTCAAAATCTGTTGTCAGACCTTCAAACTGGACTGATGTGATCCACTATCTTGCAGCAGCGTTCTGAGTCAGCTTCAGTTGTTGCTTACCTAAATGTTAAAGTTTGAAGAGCATCTTTGTGGAAGAATCGATGGTGAAAGTTTATGAGAAGTGGCTCTGTGTCACCGTGAACCAAGGTTTCTGTATCTGGATTCAGTTAAAGTAACTAAACCAGCAACCTTTCAGAAAGTAAGCTCCTTAAAACATTTTATTTTATGAAGCAGCTTCGAAAATCCTAGGAACACAATGTGCAAACTAAACAGTAATATAACAACACAGGAAACCACCCCTGGAAAAACCAACTTAAAGTGACATATTCACATAAATCACCATTTATAGACTATTTACAAACCCATTTCTCCATCAATTATTTATCTTTTATGGAAGTAAATCTGTTAATTTGACTTATTATGGATCATTAATCCTTTTTCTAAAGCCAGGTGAGCCTAAAAGGTGATTTAGACAATCATGTTTCCAAATGATTTGATAAAGAGCATTGTGACCTTGTAGGAGGAAATTGCGTCCTCTTTGATCCAGTTTTTAAAGTGTATCTGCTGCTGGACCTCTCTTTCATCACAGCTCTGTGTGAAATAAAGAATGGGGAGGACGAGGAGATGGATAAGGTCATTTCAGATAAGCCTGGGACCCTGGGTCTGTGTGATAGCGGTGTGGACGAGACCACGATTCAAAATGATTGAGACCATCCCGTCAAGAAAAATACATCGGAGGCCACAGGGTCAAATCTCTGCTGCTTTTAGGTGTATATTTTTTTAATATCATACTCTTGTCCTTCCTCATGCGGATGGGAGGCCTCAGGTGCTCACGCAGCAGCATCGTCAGTGGCCCATATCCCTCCAAATATAGACACCCCTGTGATGTCATTAAGTCCCCTTGGGCCAGAGTCTCCTCTGAGAATAGATGCAGCCCAAGTGAGCAAACATTCACCTTCAGTTTCCTCCGACTGGAGACCTGGACGCCTTAAACTGAGGTTCAATAGATTAAACTGTCATTTATGTGCTTTTCTTTTTTAGGCTGTGAACAAATAGTGAAGGGAAAGACATCATTAGGACAACCCGATCATGCGTCTTTCAATCTATGGAAAGGAGACAGCACAACACACATTGAACTTTCTGATAGGATTGGTAAACGACACGGAGGGTATTTTCAATAGGACTCTTAGTTTATTGAAAGAGCTCAAAACTTTTCATTAGTGGTCAATGGCTGACAAGGCAACACCAGGAAAAAAAGGACAAGAGCCAGAGACAGAAACAGTGAAAAGTGTTTAAACACACATAAAGCTGAGTGAAGGGACATCAATCAAATTGAAGAAAACACACGAAGCAAACAACTCAGTAAAGGTACTGGCAGAATGTGGTATGATTTATGACAGCAGCCGCTTGTTTGTGAGGGGAGCCCTGACAAGTCGATCACCGAGTGCGGCAGATCATCTCCATGAAGTAACAATCATCATAAGAATCATTTTGCGCTGCAGACGCGGTAGTTCTTCTGCCGTAGCGTCTAAGTCTGATTGCATTTCCATGAAGTAATAATCATAAATGATCCGCTGCACTCAGTGATCGACTCGTCAGGGCTCGCCAAACAAGTGGCTGCTGGAGGAGAGTGGGTGAGTTGTGTTTAGTCTCTTTGCCAAAGAAACTAGTCAAAGTTAAAAAGATGTTTGGTGGCTAGTGCTGTGGCTGGGACCCTATATGTACTGTTGATGAAGTTAGGTGCTGTTCTGAGCATTATTTGTGACTACAGAGTGGCGTCTGGGCTGAGATTTGCCTGTGGATCCATAGACCGCTGTATATTGCTATCCTGCACTCGTTATTAAAGTTGGTATAATTAACCCTTTAATGCCATTTGTATCATATTTGATACATACTTTTATATACTTCTATCAAATCAGAAGGATCTACAAATTACTAAAAAACACCTAAATACAGTCCGATTAATGATAAAGATGTCCTGTTGTAGTTTATTAGTTTCCAAAACATCTAATGCATCAAACAAGATAAATAAATATATTTGTTAAATTTTAAGGACATTTAGATTTTTTGGTTTTTAGTAGTAAGTTAATTAAACATTTCAGCTCCAAAAAAATTTGAATTTACTGGCCATAGTTTGTGGTGACAGGCATTAAAGGGCGAGAGAAGCAAGCAGTCGGCAACATTCATCTCTCGAGGGGGTGTCTAACTCAGTGTTATGGTGTGCTTGACCTTAACTTAAATTTACAACGGAATATCCCTTTTAAAGTGTGTGTTCATAAAATGATATTTTTTTTAGCTGGACACGCAGAAGGAAAATGTGTTTTTCACATGTCCAACCTCAATCATTAACAGAAGGGATGTCAGATCTCTCTCTCTGATCACCTGCAGAGTGGGTGACAGGCACTGCAGGTTATTGGACTCAAGCAGAGCTAATAGAGGTCAGTCAGTTCCCTGATTGCAGATGCTGATCTTAGATGAGTATGAATTAAAAAAAATATATATAAAAATGGTTTGTGAATATAACTGGGTGGCTTAAAACAAACTCAGGTGGCCCATTCATTTGGTCCATGCACACAAGCCTAAAGACGATATTTCACATGAAATTCATAAACTTTTCACTGTAACTAGTACTCCTTATCCTAATCACATTTATTTAGCTGCAGTTAAATAAATAAGCTGTTTTACTCATTCACTTTTTATATGTTTATGTCTATATATGTGTGTCTATATATATTTTATTACATATATTATAATATTAATATTAACAACAACAACAACAATAACAACAATAATAATAATAATAATAATAATAATAATAAATGTAATTATTATATATTCTCTATTACAAAACATTTCTCTTTTCATGTGCTTATGGCTGAGCTCTTTTTAGTATTTTTAAACTCTATCCATTGCTCCTGCTTTTAACTGTTTTTTAATGTTTTTTTTTTTTTTTTTAATTGTTTTGTTTTTATGTAAAGCACATTGAGTTGCATTTGTATGAAATGGGTTATATAAATAAGGATGCCTTGCCTTGCCTATTATTACTAACTTTTTAATTTATTTTATTGACATATATTTTACTTGACAACTCAGATATTTATGGTTCTTTATCTAATAAGTCTATTTATTTATTGTAATTATTTATGTATTTATTTTTATCTATTCATACATTAATTTATTCACTTATATATTTTCTGTTATTCACTTTTTCTCTTCCTTTATCATCTTTTTATTTGTCTTTACTTGTGTTTGTCTTTTTTTTACTTTTAACCATACAAGTCCATCTGCTGGGGCTGGGTGCCGGAGGGATGGGGGTGGGGGGGTGGTATCTTTTCTGGAGGTATGTTGAATTTTTCTGTTATCTGTAATTAGAACACTATCGTTTTTTCTAAAACCTAAAATTTCAAGAAACAGACTGTTAAAAATAAATAAATAAATAAACTGCAGCTAGTTTGCTCAGATACATATTTCTAGAACTTATAAAACCTGTTAGATTTGTAGCTGTTGGACCTCTGCAGTGATATTTTCCTTGCCTTGCAGTATCGACTGGTGTTTTATTTTGACCTTTGCTAAAATTGTAGCCTTTAATGAATACCACAACATAAAGATCACTGCTTCCTCTGAGCTTTGGCAGCTTTAGGAACAGAAAGCAGAGTCGTGTTTTTCAGTCCTGGAGGAAATGAGCAGAGCGCTTAATGTGGTGTGTGATCAGCTGCAGCTCATGCCTCATTTAGCACAAACATCACTCTGCTCTCCTCTGGACGCCGGTGGCAGCTTTCGCCTTGAGTCAGAATGAAGCGTCAATATCAATCAAACGACCGAGGGAACCTCATCATCATACTTGGACACTTGGAGCTATTTTTAATTGCTCAAACAGGGATCTGAAGAGTCAATACTATAGATCGACAAGTCCACGTTTCAAAGCATGTTTGTTGAGTTAATCGTCTTTTTTTCTGTTTCCTTTGGTTTTCAGTCTCAGAAGGATCCAATGCTGGTGGAGAAAATCATGAATGACCTGGACTCGAACAAAGACAACGAGGTGGATTTCAATGAGTTTGTCGTGTTGGTGGCTGCCCTCACTGTCGCCTGCAACGACTTCTTCCAAGAGCAGAAAAAGAAAACCAAGTAGATGTCTAAACCGACTGTAAACTAACCCAACTGTTTCAAAACACGACAAATTCTCATTACACTTAAAGCAATAAATGTCCCACCTGTTAAATTTTTGGGGTTTTTTTTTTCATTTGTAGGAAAGTAGAAAGTATAGAAGCTAAAGATCGTCCTAACCCTGACTCTAAGTAAATCTGGTTAATAGTTAGACCAATTTTGTGCTGTGTAACTCATTGTTTTATGATTGTACACTTTAAGAGGAAGCATTTTTCTCTTGTCAGTTTTCATTTTAGTCTCTGATTGAAATGGGGGAGCTGTTTTCCATGTTGATTCAAAGCTACAACAATGGAAAACTGTGAAAGATCACAGAAAATGAGCCATTTGCTTATTTTTATGTCAAGAAAAACTTACCAAGTTAAAAGACTGTTTATAATTTAGGGTGTCTCAGCCCTAAACACAAATCTGTTTTGAAAATGTTGGAATTTCAGCGTTCCACTCCGGCTAAGGTTTGAAAAACGTGATGTGATGTAAAAAGTAAATGAAGTAACTGGAAATAAACATTCAATTTTCTGGAAAACTATACTGAATGACCTTCAATTGCTTTAATAATCAGTTGTATTTCTGTTTTAAAATATGACGAGGATTGCAAGTGTTGGGAAACTTTTCATGTCTGAATAGCATTTCTTAATTCCTACAACTTTGAAAGTCAAAAAAAAATTTTTTTAAGCTCTTCTTTTGTTTTTTTTTCCTGTTTTTGTAGTAAAAAGTTTGTTTCCCCGGCAAACCAGTCGAGCTGCTATCTCATCAAGCTAGCTCTTGGTGTCGCTATTTTATGTCTACAAGGTAAAAAAAATTAAAAAAAAAACGAAGAGAAAAAAGATTTATATCCAAAATACCTGGTTAAATAAGGGTTAAATTAAAAAAGAAGAGTGAATCAATCCTGTCTTCATTGAAGGCCAGTGTTTTGAATGATTTTGAACCATAGACTGTATATAGAATGGACGCCGTCTGCCTCCTCGCTGAGTGAAGCCACTCCAAGAACAGCACCCTCTGGTGACAGGCTGCAGTATAGGCCATAAATCCCTCCTCCGCCAGCAATCCCTATGAAGCTGCGGACAAACTTTGGAAATTAATTACACAGAATATACATTTTTCTCCCCTCTGCTTGTGATGTTGACATGTAGTTACTGTAAGAATGGTTTGTGCTCAAGTCCTTTTTTTTCTGTGCAGCTCCGTTTTTAAAAGTTATTAGGGGGTTCATGTTTTCTATGACTGACACATGACATAGCCTATTGGCAACGAAGATTGTGTAGCTCAGGGGGATACCCTGTTTGAGCCGAGAGTCATCACAGTGACTCTCCCGCCAAATGCGTACAACGCTACTGCCCTATGTTGGTTTCAGAAAGTGGAGAAAAAAAACTGAGAAATTCTTGGAAAATACCGAGAGCTTTGTGGCTTCAAATCTGTATACTGGCGGAAGGCGAAACCAGTTTGTCCACAGTATATACAGTCTATGGTTTCATACAGTATATACACATGTAATACCAGGAATGTGTATAAACTTAACAGACTTTAATTTTGAGAGGATCAAAAAAGGCGTCTTTTCTCCTCTTGCTTTTCTTGTAAAATTTGCCAAACATGCCTGAGAATTAAAAGCCATCAGATCCAAACCAAGAACTGTGAAAAGGGTTGGTTGATTATTTTCTTTGTAAAATCCAAAGATGTGTATGAAATGTTGTGGTGTGAAGCATTAAGAAGCTGGAAATATGAATTCTCTCTGGAGTTGTGTTCAAGTACAGCTCAAGTGTACTCGGTTGCACTCTCATGCGAGTGGTTTCTCGCTTAGCATCAATTTACTGGAAGTCTTAGGTGGTGAAAGGGCTGTGCTTTCTGGATGTGACAAGTCTGGATGACGCGCGGCGATCCCAACACACAGAGACCACCTGGGTCCAGCAGCATCAGCCAGTAACACGGACACGTCTTCCCCTCAGGCAGACATACTGATCCTCTCACCTTGGAGAGGACAAGAGTGAAGACTTGAGCTTCATCTTCCGAGGATTTCCTCTCACTGCCCCACTTCCCGAAACACTCAGCAGACGCTTAATTTGGGATGACATTCTCAGATGTGACGTGGAGGAAAATTACTGAAGCAAAATTCGATGGCAAGTGTGATGCTTTTCTGCACACAGATGGTGCTCGCACAAACCCTCGTGGGTACAATGCAATTTTAGCTTGATTGGCTGTAATCGTGCTGGATAATCACTGTCTCCCTCGGGACGATGCCAAGCAGCTATTATGCGTTTGGTTCAGTTTTCAAAAGGTTGCAATCAATCAGAAATATAATGTGATCATTTCAGGGTGTGGATACTCACTCCACACGAGTAAATGCATGTTTGAATTGAGCGATTGTTGATTCATTTCCTGTTAAAAAAAGGGACTTTGTCTGCATGTTGTGAGGTTTGAGTCATCCGTTAATAGTTTCCTGTTTTTATGCTGTTATGAAGTCAGTAGAGGTCCTGTCGAATAAAGAGCTACCTTTAGACCAAAATGAATACAACTGAAAAACAATGGTAACTCTTTTTTGTGATAGTACAAAAAAATCACTGTTTAGTACATTGTACAGTTTTGAAGACAGGGTTCCTGCAATTTTTTTGCTGTAGTAAAGGAGGCCAAGGGGGATCGACTCATCAGGGCTCCCCCACAAAGAAGCGGCTGCTGGAAGAGAGTAGGTGAGTTGTGTTTAGTCTCTTTGCCAAAGAAATCAGGCAAAGCTAAAAAGATGTTTGGTGGCTAGTGCTGTGGCTGGGACCCTATATGTACTGTTGATGAAGTTAGATGCTGTTCTGAGCATTATTTGTGGCTATAGAGTGGCGTTTTGGTTGAGGTTTGTTTATGGCTCCTCAGACCACTGTGTATTGCTATCTGCAGTTGTTACTAAAATTGGTCTAACTAGAGAAACAAGCGGTCGGCAATATTCATCTCTGAAGGGGGTGTCTAACTCGGTGTTACGGTGTGTTTGAACCTAAATTAATTTTATGCCGGAAAATCCCTTTAATAGAGAGTCTAAGGAACATGTGAGCACCTTTTACCCTGTTGTATCAAGTAGCAACAGGTGCTCACTGTCCATCAAATATACACCACTTGCTATGAGGACATGCTGTAATTCTCTTTGTGAAGCAGTGAGTTGGCATTTATATATCTACATTAATTAATTTCAATTAACTTTAGCTGTTGACTCTAATGAAAGAAAGCTATTTGCTTGCTTGCCACATAAAATGTCAGTGTTTCATAAACAGTACTAAAGCCAGACCTCTCTACTCCACATCCAAGAATGATTCTGCAGAAGTACACGCCTTAGTCCAGAGGACAGCAGGGACGGACTGATTATCAGCCTTGGTCGACTATCAAGCTGAGATTTAGTATTTCGTTGATTATCTGTATCAGCTAATTGTTTTCAAGTTGGATAATTAAATTTGCTAATTATTGTTATATCCTTATTATTTCATCTCTTTTATGTGGATGTTTTTATGTGACAATACAACAATTATGCTGATTGTGATGTTTAATAACTGTCTGACTAGAAAAAAAATTATCAGCACTAATTAAACAAACACACACACACACACACACACACACACACACACATCGTCTCTAAATAAAGCCAACTTAATCCCCTCACAGCTGTGTAACCTTTCTTCACTGTCCACAAGGTCCACATCACTTTACATTTTCACTCAATTCTCGACTCATCACCATCATCATCTGAGACTTTAATTAATCCAAGAGATTGCTGAAACCATTTCACACACAAACACACACATACAGGTCACTCCTAATGAGGAGTTACGACACAGACAGTGACGCACAGAGTGACGAAACAAGGAAACGGACAGCATGTGGGAGAAAAGAGCTGGAGGCATTTTCCAAATACATTCATCACAGTATGCAGTTACATTTTAGGGGGGATGACCCTCAGAGTGAAGAGAAGCTGTCCCGAAATAAGAAACAAACATAAAAACACAAATTGAGTTTTCACTCTCGCTTCCACAAATCCTGACTTTGTCCCTCCTGACACCAATATGACGCCATTTTGGTGCAACGGGCACCAGCATGTCATGGTAGGGATGAAATTTTGACACTGAAAAAATCCCTAAAGGTGAACAAACCCGTGGAGCAGCAACACTGACGTCACTCTGCTTCTGCTGACCAAAACTTACATTAAACTCACAGGTAAAACGTCAAAGATTCCTCAGGTCAGTACCTTGAACAGCAGAAGACTCTTGGTTGATTTAAAGCAGAGACTCATGATTTTTAAAGTGCAGTGACTCTTGTGCTTGTGTTTTTTCCCTTCTTGAAAAGTTAATTTTGACAAGAACGTATTTAATTCTAGTCTTAGCAAAACAACCTACAAGTGCGACACATTCATGGAAACTTCTGCAACAGAGATGAGGAGAACTTCCATTGTAGAAAGAATGCCACGAGTGTGTTCAGCTGTTATATTTGCCAAAGGCGGCTACTTTGATGAGTCAAAAGTTCAGAATCCATTTTAAATCCATCCATTCTAAATTTATTCTATGATTTCTTTCTTAACTTCAGTTGTTTATTTGTTCTGTGCATTAAAGGTGGGGTAGGCAGGATTCTGTTAAAGAAGCATCTTTTTTTGTGGTGTATGTACAAAAAGGTTTTTAATATCAGTCAATAGCTATTAGTTATTGATTACATTTGGGAATATTACGATATCGCTGTGTTGTGTTATGCCTGTGTAGTCAACATTTTAACATTTTTGAGCGCTCTGCTCTTTCTGACTGTAAACAAAGCCGTTCTGCACCTCCACAGCCTGATTGATTGTGACGCTGCTCCCTTGTGTTGCAAGGCATGCTTGACAAATAATGTTCAGGAGTCCAAAAAAAGTTAGCGTGCTACAGTATCGGACAGTAGAAACTAACCAGAGAGTACAGAAAATTGTCTGAATCCTCCTTTGGCCACGACTGCCAACACAAGCAAGAAAATGAGGTAAATACCGGAGACTCTGGCAGAATAACGGACGCTTAAACGGAGGAAGACCAGACAAGAGCTAAAAAGCCAGGTCAACAATGATGGAGGATGCTTTGGAATCTTATGAACTCTGTAACCTTTCTGTTGGACAGGCAAACCGCTTTAACTAAGTAAGCCAAGTATCTCTAACAGAAGTGTTTCTTGTCAAACGGGACCTGCTGCCTGTTGTAGCGCCGATAAACTGTTTACCTCAGGTCCTGGAGTATGTCACTTTATCATAGCTGTAGAAGTCCTGCAAAAATTGTGTTTGCTGGTAGTCTGTTGGCATCTACAGTAGCACCAATACTTTTTACTTTCATGTTGACTGGGCCCCATTTGTAATTATCTGAAGTATTTATCTGCATTATACCTGAATTTAATTGAAATGATACGAGCGAGCAGGAGCGTCTGTTTGTGGGCGGGGCTTGCTGGAGCAGAGAGGGAGGGGAGAGGAGGAGCTGAGGGGGAAACTGGTTGGGAGGGGTAGAGTTCACATTCAAGATTTCTCCCAAAAACTGGCACTTCCTCAGATCCTGCCTACCCCACCTTTAATTTCAGAGAACATTGAGACATTAAACTACATCATTTTCAAAAAAAATTCTTGAAAAGTTGGGCAGCTCTAAAACTTTTTACCAGCAGTGTAGGTAAATGCTGACTGACTGCTTCACAAAGAGAATTACAGCATGTGACAGTGAGCAGCTGTTGCTACTCGATGCAACAGGGTATATGGTGCTCACATGCTGCTTTGACTCCCTGTTAATGTAGGATCTTGAATATGTGTTTTTTTTGTTTTGTTTTTTTTCAGATAAACACAAACAATCAAACGTAAATGAGGATTTCACAGGTAATGGAAAAAAGGACAATCAGATCTCAGGGTTTCCTCAAAGCTCGTGAGAACAGCTGTGTGATCATGAGAGGACATTTAAGAGAGCTTTCACGCCCGTGTGAAACATCATTATAAGTGAGAGCACCTTTAGTGGAGCTGAGCAACAGATGGATGATAGTCCTGATTTCAAGCACAGCATGTGAGGATCCAGATTTTCCACAGCAGCTTTTTTTATTCTGGAAAACGGAGTAGTCACCGCTGCGGGGAGGTGAGGATGACACAGAGGTGAAAACTGTCATCCTGAAGTCCAATCAGCCTCCCACACACGAGGAAAGAGAGGTTCTGGCAGGCTTTGCTTTAGGGTGTCCCCTTTGATTGTCTCTATGTATTTTCATGTCTTTCTAACTCAAATTTCAACACAAGGTGAAAATCTTGACTCTATGATGGTCTGATCCAGACTCTGGAGCTACAGCCTCGACCATGACTCAGTAAAACCAAGACCTCTGAAATGATTCAGCAGATCATTGCAATAATTTATCCCATAAAAGTCACAGAAAACATCCCGCGGTATCACAGTGCAAGGTTTTAGAGTCACAACACTAAAAATACTGAGTGTCTGTATTCCCTCTGAGTCCCTGCTGAGTGACTGACAAAGTATTGATAATTTTGCTTCTCTGAAAGGCCAGATTTAAATGTCAAGCTTGATTTTATGCAATCCGTTTAGTAGCAGAGGAGTTCAATCCAAGTGCCATCATCACAATCAATCAGTGTGAGTCTGATCAGGACACGTTTTCTCTGAACTTTTCAACTTTGTCACGATATAAAAGAGCACGCGCTGATTAAAAACAGACCGACTGAAAGCTGACATGTCCTACTGTATAAATACACACATGAAGTCTATAGAACATCATCTAAAGAGCAGTTTTTCTGCTCGTTCAGTTCATGAGGAAAATGGTCATTAGGTTTTTTTAGATATGCGTGAGCTCTGGGCGAATTTATCAATGTTGTCTTTGAGGGTAAGTTGTATAAAACCTTTGTCTATCACTTGATCCCACCAGATGGTAGATTCACACAAATTAAGCGACTAGATGATGATTTTGCTTGCACTTATTGTGAGCACCCCGTTAGGGAGTTCTTGTTTTCTATGATTGACACTTGATACAGCCTATGGGCACAACAAGATTGCATAGCTCACACGAGGGATACGCTGTTTGAGCCGAGCGTCATCACAGAGACTACGTACAATGCTGCTGCGCAAGAGGTGGTTCGCGGAAGTGGATAAAATCCCGGAAATACTGAGACCAATAATAATGACGGAAGGCGGAGCCAAGTTGTCCATCGTACATACAGTCTATGCAAACAACAAAGCTGAACCCACAATTTCAATCTAAATCTCTCTGTGATATTCATACTGGAGTTAGAGCGAGGCCACCAGCAGGACTTATTACTATTACATGTCCATGTGTGAACACCAGAACACAGAGAGAGAGAGAGAGAGAGAGAGAGAGAGAGAGAGTTTTCTGCGATAAAGACACGGGTCATCATCATCACACGGTCGTCCATCACCAGCTGCAGTTCCAGGTGTCTGTCATTGATAATACACCTGCAGGCCTTTAATCACTGATCGCCTCATTGGTTTGTTCCATTCAGGCCGTAATTTCAGAGATATCTCCTGCTGTTCCCGTGGAGTGACACTGAAGCACTCACAGTGTGACGTTATACCATGTGAGAAAAGACTGTGAAATGGCATAGGAAATTTATAGTGATATAAGAAGAACTTTATTTATATATTTATCCTCAAAGGGAAATGCAATATAATGTTATGGTATAATAGTTAAAGTTTGTACCTTCTTCACTTGGTAGCTGGAAACAAACGAAGGAAATCTCAGGCTGGTGGAAACACTCTCTGTCTTTGCTTTTGGTGTTTTAATGTGACATCGTCAATCACTGATCAAAACAGTCATGATCTACAAAAGATTAGAGTAGGAATTAAATAATAAACTTCTCTGATTTGAGGCTGTCAAATTGCAGATGACCCTCAAATTCCATTTTTGATATTCTGTGTCTTCAGTTCACATTTGTCCAGATCTGGTGTTCACATCCTAAGACACCCGTCATAGTCTTAGTAGCATGACATCAAGGTGTCGCCCTCAAACCTGACTTTATAGAACAGGACACAGAGGAGATGTGGGTGGAGTATCTGTAGTGTGGATCAGTTAGGCTGCACGATGAATCAGTTTTAAATCGTAATCGGATTATTTGATTATGACGATGTAAAAAAATTAAGATAATCAAAATCGATTTTCCTCTCTATTATTTCCGCGTAGGCTCCCCCTTCCTTCTACATGGTGTTTGCAAAAGACAGCAATAATTTCATGGCTAGATTGGACAAGAGCAAGCCAGTCCTGTGGAATTGGTACGGCTTCACTGTTTCGGACATAGAGCAAACCACTGCCTGTTGCAAAGTCTGTCTGAACTCGTCCTCCCGGAAACAAAATCAGGAGTAAACGCATCATCCACATGGAAACGGCGTTTCAGGTGACTGTAAACGGTACTACATCATTTTTAGTGTTTTTTATTTTTAGAGATGATGGAAAACCTTTTGTTAAAGTGACGTTTGGTGAAGTCGTCACTGAATAAAAAAATTGAGGTTGAAAATTTGAGTTTCCGGAGAAAAATTGAGATTTTTATTTTTGGCCCAAATCGTGCAGCCCTAGGATCAGCAGTTTTTTAATTGTTGTCTTGGTGTAAAGATCCAGAAGGACCCTCTGTTGAACCTGTTCGCACTTCCTTGTGCTTTGAAGTATTCTAATGCCCCATGAGATAACGAGGAGCATGAGTAATTAACTTCTGGATAAATGCTAACTCTATCTTTGTAGAGAAAATCATTGCATTCCTGCTGTGCGAATGTAGCCGTCGGGTCTCAGGGTAAAAAGAAGAGCAAAATCAGGCGTAAGTGCGTTGTCATGCAGTATAATTTTATTACAAAAAGGTAGTATACAAATTCAACTGCATAATGGCAATGAACACGTGTGTTTGTACAGTTTGTAGTGAACGCCAAACAGATAGCCTTCTTTGTCGTCTGTGGAAATAACTCAGTACATCGTATCATCCAGCAAATTAAACAGCAGGTTGAACATTCATTTTAGCACCATTCCTCTGCAAGACTGTGGACCACAGACCCATAAATAAATAAATTAAAAAAAAAACATTAGCATAAACAATGACAGCAGCTCCACCAAACACAAAGGACACTTCATTGAGCTTTATTAGGCAACAAACAATGAGTCAAAGTGATGAAAGAAATAAACATTCAGACCAATAAATGAAAGTTTTAGAGTCTGTAACATCATAATTTCACTGTGACTGTACATAGATGATCTTTTCTGTCTTTGGATTGAGACATTTCTGTCTATCCTGATGGACTGACCAGGTGATCTTGTGTTTTCAGCAAAATAACTCTGTAATTAAATAATACGTTTGTCACTTTATGGTCTTGTTTGGATCAGTTATTGAAACAGAAATCTTCCACATTGTTGAGTTTGATGGTCTGCAGCTCCTGGCTGTCCAGCAGCCTGTAGCTGAAAGACACTCGGCTGACAAACCTCCCGCTGGATACCATCCTCACCACAGTGTTATCACAGCCGATCTTCATGTGGGCTGCAGGGGACAGGGGAGGAAACATTGGAACGTTGTAGGTGAATAACAGATGAATAAGAGGAGATAGGAGGAGAGTCAGTACTCACTGGGTCCAGTGAAGGAGATGCAGAGGTCTGTGATGGGCAGCAGCTTTGACGTGTCAATGCCATTTCCTCCCAGCAGCTGCACAAAGTCTCCTGATTCTGCACATCCAGGCATGGACCTCTGCAGAAATCAACAGATTTATAACATTAGTCAGAAAGTCAGGCGCATAAACCTTTAGGCATAACTCTTTAAGGACTTCAAATGACAATATTTGCTTAAAGTAAAAATTTAAGGCGCTAAACATTTAGATCAAGGGTAGACCGATTATCAGTTCTGGCTGATTATTGGAGCTGATATTTGTGATAGTGGTATGTTCCTGATAAAACTGATGAACTAAAAAGTGTGCTGCTGTGGCTCTGCTGGGTGTCCGTTTTCTTACAGCACTATCTCACCTAAGGTCCTGCCCACAACATCACCTGATTGGCAGTATTACTTTAATTCTATGTCACTGTAAGGGGTTTGAATGTTTTAGCTTTGGTTCAAATTCATAATATTCAATTCTTTATAATTCTTAATTTTAACAGTAAGTTTTTGTTTTTCCTGTCAATGCATATCCATACCAAATATCAGTATTTATCTCACAAACTACTAAAATTCAGTATCGATCCAACACCTGCCTCAGTTAGAAACAAAGAGCCAAAGCTTTTCATAAAAGTTAATCTCCAGATGTGTTTGAAACTGCTTTCTTTCTGGACACTTTCCCCATGGCGTCAGATATACCACTCTTTAATTTGAAAATGAGGTGGATTTGTTCGGTTGCAACAGTGCACAGAGCTTTGGCCTTTTTATACAGAAGTCTAACAGCCTTTTGGTAAACAGTCAAAATGTCAGCTTCCAGCTCCCACCACAAGGAGGTCTGTTGAATCCATATTGTGGCTGTTTAAACAAGAACAAACTATGAATCAATCTGATTGGTTGTTGGTCTGCCCAGTCGCTTCCACATGTGGCCTTAAAAAAGTAAAATAAACACAGACACATTCACTAAGATGAACTAGTCCATCAAAGTCCTCATTTACAACATAGGATTTTGGGGTGGCCAATCAGTCTACAAAGGGGGCCACCTCTGGATACACCCCTGCATGTAAACTGAAAGTACTCCTGCTAATCTAGTCCAGATCTAAATCTCAATAAGGTTTTCCTGGTTAAATTTAGGTAAATTGTGAAATGACGGGTGTTAAAATCAAGTTGCAGCGGGCCTCTACCTTTCTGTCAGGACTTTCTTTTCACCAAGATAGAATTTCTTTAATACATGAAATTAATAATAATAATACATTTTATTTAAAAGCGCCTTTCTGAACACTTAAGGACACTGTACAAGGCATAAAAACACAGTTAGAAACATGGTTAAAATAAATAAAAACAACATACAAGTGTGAAAGTGGACAGTTAAAGTGAATATGCAATTTGGAATAGGTGTGTTTTGAGTTTGGAGTACACTTGTTTCATTTCAGTCCAAAACCTCAGTATTTGTCACTTGTCTTAAGTCTAATTTTCACCTAATCTCACTGCCTTTACATGTTTCAACCAGTGAAATATTCTACCATCTGTCTAGCCTGAACTTACCCGTTTAAGTCTAACATCTTAACAAGTGCGACCTCCTGCCCTCTGAGTCCTCACAAGGTCAAAAACCTGAGGCACATTCAGGATCAAAACTCAAAGTAGCTTCATGTCCATCAGAAGGTAGATCCAGCCGCCACACTGTGTTCATGACCTCTGATGTTGCTCTCATCTAAATCTTTCCTGTAATTTATCTCCAAATGTATCTCCGTTCAGGCAGCAGAAACCAGCTGTTCACGAATGTCATCTGCCTTCCAACTGATGTTAAATTTGTAAGTTAACAGCTGTTTTTTAAACACCCTGCAGGAACAGATCACCTTTCAATATATGTCACCTATCTGACCATCTAATAAACAACAACCATCATCTTTCCTCCTGTTTTCATCTCTGCTGATTCTGATCGTTTTGAAGTTACACTGAGACACAACAAGAAAGTGAAAAAATGCACAAATTTAGAAATTCAGATAGTCATATTTACTTAAAGCTGGTGTGATGAGACAAAGAATAGTGAGGTAAAATATGACGGTGAAAAGAGGAGGAAGATGTCTGTGTGTTTTCTCACCTTTGGAAAGTTGTGTGTGTGTCCCAGGCTGAACTCGGAGATGTCGATCTCCACTGGGTATATGATGGAGAAACTGCAGTTCCTGTGCTGCTGTGGGATCACCATTGTGTAACTGCCCTCTGGTGACTGGGAGATGACATTACAGGCTGCAAGAAGGAGAAGAAACAGTGAGAGGAGCGTGAAGCAGGTAAAAACACACAAAAGAGCAAAAGAGCAGTAATTATCAAATACTGCATTTGGACACAGCATGATAGCCAACTGTTGCTGGACCAACCAAACCCCCTACCAGGCTGCTGGACTCCCCCATAAACAGATCTCTGAATGGCACTCACGGAAAGGGTTGATGTGTTTCCTCACAGTCAGGGTGAAGCTGCTGCCCGCGTTGTGAATGCGAAAGAAAACCATGGCCACGTTCTGAGATGATCGCACGCTTCTCCTCAACGATCCTGAGTCGCAGTAATCCACATAACGCTCGAACACGGGCAGAGGATGATCCTGAGAGCTTGGGAACTTCTCTCCCTTCATCACCCAGCCGTCAAACACCTGCATCAGATGGGAAACGAGAAGCAGAGAGGAGGACCTTAGGTTTGTGGGAAACAGTCTTAAGATGCATGAAAACATGAGAGGGGCTTTAAAGGAAAGGTCACTCCTAGTAAGTAGGTTATAACCTTCAACTGCTCTACGTCAAAGGAGCTTTCTGTCTAATCTGGAAGTCATTAGAGCTCGGTCAAACAGGTGAACTGACCCCAGATTGGTGTCATACAACCAAACTACAGTCACTTCTTCAAAAACAAGCAGAAAATTTCACATTTTGCTCCAACTTTCAATCCCAGTGATGACCAAACATTTCACACATCTGAAACTGTTTCTGTGCAAGATTTTACAGGCAGTTTACATTTTAGCTCCACTTCCAGGAACTGTGCACGGGAAGTCACATTAACACGTTAATTTGTCAGTTCACCGTGATGAAGTCTCCTCCGCTGCAGTCGATGTCGACATTGTCATAATCCACACTGATCACTTCGTTGGGCTCTGCCATGAAGAAAGCAGCACAGCTGAGCTGAGGACGCTCGGCTGTGAAGGTGAACTGTCCCTCCACTGCAACCATGTCCAGACAACCTGAGGGGACAATCACGCAACATGTTGAATAAATCTGCATTTTGAGTGGACAGAAGAGCATGCACAATTTATATTCTGATGGTGTTGTGCAATCAAATTTGCAATCAACATTTTTGCCCCCTTTTTTTGAATAATTGCTGCACATTTTCCCTCCTTTTTTGCAACTATTCACATGTTTAAGCAAGACCAAAGTGAAGCCAGAAGACTGATCACTGCATCACAATGAATTTATCGTTCACATCCCTGTCTCATGTTACATTTAATCCCTTCACAATCACGGAATAACAATAAGTATATGCGCAAAAAAGGCATGCGTTGAACCTAATGAAGCATGTTTATTTTGCGCACATTTAGCCAGACTAATACACAATTATGCGCGCAAAGTAAGCTGCACAATATAAACTTTTCATGACTTACGTAAAGGTCGGCGGTACAGTAATTCTTCAGGTGTCTCTCTTTTGAGTTCCGGGTTGAAAAACGAATAAAGTTCATCTTTGGAGATCTCGTTGTTCTGCAGGAAAGGAAAACGGTTCATCAGGTAAAGACATCCAGGAGCAACAACTTTATACAAATACGTTTTGTTTTTTTTTTGTTTTTTTTTTGGTCTTACCTCTATGTATCTGGAGTCTCCTTTGAGAACAGACAAACACAGCACCAGAAAGAAGAGCTGCTCCCGGAATGTGCGCTCCATCATTACGCGCATCTCTGTCAGTAGGACGCACCTGAGCGAAGGAGAAGTCTGAGCAGCTCTGCGACCACCGAGGCTTTTTATAGGTACAAGTCCTGGAACAAATAACGGACACGGGTCCTGTCACCCACCGTGGACTCATACCCCCGCACTCCCCCACCCTCCCTCCCTCTCAAAGCCAATTACGCGTTTGTGACGAGAGCAAATGATGGACAGGCTGAAGAGAGAAGGCGCAGAAACGACAGAAATCAGATGTCACATAGGCTCAGATTTAGTCAGAGATGCTGGTTATTTAACTGTTTGTCCACGAGGAAAACTTGTGATATGAAAATGCAATAAAATAATCTGTGTGCAGGTAAAAACGACAGCCTGGTTAAATACAGAGGTGTGGCTAAAAAGTCCCATAAACTACAAAATATATAATGAAGTTTAGGCAGAATTTAATCTTAAACATACCCCAGATAAGAGTTCATATCAACCATCTAAGGAAGATCACGTGATGTGATTCAAGCGTCCTTAAAAGCTAGCCTGGCTAATATTTTGCTAATAAAGCTGGAAGTTTTCAACCTACTGCGTGAGAGTATTAAAGCTACTGCCATCTATTGGTTAGAAAACAGATTTTTCTAGTGTTTCAACGTTGTTAATAATCATTTAAAGGGATATTCCGGTGTAAAATTAATTTAGGGCCAAAACGGTCTACTTCTCCATGTACAAACCTCAACCAAAACGCCACTCTATAGCCACAAATAATGCTCAGAACAGCACCTAACTTCATCAACAGTACATATAGGGTCCTAGCCACAGTACTAGCCACCAAACATCTTGTCAGCTTTGCCTAATTTCTTTATCAAAGAGAGTAAACACAACTTACCCACTCTCTTCCAGCAGCCACTTGTTTGTAGCGGGACCTCAGGTAAGTCCACTACAGACTACAGCGGGGTGACGCAGCTTAAGGAAGAACATTTATGATCATTACTTCATGGAAATGCAATCAGACCGAGACGCTAAGGTAAAAGAACTACTGCGTCTGTAGTGCAAAATGATTAATATAGTGATTGTTACTTCAAGGAAATGATAAAGAAATGATCATAAATCTTCTTCCTTGAGCTGTGTCACCCCACTGTAGTTCGCAATGGACTGGCCTGAGGTTTTGCTACAAACAAGCGGCTGCTGGAAGAGAGTAGGTGAGTTGTGTTTAGTCTCTTTGATAAAGAAATTAGGCAAAGTGAAAAAGATGTTTGATGGCTAGTATTGTGGCTGGGACCCTATATGTACTGTTGATGAAGTTAGGTGCTGTTCTGAGCATTATTTGTGGCTATAGAGTGGCGTTTTGTTTGAGGTTTGTTCATGGCTCCTCAGACCGCTGTGTATTGCTATCGTGCGGTCGTTACTAAAGTTGGTATAACTAGAGAAGCAAGTGGTCAGCAACAATCATCTCTCGAGGGGGTGTCTTACTCGCGTCATGGTGTGTTTGACCCTAAATTTATCCCTTTAAGACTGAAAAAAGCATACAGGCTGTAAAGATCATGGCTGTGAAACACCTTAGCTGACTTTTAGCTAGGGGTCCAACTGAAACTAACAACCAGTTAGAGTGAGTTGAAGGTCTTTTTGGTTATAAACTGCCACCCCCTTTAAAAGGTACAATTCACAGAAAAGGAAATGTATAGAAATATCTGGAAGTCAGATTCTAGATAAAAACCCTCCCATGCTCACCCCTCACATGAAGCAACAGTGGCCTTCAGGGACAAAAAGCTCCAGTGATGCCTGATAATTATGACCCTCCATTCATCAAGTTTTTACAACCACAAACATCCATTTATACAAACCACTTTGCACATCATCACTCCCTTTTACGTCCTTGAGATGGAGCATTTGGCGCATCCACTCACTAAATCGTTTGTCCGTTCTGTGCCATGGTAGGAACAGGATGCAGCAGGTCAAACTTTAAGCCTTTTCTTATTTGTTCAACATGTGATAAAGTGTAAAAAAGAGTGAGTTAGATCTCAGACTCCCTTTAAGCACAGAGAAAACTGGGTCAAGGATAGACACTGACTTGTTGTTTATTAGGAGCAGAATAGAACAGCCATATGTGCGTAACTATACGGTCAAAGGATCTTAATTATGTTGGTTGGTCTTGAAAATTGAAAATGTATAATGGAAAATGTAAATGTGATTGATTTTATCTACGTCATAAAGATTTCCTGTTTACTAAAGGAGTCCTCCAACAGTCGGGGTTTTAATTCATTCACTGCTGCTGCTAATGGATTGGACACAGCAAATTTAGCAGAGGTCAAGGTGGAATAGAGTTCCATTAACTTCATATGAGCCAAACTTACCTCCCATATGCAGTGAAAGGTAAGAGCATTTACTGTGCCGTATAAGAGGCTGCTTTTTTAAGATTAGATTTGCGTTCACAGTTTTGTCTTTATAGGACGATTATTGAATGTGAGTCTGTAGCTGTTTGACTGTCCGATAGTAAAACTGTTCACGCCATAACAACAGGTCCCCTGTGGAACAACCTGCTGTGACTTACACTGCCTCCCCTTCACATTCAATAAGCTGCTTTAACGCCTTCCTTTGGTGACACAGCTCAAACAGACCCCGGGGCCTTCAGCGCTGGAGTCCAGCTCATTTTACAGGAGGTGAGAAAACTCTAATACCAGACATGTTTTTTTAAGGATGTTCCACTGATTTTTGTACAGAAGAGGTAACAACAACTGCCTTGTGAAATATTTGTATTATAATAACAAAGCCCAGTTTATGCAGGTTGGTATAGCATTGTACTTTCAGTCTGTAGTATAGTTAGTTGTGCTAAATGTAAAGGTAAACACTGAAATACCTCTTGTTATGCTGAAGAAGAGATATTTCCAGATATCTAGTCAGTATGTTTAACTCTAAAACAGGAAAATAAAGACTTCACTGTTGTGCAGGTTGTAATTAAATTCACTCTACATTAAGAGTCAAGGACACTGTGAACACGTCCACCTGTCTGAGCGCTGTCCCTGTGGTCTGCAGGTGCCTCGGGCTGCTGGAGAGGTCACTCAGTTCAGATGCAGAAATTGGATGACGGTGTTATTCTCACTAGTGGTGGGGAGTCGTACAAGACAACATGTTCGTGTGTCACAGTAAGCTTTCTATCAACTCAGATTTCAAAAATAGAAAAATGCATTAAGTGCGCTTTATTTTTGGCTCTAAATACCTGCATGCAGACATCTCATTTTAAATGCCCCTTAAGTGATGTTCGTATTTGACTTCTGGTCATATTTGCAGAGATGGATGTCGCTCTTCACTTCAGCCCTGAGAGGTTTATTTTATCCCATCTTCACTAAGCTCCGAGTTTCTCTGAAAGTTATGTGAGGAGTCTCTGATATAATAAAATCCACTTCAGCAAATGAGTAGTTAAAAATACGCAGGGGGAAGTGTTCGCATCATCACGAGCTGCAGCACCACTTATGGTCAGCTGGACTCTGAATTTGGAAGCTGCAGATGATGGTACAAATTTATCCTTTTTATCCCCTCAGTGAATTTTATTCAGGGAAATTTATCTGAAAATAGCAGACACACTTTTTATAATTCAAGCCAGAGATGACGCTGATGTGGGAGTGCTAAAAACTGCAGTTCCTAGAGTGTCCACTTGAGGCAGGCTGCAGACGCACTGAAACCATGGATGCACTGATTCAGTGTCAGAGCAAAAACCAAACACAGTTTAAAAGCCTGGTCCAAAAATTTAATGATATTGGGGTTTTGGGATCGGCAAATCAAAAGCGCGGCTGACGTTATTGACAGGTTAGCTTTTTGTGAAGTGGCTTAAGACCCACTTTTTAGGTTTATTCAAGTTAACCTAAAGTTAGGCTATATATAAGTGTAAAGGCTCATTTATGCTCGCCATACGTATAAAAATGTAAGCATCTGTTTCAAATGATGGTACCATCACTGCCCTCGTACTTTTGTTTCTGACAACAACAAACAAAAAGAAACATGGTGACTGTGGAGGAGCTAGTGATAATGTATATTCTTTTTGTTGCATAGGAGACAGAAACGGAGGCAGCTTTGGAGGAGGTGGTCGGGCCAATAAATTTTTCACAGTTGGAGGTCGGAGAATTCTTTTCTCTAGTCGTACCGATGAGAGAAATTGTTGACGATTGTCCTTTTCAGTACTTCAGGATGTCCACCGGGGCATTGGACAACTTGCTTCTCTGGGTGGCCCCCCACATCCAGCACCACAAGTCACACAGCACACAGCAGCAACACTGCCCCCCCTGGTTTCCAGTGGTACTGCTCCGTCTGGCCCGAATCTGGAAACGTCAAGGATACGTACAGAAATACAGACGAAAAGAACACGAAGCACAGACATAGAGCTCCGTCCGTATCCAGATCCATATGTAACATTGAGCATAAATGAGCCTTAAGATGTAAGGCCTTTGCACTTATTTGATTGTCTCAGCCACATATTTTGTTATTCTTCATGTTTTATTGTTTTCATGTGACTTGTCATGTATGAAATAAAGCCTGAAGTTTAAGATAAGTTATTTTTCTGACATCTGAACAGAAATCCAATAACCTTTTTCTCATCTCACAGCTGCAGATGGAGTCAGAGATTGCTCTTGCCTCGGCACGTCTAACACGTCAGCGGGTGGAAGTGACGCCATTCAGAGCTTTGCGCTAAACTCAGAGCGATATGATCGAAACCCCGAACCTGTGCGCTCCCCTCACACCCCTGCACCCTCCTGCACAAGTCTGAGCATCAAAGTGTATCAACAAGACTCCATCTCTGAGATAAGAAATGCAATTTTCCTCTTATTGAAACACCTGAGGAATTGAAATTCTACATTTAAGTTTTTATTAACATTCAATTTCAGCTGAGTGTGAGGGCTGTTTATCAGTGTCAGCAGGAGAGTCTGACAAATCACAGCAGCTCAGTCAACAGAGCGGGACAGGCAGAATTTATACCAACATATGTTTGTGGTGGTTTCGTCTCCAGATGTCTTTTGGTTTTGATTTTGAATAAACACTAAACAGATTTTTCTAAGTTATAAAACAAAAATTTTCTCCCTGTGATAACATTTGCTTGCAGTTTTGGCATTTAACATCTAATATGAAAGTCTTTTTTTATAAAGTTTGAGAAAATTACACGACCGAGAGCAACTTTCGCTGGTGAGATAACTCAATTCCGTTCAAAATATGAGATCCCGCAGCATCTACTTTTCACTTATGTCTACAATCGAGGAGTAAAGGTACAGGTTTTGTTACAGAACCATAGTATGGTGCACATGAATGCTGAACAAAAGGTACATGAAATTTAGTTCCCCCTGTGTCTGACGCTTCAAAATACTTCACAAATGTGAGCTGTCACAGAATTTTTGCATCACTTTTCATACCTGCTCGTACCATAGACTGTATATTGAATGGACGCCGTCTGCCTCCTCGCTGGGTGAAGCCACCACGAGAACAGCACCCTCTGGTGACGGGCTGCAGTACAAGTCATAAATCCCGCCTCCTCCAGCAATCCCTATGGAGCTGTGGACAAACTTTAGAATTTTATTTCACAGAATATAAATTTTTCTCCCCCCCTGGTTGTGATGTTGACATGTAGTTACTGTAAAACTGGTTTGTGCTCAAGTCCTCTTTTTTCTGTACAGCTCCATTTTTTAAAGTTATTAGGAGGTTCCTGTTTTATATGGTTGACACTTGATACAGCCTATAGGCGTACAAAGACTACGTAGCTCACCCAGGGGATACACTGTTTGAGCCAAGCGTCATCACAGCGACTCTCAGCGACTCTCCAGGTGAATACGTACAATTCTGCCTCAAATTTGTTTAACGACGGAAGGCAGAGCCAAGTTGTCCATAGTATACACAGTCTATAGCTCATAACAATAATTACTTCTGTAAGCAATTATCATGGCGGTTATATCATGCATCCCTGTTTAAAAGATGTTTGACTGAAGTCACGTTCAACAGAAGTGCCGGTGAAATGTCAGGAGGCTCCAGGCCTGACCTTTGATTGAAGGAGGTAAAGGTGAGATGATAAGTCCACAGGTGAGTCAGCTCAATTAAATAACTGATGAATCAATATTTCTGAGTGATTTGCTCTTTTTTCATTCACGTCAGCATGAAGCTATAGATGCCATTTCTGCCAATTGGTCAGGGAACATCTCAACATTTATTAGAGAGGTTTGGTGGAAATTTGCCACATGTACTTGTAGTCCTTAGAGGATAAATCTATTGACTTTAATTAAATTGCAACTCTTACAAAGAAGCAAATTTCACCCTTATTAGAATCTGCAAAAATCTGCCAGATAATAATTTTATAAAAATATTTTCACAAGTGTTTTATTGTTTTATTGTTTTGCTGACAATAAAAACCTCAATCACACAAATAATCAAGTGCAAAAGTTAACATGTGATATTTGACAGACTGTTTGTAAATCCATGCACACTCAGACAGGTGTGAAAGCCTCCTTCATGCATCAGAGTCAAGCCAAAGCCGACTGAGTGTGTGTGTGTGTGTGTGTGTGTGTGTGTGTGTGTGTGTGTGTGTGTGTGTGTGTGTGTGTGTGTGTGTGTGTGTGTGTGTGTGTGTGTGTGTGTGTGTGCGTGAGGCAGATTCAGTTCAGCCGTGCCTAATTCAGATTTATGAAAACAAAGGCCTGCTTATGTCATAACAGGGTGAGCTGTACAATCCTGCAAGGTGAGCAGAAGAGACGGAAATCCAGCTGAACGTTAAACCGGAGGAGACGCAGTCAGCAACTTTAGATTCATGTGTTCATGTGCTCATCTATTTTACACTTTAATAGCACTTAAAAACACATTTAACACTATGAATGTATTATTTTTACAGAAATGAACTCATAATATCAGAAAAAGTTTTGCTTTGTCGACCCTTTTCTGTTTGTTGTTCTGCTCTGGTTTCGGTCTTAAAGACAGTTTTCAGTATTTCCATCAGTTTGTTGTAATTTCTTAGACAGTCCTTCAAATCACCACAATTTAGTTTAAACCTGTACTCATTTTATCTTCTGTCCTTCTCACGCCCTCTGCTGGACACTTGAGGAAAATGCAGATAAATCACATAGTCCTCTTTCAAACTGATCCCTTTCCAGGATTTTAGAAAACAAACTGATTAGAGCTTTAACTCCAAAGTTAAGAAATCCTGATTCTGAATTAGACTGACAGAAAACAGTCTGCCTCGATAGTCAAATTCATAACACTTTTTCATTTTGTTATCCCTCCTCCTGTGTTAGGGTCTGCAACAGCCGGTTTTTGATTTTAAATGCTCAATAGAACCATGTAAATTTGCTTTTTTTGCATCAAGACTTTTTGACTTTGTCAGAAACCTCTATTTCAACAAAATAAAAACAAAATAATTATAAAATGCTCTTATTAAAATTATGGAACTTGTTGTGTTAGGGTCGCTCTTGACCCGGTTAGATTAATATCTAATAATTAGAGCAAAAATTAAAATCATAAGTGCACTGTCAGGCACTACACTGACAGTCAGATCCTCTTCCATTCATGTGAGATTTAGAAAATTCTCATTTTGCCATATTTTTACCTGCACAAAATAACAACGACAGACATCTCCAGACATGTGAGATCAATTCAGTATGGATGTCTGTATGAGGGGTATACTGACAAAGAAAGGTCCAGAGGCCCACAACAAAAACTAAAAAAAGCAATATTTTCATGGATAATGACGCCTAACAAGGGAACCTAGAGATGAGAACCAAATTGGATGATAGAGAATGCGGGTGCGTGGTGAAGGCTAACACAGAAGGAAGGTTAAAAAAAACAAGAAATAAAAAGATGTAATGATTATGATTGCAAACGCTTTATAAAGTCCTCCCATACTTGTCATTCTGACCTTCCTGATGAGTGATTTAATGAGGATTTACTAAACAAACAACTGAAGTACAGACCAGCCAAGTGGACCCTGAGTTTAAAGTGTTTTGTCAACAGGTGTATAAGAGCCATCATAGAGGCAGGACAATATTTATATAAAGATATTTATGTAGATATTAGGAATGACCCCAAACAACTGGTTTCCTACCTGTTGAATCCTGACAAACCTCATAGTCTAAGGAGATAAATCACGTAGAAAACCGTCAAAGTTGAGCTGGTTACACATCGCTCTGTTGTAGTTATATCTCAGTCTAACCAAGTCTGAGGCAGTCCCACATTTAGAGGTTGCAGTCCTTGATTCTTAGCCATGACCCCTTTGCTTCATGTCTTCCCTCTTACTCTACTCCCCACATTTCATGTCTCTCTTCAGCAGTCCAATCTCATAAAGACAAAACAGCCCTTAAATATGACTTTAAAAAAATACAGCAGAACTACACTTGACAGTGGAATTGATAATTTACTGTGCATATTTGATGAAATTGTAAAAACAGGTCTGTTTCTGTAGCTGCTTAGCTGACACCTACTTCCTTAACATTTAAAATAAAATAAAAAATCATCAGGCTTTTTTCGCTTGTGTTTGTCTATTTCATATACCTCAAAAAATGTCCATAGCAGCATGTGATGTTTCAGGAACAAGTCCTCTCCACAGTACTGATGACAACCTTCCCCAGGACTTCTTCGTTAACATCAGAGGTTTTACATCGTCAGGGTGCGTTTGTTCTGATCTGCTGTGACGGATTGATTCAGTCAACATCCACATTTCTATGAACTCTCCCTCCAGGAAAGTTCATTATCCAGGTCAGAGTGTTTTTGTTTGGCTGTGAAACATCCACAGTAATGCTTCTGCGGGTGAAAATCTCTGTTGATGCCAAAAAAAAGTGCAGATAAAACAAAGAGAGGAACAGAGGGATATTTATAGCAAACAACCTCATTACGACGCTCAGTTCTGTGAATTTCTGCATATTCTTCGAGCGGTCTCACAGATTTTTGAACCTCGTCCAGGCTTTTTCTCGGTGATCTGAGACTAATTGATGCTCTCAGTGACCCACCAGGTGGTTGCTCTGCGGCTGCTGCAGACTGACCATGAATCTAAAGAATGAAATCAGCTGTTCGTCCTCACAGCCAGCTGATTATTCCATCTGCCCCCATAGCCCTGCACCCTGAACAGCTCTGGACAGATATTTGATTTGCATCTTATATAACATGCAAATAATGTTCCTAAAAAGTCAAAACAGGCTTTCTGGACATATTTATGTGACAGTGGTAAATATGAGTACTTATTTTTGAAAATCTACTACAGCTCTGTTGTGCAGTTTTCAATTCAAATGTCTTTCAGCTAACAGCCCATATGGTATGCAAAGGACAAAATCCGGGGAGTCTGTGGAGAAAGACTGATCTTCTTTATGGGATAGGAAAACCTCTGAAAACAGAAACACAAAGCCCTTATTACTGGAGAGCTGCCGGCCTCACAAAGCCGGTAGATTTTAAAATAAGTGTGTCCCACTGTTTTGTTTAATCAAGGGATTTTTCTGGCTTTATTTGTAGTACTGAAGATGTAGCGGGTTGTTGTGGTGTTATTCAGAGTACAGTGGCCCTGAGTGTCAACTGCACTAACAATCCATACCTACAAAAGAAAAAAAAATCGAAACACAAAAAGAAACATGTCATGAAAAGGAATAAAAAAACATTTCATGAAATAGTTTTGAGTTTTTCCAAAAAAGAAACAAAAAAAAAAAAAAAAAAGATTTTATGAAATATTTCAACTTTACGTTATCTGTTGTTGGTTGTTATTAATTTTGGTGATACAAAAAATATTTTCATGATTTATTCTTTTTGGTGTTACATACATTTTTGTAGAATTTTATAAAATATACATGTGTTTGATTAAATGTTTTGGGCTGTAGAGAAATGATCATTTGTTTCATTTTGCACCTGCCCTTCAGGGCCACCATAGCAGTGTATTGAAAGGTTAGCCAGTGGATTTTGCAATTAGTCGGTATGTCCCACTGTTTTGTTTGGTTAAGTAATTTTTTGCTTTATTTTTAGTATTAAATATGTAGAAGGTAGTTGTGGTGTTATTCAGAGTACAGTGGCCCTGAGTGTCAACTGCAATAACAATCTATAACTACAAAAGTATGAAAGCCTTCAAATATAAAACAGAAACATTTCCCAAAATGCAGGTATTATTTAATAAAATACAAAAAACATTTGCACAAAGTACAAAATATGCATATATATATATATTTGAGTTTTTTGGGGGGAAAGGCGTTTCGTGAAATATTTCAACTTTATGTTAACTGTTGTTGGTTGTTATTAATTTTTGTGTTCCATAAAATATTTTTGTGATTTATTCTTTTTTGTGTTACATACATTTTTTTTTTTTTAATGAAATTGATTAAATGTTTTGGAATCTATGGAAATTATAATTTGTGTTATTAAATATATTTTTGCAGCTGTCCTTCAGGGCCACCAAAGCAGCGTATTGAAAGGTGTTCCTTATATTTTGTCCACTTCATTAGCAAACAAATAAGGGGGGGGCATTACATTAGGACAACATCTCCAGCTTCAAATGTTATTTAATTGCTAATTTGCAACTTTCTAACTGTGTCAGAAATGGAAACTTAAAATATAGAGGCTTTTAAAAAGTCGATTTTGGTAGTGCTGTTGCATTAGCAGGTGTTCCTAATGTTATGGCCGGTCCGTTCATATCCCTTGCCCCTGTTATTCATGAGTCTTTCGGGGTTGATGATGAGGACACTAGGGCCGCACGGACACCGAGTCTGTGTGGAAGTTCAGGGACCGACTCAAAGCTAAGTTTAGCGGTCAGCACCTGTGGGGCTCCCGTAACTCTGCACACAGTTATCAGACAGGCTGTGCTGGTTTATTACAAAGACTATGTGTTTTCAGTATAAACAGAAGAGGATTACTGCATATTCACCGTTATTTTAACTTCCCTTTTAAGGAGACATGAGTGGACTGACAGCAGGGACAAGTGCTTTACCCTCAAACGGACCTCGAAAGGTAAGAAATGAACTTTATCCTCTTCTGTGTCGTTTCTTGCTTAACTTTTACTGACTTTTCATTATTTATACACGAGATAACCAGTTAAAGTCAAACAAACCAACACATTTTCATGTCCCTTGCCACTTATTAACTAGTTAATGTGCCAGTAAGTAAATAAAAGACGAGGTAACGACGTAGATAAAATTTAAAATGCATTATTAGCCTCCCTCTGTTTTACAAACCCTTTGTTGTCCTCTTTTAACAATTTAAACCACTACTATTAAAAGTAAAAATTACATTTATTCACGTATTAATTAGATAAAAGTTTGTTTTATGGACTAAAATAGCAGAGTGCATCATGGGAAATACCTGTCCCAAAGAGGTTTATTAATGCAGCTGAGTTGTTGACAGATACTTTGTGAGAATTAATCCGTGATTTGCAGCCCTGACAGCTAAAATAAAGACATTTAAAGTGTATACAAATATTCTGGTTGAGTCTCTCAGCTGTGTAGGTGAACTCCTAAATACACCTGTCTGTAACCTGAACGGGCAGTTTTGAAGTAATGATGATTTAACATTGTTTAAAGTATTTTTATATGAGCTAGCTGCCACCAGGGGGCAGTCTGCAGTCTTTACCAGAGAGTAGTACAGGCCATGTTTAAGATCTGTTTTTAGTACTCCTGGTGTAATACTTATTTAAATAACATAAGATATAACTAAATAAAGCTGATAATTATTGTACGCAGATTAATGTCCCTTATGTATGTTGCACTAGTATATCATATTCGGCTGAGTTTTTTGAATGACAAACAAGAATAACTTTTTAATCAGTAAAATGATTTGGAAATGTAAAAGTTGTCTCTAAAATTTATATTAGAGTAGAAGGGTGAGAGGATATAGAGCATAAATCTTCAGGAGGCAAATATAAAACACCTTAGGGTAATATTTGAACACAGAATGAGAAGAAACATGCTTCGAATTTCTCCTGGAGAAGAAGCTCGTGTCTCTTGGACTGTTCAGTTTGATGTCTGGCCTCTTTCACTTACCTGTGCTCGTTTAGTCTGTGTATAGAGATCTGAAAAAAAGCCGATAAATCAGCTGAGACTCCGAAAGTCTTCAGTCCAGTGAGGTTAAAGTGATTCTAATCAGTCTCTTCACTGTCACTAACTGAGATATTTTGCCAAAAATTTAAGCAGATAGAAACACTATTTTTCCAAATTGACACAAACCATGCACAGCCATGCACTTTGTAATCAAAGCTCACCTGACAGTTTGTTTTAGCATTTGGAGGAAGCACAAAGGAGATGTAAACACATTACTGACCTATTATTTATTTAGTTTGTTTGCTACTCAGCTGAGATAGCTTTTTTACACATCCACCACATAAAAAAAACAACAACATTTCAGTACAGTTTGAATTCAGTATTCATGCTCTTTCCACTCCGCTTTTGGTCTCCTCCACCTTCAGAGGACAACATCGACTGTCAGTAGTCTCAAGGTTGCACTTGTCCTTGTTTCTTGTGCTCCTTCTCCTGCCACACTTTTCCCTTACAGTCAACTTTCCATTAATAAACTTAGATTGAGCGCTCTATGAACAGCCAGCCTTTTCAGGAATAACCCTCTGCGGTTTACACGCCATGTGGAGGGTGTCGATCATCTGGACAGCTGTCAGGTCAGCAGTCTTCCCCGTGGTTCCGGTTATGTGTGTTAAAATAGGCTGAGAATGTAAGTCGTATTGTCACAAGAATGAAGTTGCACCTGAGTTTGTTTGTCACGAGTATCGAGTCATAATGTTGCAAACATAGAATTATCTAAAAAAAATCTTCATGTAACAAGAATAAAGTTACAAAAGAACTAAGTTGTTACGTTACAAAAATTAAAATGTAATGATACATAAATGTCAGTATGTGACAAATATGACATTCTATGACATGATGGAGCAGTTTTGTTACAAGAATAAAGTTACAAAAAATAAGCTGAATTTTAACTAGAATAAAGTTTTGGTGTCTTACGAAAATAATTTGACAAAAACATGAAATAAAATTGTCACATTAGAGGAATTAAAAAGTAGTGTTACAAGAAATAAGTCTACGTGTTACGAGGAAAAAGTCGTGATTTTACAAGACGTTATAATGATTTTTTATAAAGAAGTAACATTATGAGATTCAGGTCATAAACTTGGCCACTATATTTAGAGAATAAAGTGGAAATTTTGCAATAATAACTTAAAGTTACCAGGATTTAAGTCGGTATGTTATGAGAATAAAATGATAATAACACATAAGACAAAGTTGTTTTGTTACAATAGATTATTTGTTATATAATTGGGAAAAAAATGTTGTGTCTCAAAAATAAATTTGTAATGTTACAAAACTTTAAGGTAAGTATGTTTCAAGATTGAAGTCATAATCTTATAGGAAAGAACTTTTTATGTTACTAGAATTAAGTTGAAATGTTATGGGAATAGGTCTGTATTTTAGCAGAATGAAGATATGTTACGAGATTAAATCCGCAAACAAAGTCGTTATTATGAAGACAATTGAGCTTTAATGTTACACAAATACAGTCGTAATTGTCCAAGAATGCAAGTTGACGTATTCAAAGGGTGCAAAAAAAAAAACGTTATTTCAAAATATTATACTTCCCCACTATTCTAATCTGTTGAGATGCACTCTTAAGATAGTGATAACTGGGTATCTTCTGGTTTAAGACTTTCGGTCAGAAAAGTCAGTCCAATTTAAGTCATAAGATATCCATTACAGGATTTGAATGCCTGAAATTGTCATCTTATAACTCCTACACTTCCAGGAAACAAAACAAAATATTTTGTGTGAGCATCGAAGAAAAAATTCAGGCTTTGTTGTTAAATTTCTCACATGTTTAGCCTTTAAATAACCAACCAATATAGGTCATTAAAATTTGCAAACCTTCTTTAAAAATCATTTTTAGTGGCTCACAGTCTAGATTGGGTTTAGACTTCGATCAGTTTATAATCCTCAAATACAATATTCCAAAATACATACAAATAAATGACTTTATGGCTAGAGGAATACAGATTTTAGCTGCTTATTTCTACCTAAAACATCCTCTGAAGTCATTACTCTGCTAAGTGGAGCTTTAAGTGACCCCTGGAGTCAGGACATGGCCTTTGGGGGATCAGAGGGTCATGATAGAGAGATGGTGGTGATATGATGAGGAAGGAGGAAGGAGGAGGAGGAGGAGGAGGCTGAGACGATGGGAGAGGGGAAGGGAGAGGGGGATGGACTGTAGCTACTGATCTGTATGCAGAAAGTGGAAAAGGAGAGGAGATTTCATAAATTCAGATCTTCTCCACGGGCCTTAAATGCAGCATATGTGACAGAGGATGAGGAGGATGAGGTGATGTGGACGGTTCAGGTGGTTCAGTCCGTTTATTCATTTGATTCATTGTCGTAGCGGGTGGTACAGGCCATCATAAAGATCTAGATCAGATCCTGAACACCTTTAGTCCCTGGATATGATCTGGAAATCTGAGGAGGACGCATGAATTAAACAAACACACACACACAGCTCTTGCTCCCTCCTTTACGCGCTCAGAGCGGGGTGTGTGTGGAGGAGAGAGAGCAGCCGATGACCGGAGAAAACATCCGCCTGTGCGGACGGCAGGAAGGTGGTACCCGACGTGTTTCTTATCCGGGATCTGCCTCCGGAGGTGATGGGCTGCGCTCCCAGCATCCACGTCTCTCAGAGCGGGGTGATCTACTGCCGAGACTCGGACGAATCCAACTCCCCCCATCAGACCACTACCATCTCTCAGGGCACCGCGGCCACGCTTCACGGGCTCTTCATCAAGAGCGATGCGGCCGAGACCATCCCCTCGGTCATCACCTACCAGAGCAGGCACACGCGCAACAACTCACACCGGGATCGGAAGGAGAACAGCGGGGGACACGTCCGCATCGAGGCCGAGACGCAGACCAGCCACACCAGCGTCAAGGTACACAAACCCAGAGTGGGGAGTGGATGTGTAAGCGGAGACAGGCTCGATGTGGTGGTGCAGACAGAGGCAGGTTGTGAGTGGAAATGACACGTGAGCAGGTTTGTTTGTTTGTTGGTTACCGGAGGAGGCCCGAGCCTTCCTGGTGAGGGACTGAGACACACTCCTCTCCTCTAATCCTCTGCAGCCAGCTGTGCATCAGTATCACAGAAAACAGTGTGTGGGCTACTGTCACTGTGCAAAGTCAAATGATCTAATCAGCTGCAACGATTAATCGATTATAAGACGATAAATCGCGTTCGTATTTGTGCAATATTCAAATTGTTTTAGGGGTAGTACCTGCTGCTTCTGGCATCTTGTTTCACATAAAAATAGCAATAAAAGTCTTTCTGCAGTTTGGGGGGCTCTGGGAAATGTGATGACCTTATTTGTTTTTCAAATCTTTTAATCTTCGATTTGTAGCAAATCATCATAAATATACAAAATTTGTATGCTGGCCCCCTCTGAAGCCTCTCTGCTCTTGCAGTTTTCAATTATCCCTGTATCATAAATGACTTACAGGCAATATAGCTCATAATTTAATATTAAAAAATGCATGTTTTCATTTATTGTTAATAAAAAACAGATGCAAATCCAGTGCTTCTTTGGCCAGTATACCACATCTTAAGAAGGTATACAAGGGCATCACTTAACTCAAACCCCATAGTCATTTGATAGTTATTTATACATCTGGAAGCACACCTGGAAGCTTTAAAGAGACAAAGAGTTTTTCATAAATTAAACAAATATTAAGTGGAGGTACTAACAAAGAAATCACTGTGCTATGTTGCTGAATTTAAGAGTAAAATGTTGATAAAATACAAGAAAGCACTTTGATAAATTTGTAAGTAAAACTTAATTGAAACAGGCAGAGACCTCGAGCAGAACCAGACACACTGGAAGATAGCCATCAACCTTAACAACAGTATCCGTTTATCAAATGTAGACTCTTTGTGTGGCGTCATGTTTTGTTCTGTTACATCACTTCACATAATGGTTTGTTTTGCTATACAACATCATGTTAGCATTGTTTGACATAAACCTGTCGCATTACATATTGACACATAAGTGTATATATCACATTATATTACTTAGCATTATTATCTCATGTCATATGACACAGTGTCACGTTACATTATGTCTCATTACTTTTCATGGCACACTAAGTTGTTATATGGCATTAAATAACAGAATATCACATTACAGGTTTGCTAAATTATGTTGCATTACATTACATTTAGGCATGTTATTTGTGCTACATCATGTCGCAATACATAATATATTATATAATGTTGCATTTCAAAATGTTACAGTATGTTACGCAATGTTATTTAAAGTTACACATTTTTACTTTAAATTCATTTATATTGGTTACATAATGTTAAATGTGTCATGTGTTACATTACAGTAGACTTTGTCATGTAACATAATTCAAGATAACATGTCACATTACATCATATCAAGTTTCCATTGAAACATCATGTAACATTACCACATGAAATGTAACAATATGTAATGTTACAATATTCCATGTTGTGTTACATTACATATTGCTACGTTATGCTCCATAAAGTAAGATAACGTTACATTATATGTTGTTGCATTTCAATATGTCACAATATGTCGCGTAATGTTATTTAATAGTACACATTTTTACATAACATTCATTCAGGTTGGTTACACTATGTTATATTTACATGTGGCATGTTGTGTTACATTATAGTGGACTTTGTCATGTAACAAGATAACATGTCACATCACATCATGTCAAGTTTCATTGATACATCATGTACCTTTACCATATGGAATGTAACAACATGTAACATTACAATATTCCATGTTGTGTTACATTACGTTATGCTATGTCACACTCTATAAAGTAGCGTAATGTTACATTGTTACACATGTTACAATGTTACATGTAATATTGCAAACATAATAAATAACCAGCATGATGTTAAGTTATGTAATAGAAGTAAAACAAGCAGATTAACAATCTTTTAAAATACACTGCTGGTTTTGTCTCACAGTCTTGCGCCTCACTCAGTGTCTTGCCTCCACATTCAAACTCTGTTAATGTGAGAGGAGATGGAGGCCATAAAATTGGCTCATACGAGGAACTTGAAGATTGACCTCTCACGCCCTGAAATCGAATTAGCTTTCATTTAACACCTCATCACATAAACATGGAACTTTTCCTCAATAAACTTGATTATCGAGTGTTTAAAGTGGAAAAAAAGCAGCAGAGCACAGAGCGCCTCCCTGCAGCTTTCATCGCATGTTTGGTAGGAGCAGAATTTCAGCTTTAGGACCATGAACTTGCTCAGTTGTGTACATGTGTCGCCATGAGGGAGCATGTGAACAGATACTTCTTCATATTTATGATCGAACCCCAGAGGATAGAGCTGTGTTTTGTTAAGAAGTCACACAGCAGATGATCCTCTCATCAGACCCTCCAAACACACATTGACCCTTTAAGTCCCGGAGGAGATCTGGATGTAGATTAAAGTCCAAGTAAAACACACACACACATCTGATGATTATAACCTCCTTTATTTGAACAGTGTGACTTTGTTACACTATACTTTTGGACTTTGGCTCTAAAAAACATTTACTATTTGTTTTAATTTAGCGTTATTGATAAACTCTGGCCTTATTCTGGAGCCTTTATGGAGGCTCTGCTGCTCCCATGCTCTTTACTTCTCACATTTCAGTCATTTCTGGCAGAAAAGTCCTTACTTTGGATCTGATATGGAAAATAATGATTAATGAAAAAAGAACAGGTAGCTCCTCATGAGCAGATGAACTCAGAGAAAGTGTTGCAGCAGCGTAATCACTCTGCAGTCTGAGCATGTAATACCTTTTAAGAGTTGTCATTAGTTTATTGGCCCAGATTGTGTGTGTGTTTTTTTTATGTGTGTGTGTGTTTGTCAGCTGTTCACCCTCTTTCTCTAATGATAGTGAGAGGATCAATGATACTATTCATTATTAAAACCATCTGCCTTTCCTTGCAGGATCCCCGTAATCTGCCATGATGGTGATCACGCTCCTATGTGTGTGTGTGTGTGTGTGTGTGTGTGTGTGTTTATGTCTAGCAGTCATCTGTTTACCCCTCTGGTCACAGTGCTGTGAGGAGGGTGAAGGGGCTGATGGTGGTGATTCTGTGCAGAGATTCCTGCAGGGCTTCTTTACACAGACACTGATTATGAGTCTACAGGAGAAATCATGATTCGGCAGTTTCTCAACACCCTCATAACCACTTTTCAACTCTTTTTAGGCCTGTCGCGATAATCAATAAATCGCCTTATCGCTCGATAAATAAAAACGAGGTCGATAACTTTGCCAGCCTCGATAATTAACGTGCGTTTGTTTTCCTCCTCTCTCGCTACCAAACACGCTGGATGAGAGAAGAGGTCTCACTCTGCGCATTGTTCTCGGCACCTGGGGGCGTTGGCTCTATAGCGGAATGAACGGAGTTAGTGAACCCTCCTGTCAGTCATTCAGTGTCTTTGTCACGAGGGGGCTGGCGCGCAAAGTCAGGCACACAGACACAGACTTTTGGATACAGTGCTGTATGGGGTGCCGTTTGTAAAGCAGCCCATTATAAAAACAACAGCAAGATTTGGTCACATTTAGCAAAACAACAGCAAGATTTAGTCACATTTAGCTTCAAACAGCATTTAAAAAAGTGATGTGAATTTTCGGCAGTCATTTTTTTGCGCATTTACAACAACATTTAAATACTAAAACTAAATGTTAAATGTTAAATCTAAATGTTAAATCTAAATGTTAAATCTAAATCTAAATGTTAAATCTAAATCTAAATGTTAAATATAAATCTAAATGTTAAATCTAAATCTAAATGTTAAATCTAAATCTAAATGGTAAATCTAAATCTAAATGTTAAATCTAAATGTTAAATCTAAATGTTAAATCTAAATGTTAAATCTAAATGTGTTGGGTGAAACTAAATATTTAGCTAATATGCAAATTCACGGTCGGAAACCGGAAGTGCCAAAATAAAAGCTCCAGAAGGTCATATTGATGATTCTTGTGTCGAAGAAAACGAATTAAAACCAATTTAAGGGGGGGACAAATACTTGGGGTGACGTTTCGTGTTAATAACTACCTACAATAGCGACAGCAACAACAAAAACTTTATTAGAAAGACTCGAGTTTTCAGTGTCGCTTCTCCGTATGGCGCGACACTGTACGAACACAGCGTCCGCCACAGCCACTGATGAAGCTGCAGAGGGAGGAAGAGTTCTGATGGCTGCTAATACAGCTCTCCCGATGTTCTCCGCGAGCGCAGAATCCCCGGACATTTTTTGTTCAATTCAGGCTTGAAGAAGCTTGACCTTACAGCGCGGGCCGGTTTCGGGGTGGTGGTGATGGGGGAAGGGGGGCGCGCACAAAGGATGGGCGGATTGTTGGTCGAAGTGGAAAATCCGCCCAAAAAAAAAAAAAAAAACACACGAGATTTGCTGACAACCTGCGCCAGACTCTTCTAAATGGCAGTGAATGAATTAAATTAAGCTAATAAATAAATAAATAAATAAATAAATGAATAAATGACCCAAAAGACAAAGTGGAAGACAAAAGACAGGGTTGCGAACCCCGGATTCCTGCGTCCCAATCGTCCGCGTTACCCGTATGGCCAATGCACTTAATGAAACGGCAAGGTGCCATGGAGTAGTATGGTGTGTGCGCCTGCATGTGTGTGTGCGTGTGTTCGTACAGTGTCCGCGCCATACGGAGAAGCGACACTGAAAACTCGAGTCTTTCTAATAAAGTTTTTGTTGTTGCTGTCGCTATTGTAGGTAGTTATTAACACGAAACGTCACCCCAAGTATTTGTCCCCCCCTTAAATTGGTTTTAATTCGTTTTCTTCGACACAAGAATCATCAATATGACCTTCTGGAGCTTTTATTTTGGCACTTCCGGTTTCCGACCGTGAATTTGCATATTAGCTAAATATTTAGTTTCGCCCAACACATTTAGATTTAACATTTAGATTTAACATTTAGATTTAACATTTAGATTTAGATTTAACATTTAGATTTAGATTTAACATTTAGATTTATATTTAACATTTAGATTTAGATTTAACATTTAGATTTAGATTTAACATTTAGATTTAGATTTAACATTTAGATTTAGATTTAACATTTAGATTTATATTTAACATTTAGATTTATATTTAACATTTAGATTTAACATTTAACATTTAGTTTTAGTATTTAAATGTTGTTGTAAATGCGCAAAAAAATGACTGCCGAAAATTCACATCACATTTTTAAATGCTGTTTGGAGCTAAATGTGACTAAATCTTGCTGTTGTTTTGCTAAATGTGACCAAATCTTGCTGTTGTTTTTATAATGGGCTGCTTTACAAACGGCACCCCATAGTGCTGCAAGTGAGCGTCGTGAGTGAAAAGCAAGCTAACAGAATGAACACGACAGCTTTGGTGTCTAAACCGAACGCAACAGCCCAAGTGTGGGAATATTTCGGCTTTAAACCAGTTTTGTTTTCGTCAACCACAAAACTCCACGTGTGTGTGTGTGTGTGTGTGTGTGCGCGCGTGCGTGTGTGTCTGTGTGTTGGAGGAGCACAGCAGGCTGATGAGAGCTGTCAGAGCGGACTGAAGCTGCTCCTATATGTTTAACGTTTAACTGACTGAGTTTTGCAACTCTGTTCGTCATTTTCGTCTCATCCCATCAACGTAAACGCACTTTCGTCTCGTCACATTTTAGTCATCCCCGACTTATGTTTAGCTCGTCAACGTTACGTCTTCGTCGTGGGAGAAAAGGGAAATATTTTAGTCAACGAAAACAACCAGTGTTGTTCTCGTGTGGAAATTAAAGTTTATCACTTTTGACAGGGTGTACTCGCATTATTATGCCATATAATATCATTATCTATAATTTAAAAAATGGTGTCAATAATATCGTTTATTGGCGATAATTTGTAGCACAATTATCGTCCAGCAAAATTTGTTATCGTGACAGGCCTAACTCTTTTTAACTCTAAATTAATGTTATCCCCCAAGAACATGTGAATTTATGTTTGAGGGACTTTTTCAGCACTAGATTAAGTAACAACACAGCCCTCCTCAAAGCCACCAAACCCCATTGACAAAAGTCTTAATTCATCCTCACAGAGCCCAGGAGCAGCTGGTCTCCTCCTGCTCTGATCTGTGACCAAGTCTGCATTGTTCTGTGAGTTTGGCATTATGAACAATAAGCTTGAATCCATCACGACAAAATAACTCAATCAAACTGGCTAGTAAATGAAGAAGTAGATTAACATTTCCAGAGGTAAAATTACTGTTTTTGGAAATGAAGTCTGGTGGAGAGCACTTTAACAGCTGCATCTGATTTCAAGTTAAGCATAGCATTTCAGATTATCGAGTATCATTCAGACCCCAGGGGTTTGTTTTTAAAAACCTTAATAAGACTCATTTGCAATGATTTCTGGGTAAATTAAGGCAGCTAAAACATGAGGACTGAAAAACTGCATCGAATCTTTCAGCTCCCTCGAATCATGTTCGCCCTCAGGGTTGAATTCAAAGATCGTAAAGACATATTTTGGGCCCAATGATGCAAACGACTATGAGAGGCATAAAATCTCACCACGGTACAAGCACAGGATGACTTTTACTAAAAAAAAAAAATGACGCTGTTTTAGATCTCAAACACTGCTCTCTCTGTAGCTCAGGGCTCTCTGGTAAAACACGTTTTCTTACTCAATTATCTGATCCCACGGGTCAACAGGTTTAATCCAATTAAAAGCAGAGACACAAGACAAGAGTGAGGGATGCAATGATTGAGATTTGAGGCTGATAATAAGTTGGTGTTTTTGAAACTCTTGAATTCGCTAATCTCAGAATACACTTCATATCGATGCATTGCCCCTACTACATCTTTGTGAGACAGGCTCATAAATCAGTGTTTTCTACAGTTTTGAGAGCACGATTGTGGTCATTTGACGGCCTATGTATGTTCATAGTTAATGGATGCATTTTTTTCCCCATTAGTGTGTTGTTTTATTCCATTTTGCAGCTTCAGTTATTCATAATTCTTGACAGAAGGACTATCACAATAAACCCGTATTGGAAAAAAAAGAGAAGTATTAATGAGTAGTGAGTTCATAATAGTGGTTATATGTGCTGGTTTAAAACAGAGAACGGTGAAGAACCAGCTGGAGCATCCCTCTGAAACAAGATTCAGCACTTTTAAAAAATGAAAGCAAACATGACAAACAATCGCTTTCTCCTAATTTGAACATCGTTAGAAATAAATGTCGTCGTGAAAGTTAAAGCTCCTGTGAGGAATTTTCAGTTTGGGTCAATTTTTATCTATCTTGTCCCACATTCTTAAACACTAACAAAAAAAATCTCATCCTGCTGTTTTTGTTAATCATGTCATTTATTGGGATTAATCTATGTGGGGATTTAGCTGCTTGGCTGACACCTACCCCTTCACGACAATTTCAGGCCTCAAAAATCCCAGCATGCAAATCATTAATCATGTTGCTGATGGTCTTGTTTCCTTTTAGGTGTCATAAAAAGGCTTGACAGTGAATTTCCGTCTGTTTTATAAATGCCAAAAAACTCCTTACTGGAGCTTTAATTAGTTGTGTTTAAGAAGTAGGTTGCTGCGCCACCTTTGTCCTCCTTTTTCTCAGTTTGAATATCTCGACACGTAATGACCAAGATAATCATAGGGTGAAATCTGAAATCTTGACAGCCCTTCCTGAGAAAGTTTTAGGATGGGAAAATTGAAAAATAAAGACCATAATTTGCTCTAACAAAACAGTGTAGAGGATTTGTAACTACAACTAAAACCAACTTTCTTTCTGTTTTTCTCAAAGTTAGGTTGTCTTCTCAGTGCAGCAGCTCTTTTGAACATGATCAGCAGCTTTCTTCAGCTCGGTTCAAACACAGTCTGGTTATCAGAGGGGGTGTGAGAGCAGGCATGCCATCCAGACTCTGCAGTGGAAAATAGTTTGAATGTTGGACCAGGACGCGTGTTTACTTCCACGGCAGCTCCTGTAGGTGTGTGTTTACATGAAAGTTACCTCAAAGGGGCATAGTCTGAATTTTTATTCTGCACAGTCATGTTTCCGTGCTCTTTTTTTGTGGTATTTTTAGACGGGGTTATGTAAGAAAGATCATTGACATTGACATTGAGGGACGAATGTTTGAGGACAAGCTAAGTGTGCATGCGTCCAATTTGTAAATTCAGCTGTCGAGTGCACTTTTTACTGGAGGGAAATGCAGCTGTATTTAAGATTGACTTGGATGCTGTGAGATTTCATGGGAGTCAGTGCCACTCAAATGATGAAAAGGACTCAAAATCAAATTATATAAATACATAAACACTGCAGCGTGGTCTAAACCTGCTCTTTTTCTTTGGAAAGCGTCTCGGGATAACGACTGTTGTGAATTGGCGCAATATAAATAAAATTTGATTGATTGAATGATACTGATGGTTTGCAAATTTTAAGCCTGTATTTGAAAGTTGTGCTGGGCTACAAACAAAACAGTCCAGAGGAGAGACTCCCAGCAAGTTAGCTTAATTTGCAACAGGTTAGTAACATGATTGGATATTTAGAAGGGTATTTCAGAGAGACTGAAACTATGTTTACACGTGCCCATCTTTTTTCATAAACGGACATTTCACCCTCTCAGTTTACAAAAAAAAGCGCTTGCACATCACTACGTTTTCAGAAAAGTTTTTGTTTACACTAACCCATGAATATAAGCCATCAAGAGCATGCCAAACGTGTAGGTTGCAGTGTAGCAAGAAACTCAAGCCCACGTTAGCCCATTAGAATCCCTCATAGCAACAACAACAACGTCACTTCCTTCTTTTGGAAAAGATGCAAATGCAAACAAATGTAAAGGGATTGCACCAGCATAAATTCGACTGCTATTCTGCATGCATCCATGATCACTGTAGATTGTAAACATAGACCGTAGATTGTAAACGATGTCGCATTTAAGCCATTTTCCCCAGCACAAACTGCCGCCTGCTCCCCAAATCTCTGTGTATCTTTCTCAGTTGACATACAAACGTGCGAACTGACTTTTCTGAAATTTTCACTCTGACCAGAGTTTTTAAAAAGCAATGTTTACAGGAGCAAATTCTCAGTTTGCGTCTAAGTGAAGGGTGCGAACGATGGTTAATGTCTCAGTTTTTAAAAAATAACTGGGTACATATAAACGGGGCCTTAGTCTGTTAGACGTAAAGCTGGGGAGAGATTCACCACTTTGTGAGAGACTGCGTGAACAAATGGTTCATTTATTCCAGCAAAAGTCCCTCAGTTAATGATGCAAAGAATTTTAGCGCAAAATAACATCATTAAGAGAGAGAGAATCTGTCATGAACCAGAGCACAGAGTGGAGGACACAATGGCACAACACCAATTCAGTTGTCAAACAGACAGGGTTTAATGAAGTTGAGGCAAAGGTTGGTACACGAAAAGGCAAGGTCTGAAAAGGCAGGCAAAGGTTGTACACAGCTTGGCAATAACTATGATAAATGCTTGAACGAGTCAAGAAGTGCAAGGAACTGGCGAGGAGACAGTGAGACACACAAGGTCAAATACAAGCGGTAATGAAGGTGATGGGAAACAGGTGGCAGGTGTGACAAGACGGGGGCAGGGCAGACCAGACAGGAACCAAGCTAGAAAACAGAAACAAGGGTTAGAGAACTACAAAATAAAACAGGAAATACATGACATGAAACAAAACATGAATGTACAAAAATAAAAAGGAAACTTAACCGACATGACAGAATCTGGAGAAATGTCTGCACAAAGAGACAAGACTGAGGATGGGAAATAACATTTTAATGACACTAATACCAGTCTGGATTCTGCTTATTGATCCAGTTCTTAATCAATTACCTAAACTGCTCCCATGGATTTTTCTGCATAGTCCTAGGATGTTTTTTGTGTCAACCATCACTGCTTTATTGAGAAAGAGAAGCCTGGTTTGTGATTGGGCCTTTGTAGGTCAGCTGATCATAGAAACAGCATCTGATTTACCAACAGGCTATAACAAAGATGGCAGCCTTCCACTGGCGTAGTCAGCTAGCAATGAAATCACACTATTTCACTAAAATTGCGATAAAATTGGCACAGAGATTCTTAAGTTTTAGGAAATTTGATCTGAAAACATGCTTCTAGAAAAATCTCAGGTTGATAATTGGAAACTAGTGAAGCTAGTGAATTTCGCAGTAAATTCGTAGGTTGAACTGTTTTATTATTAGAACTGCTTTTGTAAGAACTGGCAACATTGAGGGCCCGTTCAGCCTTCTGTCTACCATGATGACTTCTTCTTTGGTTTTCATTTGCAATTATCAACGATAAGGAAGCTCAAACTAGTTGAAGTTGGTTCTGGTCTGGATTCTTCTCATCTTTAGCTGAGGCTACAAACCAATACTGGACAGCTGCGATCTTTTGGCTCTCAGGCAGCACCACATTAAAAACAGACATGGCTCTGTAGTGGAAATCACTACATGGACTCAAAATCTTTGTCTGAGAACATTAGAATAATGTAAATGTCAAGTGTGATAGTTTGATGATTTACTGACTTCATTATTGTCTGAACACCATCAGGCTCTTCGTCCAACCTCACCAGGTAACCCTCCATGTTTGAAAGCTGAAATCTTCAATGCTTTCTTTCTCAAACCTCTGGAGCCACTTCAGCTGAGTCTATTGTTTGAATGAAACTCTTTGGAACTTTGGCTCTGAAAGGTGCTACATATAAACAAACCTTTAAGTGCTGCTGCCTCAGGCCCAGGTACATCATGCCATTGTATATACAACAGGCTGAGTGTTATGATATGGACTAAACAGATCTTTCACTTTACAGGCTGACTCTGCTTTTTAAAACACTCATTCAGAGTCACAGTTTATTCTTCCTGATGTGTTTAACAGAACAAAGTTTCATGTTTTCTTTTGAGGGTGTTTATAACCATCCCAGACTATAAAAGATGATGACTTACTTTATATCATGCCTGAGAGAAAAAGCTGTTTGAGCCAAGGTCTCATTGTTTGGAGCTCATGAGACAAAGAGGCTGATCTCATGGGAGGCTTTTACTTTGAAATTCAGACTGTATAGGAATCAAATATAAAGCATTTCTTTAGGCTGTAAAGGAGAAGGGAGCAGCTTCTTCCTGTTAGTCCTATCCAATTCTGGCTGTTACGATCTAGATATGAAGTTTGGATCGTTTGAAAGAGAATTATGCAAATGACACTGAAGGCTAAAACATACAGAATCCACGTTAAGTGCGTTCCTTCAGCATCACGTATCACGCAGAAAATAGGTTGGCATTGTAATCAATGCAGCACTGTACACAGGACATGTCGTAGCTCCGTCCCAGCTTCATCTCAGAGGCATATCGACTGCAGCTCTGTTTACTATCTCCACACACCAAGCGCGAAAAAAATCATTTGCGTGTATGGATTACATGTTAAGTCAATGCAAAGACACGATTAGATGCTCCTACTACTCTGGGGGCACGAATGACGCGAATTGGGCGTGAGCTGGAAATGTCTCAACTTGAGCGGATATTTGCTTTGCGATAACTAATCAGCATGAAGGTTGCCAGGTGGTGTATGAAAATGGACAATTGTTCACTGGTATCTAAAATGAAGGACAAACTGATCACGGCGGTGTGTGGGTGCCCTCAATTATACAATACCTTTTCTTTCAATTACCGAAACCAGAATAAAAAGGAGCTCACCTGGAGGCAAGTGAGTGAGGAGGTCGGATTATCTGATAAATTGTAAAAAATATTTGCTTGATTCTGCTGGTTGAATTGGCAGGGATTACCATTGAAATTACCATTAACATGCGAATGCAAGTAAATTCTTTCCATTGGCGCATCTAGATCCGCGCTAATTAAGCGAGTAGATGATTTAAATCACGCTTGGTTTGACCGCCCTATAAAGATACGCAGGGAGTCTACTTTTCTCTGCTCTAAGCTTTCAACACACATCAATCTACACAGAGAAGATTGTTCTAGACAGGATGTCAAGCACGAAAACCGTGCATATCATCTGGTAAATTTCAAAATAAAACACTATATGCAAACTCCCGACTGTGTAGATGAGAAATACTTCCTGGTTCTGGATTTATCAGTAACACAGAACAATCCGATGGTCAATCCCTGATTTATGTGGACGCCAACAGGACTTTTAACTGCTAACTCTGTCCGAAGGTAACAGCACAGCATAAAGGAACATAGTTTACTTTATTAAACAGGAATAAACCTGCAAAAACTGAAACTGTAAAATCATGTTGCTTTTTCACATATAGTAGAGGCTCAACAATCACTGAATTATATCCAAATTAGCAGGAAATAGACAGGACGCGACGCTTACGGAACGCGCTCAACACGGATCCTGTATGTTCTCAGCTTTACTCATGTTGAGATTGAGGCCGCCCCCTGTAGGTCAGCCTCACAAAAGGTCATCAGGACAAAAGCTTAATCTTTCAGCAGCAAAAGGATTAAGGGTTCCAGCTTTTATAGATTTTTAAAGACATTCTCAGACAAGGTCATGCCGTTATGGGTCAGTTTTTAAAGTGGCCCCTCTGGACTAAATCTGCCTCTTTAATCTATGTCCAAACCATGCTGAAACATCATCTGATAGATTTTCCTCCTCTCCAGATAAAAACGAGCTCTGTTCCCCTCATATTTCTCATCACTCTGACAGCAGGCCTTGGTGTTTTACGTGAGTCCCATCCTTGCAGCAAGGCCTTGTCTTATCAGCGGCACAGGTGGTCCGTTGTACGAGAAGCAGACCTGAGGTCAGCCACAGTCTGCACACTGACACATTTATCTTCCTCCAGACTTTCTCCACAGGATGAAGTCATGATAAACTCACTCTGGTCAAATGATCCTCTGACGTGAGTCTTGTGAGCCTTCAAATCTAATATTCACGCTACCAAACATGCGTATACCCCGTTTTTAGGCCAGCGGCAACTTTTTTATTCATTCATTTGACTTTTATTATGATAGGCTACAAGCTGATCAGGATGAAGTTTAGAGAAATTTACTCCACACTGAGTTTGCACACCATATTTCTTTTCCTACTCGCCTTCATGACTGATTCAGTCCTCTCCTGCCTCTCTTCTGTCTCTCGGTGGTCTGAATCCTCACAAATCAAGCAAACTTTCATTATTCCCATCCCTCTCCTCATCCATCCCTTTACTTCCTCCTGCTCAGAGAGGCTCCCTGTCTGTGTATCCTAAATCTCTTTTATATTTCCTCTTCCTGTGACTCCACGAGGATTCTGGCGCCTATCTTAAGAAGAGATGTCCTCCTCTGACGGTTTCTCCAAACATGTCCTCCATCTCTCCAGACGCTTGTTTGCAGCACAGATCACAAAGTTGTTCCTGGTTTTATATCTTCCTCTCTGGTCTGTCTCATAAATGTCTTTGCTGTCTTTCTGCTAAAACAGAATTCTTCATTTTCTCACAAAGTAAACCTCCTACACATTCTGGCATCTTTCCGAGTTCATTCCCCTCCGCAGAGACTCGGTCCCTGCAGTCTTTTACCCCTGACACCAAACGATCAGATCCTTTCTCTCCGTTTTCACTGACAAAGCTGATCTCTGGTCAAGCTTTTCTCGGGTAATCTTTTACGTAACTGACCTCATTTTTCGCTGCTTTACTTTGATCCCTGACAACAACAAAGATTTCCCTTAAATATGTCCAAAAACAGAGATGAGAGATCTACATGTTGACAAAAACTAAAATAAGTGATCATGTATAATGAGCTTGTCTTACCCATAGACTGTATATAGAATGGACGCCGTCTGCCTCCTCGCTGGGTGAAGCCACCGCAAGAACAGCCCCCTCTGGTGACGGGCTGCAGTATAGGTCATGAATCCCACCTCTTCCAGAAATCCTTATGGGACTGTGGACAAACTTAAGAAATTAATTACACAGAATGTAAATTTTTCTCCCCCCTTGTTGCGATGTTGACATGTAGTTACTGTAAAAATGGTTTGTGCTCAAGTCCTCTTTTTTTCTGTGCAGATCCATTTTTAAATATTATTAGGGGGTTCATGTTTTCTATGATTGACATGTGATACAGCCTATGGGCGTACAAAGATTGCGTAGCTCACCCGGAGGATAGCTGTTTGAACCGAGCGTCATCACAACGACTCTCCTGTGGGATGCGTACAACACTACAGCGCAAGTGGTGTTTCAGGAAGTGGAGAAAATCTCTTAAATACCGAGAGCAATTCGGCTTCAAATTCGAATAATGACGGAAGGTGGAACCGAGGTGTCCATAGTATATACCGTCTATGGTTGTAACATAAATATAGCCCATTATGGCCTGGTACATAAAGGAAAACACAAAATTATTAATACAGTATTAACTTAAAAGAGCTGTACCTCCTGCACAAATCTTATAAGTTAGATGCAGTCTGTCTTGTTTCCACAGATAGTTTACACTCACTGGCCACTTTATTAGGTACACCTGTCCAACTGCTCGTTAACACTTAATTTCTAATCAGCCAATCACATGGCGGCAACTTAGTGCATTTAGGCATGTAGACATGGTCAAGACAATCTCCTGCAGTTCAAACCGAGCATCAGTATGGGGAAGAAAGGTGATTTGAGTGACTTTGAACGTGGCATGGTTGTTGGTGCCAGAAGGGCTGGTCTGAGTATTTCAGAAACTGCTGATCTACTGGGATTTTCACGCACAACCATCTCTAGGGTTTACAGAGAATGGTCCGAAAAAGAAAAAATATCCAGTGAGCGGCAGTTCTGTGGGCGGAAATGCCTTGTTGATGCCAGAGGTCAGAGGAGAATGGCCAGACTGGTTCGAGCTGATAGAAAGGCAACAGTGACTCAAATAACCACCCGTTACAACCAAGGTAGGCAGAAGAGCATCTCTGAACGCACAGTACGTCGAACTTTGAGGCAGATGGGCTACAGCAGCAGAAGACCACACCGGGTGCCACTCCTTTCAGCTAAGAACAGGAAACTGAGGCTACAATTTGCACAAGCTCATCGAAATTGGACAATAGAAGATTGGAAAAACGTTGCCTGGTCTGATGAGTCTCGATTTCTGCTGCGACATTCGGATGGTAGGGTCAGAATTTGACGTCAACAACATGAAAGCATGGATCCATCCTGCCTTGTATCAACGGTTCAGGCTGGTGGTGGTGGTGTCATGGTGTGGGGAATATTTTCTTGGCACTCTTTGGGCCCCTTGGTACCAATTGAGCATCGTTGCAACGCCACAGCCTACCTGAGTATTGTTGCTGACCATGTCCATCCCTTTATGACCACAATGTACCCAACTTCTGATGGCTACTTTCAGCAGGATAATGCGCCATGTCATAAAGCTGGAATCATCTCAGACTGGTTTCTTGAACATGACAATGAGTTCACTGTACTCAAATGGCCTCCACAGTCACCAGATCTCAATCCAATAGAGCATCTTTGGGATGTGGTGGAACGGGAGATTTGCATCATGGATGTGCAGCCGACAAATCTGCGGCAACTGTGTGATGCCATCATGTCAATATGGACCAAGCTCTCTGAGGAATGCTTCCAGCACCTTGTTGAATCTATGCCACGAAGAATTGAGGCAGTTCTGAAGGCAAAAGGGGGTCCAACCCGTTACTAGCATGGTGTACCTAATAAAGTGGCCGGTTAGTGTATTTTAAACCAAATGGTATATTCGGCTAATTTAAATAAAACTTAATTTATTTTTTTTATTATTTTATGTTTTTTTGAACATGTGCGTGCAACACAAGAAAGTAAACTGAAAATAAACAAACAAAACCTATGAGAATTTTCAAAACAACAATAACAATAATCAAAGCAAAATATATATATATATATATATATATACTACTCACAATAATGTGAACCCAATATGTCGGAAAAGGAGTAGGATGAAGCATTATGCTTATTTAAATGCACCCCTTCTCTGCTACTCAATTAACAGTCTCTTTAACATATTTACATGATATTTACAAAAAATAGATATTTAAGTTAAACTGTTCAGAATATTAAACATAACATGACTTATAAAGAAGTTTTGGTCACATTTCAGTCATTGGAAAGGTGTCTTACAGAATTTTTGACAACTTTTCTGTCATGAAGCTAGAGTTAAACAACGGAAAAGGACCCAAAAATACAGACAAAAGGGGGGTTTATTAAAAAGAACTAAATGAAAAGCAACAAAAAGTTACTTTAAAATGTCCAACCAAAAAAATCCAACAAAAGGCACTGGGGGAAAAACCACAAGGAGACAACTGAAGGCACAAGCATATGCACACAGACATTTGAACCAAACAAGACAGAGGGAAAGACAGGTACTATATACCCACTGGGAAATGAGCAACAGGTGAGGCAGACGAGACACAGGTGAAACTCATGGATGATTAACGAGGGAGGGAAAACTAGGGAAGTAAAACCAGACCAGAAACACAAGGAATCAACTACTACAAAATAAAGCAGGAAACACTGAAAACTGATATAAAGAATAAAACACAGAGAAGAGGAGGGAAACAGAGTCACACACAAACTGAAAATTCACAAGACTGGATCACAGGAACAATAGAGAAAATACACAAAATGCACTCAAATAAAAGCAGGAGAAAACTAAATAAACAGAATATATCATGACATTTTCATCCACACTTTTTCATGTTTTACCATCTGAAATGAGATAATGTCATATTTAACCCACTGGAAAGAGATCAGGAGAACAATTTCCATGATGTATGACCTCCAAAGGGCTACTGGAAGGGCATCCAGGGAGCATATAGTTATTTTTATTAACTAAAAGGGCATTTAGAGGCTACTCTATGGGCTTTAAAGGGGCATTTTCTCATTTTTTATCCCCTCGAAGCGCATTCAGAGGCCACTTTACTATTCTTTATCCACTGGTAGGGCATCCTGAGGTCAACGATTATAAACTATGTTTGCCACAGATGTGTTTAGGTTGTCCTCGCTGCCTCTTTGGCTATTGTTTTTTTTTTTTGTGTGGCGTGGGTCGTGAACAAACCTGTTGTCGTAGCAGGTTTGTTTACCCTGAATTTTAATGTATGATATTTCTAAATAACAGTTTTTGATTTTTCATATCCACCGTCCAGTCTGACTAATGCTGCACGTTTTTAGTTATGTCCAAAATTAACCTGTTTCTTCATCAAGCGCTGCTACTCCCAGTGACGTTTGTGGCCTGTTAAGACTCTGTGTGGGTTGAAGTGTGTCCACCTTTAAGCCTAATTATCACTGACAAATAAGACTGATGTGTGTCTGAGTCTGAGTCATCGTCTTCTGTCCAGCTCACCCTGTTACTCACACAGCTGCTCCTCGGCGAGTTTGTGCGTCGCTGTGGTCCAGTAGAATTAGCCGAAATCCCCCACACCCCTCTCCCTTTATCCGTCCTGTTTGTCGTCGTGGATACCGGCCAGATATTTTCCGAGACCACTCCCATGACGGTTATGAGTGCATGAAAAACTCATTCTCATTGAAAAACCGTCCAATTAGACAAATGACTCACTGAGGCAGAATTTGGACACCAAGAGGCGGACGCTGAAAGGGTTAATTTTTCCAAATATGACACTGATGCTGCACAGCTGATCCAGTGTGTGGTGTAAGCATGTGTGTGTTCCAGCATCTGTTCAAAGGAGACACTCGTAGCTGACTCGCTTATTCATACCGGGGCTGACGCAGGGGGTCAATAAGCCTGAACACACACTCACACACACATATATAAACAGCTCAGATTGTGATGCTCCTGCAGAAGGATTATGAGAGTAAACCTGTGAGTTCAATCTGTGGCCGTCTGCTAATACCTGCTAAACATGTTTGCAGAGGACTGCTCCGCTCTCTGCTGCGAACACAGACAGTAGATAACCAAGTCGTCGGCGTGAAGAGAAACAAGCTGCAGATCTCTGTTGGTTTAGGAGGATTTTAATTCAGATTTATAAGAGGAGATACTCATCTTTAGAGTGCTCTTAAAACTGAGTAAAAGGGAAAGAGAAAGCAGATTGCAACAGAGACAGGTCTTGCATGAAAACAACCAACATGCCAATATGCTTCTGGACATTAATGGCAAAATGGTAAGAAGGATTTGAGCAGTTTTTTCTTTTGCTTTTTGTGTCATTTGAATGATAAAAACATGTTTGGTTTTTTTGTTTCTTGCAGGTTTCCTCTACAGAAGAATGTATCGGACCAATGAGACTGACTCAGGAGCCAATTCAGGTAAGACCAGAACCGACCCTGTAACATCTGGAGTTGTGTAGGTACTTTCCTAAAAGGAAAATCATGTTTTTCATGCTGTTTCTGATCATGAATAGATTATTTTTAGCTTAAGTTCTTATTGCACACTATTTGTGTGATTAATTGATCAAAACTTTCACAATTTAAACAATTTTAACCCAAAGTTGCATAGATTGGTGTGGTGTATCTTATTTAATGGACTATCTGCCTGTTTGGTGATGATTTTCTTTTATTGAAACCTCTAAAAGTAGAGAAAATTTTAATGCCCTGAGACAAAAGTTTGGGGTGATTCACACTTACTATTGTCTGCTCAGAAACTGTGACAATTGTTTACGAGCAGCAAACTGTCCTTAGTATGAAAGAGCCTGATATGGATTTGAATTGACCCAAAAAGAGACAATAATGTCAAAAAAAACTTTAAAATGTGAAAGAAAATCAATCAAATATGTTTGCTGTTTTTATGATATAAAGCACCTGTATTTGTCTTGCAAAGCCATCTTAACTCTGCACATAGAAACAAGCGTACAGCATAAACTAAAAAGTAACACTGTGCAGTTAAAATAACCTGCACAGTGTTAAAATGTATTTTATTCATGTTTACAATCAGAATTTTTCCAATCAATATCTGTCATGAGTCATTATCTCAAACTCTTATTCAGAAGTGTTGGCACTTTTTGTATTCTAGACACTATTTCATCACTTTTTATTGGCTTATTTTATCGTATTTTATCTAAAAAATTGCACCAGACAGAGTAAAAATGAAGGCATTAGCAGACCTTTTCCAGATCTTAGTTTAAAGGGATTTCACCCCCAGCTTGATTTGAAGTATAAAATAGCAGTTGTGGGTATGTTGTTCCTTTAGCAGCCTGGTACTTGAGCCTGTCCTGGTAACTCTTTTTTACACAGCTGAACCTCCTCTCTTACTTAAGCTCATTTTTATTGTTTTTACCTCCAAAGCTGTGAGATGAAGCTGTTTTCATGCGAAGCCTTAACCTCGGACACCTTGTTGTGTCTCTGAGGTTTCAGTCTGCTGGGATTTGGTCTTCCCAGTCAGGAACTTGTGAATATTGCAGGTTGAGGGTGAGTTGAGTCAGGGATTGAGTGTGCTCATCCTCCGGTGAGGGATTAGGCCGTGTGCTGCTTAGGTTTATCCTTATGTAACAAAGAAACAGAGAGTTCCTCGAGGTTATCATCCAAGCGAGGTGAAGGTAAACACAGTAGTCCTCTTTTACTGAAGGATACACAGCAGTCCTCTTTATAAGCTACAGGAAATAAACAAAGGAAATTTGACGAGTCATCATAATTTTACAGCTTCTTTCCATTATTTAATTAAAGCTCCAGTGAGTAACTTTCTGGTCATGTTGGTTCTGGCGCCACCTGTGAACAAAAGAAAGACTGTAGTTAAGCTTGTTTTGTCCTGCACATGTGTTGGCCATGTTTCCTGATATTATAGATAACGTAATTTTAGCTTTGAAGCAGTTGGATGCTAGCCCAAGCTGTTGTCATACATAATTAAAGCTGCAGTGAGTAACTTTCTGGTCATGTTGATGCTGGTGCCACCTGTAAACAAAAGACAGACTGTAGTTGAGCTTGTTTTGTCCTGCACATGTTAGTCATGTTTCCTGATAATGAAGCTAATGTAATATTACCTGTAAAGCGGTTGGATGCTAGCCTGAGCTGTCGTCATACAAAATTAAAGTTCCAGTGAGTAACTTTCTGGTTTTGTTTTGGCGCCTACTGTGGTTAGAGCTTGTTTTGTCCTGCACGTGTTAGTCATGTATCCTGATATTGTAGCTAACGTAATTTTTAGCAATTGGATGCTAGCTTCAGCTGTCATCATTCATAATTAAAGCTCCAGTGAGTAATTTTCTTGTTGTGTTGATTCTGGCACTACATGTAGTCAAGGAAACCTGGAGTAGAGCTTTTTTGGTCCTGCACATGTGTTAGTCATGTTTCCTTTGAGTTGCAGCTAATTTAATTTTAGCTTTGGAGCAGTTGGATGCTAGCCCGAACTGTCGTCATACATAATTAAAGCTCCAGCAAGTAACTGTGTCAGTCATGTTTTCTTAATACTGTAGCTAATGTGATTTTAGCTTTGAAGCAGTTTGATAGTAGCCAGAGCTGTCGTCATACATAATTAAAGCTCCAGTGAGTAATTTCTTGTTTTGTTGGTTCTGGTGCCACCTGTGGAGAAAAGGAAACCTGGGGTATTGATAGGTGTCAGTCATGTTATCTGATATTGTAGCTAACGTAATTTTAGCTTTGGAGCGGTTGGATGCTAGCCCGATCTGTCGTCATATGCTTGCTATTGAGAATTCAAATTTGAGAACGTCATTTCAGTTGCCCGTTGATCAGGAAGCGATGGTTTGAGAATGTCCGTTTTAGCCTTAAACACAGCAGTAAAGCACTTTAACCTGAGCGCGCCTTCAGAGTCGAGTGGCTGTGATTTTAACGAGGTGAATTTGATTTTAACGACGCTCGTTTGACTCACCTCCAAAGGTTTCTCAGTTCAGCTCAGTTCCTGCTCCAGCGCGGTGACGTTAGAGGCCTGGCATCCTGCTAATGTTCATGCAGAGTTACAGTATCCTTACTCAACATGCCAAATTACATCATTCCAGGAATCTGCAGGTGGACGGAGAAGGTTTTTATATTAAAAGTCTGTCTCAGAGCAGTAAAATCCTTAAAGCAGCCCAATAAAGATGTACCTCCAAAGTCCTGCTGGATCTGTTTCCACACCCGTGTCTCTCCTGTTCCTCTCCTTTTTCTCCTGGATCCAGTGAGTGAGGTAAACAATCAAGTTGGCCTCTTTTGTGAGGACGGGGTTGATGCTGTCACCGGAGGATGATGAAGCTGATTTTTAGGTGTTGATATTGATGACAAATTGACCTGGAAATCACATATTAATGGAATAAAAGTGAAAATAGCAAAAACAATTGTCGTGTTAAACAAAGTAAAGGATTACTTAGATAATAAAGCTTTGTAGCTCTTGTATAATTCAATTATTGTTCCATATCTGACCTACTGTGAAGTGTGGCGAAGTGCATGTAAAACTTCCATCCAGCCAATTTTCATTTTACAGAAAAGAGCAATACGAATTATTAGTAGAAGTCAATACAGAGACCCTTCAAACCCATTATTTGTTAAATTGTTCAAATTCAATGATACTATTAATTATACTGTTTGTTTTCGTATTTTAAGCTCAAAACAGAATATGTAATAATAATAATAATAATAATAACAATAATAATAATAATAATGCATCAGATTTTATATAATAGAGAAGAAAACGAAATAATAAATCTACTTTTCCTTTTTGGGTTATTAAATGGACAGATAATATATGGACCAGGTTGGCCTGCAGCTCTTGTTTATTTTTATTTTGTGTTTAGTTGATTAATAAATTATGAAAGAGGGGCAGACTCTGTAAGAGTTTTCTTCTTTCTGCTCCTTTTCATTTACATGTTTGAGATTTTCCTTGTTTGTATTGATTGTTTTAGATATTAACTGGATGAAATAAAGTATAAAAATGAAAATGATGATGCTGTGAGGATGAGGAAGGTGTCTGCCACCCTCTCATCCAGGAAATGCTAGATTGAGTTTGGTGGATTTGAAGATGGGTTAAGACAAGTCACATAGAAGCAGAAACATCAGAGTTTTTCACCCCAACTTCACCCGGATTGTTGCCTTCTAGACCCCCCAGCTTAATCCTCTAAATTATGCAGGTGACACCTCTCCTCCTCCTCCTCCTCCTCCTCTTCTTCTGCCTAAATCTAAGTCTAAATCCTTACTCCTTGAGATGTCTAAACCTGTGCACATGTGTGTATCATTAGCAGTGATTTACAGTGAAGTAACTGTGTGTTTTGGTCGGGTATCACGTCCCTGTGATGGACCGCAGTCGTCTGTTTTCTGCAGATGTAAACAGGTTTTTAAGAGCAGCAGCGCCACCTCGCAGGCTCGTCTCCGGCGGTATATTTGGCTAATAGGTCAGAGATATGTGCGACGGTGTGCAGCGTCCTCATCTGGGTGCTGTGTGTGTGGAATTTCACATGTTCGCATCATGGTTACACAAGCCCAGTGCTGGATCAAAGAGTGTGGAGCGTTCACACACTCTCACCAGTGCTCGCTTTTTTTCTACTGCTGCTGTCTATTTTCTGTCCAAACACTCAGAGAGGACCCACAGCTGAGGGTGGAGTGGGTCCCCACAGTCCTGTTTCTCTCTTTCTGACACCCCGTATGCTCTCTCTCTCTCAGTCACTCTATCCTTTGTTGTCCTCATGGGGAGTCAGGAGGTGAAGCTGCTGCGAGCAGAGCTGAGTGCTGTTGCTTCTGGCTACAGACCAGCTGCATTATGTGTGTGTGATCAACTCTGCTCTGTGTTTGTGTGTGTGTGTTGTGTTTCCCTTCAGCTGTGCCAGAGGTTAGCGGTGTGTTCACGGTCAGATCACAGTGTGGGATCAAAAACACGAGTCCGCTGCTGTGAAGTGCAGCTTTTATTAGCGGTTATCAAGTGGTACGCTGAAATCCAGCTTCAAACCTCTGACACGAGAGACAATGAGATGCTTGCACACACTTTCAATTACAGGCAGATCCCAGTGTTCAAATCCCCTGAGCTGCTCTTGTCATGTGACTGTGGGAGGAAATCCACACAGTACTCAGAGAGAAGAAACTCCTCAAAGAAAAGAGAAGGGCAGAGCTCCCCTCAGGGATTCGCCCTCTTTTCTATATTTAGAAATCTTGAAATGAATTTGGAGACGTTTCACTGATAAGTTGTGTAAGATTGGATTCTGTCTTCTTCCTCATGGTCCCTCAGTCCTCAGGGGATAAACTGTACATCTCCTGCAAGGAAGAAGACCTGTTAGCTCGGGTTCATTCAGAAACACTTGGCAGGAAACAATGTGCTGTTTTTAGAGTTGTATAGTTTGAGAGTGCGATATTTTACCTTGCAAAACATCTCCGCACATGCTCAGTTAGACATGTTTGTGCGTGTTCAGTCAGAAGTTTTCCTCAATTTCAACGTCAGTTTATAAAGTTTTCTAGAAAGACAACAAAAGCATCCTTCGTTTCTTTAAACGGCTGAGATCTGCAGAGGTCGTCAAAGTCTGCAGCCAGGTCCTTCTTCTCCTTGAGAACAGACGACTCAGAGGGCGTTTTTGTGCATGAGTTTATTTTCATGTACAAAACCCAATTCCATTGAAGTTGGGAAATTGTGATAAACGTGAATAAAAACAGAATACAATGATTTGCAAATCTTTTTGAACCTATATTCAATTGAATACACTACAGAGACAAGATATTTAATGTTCAAACTCATAAACTTTTTTTTTTTAAATATTAATTAACTCAGAATTTCATGGCTGCAACACATGCCAAAGTAGTTGGGACAGGGGCATGTTTACCTCTGTGTTACATCATCTTTCCTTTTAATAACACTCAATAAACGTTTGTGAACTGAGGAGACTAATTGTTGAAGCTTTGAAGGTGGAATTCTTTCCCATTCTTGCTTGATGTACAACTTCAGTTGTTCAACAGTCGAGGGTCTCCGTTGTCGTATTTTACGCTTCATAATGCGCCACACATTTTCAATGGGAAGCAGGTAGGGACAGGCCAGTCGAGTACCCGCACTCTTTTACTACGAAGCCACACTGTTGTAACACGTGCAGAATGTGGCTTGGCATTGTTTTGCTGAAATAAACAGGGGTCCATGAAAAAGACGTTGCTTGGATGGCAGCATATGTTGCTCCAAAACCTGTATGTACCTTTCAGCATTAATGTTGCCTTCACAGATGTGTAAGTTACCCATGCCTCAGGCACTAATGCACCCCCATACCATCACAGATGCTGGCTTTTGAACTTTGCGTCGACAACAGTCCGGATGGTTCTTTTCCTCTTTGGCTCGGAGGACACAACATCCACTATTTCCAAAAACAATTTGAAATGTGGACTCGTCAGACCACAGAACACTTTTCCACTTTGCATCAGTCCGACTTAGATGAGCTCGGGCCCAGAGAACTGGTGCCGGTTCTGGATATTGTTGATAAATGGCTTTCGCTTTGCATAGTAGAATTTTGACTTGCACTTACAGATGTAGCGACGAACTGTATTTACTGACAGTGGTTTTCTGAGGTGTTCCTGAGCCCATGTGGTGATATCCTTTACACATTGATGTCGGTTTTTGATACAGTGCCGCCTGAGGGATCGAAGGTCACGCTTACGTGCAGTGATATCTCCAGATTCTCTGAACCTTTTGATGATATTATGGACCGTAGATGTTGAAATCCCTAAATTCTTGCAATTGTACTTTGAGAAATGTTCTTAAACTGTTCGACTATTTGCTCACGCAGTTGTTCACAAAGTGGTGAATTTCGCCCCATCTTTGCTTGTGAATGACTGAGACTTTTTGGGGAAGCTGCTTTTATACCCAATCATGGCACCCACCTGATCCCAATTAGCCTGCTCACCTGTGGGATGTTCCAAATAGGTGTTTGATTAGCATTCCTCAAGTTTCTCACTATTTTTTGCAACCTTTCCCAACTTCTTTGTTACGTGTTGCTGCCATGAAACTCTAAGTGAATTTCTCATCAAGGCGTTCACTCCCTCTCATCTCCTTAGGTCCTGCTGATTTTCGCCAAAGAGGACAGTCAGAGTGACGCCTTCTGGTGGGCCTGCGACCGAGCCGGGTTCAGGTGTAACATCGCTCGGACGCCTGAGTCAGCGGTTGAGTGTTTTCTGGACAAACACCATGAGATCATCATCATCGATGCACGCCACTCACGCTACTTTGAGCCTGAAGCCGTGTGCAGGTGAGTTTACAGGAGAAACTCAGATTTCTGTTAACTTTGCAGAAACAGGAAACAGCGCGCTGAGCTGTCCAGTTCATATAATTTGCCTCGTGTGAATGAAATAACTCCTGCTGTTTTTTTTAACTCTCTTTTCTTTGTTTGCAGGTTGATTCGAGCTACAAAACCTTCTGAAAACTCGGTTATTCTCGCTGTTGTGCCACAAAAGTGAGTTTGAGTTCACCGTTTGTTTGATCTTCATCTTCTGATGTTTCACATTTTTGCTTCTGAGACTAAGAGAGAACTTTTTTTACTCCTCAGAGTTGCCGACCAGGAGGAGCCATCAGTCCTCCCACTCCTCTGTGCTGGATTCAGCCGAGTACGTCCAACAACCTGTGACTGTATTGCTTAAACTCACTGAATGTGTCACATTTTTCAGATGGATGCTGTTATTTTGGCTCCTCTGTGACTGCAGACACTAAAATAGACGCTCTGATTACCGGCAGTGTTTGATGGTGTGGTGTGAAAATGACGTAGGCAGTTACGAAACAAGTGTCTGCTGAGTAAATCCTGACTCATTTCTGTCTCCCTCTCTCTGTCTTTGTCAAACATTTAACCTGGATCGTCCTGCAGAGGTTCCTGGAGAACAGCAGTGTGACCACCTGCTACAATGAGCTCATACAGATCGAGCACGGAGAGGTGCGCTGCCAGTTCAAACTCAGGTACTGCAGAAACACGCATACTGACACCTACAGAGTACGAGCGAACATTTAGTGTTCGTAATAATGAGCTGCTGTTGGCGGATTCATCCACAGGGCCTGTAACTCTGTCTTCACTGCTCTGGAGCACTGTCAGGAGGCAGTGGAGATCACCAGCGAGGACCACATAATCCAGGTAAAGGCTAGAGTATGTTAACTGTACTTATAATCACAATCTGAAAGATAAAACCGTCAATATCTGCACACTCTCGTCCTCCACGGGCCTCCACTTCGCCATTTTTCAGAGTATCTTCCCTCATTGTGTTTTGCTAAACTAGCTTTGACTGTTGGAATCACTGCTCAACACTGCCCCCCACAGTTTCCAATGGTACTGCAACAGTAACTTTAACTGTGCAGAAATATGGATGCTAAAACCAAAGATACAGAAGCGTATTACAGTCACCAAAAAAAAATGCTCTGTTTTTCAGAGTAATTTTTTTCTGTTCCGTTCTTCAGAATTCTAAGTCTTCAGATTAATTTTTTTTTTCTGTTTTTCGGAATATTTTTTCCCCTGAATTTCAGACTAATTTTTCGGGGGGGGGTTTGTTTGTTTTTTGATTTTGTTTTTTCAGACTAATTTTTTTTCTTTTCTGTTTTTCAGACTTTTTTTCTGTTTTTTCAGAATATGTTTTTCAGACTAATCTTTCTGTTTTTTTTTTTTTGTTTGTTTTTTGTTTAGTTCACAGACTAATTGTTTTTCTTGTTCTCTGGGATCATGATCATTTAAAAACAGATGCTTTCACCCCCTTTTGCTCGATTGATTGGAAGCAAACATGGCCGACCTGTTTAGTTCAATCAAGTTTTACTTTCTTTTGGGTTTGAGACGCTGGGAGACTTTTTTTTGTAAGTGAATGCAATATGCTTCTGTACAAAGAGAACTCGCACAAAGTCATACACCATCTTGCAAGAAAATAAAGAAAAATGCGACAGTTCAAACCTTTTCTTTAAGGTTTTTGACAAACTTTAACTTCTGTGACACTTCCTGTGTGTGTAAATGTGTGTGTGTGAGCTGCATATACCAAGTCTGAACATCTGCAGTCAGATACCGGTCCTGAAGAAACTGACATTAGACCTGAACTTCTTGAACATCTCCCTGGTTTTGTCGCAGTACGTGAACCCGGCGTTCGAGCGAATGATGGGCTACCACAAGGGGGAGCTGATGGGGAAGGAGCTGACCGAACTCCCGAAGAGCGACAAGAACAGAGCGGACCTGCTGGACACCATCAACACCTGCATCAAGAAAGGAAAGGTAACCAGCACACCTTTATATCCATTTGTTAACCCAGTTTCTGATGCTGCATCATGTCCTGATAATTATCCTGTTTCTATCTGTGAAGGAATGGCAGGGGATCTACTACGCCAGGAAGAAGTCAGGGGACAGTATCCAGCAGCATGTGAAGATAACACCCGTCATCGGCCAAGGAGGGTGAGAAGACTTCCTCCAACTTCAAGGGTTAACTTTATTTTACAAGACCATCACAAATCACCAACGGACTCTCCTCTCTCTCCTCTTACAGGAAGATTCGACACTTTGTCGCCATAAAGAGACCTCATCTAGACAACAACAACCAGGTGAGTCAGAGATGATCTCGTGTGTCACACAGAAACCTCATCTCTGCTGAGGTTTTTGGGACTCACAACAAATCTAAATCTCATTTTCAGGAGTGCTGAATGATCTCTGAAAAAGTTGCTCCTGATAGTCACTGTATTTTTAGCAAAATATCGATATTTAACCTCTTTAAAAAGACGGTTATCATCAAGACTGGTGTGTTGGAGCAGCTTTAGTTCATAGTTTTTAGTTTTCAGCATTCCAACTCATTTTCTGCAAACGAAAAGTGATTTTTCTAGTTTGATCTTAAAAATAAGAATTGCTTCGTACGGTTAATCTGGATCTTACATGCAAAATAATGGAGTTTTAATCATGCATTGAGAAAATCTGGTTAGTTGTGATGTTCTGCAGAGATTCAGCGGTTAAAAATATTTAACAAAAAACATTCGACAGCCTTAAGCTTTACCCTCTTCATGCAGCTTTTGCATTAAAGATTACCCACGGAACAAAAAGCACCACATTCTTTCTGCACACTTCAACCCCAAAACTAACATCACTTGCAGATTTGCAGCACTTTAAACTCCATAACAGTTGAAATTGTGACTGCAAGAGCCAAACATCTGTGTTTGTCACCCAGACACTGACCGTATTAATCCAAATAGATTATCTCACATCCAGAAATTTGGGATGCATTGAGACGATATCTTACAGACACAGCAGCAGGATGCTTGGGAGGTAGTTAGGCTACAGATCTGCCTGCAGAACTGAAGGTTTGACTGGAGGACAGTGGTGGCAGAGACAAATGTGCAGTTGAAATTTATGAACTCTTCTGATTTGCAGTCTAAAGATATCAAACTTTTTGCTTCCATGCAGGACTTGCAAGTGTTTGATGAATAAGTCCTCCTTGTATGCATGCTTTTCAGCTGTTACAGGAGTTTCTTTTTCTGTTCTTTAGCCTGAACAAATATGAGTCCTCACTTGGCCTCATCAAGCCTGCAAGAGAAACGAGGGTTTGAATCCAACCTGGACTCAGGCAGACTCTCCTGGCTTCACTATTTTCAGAAATACTTCAAACGAGCTGCAGGCTAAAGAGTCAGATTGAACCTCCTGGCCTGCAGCCTCGCAGTTTTGCAGCTTTGTTGTTCAGCGGTGTGCACACTTCTCTCTGCAGCAGCAGGTGTGTCGCTGCTCTCAGCTGGGTTCTGGGCCAATAACGTCATACTACCCTAAGCTACGGCTAAACCTCAGGATCCCCCGCTAAGGCCTGCGAGGGCTAACAGCCAGGCGCCAGATCTATTTATACCCCAACAAAGCTTCACGGAGAGCAGCTTTAGCCGGCCGCTCTCTTTCATGGTGTGTGCACAGGGTGAGTCAGCCGCTGGCATCTGTCTGCTAAAGCCTCATTCCTGCTCGTTCAGAGCGGGAATCCTGAGACACGGAGGAGACTGATCCCATTCCCGAAAGTCAACCTCATAACCTGAAATGTGCAGTGTCAAACTAAACATGATCATCAGGGTGTCCTCCTCTCTTATACTGTTACATCGATGCACAGCAGGAACACAAGTTTAGTATTTGATGACATTTTTAACCGAATGATCGATATAAAGATATCCGAACAGAGACGCTCTTCTCAGTTTGGAAGCCTAAGGCCAAAAGAGGCTCGTTCAGGGTAGTACTGTACTCATACTGTCTCCTGAGCCTTTCAAACCAAACACCAGTCAACGTTTTCACTCACTTGGCTGCAGCTTTAAGTTTCCATTTCATTGTGTTAATAAGTGCGCAGTAAGCACCTCAGACCTACAGCAACTTTACGGTCACTTTTGTTTGTCTTTTCCTCCCAAATGAATCTGAAGTATTTTCCAGATTTAGTCTAGCTAATTTCAAATATGTTTTTTAAAGATGTTTGTTATTGTTTGCAGCCCAAGAAGCTTATGTAGCTGTAACCAGCTCAGGCTGGCAGCCATGTTTGTCATCAGAGTGTTTGGACTGTCTTAATCCTGTTTACTGAGCCCTGGATGCTCTGCAGAGCTGATAGAAGTGACTCAGAAATTAAAAAGAAAACAGTTTTTTTGTACTTAAGAAGCAGTGATTATGAGACATGTTTTGATGTTGCATAATAGAGTCTGCTGCAGTGTCAGCAGCATGTAAAGGTGCAGGGAAAATCTTCTGTAACTGGATTAGAGGCTCTTCAGATATGATATAACCTCTGTGACACTGGCAAGATGTACCGGGCGTTTGTTACCTGCATGAGCAGCATTACCATGAACTCGAGCAGCCGTTATGTAAGGTTCAGTGTTGTCGTATATGCTTTGTGCTGTGTATATGCAGCTCAAAGCATTACATCAGAGCTGCCTTTTATTAAGGGTTGTGATCAACCAAAGAAATTCTTGGACGACTAAAACCCTGAAATTTTCAACCAAAAATCGACTAATCAGGGGGGTAACCCCTCTGCAGCGGGGGACGGCAGGGTCAAAAAATACTGATATCATTCCACGAAGGCAATTGAACTCAAATATTATATTGCTAAACCACTGGATGTTGATTAATGTGGACGCTCTTCAACCTTCCTGTCTCCAGCCAGTCGCCGGTGGGTTGGGCAAATCCTAAATGGTGAAAACAAGAGGGATGTTCTGAAATTAACTATAGACTGTAAATTGACGCGGAACAAAATCAAGGCGACAGATCAGAATTGTGACTCAGCACGTATCGACCAATAAGTCAACCAGTCGACTAGGACTTTACAGCCCTACTTTTATTGTTGAATAGAGGAGCTTTTGTCCTGAATCTAAAGCTGCAGATTTATCCGCCAAAGCGGCTTCAGCTGGGAGGAGGCGTCATTTAATTAAATGTAAAAGCTGCAGTTCCTCAAGTGTCCAATAGAGGCTGGCTGCACGACTAAGAAACCCAGTTTGAGTCAATGTTTAAATACTCATAATTTTAAAGTATTGCCTATTTTATAGCAATGTGCCATCCTGTACATCAGCGATTTTTTGAGGAAGCTCAAACGTAACCGTCCATATTTGGGGTAATTTAATACAGTGCATTCGATACACAACAAAAGCTGCTCTGTAAGGGTCCTGTATGTCTGTTTAAACTGTTTAATTTAAAGAATAACAGAAGCCAACAAGATTTATTTCTTAATGCATTTATCAGTGAATTAAATTCCATGTTGAAAACAGCTTTTATCAAATCAATACACCGCAGAGAGCTTTGCAGAGCACGGACCGGTCAATTTGCGCTAATACCCATCAATGGAAAGTGGATTTTAATAAAATCAGAATAACTCGTCATCAAACCGACTGTATCAGTTGGTAAAATGGCTTGAACAGCAGTTTCCTGTTTAGTTTATTGCACAAAAACATCCGTTTTATAACCCCAATGAACTTTCTACCATTTAATATCTCTCACTCTTCTCCTTCCTCCAAGTACAGCTGTGAATTTCAGCTATTTAAGGCACAGCTGTCACCACTGATTCATTCAGCTGCTTTCACTTTATTTAGAGACAGGTTTGTCAATCACAGGCTGTCACTGCAGATACTCTTTCTATGTTTGAAAGAAAGTAAACCCACACAGGTTTGGAGGAGAAGAAATCAAACATAATCAATATCAGATTTCATAGAGTACTTTATATTATTCAAAATATGGACATAATCTCTGTGATGTTACCCATGTTACATGTGGGGGTGTCTTATTCTACTCCAATGATAATGGTTTGACTGTTTAGGTCCAAGAGACTTTAAAGGGATATTTCGGCGTCAATTTAAATTATGTTCAAACACATCGTAACACCAAGTTAGACACCCCTCCGAGAGATGAATGTTGCTGACCACTTGCTTCTCTAGTTATACCAAACAACTATACCATAACAACTGTACGATAGCAATACAGAGTGGTCTACATCTCCAATCACAAACCTCAACCAAAAAGCCACTCTATATTCACAAATAATGCTCAGAACAGCACCTAACTTCATCAACAGTACATAGGTCCCAGCCACAGCACTAGCCACCAAACATCTTTTTAGCTTTGCCTGATTTCTTTAGCAAAGAGACTAAACACAACTCACCCACTCTCTTCCAGCAGCTGCTTGTTTGTGGAGGGGCCCTGACAAGTCAATCACCAAGTGCAGTGGGAAATTTATGATTATTACTTCATGGAAATGATCCACTGCACTCAGTGATCGACTCATCAGGGCTCCCCCACAAACAAGCGGCTGCTGGAAGAGAGTGGGTGAGTTGAGTTTGGTCTCTTTGCTAAAGAACAACCAGACCTGTATGAAACTTGTTATTGAACCATTTGGCTCCTGTTTACCACATTTGGTGAGTCTATAAGTATTTAAACACCTTTGAAATACTACTTCCTGTTTGACAGGACCTAATGCAGATTCCTTGGCTTTTGCAGCAAACACTTGAGTTTCTACATGTTTTTTGCATTTCTTTATTGGCTCAATATTTCATCACCAAGGGGTTTTAATCCAGTTCTCAATTTAATAAGGATTTTCTCCGTGTGTCAGGTTCACAAGTTCAACAAGGAGGAGAGATGCAGTGGGGAACATTCACAGTCAGGTAAGCTGTTTCTCTGAAATCACTGTGTGCACTTTTCTCTTGATTAAGTGTTTTAAATCAAGCTGCAGAAACTAGTCTGACAGGTCTTTTAGGATTTAAAGGCTTTTGAGACAATAATGAGTAAAGTCTGATGACATCCCGGGCTTTCACAGTTCCTACTTCTGCTTGCATGCATAAATCTGCCGCTCCAGAAGTTGAAATCTAACATCTATTCCCTCTTCTTCTCCGTCCACAGAGTGCCATTCTCTACGTCACCGCGACAGGAGGAAAGACTCCATCGAATCTCGATCGCTCAGCTCTCGCAGTAGTGACGGTAAAATGCATTAACTTTTATTTCTGCCTCCGTTTTGAATAAATGAACCGCGGTAATTGTTATGAGATAAAAAAGATTCAGATAAAGCGAGAGGAGGAGAGTGATGAGATAACTGCAGCGAGACTAAAGTAAAGGCAGACGCACAAAGGAGGAGGAGAAGAAGAATGGGGAGATGATGGGGGCATGAGTCAGAGTCCTTGCTGTGGATGGTACTCAAACTGAGGAGAGACGGCGTGGGCTGGTGACATCACAGCCCGCCTTTTATCGACTAGCTTTGTCACAGCTGATACTATTTTCAGGGATCAGTGGAGCGACGTCTCCTCGTTAATCACCTTCCTGTGTTCTTCTCTCTCCATTTATTAACCTCCATCTGTGTTGGAAAGGAAGCTGCTGTAGAAGCTGCACTTCCTCAAGTGTCCACTGGGGGCTGGCTGTAAAAGCCAAGAAAACCCGTTAGAGTTTATAATAAATTCAAACTAATGTGTGACTTCACTGAGACGACCTTCAGGTTCATCTTAGATTACTCTTTTCTCCACGTTGAGACGTTTCTCCCATTTTTGAAAAACAGAAACAGTTGCTGTGTGAATTTCTTTGTTTTTTCCGTATTGAATCTGTATTTTGTGAATTGCAGCTCCAAGTTTACAGAACCGCAGATACTCCTCTGTCGCCAGGATCCACTCCATGACCATCGAGGCTCCCATTACTAAGGTACGTGACCAAAAACCAGCCCTACACTGGTAAATAAATCAGCAAAGACAGTGTTTCATCGCCTCTGTGGCCTCCGCCTGCTCAAGCACTCTGCATCAGCGATTAAAGGGAAAAAAAGTAGGTCTAGATTTGGCACAGTCCTTTAAATAGTTAGGATTATTTGCAATAAAATTAAGATCTTATGATTCTTAACTGTGCTGGGAATCTCTGGTTGTTGTTTAACACACATTTGCCGCTGTAAACACCTACAGGGGAATTTTTCTTCATAGAACTACTTCATAGAAAATGTTCAGATTTGTTCTGCTTATGGAGGTTTTTCTTGAAAAGCCCCATGACACCGCTGTCATGGTGTGAAGGTGCTTAGAGCCACAATAAAGCAGGTCAGACTGGAGGCTGGATCAGGGTCTGTCACAGTCCCCCTCTGTCCTCTCCTGCTGGTCCTGTGATGCTCTGTGTGTCTTAAAGCGTCTTTTTTTAGCCTGTTTCCCCCCCAGTAAAGTCCATTGCAGCGTCACATCCATGCTTCCTGACACATGCTGTGTGAAAGGAGCGCTCTGTTGCTGCGTGTGCTGCCCAGGGTCGTTTGTGTGTTTTGATTCAAGTCTGTTTAAGCAGAATATCGACTGTTATTCTTCCTCCTCCTCAGGTGATAAACATCATAAACGCAGCGCAAGAGAGCAGTCCGGTGACGGTGGCTGAAGCTCTGGATCGCGTGTTGGAGATCCTGAGAACAACTGAGCTCTACTCCCCTCAGCTGGCCTCCAAAGAGGACGACCCCCATACCAACGACCTGGTCGGGGGGCTCATGAATGTAAGAGGCTGAATGTTATTAAAGGGATATTCCAAGTTATGGTCAAATATACCTAACACCAAGTAAGACACCCCCTTGAGAGATGAATTTTGCAGACCGCTTGCTTCTCTAGTTATACCAACTTTAGTAAGGACCACAGGATAGCAATACACAGCGGTCTACTTCTCCGCACACAAACCTCAACCAAAACGCCACTCTATAGCCACAAATAATGCTCAGAACAGCACCTAACTTCATCAACAGTACATATAGGGTCCAGCCATCATCCTAGCCATCAAACATCTTTTTAGCTTTGCCTAATTTCTTTAACAAAGAGACTAAACACAACTCACCTACTCTCCTTCAGCGGCCACTTGTTTGTAAGGGAGCCCTGATGAGTCGATTAACGAGTGCAGCGGAGTTTCGCAGCTCAAGGAAGAAAATTTATGATTATTACTTCATGGAAATGCAATCAGAGTTCTTGTGTATCTTGTATGTGCACTGCAGACGCGGTAGTTCTTCTTCCTGAGCATCTCGGTCTGATTGTATTTCCATGAAGTAATAATCATAAATTTTCTGCTGCACTCTGTGATCGACTCGTCAGGGCTCCCCCCACAAACAAGCAGCTGCTGGAAGAGAGTAGGTGAGTTGTGTGGTGATAAATGATGTTACAAAAATCAAATTTATCACAGTGAAAATTCTTTAAAACTATTTTTACCACACACATCTGCCCTCAACCAATCACTCAGACAGAGAGTGGAGCAACCTGTTATTTCATCATCCGCAGAACAATAATAATAATAAAAACATAATAATAATAAAACTTTATTCAAATAGCAGCTTGAATTACAAAAGTTTGCACAGTGCTAAAAATACATAATCTTTAGAATAGCAGAGAAGAAATAAATCATTAAATCATTGCAAATAAAAGGAGAAAAGACACTTAGTAATAACTGCTGTTAAATCACATCATCTGATTTCAGCTGCATTAGTTTCAAAACTGTGTAATAAAAGCTGCTCTTTATAGCAGAGATTTTCTTTTTTTATCTTCGGTTTGTGATATTTTTATTTTCATAAAAAACCTCAAAGTGGACTGTAAAAATATCAAAATAAAAGCTTTTATTTTGATATCTTTACTGTCTACTTTAAGGTTTCTGTATGATTTAATTTGAAAGGACATTGTATGTTGTAAGTTACTGAGCTGAATAAAAAAAAGCAGATTGCAAGTGTTGAGTGGATGTTTTTATCAAATAGACAGTTATCATACAGAGCTCATATGTACAACATTATTCAGAGTCTCTGTTTGACCATTTCAGGATTCCTCCAGTGAAACCTTTTATTTGACCCACTTTCTCAGACACAGGTCTATCAGTCTGAACTGTCTGAATAACTTCTTCTCTTGCTCCCTCTGCAGTTCAGTTTTTTCTGCGTAATCATTCATTTTTATCCCTTTTTTCTTTCCTCTCTTTAGGATGGGCTCAGGAGACTCTCTGGAAATGAATATGTCTTTTGCAAAAGTAAGTTTCAAACAGAGTCATTGATAACAATCTCTGAGAGACAATGTGCAGGCTAAACTTGCAGATTGAGGAATAATTCGTCCTCAATGACGTGCAGAAAGTCTTTAAAAATCAAGATATTCCTTTAGCAGTGATTTATATAATGGGCTAATAGGTTTACTCTAAAGCAGCATGAGGGTTTGTTGAATTACTGTCGAAGAGTGACTTTATAAACACATAATATTAGAAACGAAGGTCATGATTTGATGAAACACCTTAAGATTTGATTTCTTTTGATCAAGTTGCTCTGTAAAATAAAGAAGTACCCTCGTCGTCTTCAGAGATATCTCGCTGCCTTTCGACGAATCTCATGAATAAATATTCAAATTAACATGGTTATCAAAAGAGTCACAGTGTTCTTGGAGATCTCTGTAGTGTTAATTTACTGTTATGAAATCTCCATTACAATGATTAAAGTCACAAGCACACTTAGCTGAGAGGAGATATGAATCCAGAGCCGGTTTGTCTTTTCAAACACACTGACAAACTGAGATGTTTAACCAGCGTGTTTGCACATGTGTACGCGACTTTATTAGGCATAAGCATTTATTATTATGTGTTATCACTCACAGTTATTCTTATCCTGATCCTTTTATGGTCTGTCTGTGTGTGTCTGTGTGTGTTTACTGCCAGATATGAGTCAGAGCCAGCTGGCCGTCCCGGTCACGCTCAATGACGTCCCTCCGTCCATCGCCGAGATGCTGAATGATGAAGAGTGCTGGGAGTTCAACATCCTGGAGCTGGAGGCAGCCACACACAAGAGGTACGAATCTGAGACCGGTGAATGAATATTTGTCTCGTTTTAAAGCACGGTCTGTGATTACGAATAAAGTTGTAGCTGAATTACTTTCCTGCTGAAAATTTCTCTTAAAGGCAGAGCGTGTCAAAACAGGAACATTCAGGGATATCTATCTTTTCTGTGATCCCTCACAGGCCGCTGACGTACCTCGGTCTGAAGATCTTCGCCAGTTTCGGTGTGTGTGACTTCCTGAACTGCTCAGAGGCCACGCTGCGCTCCTGGTTGCAGCTCATCGAGAGCAGCTACCACTCCTCCAACTCCTACCACAACTCCACGCACGCCGCAGACGTGCTGCACGCTACGGCGTACTTCCTACGCAAGGAGAGGGTCAAAGTAAGAAGGAAAACTTCATGTGTATTCTCAAAATAGAATCCAAGTCCAAGTCGTGTGCTGACCTCTGTGTCTCTATTGTGTCCTTCAGAGCAGTCTGGACCAGCTGGACGAGGTGGCGGCTCTGATAGCGGCCACAGTGCACGACGTGGATCACCCAGGCCGGACTAACTCCTTCCTGTGTAACGCCGGCAGCGAGCTGGCGATCCTCTACAATGACACGGCTGTGCTGGAGAGTCACCACGCCGCGCTCGCCTTCCAGCTCACCGTACGAGACAGCAAGAGCAACATCTTCAAGAACACAGACAGGTCTGTTTGTGGACAATGTTTGAGAAATTAACGAAAGATCTGATCTTTAACTCGCTCCTTAACTTCGTCTTCTGCTCTGCTGACAGGAACCAGTTCAGGACTCTTCGACAGGCCATCATCGACATGGTTCTGGCCACGGAGATGACCCGACACTTTGAGCACGTCAGCAAGTTTGTGAACAGCATCAACAAGCCGATGGCCGCCATAGAAGAGACCAGCACCACTGTAAGTGTGGGCGGGATCATTTAAAAAACATTAAACTTCTTTAGATGTATAAACATTGAAGCTACAAAAGCACATATGTCTGCTGAGGGCTTCCACAGTTAGGGCCTGTTTCCACTAACAGCAGTTTTGCACTAGCAGCACCAATCCATGCAGTGTTGCCAACCTAGCGACTTAGATTTAGCGACTTTTCAGACCCCCCTAGCAACTCATTTTTAAAAAAGCGCCTAGCAACAAATCTAGCAACTTTTTCTAGAGTTTAGAGACTCCAACATAAATGCAGGAATAGATGTTACTCTTCTCAACAGGTAGCCGGTGTGCATCAAAAACACAGACACTCAGACACCCCGCAGAAGACTCCTCCTCCCAGGGTTGGGGGGGTCAGTAGGGACAGTGGGTTTGACATAGAAGTTATGCAAATTAGGCAATGATGTCATCTAGCGACTTTCCTCACTGAGGAGTTGGCAACACTGATGTCGTGCTGTTGCTAGCTTAGGGTGACCATACGTCCTCTTTTACCCGGACATGTCCTCATTTTTGGGGCCTTGTCCGAGTGAGTTTATAAAATCCCTCAAATCTCTGTGGTTTTGTATGGAAGTTTCGAGTTTGTGTCATGTGGACTTACTGAGTCAGAAGCGTGTATAAAACACTCGACCCGACCTGAAAAACTCAAAATTTCCTATGCCCGACTCTGTGACTCCGCCCCTGTGTAGTCGCAACCTCTTTTTGGGGATTCAGAATATGGTCACCCTATGCTAGCTTATCCTACTGCACCTCTGTCTCCCTCTCTGCTCAGTCTAAGTTATGCGTGCTTTTTATCTCATTTTATTCATGATATATTATGCGTCGCTTTGGTGCAGCAAATGCATCCAGTGGACACGGGCCCTAAGTACATACTGTAAATCTCCCTGAAACTAAATAAATGCCTGTGCAAAAAGATCTACATACATATGTACTTTCCTTATCTACCTTGTGTTTCCATGGCAACAACTTTAAATTGATTTTTTTTTAATGTAAAAAGTCAATCTAAAAAGTCTAGTTTATCGTTTATTTCAGAGACTCAGGACTTTAAAAGCATGTGCAAAAAAAAAAAAAGACCACCTCAAACGTGTGTGTATGAGATAGTGTCCTCAGCCTGAACTTAACAGCGTGTGTGTCTGTGTGTGTCTGTGTGTTTGTTTCCTTTCCCACAGAGCGTGAACAGCGACTGCGAAGGTCAGGCCAACATCAGGAACTCTCCGGAGAACCGTCTGCTGATAAAGAGGATGCTGATCAAGTGTGCAGATGTGTCGAACCCCTGCAGGCCGCTCGAGCTGTGCATCGAGTGGGCCGGGCGGATCTCTGAGGAGTACTTTGCACAGGTGAGAGGAACGAACGGATCCACTTTAGACTCATGAGGCTGTATCTGATGATTCTGACATGTAGACGGATCTCAAACCTGATTCTTCCTGTGTGATGTTTCTGCAGACGGATGAGGAGAAGAGACAGGGGCTGCCCGTAGTGATGCCGGTGTTCGACAGAAACACCTGCAGCGTGCCCAAATCCCAGATCTCCTTCATCGACTACTTCATCACTGATATGTTCGACGCCTGGGATGGTGAGATCTTCCTCTGGTTTCTCCTCTTCCTCGTTTGTTTGACCTCTTCTTTCTCTGTACATTTGAACAAGGTGTCTGATTGTGTTAGGGAAAAGGTTGAAGGGCCTCCTCACAATCTTAAGCGTTTACTCTCAAACAACTTAAGCACTTAGAGTAATTGGATTAGAGGAACTTCCTCACCTCCCGCTCTGACCGTTGCCCCGCTGGATGTCAGATGTCTGCTCTCAGGGTTCACTCGTGATTCCTCCTTAAGTGGAGGCGGTTTGATTCTCCGTTTAGCGGCTTCAGTTACCTCCTCTTTAAGAATTTAATCAATGAGAATAAAATCGGACCTCGTGTTGTACCTGCTTTATTTAAAGAGTTTGCAACCACAGCTCAGTCTCCGCTGATGCACGAACATCTTGTCTCGTTTCGTGGCTGATCTCAGAACAGCACAAAGAAAGGAGCTTGGAGAAAGTGAAAACTCTTCCTTTTAAGATTCGGTCTCCCCGAGAGGGAAACTTGTTTACTGTCAACACGGCTCTGATGTCACGGAAACATCGTAAATGTCAGCAGGATGGAGAGAAAGAGCGAGAGCGTCAGGGGAGGAGGGTTTATATTACAAATACACAAACACACATGCAGCCGCTCTCAGTCCTAAGGGGTCAGCGTAGGGTCAACGACAGGATGTAAGCAACAACAGGTCATGAACACACACTGTTATGTGTCTTTGAGTGTTTGAAATAGCATTTCTGTGTCCCCTTAGCCTTCGCCAGCCTGCCTGGTCTCATGGAGCACCTATCAGAGAACTACAAATACTGGAAGAGCCTAGATGAGATGAAGTGTAAGAGTCTGCGCCCTCCGCCTCCTTCTTGACCAACTCCTCCTCCTCCTCTTCTTCTTCTTCATCCGTCACTCCGAGCAGGGAAAGACAGCGACTGCAGCCCTGCCAAAAACCACACCGAGCTCTGACGTCCTCCCAGGTAACTCACGGACATGTTCACTGCCGGACTCTGGAGAATCGAGGACTGACGAACAACCAGAGCTTTCTTATTTCAGAGGATGGGTCAAAGGTCCCGGTCCACTTCCTGGCACTTCTTTACAAACCTTCAGAGTGAACTGACAATCTAACGTTCAGTGTAACTCTACAAACTTGCACTTTAATCCTCTGGGCTCCCTCCTGCTACTTCTGCTTTCTTTAGAAACATCTTTTTTTTTTCTTCACATTCACACCATAAAAGAATCAGCTGACCAAACCATGGAGCAGTGACGGACAGGATCGCTCTTTCTGTGGGTGAACTCTTCAAGTTGCCAACTATCCTTGTACCCCTGTTAAGAAAGAACCAGATCCTGGTTGGGGTCTAGAGTGTTGGATTTTCAGGGACGTATGGAGGAGGGTTGTGTTTGTGATGGACTCATCCTCCTTTGTGCACTGTGAACGCAGAGTGAAGAGGAACTATTGCACTGAATCAGAGCTGGATGACAGGGAGACATGGTGCTTTTAAACCTGGGCCCCATTTTTTTTTTTTTTTATACTCTAGATTGCAAAAACTGTTTAGGAACTGCTTCAGCTGGACGTAGTGCAACAGAAATCTCAGGGTAAAATGGTCTTTGGGCTCAAAATGGAGCAGGGGTGACCCGTAAATTCAGACTAATTGATCAGAAAACAGTCAAAGTTCAGCACAGTTCTGATCACATAATGTTCAAAATTTAGTTTAAGTAGTAAACAAAAACGGTTGGTCTGCAGGGCCCAGGTTTAAAAAACACCAGAAGTTTCCTTTAACTCTAAAAGCATCAGAATTTAGCTTTGAGACACTAACTGTAGACTGTCCAAACTAAAGAGCAGAGTCTCTGAACACTACACTGACTGTTGTGTGGTGCGTTATGGTCTCAGTACTGTAGGGGTCAGGGGTCGCTCTCCTGATGGTAGCAGCTGTGTGGGACGCCACAGCAGGATGTAACGTTTTAAAGAGCGTCAGAACAACGGAGTGATCCAGCTGCTGCAAAACCAGCTCTGGCCTTTGAGTTGTTGCAGTCAATTTAATAGAAAAATACTCAAACATGATTTTAAAGTATTTGGAGTTGAGGTCTTGGTGCATTAAAAGTGAGGATTTCCGTGATGTGACTGCCCTCTAGTGGCCACATGGAGGTGTTGCAGCAGCATTACTCTCCACCTCTGAAATGGTGCATTATTTATGACAGCAGATCCAGTTTAAATGAAGCTGTTTTTAAAAACCAGTATTATTACCCATCTGATTAATGTGTGACCTTACATACAGAGCTGCAACTACGGTTTAACGCCAATTTTTTCACTATCACTAAATAAGGCAGGGTGATATTTTATTGCTATTAGAGGGCTTTCCCTAGATTTTCACAATAAAGGTCCAACAGTATTACAGAGCGATGTTTCTGCAGCGCTTTGGTCGTATTTAACTCCAATAAATCTGTATGTATAAGGTTTGATTTGTACAGAAGCGTACTGCATTCACTTACAAGAAAAAAAAGGAACTTTGTTTTAGTATTTTTTTTCTTTCCTCCTTCTCTTTTTTTTGACTTTTTCTCCTCTGTGTTTATAGTATTAATTCTTCCCCCTTTTTCTGTTTTTCCGACAAATTTTAATTCTGTTTTTCGGACTATTTTTTTCCTTCTGTTTATTATGCTACTATGTTTTTCCCCTTTTCTGTGTTTCGATCAATTTTATTTCTGTTTTTTGTACTTTTTGTTTTCTTCTTTCTGTTTTTGATACTTAGATATTTTTCCCCTCTTTCTGCTTTTTGAACAATTTTTTTCTGTTTTTTTTGTACTATTTTTGTCTTCTTTCTGTTTGACTGACTACATTTTTCCTTCTGTTTTTTTTGTAAAAATATTTTTCCCCTCTTTCTGTTTTTTGGACCAATTTTTATTCTGTTTTTATTCTATTTTTTTTTTCATCTTTATGTTTTTCTTGCTTTTTTTTCTGACTTAACAAATGCTTCACAATCCTGTGAGACTCTCATACAATCGGATAAATGTTAACCTCCACGGCTGCTCCAAATCAGCAGATTCTCCAGCTCCTAGATAACTTAGACCACAGAGGTCAATGAGAGTTAAGCATCTTATTAGTTAAACATAGGGTAGGCAAATCCTGAGGTGCCTGCACAAAGTAGACAAACTTATAATGATTCCAATTTATTGAATTTCCCTTCTGGGATTAATTAAGTTCTTCTTATTCTTATCTATCTGACTTAAAGAAAGGAGTATCTCCCAGTGTCTCAAACCCAAAAGAAAGTAAAACTTTATCAAACTAAACAAGTGGGCCATGTTTGCTTCCAATAAATCTAGCAGAGTGGGATGAAAGTGTCCGTTTTTAAATGATCATGATCCCAGAGAACAAGAAAAAACAATTAGTCTGAAAAAACATATAAATAATTATGAGAAAAATTAGAAAAACAGGGGAAAAATATTCTGAAAACCAGAAAAGAAAAAAATTAGTCTGAAAAACAGAGCATAAAAATACTCATCTATAAAACAGCTTTTTTTCTTTCTTTTTTTTTTGTTGTTGAATGCAATACGCTTCCGTAGACTTGGGCTCTTATTCCCCTGTATCAGCAGCTCCGCTAAGACTCCCATCTAAAGTACAGTGATATTTAAAGGAGGACATGTGCAGTATTTGTGTGTTTATTAGTGAACACACATATCCCTGAATGAACCAAAGGCACAGGTGCCTTAGTCTTTGGTCATTTTTCCCCTGATGGAGCAGAATTTTGGACTGATGTGGTTTCCTCTCTCCTCTAAAAGCCATACATGTCGTTAGAAGTATTAAATGTGGGTGTGTTGAGTTTTGGTTTGTAAGTTTGGAGTCAGTTTAAAGAGTGTGTCCAAACATTTCATTGTTAAAACTGAGATATTTGTCAGTAGAGCCCCCTGGTGTCAGCTGAGAAAAAACAGCCATGAGAGATCTGTGCATGCAGATCTGTGTGAGGAGGTTTTAGGCAAGTCAGTCTGCAACAGCCTGAACGATCTTTACCGAGAGAAACAAACTGCAAATGCGGAAACAATGCAAATTTTAAAAAAAGCATGCAACATTTGTCGATGCAGCTGTTTTGGCTTTTTGCAGCTTTTCCATTTGCGTTGCTGCATTTGTGACGGGCTTCAGCATGTGTTTTTGGTGAAGGATTTGCAGCGTGTTTCTCCTGGTGAAGATATTCAGACTGTTGCAGATCCTCCTGTTGGCCATCGTGGATCTGAAAACTGTGTCCGCAGATTAGCAGTCAGGGGGACTGAATATGTAAACTAAGAATGTCCTTGATGGTGCGTTTTGTTTTGGACTTTCACTCGCAGATAAATTTGACTCTCTCTGAGGATGCGGTTGCCATAGTGATGGCTGATTCCTCATTCTCTGCAGAAACAAACCACGTTTTGCATTTCTGATATGTCCTCTCTCTGCTGACTCTGCGGACGCTCTGAAGGTGTCAGACTTGAGCTCAGTTCCTTTCTAGTTTAGTTTGCTGTAAAGAGGCAGAGCCGCTCACATCCATGTTCAGTGTTTTCTTAATAAATGTATTAAATTTATCGATGACCAAGGTCTTAATCAAAGCCTTAAACCTCGTCATGTCTCAGTGTTTGTCTGCTGTGATAAAAACACACACACTGTAAGCTCCCTGCTGTCATTGTAAATATTCATCTGATGTACTGTTATCTTGATTTTACACGCTGTGCTTCTGAAACTTCCTTCTCAGCTGTTCTATGTCGCAGATTTTCAAAATAAGTTTTTTTTTTGTTTTGTTTTTTTTTACAGTTTTTCCACCTTTAAATTCTCCTTCCAATCATAAGAAGATATTTTTGCTAGATTTGTACCCACAGAGATGATTTAACATTTGCCTTCTGTGTGAGCAGCACTGACAGGAATGTGAAGATCAGATTAGGTCAGATTAAAGATGGCCACTCTGTGACGCCTCGCTCTCTCTGAGGAAGACCCGGACTGTAAAACAACTTGTTTTTGGTTTCTACTCTCTCTGTCTCTGTCTCTCTCTGATGGCCGTGACTGCAGCAGACGACGTGCCAACACTTTAAAACTCAAACTTTAGAGTGATTAATGTCACACAGATATAATCAAAGTGTTTGTTTTCTAGAGAGATAAAACTGAATGTTTCACTGCCTCCTGCATGGTAGTGAACAGAGCTCCTCCTCATCACTTCAGATGTTTGTATTTTTAGTTTGCTCCTCAGATTCTGACATTGATTTAATGTTCTGTCAAACACAAATGTACTGTTGCAGAAAATTAAAGATTCTTATAACAACAATAATAAAGAAGACTTTGTCATATTTAGGGGTCATAAAGATTTAAAGGAGTAGTTTGGTGTTTAAGAGGCTGATTTATGGGAGGATTTTTTCCTCTTGTTTGAAAAGTTGTTGAAATTTTCCTGTTTTTCTGTTTTATCTTAAGCTACAGGGGTGTTTATTCAGCATACTATGAGTTTCATTTAGATTGAAATCAGCAATTATCAGCAGGATATTGGTATCTGCAGATATATTATTGTCTTTGCCCAACAATTTTCCTGCATTTTTATCCACTACAGAGTCTTCGTGCTGGAGAAATTTGCAGTTGCCACCAAAATAAGGGCCTGTGTCCACTTACAGCTTTATGTGCGGGCAGGGCCTCGATAGTTAAACTTGAAAAAAGAGGGGTGCCACTTGCCTAATGATCAAACCCACTCACAGGATTATGCCTCCTGTGGGCGGCCCAGGTCTAATTCCAGTCTGCGGGTCACTCCCCACTCTCTTTCTTTCTGTATCCTACACTGTCCCCAGTGTCGTATCCTCTATGATACGCCCACAGAAGGAATCATTTTCATCGGTTTTGTTTGTTTTGAGGGCGGCACAGCTGTGTAGTGGTTAGCACTGTCGCAACACAGCAAGAAGGTCCTGGGTTCGTATCCGGGTCAGGGCGTCTCTGTGTTGAGTTTGCATGTTCTCCCTGGGTCTGGGTGGAGTTTACTCCGGCTACTCCAGTTTCCTCCCGCAACCCAAAAATACACAGAAGTGGGATTCGGTTAATTGGCCACTTCCAAATTGCCCGTAGGTGTGGATAGTTGTTCGTCTCTATATGTCAGCACAGCGATGAACTGATGACTTGTCCAGGGTGTCCCCTGTCTTTACCCGAAGATGCTGGGATAGGCTCCAGCCCCCCGCGACCCCCAACGGGAAAAAGCGGTAGAAAATGGATGGATTGATGGAGTTTTTTTTTTTTTTTTGCATTACTGGTGCAACAGAAAGAAAAGCTGTTAGTGGACACAGGCCCTTACACCAACTTCTTACAGTGATGAAAGTTTAGGGTGACCATATTCTGACTTCCCAAAAAGAGGACACAACTATGCAGGGGTGGAGTCACAGAGTTAATTTTGAGTTTTTCGGGTGGGATCAAGTGTCTTTGCGTCCTTCTAACTCAGTAAGTCCATGTGACACAAACTCGAAACTTGTGTATAAAACCGCAGACACTTGAAGGATTTTATAAACTTCCCATATGGTCATCCTATGAAAGTTAAAACTGGATTTCTCTGTTAGTGGACAGATTTAAGAGTAGTAGTAATCTACCTTTCGACAGGAAGGCCATTAATCAGTCTCACTTTTTACCTCTAAACACAAATTCACAGAAAGGGTCTCTCATGAGTCTGAATGGTCAGCAGCGAGTCTGCAGAAAAAGACAACTGCTGCTCAAGGATCACAACAAAGGTGCTGAAAATAAACGTCTAAATCTCCAAAAACAGATCTGTGAAACCGGCTTATACTCCAAAAATGAAGAGGCCAAAAATGGAGACATCAGAGGCCGACCAAATACCCTCTAATCCCGGAGAAGCCTCTAGAGTACGACCCGCCATCACAGGGAAAATGCCGCTCAAAGATTCTGGTTTCACGGTCAAATCTGGAATAAAATCCTGCAGACAGTCAGTTTTTTTTTAGATGAGGTATTTACTGAGGCTTTAAGTTAAACACTTGATTTCAGTCATAAGGCAAAATAACAACCATCACATTATCACAAAGTGCAGACAACGATCATGACAGTGAGTTCAAACCGTCTGTTACCAACATCAACACACAACCTCACATCTCCTCTTCTTCTTAAGGCAGTGACTCAAGGGGTCAAAAGGTCAGAAGTTAGGTCAGAGTCCTCCGTTCTCCTCCAGTTTCTGGAAAAGAGCCAGACTGCGCAGGTGGGACTGCCTCTCCCCGTTCTTCCACAGGATGAGCAGGTGGTCAGCCGAGCAGGTGACCAGGCCGTTCTCCTTGAAGCTCACAAACATCTGACACACACAAGAGAAAAGAAGTCAAAACCGGCGCTGTTTTTACCTCATATTTACATTATTTTGACCTTCAGGTCTCACCTGCACCGCCCCTGAGTGTCCGATCAGATCACCGGTCAGCTCCAGAGTCCTGATGTGAGGGACTTCTGCGGCTTTTTTAGAGGAAGGACCGGACTGTTTGTTGGACCGTCCGAAAGTCCACATCCCAAAGAAACCTGAATGAATGTTGATTGTTTAGATTAACATGTGGTAAATGTAATAATCTGAGCCCATGCAGTGACTCCATCTCAGAATCATGTCTGTTTTCAACGCAGCCTGAAGATCACGGCTGCCAACTCTTGTTTTTGGACCGTGTCCCTCTTACGTAAAGATTACTTCAGATTCAATAATATTTTGTTCTCAATGATGAAAACCGTTTGACTTCTTTCCCAAAAGAGAGGCTGCGTAATAGGAGGAGGTTCTGCACCAATCTAGCGCATGTGCAGTAAAATCTATGTGTCACCTGGAGAGGCCGGTTCAGCAGGTAAAGGCAGGTCCTGGATCTCCCACATCCTCACGCTGCCGTCTTCAGAGCAGGACATGAGCTCGCTGAAACAAACACAAAACCACAGCTGTGAAACCAAACAAAGTTTTCTGTACCTGTTCATTGTGTTATCATAGTCTCAATGTGGCACAGTGGCGCCACCAAGTGAGAGTATAAAATAGTGCAACCTCGGGACAATATTCAGTCTAAAACCTTGTGGTTAATTTGAAGTTTATCAGCAGTTTTTCCTTGTGTTTTGTTTTGAATTTTTATTTTCAGTCTTAGTTTTGATCCTATTTCAATTCTGACCTGTTTTTGAGTAAGTCTTTTTTGTGTGTCAGATATTTTTCAGGTTTTGTGGGATTCCCATCTGGAGTTTTTCAATTTTTACTCTGGTGATATCAGACAGAACAAGACAAGTGAGGAAACGTTCAACAACTACAAAATTAAAGATGACGTACAAACATAAAAACAGGTTAACACCCAAGAATTTCTCGTTCGTTTAACAATGTCAATCACATGTGTGAACTTGTACATGTGTGTATGTATATAGGAAAGTAAAATTAAAGAAACGAGGAGAAAAGGAAAAAAAGAATTTAAAAAGAAAGAAGATATTTGATAACATCATGAACTGTCTCTACGAGAGTGGCTGCAGACTTCTTTTTCATTTCTGCCGCTCCCCCTCAGAGTTTTAAAACAGGTACACATGAGAAAGTGTCTAATCTATTTACCTGTCAGACAACAACATGGTGTGTAACACATTCGAGTCATGAGCGACCTTCCTGTAGGCGACCACCGTCTTGGTCAGAATGCTGTAGACATAGAGACCGCTGCCCACGGCCGCCAGGATGAGCTACGAAACCACAAACATCAGAATTATCTGAAACAGCGAGAACAGCGCGGCGGGTCCATGGACTCTTCCTGTGTGAATCACCTTTCCGTTAGTGGTCAGGTGCTGGATGGACATCTCACTGGGTTTGGGGGCACCCATTCGTATTTCAGCCTGAGCGGGGGACTGTGACTCCTCCCACAGGATGTGCTCGTAGGCCAGGATGTTCCAATCAACCGCATCCCATAATATTAACTCGCCTGCATGAGAGCCGCTGGCGAAGAGACCATCTGAGAATGATAAAGAAAAGTCTAAAATGAAATTTAAGATCTTATAAACTGATTTCACAGATACTCAGTTCCTGACAGACTGACCATTGATGTTGATCAGAGCTCGGATCTGGTCCTGGTGGTCCGACAGGCAGCGGATCTCAGACATGGACAGAGAGGAATCGGTGGAGACAGTCAGCCTGTAGATCACTGCGAGAAAGTAAAACCAAATTTAATCTTTCCTCCTTTATAACAAACAAACTTAAAGGGATATTCCAGCTTAAAATGAAGTTAGGGTCAAACACACCGTAACACCGAGTTAGACACCCCCCCAAGAGATGAATGTTGCCGACCCCAGGATAGCAATACACAGCCGTCTGAGGAGCCAGAAACAAACCTCAACCAAAATACCACTCTATAGCTACAAATAATGCTCAGAACAGCACCTAACTTCATCAACAGTACATATAGGGTCACAGCCACCAAACATCTTTTTAACTTTGCCTAATTCAGCAAAGAGACTAAACACCACTCACCTACTCTCTTCCAGCAGCCGCTTGTTTGTAGCGAGACCTCAGGCCAGTCCATTACAGACTACAGAACTACCGCGGCTGCAGTGCAAAATTTTTAATATGGTGATTATTACTTACATGAAATGATAAAAAATGATCATAAATGTTCTTCCTTGAGCTGTGTCACCCCGCAGTAGTCCGTAATGGACTGGCCTGAGGTCTCGCTACAAACAAGCGGCTGCTGGAAGAGAGTAGGTGAATTGTGTTATGTCTCCTAACTAAAGAAATTAGGCAAAGCTAAAAAGTTGTTTGGTGGCTGGGACCCTATATGTACTGTTGATGAAGTTAGATGCTGTTCTGAGAATTATTTGTGGCTATAGAGTGGTATTTTGGTTGAGGTTTTTTTATGGCTCCTCAGACCGCTGTGTATTGCTATCGTGCGGTCGTTACTGAAGTTGGTATAACTAGAGAAGCAAGCGGTCAGCAACATTCATCTTTCGAGGGGGTGTCTAACTCCGTGTTACAGTGTGTTTGACCCTAAATTAATTTTATGCTGGAATATCCCTTTAATAATATTAATATTCTGGCTATGAAATCGGCCTCCTACTGATCTCTTTATCCATCGCAGCAGCGATGCAGTTCTTGGGCAGCTCAATCAAAGCGATTACTCCTGCGAAAAGACAGAGCAGAGAAGTCAAAGGTGAGTTCATGTTGGTGTAGCAACAGGGGAGAGGTTTTCTTCACCTGTGACTGATGTTTTCTTCTGTTTGTCCTCACCTGTGTCACTGTGGTTCTGTCTCTGACACTGCAGCTGGAAGTCTCGGCTCCACACACACAGCTCTCCTCCTCCAGAGACCCACACACACAGACGCTCCAGCACCAGCAGACACTAAGAGGACGCACAGATTTATGTGATCATTTTCACTCAGTCACACACACACCGAGAAAAATCAGCCAAGAAAAGGAATCAAACTTAATTAGCCTATAGATGCAGTAATTAACCTTAATCTATGATCAGGAGGAGGCAATTAGTGGTTTTATCTTAAATCATAACTGGCAGAACAATCTTTAGTGTCAAACGGTTTAATCAGTGCGTTACACATCCAGACAACACAAAGTTAATTACCCAGAGCTGAATGACAAGATGGAATATCCAAGAAAATATGAAGTGAAGGACCAAAGAGGACTGAACATTTTCTGTATTAGACACTTTCACTAAAAAATCAGATCTGAGCAGCAGTTTTTGTCTTATTTCTAATAAAAATGTCAGATTTCAAGATATGACACCTTAGAAATAGATTTTAATGACACAAAATAATCTGCCAAGGGGAAAAATATCTGTATTTTTGTCTCATTTCAAGAACTGTATGTCGGCAGATTTTATTTACTAATTGTTAGCAATTCATGTCTTAATTTTGGAAAAATGAATATCTAGAAAAGAAGCGCCTTTTCTGAAAATTTTTCAGGTGAATGTGGCTAAAATTGGACGCCAAGATTTGAATTTTGCAGAGAACTTTTCCTTTAGAGCAACTCAGGTGATGTTTTAGATTCAAGATCTTCATGCAAAAGTCTTATCAAGAGACTATGTTTCACCTTCACAGAGGACTGGAGGTCTGAAATGGTCTGGACCCTGTTCCCAGTATCAGGATCCCACAGCTGACACAGTCTGTTAAGGAAAATATAAAAACAGACGTTTCTGCAGAGGTGTGTTTTTGTCGTTTGGAGTTAAGGATACGCTTAGGCTCTTGTCTGAGGAGGCTGTGATGAGCAGCATGTGCGACAGGACCCCGTTATTACAGGTGAAGGTGGTGATGGCTGTTATCTGCTGGGAGTGTCCTCTCAGCTCCTGCAGCCGCTCTCCAGTCTAACAAACAAACAAAAGAAGGAATTAAAGCTGCTGTGTTTGTGCACGTTCTGAACACACTGAGATAATCAGCTTTCAGGGAGTTTTACCTCGATGTTCCACACCAAGATGAGGCCGTCATCTCCCGCTGAGGCACACCTGGGCAAGAGAAGATGAGCGGCGTGAGCGAGGAGAGTCATATGTGACAAAAATACTTCAGCGGAGACGTGCAAGTGGCTGCGAATTCACCGAGTTAATCTCTATCTGTGTGAGGAATGACTTCCCGTGGGTCCATCTCCACCTTAAAAAAACATCTGTTCTGCTGGTTTTACGCCTTCGCTTGCCCTCTGACCCCCGACCATCCACACTCCCTGCTCCCAAAATCAACAGACAGGATGAGCGGATAAAAAAGAGAGATAAAATGAGAAGAGAGGAACTGTCCAGGATACATTTTTTTGGACTTCAAAAGCAATCTGGAGAGAATTTTCTGGCCTTTGCCCCCGACTGTGGACCCGTGTGCGGAGAGGACGAGACCCAGAGGAGGGGGTTATTACTGGAGGAGACCAGGCGTGAAGCGACCCCCACCTCCTCACACACACACATGTGCTTAGTTCTGTTATAAATCCCAATCTGAGCACTTATGCAGACCCGCTGTAGCATGCCGGTGTGCAGCATGCTTCCACAAAGGAGAGCAGGTGCAAAAAGCTCTCAGTGTGTACGGACAGCAATAAAAGACTCAGGCTCTACTGTACTGAGCACACACAATCACACACTGGTGATGATTGGGCTCTTGTCATGCTCTGTAAGTTCGCAGTAGGTGAGGATCTCCTGTCAATCACAGAGGGGATAGAGGCCAGCCAAGGGTAGAGAGGAGAGGGGTTAGAAAGAGAGAGGGGGGAGTGTTGTGGTCTGCTTACCTGAAGTCATCAATCTGCACCAGAAATCGAACAATGTCAAAATGTCCTTTCAGCACCTGCAGCTCAGTGAACCAGTTTTTGGGCTGTTCCTCTCCGATGCACAACACGGGGCTTTTCTGCAGATGAGAGACGAGAGAGGGAAGGAGTGAGACAAGCAAGCCGAGCCGCAGAGGGAGACTTCAGTATTTAGGTGTTTCCAGTTTCTGCTACTTTACTCCTTTACTGTGAGTCTTTAAGTCAGGTTTAATTAGTCCGTAGAATTTTAGGAGCAGCATATGGCCTCTTTTAAGTCTCTGCTCTCTTGGAAAAACTTCTAACCTTTTTCCCAGTTTATGTTTCAAACAGCTGACCATTAATCTGCTGCTGAGCCGATAATAAAATCATTGTTGTTCGAGCTTTCTAAATAAGGCAGCAGGTCTCAAACTTTTCATTTGTTACCTCATATCAAAGAGGAGTTTAATCTAAATTAGCAATCTCAGATTGTATCAGGTTTCATCTATAAACGTCTTAGATTGTTTCATGTTAGAGCCACGGGTAGTTCAGTGCAAATTTAAGCAGGGCATGAAAAGAAACAAGGAAACACAAGAAACAACCGGCCCTTGGAGGAGAAACATCTGTTTTTATTTGGAAAAGATATCAGTGAAGTGATGATGATCGCACTAAAAGGCAAGGCAAGTTGATTTGTATGGCACCATTCATACACAAGGCAATTCACAGTGCTTTACAGATGCAAGGAAATACATAAGAATTAAAAAAAAGAGAAATTAAAACAATTTAAAATCAAAGACAAAATGATTTAAAATCAAAAAGACAAAATGATTTAAAATAAAAAATAATTTAAAATCAGTTGAAATTAACAGAACAGTAAAGTAGACGTAACAGAAAATGACGCTATAGGAAAGCCGCAGTAAACAGTAATGTTTTCAGCCCTGATTTAAATGAGCTGACAGTTTCTGCACTCCTAAGATGTTCAGGGAGTTTGTTCCACAGGTGAGGGCCATAGAAGCTGACTGCAGCTTCACCCTGCTTGGTTCTGACTCTGGGGACAATGAGTTGACCTGTCCCTGATGACCTGAGGGGTCTTGATGCTTCGTACCCACCTTGCAGTTCTGACATTCAAAAGGCCCCTAATCAGCCCAATTGATCAGCCAACAAGTTGACAAGTCCATCTCTACATCTGACATTTAGTTTCGACCTCAAGAAAGCGACTTAAACTAATCCAATACTTGGAATACACTGAATAAACATGTCTCCTTAGGGCTTCCATACAAGTCAGCACAAGATAGTTAAATGAATCTACTGAGCTGCAGCACAAAGGACAGTCTGAATAAGAACAGTATTTATCTCCAGCATACAAATATATAAGAGCTGTATCAAACTAAAGTAGTAAAGTAAAAGTAGTTAGCATCCAGCCATAATATTAGGAACACCTGGGTAATCCAACACAACCACTTTGCCATAAGTTCTACTTTTCAGTTTTAGTTGACAAGATCAAACAGGTGTTTACTGATGTCCATATTGTGAAAGGAGTTCCTAATATTTTGTCCACTTCCTCAACAAGCACAAGGGAAGTAAAATATAGGGAACTTTTTTACATAATGGACTAAACAATCCCCTTTACAACTTCAAGAATGAATTTGAAGAGCATTTACAACCTGTCTGATCGTGTCAACTAATGCTTGAAAGTGTTGTATGTTGTAGAGCTGTTGTACAGGGTTGCATTACATTGCTCAGATGTTCCTAATGTTATGGCACTCATTGCAAAGGCAGTATTTATGAAGTGATAACATCTATGCACCTGTTTTAGATACAGTATGGGGTTGTACGGTAAAAACACGAATAATATGGCAGTTATTGAAATTATGGTTAGAAATAATCCTAAATATTTGGATTAATGAGGTTTTGCAAACATTTACGTCTTACCTCCACTGAACCTTGAGCCTCTCGACCACCAAGAATCCACCGAAACATGACTTCCCTCTTTAACGATTTCAAATAGACGACTATAATAACACCTTTTTACATATTTCTCTGGATATAAGTCAGGAAAATACTTAGCATAAAGCTACATTAGCAAACCGTAAGCTAACGTTAGAGGCGCGTGCGTTTCATTCCGTTAACGTAAACAGATAAACACGAAACACTTTCCGGAATATCCCGAAATTAACCGAACTCAAAAGATTGTTCGAAGGTTTGTCTTTCAGAAGGATGAACAACATAACGCTGACATTTCTACCGTAAGAAATACACAAATATGGAAGTCAGCTACATGTTATAAAATGCGTATTTCAGTCAGATTGACCACAACAAACCATTCATGTGACTCAGACTACGGAAGCTTTGGCTGGACAAAATGATCCAGGCTGAGAAACGTGTAGATGCGAGTGCAGGAGGACTAAGCATGTGTTTTTATGGTGGTCGTGAGCAGTTTTAGGGAAACACGACCATCTTTACATTTTTATTATTGAATCTAATATCTAGTTTACGGTGGCCGAGAACCGCCACTGCTGCAAATAAAAAAGAATGCAAAAAAAGAGAAAAGAAACCACAATGGAAGTTACTGATGCAAAAGAAAAAGAAACTGAAGCCCACTGCAAATAGAGGCAGCGCAGATATTAAAAAAAAAAAAAGAAAAAAAGTTACTTACTGCAAAAACAAAAAAGGATGCAAATTAAAAGAATCCACAACAGAAGTAAGCTGCCGGGGACCAATAATGATGATGCACCGGTGTTTTACAATCTAGGCACAGAAGACAATGGTGAGAAGGCGAGCAAAGAAGTAAGTGGAAAGGTTATTGTTTAATTTCGCTTGGTGTGCTTTTCAATGTGTCATTTTGTTAGGCAATATAGCCCCTGAGTTGATATAAAGTTTAACTGGATGATGCCTGGGTAGAATTAGCTTCAGTTCAACTTCATATCGACTCAGGTGCTACATGGCCTAACCACATTGAAAAGTTTATGAAGCGAAACTTTTCTTTTTTATCTGCAGCAGTGGCGGTTCTCAGCCCCCGTAGAATTGATTTCTTGAAGACTCTAAGTTCAAAGCAGACAAAGAAAGCCCTAATTGTTTGAGAAGTTGCTGGTCTCTTTCACATTAAAAGCATATAACCTTAAAAAAACATATCTTTATAATAATCCATAAGAACAAACGTGAGGTTGTACAGACTCACAAAGCTGTTAATAAATTAAAACATTTAAATACTGAAAACTCGCCTAAATTGTAAGATGAACTCTAAGCTCTGCAAAAAAAAAAAAAAACACTTCTGAGGTAACCTGCAAAAATGGGGTAATATAAAGTAATATATACATATATTTGTAGGCTAAGTGTTTGTATAAAGCGATATAGTCTTGTGCATTAATGTGCCAAAGGAAATTATGTTTTGCATTGCAATGACAGGTCCAACATTTTTCTTTTTCACTGCATTACATTAATTTTTGTTTCTGTATTCGACTCAACTTGGTTGTTTTTTGCCTAAGTTGACTTTTTGACTTGTGAAGTGTGTGCACTGCTTGTGTTGTCTATTTCTTCAGTGCCTGCTGTTTTGGTCCTTTGCTGCTGTTAACACTGCAACACTGTTCCCCACTATGCTTGTTTTCCTTATGCAAAGTCTCAAAAATGTGGAACAAACAAAAATTTAATGTGTGACAGACTTAGCATCTAAGAAACAGCCTGCAGACCTTTTCTGAGGGGGGAATTTAATGTTGCAATACAGAGTCAGCTGTTCATCACTCTATCTAAATGGATGTCATACTCATTTCTGCAGCTAGATGGCAGTGTGTAACAAGCCCATGAGATCAGAGGGCGCCTCAAACCTTCATTAAACACAAGATAAAAGGGAGATTTGCAGACATTTCCCCTTTATTAATGTAACTAGAGGACCGTTCTTGTCTTATGATAAACACATTTGAATTCTCTAATGTCATTTCAATTCCTCTAACTTGTATTTGTCTTATTTCCTTGTATTTGTCACCTCTTTCCTTTGACTTCCATCCTTTTGTTTTTCCTCTAAACCTTCCTCCTCTGTTTCTTATTCTCCTCTCCTCCCTGTTAACACACAGACACACACTCCCACAGTCACACATCACCCTGCCTGTGTCTACTCCTGCTCCCCCGATTGAGACGACACGCAGTGTAGGGCCTGTGACCTTCATGGTGGCTCAGATCTGCGGCTGGCACTGATTTCTGATTTAGTGTCGATCCGCCGCGCTTGTCAGGGGCTGCGAGGTGCTTTCCATGCGGTAATAGAAAAGCTCAAGGGCAGCTGGAGAAAGGAGGAGGGTTAGAAAGAGGGATTGGTGGAGATGCTGTGAATGGGTTTTAGATTTGGGGATGGGTGATGCTCTGTTTGTTTAACTATGTGTCAGACAGCTGAATGCACGGGTCAAATATGTAGACAAAAGAGAGGCGATCTGGGTCAGTGGGTAAATATTTTAAAGATCTGAAGGAATGTAATTCAAACTCAAAAGCTGCAAGACTGCAGTTCTGCAGGCAGTTTGGGGGGCTAAGTATGCAGGGCCGGCTCTTGGCGTAGGCAGTATAGGCAGTCACAGAGGGCGCCAAAATGGTGAGAGCTGACCCTGTAAGTGTACACAGAGCTGCTTAAGCTAAGACTGATATTGATAAAGGGATATTCCGGTGTAAAATTAATTTAGGGTCAAACACACCATAACACCGAGTTAGACACTCCCTCAAGAGATGAATGTTGCCGATCGCTTGCTTCTCTAGTTATACCAACTTTAGTAACGACCGCATGATAGCAATACACAGCGGTCTGAGGAGCCATAAACAAACCTCAACTAAAACGCCACTCTATAGCCACAAATAATGCTCTGAACTCACCTACTCTCTTCCAGCAGCCGCTTGTTTGTAGCGAGACCTCAGGCCAGTCCATTACGGACTGCATCAGGGTGATGCAGCTCAAGGAAGAAGATTTATGATCATAAAGATACCGAGACACTAAGACAGAAGAACTACTACGTCTGCAGTTCAAAATGATTAATATGGTGATTATTACTTCAAGGAAATGATAAAGAAATGATCATAAATGTTCTTCCTTGAGCTGCGTCACCCGGCAGCAGTCTGTAATGGACTGGCCCGAGGTCTCACAACAAACAAGCGGCTGCTGGAAGAGAGTAGGTGAGTTGTGTTTAGTCTCTTTACTAAAGAAATTAGCCAAAGATAAAAAGATGTTTGGTGGCTAGGACCCTATATGTACCGTTGAATAAGTAAGGTGCTGTTCTGAGCATTATTTGTGGCTATAGAGTGGCTTTTTGGTTGAGATTTGTTTATGGCTCCCCAGACTGCTGTGTATTGCTATCGTGCGGTCGTTACTAAAGATGGTATTACTAGAGAAGCAAGCGGTTGGCAACATTCATCTCTCGAGGGGGGTGTCTAACTCTGTGTTATGGTGTGTCTGATTGACCAATAAAAAGGAGACTTCGTATTGGCCAATTAGAAGCAAGTCTCCAATTGGCCTTCTTATGGCTTAAAAGTACCATAAAATTCCTCAGTCCTGGATTTGAACCCATGACGGGTTAATCCAGAGGCAGTAGTCTTCACCGGTATACATGTGGTGGTGCTTTTAACTTTTCAGATCAAAAGGTTTCAAATAGCTTGACAAAGATGTGAAAACAATTTTTTTTTTCTCTTGACTCAAATGTAGTGCGATTGTCCTGGACTTGAACCCAGAACCCTTTCATGGAGAAGCAGCAGCCTTAGCTACGACACTACAGGTTAGCCTGACAGTACTTTCTCTTGTGGGAGGTTTTTCACTTTTATTTTCTCATCCGTAAAGTTTAAAAATATTCATGTGGCTTGCTTAAAGACATTAAAGAAGCTGTAACAAGGTTGGGATTGGTGAGAAGCAACTTCTACTCGAACCGTTGCAGGATAAAAATCTGAGAAAAGACAAAGAGAGTTTAGTGGAAAAAAAGGTGAGCACAGAAAAGTGAAGAATCATGGATTTTCTGGGAAAGAGTGGATTATTCCTGAGCACAGCAGCCTCGGTCTGGCGTAGACAAAGTGTCAAATTTGACCAATGGCAGGAATCAGCCGAGAGGTGAAGTCATGATGTGATGGCCGCCATAAACACTCCAGCGCTAAACACAGAGTCGGAGCAGAGAAACAACTCCTGCCTGCCTCCTCTGCAGAGTCTGATCTCATCCTGTTATCTCCTCCCTGTAAGGAAAACAAATGGTTATGATGATGGAAGAGGAATTAAGCTGTAATTTAACAATGGACCAACAGAGGTATTCAATAACAGGCTCCCTCTCCGGCTGCCCGGAGGAGTCTTGTAGAGGAGAGAGTCTCATTCTTGACCAACACATTTCACTGTCCCTCTTCATCAGGATTTCACTGTGTTCTGCTTTACCTACTGGACTCAGACCTCCACACACAGACCTGCAGGTCTCAGACTAAGAGACTGAAAATACATATTTAATTCTTGTTGATTTTTAAAAGTGGGCAGATGATATTTAGCTGTAATTTAATACAGGACAAAAAGAGCATTATGTTAATATAAAGAGGGGCTTTGAATGCATCACTGCTGACACTGCTACTCAATTCAGATATAGAAAATCACTTAGACGCACATTAATTTCAGTTTTATCAGCACATCTTAGCAAGAGTATATTGTGAACTTCAAATCAATTAAAGGGATATTCCGGCGCAAAATTAATTTAGAGTCAAACACACCATAACACCGAGTTAGACAACCCCTAAAGAGATGAATGTTGCCGACTGCTTGCTTCTCTAGTTATACCAACTTCAGTAACTACCGCACGATAGCAATATACAGTGGTCTGAGAAGCCATAAACAAACCTCAACCAAAACACCACTTTATAGCCACAAATAATGCTCAGAACAGCACCTAACTTCATCAACAGTACATATAGGGTCCCAGCCATAGTACTAGCCACCAAACATCTTTTTAACTTTGCCTAATTTCTTTAGCAAAGAGACTTAACACAACACACCTACTCTCTTTCAGCAGCCATTTGTTTGTAGCGAGACCTCGACTAGTCCATTATGGACTACAGCGGGGTGACGCAGCTCAAGGAAGTACATTTATGATCATTTCTTTATCATTTCCTTGAAGTAACAATCACCATATTAATCATTTGATTGCATTTTCTATTAAGATTACTGTTACTCAGTTCAGATATAGAGAATCACTTAGATGCATATTAATTTTTGTTTCACCAGCACAACTTAACAAGTGTTTTATTTTGTGAACGTCAAATCACTTAACTCTCTCAGCCAATCAGAACCGAGTATTTAAACATGTTGATTTAAAGTTCCAGTGTGGAGTTTTAAGAGGATTCTGAATTTATACCGCTCTCTGACTTATAAGCGCTAAACGGACCCTCAAGTTTTAGGCTGACTATGTTTGGTAGGACGACCATATTCTGAATCCACAAAAAGAAGACATAGCTACACGGGGGCGGAGTCACGGAGTCATGCGTAGTTAATTTTGAGAGTTTTCCGGTTCGGATCAAGTGTTTTTTGTGCCCTTCTAACTTAGTAAGTCCACGCAACTCAAACTCAGAACTTCCACACAAAACCTTGGACATTTGAAGGATTTTATAAACTCCTCCTGACAAAACCGGACAGGGATTATTCGCCCCAGTGTAAAGGATGTCATTCTCCTTATTTCCAACTTGATCCACTGTCCTAGCTACTCAATTTAACCCCCTAAAAGAGGAGCAATAACAGGGACAATCAACCAGAGAATAAAGTTAAATAGATGTTTAATTATTTCATCTGAATAATGTCAAGTCCCACTGTAGTTGATTTTTGTAGATTTAACAGAGACTCACTTTTCAAACTCTTTGGTGGTGACACTTTAAGAGCTGATTAAACAAAGTGGATGTGGCTCTGATTAAAATGTATATGGTATATAAACCAAAGAGGATCATGGTCTAAAGCAGAGCAGGCAGGATGACTGAGAGCAGTCAGGCTTGTCACTTTGATTTGTCACATGAGTCTGACTGTAATTGGTGTGTTTCAGTCATCATGGGTTAATTATCAGCCCTGACCTGTCACACAAACGCACACCTATCACACACACTTCAAACATGTGGATGAGAGGGTTATTTTTGTTCACACCTGACAGCTTAAAGACAAACATCTCAGGGATGTAAAGCTGCCTCTCCTCTTCCTCTTCCTCTCTCTCTCTGACTGATCAGCTCCGTCTCCTCCCTCCCTCCTTCCTCCCTCCCTCCTTCCTCCCTCATTTGGTGACCCACTAATGTTCTGTTCATTTTCTCTTATGAATAGATAATGGGCAAAAATCAAATCTCTTCATTTGCATGTAATACAATTAAGACCTTTTCAAACAATGACAAATGGAGGGAGCAGCGAGGTGTCAGTCAGACGGAGACGGCAGAGACAGCACAGGCCGAGCGCTCAGTTTTAACCCAAATTAATAAAACCTTCAGATGGGATTTCTCTCCGCCATCTGGAATAACAATCTCAGAGATACTCCTCGACTCTGCCTGTCAAATAAGATTAAACTTCTCATGAATAAGGTTTCATAATTCAGATGTGAAGCCGCCACCGTACCTCACAAACCTGAGGGAGCACATGATTTTATACTTTTGATACCTGAAATATTCGCCTTTTTTGATTGTGTGAATACTAATTATAATATATCTTTACAAGAGTTGCACCGGGATGGGATTTTTTAAGTCATATAAGCGCCCTCTGCTGGGCAGGGTTAATAGGTGCACTTGATGTTGTTGAGCCTCGTACAGTTACGTCACATTAAAGCTACTATAAGGAGTTTTTTTTTTCACTTTTATGCAAAAGACTGAAATTCATACTGATGCCTTTTTATCATACCCTGAAGCAAACTGGACCACAGTGACCTATCTCTGACCCTAAAACTAGGTTGACCATAATCTGAAACCCCCAAATCAGGACACTACTGCGTGGGGTGGAGTCATGGAGTCACGCGTAGTAAATTTTGATAGTTTTTCAGGTCATTTTTTACACACCTCCAACTCAGTAAGTCCATGCAACACAAACTTAAAACTTCCAAACAAAACCCTAGACATTTTAAGTATTTTATAGACTCCCCTGGACAGGCCGTACATCCCCCCCAAAAGAGGACATGTCCAGGTAAAAAAGGACGTATGGTCACCCTACCTACAACTAACCCTGACCCTTCCTAAGCCTAGCACATGTGTGTGTTTGTGAATATCTCAGGATTTAATTTTGAACACTTTATCGAGTTTCAGAATCTTTTCAAAAACTCTAGTGACTGTAATAACGCTGGTGTAGGTGGAGAGAGCTAGGCGTGTTCATACGCAGCAAAAATTCTAGCGCAACATCCACCACTTCGTCCCTAATTAGAGTCTTTTGCAGTCAGAACGTAACAACACAGAGTCTTCAAGGATAATTAACCAAGACAGAAAGGTGGAACCACCTTGTGGCACAGTTTGGTACTACAGGAGTACTAAACGCGTACTGTTTACCCTCTTAAGGTCCTTACACACTGGGGCCGACACAAATATAGAACGCGAAAGTAGGTAGTAGAGTAGAGGTTTCACACCGCTGGATTTTATCGTTTCTGCCAAATATAGTCGAAAAAGAAGCTAGCTGGATAGCTCCCCGCACCCCTCCATTTCTAGGCGAAATGTTAACCGATTAGCTTCATACTTGGCGATTAGGCCTATAACCCTGAATGCCGCAAAAACGTTCGTCTTTGCAATAACCCTTTAATTTTTTCCTGCAGCGGGTGAGTTTTTTTTTTTCAATATGAATTAAAACAAAAATGGAAATATACTGACCCAGCCTACTTTCTGCGCACAAATACAACATTCAAACTCATGCATGCACACCTTTACATGCACACAAACACACACACTGCTCTCTGTCTATGACAAACACACACACACACACACACACACACACACACACACACACACACACACACACACACACACACACACACAGGAAAATTAATGAGCTCTCATTCATAATCCAGGAGAGAAAGAGAGAGAGGGAGAGAGAGAGAGAGAGACGTATTCACCCTTGGATGGTTTATTGACTGATTTCATTTATTTGTGTGGAATAAATCGGAGGTAAACATTGGCTCGCTCTCGCATTTTCTGCGACACACTCGCTGCACAGCATTCTGGGAGAAATGATCCCACCAACAGCGGGGTCACTGATTGGCTACCTCGTCAGCCTGTGACAAATTACCCAATGAGAAATAGGTTACCCATTTCCACAAACCAATTAACCTGGGTGATAGTGAAACAAATTATTACATTTATGTAATATTATTTCACATCTGTCGCTGGACTACAAAAATCTTTATCCTGGAGCCTCGGCGCCTCCTCATTGCTTCTTCTTTGTGGTTGAAAACATGCAGATGTCATAGAAACTCTGCACATCCTGTATGTATGAGGAGAACATGATCATCTTCATATTTTCAAGATACATTTTTTTTATTTTAACATATGAAATGAGGTAAACACTAGAGCTCATTTTTTCCTCAATACAGCAGGTTTAAAGGAGAGGACAGCAGTGTGACCCAACATGAGGATCGAGACCCTGTTTGAGGTCACAGAAAAAACCAGAGAGGTCACACGATGATCAGCATAATGGGACATATGAGAGCCATTTATGTTTATCTGACATGAACTATGTTATATTTCTAGATTTACACTAATATTCAAGTTTGACTGATTGTTTCATAAAATCATGGAAAAAAAAACATTTGAGTTAAACTCTATAAGTGAGAAATATATCGACTAAATCCTGTTTCCAAAACAGTTGAAACATTGTGAAAAATGTTAATTTAAAAGCACAAAGTTAACATATTGAATGTTATTCATAAGAAAATGAACTGCTTTTACAAATCTTAAAAAATTGGCACAAGAGAGAGTTTCCCTCTCTATTTTATCACCTTGTCTTTTGGATTCTGGTTTTCAGATGCTAAACTGTTCAGGGTCTCCTCTGTGGTCTTTTGGATTCATGATGCATCAAATGTTTCCAGCAGGTGACGAGTTTGAGACGATATGCAGACTAGTTTAGCACCCGGACTCTTCTACTACAGAGCCATGCTGTCGTAACACGCCTAAACAATCACAGATGCAGATAACAAGTAGAGGGATCCCTCTCCTCTTTAGACAAAAAGAGTGTCATATTTTGATTTGAGAGATCACAGGCTAGATCACGCTTTACCTCAGTCCACCTTAAATTGGCTCTGACATCTACAGCTACAGTGAGAAAACTACTAATTTGAAAAATAAATCAAAGAAATTTGAGCTTACATAAACTTAAAGTGTTGGAGGATCATTTTCATCTTAAATCTCCTCATAATGACACCGAAAGAAGAAGAGGAAGTTTGATATGAAGCAGTTTTGGGTTCCCTTTTCTGTTCGTCGGGTTAAAATATCATTGTAAAAAGAATTTACTTCAAGTCCTCTGATTATTTATCAAGTTTGTCCGCGATGAGATTGAGTTTCACAGCTGATGACTCGCCTAAATGATCAGTTTGAAAGAGAGTGTTTTGGTTATAGCCTAAAAACACTTATAATTGCTTAAATACGGAGAGGATCTATCGAGTCTATTCATTCAGTCCAGAACAACCTCATCACTGTTTTATGTAGGAACAGTTGAGGCGCTGTGGAGCTGGAGAAAGAGGTTAGAAAATGGAGATAATATTCATTATTCCTGCCTCTTTTTAACATATTTATTTACCTACATATCTGACATGTGTGCAGTGTTACATACAATGGATTTTCTTTAAATAACATTTTAAAGCTACAGTTAGTAGCCTTTATTAGTGTTGATTTTGGCGCCCCCTGTGGACAAAGCCATGCCTCTCTTCTTTGCTGATCTTTTCCTGTAGATTTTTAAGCAGTATAATCCCTCTTTTTAAGGTCCTTTCACTCAGGGACTGTTTTTGTCATGCGATTATTTTGGACGTCAATATTTTTTTTTTAACCCGTATCCTGTCAATACAAGCGTTCACATCAGCAAAGTTTTCCCATTCTGCGATATTGCAGCAGTCATTTTTTCGGATCATGGTCAATTTTTTAAAGTTTCGCATACTGTGTGTCCACTTCTGACGAATCAGATTGCTTGTTGTTGCGACGTCTGATTTACCAGTATATCCAACATGGCTGACCGGCTGATTGTTTACGTGTCGGAGAACACAGTGCTTTTAGATAAAAGACACAAATACAAAGATGACGACCTGAGGGACAACTTGTGGAGAGTCATAGCGTCGGATGTCTCATATGACGATAGTTTTTGTGCTTTAACAGTTTGCTAAATGTCTTTTTTTTTCTTTCATCTGTACTAACGTAAGCTAACGGTTGTTACCATAGTTTCATGTGCTTATCTTATCGCCTCTGATTGGCTATAAGTGCTGACCATTTGGCTTGAACGTGTAATGACATTTCCAGCTTTTCTAGCCAATCAGAGGCAAAGGAGGCGGGACATTCCCCGGCAAAAGTATTCCTCGGGATGCGTCTTTTCCCCCCGGAAAGTCACAAAATCGCATCTGGCTTGATGTGTAAAGTCAGGCGCGTCAAAATTCAACTCCGAATATTTTGTACTTTCGTGTTCTGTATTCATGTCGGCCCCGGTGTGTAAGGACCTTAACAGTGAAATGCAAATATCTGGTGTTTAAATGTAAACAAAGGATGTTTCGGTCGACTGGTGGACACTTACACTCTTCAGCAACATTAAAATATGGCATAAAGAAATTGTCAATCTTGTTGACGGTGGTTTGTCTGTCTTTTGTCGGTCACTGGGAGGTGTCAGGATTGGTTTCAGTGATCGGTTTAAAAACCCTTCACAGGAGCTTTAAGTACCAAAACATTATTGCAGTTTTTGGTTTTAAGATGCATTTTTATGGTTTGATTTCACTCAGTTTGGGATTTCCAGGCTACAAAAATGAGTAATACCCTCACCAAACACAGATTAGATCACTTTGAGTCATCCGCTGATGAGATCACCTCATGATATCATGGATAACCTCTCACCTCTGTGCATCTTAAACAGGCTCTGGGTCATTTTATGTACAGTTTAGTATTTGTACAGTACAATTTTAACCTACTGTGCTCAGAGACAGTGGTTTTGGGAGTGATTTTGAGCCTATACGGTGACTTCCACTACAGAGCTGTGTCTGTTTTTAATGCTATTTTTAATCCTCATCCCCTTTGTGCAGATATTTCTCTAAATCTTTGAATGATTTTACCCCAAATCATTAAATTCTTTGCAATTTTACATTGAGGAGGGTTATTCTGAAGTTGTTGAACAAACAGACAAACCTCTTCTTGTCTTTATTTCTAAGAGACGCAGCCTCTTTAAAATGTCCTTTTTGTTCAGATTTATACATTAACCTGTTGTTTTTTAGACACGATGGCATCACATTGTTATAATTCGAAATGTTGTCATTGCACCATGTGGTACATAAAGATTGCAGACCATCTAAATTTGTCTTGAAGATTTTGTTTACTGAGCTGAAATGCATACCTGCAAATTTGGTTATTCAAAAAGTAATTTTATATCATACAAATTGTGCAAAAGTGATAATTTAAAAAAAGTTATATTGCCTCAAACAGACTTTTTTTTTTCCCATGACGGTTTGCCTCTAAGGCGATAGCTACAGGGTTTTTTAAAAGGGGGGCAGTGGTGCAGCCTTCAGCACCGACTTGAATAAAGGAGGTTTGAATCTGGATTTGACATAATCGAAAATGATTTTTATTTGATCATTTACACTGAATCAATATTATAAACATGTCCATGAAACAAAATGGTTCAAACATTTAAAAAGTCAGATTTGATCATAAGCACAGACAGAATCTTCAAACTGAAGTTTTTTTTTTTTTTCACAAACTGACCAAAATGGGAACAAGAGTGTTTCCGCTACACAAAACATCCTATAGAACAGATTATAGTTAAGTCAGTGTCCAGGTCTTCTTCATTTAAAGTATTTCCCTTATTTTTTATTTTCATTTTTCTTGGATAGCACATGCAGTCAAGTCCTCCTCTTCTTCCTCGTACTCCTGATCCTTTCAATCCTCTCCAGGTGTTTGTTCTGCATGTCCACTGTGCATCCTCTCAGGCCCCTTCAGAGTGGAAAACAGGGGTCTGCTGGATTCTTGTTGTTTTTTCTTTATATCCACATAATTTGTCCTCAAAAGCCAACAGTCAGTCGCTGAAGCCCCGCCACAATAAGGGCTGCATGTGCCAAACAATAAATAAATAAATACAGAACAAATCCATAAATTAATTCAACAAATAAATAGCTGTCTTATGCTACATGCCAAATAATAAATTAGAGCGTAAACAGACCCAGTCTTATGAAAGAGCAGTAGCTTCAGATTCCCTCAGGTCTGGAGAAAAAAGAAAAAAGGCCAGGTGTAATTTGAACGAGAATCCTGGTTTTTGTCCCTCCCGGTGCTCCGTAAATAGATAGAGAAGAAGAACTAAAATGAAAAGATGTCGTTACTAAGTGAAGCTCATGGACACTGTGTGCTCCAGCGCTTTGCGGCGCAGCGACGCGATGCTTGTCCCTCTCCAGACGTCACTGTCCGGGGAGCTACACAGCTGAGGCGAGCCGGTCACGTTGGTGGGGCCGGACAGAGACGCGGGGACCATCCCTGGGAAGGTGGGCTGGTAGAGGTGAGACTGCAGCCCGGAGCCGTTGGACGACATGTTGGACAGACCCATGGAGTTGGGCGGAGGTCCGGCTCCGAGGCTGCACTGAGACAGGGACTGCGCCATGGCCTGCTGGCGGCCCAGAGCGGGCGGGAGCTGCAGCTGAGACACGCCGGGCATCCCCGCCGTGGCCCAGCGGGTGTCGTTGGCGTGAAAGGAGCAGAGGCTGTCGCCCATGGCCGCTGCTGCTGCCGCGGCGGAGGGGAACTGAGGCAGGCCGTGGTGCGTCGGCAGAAGGGTCCCCGGGGCGCGGAACACGTTGGTGGTCTTCTTGCGCTTCTTCCACTTGGCGCGACGGTTCTGAAACCAGACCTGTGGACGGACAGTGAGGGGTCAGGAGGAGGCTGGTGGTGCACTGACACTGACACTCATACTCCTCTGTGATAAAATAACAAAGAAATCAGGCCTGTCTGTTCGCCATGACAGTAAACCAGCTCCCTGCAACGCGCAATGTAAGATCCAGATCCACATACAGGCATAAAACTGGAACTTAAACTCAATTTTAAAAATAAATTTCGGATTACTGTGAATATTTTTATTATAAGGCTGTCTACTTTAGTGTGTTTTGCTTAATAAAAAAGTGGTAACATCAGTGTCGTCAAAATAAAACCTAAATTTACTGTATTTTGGAGGCTAAAGGTTTCAAAAAAATTAATGAAAATGGTCTCCATCTTGACCTCTGATTCCAAAACAATAAAGAAAATTATGGTAAAACTTTATTTGACGCCTCTCTATAACGCAACATAAATATATGTATATAGCACTGTATAACTATAGTTATAAACGTTCATGAATGATCATAATGCTATATAGCAATAATCATAACACATAACACAACACAAGTATTTTATCATGACTTTGAGGTCAGGTATTATAATGTGTTATAACAGTTAACAACAGTTGCATTGCGTTATCTATGTGGGCATTGTCAGTGAGTTGTTAACACATTATAATACCTGACCTTGTAAGTCATGATAAATTATTTTATAATGTGTTATGATTATTGCTATAAAGCATTATCATCATTTATGAGTGTTTATAAAAACAGTAATGCACGCGATTACGTGATTATAACACATTACACATATATTTATAATGCGTTACAGAGATCAAATAAAGTGTTACCAAAATTATTAACTTTTTTTTTTTTGTTTGTTTATTTTGAAGTCCAAAATCCGGGACTATTTCAGATCGCTTTAGCTGTGTGAATTTATTGTAATTTTATGAATCAGTTCACAGTTCTCACATATTTATTAAAAGGTGCAGATTATTATTTTTTCCTTTTTTATTAAAACTCAATTCTAAACGTTTATTTTTTAAAAAAAAACATTTTTCTTGCGCAATTTTTTAAACACGCACCGGAATAATAGAGATAAGGTTTCTGCTGTGACAAACAGACTTTATTCCGGAAGTCCTTGAGCTCTCTGTAGGTGTGGTTGAGCGCGTGCCTCTATGATTAATGTGCAGATTTGCTTGAGAAAGTGGCGCGCGGTAATAAGAACGGGACAATCTCACTCTCTCACCCACTTTCTCTCTCTCTCTCTTCGTGTATCGAGCCGTGAAATCCGGCCTGAAATGCATTACACTTCACAGGAAAGAAAATGTAATTTCTCATTCCCGTTTAAAAAAGACAGAGTGCACCCTCAGCAGCGCGCGCGCGGCATTAAGACGTGCAGAGCTCTGACAGGCACGTGGCTCTAAAATGATCCCGGACCAGCTCCTATTTATCCCAGCAGACCAGAGTCATTTCACTAATTCTTATTTTATGGAAATCCTTATTGAATGAGCCTCAGCTGTAGTGTTTATAATAATAATCATCATCATCATCATCATCATAATTATTATTATCCCACTTTATTATTCCAAGTGCACGTGCCGTGTGTGTAGTTAATAAGGCAGGGTGTCCATATTTCCTGCGTGTGTGGCTGATGTGTTGTATTTGCGCAGACTGGAGGTCAGCGAGGACAGAGAGCGTGATTACAGAGAGGAACAAAGCAGAGAGAGTGAGGTGAACCTATGAGAGGGAAGATGAGAGCATGAGCTCAGTCTGAGGAACATAAGAGCTGCTCACACCCTCATTTAGAGCCAGATTCATCATGGACCCACATCGAGAACCGGCTCTGGATCGGCCACACTGAAGAGAAGTTAAAAATAAGGATCCTTAAATTTTGTTCAAAAATAAAATAAGCCTGAAGATTTTTATGAATTTTAAATATGAGGTTAAAATATCGCGATGTATAATGTGTGGTGTTATTTGTGTGTGTAGTAGGGCCCGACCATATGTATTTTTTGGGGACGATGCCGATACCAATTACTAAGTGAGGGGGTCCGATTATCGATTGATCATCCGATTTTTTATTTATTTATTTTTTTTTAATGAAGTTTAATGTAGGCTACTGCTCTTCACACCGACAGGAAGACCAACTGATCATACTCAGACCAGAAAAGCGCTTTCAACTGCCATCTACAGGATAAGTCAGGGAACTTTTCAAATGGTGGAACATTTTCAAAGGGAAACCAAATCTTATTCTCTGCATTTTATTCCTGAAAATATCGGCAAGTTTTGGCCGATTACCGATAAATCGGTCGGGCCCTAGTGTGTAGGTTTGTAAATGTGTGTGTATAACATGCTAAACCATTTATACTGACCTAAAATCAGATTGTAAACTAATCATTTCTTTTTATATTATTATTATCATTATTATTTGCATATTTTTTTGCATATTATATTTGTGTGTGTGTATGTGTGAGTGTGTGTGTGTAGATGGAGTGTATTATAATATTTGTCCTGCACTGTAATTATATTCACTTAAATAGCTTTTAATTAAAAAAAAAAGGCTCATAAAACAAAAATGAATACAAGCTGAATTATGATGTTTTATAGGTTTTCGGTTTAAGGTTAAAATATCGCGATAAAAAGTGTGTTTGGTGTTTTTAGCAACGTCCACAAAATATTTAAGGCAACGTGATTTCCAATCACATCAGTCTGTGACATTATGGTGAAGTCTACTGAACAGATGAAGAACATGTGAGGTCCAGTAGTGACTTGTTAATTAAACAGATATCTTGTAAATAATGATAATAATTATAGTTAGAATATTAATCGTGATTTTATCCCTGATAGATATTAAAAACCTTTTAAGTCCAACTTCCTTTCATTAATTTTTAAAAATCTGGCTAATTGTGAAACAAAAAATTCAAATGTCACGTACTTTTAACGAGTCTTAAATTTGTTATGATTAAAATGTGATAAATCGATGATGAGATAAGATAATAAGAAAGATTAGATAAGAAACGTCTTTAGTCGTATCAGTCTCATGTCTTTGTATTAAAGGTTCACACTTAAGAGTTAGAAATCCGTGAATCTGAAACGGATAACATGTTAATATTAAATGTCATTTACACACGTTTGTTTCTTTTTATTGGGTTTTCTTTATATTGAAGTATTTTAGTTTAATCTGTCTTATTTATGTTTTATTTCTTGTTGATTTTCTGTCCCTTCTGTGTTACTGGTGTGCATTAGCTGTGTAATTTCCAAATGGAGCTAAATTTAATTGTTTCCTGAAAGAAATAATTCCAGTTTGTTAAATCGATTTTGATGGTAAAATATTGGTTATGAGGATGTTTTTAAAATGTGAAAACTAATGCGTAAAAGTGCACAATTAGGATGTTTGTCTGCCCTTTCCTCTCTCTTATTCTCTCTCTCTCTCTTTCGTGTTTCTACTTTAACTGAGTTTCTTCCTCATGTGGCTTTTACAATATTTGATCAAATTCTCCTGTGATGCTTCCGTAAAGAGGTCTGTTGCTTGTTTATTTTTATTTGTATGTCCAGCAGGTAAATAATAACACTAATAGCCTAATCATAATAAATCGCTCATAACAGAGGTCTGTTCAAAGTGTGTATTTAATCCCGTTTGAATGTGATTTTCGCCTGTTTTTACTCCTGTATCAGGTTTTTAGCAGGTTTGAAAGCTCCACACTCATTCAGCTCATCCTGTCCTCTTTGTATGTTTGGACTCCTCATTTCAAAACTGCACGTGAGCCTTTGTGTCTCCTCTCTCTATGGTCTCGCGCTCTGTTTTAATCCCTCCACGTTGGTAAAATTAGATAAATCTGCCTCCATCCTCCTACCTGCACTCTGGACTCCGTCAGGCCGATCCTCAGCGCCAGCTCCTCGCGCATGAAGATGTCCGGGTAGTGCGTCTTGGCGAAGCTCCTCTCCAGCTCGTTGAGCTGCGCAGGTGTGAATCGGGTCCGGTGCCGCTTCTGTTTCTGGCTCTGCTGCCCTCCGGACTGGTTCGGGTTGTTGTTGTTGTTGTTTTGCTGTTGCTGCTGCTGCTTCTCCTGCTCTTTGCTGTTCACCTGCACCGCGTTGGGTCCACCTCCTCCTCCTCCTCCTCCTCCGCCGCTGCTGATATCATCACCGGGGAGCATCGTCGCTCCCTCCACACCGTCCGGACCCGGACCGAGCTCCCCGGAGTGTCCGCCTGTGTCAGGTCCTCCTCCGCCCAGCCTGCACTTTAAAGCCTCCCTGTGGCCCAGGAGCTCCGCCGCGGCATCCTTCATCCCTGCGCACAAGACAAGCACAGCATGGTAAGAAGAAAACAGAGAGCATTTTGTCTGCTGGAGGAAAAAAAAAGACATGTTAGGTTTAAAGAACATGCAAAAGACTTGGCAGGCAAATACAGTGAAATATAGATATCTGAAAGGTTATTTTCTGCAGGAAAAAGCTTGGCATGCATTAAAAACACAAATGCAGAGAATAGAAATCGTGCAGCTCTTTAAAGCAGAGACACAATCACAGCATGCACACCACAATCTGCTCCTTAAATACTCTTAATTCAATTCGATCCAAAGATATCTTAGAAAATGGTTAAATCAAATTACGCAGTAATATAATAATAATAATTACTTTTCCAATGAATTAAGCGAGTTTAGCTCACTTCAGTCACATTAAGACCATCTAAGAAGCAAATTGACAATTTTCACAGCTTGATTTAAGATGAGAAGTCGCCTCCAGCTTACAGTAGAGTTGAAGACCGGAGTTTGGTGATGATAACTCACCGAGGCGAGCATCCAGGAGGTCGGCATGAGATAGCATTGCGCACCGCTCCAGGGCGAAGTGCTATTCCCACAAAAAAATAAAAAATCTCTATGACTTTAACCTATTTAAGAAATATATATGGCCTAAATGAAAGCAAATTCGGTTTGTGGTTAAAAGGGAGGTTCGTTGCATTATAATGTAGTTTAGAGAAATGGGGAGGCGCTTAACAACGGAATGAACCCATGAGCTTCTCCAAACGAGGACCAATCAGAGCTGAAGCCTGAGGTATGTCAGCCCCGGACCCCTCCACCACCTCCTCCTCCACCTCCTCCATCCTCTCACATCCACAAGTTCATTCCTCCTCATTCCCGTAATTGGCTTTGATTTCTCCTCCAAATTACAGCCAATAAAATAACCTGATTTAATATCTGTGTGAAAGCTTCGACCCGTTCAAGAAGTGTTGGATCACCGCAGTATTTGTTTAATTGCGCGTGCTGTTTTTGAACAGGAAGAGGGGGAACAACATGGCTGCATTAACACCAAATACATAATAAACTCTGCATAATCACAACACAAAAGTGCGTCTACTTCTAGTGCGTTTATGACCTCTTTTTACGCCTCCTGGAGACCAAGTGAACCTCCTCTAATCCCTCTGATTCCCCTCTCAGCCTAACAACAAACTTTATATAATTCTAACCACACTCATTTTCAAGGCCATTAGGCTTTTATGTAATTAGCGCCAAATCCATACACGCCTTTATTGCAAATATCAGAGTAAGATCAGTATAAATTAGTGCTAATTTACTTCTGTTTAGGCCCGACTGTCAGGAAGGGAGGGACTTGTTTTAAATGATGTGTGAGCAAATTAATTCGGCGGAAAGTGGAGGGAGTTGAACACGAGCTCGCCTTTGATAAAGGGGGACACAGTGAGTGCACGTGAATAGCTGACACCTGGGTGGAAACACAAAAGCATGTTTGGATCATTTAAAGGGGGGTTTCATGTCGGATTTTCACAATCTATCCAATTTAAGGTTTCTATTGTGCCAAATGAGACGATGCGTAAATAAAAAAGCTCAAACGTGCGTAATTTAAACCAATCTTTAACGAAAGTAGAAAATTTCACACACACACACAGAGAGACGAGTCTGTCAAATATCTGAGGACCAAAATAAAACCAGACATGTTTTATAGACAGCTGTCAAAACGCTTTTGAGGAGCAGCTTTTTGTTATTCTGTGCGTAAAAAAAGTGGCACAAAGGAGGCGTCCGAGCGTGAACCCGGGGGCTCGTTTGGCTTCTTTTCTTTCACAGTCCTGGCTTCTGTTGCTTCTGCTCATCTTTTATATGTCTGCAATCTGGTGGCACGAGCGAGCGACCGACGCAGACACAGACAGAGCGGCTGGGGGACGGTAGGAGCGGAGGAGTCTGCGGGCGGACGCACACGGAGGAGAGTCCAGCGAAAAGGAGATGCGCGTTTTGGGATGTTTCTTATCCTTCTTTTATTTTTTAAGGTAGACTTTAAAGAGATTTTAGACTGAAACAAAACCCTTTAAATTCTTATATCCTTTATTTTATCAACACATTTTTTTTTTTGCAGAATTATAAACACATAATTGACCATTACGCATTATGTAGTTATTCACTATTACGCATCCTGTATTCGTCCTAATAATTCTGTACAAATTTAATGTGTATTTCTCGCCTCATCGTCTGTTTTACAGCTCCTCGCTGCGCGCTGAGAGCCTCTAAGCATCATTTAAAATCATCACATTGCAGGATGATGGATCGCGCGCCTCATTTTACGACTTTTCAATAGCTCAGTGCTTTTATAGCTGAACAAACACACAGTGGATGACTCCTCTGGTGGCAGCAGGTCATATTTTAACCCAAACAACGAGAGAGGGGATGATGAGGCGTCAGGACGCACGGAATATTTACAGCTGAGGGGCCTAAAAATGAGGGGAAAAAATTCAACTTTGATATTACTACAAAATCTATGTAATATTTACCTGAAAAAAATGATTTTTAAATATATTTTCCACGGTGTTTTTCTCCTAATAATGTATATGTAATGGCTGCAATCGAAATAGGCTGCGTGTAACGTGGTTTATTGAGCCTGTTTGGTGTTTAGAGATTGATTCTTGCAAGATAAAATGGTTTAATCCAGAATTCTGAATCAGGTTATTTAATGCGTTATAGATTTAACGCATTAATCATAATCATTACTGGTTTATTTATTTTCTATATGACCAAATTTGTTGCTTAATACATTCTCCTCCCCGGATATTGTTCTTCCTATCTGAAGCAATGTCCTCAAAGGCATCTTTTCACTTAATAGTGCGAATAGTGTGTGTGTTTTTGTGTGTGAGTGTGTGTTTATGTGTGTGTGTGTTTCGCTGACTTGATAAGACTATAATTAAGGTAAACAAGCAGCAAAGCTACAGTCAGAGCTGCACCTTTCCCCTGCAGCCTCATACAAACACTAACAAGCTCCCATCAATCTCATCCATGACAGAAATATTAAAAATGGACCGGAAAAAAAAATCCAAACGCGAAAGTTAATGCGGTGCATCTGAGTGGAAAGTAGACACTTTCACGCGCCGTGGAGATGAGGAGTGACTTTTAATAAAAACAGAAAATAAAGTAATATAATAGGTCGGGTGTTGTGTGGAGGTGAAGTGTGGAAATGTGGTGCTCATTGCAGGGCTCGATCACGTGACCTTTTCCCTTACAGTACAAACATCCAAACCTCCCCAGGCCTGCAGGTGATTTCTGCTCCCTCCTCTCTTTCCCCCTCTCCCTCTCTCTGCAGTCTGTATTCACTCAATTAGAGATTTCTGAGGAGAAAAACAATCGATCTTCCATCTGCACGAGCCCCAGTTTAACAAATGAGATTCTTGTTTCATGCAGCTGATTTGGTGACAGTCTGCGGGGGATTAGGAGGAATAAGTTACTGTGTTCAGAGAGAAAAAAAGGAAAAGAGGAGGAGAAGAGGCTGATGCTGCAAACACAGAACCGTCTGCTTCTGCAGAGTCAAAAAAAAAGTTGACAGTGGCAAAGTTTGACGGCAAAAAAATGAGGATTTAACGTAAAACGCATTGCTTAGTTTGTCATCAGGACTCCTCTTATTCCACCATGCTCCTTTATAATGAACACATCAACCTTACGACTAAAATTATCGGTTCCTTATAAAAAAAAAAATCTAATAGGCGTTCACTAATCCATGAAACAGAGAGCCCAAAAAACCAGAGCAGGAATAAAATTCACTTTAAATCCTACTTTTGAGGCCTCCATCTCATAGTTACAGCCATATTAAATCTCACAAATCAGATGTAGGTTAATCTTTGTAAAGAAAAAAAGCCTTTCTCGACTAAAAATGCAAATATAAGCACAATTTTACACTCGTTTTATCCTATTGCTACAAAATGCGATAGCATGTATAGCCTAGCTAGCTTATGAAACAGAGACCAAAATTAAAGAGCAGGAATAAAAGTCACTTTAAATCCCATTATAAAGGCCTCCATCTCGCAGTTATAGACATATTAAATCATGCAAATCAAGTGTAGGCTAATCTTTGTTGAGAAAAATTGGCCTCTGTTGATTAAAATGTAGATATAAGCACAATTTTACACACATTTCGTCCTATAGCTACACAATGCGATAACATATATAGCCTAGCTAGCTTATGCGCATTTTATTGTAGCTAGTCGATTGTTTTGGCCTCTTAATAGTTTAAATAATACATACAAAATGTAAATATGCTAAGTTAAGCATGAAATCGTATCCAATATGCTTATTACACCTTCTTCCATATTATATTTTACCCTACAGTTGATTAATATGTAGCTAGCCTAACTGGTATTTTGGCATTTCATAGCTAGCTGCTTAGTTTTATTATTTAACAGTGTTACTTGTTGGTTTTATTTTAATATTAATACCATAACTTCTTTAATATGACCATATTTGTAACAGCCTATCATTTTTACGGGTCAAATATCTTAAACTATTTGAAATTTCACCTGTAAACTAGGTTAGCTAAACTGTATTTGCTAAATGATAATAAAAATATGATGCTACTTTATGATTTCAACTACAAACCAAAGAGTAAGCTAACTTCAAGTTAATCTGAAGTGATAAAATTGTGCAGAATTGTACAAATGACTGTGTGTCATAATCTCCCATTATTCTACCATACAGTTAAGACCAAGGTAGCTAATATACACATTGGTTCTTCCACTTAGTGCTAATTAATGTCTGTTTAAGTTGTGTGATCTTGGTAGTAAAGCAGTAATAAAGAGAATATACTGCAACAGATTTTAATAGGCTATAGCTGTACTCAGTAACAATGGTAAATACTCACCTACTATTGAAGATAAATGCTTGAAACTTGAGTATAACCATTTTTCCACCATAGCAGATATTTATCGGGGCAATATGGTTCTTTTTGCTCTGTTTTAGTTACCTGACACCCTTACGATTCCACATCTAAGATTTTACAAGAACATTAATTTGAGTGTAAATAAGACCTGTTATTTACCTTAGCATACTCTTTAACATTGAAATGCCTATAGGCTACAAGCAGGTATAAGCTACAAACCTTTATTTTACCTACTTTGTTCTGAATACCTTCCAGACTGAATTGACTTTTTGTTCGTGGCACTTTTATTAACTTCCTGGTCATTTGAATAGAGGGTTTCTTTTTAAAACAATATGCCATATTTACCTACTATCACATTATGTCAACCTTCTCTAGTATCCATCCTGCGCATGCTCAGATCAGTCATCCCCCTGCACGGGTCCTCTGGTCATATAAACCCAGATGTAAGCGCCCCTCCGCCGCATCTCATGCCTCAATTAGCGCCGCTGCCCTCTGCACGGACTCGATTAGGCCGTGATTTATCCGAAAGAAATATAATTATAGCTCCAAATAAAATAATCAGCATTGAAGAGCGATTTCCTTAACGAGATGGAGCGGGGTGGAAGCCACGGAGTAGCAGCGCCTCATTAGGGCCCTAATGAGACTTTGGGGTGATCCCGATAATTATCGAAATGTGTAAAATAAGGATCAAGTCAAATGTAACCTTAATTTGTCTGTCAATTGAGTTCATTTATTAGTGGGACTATTTAGGAAGGACTCTGTCAGCCTTTAATACGAGGTGTGTTTTTTATGGACCGTTTGGATAATAGATGTGACTGCAGCAGACAGGCTCTGTTTGACCATTCATAACCAGGAGAAAGAGGAGTCACGTGACTGACAGGGCTGCCCTAAGTGCTGGTGCCTGAACTGGAGAAGTTATAATCCCTCTCTTTGCTCTTATTACAGGAATACCTGCAGATTAAACACACAAATTAAGACTGTAAATTTAATAATTGCCTTTTTAAACTGTCTATCAGTGAGACGAAATCACAAGTGCATCAATATGGATGATTGATAACTTGTAACTTTTTTAAATTAAAATAACAGATCCTCAAGATTTACTTTTTTCGCATATCACTTAAATATGAATACCTGAATTTTCTTTTTTTAAAGCCAAAATAGAAGTTTCAACCTCTTTGACATTCACTGCTCTTCAAAGTTTAGATGAAAATGTTCTTTTTAGCACCTGTAGGGTTTTGAAATTTCATTCTCCATTTGATCAATTTAAATTGAATCCTTGTTTTTTTACTTACAACAGCAAAACTTTCTCACTATTTCACAAATAACAGTCAAAGAGACATTTTAAATAGAATAGCACCTCTTTCATTCACACTCCAGACTCTTTACTTGAGTTGTCCTTCACAGGTGCATCATGGACTTCAGGCTGTAAGGATCTGACTTCTTCACTTGGTTCTCCATGAGGACATCATCTCAGAGACTGAACAGGAACTTAGTGTACAGGACAAATAACACAGCAAGATAATGTGAAAATCAAAGACAGGATCCCAGTCCCCTGTGCCCAGTTTGTGCTCAAATAGGATGCAGTGTTTCCCCTCAGTGAATGAAGGTGCTGTGGTTGCAACATCCTGCAAACATCCACCACAAAAAGACCTCTGCAGATGCAGCTACAGTTTATGACACCGTGAAAGAAGGCACCAAGAGGACAAGATGTGGAGGGAGCTCTTGTTTTGCATTTTCATAATATAGCCAATACTAAAAACAAAGTTAAAATGTGAAAAAAACCTTAATGTTTTTATCATACTAGGCAATAAAACTGACAGTCCCACTTTATTCTTGTATTACTAAAAAAGACCTTCCTCTGGTTTCCTTGCTCACAGTCCTCAGTAACTAGAAAAAATGTCAAATTAATCAAAACATTACTCACAAAAATCATTGCTTTTCATAACCTGATGTGCAGTTTATCCACTAAGTCACGCGACTCCAAATCAATCACGCAGCAGACAAACTAAAGAAAGAAAGAGACGATAGGATAGGTACGTGCGTGTTTAATCATGTCTATGAGTCAATGAAGACAGTGTGTTAGTAAGAAGAGTAAAACCTTCAGAAAAAACTGATCTAAATCGAATGTTTTCATGTACTCTTTGGGGTTTTACACACAGGAGACGATCGATCAGATGTGGTGGCACGTTAACAGTAAACAGTAGACATAATCACATCAAGAAAAGAGAACAGGTTCAGTTCGGCTCCACGGGTGCGAGCAGGGCCTGACGAAAGGAATGGACATTTTAGAGCGAGTGAAATCTCCCAGTGAGAACAGAAACCAGAGCAGGAATCATCCTTCAAGCTTCACTGAGTCCAACATGTTTCTAGCCTCTTTGTACTCCTCTGATTCCCCCAAATCCTCCTCAGCTTCCTGCAAGGACACAAACACACAAAAACACACACAAAAGGGTTATCGTTGATTGACAGTTTTGAGAAATACCAACACACCTAAACAAAACAAAGAATAATAGACAAGCACTTAGAAAAAAATCAACAACTTTATTCATCTTTGTCATACGTTTTTCTGAACCCGATGCCAAGTGTTGTTATTGTTGACGATTAAAAGAGCTGATTGTCCGATTAGCACGCCTTGACCACGTCCTCCATTTTTATGAAATAAAAGTAGTGTCTTACTTTATTGAGGTCAAGAGTGCATTCAATGGTCTGGTTACGCAGTGGGCGCCCTCTGCTGGATCCAATAGTAAGCTACTTCAGGCGGCCTGATGCGCTAGTATACTCCACCATATTTACTTGTTTCATTGTTTGGTTGCACGTTGTGGTTTAACGTGCAAACTTACTATTCAGAAATGTTGTTTTAACTCCATTTGGACAAATGTGCAAAAAAACATTTTCTTAATGATACTTTGGTTTCAGCGCTGACTCTTATATCTATGGAAGAGGGTTAGGTCCACTGAAAAAACAAAGAAAGAAAAAAAGGTGAGATAACTTTTTTTTTTGTATTATTCTGAGAAAAAAAAATCTGAATTCCTAGATTTAAGTCAGAAATCTGACTAAAATCTCAGAATTCTTTAATCCCAGAATTCTGAGATTAAACAATTATGACTTGAAATCAATTGGACCTTTTTTTCCTCCCCCCAGAAGCCTTAATTCTCTTCTGTACATACCTTGTTACCTCTAAATTGGATAAATACTCTAAGGATTTAAAACAATAACAGTTACACTGAGTGGTGTTCTTTTAACCCTCCTAAGCAGACTTGAGTTAAAGATAAAAGTCTGACACATCTTCTCCATACAGCGTCCTTATTTATCCTTCGATTCATTTACTCTCTTCAGTTGAAATACATTCTCAGAGCCACACAATAATCAACTTGCGGCAACAACATCACATTCAGCAGAGCAAACGGTACCAGAGCATCTTTACTTCAGTTAGTATCACTTAACTTGGATCTAAACTTAGCAGTTCGGGGCTGGAGGGAGGGGGTTATGTCACAGTTTGGTGTCCATGGCCTTTAATCAAGTGTATGTGAGTTCCTGTGGTGGTCACCCCGGTGACAGCGCTGCTAATGAACTGTGATGAGCGTGTGCATATGTGCATGTCTGTTTAAAAAGACGACAGAAAAGGAGGCTGAGTGATAAGGAAGGGGACATGTTGCTAATTCCAGGTCAGCTCTCATGTGAGTGACTCGCAGCAGCAGCTGCCTGACTGCTGCTCGGCATTAATTGAGATGACCCTGAGACATGCATGCTTATGTTTGCTTCGCACCATATCAACTTCAGTCCTGGAAGGATTAGCACACCATGGCTAATTGGTGTAACATGTGCGACTTGAGTATATTCAAATTCAAGATCAGCAGCATCACAAACAAACAAGCTTTGTGTCGTCAAGCAGAAAGTTTTCTTTAGTCTGCTTCGCTGGTACTGCACGGTGACTTCACACTTGTCCACAGGAAATACGGGATTAAGTTTGATATATTTCAAACGTCATTATTAATGTGGAAGTATATCAGAACTATCGTTTAACAGTAAACATATACAGTGATGGACAGGCAAACAGAGTATAAACGTTTGAATGAATGCGGAAATTCACATCTGATAACTGCCTCGTGTATTTATAAACACCAATTCAAGATGTTATTATTCAATCACACTTCTTATGACTTGAATCCTCAGGTCTGTTATTCGTGGGTTTAACCACACTTCCCTAAGTGCTCTGCAGGTGCAAACACTAAGATTGGACGCTCTGCAGGACACCCGTCTCATTAATATTCTGTTTATACAGCAGTAACTTTTACGAGCGCCAAACAAAAGTCATGCTGCTAGCTGATTCTTGACTCTCTGAGTGTCTGCTCTGCAGCTTTACGTTGGTGTTTCTGTGTTGCAGCACTGTGGCGTGCATGTTTGCATGATTCCAATGATTGCATGTGCACAGTCTCAGGATTTTTACTCCAGCCTGTATTTCTACGACCCTGCGCGAACATTTTCCTCTTTTGCTTTTGGATGCAGTTCGGATTCTTCTTCTTTTGTTTTTTATTCAGTTAGCATCAACTTTTGGATGTGCTCCAGCCATCACCTGACACCGTCTAGTACAGCATTGAGACCAGGCTACAAAAAGTGAAGAAAATTTATATTTTTTTAAAGTATTTTTTTGGCGACTTTTGATCTTTATTGATGAAAGGGTGAAGTGTGTGTGTGTGTGTGTGTGTGTGTGTGTGTGTGTGTGTTTTGTGTGTGTGTGTGTGTGTGTGTGTGTGGGGGGGGGGGGGGGGCATGGTGCTAACCCACTCTGCCACCCAAAAAAAAAAAATGTGAAGAAAATTAATTTTTAGGATGATTAATGATAAAATAAACTAATGAATATTTAAAATGATTAAAATGATAAGCTAACTCTATCAGCAATTATCAAGAAAGTGCCAAAACACTCAGTTAGAGATAACTTAAAGACAACAGCATCAGAGCAGTCACTGTTACTCAGATGATTAAATATTCTTAAAGATAAAATAACATTTTACTCACCTTCAATATTTTAATTTAAATGTTAATCTTTCTAGATTGAGAGTTTAATCGTCCAGAGTCTGATTTTGAAGTTATGGGAGAAACGAGATGAGCTAAAGTTAGCTGAGCGGAGCGTCACAAAGACACTCTTTACATTCATCAACTTTCTTCTTTTTAACTGTTTTCTTCAGGTTGTTTTTGCTTCAAGAGGAGAAGACTTCTTCTGATTTTTCACTCTGTGAGAGATGATGACTGATTTCCAGCTCGCCTCTTTGTCTCTTTTTGATTTTGCACGAAGATTTTTACTTTTCGAGAAAACAGATTTTATTTTTCTCCAGTTCCTGTGTCTCTTTATAGACTTGAGCCGTGTGCTAAAGTCTATAAACAGACACTTTTATTCACAGATATACGAGACACAAACAAAAAGGAGTAACAGCTCGGTGGCAGAGTTTCAGCTCATGAAAAGTACTTGTTTCTGTCACACTGTGCTGTTAGTACCTGACAAATACAATTACTCTGTGTCAGTTATCAACACGGCGATAAATTAGTCACAGTGGAAGCATGAAAATAAACTTATCAGGAGTTTCATCAAAACAGTTTTCTCATGTTGTGATTTAAATCACAGATTTTTAACCCCTTCAATAAACAGCTGTTGTTGTGTGACTTACTAATAACTGAAGCAGGTCTGCGTGTGCCACAGCCAGACGGCGGTGGCAGTCTGGGATCATCATTCTGGACTCCTGCAAAACCTCCATCTGAAAGCACACAGAGACAACGACAGTGTTTATTATTAAAACCCAACCCCGCGCAAAATCATCAGATTGTAATTATTTGTTTGACTGCAGAGGATTAATTTCAAACTGGAGAAAGAGGAATATTCGTCGGCTGTTTCTCTTGTTCCTGACAGATCTGTGCAGGGTGTCCCACATACACTCCGTGTGGTTAACATCTCCCAACAAGCCAGCGCTATGAAAAATGTTATTGAGTTATCGATCTGGCGGGGAGTTGGGCAGCAGGGGAGCGCCTCGATCTGACTGCACACCTGGATAAATGAAGAAACCCTGAGCCGAGGGTGCGGTGATCAGGCGTAAAGAGGTTTTACTACACCGCGAGTGAAAGTGTGTTACAGCTGGAGGGAACTTTCACAGCCGCGGCTAATGTGGAATTCCCCCAGCTGGCACCCTAAAGAGCAGAGAGGAGCTGGCTAACGCTGTCAGACACACTCACTCATGACAGATGCTTCCTCACCTGGCCCTCTGTTGGGCTGGAAAAGTCAAAACATGGATGCATTTACACGGCTCTGCACACTAACAGGCACTCGGATGAACTCATACACAGGCAGGCTGGCAGGAGAACTGACACGCCTGAAAAACAGCAGACAACTAGTGGAGTTTGTTGCCGTCCAGATGTGACAAGGTGAGGCGGCGTAAGCAGAGTGCTGCAGAAACAGAGAAAAGTCACGGTGCCCTCTCAGTGCAGTGGAATGATCCCATCAGTGCAGGATAAAGACGACACTTACAGCGTATTGATTCCATTAAAATAAAAACCTCTAATCCATCCTGCCGCAGACCTCTCATCTCCAACCATAATCCATCTGGCCTCCCAATCTCCCCGTTTAACACCAGCCAAGCCCGCAGCTCAGTCGGTGCCGCCGCGCTATGAATGAACAAACAAAACAAAACACAGGCTGAATTTTAATGCTTACCAGTAAACATTATCGGAGGGGCTGCCAACAACTCTCTGGTTCTTCCCTGCCAGATTCTAAATCTAGATTAGCTGGGGTCTGGTACTGGTTTACTGTGACCACTGTTCCCAGAATACAGAGACAACATTGGAATAAAGTTTGGTACTTTTAATTCAACTAGTTATCAATCATTTCCGGCCTTTACCTTCCCTCCGCAAACAGCTGATTCCTGAAATAGTCACAGGCACTATTAAACCTGTGAAAATACAAGTCACAGGTTTAACCGTGGACTGATGCGTCGCCAACATGTCATGGAGAGAGGAGAGCAGGGAGAGGAGCAGGAGGAGACAGGTGTGTGCAAAGTGTGTGTGCCTGAAAAGCAAGGGACAGCAAAAGCATAAAATGCGTCTCCTTGTGTTATATGTTCCCTCATGTGTCACAACCCAGCTTGTGAAGGTAAAGGACGCAACATAAAACCTTGGGTCCGTAATGTAGAAATATGTATTTATCGCAAGAACAGAGGGATGTGGAGTACTGCTCAAAGGAGCAAATAAACACAACAAAAGGCGACTCTAAACTAGAGTGGAAAAAAAAAGTTACTTAAATTAACTCAAAACAGACGGTGAGCAGCTCCCTATCCCTTACAATTCAACACACAAAAAATTATACAATTAAACCAACACAGATTTCCTAACAAAGGGTGTAGTGAACGTGAGTGTCTGCCCCTGAAGCACTCCAATCGGCAGCCTCTTGGACCTGACGACACTCCTCCCCGATTGGTTCTGCAGATTCGGCCCATGACCCAATCAGCAGGTTGTTCCTATAGGATGCCATCCACTCACAGACAAACGCAAACAAACACTACCAAATATAGTGGGTGACATGTGTACACCCCGAGAGCGGGGACGCCACTGCAGCCATAACATCATGTTTTTATGGCACACGATAGGGCTGAGCGATAAACCGAAGATTTACCGATACCGAAATTTAAGACAATAACCGACATCATGTCACCCATATTGGTATATTTGGTGTCAAAAAATAAATAAATAAAAGTTGGTTTTGGATGTGATGTGTGTAGGTAGGCTCTGGTCTCGTGTCCCATAAGACGCTGTCCTACGTCAGAGGCGTGACTCCACCCCATCCAGTCCGTAATAAAGAGGGAAAGCCAGGTGAGGAGATGGAGGACGGTTCAAAAGTTGTAGACAAAGTTCATGTGGGAGGGGGTGAGCATCTTATGGAGTAGTTATTGTCCATTTATTGTTATCGAGGTGAACTGATCAATATATCATGACATTGATTTGAGGCCATATCGCCCAGCCCTACTGCATACAGTTTAATTACAACACAAATTTCTGTCTTTGCTTGCGGACGGCAACATAAGAAAGAAATCACATTTAGAAAAAGGTGAAAACTCTTCCAACGTTCATTAAAAACAACAATTACAACATTACACGCAGCACATTTCTGTCTTCAACTTCCTGCACTACTTCCTCCAGTGTGCAGATAAATGATGGAGGGCCAGCAGGCACAGTGACAGATAATGGAAAGTAGGTTAGGGATACTAAATCACCAGCATGTGTCAGTAATTATCAAAGTCCTCTAAAGTAACATGATATAATTACATCTGCATGAGGCAGATTACAAAATCACTAATGATTCTCCTCTCAAAACCTAATTCTTCATTATCACTGTGGACCGACCTCATTACATGACTGAGGGGCGGCTCAAATCAGTGAGAGAGGATTCACTTCCTGCATGTGATAAATGCTCAAAGCAGAGATCTTCAAATTAAGACGCATGATTGTTGTGCAGATTAAAGGACGCCAGACTCAGGAGCCACATACCTGTTTCTTGATGACATAATCGTCTCCTTCCTCCGCTTTCAGGCGCTCGACCTTCTCTTCCTGCTGCTTGGCCTCGGTTTTGTACGCTATCTCCTCTTTCGCCAGCCTGCAGAAGACAGGAAGAGAGGAAAAGACGGTTCATCGTCAGAGGCGGTGACACAGTGTCGAAACATAAATGCACAGCCGCTCAGACGGATAATATAAGGAGAGCCGTGAAAAGGCAGGCTGTGATGGTCACCTTTTACAGACAAGGCCATTCATCCTCATTCTCTCCAACGCTCCTCTGACTGAGGGGGACACACTGAGATCATCTCCCGCAGGATGGGAAGATGCACACACCTCAATAACAACAAGGGAACGCATCATTCCTCCTCACAGAGTCCTGCCATCCAAGAGGAGATCAGCTTTACTCTGTGTATTCTCATCTAGAGCGGCTTAAGATGGGATATACTTGCATATCATAGAAACGTCCCTGACGCCTGAGGAAAACGAGCTCCTGAAATTGAACTATGATGCTCATCTGACATGAAAAAATGTTTTATATCTTTGACAACCCTTGACACTTTTACACTACAACAGGATGAAGATGTAGGTGCTTTCTGTAGGCACACGGCATGATGAGTATGGGTCAGTCACTGTTTTTAAAGTATGAGAAAAAAACTTAAAAGATCATAAAAAAGTAGGACTAAAATTATTTTGTCAAGTAATTTATTTTCATATTTAAAACCAGCACTCACAGCAGAGTCCTCCCCGTCTCTCACTGAGGTGAATATACGCTCCAGCTGATCGTCAGTCCTCCTCCTGCCAGTACAGGAGTCGCCTTTTTACCGCCTTTCTAGGACTTAAGCTTGGCTGTTTCTTCTCATTCTTAAAATATCAGCAGAGAAATGTTTTCCTGCAAGAGCAAACTTCACATCCTGGCAGTGCTCAGATTGAACGGTTTCCTCTGTGCTGCCATGCAGGGCTGTGTCCAGACTTTGTGACTAAGGTGGAACAACTGAGGCACTGACACAGGCAGGGGTGGCCGGGAAAACGGAGGGGTGCACCAAATTATTGCCATTCACTAGGGGTGGGGGAAAAAAATAGCTACAGCATTGTATTGTGATATTTTGTCTGGTATTATCCGTCTCATTTACCAAGTATCGATTTTTTAAATTAATTGCTAATGAAGTCAAATCTATGATAATGGAAGAAATAAAATCAACTGTTTGTCCAATGAGGTTGGCAGAGGTGACACCAGATTTGCCAGATGTGCGTCATGAAAATAAAACAAAGCGTAAATAGGACAAACATAAAGGAAATACAAATGCTAAATTATCTTAACAGTTGAAAAAATTACATATATCGTAATATATTGTATCGCAATACTCACTGTATTGCAAAATGTTAAAAATCGCAATAACATCGTACTGTGGCCGAAGTATCATGATAATATCGTATCGTGGGGCCACTGGTGATTCCCACCCCTAGCATTCACCCACTCTATCTTCACTATCTACTTTAACAACTATCATTAGGGATATCTGACTTCTGTGTACAAGATGAATGTGTAATGCAATACGTTCAACAGTGGAGTGACTAAAAATGCAATAAGAAATAATGTGATAAAAGGAGTAAAATAAAAACTAAAACAATCCTGAGACCCTGATTTCATACATAAATGAGTTGGAACACCTATTTGTTTTTCCTAGGGGAGCATAGTAGCGCCTCCCAGAGGACATAAGAGAAAAGTCTAGTCTGTATAACCACCTCTTCCCAATACATCATCCTTTCATTGCTCTTCTACTGCCGTGTTGAGTTCACACACCCGCCACACCAACAAAAACTAAATTTGTCTTTAACTGTACGGTGCCCTCCAGCTCACAGCTGATCACTGTGCTCATTTGAGTCCTTTATCCATCCTCAAACACACACATCTTCACACACCCACACACTACTACTCCCTTTTTAGAGATTAATTGATCATCAATTTAGTCCCTAATTCAGACCAAGTCAGGTGGTAAATGGGCCTCTTTTCCTTGATTGTTAGTGAAAATGGGCCTGAGTACATTGATAAATTTTGATTATTTATCAATTACGGCCCAAATGGAACTAAATCTATTAAACAGATTCTGACCCTGATTGGCATAATGGAGTTTGAAAATATGGCTATTGATAATGATTCCCGGCTAATAGTCTTTTTCCGGCTGTGCTCCTGCTTGTCGGAATGACAACACAAATTTAATTTTTCATAAAATCAGCTGTGTGTGCGTAAGTGAGTGATCCTTCATTAATCAGTCACATTACCGGAGACCCTTCCCTCCGTGTTGCTCTGCTCCTTGCTTAGCCGAGGAAGCCAACGGCACTCTGTCATATTTTACATCAATTACCACTCATTCTGATCCGCCTCCATCAAGAAGCTTTTAAAAACGGGCCGTGTGTGTGCGCACTCGCCGGCTTGATGCAGAGTGAGTGATGTCACCTGTGTGGAGTCAAAGACGGTGGCAGAGAGAGGAGAAAGATGGAGGAGCGAGGCTGGAATCATTTGAATAAAACTGAAGGACAGTCTAATAACAAAATGTCCATTCCTCCCCTTCCACTCCTGATGTTAATTTCTTATTTCTCCCAGACTTGGAGCGCCGTGTGAATGAGGGGTGGGGTCGTGGCTGGTTTTAAATAGACCTGCCACCTCAGGCTTAATGGAAAAGGCAGCTCTCTGGAAAATAGAAAAAAAGGGAATTAGAGCCAGCCGACACACACATTCGGCCGCCCGCCTCCTCTAGCACTGTATTTTTGAGCCGCGGTGTAGTCTGTGCTGGGACCGGAATGACAAAGGCAAATTACTGTTGTCATTTTATTAAGGGCATCCGCCTCGCTAGGGCAGAAAAGGCACTGACTGGAATGTGTAGAAGCCACTGGAAATAGGCCCGGCTAAAAGAGCAGGCAGGTTTCCTCTAAACTCCGATATAGAAGGAGGAGGAGGAGGAGGAGAAGACTGAGGAGGGAGGACGCGAGATTATGAAGAAACAAAGAGCATTGGTAGTCTTTTATAGCTTAATTTTGAAGGTCCATGTCAAACTGGTGCTACTTGCCTAAAAAAGTGCGTGTTGGACATTGAACCTCCCACTTAGACAACCTCAATAAAAGCGGTGAAACATCCATCATAACAATGTTAAACTTGAACAATTATTATCACGCAGTAGACATACCTGCCAACATTTGGGTTATAAAATCCAGGAGATTCTAGCGGCGCACGCTGGGCAGTTTTGGGGCTACCTCGTACGGTGGATATGAGCTAATTATGAGAGTATTTGTAGTTAAATTGCTCATCCAAATAAGTAAAAGTGAAGCTGCACACTTTTTTGTTTTAACAATAACAAATGTTAATAAATATAATAATAGTTAGTTACCATATGCCTATGATACAAACTTATTTAGTCCACTAATATTAGTGTTTAAGTCCTCATATGTTTTACATGCTGTCTCATATGAGGCTCTCTGAACATCTGTGCGTGCAATACAGCACTCTTTTATCTGAGGCTGCCCTGAATGCATCACCCCGAGACAGTGCACGACTATCAATGTAAATATTGAATCTCGCATTTGTTTCCCTTTCACTGAAGGGTTCATTTGGCAACAAACACTGCTTAAATATAGTTTACAGCTTAAATCGTCCTGAATCATCCCAAATTGTAAAGTCAAAGTATCAATCCGGTGTCTGTGAGGCTCAGCAGAAACACAGGACAATCTTTGGTTGTCTGGAAACCTGGAAACTTTGGGCAAATACAGTGATCCGATTCCTGAATGAATGTGGATCATCAAACTACGGGAGATTTTCTGGAGAAATGTCAATAGGGGAGGTGGGCAGGAGATAAGTCTGAAATACAGGAGAGTCCTGGGAAAAACTGGAGCGTTGGCAGGTATGGCAGTAGATCTTCTATGAGCTAGCTGAAATCTCTTTTTCAGTGATTATTAGTAGATCTTGAGAAAAGTAACTGAAATTTGGAACTGAAATATATTCACAGTATAAACAAGAAACTCTCCATCAAAATTGAGAATTTAAGTATAATAGAATATCTGGCATCTGAATTCTAGCCAATCAGAAATTGTTGTGGGTGGAGCAATAGTTGAGACAAAGCATTGTAAGGAAATCGACACACCAACAGTGGAGCTAAAATAGTACAGTTAGAGAATCAGCAAACATGACCCTGCTATGATAAAACATTTCTATGATATTATTATTATTATCCTGTTTATATATCGTGCAATCTCACCCTATCATTTGCCTTGAGTTCATTTGGTAAACCTGAAAATATTAGAGAGATCACAGACAGTCCTGGTTGATGAAGTACATTATCCTTGTGCTCTTTAAGATGATCCTCTCTGGGAAATCCAGCCTCCGTCATTACCACCTCAGCGAGCCTGTTTGTAATCTGAGCCTCATCAAAACACAATCGATAGCACATTACACTGTCTCCATTGACAGGGGGAATTAGAGGTCTGCCTGATGGACGAGAGATCCTCTCAGACCATCACACACACACGACTATTCAGAGCCCATTATCCCAGCAGACCTGTGTTTTCCATTCCAGCATGGTAAATCTGGCTATTGTAGAAATTTGGGCGTGGATACGACTCTATAAATAGACCGGCTTAACTGGATGATGAGCCTGACAGGTCCTACATCAAAAAGACTCTGTTTTGTCCCATTTTAAATCTGTCTAGACATCATGTACAAAACAAATTTATTTAAAAGGTACATGTGCTGTCAGAGATATACGATCACACAACAAATCCTTAGGTTAGAAAAGAGAAAGTATTCCTTCAAATCTTCAGCCCAATCTAACCTTCTCAGAATTAGTTTCCATATGCTTGCTACAATAAATAAAAGCCCTTAGTGGACACACATTCCTGCATGTAAGCAACTTAGCTTTTTTTTCTGGGGATGTCAGATGATCATGACATGCACTGCCAGAGTTGCAAGAGCACAAAGCAAACCTTGTATCTAATATAACAAACGCTAAACTGTGTTTGTGTTTTGTTGAGGTGATGTTATCATACTTGTGCACTATAAACCTCTATGGTTGAACAGAGTATCCGCAGAGCGAACAGACCCGGCAATTCACGACACAGAAGGATGATGGTTCTCCACTTGGGCACTCATGGCTAAATCTAGGGTTCATGTCCGTTGCATAAAGCATACAAACTTCACCACAGCCTTAAAAAAATATTGAGCAATCAAAAAAGAATCATTGTGGGATATGTAACCTAACACTGGTCTTATTTCCTAACCAAGGTGTCTGTGCTTGTAGACTCCCAGTTGCCATTTTATTCTATAATTGGTTGATCAAATTACTTTCTTACAAATTCATGAATATTCTGTTTGATTTCTCTGGATGTGGATTTATGTAGGAAGCTGTCCAAGAAGGAAAAAGGGATTGTTTTTTTTAAAGATGCAAATCTGGAAATCTGCAGGATGTGACTTTAAAAATGTAAATAATAATTTCTAAATAAACAGGTTAGCAGGATTTACATTCATGTTTTCTTGACTGCACTGGTGCAACTTCTATCTATATCTATATCTATCTATACTTTGACTCAAGTACTTAAGTTGTGTATTCATCTATCACTAGGAAAGGGAATAACTAAGCTGTAGATGCTATTGTGAAAGGGCCAGTAATGGTGATAACATGACTGTGCATTTCTTAAATGTCCTACATGATAAGTTAGGGAAAGCTTTCTTGGACATAAAAACAAGTTAACAACCAAAACATGTCGTAATAATCACAAAAAAGAAATAATAGTAGCTTAAAAAACTATTATAAATACAACCGAGTTAAGACTTAAACTTGCAGCTCAGCTGAAGCTGTTACCTACATTTTTTGTATTTATTTTATGTTTCTTAGTAAACTTTAAAGTCAAATACAACATGTTGAGGCTCTACTGAGTGTACGGTTTAGCATCAACATCCCTGACAGTTTCAAATACCTGCCTAAGACCCTAAATACACATCACTGACAGGCTAACTGCTAGCGTTAGCATCGCTACTGCAACTTACGTTAAACATGATTTCTGGGCAACGCTACTTTTCTTAAACATACGAGAAAGTCAAACATGTGCTGCCAAACAGTAATACAGTACAGCAACTGAAAATAAAACAAACTACAATTCATTTATCCACAGGCCGCCCTGACACACCGGTATAGAGTAGGCAGAGTGTCCGACAAACACTCCTCCTTCGCGGGCCTGTTAGCATTGCTAAGCTACAGAGCCGCTAACGTTAGCCTAATGTTAACGGCTCCTGTGACAAGCACAATCATTCCCAACCATAAAGAGGAGACTCTTACCTCTTAACGATACCAGTCTTGATCTTTATCTGCCGTATTCTTGGATCCATAGCTGTATTGTGGGTTCTGTTCGGGTGAACCGGGCTGCTGCTGCTGCTGCTGTTGCTAACTGTGTAAAAACGGCGTGGAGGTGGAAGTCTCAAACCAGGGCTGACAAGCTGCTCGCAGATAAATCGATCTCTCAGAGTGGATGATTATCGAGTGAGTGGATCAGGATGACAAGTGCAGTGAGGCAAACAGAGTGGAGAGTGAGAGCTCAGGTCCTCATTGACTGACACTGCACCCACAAATCTGCTCTAACATTTCCTCCCTTTCACTCAACTGTGTTTCCATCGCAAATCCACTTACTTTGCAGTTTCATGCTTTCGAAGAATTTAAAAATACTCAAAGTATTTTTATTGTAAACGTTTTTTAAGCTGTATCCATGTGAAATACTTGAAAATAACCAGACTATAACTAACTAACTCAGTAAAGTTAAAGGGATATTCCGGCATAAAATTTATTTAGGGTCAAACACACTGTAACACCGAGTTAGACACCTCCTCGAGAGATAAATGTTGCAGACCGCTTCCTTCTCTAGTCATACTAACTTTAGTAACGACTGCAGGATAGCAATACACAGTGGTCTACTTCTCCACGCACAAGCCTCAACCAAAAAGCCACTCTATAGCCACAAATAATGCTCAGAACAGCACCTAACTTCATCAACAGTACATATAGGGTCCTAGCCACAGCACTAGCCACCAAACATCTTTTTAACTTTGCCTTATTTCTTTAGCAAAAAGACTAAACACAATTCACCTACTCTCTTCCGGCAGCCGCTTGTTTATAGCGAGACCTCAGGCCAGTCCATTACAGACTACAGCGGGGTGGCGCAGCCCAAGGAAGAACATTTATGATCATTACTTCATGGAAATGCAATCAGACTGTGACACTAAGACAGGAGAACTACCACGTCTGCAGTGCAAAATGATTAATATGATGATTATTACTTCAAGGAAATGATAAAGTAATGATCATAAGTAGTCTGTAATGGACTGGCGCTACAAATAAGCGGCTGCTGAAAGAGAGTAGGTGAGTTGTGTTTGGTCTCTTTGCTACAGAAATTAGGCAAAGTTAAAAAGATGTTTGGTGGCTAGTGCTATGGCTAGGACCCTATATGTATTATTGATGAAGTTAGGTGCTGTTCTGATCATTATTTGTGGCTATAGAGTGGAGTTTTGGTTGAGGATTGTTTATGGCCGCCGTGTATTGCTATCGTGCGGTTGTTACTAAAGTTGGTATAACTAGAGAAGCAAGCGGTCGGCAACATTCATCTCTTTAAGGGAGTGTCTAACTCGATGTTTCAGTGTGTTTGACCCTAATTTAATTTTACGCCGCGTCCCTTTAAGCATACATGGATGTGTTTATTATAAAACAGATCTATCTATCTATCTATCTATCTATCTATCTATCTATCTATCTATCTATCTATCTATCTATCTATCTATCTAAACAGGACTTTTCTTGTACCTGGAGTCTCCTGTATAAAGATCTCAGGAGTTCACTCATACAGTCGTGCTCTCAATGATCACTCTGATCTGACTGCAGACCCCGAAAGAAAACACAAGACCTCACTTTTGCTCAGTTTGATGTCCCCTTTAATGTGCTGAATGTGTAAATACAGTGTGATAGTGATCGATTTAAATGACACTTTTTGCAACCCTGTAACCTGACCGCTCCCCCTGACTATCTATGTGTGGTAATTCTCTGAATATAAGACACTCTGTAAGTTCAGCTCAGAATAAATGTGTTTTTATATTCACACAGTTTATCACTTAAGCTAAACAATTGACATGGCTCATAAAGCTGTGCTACAAAGACGGCCCGCTCGATATCATTTGAATCTTTGTGCATCTGATATTGATTCGTCTGATCTATGAAAAAGAATCAATTTCATAGTTTTCTACAGGGATGCTTTTTTCTTTGCAAAAAAAAAAAAAAAAAAAAAGCATTTTATCACAATTCAGTCCTCAATCTGCCAACACCATTAAAAGTTTGAGCTAGTTTACGACTTTAACAATCCTCCTCCATAATGCCACAATATTAATTATAGACTATATGATAACACGACTTTAATGTCCTAAGTGTTCAAATCTACAACAAATGAAGGGAGTAGCTGTCAAGTGAAGGTGGAAGTGTTTAGTATGATGAAGACAGGTTATTTATACTCTTTCTCAAGTTAAGAAAACCATCTTTGCAAATCAAGAAGTGATCTGAATCTGCTGTATGCATGAAAAAAAATTGACGTTAAATGTGTCCTTACTTTCAGATTTAATCGAATAAGTTTTGCAAAAATATTATTGATGAAAATGATTTATATGTTGCTTCTTTGTTGTGTCGTGGTTTAAAGACACACACAGGGATAGAAAATTTTTGAGGCAGCAAGGACAGTAAGACTGTGTACACTGTGTTTGTCTGTATGTATGTGTACCAACATACTTCATAACCAACCCTGCACAGGTCAGTGCCCCAGTTTGGCCCCATCAGAGAGTCTGGACACGCCCCTGAACTGTGCTGCAGCTGTTTCACTTCCACAATATTTCACTTTTACTGAGCTCATTACATTTTCACATAGGGAGTCTCACATTTTATTGCATACTTTGACCACATAGGTTGTAATCATTTAAACTCAATTCTCCATCGTTTCTGATTGAATTTTGGAATCCTAACCAGGGACAGGGGGGTTGCTGATTCGGGATGGATAGAAACAGGTATGCATGGCTAATTCTTACTAATGAAAAAAGAAAGAAAAATGAGACAAATAAAATATTGAATACCTCATATTTATCCATAATTCTTGCCTAATACCTCATTTTACAAACAAAAATAAATGATCTTTTAATATTCAACCACCATGACATTAAAAGAATAGAATTTTCATCATTTTCATATATTATATGTATTTTTTATAAATGTATGCTATAGATGCATGATATTGAATTTTTGTCAGATGCCTTTATATTTTTTGAACTCATTTTGACCCCAATGCTAATATTGACACATACATACACACCGTCATGACTTTAGCTCTAACGATCACTGAGTCTGCCCTGTCATTGCATTTATTTGTGTTAATCTTATTGTAACAGTCTTTTTGTTCCAGAAACAGACATAAAACAGGACAAAAGCAGCTGATTCTATGATAACATATTCTTTTTTAAATGTATACGTTCAGTTTTGTGCCTGCTGTCTGATCATTACACTCAAATACAGTCTATGCGCTCATGCGTGAAATTTATTTGCTTTATATGTAAGCTGTCATTGCATGCAGGTATTTAATGCATCACTTTTTACTTTTCCACCAACAATTATATCAGCTGATACAAGGGAAAGAAAAAAGGGGAAACCATATTTCACTTTGTGAATTATTATCCGCTATATTGTTGCTCTACCCATATATATCCTGCTTCTCTAAGACTTGTAATATTCCTTCACCTTTTTCTCATTGTTTTCTTTTAATGAAGATCTCTAAAAAATGATTGGACGTAGAGAAATTAATGATATAATAAATTCTAGGTAAGAAACACTATTACTAAGTGTTTTACATAATTTAATTAGTGCTATAATACACAAATATACAGCAGATCATGTGGTATCAAACAATCATTTGAAAAAGGATCAAACTTCAAAAATGTAAAAACTATTTTAAACCCCATTACAAATATTAGCTTTAAATTCATTAATGTCGTTTTAATGTACAGTACAATGAGTATTAATTGTATGTATGAACCCTGTGTAGCTGCTCCTGTACAGTTGGTAAATCTGAAGTTTCACTTCTCGCTGAAAGGTGTTCAGAAATTACAGAAACATGCAGGAGGATTTCCCTCTAATTCAAGATCATTGTAATGAATCCCTCTTAATTTATATTAAAGTAAGTCTAACCAGGTTAACAGAGGAAGGTGGAAAAGGTTCACTCTCTGCAAACCGGAACGATCCTGTGATGATAGATATTTGATTTGTCATGCGTAAAGGTGGGACAGTATTTCCAAATATTACTCCAAGGTAAAACACACGAGCTTATAAGATGTGTATTTTTCTCTGCTGCAGTAGACATGAATAAAATATGGCGCAGGTTGGTGTGAATGTGTGTGTATGTGTGTGGAAAGGATCTCTCCAGGCCTGCATGCAGCAGTAGAGAAATCCTTTACCGTTTAAATCTCGTGTGATTGCATCTGAGAGGAGGGAAAACCCCGGGCTCTTTCCCCTGCAGCTTCATGGCCGTTGATTATTGGTATTTTCCGAGTTTTCCAAACTAATAAGTGGCACTATCAAGCATTTGGAAGCGCCGGGAGACTACAGACGGGCTGCTCGACTTAATTGATATTGAGCGAGGCGCTGGTAGGCGCGGACGGGGCCGCTGCTGGGTAATTTGCAGTTTAATCAGCGTTTGTAATGAGAGCCGCTGATTAGCGCGGGGTGGAAATAAAAGAGAGTTACAAGGAACGTCTGTCAGAGTCCGGTGATAATTCACGACTAATTGTAATGATTAGAGCAAACTGGATGACTTTGGAGTTTTCTAATGTGCTGCCTCGCTCCTGTGTGTGTGTGTGTGTGCAGCTGTAGTCTGTGGATGTGCATGTGTCTGAGAGAAAGCTATTTATATTCCAAAAAAGAAAAAAAAAAAATATCTGATATCAATTCACTTTGGCAATTTACTCCATCAAAATAGCGTAGAGCATCCGCGTAAAGTGCGCGCGTAGAGTGTGCGTATATACGTGTGCGCGTAAAAGCGTTTGTGTGCGAGAACAAGGCTGAATCACAGAGATTTGATTATGAAAAAAAAACAGCTAATTTATAGAAGGGGGGAGGAAGGAGAGAGGAGGGAGGGGGGAGGAAATCGTTGATGGACTCTGCTGCAGCGGTGAGGCCGAGATGTATTCCTCGAGACGTGCCGCGCGGCCGCTGCTGGAATAGCAAATGAGAAATTAGTGAGAAATGTGTGTATGAACGCCGCCGGTCAATTAGCGAGAGGCGAGAGGGAGGAAGAAGGGGAGGAGGAGGCGAGGAAATCAGCTGGTACTCTCATAGTGCAGATAGCGCCTGGAGAGCGCGTGTGCACACATGCACGCACACACTGAACCTCGTGTCCTCTCCTCTTTAAACAGGCTTTATGTGATTTCCTCTAATAACGGACGGAAATAACGTCTCTGACCGGGATGACGTCAGGCTGTAAGTGTTTAATTATTGGTTGATAATCAGAAGGTATTTTATAAACGCGTAATTGTTTTAAAGGGCCAGTTCACCCAAATTAAAAAAAGACTAATCAAAACACAATTCTTTTATCCCCAGTGACATGAATATAAATTTGCACTTCTGTTAAGATTTTTGTTTTTTTCACAATTGCTTATAAAACTAAGCCGACATACTTTGAGACCAAACCTGCATTTTACTTGTCAGATCTTACAGTAAGACTTTTATCAATGAAACATTGTTTTGGTTGTATAAACTTGATGAATTTGTCGAGACAGGACAAAATTTCCCTTTGAAAGTTCTGATGTGGACCTCACATGTCTATAAATTTATAACAGCATTTAAAGATATTTAAAGAGGTAGCCTATAACTTGTGACTTTCACCTAAAAAAGAAAAAATATCATGTCATGCTGCATATTGTTGCAACTTTTGTTTCTTTTTTCTTCAGATTCTGTTTATATACTGTTTTAACCTTTTTTAAGGTACCATATGATCAGAGTACAGCTGTTGAAAAGTTTTTAAAATATTTCTACATACATTTTTCAACTTTTTCTTTTAATATTTCTGCTTTCATTTCTATTTTTATCGTTATTCTGCGTTCATTGTCTGAGCACCAAAACTCCAAGATAAATTCTCAGTGTGTTCAAACCTACATTTCAATAAATCAGATTCTGAAAAACTGTTGGAATCTACAACAGAGTATTAGGGCCACATGAACAATTCATTTTTATCTATATAAAATTCAATCGTTTATGAGAATAAGGTAAAATATTAATAATTTTCTTCAGGCACTAATTTAAAAAAAACAACAAATTACATTTTCATGAGATTAAAAGGCATGTTGTAACAATAATTAAGTTGCATTTAAGTCATAATAAGGACTTTAATATCATAACAAAATAAACCACGACTTTATTCTAGTAAGAAAACAACTTCTCTAATGTGTCCCTAATAATCGTGGGTGACGATTTAAAATCAAAATGTATTTCTCATGGTCTTCCGCTTCTGTATGTTCATATTTACAGCGAGACAATATCTTAGAGATCTTGTGGTTTTATACTTTAATAACTAAAAATCTGGAGGTCACGCTCAGAAAATCTTTCGGTATGTTAGACAAAAAAATTGTACTCATAGATTTTAATTCTGCTCCAATGTTGACTGTTTCAGAAAAAAAAAATTAAGAAAAACTTCATAATGTGAAAACTTACAGCGAGAAAAGTCTTTTTTTTTTTTTTTATAAACAAAAGCTATTTTCCCACAAGGAGGCACCAAAACTGACACAAACAAAAAATTCCTCACAGGAGCTTTAACACTGATGTAAAACATCAGTTTTTGGTTAAAAATGTCAAAAATGTTATTCTGTGAAGTCAGGGGGGGAAAAAAAACAACAACCCAGAAGCTATTGACCCAATGAGAGTGAGAATCAAATATCTGATGTGTATAAAAACAAATATGTGGGATTTACAGAATGTAAGTTAGGCTCTTTGGTGGTTTCTGGTGCTTCTGTAATGAGCCTCTAGTGGGCATTATTGGAACTGCAGCTCTGAGATCTTCTGTATTGGCGTTAGTACTCAAGACTGGAGGTTTAGCATTTAGCCACTTCCTGGTTAACAATCAACACAGTCAGTCTTATTATTGAGGTTTATGCAACTTATCACGTGGATGTATAGTTATAATACAACATGATAACAATATACGAGTTTTTGTCACAGGTAGATGGCCGCCGAGGAAATATGGTCTACTGTTGACAATTACCAATAAATCTCTGCGGCTTTAGTAGGAGATAAACTGTCAAAATTAAACATTTTGGACCCAGCTGTAAATTTTGGCAGGAAGCCCTTTCACAGTAAAAGCCCTTTTCTATTCTTAGCAAACTTTATAACCCCCTCCTTCTATCGCGGGGAGGCCCATGGGTGCCTGTCTCTATGCAGACACCCTGTTGGCTCCTGAACTCTTCTATTTAAATGCATAAGGCCTCAGTGGGCAGCACACAGCTGACCTGTTTGGTCTCAGGTGTGACGTGCCACCAAAGTGACCTTCTCCATCTGATCCTCTGCTCGGCTACACACCGAGAAAGAGAGGGAGACGGAGCCGGACGGGCCTGCAGGAGCCCAAACGATCGATCGTGCAGGGAGAGGTTATCTATACGAGGTATTTTAATGTCACGGAGTCAGGCCAAATTGATGGTGATAAATATTTGCCGGAAGATTAGGTGAGGGGAGTGTGTCGAGGGCGCTCCATCTCAGACCTGTAACCCCGGCAGAGCTGTTCCTCTCTGTGCCGGATTAGCCCCATCCATCCAGTGTCAATGGCTGTCTTGTTGAGAAAATCAGTGAGTAAACACGGCTGACAGAGAGAGAGAGAGAGAGAGAGCGAGCGAGAGAGAGAGGCAGAGGGAACAGCCTCTCTCTCTGTGTGTGTGTGTGTGTGTGTGTGAAGCTGGTAGAAAGGCGGCTGATTACTCATACAAATAGACTCCAAACTCCGCCTGCTCCCTCCCAAATGTCTTTTCCCTCTCTTCACCTCCTCTCCTCTTTCTCTCCTCTCCAATATTTACTCCCCCCTGCTGTCTCTCAGGACCCCCCTCCCTCCTCCTCCTCCTCTCCCTCTCCTCCCTGTCCTGCTGTTCCCACTTTGTCCCCCATCAATCACTGCGGCATTGTGTCCTGGATGTTATATAGAGTGACTTAATATCCCCTCCTTCATCTCTATTCACTCCCCAAACTGTTCTCCATGAGGGGCCGAGGCTGCAGCCGTGTGAGAAAGGAGGGGGGGGTTAGAGGGAGGAAAGCGAATCAACATCCAAATGTGGAGTCAACCAGTTTTCCTGTAATATAGCACTTCTCACATGTAACTGTCTTATAAATATCTTCAATAAACCACATCAATCTCAATAAACCAAATTAGATTTTGAGAAAGTTGTTATGTTTCAACTTAAGAGTCATATTTAGTAAATATTTAGTTTATGAACATTTGTGGGAGCCAAAATATATTTGTTTAGTTTGATTTCTACTTGGTACGTCACTTCCAGGGAACGTCACTGAGGGGTGTGGTTTGGGATGTTTGGTGGGTTATTTAAATCTCACTGGTGTAGTCAGACAATGGGTCGTTGTAAGCTCTGATAGTTTTCTGTTGACTGTTTTTCATCATTTTTTATCACATCGATTCAGTTTTCTCAATTGTTTTTCCTAACTTGGTAAGATGGATCATAGTCAACTTGAGTAAGATCCTTAATAGATTGAATGTGTTTGGATGAAATCTTTTCCTGGACTTAGATCAGACGTTCAACAGGCTTCGGTGTTAATATTAACCTCTGATCGTTTTTAACAAAATCTGATGATTTGTTATTACAGTTAGCACCTTTGTTACAGTCCCCACCTTTGACAGCGACTATGATGCTTCTTGGAAACTAAGCTAATATATAACTTTTATCCCGGATTTTCCAGATTTTGCCAACAACTTGACCAGCTTCCATCCAAAAAATAGTAAATTTAAGGCTTTAAAACAGAATTCAACTAAACACTGTGAGACATCCTGTGAGCTACATCCATTTACTTAACACTCTATGTGTGTTTACACCTGACTTTAATCACTCTCTGACCATCAACTAATTTCATGAGGCTGAAACCATTACTATGTGGAGAGGCTACTACTCTTATTATCTCTGGCATTGAAACCACAAACCTAAATCTACTTTCGTTGTTTGCTCTGTCAGTCTCTTTCTCTAAACCCATCTCGGTCTCAGCAGATGACTGTCTATCATGAGTCTGGTCCTGCTCGAGGTTTCTGCCTGTTGAAGGAAGGTCTTCCTCTTCACTGTTACTTGAGTGATGGGGCTCAATCTTATCCCCAGGCATTCTAAATAAAAAAGTAGTAAAACCAACAATTTTAAAAGTTTCTACAAACATTGTCTTTTAGTAAACCCCAATTGAAAAGTAGTGTGCATTATCTGTATGTGTTCAGGTAATTAGCTGCATATAAATGGATGTTTCTGGTGCTTTAAAATGAAGGATATGATAGTCTTTGGAGAGTTAGTGAGCATTATTTCTTTCTACAACACGACGAAAGGGGAAAAAAATCAAACAAGTGTAGCAGATATTCAGAAGCAATAACAATAAAAACAATGAAAAAGGCTAAAAGACTAAAACTGCTCTGCTAATAAACTCATTTCACTCACTTTTTAGAAAGCACAAAAAGAAAATCCTCTAATTTGCTCTGGGATTGTTTACCACTTAACTTAATGGTAAAATATTCTCAGCAGGTAATTAGCTGTAAAATCCTCCGTCTGCTGATTGAGCCTAACTTCATTTCTCTGCAGCCACTCTTGTGACGATGAAAAGAAATCCCTCTGCTGGTTAAATTCTCTGGAATAGTCTTTTAGCCTTTTTGCCCTCTGTGTGAAATGAAGACATCACTTCTCCGGCACCGCGTCCCCGTGTTTTATGAAGGCTCCCTGACAAATAGGGCCTCCCCGCCACGCTCGGGTGGCCACCTTCATTCTGCACTTGGCTTGTTTACATAGCACCAGGACCATTTCCACGGATTAAACAAATCACTGCCCGAGGGGGACATCCATAATCCGCTAACGGGTCACCAGCAAGACAGTTATAAATGCCTGTGTCTGGTATTAGAGGGGGAGAATAGATGTCCGTGTCCAGAGATGACCTTCCCCTGAATGCAGTAGCAGCCACTCGCTGCACTTTATTACAGCAGGAGAAGAAGAAAGAAAGAGTCTGTCTGAAAATGTGTTATTATATTGTTATTAAATCGCTGAATTTAACAGAGAAATAGGTTATTCTAGAAATCAGCGTCACCAAAAAGGAAGATTGAGGCTCTGTGATGAGAGCCCATCACCTTTTATCAGCTGCTATCACAGTGTGAGAGACTTTATGACACCCGCAGTAATAGTGTGAGACATTTTCCCCACAAACAGAGAAGACCAGTGAAGAAGAAGGCTGAAATATTGAGCCGATCTCGGACCAATTTGCTTCATCATTCCACATTATGGCCTTATGAATTGTTCAAATTTGATAACAAGCACTCAATCCACTTTGTTATGTAAGTTAATTTGCACAGAAAAGGAAAAAAGTAGCTGTGGCATTCAGCGGATCCTTGAATAAAATGTAATTTGTGTGAGAATTTGTTGTATCTGTCACAAATATTCACAATTAGCGGCGGTAATTATTTGATGGTTTCTGCAATTACGGCTTAAACGGTTAAATTTGGAACTGTGTGGAGCCCTAATTGGCCTAAATGCGATATTTTGCATATTTGCATAATGAGGAAATTGGTAGAAAATTGTGTTCATTCATTTGTGAAAAATCCTATGAATTTTATGAATTTGAAAGGTCTGTTCCTGCAGTCTGGGACTCTGCTGGCTGCTCCCCCAGAGGAGCCCTGCTGGAGGGTGGAGCTCAGGCGGAGGGCCAAACAGAGGAGATTTGGAGGGAGGGAGGGAAAGGGAGAAGTGCAGAGGGTTTATTATACAACTTTATGCAAAAAAGTCTGGCACGAGGGAGAAAGCAGAGTGTTTTTCACACAAGCACTCCTGAAATTTACAGGAGCTCTGCTGCAAAAACGTTCCTCAGCTGCTTCAGAGGAGTGGATATTTAGAGGCACAGTGTTTTAGAGGCGAAGGCCGAAGAACCATCGCATGATTTCATCCGTGCAGCCACTTTTATGTTAGAAGATGCACAACTGTATCACCCAGACCCTGACTCCTTTTCCCAGTTCAGTGCCTCGCTTGTTAAGAAGTTAATGTTTATCAGTTAACTAGACGTACACTTGAGATAGTTACACATTTGTTCACTATTACTATGCAAAGTTTGTGCACCTTATCTACCTGTTAACTTTTGGTTAACTGATATTAAACGAGTCGTAAGTTACACATTTGATAGACCAATTAAATATCTGTGTACCTTATTTACTTGATGGCTTATCCCAAACTAAAGGTTAACTAGGATGTAGTTACACATTTCTTACCCAGGAATTATGTCAAGTTTGTGAAACTTCTCCACTCGTGTGGAGAATGAAACCAATGAAAAACTAGACAATCGTTACACATTATTACCCAGTAACTATGCTAAATGAGTGTAAATTAGGTACCTGTTAACTTAAGGATAACTAATGATTCACTAGTAAGGAGTTATTTCTTCATTATTTCCCTTGAACTTATAGTTAACTAAAGACTAACTAGCAACTAGTTTATTTTTTATAAACTAGTAACAATGCAAAAACTTGTGTGCCTTGGTTACCTATTACTCCATGGTAAACTAATGGATAACTCGTCCTTAGTTTCTTCTCCGTGGCCCAGTCTTCCTGGTAACTAGTGCTTAGCCAACAGTTTGCTGAAACGAAAACTAGACAATCGTTACACATTATTACCCAGTAACTATGCAAAAGTAAATTGAATACCTGTTAACTTGTGATTCACTGGTAAGGAGTTATTTCTTTATAAATTCACAGAACATGTCATCCTTAATTATTTACTGTTACCTAGTTGTTACCCCATTATTATGTCAGATTTTTGTACCATATTTACAGATAAACTTGGGTCATTTTTGTTATCTAGTACTTACTCTTTTGTTACCTTGTCTGCCTGTAAACTCTGATTAACTAATAGCTAAACTGCAGTTGGTTATTATCTATTAACTATGTGTATTTGTGGAGCCCAGTTGTGAGGTGTTGCTCTAAAACACGAACAGTTCGTGTTCAGACCTGTCCCTGAATGTTCCCCACTCTCTGTCGATCTGAAAATAAAAATATGACGCACCCTCAGACCTCCGATTACATTATTTTCCTCTTGATGAGAATCTGCTTTGTTTATGTTTTCTGTTTTGAGGATCATCCACATTAATTAGAGTTTGACAGATCCAATTAAAACTGTAGGCCTTTAATGATGTGACGGGGCCGCCGCCGTCGAGGGAGCCGCCTCAAACAAACAGCACCGGTTTAATGTAAAGGTGGAGGGGCCGGATCATGGAGCGATGAAGAGGAGGAGGAGGCAGAGTGGTTCTCCTCTCTGCCATTCCCCAGAACCTCATAAAGCTCATAGACAATAATGATCCTGCCATAGACTGTAATGATCCCACCATTTCATGGGGTATTACACTATAATGATGATAGTCCTCCACATTTGCATCCCATCCAGGCTTTAGCTGCTGCGCTGCACCTCCATCTTTTTACCTGGCACCGGTAATTTATGGAGCGAAGGCGTGGAGGAGCTGCGCTGGAATAATACAAGCTGCACTTAGAGTCAACGTGGAGATTTATTACAGGAGTAAAAGCAAATAAAAACATGGCTTGTGTGTGTTTGTGCTCGGTGTTGAGGAATGAAGACATCCACGACACGCCGGCGATGACAGCACATAAAGGATGACGGGGGAGGCGGGGGGTGAGACCTGGGAGGGGAGGTGGGTGTGGTTGGATCGTAAAAATATTAAGAGAATAAGAGGAGAGGAAAAACTCCACCGTAAAAACGCTCCATCCTCCAGGAATTCTTCTTTACAAACAGAGAGACACGAAAACGACACTCTCAAACACACAATCACTAAAGGTGGAAAACAGGAGGATGAAGAGGAGGAGGAGGAGGAGGGGGTAAAAAACAACAACCCTGTGCGTATTTTACTCGCAGAGTTAATGGGAATAAAATACCTCGGTGGATGAGTGCAGATGTGTTTGATACAAATAGTCATTTTCCTATTTGCTGCCTCATTGAGCATGATGAATGATGGGAGTCAGGGAGGCGGCGTGATGAATGGCAGCACCTTGGCTCCATTGCATGCCCTATTGATTCTCCTTCTTTATTACTCCTACAACCCAGCTGGCTGCTCCTGCCCTCCCTACACTCGCTCCTCTCCACTGAGGAGGAAGAGGAGGGAGTGAGAGAGGAGGATGAGGAGGAGGAGGAGGAGGAGGGGGGTGTCTTCTTCTTCCTACTGTAAGGACACACCTTTGCTTTAACAGAAAGTGAGTGAAAACATGGGGTGATGCGTCTGTGAGCCTCTTGGCTGCTGTGGGGTACAGATAAGTTTCCTGATGAGCTGATAAGGGAGCAGAAGTGTCAGAAAAGACAAAGGTTGGATGTTCTTGGTTAGGAGAGAGGACGCACAGCAAGGAAGGAACAAATAAAGAGTTCATGGACAAGGATCTTCATCAACTTGGACCTCTTATAAGATCATGATGATAACCCTCACGGATGTCCAAGCTGAGTGTGCGCACGTATTAGCAGAGTTGTGACTAAACCTCCTTTCAGGCACAAAGTTCCTGAAATTTCCTGAAATTACCCAGGTGAGATGTAAGCCTGAACAGAAACACTCAAGTTTTTCACCTTGAATATTTCCTGCTAGCCTTCTGGTATCATTAAAAGCTGAATCAGACCAACAGTGAAATGCTTTGTCCACAGGGGGCGCCAAAGCTGACACAAACCCTGGATGTTCTTGTTGAGAGGAGAGGACGCACGGCAAGGAAGGAACAAAATATGGGTTCAAAAAAAAACTTGTGCACAAGGATCTTCACTAACTTGGACTTCTTAAGATTATGATGATAGCCCTCACGGATGTCCGAGCCGAGTGTGCACATGTATTAGCAGTGTTGTGACTCAACCTCCTTTCAGGCATGAAAAAAGCTCCTGAAATTACCCAGGTGAGATGCAAGCCTGAACAGAAATATCCAAGTTTTTCACCCTGAATATTTCCTGTTAGCATTCTAGTATCATTAAAAAGCTGAATCAGACGAACAGTGTAGTCCTTTGTCTACAGGGGGCGCCGAAACTGGCACAAACCCTGGATGTTCTTGGTTAGGGAAGAGGATGCACGCCAAGGAAGAAACAAAACAAGGGTTCAAAAAAAGAGTTCATGGACAAGGATCTTCTCTAACTTCAACCTCTTATAAGATTGTGATGATTACACTCACGGATGTCCGAGCCAAGCATGAGCACTTATTAGCAGTGTTGTGACTAAATCTCCTTTCAGGCGCAAAGCTCCTGAAACTTCCTGAAATCACCCAGGTGAGATGTAAGCCTGAACAGAAACATCCTAGTTTTTCACCCTGAATATTCCCTGTTAGCTTCCTTGCATCATTAAAAGCTGAATCAAATCAACAGTGTAGTGCTTTGTCCACAGGGGGCGCCAAAGCTGACACAAATCTTTAACCACTCAGGTATTGAAACAGCTCACCTATGGCATCTCTCTATGAGATCTTACTTACCTGTGGCCTCTTCTATGAGATCTCACTCACCTGTGTGTGTCAGGCTGTGGTTTTGAAGAGTTCCTCGTCTGAGTTAAAACACACGTGTGATACATGAAGTCATGTGACTGACAGCTCTGTGTTCAGAGCCTTCAGGAGATCTGAAAACATCGTACCGGAGACTGTAACCTCCATCCCTCAGGGTCCGTCAAACAAAGGCCTGTTCATCCATCCGTCCTCTCATCTCAGTCCACATCTGAGACGCCTCGGTCTGGAGGTCGTCCTGTGGGGGTTTGATGTGCGAGTGTGTTGTCACTTCTGTGTCTGTATGACAGGGACTGTGTCTCCAGTTTAGCGTGACATCATCACGCTGGGAGGATGATTCGGAGAGGGATTACATAAAGGTCATGACAGGAGGCACGTGGAGCTCTCAGACACCGTCGTTCCAGTCCAGCTCCATTTCTAGATTCTTCTGTGCATCGCTGAGAGAATAAGGAGCAGACGTTCGGATCAGTCGGCTTAAAACTGTCTGCAGAAAGTGTTCGTACCGGTGATGAGAAGCATCTCAGAAATACTAAATCATGACTTTTTTGATGACAGAAACAAGTTTTCAGCTTTGAGCTATGATAACGATAAATGAGAAATGAGTAAGGTTCTTCCAGGATAATCAAAAACTACTGGACATGATATATTTATCTCGCCTGTGCCCAACACTATAATGATGAAGAGCTGCAAGGAAATTAAACCTAACGATATAAATGGACACCAACAAACCATCAGCCTGACATCTTGGTAAATGCATGACACAAACAACTGCCAAACTGTTTCCAAACATCTGAATCGTCAGCAATCTGTAAACTGATTCTGAGGCTGCTAGGGGAGCTGATTCTGAGGTGTCACCCAGTGAAGACCAGGAGGTGGGTCCACTGCTTTACTTTTTTTCTACTGGCAACATCTACAACCTCAATTCCCAAGCGCATCTCTGTTGTTGAGCTACAGCAGTCGTCCCGTGACACTTTTGCTGCCCTCTGAATGCGGCGTAGAGCTTTAATTTGACAACATTTTAAAAAGAAAAACCAAAACATCTGATGGCAGCAGCTTAAGAAAATTGTGGAAGCGTACTGCATCCACTTCAGAAAAAAAGACTGCTCTGTTGTTCTGAGTTGACGAGATAAATGTCTCCCAACGATTATCTTGTTATCCACCATTGTTGCTGAGAAAGTAAACATCAGAAGTCCCGCCCCTTCTTGATTATGATTGGTCAGAGATCAAGAAGTGACATTAACGTGCGTAGCAGTGCTCAAAAGCTGAACTTTCAAACTTTGCATACAACCCTTTTTTTGAAGTTTTACTGTCCATACATCTGACTTTGTCATTATGACCCTAAACAAGCTGAAACCTTAAATCCATCTGTTTCCTTGTTCAGTCAGTCATCTCTTCACTCAACAACATTTCCAGCTGTCCCTTTGGATGTAAAGGAGAAGTTCCCAATTCCTTAACTCATATACAGATTTTTACAAAGATATGAGTCGATAAAAAACAACCTCAGCCCTACTTTCCTGTGCGTTTTTCCTCGAATACTTCGATTGTTATCAAAGTATTAAAAATCATCAGGCCAATCAAAGGAGAAGTGATTTTAATGTCTGTAGTTTTCATCAGAAAACATGTTTCTGTCTGCGTTATGTCGGCTGTGTAGTTCCTCTGAAGCTAAAACTCCCTGATTTGAAAAACAATACTCGGAGAAATAATGGGCAATCTCTGCAACTGATGAATTAAATTTGGATTCATTTCCTAAATGTGCGAGTCTGAGATAGAAATGATCCCCACCAATGATATGCATACACGCATTACCCTCCTCAACACACACACACACACACACAAACCATCTCCCTCTCTCAGCATGGCCTGCGTGAAGCTTCCCAGACTAAATTACAAATGTTTCAGAGGATTGGAGTTGCAGGACATAATGAAGCAGTGCAGCACGCTGAGAGGTAATTACCCAGCAGCACTCCTGCCGCTCTGCAGCCCTGCGAGGTGAGCGAGAAGATGAATAGCCAAAGTACAAAACCACTGACCCCTCAAAAGTTTCATTTACCGTCTCCCCCTTCTCTCCGCCTCCCCCCTGGTTTTGGAGAGCTTGGAAGAGGTAATCATGGGAGGACAGTTTTGGTGGCTTGATGAATGGTGTGTGTGCGGATTTGGTGCTCGTACACTCACGTGTTTATCCACTCGGGCCTAAAAACCGAGCCGGGCAGGGCTGGAGATGTGAAGCATGCTGAGTCTTATTGAGTCACCAGGGCTGGTTGAGCGAAGAGGAAGAAGAGGAGGAGGAGGAGGAGGAGGAGGGATGGAACGATGGAAAGAGGACAGAGCGCCTGGCTGGGAGACGTGGAGTCGATCAATTTTCCCCTCCAGCCTATCAGTCATGTCCTCTCACTCTGTCCGTTTCTGCTGATGACACACTTTCTCTGCCCATCGGCCCATTTCCAGGCCGAGAGGAGAAGGTGTGTGTGTTTGTCTTGTGTGTTTGTGTGTGTCAGTCAGAGAAACAGAGAGAGAGAGAGAGAAAGAAAGAGAGAGAGTGGAGGAGCACACCTGGGGGTTGTCCAGGGGGAGGAGAAGTCGGTCTGTCGGTTTCTGTCAAAGTTTCCTTTCCCAGAAGTGTCAGCGAGAAAGTGTGCGGATGCCCAGAATAAACTCTCAGATTATTTTCTCATGTAAAAGAGGAAATTCGAGAATTCCTTCCTGCATTCACACTGTAAAGAATAAAAGGTTTGTTAGCTTACTGCATTCAAAGTATCAGAAGAAAATGTACAGACACAGAAAGCAGAAAAATTACTCCATGACAAACCGTGAATGTGACTGTTTAAACTCCATTTTTAAAAACATTTATGACTATGGAAAAAACACCAAAACATTTACAACAGGTTAATAACACGAAAGAGAGAGTGAATCCTGTAGAAGTAGAGATGGAAAGAGACTTACTTCATGTCTGCATGATTCAGCTTTGTTGAAATGATGTTCTTCAGTGTAAAATGGGAAAAAAAAAATCTGTGGATGAAAACTAAAAGCTTTTCATTCTGGTGTTGTCAGTCTCAATAAAACATGCACATTTAGATCACATGAACATCAGTACTTCTGTGCATGTGTGGGGCTCCATTCAAACAATTTCCTGAAAAGAGTCCTGAAAATTTATGGAATTTCCCTCCATGCATGTACATACAGCTCCAAGCATCAGTCAGTACACCCTCTGTTAAAAGTAATGTATTACTCAATATCTAGATGAGTTAAAGTACAATTTCCAAAGTTTTGACAAAGCTGAGTTTAACGTAACATTTTATTGACCATAAGATGAAAAAAAGGGTGATATGATTAAGTTTAGGTTTGCTCCCAGAATTTTAATTGGAGTGTACTCATTTTTGCATCCTGATTTTAAATTGAAAAAAAAAATACTTTTTTGTATGCAACTTAAAAAATCTTGTTTGCGATCAATGGCCTACATTTGGGAGAGTATTTTGTTGTACAGTCCAACATTGAAAATGTTGATTTGGAAAGGAAACATTTTCTGACAACTCTGAGGGGGTGTACTTGTTTATGCTGAGCACTCTAAAAGTGAAATATTTCGAGTGTTGGATACCCTTCTCAGAACTCAAATTACTCTCTTAGGTAAGGATTGGGTGAAGCAGAGGTCTCCAATAATCCTGACTGTTTTTGCGTTGATATCCTGACAAATCTTGTTTGGGAAAATTTCTGCAACAAAAACATAAAATTAGGAATATTATACTGACAACTGACTCACTCACTCCCAGTAAAAGTTCTCGTTAAATACCAGCTGCATTCACACATCAGCACATCCCAAACTTGCTCTGACTTTTTACTGGAGGGCCGGTAAATTCTGCACAACGTCAAGATTAGCAGATGTGGAGATTTGTGCGGCCTATGTTTGGAAATTTTCAGGAGCGCGCACACCTGAGGGTTTGAAAGAGGGGGCAGCAGTCAGAGACAACTGGCTTCTGTCAGAGTTTCTCCTCCTCCTCCCGGGAGTGCAGCAAGGAGGAGGAAGAAGAGGAGTAGGACGAAGGCCCCTCAGGTGAGTCGGCTCTGCCTCCTCTCCCCGGTGTGCCAGCGAAGGTGGCAGCATCCAAAGTCTGTCGATGCATAATGCATTAGAGGCCTCCTTCCACTGACAGCCCCCTCTGCCGCCTTCCACTCCAGCAGCCCGCCTGCTAATCAGAAACGACACGTCCCGATGTCCAGACGCACACACATGCACACCCCGAACACACACACGCACACACAGAAATTTACTAATCAAAAGTGTATTTCCTAGAGGCCGACTCCCAAGAGAAATCCAGCTGGAAGAAATTGGAATAATTTATTAGCTTACAAGTTTTCGTTGACAGTTAGCCCGAGGCTATTTATCTCAGTAATAGAGAACGTCTCCAATGTGGCAAAATTGACCAAATCAAACAGCTTTGATCAGAAAATGAATCTGGCAAGGCTGTCTGTCTGCGGGCGTCCCACGAGGCTGGCCGGGAAACAAACAAACCTGAGCGATGGAGAGGAAGACCGAGGAGGAGAAAGAGAGAGAGAGAGATTATTTAACAAGTGACCACGAGCGGGGAGTGAAGGATGGGCTCACACCGCGAGTGAAATCTCCGGCTGTAAATTATTATTAATTCGACAAAAAAGTGGGTTCAAAATGGAGGATAAATAATGTGACAACGGCAGAACATCAGAGCAATTTGTGGAGTTTACGGTCTCTCTTCATTGAGTTTGAGACGGCAAAAAATGGTCCTGCTTTTTCATATTACAGCCGGAGAACGGCTAATTCACTCTGTCAGCTGGAAAAACAGAGAGATGAAAAAGACAAAGACGGCAGAAAAAAGTCCCCGAACATCAGAAATATACGTCATATGACAGGATTATTAATACTCAGGTTTCATGTGAGGGTGTGGAGAGCCTTACTGTGGTGGTTTGAGCTCATTTTAACGATTTAGAAAACAGTTTGGAGACATAATCGATTAAATGCTTCAGTTATTGTCAGCTGATTATGTGTGTAGAGTCTAATACGAAGAGATAAAAGTATAAAGTCAAATAAATACAAGAGCCATCTTTACAACATCACCCAGCTGTGTTACATACCCACTTCTGAGTGATCCAAACCTCTTGACTACAACTAGTTTACTCGAACAAAACGTGCTTTCTCAGATCGCTGGTAACTTTGTGTGTTTCAGGCATTTTCACATCGCTCTGAGATGATCAGTGTGTTTTTGGAGTGATCCAGTTTCTAAAAAACCAAAATAATCTGAGATGAATTATGTGTAAATTTGAGGCCTTTAGGCGGCTTTTTGAAGAACCATTTTAGGTCTGAAGGCAGAGCAGTTCATGTCCATCAGATATGCCACCTGCAGTACCCCCTAAAGTCTAGTGGTGTGTTCCAGTTGTACCTGGAAGTCGGGATTTCCGAGCTCCGAGTCGGAACTTTCAACTGGAATGACCCACCAAGGACCTGGAAAGTCGGATAATTCACATAACCCCCGAGTTAACATTTAAAGATGGCGGCTCTGGTTGTAAACAGTAAGTAGAAGTTCCTGTTATGAGAAAAAAAATGGCCTACCTTCTGCGCCTTTGTGTTTCCTCTTCATCCACTGTGTTTGCAGGTTGCAGAAGGACCGCATACTTGTCCAGAAGTTGTTCATATTCGGACAAGGCAAGTGTAGATGTAGCCATCTTGTTTTTGTTTTTCACCATTGGCTACTTTTTTCCGACTTCCGACTGTGACTAAAATGCTGATAACTCAGGTGTGACGTCATTCCCAGCTCCGACTTCTGGGTAAATGGAAACGCACCATAAGTGCCCGCTTTGGAAAGTCTGAGCGACTTCAGGTACCCCAAACTTGTGCTGATTAACTTTCTAACATTCTTGGAAGACTTCACAGTGAACCAGATGACAGGCTACATTTCCACATTCATGTTTTGATAAAGTATTGGCCTTTTATTCTGAAATACACCCACAGAAAGAGCAGGGAGAGCAAGTTTTTACCTGCGAAGCATTAGGAAATGGATTTCATGCCACTCGTGATGCCACATTTCACGACCAGTGTAGGTACCAGATGTGTTGGGGCTGCTAGATCTGCTCGGGGCTGGCGCCTACTGATGACATAATGCTGTATGATAGGTTTAAAGTTGGTTCGGATGACGTAGAAGATTGCGGTTGGTCCAGACATTACAGAAGGGGTTTTTGACAGATTAGGTTTAATGGGATTGTAGTTCTTCAGACAAAACATGGGCGAATTTTACGAAGCAATCTATCGCTACTTATCAAAGGGGACTTACAGCTGGACTACTGCCTCTTTTAGGTCGCCGAAGGAAATGTGGAATAAAAGCAAAACTATCTTTTGAAAAACAAGATCCTGAGTGCATTTTTTTTCTTTAGAAAAGTGAACATCTACAATTAAAGCCATCTAAAAGTTACAGAATAGGAAGTTGTAATTCTCTGTATTATATGGAGAGAAAATCTTGAGGTCAATTTAATGAACAAACAGAAATAAAGAAAACCGCGAGAAGCTTTTAACAGAGAACATTTGACTTGTTAAATGGAGTGCAATTGGAGACAAATGGAGTTTGTAGTGTGTCACTTTTTTTGGACTTGCCGTTGTGTGACGTCTTTAACAGGCGCTGGGTCTGGTACCTACACCAGATCAGGTTCTCAGATGCTGCATTCAGGTGCTCTTGAGATGGTTCCAGTTTCAGAGGCGAGTACACTGACTTTGGTCACAGAACTGTTAATATTCACTCATTTAAATTGTATCTCTGAGCTGAAAGTGTTCATGTTTTGATGACTTTAACGCCTGCAGGACCACTCCTGTGCACGGGTGTTTGGCTTTAATTTTTCAATCGGTAGAGATGGAGGCATGTCGTCCATTTTTAAATACAGTCAGAGGTTACTACAGATCTGATTAGTGCTGAACTCATACATTGTGGTTCTGCTGCCTTACCAATAAGCAAAGCGTCATAATACTTTAATTGTAAATGAGTGTGATATAATTTCTGAATGATAAAAATAAAGCATGCATTAAAACCAGCTTGTCTGCATTCAAATATACAACATTGTGTATAAAATCTTTATCACACACACACACTTGCATGAATCTGTGTGCAAGAGAAATGAGAAGTGCGCCTGGAGATGATTTTTCATTTTGTGTTTCGCTCCAGCTCTGCCCCCTTCTACAGAGGATCCAATCAATCTGCCAGCTATTAAGTTTGTTAATTGATAATGCATACTAATTAGGCTGAGCGCGCTTACTTTGGAGACTCTGAGGAGCTAATTGTAGGCACGGCTCCAAATGGAGTTTAAAACAGTCTGTGCCAGGTAAAAATTCATTAGGCGGATAGATTGGAGAGGACGAGGAGGCGGAGGAGAACAGGTGGAGGGGGGGAGGAGAGGGGGAGGATGGGGGTCAATGCTAATGCCAGTCTATGGAGAAATTTCCCACCGTGATCCAATCATTGTTTCACTTCTGGAGAGACTTTGTTGTTGTTCTGCAAACTTCCTCCTTCTCCCTCCTCTCTGGTTTCTTTTTCTGCTGGAGTCAAACTTGGTTGTTGTTGTTTTTTTTCCAACATCTGATTCATCGCTCGCAAACACAATCTTTCTCCTCCTACTCCTCCTCTTCCTCTTCCTCGGGTGATTGACGTGCATTTAACATAATGAGACCTATCTGCTGGATCTCGGCGTGACGGCTGTGAATCAAAGGCCTCGGCTGCTAATTGAGACGGTTGTGGTGTGTTTACTGTCCCCCTCCCGGTGTCAGCCTGACGACCCTTTGAACTGTCTGTCAGTCCGCCCGACAAATGAATGTGTCCCTCACAGTGAGAGGCATGGCGGGGGATCATGTCAGAAGCATGTTTTACAGCTCGCCTCAGTGTCTTTGTCACTGAGACGGAGGCAGAATGACGTGCAGAGATATAGAGAATCTGTAGAAAACCCTGCAGGAGTTTGCAGACTGCACAAGGAAAGAGGAAGTGTGGACTGGACTCTGCTGTCCGTCTCAGAATAACAGAGCAGGGTCAAGGAAACGTGTAGAGATGATTGAATTTGTAAATTAGGGCCAATAAGATACTGACATTAAAAATACAAATGTCAAAAGTCTTTTAATATCCTATCCTCAAATTTAGTCGCACCTAGCAGCCTAAAACTGCAAAAAACTCACATCTTGTAAAGTGTATTTGTGCAGTTTTAGTCAGAATAGCCCTTTAATCCTAATATCAGCAACACTGACCTGGCCACTCAAGATTTACATCTCATTTCAAGATGTTTTAAGCCAAAAATGAAAGCAAACTTTTACTCATAACCATCTTGACACAATATTTAATAATGTTTGAGGACACTTGAAATCGTTTTTACTCATTACATCAAAACTATTTATCATTTTTGGATTGTAATATCTTAAAATCAGATTTAGATCTGGACGAGTCGGGTCGGTTTGACTTAATTTAAGAGTAAAGAGACATTCTGGAAACATGTCTTCTAAGACAGAGCTTTGCCTTTTACTTTAATCTATTTGGATAATTACCAAGGCTGTCAAATGGTCTTTGTTTCCCCTGAAGAATGGACAAATATTTTCAACTCACAATTCACAAACACAGCCTCAAAATCACGCAGGAAAGACTGTGTCAGATAACGCCAAAAACAAGCCCAGTACGCAACCTCAAAACTGGAGAGGATGTGGCCCATCTGTGGAAGATAATACACATTTATTCTGAGACTGTCCTGAGATATGAGGCTGAATTCACATGTTTATCTTTCCAATAGGGATGCACTGATCCGATATTTGGATCAGATATTGGCTCTGATATTGACAAATTAACTGGATCGCATATCAGATAAATGACGCCAATCTAGCGTTTTGATACAGTCTTTTTTCTTTTAACATATGGAAGTCTTACTTCTTTTTGCTGTGTGCTAATGTGCAATTTGTTATTTGTTAATAAATTACGTTAAGTAAATTTATATCTGTGTTAATTTGTTACCTTTTTATTTTTTAACAAGGCCAATGTCAAGCCTGATGCCTTCACTCGCAGGGCAAGGTATACAGTTCATTCATTCAACAGTAGGATTGGATCAGTAACAGACATCGGCCGATAAGCTCAGCCCAGGTATCAGTATTGGTACCGGATTGGATCAGTAAAAAATGGATCAGTACATCTCTACTTTCCACTGATGTAAAAATACCCAAAAGTGACAAATGACTTCTCCTAAAGTGCATAAATAAATATAAAACAGCTGCTGAATGGTAAAGGTTTTCCAATCAGAATCAACTGCAGATTTTACCTTGGAGGTCTAACATAATTCCATTTCAATTGCACAATTAAAATGACATATTTTGCATCTCAAAACAGTTTGTTGTATTTTTCAGGCCTGAGGAGCTGCTTCATGAACTTTGTCTGCAGGTTTTCTGACGTCCGAGGATCTCGTTAATAACAGCACTTTTCAGGAGTTCCACTTTGGTTGTTATCTCTGTTTGTATAAACAGCATCAAACTATGTTTATAATGGTCACAACAGGCCAACCTGAGGACGCCCTGTAGACCCCTGTTTTTAACAGTGTTACCACCTATTTAGCAAGCCTAGAACCTAACCTCATTGATTCAGTTTTAGCAAATTCACAACTCCAGCATGACTCCTTAACCGCATTGAGTTAAAATGAATAGATTTTTACATTTCTTGAAATACAATCTTAGTATGCAAAGCAAGCAAAGATGTTGAATAATAAAGAATACTGTGAAAGTATCATAAAGACACAAAGTACTGCAGTAAAACTTCATTATAATTGTACTCTAGGTCACTCAGCTCCACTCTTGTCTATCTTCTCTCATCATTTTCGTCCTCTCACACTCAAACACGAGGCCCCGCTCTGTGAATGCCAGATGAGACGTTAAAAAACACCTCCAGTAATTCAGAATTAGGAGCTTTATGAAGAAGAAAAAGGCGCTGATGGAAGCTGCGCTGGTGAAAAATGGAAAAACACAGCGCCTGCTTTCCCCGGGAGGCGTTCAGCGGCGGCCGGGGAGGAGGTATGTTGGCCAAAAGAAACCAATTTATCAGAGAGATGGAAATGATAGTTAAAGCAGGCATTCATTTTCGGAGACACTGACGCCGGCCATTAAAATGTGCTGTGTGACATAAAAGTCGCTGAATGGAGAGGAATGTGTGCATTTTTCACTCGGCGGGTAATTAAAGCCACCTGTTTTACATTTTTAGGACCATTTTCCGGGACGAGAACGGATCACCTGCAGGGTTTGAGATGAGCCAGAGCGAGGGCGTTAAAAACTCTAAATTTAATCTGATTATTTGGACGTCATGCGGTGAAATTGTCTTGTTTATCTGCGTTAAAGTCCAAAGCTTTACTCGAACCGCAGTGTGTTTTGTAAGGGGGAAATAATCCACCTTAATATTGCTTTTTATCCGCAGCACTAATACACAAACAACATTCATAAAAGGCCAAACCAAAACATGTTAGACAGAGTCGTTTCAGATGCAAATTGGCCGATACGTCCTCAGATTTCAAACTCCTGCTGCACTGATCCTCTGCATGTAATGACTCCGAACAAATTCACCTGATTCAAACGCTCACTTATTTACATAAATATCAATAAGAAGACATTACCACAATTACTCGCCCTATTGGCCACAAACTTTATAAGCTTGAAAATATACTTTATTTTCATTAGGAGCCATGAAATGCAGTCATTAGTGCATTAATTAGGGCCACTATAAACAATTATGTGGGTTAGTTTTTCAGTTCTCCTGTAATGGGTCATTGTTGTGAGCGAATCAACACCGCACTGAGACTAATTTCTACACAATCACACTCAGGACGGCTCAGAGGGCGTGAATCCCTGCAGCAGAAAAACGGACAAATAGAATAATGTCGGCTGTTTTATACGGAGGGTTTGTGTGAATCTGAGCAACATCAGCAGACGAGTCCGGACGATGGGAGGAGGAGAAAAGACAAAAAAAAATAGAACAAAAAACAATCCATTACCTGCTGCAAACAGCGCTTGTCCACACAGTTCATAGCGCGGCGATACAGCAGCAGAAATGTGCTGTAAATGCAGGGAAGCAGCGAGATTGAGGAGTCACATACAATGAGCGTCACCTCAGGGTGTGTGTGAGTGTGTGTGTGTGTGTGGGGGGGGGGGGGGGGGACAGGGGCCTCAGGGTGGGGGAGGGGAGGAGGGGCAGATTCAGCAGCACTTCTTTTAACACTGCGGCAACTTTAATTCAAGAAATACAAGAATAGAAAAATAAAATCAGGGTGTAGGGTCAGAGAGAGATGATAAATTTAGGATTTACTAGTGACATTTTTTGATCGTCGAAGTAATCGCAGTAATTTTATCAGTTTTTTTAGGCAAAAATGTCAAAAAATCAGCAATTTTAGCTGCTTAAATTTGACCATTTTTATCAACATATTTGAAAATAAATAAAACACTGAGTTTCTCTGACTAAAGAATAGTTTGGAAACATTTTCCTATTAAAGAAATTCTGATGGTAATTTCTTGTTCACACATTTACGTATTTATCAGGAATATTCCAACTGAAACACAGAATCAATAAACGATGAGTGTTCAGCAGTAACAGGTGTGTTTACACCGTTCAGATGAGCCCTATTTTTATAAAGACAAAATAATGAAACTTGGTTTGGCAGCACTCTCTTAAAGCAGGATCACCAAACCCGGGAAAGAAAACAATCATGTTAATATAAACATTTGTGGCTTTTTAGATCTGAAAAATAATTACTGTGCAATGACAGGTTATGCGTTATTTCACATGTGAGTTATTTTAAGTAAAACTGATGGCTGGGTGGTGATTATAAAAGTAGCGTGAAGGATAAATCAGCAGATATTATACTGTTCAGTGAATACTCGTGGGTGTAAAATACCTGTTACTACTTCAAATCCACAATGCTTGAAAAATAATCAGAGACTGCAGCTCAGACCAGGTCAAGTTTTACTACACACTTCAGTAAAGTATCAAAGTATGTTGTAAAAGAAGGTCAAAACAGAGCGGCTTGTTTAAAAGAGAGCGTCTCTTTTAACTTTTTATCATAAATCAGGAACAGTTTCCTCCTTCAGGCTGTTGCTCTAATGACCATCAAACACACACAACACTTACTGTGCCTGTTAAAAATAGTCATTTATGTGTACATCTTCATGCTGTTTTTAAGGCAAATACAGTTAAAAAATAATCTACCCACACAGGCTGGCCCAGTCCAACAGAAGAGCTGCTGCAGTTTAAACTGAAACTGGAAAAGTTCAAGTAAATATTTCAGCGTTCACTCGCTGCTGTGGATGACGGGCTGTAAACTGTGTCTGCTGTCTCACATCTATTTAAGGACGGCAGATAATGAGCCGCATGTTTTAATCCACTGTAAAGGAAATGATTCCAATGACACTAGAGTTGAGTGATGGAGTTATTCAGAATTATCTGTAAATGAGAGTTTTGTCTTTGATTGGTTTTCTGATGATTTGTGCACTTCAGTTTAACTCACAGTAGTTTTATAATTCACTGCATTCAGTGTTTGTCATTTTTCTTTACTCTTATTAGCCCCACTGTTCTGACGAGTCCAGATATAAAGCCGATAAATAAAGTAGAGTAGACACAGAGTGCAGTTATTACTATTTATAGGTCATTGATTGTAAACATCATTGGTTTTAATTTCCAGTTTCATCAGGATGGTAATCTTGTTTCAAGATAATATGATTAAAAAATAAGGTTTTTATTTTTATTCTAAATGAAAAAAATCTTATGAAACAATATGTAGACTCATTTGAAGACGCTTCCCAAGACAAGTTTGCGTCTGCAGATTGTCAAATCTGGACTTGTCAGGTCAGCGAAGCTAATGTTGAGAGTACTGAGATAATGCAACCACAAATGAGACAAAGAAGCCCAATAAGATGTAATTGTTTTGGTCATGTTAGTGGGAGTAAATTCAAAGGTAGACTTTAACAATAACTAGAAATAACTTACATATGAGCAGCTTGTATTTGAACAGCATGTGAGAGGACTGAACGTAAATTTAGAAACTGAAACAAGGAAGGACAGTAAAATTAAAAAAGCATCTTTTTATTTTAGGTTAATATTAACAAAACAAAAGACCATTAAGATAAATAAATATCTTTCTTTTAACACGCTGCCTTACTGACTCAAAGTGAACTGAAGATGTGATTGGACGTCTTATCTCTAACGTGGATTCTGTTTGTAGAGCTCAGTGAAGATTTCAGGGTTCAAACCGACTCCAAAGAAGCTGATTTATGTTGATTTTTGCCCTAAAGAGCAAAGTAAACACTAAAAAATGAGCGATAATTTTTACTTTAAGTGTGAAACAGAAAAAAAGGGAATGCACACACACACACACACTGAGAGGACGCATGTGTGTTTCAGTCTTGTGTGTGAGCATGTGGCTCCTTCATCGTCCCTCCTTCTTTCCTTTTTTTTCTTTTTTTTGCACTGATGTATATTTCGTTGTCCGCCGGCTTAATTTTGATTTATAGTCCGTCCATAAATTAGAAAAATATGTTTTAGAATTCCATCCCGCGGAGAAGGCAGCCCGTGATGTCAGGGGATTGGGTGATATTTAAGATGTCAGAAATACATATTGGATTAGTGCGCTTTGTTCCCCGGCAACAGCAGGTGTTTAATCATGGCTGATGGCTGCAGCGAAATGCGTTAGGACAGGCCGGGCACCAAAAAACTGGAGCTGCGTTCCCTTTGTGATAAATCATACGGCTCAGTGTTGTTACATTCACACTCAGACCCCCCCCCCCCATCCCTCTTTTCCTCCCCCCTTTATCTCTCTCTCACCCTCACACTAACTCACAGGTATGTTTTTGTACGTCACGTGACTCTCAAACCTTTAACACCTGCAGGTTAAACAGCTGATCGGAGTGTAATTGAAGCAATAGTCCATTATCAGTGACAGTAAAATAATTAGATGTTCATTTGTGTTCAGAGCTCAGTCTGTGGTCTAATCAGGATTTACTCAACAACTGCTCTGATTTAGATCATTAATTTACTTTAAACACAGTTTTTGGCCAGATGTCAGTGAACACAGCAGCAGCACAAGGTGAGGCATTTCCTTATTTTAGTTTACAGTGAAGCTTTTAAAATGATCAATTACAGTATTTATCTCTAATTAAGGGTAGACCCTCTATATAAAAACCTTACATTACCAAGTATTTCAGAATAAAAGAAAAGCTTTGAATATAGTACCTCAGGAAAGTGTACTTATTCTCAGAGGCGCATCAAGAGGGGAGATTGGGGGACAATTTAAACCATAAATTGTTGAAAACTGTTTCCCAAAGTTTGCCACTCTAATATCTTTAATACGCTTTGGCTAGCTGCCTTACAGGAGATGTTTAAATCTACTACTTGGACTGTATTGCGCCACCCTGCTGGAAGTTTTCCACTCATGTAAATGTGGACCTTTAAATTGTAGAAAACAGTTCCAATTGTGTTAAACCTGTATAAATCCTCCATCGTGTTAAGCAATGTGCACTTTGGATGCCAGTGTGTAGCTCTTTCTTGTACTATGTTCTCTTCTCTTTCTTGTATTATGTTCTCGCCACCTAAATTGATCTCAGCTTATCTTGAAGAACTGATGGACCCTTTGACCGACCGTTTCACAGACACTCATGCCGTCTCTGCAGGAGTCAGTGCCTCAGTCAGGCCACCCAAGTCCAAGAGGTCTGGACACACCTCTGCTTATTCCAAAATAATGACCTTGTTTGACAAACTCATGACTTGGTGTCTCTGAAATTACTGAAAACTATAAGTTAGGGGTAATTTTTGCACTTAAAATCTCTAAATAACAAACTTTACAGTATTTACCCTCGAAAGATGTCTAAAAATCTCAATATGTGTTAATCAGTTAATGGGAAACTTTCTGAAAATACTGACAGGTGGTGCATCTTTCAAAAACAGACTTACTGTATCTAAATAATGATTAACAGTTGTCCCAAAGTAAACTTTATGATAGAAATAAGAATAAGAAAAATAAGAAGAAAAAGAATAAGAAGAACTTCATTAATCCCCAAGGGGAAATTTAATTGTCTGTCATCTCATTTGTCATCTACTATTTGAGAACAGAGATGTACAGTCAGATGGCTGTGGGTACAAAAGACAGAATGTTGACTTTTTTCCACCAAAATGATAGATATTTATTTTAAAACTGTGTCATTTGGTTCTTATCGTAAAATAATAAAAACGTGTCTTAAAATAGAAGTTTCTCCTAAATTGTTGAAAACTTTGAAAACGGCTAAAAGTGACTCAATCTTCAGAAAAGTATAACGAATGAGAACAACCTCCTTTTCTTTACATCTACATTTTTGTTTTTAAAAATGGTATTTGTACTTTGTTTACGTCTCTTAAAATGATATTTAAACATCCTGAAATTAAGTTTATCTATCTCAATTAATCTAAACTTAATGTCTTCAAATGTTCGTCATTTTTCCCTCAAAGTTAAACCAGTTAATTATTTTGTTGAAAAAACACTATATATGTTTTCCTTTATATTTGAATGAAACAGAGGGCAAACTCAGTCCTTTATAAACTAACATGGATCTAAATCACACAAATTAAAGCCATCCATCATGCTTAATGTTCAAGAAAAACATTGATCCGCGCCTCTCACGCTGATTTTTGTTGATACTGGTGATTGTTTTGAATTCAATGACTATAAAAATGATTTGTTTGTTAATTGTTTGCACCTGCAAATGCATCATATACTGTAATATTTTCACCCTGCGTCAGCTCAAGACCAGCCCGTCTGTGGCTCCACCGATTCTGTTTTCCTGGAGGATCAGCTGAAATGGATGCGAGGTGGGAGCTTGGGGAGGACGCTGGGGGGTGGGTGGGGGTGGGTGGGAGAGGGAGACGTTTAGGAGAGCAAACATTTTCAAGGTCACCCGGTGAACTGGAACCGGCTCTGGGGGGAGATTCATGGAGAAAATAGTGTGTTTTGACACCAGCGCAGCGTTTGATTAAAAGGCAAAGTAATGGGTTTAAACACACGCACCCAGAATGCCGCCAGACTCTGTTGGCTTTTTTCCCCCCGCAAATTACTTAACGGTGCAGTGATGGAAATAAGGTTGTAATGTTTGGTAATGGAAAAGAAAGCCTATATATTCTTTTTTTCTGGTCTTCTTGTTTTCTGACACACACAAAATAAATTGCCCGAGCTAATAACCACGGAGCGGGAGATTTTTTTTATCTGTTAGCCACTGTGGGAATTGAAGCGCGCTCTTTCTTTTCTTGTGTTTCTTTTTCTGTTTGTTACTATGAACAATAATGGTGGAAATGATGAGACATCAATCTTGTAATCTGACATTAACAGTTGTGACTAGTGAGCCAAAAAGCTGCTGAGGACTTGAAAGAGGAATTACAGAAGTAAAAAGAAAAAAGAAATGTCAAGCTTGCAGTTCACAGCAGGAGTTGTGTATGTGTGTGTGTTACAGGGGGCCTTAAACGCCTCACAGGGGGACCTGCAGAATGAAGGAGCCTGCAGAGCAGAACAATGAGGGATTGCAAAACACAGTGGAAGATGATTTAATGCTGGCTGCGTGGGGAAAACAACCTCAGGCATATTAGCTGCCAGAGAAAAGTGCTAATCATGCATGCTCACCGGCGGGAAAAGCGGCTGCAAATCAAAACCTGTACGGCTGGCTAAATATAGGCTTTATTGAACATGGAAATTCAATAATCAGAGGAGCAGGAATCCACCCAGGGCCTCGGCGTTCGCTGGATTTCTTTCTGTCTGTGTCTGTCTGTTTATCCTGGAAGCACCTCTTCAATGAGTCTCTTAATTCCTCTCTAATTCTGCGTGTCAGGGCCGTGTTTCCCCGCTGTCCCGCCCAGTGGCCCTTTGTCGCCCCGTGCTAACTCTCCCCAGCATTACTCAGCTCAATGACACACGGCAAATTGCATTTAATAAATTAGCTTAATGGATTCGACGATCGGTTAGCGGGCACAGTGTTTCCTCTGGTTAAGCAAAACATTTATATCCCACAATCCCTCTCTCTCGCTCTCTCTCTCTCTCTGTTACATCACACAGCATCTCCTCAGTAATATGAACACATGCTTAAAAAGAGACTCATTTACATCAATCATTCTGAAATCACTGCAGCTCATTCACAGGGCTGTCTGCTTCACAGTGAAGACAGAAGCCCAGAACTCCTTTAAAGTCTGTAAATTTGGCTGTTTTGTGCTGAAATTCAAGTATTTTAAGTCAAATTTTCTATAAAATCTTCTGATATCAGGTTCTAACGTGAATGTGGTTAAGATATTATTTTATGTTTTCTGCATTTTAATCATAATTCAGACTAATGAAGTCAAGCTGCAGCTGCTGGGCCACTCACACCTAATGTTAGTGAAATCTGCAGAATGGTTGCAACCAGAAACTGTAAATATATATAATACAAACAGTCTATGGTTTCAACAGGTAGTGTCAAGCAAAACTAAACAGCCTTTTTGTGGGGTTTGATAAAGTTGTTTGAATTGAATTAATAACAATTTTCTTTTTTTTCTAGGGCTGTCTGTATTATGCATCAGTCACATTTTTTTTATTTCATCTCATTAATTGTGTGTCTTTTTTGTCCCTTTGGCCACACCCTAGCTCTGCCGCTGTTTCTGCTGTTGCAATGATGGGGAACAATGACACCTAGGGCTGGGCTATATGGCCTCAAATCAATATCACGATATATTGAGCAGTTCACCTCGATAACAATAAATGGACAATAACTACTCCACAAGCTGCTCACCCCTCTCACATTAACTTCATCTACCTCAGCCGCTACAACTTTTGAACCGTCCTCCATCTCACCTGTCTGTCCCTCTTTGTTACAGACTGGATGGGGTGGAGTCACATCTCTGACGTAGGATAGCGTCTTAAAGGGACATGAGACCATAGCCTATCTACACACATCCAAAACCAACTTTGATTTATTTTTTGACACCGAATATACCAATATGGACAAAATTACGTTGGTTATTGTCATAAATTTAAGTATCTGTACATTTTCGGTTTATCGCCCAGCCCTAATGACACCACAGCACTTTTGTATTTCTCCTAAGAATTGACGAGTCAAAAGTAATATGCACTTTGTCTCAAACTAAATAAAATGTCATGGAAATACTGAAAATTTGAGTTGTGACCCATGAGTAACGATACAGATGCATGTTTAGCTCTGTCCTTGTCTGAGTTCAGAAGCACCGTACAAGACTGGATTTACTGACAAAAATATGTCTCCTTTCAGCTTGTCACTGCCGTCTGTTTCACCTCACGTACCAAACCATACAAACATGTTAGCAAGATGCAGTCACAAGACGAGTCAAATGTCAAAGAATGAAAACTTTAGAGCTCTGTGCCTTATGAGGCACGATACAACAACTTCATCTTTTCTTCTTCTGTTGATGTTTTGTTTACTATCTGGATTCCTAACAACTCATCTATGCAGATGTGAAAACAGCTGAGCATGTGCAGGACACGTCAGCCAGTTTAAGGCAAATACATGGAGGGCATGCATGAGCATCATCTTGGCATGATAGGTTGTGTATGAGACATTCGGCGTTGTGTGATTGTCCAGTTTCAGTGGGACGAACGCAACATATGAACATGCAAATGGACTAAAAAAAGCTGGCAGTGTGCTATTTTGGAGTGAGTGTACTTCTTTAAACCCACGGCTTGGGTCTCAGGTACGTCCTCAGGTTAGTATTTTGTGATATACTTCTCTATCTCCTGGTGTCACACATACAGGAACTGACTGAAAAAGAGAAAACAAGCCAACTGGAACTCCAAAAAAGTGCAGAAAAAGTGAAGCATAATCCAGGAACTACTGGATGTAAGTGATTGATCAAACTCAGCAAAGTTAGCGCTTTTTGAAAAACTTTCTTCTCTCTCTGACTTATCTGTTTGCTTTGATGCTAAACTCCTGGGACTCCTGTATCACCTCTGCTGTATCGTGGAAACCAGCACCCGCCTAGAGGTGATTCAGAGGAGGCTCTCCATAAATCACCATCATCATCACCATCACCTGAAGCCTCATCATCCTCCTCTCCTCTGAGCAGCCACACTGACTGCACGCGGTTAAATGTCATGACACCTCCTCCTCCTCCCCATCACAACAATCCTTTATGGCCTCTGCATGTTTGGTTGCGCAAAACAATCTCATCGGACATTATTGATGTTACAGATGTTATAGTAATCAAATTATCGGCGTGTGAAGGGCCCCGCTGTCACCGCGCTGCGTGATGAATTATAGGAAAGGTCACAGCCTGCCGCCGCTTTATGGAGGGTTTGTACGGTAACGCTCAGGTGAGCGCCTCCAGGGCCAGCCGGGCCCTATGCCTCACACATACACACCTGCAAGCACAAACACACACTAAAATGCACACACACACATTATTTGTTCAGGTTAAGGGTTTCTTGCACCTCTTGGGAGGAAGTCGAAGGTAGTGAAGTCACATTTCTTCATCACACTACTTTACCTTTTACATTCACAGGTAATGAAAGCTAAAGTTCCCTGGAGAGAAAAGTTTAAGAGACACTTTGAGCCCGCTGATATTTTTCATATCCTTACAATGAAAGGGCAACAAAAACAGCAGTGAATGTGGCCTAATAAATGTGAGTATAACTCCTTTTAATCTTCCGTTTCTGGACTATAGAGATCCACAGTCATCCATTAAAAACAAACTCATCAGCGCAAACACACACTCTAGGTCTACATACTAAAATACACAACAGTACTACTTAGAAAGTATCAAATGTGGATTCATTCACGACTGAAAGTAGTCCCCAATAAATGCAATAATTTGAGCAGTTTCAGGATCAATTGACAGAAATCACAGCACCAACCTGTCCAGATTTCTTTTAATAAAAATATAAACTGTTATAAAACTGAGTAAATTATAAATAACTAAAGATATCACCTCTGGGTAAAGCTACAGATACCGCTGCAGTACGAAAAGAGAAGCATCAACTTCCAGTGTCTAAAATGAAATGAATGCTAAGGTGCAAAAAAACTGCACTTCCTTAAATGTCCACTAGAGGCTGGTTCCAAAAGCCAAGAAATCCTCATTAAGCCTCATGTTAAAATGCCCATATTTACAGCTCAATTGATTATGATAACATCTGTGATCAAAAACAATTCAGAATATGTTTCTTATGCACTTAGTTATGCATAAAGTATGGATGTTTTTACAATGCATCTTTTAAGATTGCAGTGTGAAGAAATAGGAATATTTAGCACTTTAATGCCTGAAACCACAAATTATGGCCAGAAAATTCAATTTTTTAGCTGAAATGTTTATTTCATTTACTACTGAAAACCAAAAAGATAAAAATGCCCTTAAAATTTAACAAATATGTTTATTTATTTTGTTAATTAGACTTTTTTTTTTGAAAACTGATAAACCACAAGAGGAAATTTTTATCATTTATCAGACTATATTCAGGTGTTTTTTAGTAATTTGTTGATCATATTGATTTGATAGAAGCATCATAAAAGTATCAAATATGATACAAAAGGCATTAAAGGGTTAGCAACACCTAGCTGTCAGACTCGAGATGGAAATGCTCCCTTGCTCACCCCTCCTATCAGTGAAGTTGCCTTCAAGGACAAAAGCTCCTGCAATACATGATCTCAGGTGTGATCCTCATTTGTCAACTATCAAAAATGTTAATCAATACAACAACCGCTCTTTTCTCCTGTCTCAATACAAAAGTGGGATGTCACAAATTTGTCCATACCGTGTTACCCTAGACACATGACAGGGGGCACAATCCTACATAGAAATTAGAGTTTATTTTGATATTCGGGTGTTTAAACACTAATTAAACCTACTAATGAATATCATATACCATTTCCAGTCTGCTTTTCCCAGTACTGCTAAAAACTACACACTGTACCTTTAACAGGCCCATAAACATTCATTAATTTCAAGCATAAAAACAGGAAATACTCTGTGATATTAAACAGTTAGAGAAAGAAAAACTTAATCTGTTTTTTATTTACATTTCAGGTTCATGAATTCAGTGACAGAATAGTCCAGATCTTCACCAGGATTTAACCAGTTTATATGGGAGCTCTGCTGTCAGTCTGCCACATTAATCCAGACACAATTATGTGTCAGCGCTGCTGTTCTCACTTTGATGATAGCCTTGGGCCGAGCACGGCAGAGAGCGCTCTAATCAGGAGAGTAAACTCCGCTATATTTCAATTTGGGAGGGCGCTCTTCCGCTCCGGGGGGCTGTGGCACCGGTGATAAATAAAACGCCCATTTACTCCCCCGCTCGCCTACCACAGACATCCAAACTGCACTCGCCACCAGGCTCGTAATCATGGCTGCATTTAGACGGAGAACATAAATCACACAATTGGAAACGCCATGATTAGGGATGCCAAACTCAAACAAATGCAGCGTGTAACCTTGTCAGGCTGCGAGCTGATCTGAAATCATCCTCAATGAGAAATGAAACTAAGAGGAACCATTGACACCTATCCAAATATTTCTAAAGCAGCAGTACATGAAAAAACAAACAAACACCACACCCAGATCACATGACTTAATCTTAATTTAACAACATCAGCACCTCAAGAGGAGTAATCCCAAAGGTAGACCACAAACACGGACCCATCTTGACCTTCATTTTGGATATTTTCATCCTTAGATCACGATTAATATCTATATAACTAACTACTTAAAAATTTAAAACATTGCACAGTCTAACCTGGTGGGGGTCTTGGCTCTGTTTCGAACATCCTGCTTAACACGCGTCCTCTAATGTGGTTTGTGTTGTCAGGGTCATGTTGTAGAGGAGGTAGCATCAGTGTTGTCACTACCTGGAGCTCATGTTTGGAGTCTGGGTCCAATTAATGTGATAAATGTTGTTTGGAGGTCCTGTTAGTGGATATGATGGACGGCGGGAGCTCGCATGGAGAGGGGTGGATCTGGGACGCCTGAGCTTGCCGTTAATCCCCTCTTAGGTGTTGTGGGTCTGACTTAACAGAACATTAACGAAGGGAGGTGTCTGTTAGATAACCCGAGTTATGTACTGGCTCTTGTTGCCCATCTATCCCAGGCTGAAGGAGACAGTAAGAAAGATTAATACCCCGTAAGTAGCTGATACATAGTCAGAGATGGTCATGGTTTCTCAAGGTGGTTATTGTTGGCTATAAAGTGGAGCTTAATTGGAGAGGAAGCAGCCCACTAAGCACTTTTTGGTCTAAAAGAGGTCTAATAGACATCTAAATGTAGCCTAGACGACTGGTCTAAAATCAGACTACCACAGGCCTAAAAATGAACGTTTTTTTAGACGTCTAAATTTAGACCAAGTTAAGACCAAGCCTAAATCTATGCTATATTTTTTTAAATAAATAGTTATCGAATAATGGGTTAAAGTACAACGTCTAAAAATATACAGAATCTAGACGGTTGAAATTAGGTCTAAAACAAAAACTAGTTTTCTAATAACTGGCTACTGCTCAGTGGGAGGCATAGCTGCTAGTATGCTAGCTGTAGCAGCCCTAAGAAAGATGGTTAAACACTGTGCACTTCTTTCAAAATAAATGCATGTTTCACAATACAGGAATAAAGCAACCTGAATATAAACTACTAAAAATGTCTAAATAAAAGCATCACAAACATCATTTTAGGAGAAGATTTCCTCTCAAAAGAAATTCTCGTCACAGGGCTGATGATGTGGATAAAATAAAACTTTGACATTTCTACCAACAGGTGACAACAGAAGTAAGTCAGCTGTTTTTATTAGTGATAATTATGGAGTAACCTGTTGCTCCACCTAGGGCTGGGTGATAAACCGTAAATTTACCAATACCAAAAGTTACGACAATAACCGACATCATTTTGCCCATGTCAAGCAGCTTGTGGAATAGCTATCGTCCATTTATCGTTATGGAGGTGAACTGCTCAATATATTTTGATATTGTTTTGAGGCCATATCGCCCAGCCCCAGCTCTACCCTCGTCTTGCCTTCCCCGAGTTTGACTGATGTGTTTGTATCCTCAAGTTTTTCCATAAAAATGTTGAAAAGGTTGAATTGGACAGCCCTAATTTAAGTATCAATAAATAGCTGGTTAAGCCTTGAAAGTGTTACAATGAGCGGATGCTTCACAATAAAAGGTACTGTGCCTCTCGTCTTCAGATATCACATTTCTAACCTTTTTTTTTTGTTGTTGTGTTGTTTTTGGAAAATGGCTGAACTAAACCAGCAAACTGAGAATAAAGTTGACTAATATTCACATCATATGAAACATCTGTGCAAATGGACCATTTCCCTGATCCGACTCATCCTCAATGAAACAAGCTTAATCCACCCACACTGGTCCAAATGTTCTTCTAGCCGCATAACAAGCAAAAACAGTCAAACATCACGCCCAGATCACACAGTTGTAATCTTAACCTAACAAGATTAGCGCCTCCTCTGGTGTAATCCCTCAGTATTATGACACATCTGTTATTAACAAAGGTGACAAAGGTCTCGGCACAAGTGGGCCCCGCTTTAAACTCCTTTCAAATGTTAACCAGCATGTTCCTGAAGCTGCTTAGAGTGTTAATTGGCTGATTGAGTCCATTTATCTAATCCCTGAGTTTCAGCGCTGCCCTCAAACCCTCCAAACCGCCGGTGGATTTGGGTGAAGTGCTCCACACCATCTCTATTCAAATATTTCCATATGACAACTGCTCACAGAGCGCTCCAATTAAAGGCCAGTCACTTTCTATTTAAGGCGCCTCAAAAGATCGCTGCCGTGTGCGTGGAGCAAACAAAAGGATCCTTCCAAAGCATTTAACCCCCAAAAGTGACACAGAGGGACCGACCCGGGATCCTCCCCCTCTAGGGCCATCTCAGGGGATTAGATGCTGGATTTGGGAGGAGAAGTGGAGTAGCAACACTCTTTTCTCTCTGCTAAGGAGGGGGCTGCATGTGCGTGTTCAGCACCGTGGAAATGAGATGCGCATTTAAAATCTGAGAGCAGTCCGCCGCCTGTGGCCATGCACTGCCAGGAAACCTCCACGCCCGCCCCTCCGCCCGCCCCGCCGGCCGGCCCGGAGGTTAATTAAGCAGCCTTCAGAGAAGGAGAGGCCAGGTTTGATGCTCTCTACATCTGTGATTTCTAGCAAATTCATCCAGTCCCCTCTGTGCAGCGAGGGAGGATTTTTAAACAGCAAATTAGCATTCAGATGAGAGAGCAGAGCGATGTGGAGCTGACCTGCAGAGCGAGACCGAGCTAAAGATGAGACTGCTGGTACATTTTTAAATCTATGGAAAGATACTGATCGCATTCTGCTATTTTAGTCAAATAACAAAAGCTTTGTCAAATCATTTCTCCAGGTGTCTCTTGAGTATTCCTTCTTTAAATGTGTAAAATAACAAAACATAAACTTTAAAGGCATTTCTCTCTGCTGATTACTTTCTAAAGAGGCCTAAATCAGCCATGAGGTCCTGATCCGAGCCCAAGGGTTTAGACTAATACCACCATACATTACTGGTTCTGTTACAGTGGATCATGCTGACAATGTTTGTGCCTGTTTTCTTCAGTTTGGTTGATGTCCCTTTAAATCAACTGCTTACATATTTAAAATCCTTTCGTAATCTGATGCCCCATTTTTCCTCTCCTGGTCTACTCCTCTTCTGCTGTTGACTCGTCAGCTGTTGACTACCAACGAAGAAATGAAGAAAAACATAAAAACCCTCCTCCAGATTTTTTTTTTTTTTTTTTGAGAAGACATTAATACTTTGGTCAGACTTTCAACAGGAAGACTTAAGATCATGAACAGTATATTAGATGCTATCACCCCTTTCTGCGGATTGATTCGATATGTTTGATCGGACTGTCCCTGCCATTTGGGGGACAGTCCGATTTAAAGATCTAGATTTAAAACTTTTGTTATGGGGTTTTGACAAATTAGAAACGAGTAACCGGTGATTTGTACAGAAGCAGGTTCGCAGGCTGAATTAAATCCAGGCAAAAGCTATCAGAAGATTTGAAAAAGGTACATTCAAACACATGAAACGATGAAAAGACACTGTCAAGGAATCAAAACCCAAATTTCTTGTTTTGTCACAGAAGTCTAAGAAACCAAGTTTTTGACCTAATGTGAAGATCCAAGAAAGCAGAAAACAGTCAAATTTGAAACTAAATACAAATTTTTAAGATAATCTCATATTTGCTCATATGCATTTTCTGTAGTGTAATAGGACAAGTCATTTTAACATGTACAGAGGCTGTAGTCCATGGTGTGGCGGTTGCTTTCTGATGCTCTGTACTCCCTACAGTTTGTGTATCTCTTCAGCTGTTGTATCAAATAAAAGCTAAAATGCTTAGACATAACTCTAAAACCTGTTTTATATTCCAAAGAGTTTAAGTCTGAAATTATGTGAGATGAAAAGAGAGCAAATCTTTACATTAAAGAAGCCAAATTTTTTTTAAGTATTTTTGTTGAAAACATCCAAAACAAAGAAGTCAGTCGACAACATGTAACACTTCTGCTTTAGTCTTTTCAGTCACTTAAAATTAGTGCACTTCTGAGAGCAAATAAACTCATACAAACATAATTTACTGTGTTTATGGAGTCAAATGAACAGATATGACTGCAGCATGTATGCAGATTTGATCTTAAAAGCAGGTAAATTTCCCTAAATGAAACAGGAGCACAAACACACTCCTGTGATTTCAGACTGCGCTCCTGCTTTAATGCTCTCCGCGAGGACGGAGGCTGACGGAGGCTGATGGATGCAGATGCGGAGCGGCCTGGCACTCTCCTCGCTCTGCTTTATTGTTTGCTCTCCGTCACATACAGGTCTTCATTAGCAGCGAGCAGAGACTCTCTGAGCGGGCTTTTGTCTGTGAATCACGCTGGTTTATGTGTCTTTTACACGGCTAATACGCCACTATGTCAGACGGGGGCTGTTTTATGGGGGTAAATTGGTGGCGAATGGGAGAGCGGAGCACTTTAGCAGCACTCACCTCCTCCTCACCCCTTTTAACTTATTAACTTATATTAACTCATTCTAACCTGTCAACAGCTCTGCATGTGCAACACAAATAAATCACAACAGGAGTGTGTTGAATGTGTCCACCTCTGTGTGCCTTTTACCTCCCAGTCACCGTCTCCGTCCTGGCTGTGTGATCACTTTTTAATGCGGCTGAGTGTTTTTAAAGTGCAATCAAATGCTAATTAAAGGCTGCAGGGTGGGCCATAAATGCTCTTTCCTTTGTGTGTGCTCTCCACCACAGGAGAAACATCGGCATGAGACGATTGTTAAATGCACCTGCAAGAGGGAGCGCGGGGCAAAGCGTTTTTTTTCTTCTTCAATAAAATGAAATAAAAACAAAGCAAACAAAGTCATGAAAGCTTTTGAAAGAATTGGTAATGAGTTTTTTTCCCTGCTCTTTGAGTGAAAGCACAGAGTAGATCAGGGTTTCTCAATTTTATATCTTTATATCTAACAATATCACAACGCAAGATAGTCTTTTTTATATTCTGTATTACAAAACCGAAGACGAAAGGTCATGACCTAATTTTAAGAAACAATAAATTAATTTTAAGGTAAAAAAAAAACATAAGTAAAAACTCAGACCCAGAATCCCAGGTGGTATTTGCTTCATATTCAACCTGTAACATGGCCAAAGCCCATATCATGTTATTTGTGGTTCCTTCATTCTGTTTTCTTCGATTTTGGTTGATGTCCTTTAAGATGGTTGTCAAGAATAGACAATCCAAGAACTTAGGTTAGCTTTATAAGGAGTAGACTGAAGCTGGAGTCAGAGCATCAAGAGCCACCACACACAGATGTCTACGGAAAAAGTGCGAGAGCTGTCGCCTTCCTGATACCAGGCTGCAGCTGAATCAGAGACAACAGCGGAAGAGTCCCACCAGGGCTACGAAGAGAAAGAACCAATCTGTTTTTCAGAGGTCTTTTCAGATGAAAGTAAGGTCTGGAGAGTTCCAGAATCCAAGGTGATGGTTTAAGGTGCTGTGTCATCTGCTGCTGTTGGTCTACTGTTTAATTAGGAGTAAAGTCAACTCAGATGTCTGTCAGGAGATCTTAGAGTAATTCATGTTTCCATCGCCCAAAAAACTCTATGCAATTACAGATTTCCTTGAACCTGTCAAAACTACTGCAATGATATCACTGAACTTGACTGGCCTGCCTCAGCAGAGCCATAAGCTGATCGCCTCCGTGCCAAGCTGCACTGATGCTGTCATTTACAGTAAAGGAGCCAAAAATTAAGTGTACAGCATGAATAAACATACTTTTTAGGAGTTGAACATTTCTGTTTTCTGTAGGTTCATAAATCCACAAGAAACACAAAACTGGAATAGTAAAGTCCACTCACAGATGATTAAAAATGTTTGTAGTTTCTGAGTATGTTTAAAAAAAGTTCTGAGAACAAAGGGGGTTTTAGAGTTTAAATACACATGAAACAGCTGTGTTAAATGACTGTGTATGTAGATTAAGTCAATCAAAAGAAAAACCCACAATACTCAGAAGAAACTTCTACATATATTCACCGAAGTTTGAAACAGCAGATTGTATTTAATTTATTATAACTGACCTCTCTCCTCATCAAATATCAAAAAACTTAAAAATTATACAAGTTAGCAAGCCTACTACTTTTAGCGTGCTTTGAGGTCCTATACTCCGACTGGGGAACCTAAATCACAGTGTTTACACTGTTCTTGCAGAAAAAGATAAATTCAAACAAAATATAAATTCCAGGACATAAAAAGATAAAAGTCACAAAGTAAAATATCAAAGTCCTTTCTGACTTTTTACTCTTATATTTTTCCTCTTTTCTAATCCTCCTCCAGAATAACTATCTCACACTTTACCTCAGAAAGACAATGTCTCCATTATGACCACAAGATTCATTTTTTCCTCATATTAGAAAGAAAATATATTCCAGTGTGCACTCTGTAACCTGACAGGAACCTCTCCCTCCTTGTCTCCTTTGGACTGCAGACTGATAAATGTGGAACACCAAAAAGGAAAGTGAAAAATCAAATCAGCAGAGCTGAATGTGTCTGTCCCTGTAATGAGGCTCTGATTGAACATTTCAGAGGGGAAACATGTAGTCATTAGTCTCCATGCTCTAAAGAAGCATTTAAAAGAAACTTGAGTCAAGGAAAAAAAAATCTAATTACAATACAGGAGACACAGGAATAGCTGTGAAGCATCAATTTAAGCATAATCACCACAATTACTGCTCCCAGGGGTCTGCTGCAGCTAAGCTCTGATTGTTTTAGGACAGAAATTGTGTTTTTGTAGATGTGACACCGTTTCTTCACGTCATCATCTTCACATCAACACTGAGGTCTGAATTTACAAGTAAAAGACTCATTCAAGGAAGAACATTTGATTTTACCTGAGAATAACTGCGTGATTGACCTGTCCAGATCATTTAAAGAATGTGTTATCTCATTTCTACTCTTTATTAAATACCTGATCTGGATTGGTATACTACATAGCAACAGTGTGTTATTTTTGACTGGACACCGTTTCTATGGATATGACTTTGATCACAGACTCTGGTGGAAAATTCGGATGTTCAGTAAGAAGTTTGATGTTTATTTGTCCACAATGGTAAAACCAAGATGAGAGACCAGAAAGGAGGGGTTAAAAAAAGACTGATGGATGCTGGTGATTTTTTGGACTTACATCGACAAGAAAGTAAATCATAGACTCTAAATCACAATATTAGCTCAGTTTTAAAAAGGCTCAAGAGTTACCTGTTCACAGCAGCCATGGTTGATCTGTGGTCCGACTCTCCAACTGGGGGTTTCCTGAATTTTACCAAAGTGGTTCCTTTGAACAGCTGTTAACAGAGTAGATACAAATGCTTAAAGAAAACAATAAAAATGTTTTTCTCCTTTTTATATCCACACAACTCCTTTTCAATTCATGTATGATTAAATCCTTGAAACTGAGGTTGTCATTTCCATCCTTGTTAAACATAAATTTGACAGATGATTTATGTAATTTATGTTTGTTTAATGAATTTAACAGCTTATTTATTCACAAAAGACAACCTGAAGTGCTTTAATTGACCATAATTAGTGTTATTTAAACCAAATAACATTAAATACACCTTTCACTAGCTCATTTATGCAAACTTCAACCCCTAAACCGTGAATTAAGCACTCACTAGCACATAAATTGTGTTGGTCGTTGTGGTACATACTTCAAAGAACTTTTGTTGCTTCAAACACGACGGACATAAAGGGTGTAGCATCCTTGCTAGCTTAAAAACTCTCCGGTAACGGTTAAATAACCACAGAAAGACGTCAAAGAATCACAAAAAATTAAATTTACTTATCAACGAAATATGTTCAAACTTTCTGCCTCGACCAAACGGGCTTCATGGGTCACTTTATCGACGAAAAATGACGTTCTAACACATTTTTAACCGTTTTTTGACTTTTTAACTTCCGGTTAATATCTTTTCAAAATAAAAGCACTCGTCTTTGTAATATTTTCAAGAAACGTTAGGATCCTTACAAAGTTACATTAACAGTTACATTAACGTTTTAACAGTAAAACGTTAAACAGTTTTTAGATTAGTCAAACCATATACAATCAATCTGTGCCCTAGAATTATCTCTCTACTCTTTATTTAGTTTACTTTATTTAAAGGGAAAATGTATATTTTGCCTACTTCAAATTCAATTACCTCCTACTTCAATTAGAGAGCCAGTCACCTGCCATCTTTCATTTAATTTCCTTCTGTGTTTTTTTTTAACCAACTAATTAACAAACTTTGAAACTTCTCTCTGATTATCTCTGTGTACGTTTTCTACAGGAAAAACAGGGTTTATTGATGTTGTTTAATGCAAAGATGAAGAGACAAAGATGTTTCTGTTGCATATAGATAAACATGCTAATCATGTTAGTTTGCTCAGTAAATGAAGCAAAAAATGTATAAATAAAGCATTAATTTAATATCGTTATCATGTCAGAAATTAAATTTGAAAAAAGAGGAGGTCCATTTCAACATTGAACATTTCCTTCTTTGATTTCCTCTTTCGTCTCTTCCTGAGAGTCTGCAGCTCCTGTCAAATGACAGAACGGCTGATCAGAGTCACGCCGGCTAATGAGAAGTTGCTCTCAGCTGTAAGGTCAGACAGGCGTTTCCTCAGCAAAGATCCTCTGCTTTACTCCCCCTCAAACCCCACCCAATCTCTCCCCTCCATCTCCTCAAACACAAGGCGTGATAAGACCATCTGAGCAGCCCATCATGTCACTGTGCTGCAGCCCAGAGAGGACAGAAATCAAGCTGTCACTGCACAGCTCTGCTGAGGGGAGAGAGGAGAGAGGCAGCCCCCTGTTCTTTCATTCCCTCCCCCAGAGTCCATTATAGCAGGTGCCAACACCAGGAGATGGATCACACACAAACACACAGACACATATTGTGCATCTATCAGCATGAGGGCACCCATATTCTTAAAAACCTTAATCTAAACTTCACATAGACTTCAAAGTCAAAAAGGTGAGTTTCTATTTCATGCTGGTGATGCACCGCAGTACAGCTGTAGGCCAATTGCTAATATTATGATTAAAAATGCTCCAGTTTAAGAGCATGCATCCCAAAACTTACCAACATAAAAAAAGCTTATTAGAAACTGTGTAGGGCTGGGTGATCAATCTGTTTATCTAGTAGTAAGTATTTCTTGTTTCGAATGACTTTTAAAAGTCAAAATCTGGACTTTCTCTTTGACTTTCTCTTTCAAGTTCACACTCTCCACACTCTACACACAACATGTCCGAAGAGTTCGTCATATATTTGTTCAGGTGTGCAGGTGAGTGGGAGAAATGCATATCACTGTAAGATGCACAGGACCAGTACAGCCCACAAACACTACAACCAACATCAGAGCAATCATTTCCCCATTGCATTACATATAACAAAAGAGAGAGCATGGTGGAAAACTGGTACTGATGCAGCCTGAACATATTATTATTATTATTATTATCGATAATAACAACAACAATAATAATCAATGAATAAGGGAATGAAGTGAGTGATGCCTTGAAAGCTTCACTAATTTAACAATTCTCGCTTCCTCATTTGCACCGCCAGATAAGATGCTGTGTCTTGTTGCATCTTTACATCGACTCTAAATGTAATTCATTCATGCAAGAGACTTAATTCTCATTTGGCGTAAATGCAGCATTATGGTACAGCTGAATCCTTTAGCTTTACATGAGTCTGATGGTGAATCTTACCAACAATATTGAAGCCTGAGAAGTATCTGCCCTCCAAAGTTTTAAGTCTTAAGAAGGAAAAGAAGAAGAGGAACTTTATTGATCCCTGAAGGGAAAGTCAGTAACGAAGAGTGATGAAAATTATCAGTTGAGTTTGTTGCATTGAAAAAACAGATTTTACTTTTGGTCATATCACCCACCCCTAATAATAACAACAACTTCAAACATGCTGCAAATACCTATATATGTAATTGCACTGCACGGAAGTTATAATGTGACCTAAAACAATCTAATCCCTGATGATGATACACAATAGATCAATTAAAATCTTAGAGCTGAAGCCAAACATCTCATTAAATTGTCCAATCTTTAACTTTTTCACAACAATGCCTTGACAGGCCAACAGCTACTCAGTGCACTCTGAATTTGCAGCATTTTTCATGCAGTTGTTGCATGGTTTGAGTATTTGCAACATGTTTGATGTAAACATGCTGCAACAGTTTGGTGTGATTAAAAAAATGTAATTATTTAATTTCTGCAGTAACTTGCAGCAACTTTACACTGTTGCTTCTGTTTTTGATTTCATGATAAAATATTTCTACTCTGATCTTGAAAAACTACAAACATTCCCTGAAACCTCTTCCGCTGGTTTTGAGTAAATCTTAACAAAACTGGTTATTTTAGAAACATTTGTTTTCCTGTCAGTGAAGTTACTGACAATCGTCCATGTGGCTGTGAGTCTGTATGATGTGTGTGTGTGTGTGTGTGTGTAACTGGCAGGTCTGACACAGCTCGAGTGTGTGTGTGTGTGTGTGTAATGGGAACAGCTGGCTGAGGGAATGAGTACAGAGGGAGAGGTGATGGATGCGAGTGGAGCTCCTGTGACAGATGAGCTAACAGGTGTTCACCACAGCCCTCAGAGAGACGCTATTTATGAGCCGGAAAAGACAGCCAGACGCAGAGCTTGCCACGCCATCGGCCTGCTCGACGCTTTAACACATCATCTGCATGACTTTACATAGAAGAAGAGGAGTCTATCAGCTGCAGAGACACTGGCTTTGATTTGTTTAAAACACTGCTTCTACTTCTTCCCTCTCTTCTTCCAGGTTCTCACTTCTGTTCTTCACGATCGTATACACCAAAACACTTCAAAATCAGCTGACTACACTACCTCACAAATATTAAAGCTCTGATTGGCTGGAGTGCTCACAAGTAAAAGGAAAAACTCCCTGTTCCAAAAAGGTTAATTTGCTTTAGATCTTGCATTGAATTAAAAAAAAGTGCGGAGACGATAGGGCTGGGTAATAAATCAAAAAATTTACCGATACCGAAATTTAGGACAATAACCGACATCATTTTGCCCATATCGGTATATTCTGTGTCAAAAAAATACAAAAATAAAAGTTGTTTTTGGTTGTGTGTAGATAGGCTATGGTCTCATATCCCTTCAAGACGTTTGGATGGTTTCTATATGGTTTGTAAAGTTTGTTCACTACCCTTGTCCACATGGGGACAAAAGCAATATACTTCTGTTTCGTTTTGAAAAAATTTTCAGAAGAGACAAAGTCGTTTCTGGAAATATTCACGTGAACGCGAAACAACTGAAAAGGATTGAAAAGACAGAAAAGAGTACAGAGCATGCCAAATTGATTTATGTCCTCTTAGACAGTCACCCCAAACACCGTTTACGTGTGGATGAAATAGGGCTGGGTGATAAACCGAAAATTTACAGATACAGAAATTTTACGACCATAACTGATGTCATTTTGCCCATGTCAATATATTCCATGTCAAAAAAAGTAAACTGAATAAAAGTTGATTTTGGATGTGTGTAGGTAGGCTATGGTCTCATGTCAGAGACGTGACTCCACCCCATCCAGTCTGTAACAAAGAGGGAAAGACAGGTGAGGAGATGGAGGACGGTTCAAAAGTTGTAGCTGTTCACGACCGTAAATCTTCACGGCAGAGAGATTTCAGAGACACAGTCAGAGAAAAAGTCAAACTGAGGAAGAAAAAAGATCAAAAGTTTTTGATAAATTCACTTTTTATTGTTCGGCACAAGGCGAGACAGATAAAAAGACCTGTTTGATTTACGACTAAAGTACGTTTGGTTTTTCTAAATAACATTATTTTCTCTTGAAGGCACTTTGAAAGACGGGGTTTAAGGGGTCTGGAATGTAAAACTACATCAGTGACAGGGACTACAAGAGGGAAAGGAGTCTTTTTATTTTGACACTTGAGGTTTTGAACATTAAAGTTAATAAAATCTAGTCAAACACTGATGCGTCAGAGACTCATTTTACTGTAGCAGGACAGTGAAAGTGAGTCTGTCTTCTCCCTTACCTTTGATCAGCTGTTTGACTGTAACAAAAATAAACACTGAAGTCCAAACAGCTGATTCGTGATGGAAATTAAAGGACATATAATTGAATTTTTAATCATCTCTCTTATTCTTTTGTTTTTAATGACTTTCACAAATTAATTCCTACGTCAAATTTCAGCTCTTCTCCTCTGAGGTTTGTGTTTTGGAGAAAAACCACCTGAATCGTCCTAAACTGCAGAATTAAAATCTGTGAGATGATCTTCTTTACCTGGACTAATGGGAGAGGAAAGGAGAGGAGGAGGGGGAGGAGGAGATGAGAAGGAGAGAGGGAGGGGTTTCTACGCCTGGGCAAGTGCTTGTTTGAGGTCTCGGAGCAACATGGACGCCATGACGCTCTTCTCTGTGTTGATGGTGAGCAGGGCGGCGGGGGACTCCTTCAGCTCCAGGGACACCAAGACCAGAGCTCCACTGCTGATCGTCCGCCCAGCAAACCTACAGGAGAGAGAGAGGGGGGGGGGGGGGGGGGTCAGAATCACAAAACCACAACACAGACTGATGTCGATATACAGAGTAAAACAACCTGAATTTTTGCCTCATTTTTGAAGGCTGTGGGTGTCGTCTGATAAGTCACTTAGAAAACATTTAAATTTTTGCAGTGATTTTTTTTTTCATTAAATGTATTCTCTCAATAACTTTTTTAATATCAAACATCTGAATGTGACTCGTGTATTCAACATGAATCACCAGCTCATGGAAAACAAACAGTGAGTGCCCTTTAAAAACAAACATAAGAAACAGGGCTTGACACTAACTTTTTTCACAAGTTAAAAAAAGTTAGGAGCACACAAAGAACTTTAGAGGCACAATGAAAATTGATCAAATAATGTGTGTCTTATTGGTTGACATAAGCACTATTATTTGAAATCAATATTAGTTATTTTGGTCACATGACATGGAAACTTTTGAAGGAAAACAGCCTTTTTTGAGAACATCAACCAGTAATTTTTTGATGGTCCCTTATTCAACACCCATCATTGACAGTGAGGATGCCGATTCAACCGCGTTGCTACAGTGTCACCGCTGCTGTTGCTACAACCAGTTATGGAGAGTTAGAAGACATTGGTAGATCCTCAGTGAATGTCTGTTGGATATCCAACCGAAAACTAACTTCACTGCAGTATTAATATGTAAAAACATTTGTTTCCTCTGCTAATTTTTTTCATCGCACATGTGCCCCGAAATACATTTTACAATTCGCACACATCTGTTTTTAGTCGCAAATGTGAGTGAAACGGTCGCACTGTCGAGCCCTGAGAAATCTGCGCTACGTGCCGAACCCTGCCGATTTCTTTCTCAAACTCATAAATCGTCAGGATTGAAACCCCCCCTACACCTTGTAATTACTCTTAATGAGTGAGTTTGACAAAGAGAGGAGAGGATGTGAGAGGAAATACAGCCAGCAGAGGAACAGACAGTCTATTATCCTGCTGACTAAAGATCTATTAAGGATCAGACACGCCCTCCCTGCCAGTCAAACAGAGCTGAGCCCGCTTTTATGGACTCTGGGTGTCTATGAGGGTGTGGGAGCCTCTGGATGCCCCATCCCACCAGCTCCCTCAGGACCACCGTCTCCTTGGATACCATCCCTGCAGACTCAGGGCCAAATCTGGGCCCACATGGTCCACTTTTGAGAGCGCTAACAAGAGGCAGACAGGGGCTATGACCCAGCGTGACCCTCTTTGAGGGGGGCGACGGAGCCTCCTCCGCAGCCCTGAGTCTCACACGGATAACTCCCCACCATCTGCCTCCATTTAGCACTACATCCCTGCAACAAAGACCCCCCGTGGCAGTCCGCTTAGGCCTGACAAACAGCCCACAAAGAGCCCCACTTAGGCCTGACTGAAGAGCTCCCGCAGGATGGCCTGTGGACTGGAGATGTCACAGAGCTGCAGCAGCAGCGTGCTGCATGGCAAGAGCAGCTAGCACGTCCACCAATTAGCACGCACACGTTAAAGGGGGGGTCTGTGCATGCACAATGAAACAGCTCTGGCTCACAAACAGCAGTGCGTCTGGGTGAGTCTCAGGGGAGCTGCTAAATTACCATCAACAGAGGAGAGGGAGTTTATCAGGGAGGAGAGAGAGAGTCCTCCTCAGGCTTAATTAAAATATTAGCCACTTCAGCAGGAAACAGCCATTCAACAGCAGGATTAATCCCTACTCAAAAATACCAACCTCTCTACTCCCAACTCTCTTCTTTAGACAGTTCAGGAGGAGTGCGTCCATATAGATTTACTCATGTAGGATTCCAGGATCTTCCTCCGCCTCTATCTGTCTCTAAACTGATCTTAAAACTTTATTTAGAGCAGAGAAAGGGAGTCGCTCAAAATGATGAAAAATAAAGAAACTGATCAAAAACTTTAAAGGAGCAGTTAGTGATTAAACAGGGTTTTGTTTATCTGGGCTCTGGAGGCGTCTTTTAATTGAATTTTGCAAAACGAGTGACTCACTTGTAATTGTCATTTTGTTAAAACAACATTATTATATTACTGTAGATGATGGATTACACACCTCGAGTTACTACTGTACTCTCAGCTGCTGCTCAGGTGCAATCAGGAATAAAAATGACATTAGATAAGCTTGTGGAGTCAGCTGACTCCACAAATCTCTAACATGTCAGAAATTCATCCTGTGGCAGCAGATCAGGCTGTGATTTGATCAAGCTGATTTCAAAGTCAGACCTCAAACCTGAACAAAAAATAAGAATCAGCCTGAATTTGAGCACCTGTCCTTAAGTAGAGGTTTCATTTTAGTGTTAATTTAGATTTTAAAAATAGCGATTATCCTAATTCAGCCAGATAATATCATACTTTTTGTTTCCACTTAAGATTAACAGGTAAAAACATGTAAACACACATGCTAATTCTCTGTCCAGTTCCACCAGCTCCTCTTTTACCCCCCTGTCAGTAGCCTGAGGTGTCTCCGTGGTCCCTGTGGCTTTGCTAATGGATTTAGGATATAAATCTATCATTTACTCAGCCAGTTAACACTACCCTGAGGCTGCTTTCATTCTGTCTCAGGAGACGCCGCTGTGGGCTTTTCTTCATGTGTAAAAAAAAAACACACAAAACCAGGAGCATGTTTTGATTGTGTTTGATTTCTCAGCGCAGAGTTTCCTCACACCACCGTTTGTGGCAGCAGATCCGCCTTACATCCAGATCTAACACAACAGCGGTGCATTTTAGGGTCACAGAAAAGGAAGATTAAAGGACAAGCAGGGCCTTAAACGGGTCATTGGTATTCTCCTGTGCTCTTCACATACCGGGCTAAACACTGGATTAATTGCAGTGTATGGAAAGAAAAGCAAAGCATAACCCCTGGACTTAGAGCAGGCGGATTGGCATCGATCGGCAGGGCTGCGGCTAAGCATCGCTCTCCAATTATCTGTGATTCTCCTCAGTGTGGAGAGCTTGTGTGTGCCATCTGCCTCTCCTCCACCCTGCCACTGTGAGCACATAGCGGGCTTCACCTTTACATTCAACCTCATGCAGAGAGGACGATGATTCTGCAGCAGAGAGAGCGGGACTTGACCTTAAGCAAGCACATTTAAACCTCTGAACATACGAAACAGTAAAAATCCACACACAACTGAAGCCGATCATCTCGAGAAGCATCTAGGTGAGAAAACACACTGAATCTACGTTTACAATCTACAGTCTTTAACCGTTCAGGTGTTTTCTTCAGGCTTTAATTGTTAACCCCTGATTCTGCACAAACAGCAGAGAATCTGACCTTCAGAGTTTGGACTGGGTAAGAATCAGAAACAGGACCAGGAGACCAGGTGTTAGCAGGTCGCAGACACATGCAGAGTTTCAAGATAAGATTAATACGTTTTTCATTTTATGACCAAATAATGACAGCAAATAAAATTAAAAAACAACCTCTAGCTCCTGATCGTTACATGAGATCTTTTTTTTTTTATGTAACCACAATAATTAACTTGTTCTTTCTTCCATCATAATAAATCCAGAGATAGCCAGACAGAAATCTTAAAGTCACATGTGACAATTTTTGTCTGAGTTATTTATTTTTTTATTTAATCACATTCAAGCTCCTATTTCATGTTTATATATCTATTTTCCTGCTTATTGTTTATCTTTAAAAAAAAAATCTTTTTCTGTTTCAATAGCACACAGTAAAGCACTTTATTACTTGTATTAAAACGTGCTATATAACAAAGTATTATTATTACTATTATTTAGTGGAATGTTCACTTTAGCTCGGCAAATCAAAAACAAACAAACAAAAAATTGGACACCGAGATATCGACATAAAATATCGACCAACCAGATCCCCTGTAGTCGGTATTTGCTGTTCAAAATCTGTATCTTAACATATCTATTCTATACGCCTTGAGTTGATCATATCATATAACATTGTACCACTCTGTATCATATCATATTGTAATTAATTGTATCGCATCAATTCCCATTGTATCATGTGACAATGTAACATTAATCTGAATTGTATGATGTTGTATCCTATTATCAGATGTTCCATTCTGCATTATACTGTATTCTATTACTTTGTGTCATACTGTAATTAATTGTATCACATCAAATCCTATTGTATCGTTTGACAATGTTATTGTATAACAATACTTTGAATAGTATCATATTGTATCCTCTTGTCACATGTTTCATTCTGCATAACACTGTATTGTATTACTTTGTATCACATCGAATTGTACTGCGCTGACTGGTATCATATCATATTGTATCGAACAGTTCCGGAATCTTCTCTTAATGCATCATACTGTATAGTATTATAATGTATCATATCTAATTGTATTTTTCTGTATTTTAATGTAACAAACAGATAATCTATAATATTACACCATCTCAATGAACCATATCAGAAAATTTTGATTCTGTTTTTTTGGTATTGTGATATTTCATGTCAAGTTGTTCTGTATAGAATTGTATCATACTAAAGTCTACTGTTTTCATATCAGTTTTTTTTGTATCCTGTTGTATCACATCATATTTCACTGAATCATGTTGTTTTGCTCTGTTCTGTACTGAATCATGTGCACCTCTAATATTTCTTATTACAGTGTCATCAGATCTTATTGTGTTGAACTGTTTGATTATATCATATCATACCAGACTGGATCTATGTCATTCAGACTGTATCATTTCTGTTTACTATTAGTTGACAAGACCCTGAACTACACAGCTGGGGTCTAATCTGAGTTTTAGGGGGTCCAGAGACTGTTAGTAAACCTTTCAGGTCCTTGTTGGGCACAGAAATGAATTCAGCTCATGAATGTTTTCACAGATTCAGAAACTCTGGGCCTTAAATGTTGTGGCTGTTCCTGGATATTGACACTCTACTCTGGCTGCTCTTGGGCATCTGGACAAGTGGACGAGTGTCCTTCAACAGAGTGGTCAGCGAGACCCGGCCAGACTCTGTGAGCAGGTTCAGACCAGGCAGATGGCCACTGCTATTAGCCCCAATTAGAAGCAGGAACCCTCCATGCATCTGCAGAGCTCCAGCATACGGATGAGCTGCAGCGCTGCAATCACACGCCAGACAAGAAGAAAAGGAAAGGAAGAAGAAAGCATGGAGGCTGAAGGAGAAGAAGAAAAAGGGTGAATATGAGGAGAGGAAGAGAGGATTAAAGGATGGTTAACATGCATACGTTACAGCAGGTGGATCTGAAAATAGATCATAAACCACACTGCCAGATAAAGCAATCTATAACATGGAGAGCAGACGTTTAATTAGCAGGAATATAAATGATAGTCAATTAAATTTTTAATAGGAACGAGGATTCAACTTCACAGGAAAAAAGGAGGATTCAGTGTAATTTAATTAAATCAAAGAGTAAGGTAAAGAGAAAGCAAAGCGTATAAATCAACCAGCTCAGGTTTTCCCTTTCCCTTTTTTTTTTTTTTTTTTAGAAAAATTAGTCTCTAACCAGACAGATTGGCAATGCATGCAAAATTCGATCAAATTTGCTTTCAAACGGACTGAAAAATAGAGCACATTTATTCTATTCCGCCTGTTTAGACATAAACAAGAACAGCGTTTTCTACATTTGCTTTCCTGCTTGATTTATTGCCATCCTCCTTTCCAGCAATCAATTTCTTGTGTTTCAGTGGCATCCACCCCCCCCACCCCCAACCCCCTGCTCCAGCTCTGCGCCTGCTTGGGAAAAGCAGTGCTGCACCCTGCTGGTGAACACAGGGAGTGCAGGGATTGAAACAGACTGAAGGCAGGCTGTTGATTTGTTAAACAGAGAGAGTGTCAGTGTGTTAACCAAACCACTGTTTAATTCATAGTTTTCAGATTAAAATCTATTATTCCCACAAATGAACCCCAAACTGTGTCTCCTCCAGGGGGGGCAGAGACTCTGTGTAATCTTCCCCAGATTAGAGCCTCTCTCTCTGGGGAGATAAGAGCAGAAGAGAGTGTCCTGCATGGAGGTCACCTCACACATCACAGTTAATGCAGAGAGACCTCGACAATAAGCTCTCAGTGGGTGTATCTGATCAGATCAATTAGTGTGTCAGGGTGTTATTCAAAGTATGTAGAGCAGGGATTCACAAAAACACTGTGAGGGAAACTATCAGCTCTTAAAGGACCAGTTCACCGGTGGAAATAAAAGCTCTGTTTTTAATAACTTATTAATGTTTTCAGAAATAATCCAGTAAAAAGCCTAAAATGTGATAGAGGACACGTATTTGCACAATTGTTGAAGTATAATTAATATCGGGGTCTTTAAATGGACCTTTCTCAACTATATCCAAACACTCAATGTTAGAATAATCAACCTGTCAGGTCTAAATAAACATCTGATGACGAGTTTCTTATAGCAGGAGACATTCAAGTTCAGCTGGCGGAATTAAAGGGGTGTTTTTACAGGTTATCTAACAAATAGAAGAAAGCAAAAGCAAACGGCAAATCAAAAAGCAGCTAAAAGAAGCTGCAGCGACCCCACTGGGCTGATAAAATAGGCCTATTATGCTTGTGCTTTATGTATCAAGTCTTTTTTGTAAGTAATAAACTTTATTTTTATAGTGATATAAATTTTATAACAGAGTTTTTGTCTATTATGTTTATTTGCTATTTTTAACCGGGACCTGAACAGCTGATTTCATTCCTCTTTGTGTACTACATCACAATAAAACCTGCTTCAATCATTAAACTCTCACACGGCACCAAAATAAGAACAGATTACTTTAATTTCATACATTCTATAAATTACTGTAAAATCGAATTAAAACTTTAAAAGTATCTATCATGTTTTAAAGTAACCTTTTAAGCTTAAAGTACTGTTTTAAAGAAGGCCAACGCTGATGTAACCCTACACTGTACTAAAATAGATTAAAAGATTAAAAGACGTGAAGAAACTTTGGAACTCTCTCCCTTGAGAACTGAGGACTGTGGACACTGTGGATACTTTCAAAAAAAGGTTGAAAACCCATTTGATTACACTTGCCTTTGTATAACCAGGACTTTGGCTACAAGTGTACTTTTTGTTGATTTTTATGTCTTGTTGTCTAACCCTTTTTGTGACAACTGTTTTAGAAAGGTGCTACACAAATGAAGTTTATTATTTTGGTAAGGAATGAATGGGTATTATTTATTTTTGAGTGGGCTGTAAAGTGTTTACGAGTGTAAGGAGTGTCAAATGTCCATCAGGGATTTGTGGGTTTGGTCTAATAAACAATTACAGGTGCTGAACACAGAGATTCTTGCACTTGAAGGCCACAGTAGGGGTGAGCAAGGGAGCATTTCAGACTAGAATCAGACAGCTAAATACTCCTTCCACTTCTACACACTGTATCTTTCAACAAATTTTATCAAATTAAAACTTTAGAGATTAATCAGGACTGAAATGAATGTACATAATCTAGAAAGCTCTTTATGAGGTCTTCAAAAACTCGTCTGATGCTCCTCAGACGGAGCCCGTCCTCTCTGGGACAGCAGCAAACAGTAAAGGAGCAGAGTGTCTTCATTATGATAAGAGTGAGGGGGAACGTCTTCCTCTGCAGCCGTCACCGCAGCAGAGAGAGATTGATAGCCTGGACTCTTTGAGCTATCGGTTATTCTGAATGAAGTATGGGCTTATTGGACGCAGGCCTTCTCCTACCGGCTCCCATTGATTTCCACTCACTCTCTCGGCTCTCTGTGCCCTTGTGCTGCTCTGACTGTCCCTCACTGATCCACCGTCTCCTCCATTTTGACTCTGTCGTCTCCGAAAACTACGAGAACATTGTGCGGGGACGAGGGGACGCAGCGGTAGGACGAAATACAGACGAGCAGGAGAGAACGGGGTGGAGGGGAGGATGCAGCAAGAGGCAAAGAGGAAGTGAAAGAAGGGACAGATGGGGGTGCAGAGATGAAGGGACAGAGCAGGAAACAGAGGGAGAGAGGGAGGTGTAATTATCTATCAGGTGTTCGGGTGTGCGTGACAGAGGAGGAAGCTCATTAGCACACTCTGTGTACACCAATTACACAGCCAGGCTTCTCAGGGCATTCCCCTGGCATGTGTGTGTGAACGAGACTGCACAAACACACACACACCTTTACTTTATGATATACCACATATAATCGAGAAAACACACTAAATAATCGGAAACAAAAAACACACTGTGGGTTTCATAAAAGGGAAAAAACTGAACACTGATCACGGTTTGTTGTTATAGAGTGGAGTAAATCCACGCTGATACTTTTCAGATAAACTCTTGAGTGCGAGTGGAAACATCAACCTATCCTAGTCTGTTGATTTCATACTGTAAAAGTTCGTGAAAATTTGCTGGTGAGATCACCTTATTTTCCGGCGGTCCAACTTTCGGCTGCACATGCGCCTATGGAGGTCCAACAGCTCTCAGCAGTGAGAATGGAGGGAGGCAAAATTAAAGAAGTCCGAAGCTGCTTCTGATGTATGCACCATAAATACGCCGTATGCTTGAAACTCTCCTCCTCTGTACAGTCTGTCTCTACCCACAAATGTCTAAGAAGTTAGTTAAAAACTTTAAAACAGTTTGTACAGGTTGCTGGTTTTATCCTTGAGTTTATGAATGTTAAGTGTGGAGCCCCACAGGGGTCGGTTTTGGGTCCAAAATTGCTTAACCTGGCTTAACCTGCTAACCATGCACCTGGGTTAAATACTCGATTCCTATTGGTCAAAGATATTGGTGGTGATTCATGTTGTTATTTAGAAAGGTGGCATGGACTTCAAGATTGTCGTCATCCTGTTTTGTTCATGTGAAAGTATTTTACTATATCGTCACTGTCTGATAAAAAACACATATCTCCACTTTAAGCGATCTTGACTTTTTCAATACATGCATGGTCCATCATCCTCCCTAACAACCCGTAGCTTTGAGTCTCCAAATGACCGATGGAAAAACATTTTAAAACATCTTCTTTTCAACAACTATCTCCACTGGGTGTCAGAAGTGCCAACATAGCACGTATCTCCTGTCCTGGCCCTGTGTTGTCATGCCAGCGAACAGACTTTACACTGTGACAGACTCATTACAGTCCAGGGTAATGCTACACTCAGGTCCTCACGTCAACTGATGCCAACATAAAACTTTTTTCTAACCATGACAGTGTTGCCTACCTGTGCATTAGATTTCCCCAGCGGCAAAGCTGCTGCTGTTTTCTCTCTCACACTCGGTCGCAGACACGAGTACATGTTAAATTAGGAGTCGTGACTCAAAAAAGTTGACAACCAATGTGGAAATGTAGGAAAGCCTGCTATCAATAGTTTATCAACAAAGTGGGACACAAACAGGAAACTCGTAAATAACCAAACATCATTGGAGCGCATTATTAAAAAAACACGTATGTCCACTATCATTCACAATACAAAGCACTTGAGTCCATTTAAAATATCAAATAGGTCACTGATGACTGTGTAAATATAGATTTTGATTTTGGGTCCTAATTGGGTCTAATTACAGTGTTTTGGGTTTATTCTGTAAGGTAGTTTATGAATAAGACAGTTTTTTTATGTTCCTGAAAAAAACACATTTTGGAGATACGTCTTTTTTACTGGACAGCGACGATATACAGATATTGTCCGATTAAACATTGAAGTCAGCAAATGGACTGAATATAGAAGAAAAAATGAACGATTTAAAGATTGTTTTGTTGTCTATCCATAAAAAGTGACTTTTACCAAGAAGACAAATGAAGAAACTTGAGTCTCAGTATGAGAGAGGCGAGGAGCTGAGATGAAACTGTAAACATCTGTCCGTCTCGTGGTTAAACACCTTAAAAAGTCACAGTAAGATCTGATTTAATGTTTGATCTCTGAATCATGAGGCGGTTCATCAGCTCTGTACCGATACCTTCAATAATCTGACTCATTGATCGTCTGTGCTCCTTATGAGGTCCAAAAACCTGCAGGACCTGACCCTGAATTCTGGACGCCTTACCTGTGGAAGTCGCTCTGACTGGATGAAACCACCCCAACGTTCGCCACAGACAGGACGTGCTTGTTGATGGCCTGGCTGGAGGTGTTTGCTGTTGCCATGGAGATGGTTGCGGAGGTCTCGTTCATGCCTAGGAGCTTACCTGAAGAGGAGAGGAGGCAGAAACAGACGATTAATCCTTTAATTTGAGTGTTTATCGGTTTTAAACGTATATTAAAACATAAACAGCAAAGATCTATATTCTTTTAAACATCTTAAATGTTCATTAATCTGTTTTTTAACAGAGTATTTCGCTGGTTTTACTTCAGACATGAAGAAAACAAAAGAATAAAACAGATTTAAAGACTTTAATGGGGGGGAGCATAACAATAAAAAGGCTGCTTCATTCTGATTATTTCTAACAGGGAGAGTTTTTTTCTTTCAAATTGAAGGCAAAGGGCCAGTTCATGTGCACTTAGTAATGGAATAGAAAGAAAGAGCGGAGATAAATATGCTCAAGTTAGGTTGAAAATAAAAAGAGGTCTTAAAGGCAAATATAATAAAAAACCTGTTAACTGAAAGAATGAATTAACTTCACTCAATTTGCACAAAGCAGCAATTTGCAAAGAGAGAAAAGCAACTTCTTCCCCTCCTTCCTTTCAGTCAGTTTTTTTTATTATCCAGCCTGAGCGCAGAGAGCTCTAAAGACGCCGCATGAAGATTAATTAAAGCAGAGGAAGCATTAAGCTGCCACTTAAGAGCACACTGATGGCTCGGACACAAACGCACTCTCTTGGCTCTGAACGACTGCAGCTCCACAGGTGTGTGTATGTTTGTAGGACCCCCCACCATTAAGTGCTTCATGAAAGGAGGGCGGTTTACCTTAAAGACGATGTTTATTAGAGTTTAATAAATCATTTAGAGAGTCTGCAATCAAAACAAGAGGAGAACACGCTCTTTCCTTTGACTTAATGTGTAAGACCTGCAACAACTCTGCTATCAGGTCTGTAAAATGTGTTAAAGACGGCAGCAGCTCCATCTGAATTTAATTAGGGGTGCACATGATTGGATTTTTGCTGATATGACAATATTTTCAAACGCATTTTAGCTGATAAGGACGCTGACACAGAGACATACACGCCTTCTAAGAGTGCTTCCTGTACCCATTCCTCCCTCCAACATATATGCAATGTTGAACTGATACCCCCTGATGTTGCCGTTTTTTTAGCTGGTGTTGTGCTTAGGGCTGGGCGATAAACCGAAAATTTATCAATACCGAAATTTATGACAATAACCAACGTCATCTTGCCCATATTGGTAAATTCAGTGTCAAATAAATAAATAAATAAAAGTTGGTTTTGGACGTGTGTAGGTAGGCTATGGTCTCATGTCCCATCCAGTCCATAACAAAGAGGGAAAGACAGGTGAGGAGATGGAGGACGGTTCAAAGTTTATGTGGGAGGGGGTGAGCAGCTTATGGAGTAGTTATCGTCCATTTCTCGTTATCGAGGTGAACTGATCAATATAGCGTGATATTGATTTGAGGCCATATCGCCCAGCCCTAGGAAGACACATGTCTCCCACTCAGCTGCACGCCATTGTGGTGATCTGTGGATGGGTTAAGGTCTGACGCTGAAAAACTGAACCAGCAGAAAATGATAATCACATCTGCAACAAGTCAGATCGATTTATGGTTTATGCGACATTATTTTTGTTGTTAGCTGACTATGCTAAACGGAGACTGCCATCTTTGTTTTGGTCTGTTGACTCAACAACTGACCTTTAAAGATCCAATGAGAGGCCACTACAGTTGAAAACAGGCATCACGGGCTGCCCCGCGATACGATATTATCACGATACTTGGGCCACGATACGATATCATTGTGATTTTTAACGTTTTGCAATACACTGAGTATTGCAATACCATATATTGCTATTTATATATTTTTTTTCAACTGTTTAACTAATTTAGCATTTGGCTTTCCCTTATGTTTGTCTTATTCACACAGTATTTTATTTTCATGTAGCACATTTTGTAAACCTTAGATAGATCTGTGCATCAATACTTTGGTGCTTCACTTCCTTATGTAACCATTTTTATTTCATTTTAGGATGTTGAGACATGTAAGTCAGACACCCCTCCAAAAGCAGACGATGTGTTTGTGTCCTTTCTGGTGTGCTCTTTGCTTCATTTGGACTTCATAGTCAGGTTTGAACCTCCTGACATCTGGTTTAAATCCTGTAAGTCTTGTGAAATTCATCCATCTTAATATTTTGTGACTTTAGGTAAAACCTTTAGGCTCCACAAACAGCGACTAAAGTAAAACTCACCTTGCTCTTTGCAGAAGTCCTGTTCGCTCATGCTGCTGGGCATCAACAGTTCTCCTACGGCAGGCTGGATGGACACACTGAACTGATCCTCTTTTGTACTTCAAGAGAAAAACAAAAGAGGCAGAGTGACTTTACAGTGGTGGACTAACATGAAGGAGGAGACCCCACAAACTTGGCCCCCCTCTGCTCTGGGATATGATCCATCTTAGTCCGCAGGATCAGATGATTCTGTGTTTTGTGTGCTCTCTCTGTTTGTGTATTAAATGTTTCTCCTCTTATTGCTTTGCAAACCAGCGCTCTGTGAATGGCATTTTGGGCCTGATTGATTCCCCCATCCTGAACAGATTTTCTGATCAGGGTATTGATCGCCTGAGCAGCGGTGCCAATGGCATTCAGGCGGGCTGATTTGGACCAGGGGCTGATTACTGGAGGAATAATTGTTATCCCAGAGAACCAAGGATCAATCCAGGTTGATGTCTCACCTGGGAGCACCGGCACAGAGCGGGGGCCGGAAAAAGAGAATTAACGGAGAACAAATGAGAGAGAGGGAACGCTTGAAGAAGATGCAAATGAAGAAGAGGAAGATGTAAAGTACAAGAGAAGAAGACAAAAACCACGCCTGACTTGATGTGAGTGGGTGTCAGCTTGTCTCACCACAACTGGAAGTTGGCCGCTTGCGTCGAGTCGCTGAAGTCAATACCCATGGAAACCGTCACCGAGGCCTCTTGCTCCAGCCGCTCTGAGGGGGGGGGGGGGACGAGAGGGGAAAAGGAAGAGTGAGTGACAAGGGCACAGTGTGCAGCGTGAGGAAGGATGGAGCGAAGGGAGATACGAAGAGGAGATGGAGGAGGAGAGGAGGGGGGGTGGCAGCAGAGTGGAACAGACAGGCATCCACACCACTTGTGTTTTCTACTTGGCAAAGCAAGGCCACCGTGTGTGAGAAATCTATCCTTCAATCTCACCCAACACACACACACACCTTCAGCCTCGGGGAGAGGAGGAAAAAAAACACAGATGAAGGACTAGCATATTTCCAAAACAACAGGCTTGTCAAAAAGAGCATCAAGAGAGACGGGTGAGGAGGGGGGAGACAGAGCGAGGTAAGTAAAGCAGCCGAGAGGACAGCTGGATGGGAGAGGAAGAAGAGGATGGAGAGTAGGGGGGGGGTTAAAGAGGAGACAGACAGAAACATTCTCCATGTTTCCCCAGTCGGCCTGTGAGTCTGTCTCCGTGAAGCAGGGAGGATGTTTTACTTTCAAACTCTTTACACAGACAGAGAGGAGGAGACTCCAGAGGACAAGATCTGAAAACAGAGCTATCATGGACCCACCAACGAAGACCACACTCTTCTCTAACAGAACCATAAATATTGAAGAGAGCGAACTCAAGTTTGGTGTCTCTACAAACAGTTTGCAGCTCTTCATTTATTGTGCAGAAACAGGAGCAGAAAAAATTACAGAGTGAGCTTTAACTGATATGGGTGCATTTTTTTTTACTGCATGATACTTGACTTCCTGTTTTTAGGGCCCCCTTGATGGAAAATTATGACATCACTGTTCTTCTGAGTGACACGTTATCAACAAAAATCGATAATGAAAAAAGTCAACAATGAATTTTATTGTAGACTATTGTTGCCATAAGTGTTTTTTTCCAGTGGACTGAGGCATCTTACTTTATTACGAACTCTGCCTACAGTCACACATGCCCAACAGTGTCTCTTCTAAGCGGTAGGGTATTCAAACATGGCAGTGCCTGCATCCCATACAGCAGCTATGAGTACGCGCTTAAAAACCTCCAAAGTTAAGGAGCACTTTAGCCTAGATAAGGCGGGAAGAATAATAACTTGCAAGCAGACATATCATGCATATCATGGCAGCACATCGGTGATGCACGAACATTTGACGAGAAGGCATGTTGGAAAGTTGGAGTGTCCGATTAGTCGACGAATCATTTCAATAGTAGGTGACTAGTCAACTATTAAAAAAGTTGTTGGTTGCAGCCCTACTTTGCATCAAAAACAGATGTTAGATATTGGGATACAGCTTCCTCCTGCAAAGGAAGCATGCAGGTGCAGCTAATCAGACTGACGTCAGCATCACAAACACTCTATTTTGGAGAGTGTGAATCACTGCAGACCTGTGGATGAAATTTCTAAAGATACAGACAAGGCAACAAAACTGGAGCTCCCGAAAATACTGACTCATTCCTAAATATATTTCTTGTTGTGCAACAGTTTTTTTTATTAGAAACACAAAGATTTTAATGTAAACCTATTTGATTTCACAGTAAGAAGTGTTATTGAGTATTATGATCAAAGCTACAACTCTTAATTAACAAACAGCACAAGTTTATTGTTTAAATGTTTGGTCAGATAATGTACACAAAGATCAGATGAAAATGTTCTTTTTAACGGCTAAATCAAAGATTTTACAAGTCTGTGAGCGCAGAAGTGGCGTACAGTGTTTCTTTGATAAACCCCGTAGTGTGTTATTTGTTAAGGAACCCTCACAGACACAGAAGTCCATAAAGCTTTGTCTGTTTTCATCCTCCGCAACTTCTCCAAACCAACTGCAGCCAGCCGCCTCACAGTGGCCGGGGCTCGATCGATCCAAATTACCCACTGTTTGGCTGCTTGAGTTCCTTCAATGCCCAATCAATCCCCTGCAATTGACAGTTTTAACATGCTCCACCACACACAACCTCTGTGTGTGTGTGTGTGTGTGTGTGTGTGTGTGTGTGTGTGTGTGTGTGTGTGTGTGTGTGTGTGTATGTGTGTGCGCAGAGGGAAATCTTAAAGCTCTCTGTCTAACATTATCCTGAGTGTGGCGATCACGTGAGGAGAAATATGGAGACGGTGTATGTTTGTTGGTCTGATCGATAATACTAACAAACAGGGATTAGCTGAAGTCCTATTGGCTGAGACTAAAAGGTTTCAGTCATAATGATCATTTGATATGACATTAAAGGTAGAAGTCACATGAAACCCTCATGAACAACAGTCACGGCTCTTCAGTGGAAGTCACCACATGGGATTATAAACACTTAAAAAAACATTAGAAGTGAACTGCATCTGTTCTGCAAAGAGGAAATCTTATATATTGGGATTGATTTGGGGTCAGGGGGGACACTGTATGACAGTGGAGCTATTGATTAATATTGGAAGATATTAATGATTAATATCAATAAAAAAAAATCACCAGATTTATAAAAAGGCACATTTGTCCTAAACAGCTGATGTAGTATGACCATGAAGAGACCCTTGGTGTGTGTGGTGATTTTGGGGTCTCTGTACTGTACGACAGTGGAGCTATTGATTTTTGTTTGCAGCGTCTTGCTCTTGTACTGCAATTTGCAGACGGTCCCTGTTGGACTGGATGCACATATAGATCAATGTTATTCATCCAGCTCGGAGATCGGCTTGTTTTTGTAAAAAAAATGTTTTTTGATTCCTGAAGCTAGTAGTCTGAGCTATTACGACGTGAAAGAGGCATCATTTGCGTTTGGACAACGTTTCGTCCCAGAGTTATTGATCCGGGAAGTCCGAATCTGTGAATATCTTTCGAACTTCACCAACCTTTTTCCAACTGCTGTCATATATAAGCTTTCTGGCGCTTGTCACGCAAAAACAAGCACCTGGCTCTTTCAGTTTTCGGCACCAGCTACCGTGCGGCTTTCCATCTTTTCCAGCCTCCTCCGCCCAAGCCAAGGGCCACTTGTTTTTCACCCTCATTTCCAGTATCTTCCAGTTTCTTCTCCTGGTTTGACGTACCCGGCTTCCATTGTTTCAAATTTGCCGTTTGCTGCTCGCTGATGCTTCTTCTTTTTCTCCGGCAGGCTGTGCGCTATCCAGCGTAATGCTGCCCTCTACCAGTCATATCCAGATCTAACTAACTAGGGGTTTTTGGTGTGTTTGTTTTTATTTTTTATATAAACGATACACAATTAAAAAAAATCCCGAAATGGATTTCCAGCATTGTGCCTGAGGTCTTCAAGCCCTGTACTATCCTTATAAATAGACTTTCTATCTGTAGACAAGTTTGGTTAGCAAATGTAAACTCTCTGCTATGGCTAGTTGATTTTCTTCCTGCATAGAGGGTTTCACTCACCGATGGTGTTAAAGCAGTGGATGTTGAGGCTGGCTGGGCTTCTGTCTCCTATGTGGATCTCCTCCAGGCAGTGGTCCGAGCCGTTGGTCAGTATCACCTGCACAGACACCATACTGGGCTCATACAAACAGGGTTGTCTGGGGAAATGGTACTTGGCTGACAGGCCTTTTCCCGTCATGTGGTGTAACAGCTCGTATGTTTTCACAGGGCCAAACGAAGGAGTCGTGACCTGGAAGGACAGAGGAAAACAGGGATTATACTAAACATCTATTTGATTTTGTATAAACTTCATAATCATCTGCAGCATTGGTCGACGAACAGCAAACAAAAGCTTGAGTGCAGAGGCAGAGAGGGAGGATGAGAAAAAACAGTCCATGCAAGCAGAAAGCTCCTCACATCCAGGGACGCCTCGTACATTACAGCACAAATGCATCCACACCAGAGGACATATTAATACAAGAATCTCCGGTCTCCCCATAAACCAATATTCATCCTATTCAGCGTGTCCAATCAGCAGGAAGAATGCAGCACTTCTGAGTGGAGTGGGACCAAAGGGCTGGCTGATAACTCCCCACCAAGCCTTCCTTCATTAACTCTGTAGGGTAAAGAGGAACCCATTTAAGAAATGTCCTCAATCAGCCCAGTTAGAGGGAGATGGGCTGGATGCTCAGTCAAACCCGGCTGAATAAAAACAACCTCTAATGAATGGAAACACAAGTGCCTGCATGGGCCAAAGCTGCCATTCGCAGCCCCTGATAAAAGGGGCTTTTACCTTTTCAAAGGCAGGAAATTGTATTACCTTTGTGAGACGTGGAAGATGAAGGCTTTTTTCACTATAAATTAACATCTCAGTGCTCGGACACAGGTTGCTCACACTTGTAGCTTTCAGTTTTTATTTGACATGGCGGTGGCCGCTCTGAATGGATAGATAAGAAAGGTCTAACGACAAAATCAAGTGCATCCTGTTTTTAAAAGGTGGAGACGAGTAGTCGAAGCATTTCTAGGCGGGAGTACTGCAATTCTTTATTATGAAGATGCTTCAATAAGTCCTCAAAGACAAGTCTCTGAAAAAAGGCTGCAGAAAGAAAACTAGAAAGATTTATTCTGTAATTCTAACATTATAAGCTCCCCTTTAGAGGGAATAAGAAAATAAATATTTTTTAATTTATTTACAGGCTCTGTCTGAAATACTTTTTCTTAGCTGCTATCCCATCAATATGGAGTACGACACAACGTACGGGTGTTACTTTATACACAGTTAATAATTAAACGATCACTTAATTTATGCCTTCATAGTAAATGCCTTTACAGAAAATAACCGGAGCAAGCTGTAAGTGCCTGTTTAGCTCTGGATCCTTAATGCTGGCTATTTTATGACTTGAAAATGTTATACAGACTGCGGGTGTTACTTTTTACACAGCCTTGTCGTCACAAAAAAATCTCAAAAGGTTAGCCTTCATGCAAAATGTTATGTGCTAATAGAAAGCGCCCGCTTAGCCTTGGATCCTTATGTTGGCTATCTTTTTGGTTCATAAAAAGTGTATCACAGCTCATGGGTGTTACTTTTTACACAGCTTTGTAGTCACAAAATAATCCCAAAAGTTTAGCCTTCACAGAAAATATCTGGGGCTTACTGTTAGCATTCACTTAGCTCTGGATTCTTACATTAGCTGCTTTTGGACTGAATTGAAGTTTCACACAGCTAATGGGTGTTACTTTTTACACAGCTTTGTAGTCACGAAATAATACCAATGGGTTAGTCTTCACTGAAAACGTTAAGTGCCAGCTGTAGCGCTAACTTAGCTCTGGAACCTTTTGTTGGCTATTTTTTGACTTGTAAAAGGTCATATGAGTGTTACTTTTCACACAGCTTTGTAGCCACGAAATAATCCCAAAAGTTTGTCCTTGACATAAAACATCTTTGTCTAGCTGCCAGTGCACATTTTGCATATGTCAGCTTTTTTCATTTGCTGCTGTTATCACGTTACATACGGCTTGTAGCTTTGTCCTTAACTCAAGCTAGTTTGCTGTCAATTAAAAGATTACTCACGTTACATAATCAAACCTCTGCTGTATCTACACAAACACAAAGTAATAGCAAGGTGTGGAAACTTTAAGGAGTTTCTTCTTCATTCTTTAATCAAACTTCTCTGTTTTGAGCGACAGCGCTAATCACCTGCGTGGACGGATTCAGGCTTTTCACACCCTTCGCAGCACTTAGCACCTCCACACACTCGTTCACTGATGCGGAGGCAACGCTCACATGTACTCAACCCTAAAAAAGATGATATCCACCACCTCACTGTGATAAAAAGTGAACAGATGTGTCTCTAAAACAATCTGAAGGGTGACAACAAGGGAATGAAAAACAAGTGTGAACATTTTATAATGATACTCAGCTTGTGTGAGCTAATTGAGATAATTGTACGCCTGATGATACGATAAAAAGAAACATGCAGGCGTGCTGGTACGGAGCCGTGTCAGTCTACATTATTTTATTGAAGCTGGATTTGCTGAAGGCATGTTCTGACTCTGGTGGGGAGCACACTGGGACGATTTGGACTTTTCATGTGGCGTGTGAGGATAAAGAATTAGTTTGACAAACAACAAGTGCGCCTCACAACAGAAAGTGGAAACACGTCAGTGTTACTGTAATGCTGCAGAAAAAGTCCTGCAATAAGCAACAGGTTTGTTTGTAAGAGATGTCCTAAAGCTGCTGTGAGGGGCTAGGGTTGAGTTGATTTTGGCGCCCCCTGTGGAGAAAGTGGTGCTTCTTTTCTCTTTTTACGGTGCATGTGTAATAAGAGAGTCTTTCACCCTGTTTTAATTTAACTCTCATCAATCTTTTCATCTGATAGTCTGGTTTTGAGACCCCTGACATCAACCACTAATGAAACATAAATAAAGGTTGTGAACGTTTTGCAGGACTGGTCAGTATCTCCGCATGACAGCAACACTGGCAGAGTCCGGGTTTGTGTTAAGGACTTATTGTGACCAAGTTGTGCGGCAGACTGACATCCTTTCACACAAACATGCAGATTTTTTCAATAAGAACAAGCATGGAGAAAAGTGGACAAACAGAGAGCTGTTTGAAAAACAGCCAACACACTTTTTTGCATTTGTTGAAATAAAACGATTTATCAAGTATTTTAGCCATTATTCTGTAAACAGTACAATCTAGTATATGTGGTTAACTTGGTCATAATGAATCTTTAATCTGATTCTGTTAAAGGAAATGCACTGGGTTGTGTTCTGGATATCAGGACATGACATTTTAAAGTATTAAACTGCATTATTTCATACATCATAACACTGAACAATAGCCGGTGACTGTTTGATCAGATTAGCTGTATCAACGGCCAGTGAGGCTGCCTGCAGACGTTGACTTTTGTTTGTTTACTTTTTCATATCGACCTAATCGGCAGATTTCAGCCAAAGACAATGATTTTAAATCAGCCTGTTTAAAGTCTGAAAGCAGCAGTGAAGTCTGAAGAAGGCAGACATCAGTACATGAAAAAGATGTCTGTTCCCATGTGTGAGTAAAAACCGGAGCACATGTTCTGAGCTGTTTTCAGATTGAGGTAAATAGACTCCAGCGTGTCACAGTTCAGCCGTCATATTGGCACCAATATAAAACATTCAAAAACAATAACCTGCCAAATCCGACACAGAATAAACCGTCTCAACACGCCATCTCTCAGTCCCCTTGACAGAGTGGCGGCGTCTCTCGTGCCCAGACCGCCCGAGCTCCTGTGAAGGAGGTCAAACAAACATTTGTCGCTGTGCCGTAACGCCGCTGCGCCCTCACAAGCGCCCGTCACGCCACCGCCAGCCTGCAAATTTATTGGGCCACTTTTGGATGTGTCAGAGCAGTCGGTGTCGATAAAGCCGGGCCATAATGTTTGCCACCCCATCACAACAGAGATTTACCTCCCTGACAGACACATCCTGCTTCAAGGTCCTGTCTGTCGCCTCAGGAGAGAGGAACGGAGACAGGACACGGGCTTCAAACCGCTTATTATCACCAATTTGACACAGTGGACAGTTAAAGCCTGACATGTGCGCCCACACAAACCCCTCCACTCGTCCATCCATTGTTGTCTTGTTACGCAGCACGAGCCCATAACACCTCAAGTGTAAATAAGAGAAGAAGAGGGATGTAACCTTGACTTCTCTGTCAGTTGGTCTTTTTTTTTTTTCCCTCTCTGGGCTTTGGCTCGCCTTCTCCACCCCGGACGGAAAGGAGGGAGGTGACAATGAGGGAGGAAGTTGATTGAGAGGCTCTATTATGCATCAACTTAAAGGAAGCTCCTGTGATGGATGACACAGACAGCAGTCACCTTCAGAGCCCGGACGCCACGCTCCCAGCATCCTCTCTGGCAAATGACCTGAAAATCCCGCTGACATATTCAAAAAAAAAAAGGGGGCGAACCGGAGCTGGGTAGCCTTGTGGCGCTCTCAGAACAAGAAGAAGAAGGCCAATTTAAAGGGGAAGCGGCGAGGGGAGGCGCAGAGACGTATGGGTGTATATTGAAAATCCATTTGTGTTTTCAGACAGCAGGGACAGGATTTCATTATGCTCGACGACAGGAGTTGTGAGGATTAAGGTAAGGGACATGTGTTTGACTTTAGGGCCTAATTGTTCCCTCAGTCAGGAGATGACAATTAATCGAGGGACGTCACAAAGACCTTGACTGCAAATTGAATTAAATAAATGTTACTCCAGCCATCTTAAAGCACTTTAATGTAACACAGAGTCTCTGCGCAGACAGAGGTTACTTCATTTACACCAATTTGTTCGTAAATTAGATATTCTGGAATAATTAATATTTGAATTTTTCATTTAAGGGCATTAGCATTAACAGCAGAGTGTTATTCAGGAGCTGTACCGTCCTTCACTTAGCTTTGCAACTATTTATGGTAAACTGAAAACTGTTCCTTTTATACAAGCACAAAATTCAATATAACAAGAGCTGCAAATCTGGATTATTATTAGTCATTATGCTGGATATATTCTTAATTAATCCATTTATGATTTTCTCTGGTGTCTCTAAAACGAGGGCACTAATACTCCAGCAGGGTACTAGGGACAAAGAAATTCTTAGTCGACTAAAACCCTGAAATTTTTGACCAAAAATTGACTAAAGGGAGGTTTCCAGCTCTAACCTGGGATTTCCACTGCATCCAGAATGGCTCCGATCCGGAATGGCAGCGATTTTTGCCGTATGCCAATTCCTACCAGATCTGTTTGTGAGGAGAATTCCCTGGCGGATAACAGACAGCAGTAATCACGAGAACTCACAAGAACCCGCAGATTCATGTGCAATTGCGCGAAAAGTGTTTTATTTTGAAAAGAAGCTGGATGTTTTTTTTTGTGTCTGGGCCCAACTTCCTTTCCAGCACGGGTTAATCTGTGCTGAATTTATCCAGCATGCTCCGGTGTCCGGAAAAAATAGAACTCTGCTGAACTGCAGCAGAACAGAAAGAAGCCAGTGGAAATTGACACGTTAACTTGAATGGTTACGATCAGCTACGATTGGCGAATACGGCCTTTTCGTAGCTGTTTCGGATGCAGTGGAAATTGGGGGTAACGGCGAACCCCTCTTTGGCGGGGGGTGACGCAGCTCGTCGAAGAAGCTCGTCGGGATTAAAATATATTTAATTCAGCACAAGAAGGTAATTAAACACAAAAGGCAAGTTGAAGCGCTCTTCAATCTTCCTGTCTCCAGCCGGTCTCCATTTGGTTGGGCGAACCCAAACTGGTGAAAACAAGGGGAGGTGTTCTGAGACAGGCTGTTACCTGTGAAATGGGGGCGCTCTGAAAATACCCCCATTAGCACTTGGTACGTTCCCCCTGAGGAAATTAACCATAGGCTGTAAATTCACGCTGAAAAAAATCGAGTCGACATTAGAATTTTTGTCGACTCGGCACATACCGACTGATATTTGTTATTTGATATTTTCTGTATATGCAACTTCAGTAGTTGTCTTCCTCAGTTCATGTGCTCTGAAATGCACTTTACTTAATAAAACAGGTGTATTTGTGTTAAAGTTTTGAGTCTTTAAAGTTTTTTTTAAATAAAAAAATAAATTAGCTTAGTTTGAATTCCTTAAAAGTGGGTCGTGACTTAAGGACCATGGGAAAATGTGGGTCCCAGAGTGAGACCAGTTGAGAACCACTGCTGCATCACATATTTGCCTTTAGCATCATAATTTCATTTGCTCTCCTATTTTTTTTAGTTTTGTATTTCTTGGTGTAAACTAAATATTTCAAAATAAAAGAAAACCTGCATCACTTGCAGTTTGCTGCAGCAAATTAAAGCTTTGACTGTTTAAGCAGGAGACTTTTCAAACACTCGTGTGAGGATTCAGATGTCAAGGGATCGCTGTCAGCACCTCTGACGTTTAAAAAATGGACACACGCGACTAAAAAAGGAGGCAGGTGGAGTTAAAACGCCCTCACAAAGAGAAAGAAATGTCCTGCATTTAAAACACTTCCCGCACCGTCCAGTCGCTGCGCAGGCCGCTGCACCGACTGCCTGTATCTGTGTGGGCATTTGTTCCTATTTAAGAGGCAATCTCTGCAGTTTGAGTGGCAGCGTGAGGTTTGCAGGGCAGGGGCTGCTATATTCGTGGCTCTCAGGGTCCTTCTGCTGATTCATAATTAGACGTGAACCCAGAGCGCCCACTACGGGGAGGTCAGAGGGGTGAGGAGGGAGACTGGGCAGGAGGAGGGGGAGAGCTGGCGCCCGCCTGATGGACACCAAATGAACAAATTATGATGGCCCCCTCTGGGTGTGATGGGGTCAAACGCCCTGCGCCCCACCGCTGACAGTTCAATTTCCCCCCAACGCAGCCCCATTCGCCGGCTGCTAATTATGAATGAAAAGTTATCAGCCTGAGCCGGCCCGCCGCTCACACGGACAGCGGTCGGAGGAGGTTTGGGGGGGATTTAAGAGGCATTTGTGAGAGATCCTAATGTCAAAATGTTATTAGAGAGAGCGGTAGCATGCAGAAAGAGAGGAGGGGAGGAGGAGACAGGAGAGGAGGTGGGTCAAAGACAGTGACCGGGGTTAATCTAAATGCCTTTGATAACCATGCAGTAATTCTCTAAAAGGGCCCGAGCGCTCAGCTGAGACAGACTCGCTGCCTCTGTGGGCAGATTGCTGAGAAATAGAAATGACACCGAGGCCAGAGTGTGTGCATGTGTGTGTGTGCGTGTGTGTGTGTGTGAGCCGATATGTAAGTGTGTGCATGCACAGGGAGGAGGGGCGTGTGTGAATAAGGTGAGGTTATTTACCCTTGTCTATGAATCCCGATGCCCATCATGTATTTATGCATAGAATTGACTCTAAATCAGATGTTGATGTGCAGAAAGTTCCCTGTTCTCATCTGCATTTCTATTCTCTATTACTCCATGGCCTTCACCTGAGGAAGAGGAGGAAGAGGAGGGGGAGGAGGAGGAGGAGAGAAACTAACAAGACTGCATATACACTGGCCTGAGAGCAGCTGTCAATCATACTGACTGACAGGCGGGCAGGACTGATGGGCAGACTCTGAATATAGAGTCAGTCACCACAGAGCTTAAAGCAACAACAGTATGGAGGCTCTTCCTCCTCCTGGCGGGTGTTCAGGCAGATTAAGAGTTAACCACGAAGAATCAGAGAGATACTGGACCGTCAGTGGATCTGGATTTTAGAGTCCTGCTTATCTGCCATCTTTTGAATGAGCTCTTTCATATTTTATACTTGACCTGTAAAGTTTAGGGGCTATATCGTGTCCACTCTTTCAGTGAGGATTTAAATCAGTCACATCTTGGAGAGCTGCATTCATTTTAAGAGGTTATAAATGACTGAGGTAGGGGTGTGCGATCTGGCGATCTTAGATTGGGAAGGATTAAAAAGTGACATTGATCTGCTAAAGCAGAGATCACAGAATTGGCTTTGGTGCACATGTGTCTAAATAAATGTCTCTCTAATGAGTATGGAAATGAAACAGGAGGTAGCTATGGACTATGGTGTCAGGTTTCAGCACACGAAGAAGCAGCGGAGCTTTGCTAAATTCGCCTTAGTGACAAAGAGAGCAAAGAGAGAGATGAAAGGAGATTTTTGAGCTGTTTATGTGTGCACAAAAAATAGAAAAAAAACCCAGCCAAAAATAAGAAAGAAAAAGTTCTAAAATGTTCTGCTCCGTTGTGTTTTATAAATTAGTTTGAGAATTGATTTTGAATATGCATAAGACTACCTTTCATTTTTGTAAATATTGACTTTTGTGTTTGAAGTCTTATTTTAGGTTCAAATTTATTTGAGAAGGAGACCAACCAGTTAAAACAAATGTTATACTGTTGGTTGTTAAAATCTGGATATTTTATCGTATCTATTATAATTTTTCACCCCCACCCCCAAAGAAAACTGTGATAAAATCATGATCTTGCAAAAAATGAATTGTGATATAAATTTTTTTCCGTATCCCCCACCCCTAGACTTAGGTGAAACGTTCCCTCATACAGCAGGGGGAGGTAGAGCGTACAGCCGTACCTGACAGGAACAAAGACTTCCCTAAACAGGCTTTTGTCCCAGCTCTTCCTTCTTTTAAACATCCCTCCATAGACTTTCTTCTGTTTTATTTTTCTTTTATTGTATTCTTTCCATCATCTCTGTTTGATATCATCCTTTAAAGCAACAAAACTAACCCTGTATCTCTCTTTAAATCTTGGTTTCAGACCACGCTGGAGCAGCAGCGCTGCATTTATTCAATGAGAAATCTGACAGTCAGGATCATCAAGAGCATTTCATGATTATACTCTGTGAATAATTGCAGTTAGAAATAATAGTTTTACACCCTTTAAACTTACAAATGTGTTTGATTTTGTCACAAGCTAAAATTTTACTACTGCTGTGTGTTTTGCTGTTCATCAATTGCATGGCAGAGGCTGTTCTACACCTTCATAACCTCTATAATTCAAATAAACTTGAATTACTCCATAACTACAATAATGCATCTGTTGAAAATAGTTGTCCATTATGCAGCAAATTATACTTGGAGGTAAATTTTCAGCTTGTATATTAAAAAAAAGAATGAAAAGTGTGAGAATTTTGTGAGAAAGGAGGTGAAACATGCTGAGAAAAAAAAACTAAAAATCTAATTTAACTCTGTTTTAGGATTAAAGCACAACCTACCTTAGATTAAGAGTGAAAATATCAAGTTCAGGGGTTTATTTTTTATTAGGTTCAGAGAAAACATTTCAATCTGGTGACTCTCTGCTCAGTTTTAAAAGATAATTGAGTTTGAGTTTATTTTTCTTCATGACCAAAATGCCACACACCCCAGCGAGCCCAGTATCATATCAAAGACAAGACTCCAGTCTGTCAGCGCCGCGATGAAAACCCTCAAACACAACAGTCATCACAGACGGGGCTATGAGACAGAAAATAGACACAGCAACAGCAGAAAGAATAGTCTGGACATTTCCTCCCAGGAGAAAAAGACAAGATACAAAATACACAGACACACAAAGGCGGGAGAGAAAGGAGCCGTCACACTAGGAAAGGTCAACCATCAGATATACACAACGCCGAGACACGAGGGACGCCACATCTGACAGAGAGAGATGGAAGGTGACAGAGAGGAGGAGAGAGATGAGAGAGGGAGGGAAACAGAGCGAGTGGACTTCGAGATGAGACACAGAAATAGAGTTCAAGGGTGTGGAAGAGCAAAAGACAGTGAGGGCGAGAGACACAGACTATAAGAGGTAGAGGAAACAGGGAGAGCAGTGGTGGCGTCCTGACTGGCTATAAATATAAGAAGGCAGAAAAGGTCAATAGTTGGCGTCGGAGGCAGAAATGTTCCACCAGGGAGAGAGGCTCATTTCACCATCTCATCCTCTGCTCTGCTGTTCTGTCAGTGTCAGACACACACAAACACTCCCAGCACACGCTGATGGAGGAAATGTCATCCTGTCTCTGTGTGTGTGTCTGTGTGTGTTTTTAATGTTTTATGAAATGTACTGACCTGCATGGTGGAGGAGACGTTGGAGAGAGAGAGGCCCTCCAGGTCGGACAGCAGGCTGGAGGAGATAACCGCAGACTTTGGTGCGTTTGTTGGAGCAGGAGAGACTAAAGGAGGCGAGAAGGAAACAGGATTAGGATCTGTGTTTCTTTCCACTTATTTACACACATATTAGCTTACTTTCAGTTCTTTCAACTCGAGTAAAAAACACAAAAACAAACATCTAAAGTGTTGAATGTAGTTTTTCCTCTATTTAGGTTTTAAACTTTCTTTGTCTGGAGTCTGGCAGGTGGAATAAATTCGGTATCTGAGCTTTTTTGGAGGCTAATGATGCTAAAAAATGAGTTTATGTGAGCAGAATTTTTAAGACACAACAAGCTTTAACAGACTGAGAGAGATGGGGAAAGTACACAATTTTGCACTTGGGATTTGGGACACAATTCAGGTAGTCTAGATCGAAAACTTACAGTCATCTAGATCCAGTAAAGAGACTTCTTTTTTGGACTTCTGCTCCACCTGAGGGGATAAGAGGACGCGTTAACAGGAGAGCAAGTGGACAAAATCCTTCCTAACATGTGCTACACACCGCCCTGTGTGACTGACGCTCTCCGTCTCACTATGACAAACCCATAAAAACTCATCTGAGCACTTTTATCACCCTTTCTACACACGCAGGACTCACGACACACGTCTCATAAAGAACCATAAAATCCCACTCTGCGTACTCCGAGCTGAGCCGACTGTAAAAAAAACAGGAAACAACAACAGCAGGGAGAGAAAGAGAAGAACCGGAGTGAACACCAACAATAAAGTTAGAGGCCGTATCTTATCAAATCTTCAGGTGTTGGTAATAGAGATGGAAACCTTGTTAGTAAATGGAGATCTGCGACAGCAAGAGCGAGACAGAGGAGGAGGGAGAAGATGCATAATTCATAGGCCATGTCCAAATGACAAAGTGTACGAAATGAGGATTTCATAGTGCAGGAGGAGGAGAGCGAGGGATAATGGGATGAGGATAAGAGGGAGAAAAAGATGGCGGGGACTGTAGAGGAGAAACGCTGATAACAGAGAGACAACTCCATGAAGAACAGGATTAGAGTTCATCCTGAAAGATTCTCCGCACTGGTTTAAACAAAGATCACAGATTTTAGATTTCAGGTGTCACAACTGAGCACACTTTTGTCATGATCATCGTGGCTTTAAAGTAACAAAATACGTAAAGATTTATAGAAACACTGGAAAAAAAATAAGTATAATCGGTCAAACTAAGGAAAGAGGAGAAGAAGGGACAAGCTACTTCATAAATTTTACTAACTAAAAACAACAGCAGACTTATCTACACGTCATCTAATAGTGTTTAAAGTTCAGTCTAATCTTCATCATCAACCAGGCGACAGAAACTTCCTTATAAAACAATTATTTTGTGTTTTTATTTTGACATTTTGACCGTTTTGCATTTCTGTCGCTTTAAATCCAGTTTTTTAAAATAATGCTTTCATTTTGAAATTTTGCAAATGCGCTATTTCTTGTAGATTTTAAGTTACTCAACAAAATGTTAACTGTTAAAAGACTGATTATTAAGTATAAATGTTTACTCTAATAGCTCCTCAGCATGGTTTCTGATTCAGTCTTTCAGAGGGATGCTACAGCCAGTTTTCTGGCAGATGTCATGGTATTTCTGTTTGCTTATTTTCAATATTCTACCTTTTAAAAGGAGGTTATTCTCCACACCGGTCTTTGCAACAGCCCCACTTTGAATAACAATTTAGTACAAGCTTAATGCAGGCATCAGAAAACTGATTTAGACTAAAATATCAGTTTTTAAATGTTCAGTTTCAGTATTAAAGTTGAGTTTTATTTGTCCCTCATTTAGACGGGTAGTCACATAGCCCTACACCTACACAGACACTCGTGCATGAATTCCTTCCCCCATCTATACTTGGTAGTGGACACTTATTTGCTGCACGTCATCCCTTCTTTCTACTCCCAACATTTCCTGTCCTTTTTCAGCTGCCCTACTTGACTACAGCAAAATAACTGCAGACAACATGATAAACTCTCAAGTTTTTTCAGTCTGTAATTATCCAAGAGGATTTATGGTAGACAGACAATCTGCAGAAATAGTCAGTGCAGGAAAAATGAAAAAATGATGCAAATTGAAAGACATGCAACTGTGGAAATGCAATGCAAGTGAAAACAAGTGTGGCAAACATTAGTGCTTCAGACCCTCAGGGCTGCTAAATAAAGCAGTCGTCATATAAACACATACTAATACTATCATGATAATTGTTCAGCTGCTGCAAATCAGCTGCTCGACCATCAGTTTCATACAACGAGGTCAATAAAAGCCTAAAAGTTCCTCTTTGACCAAATCAACATGACTGTCACCTTGGGTTTGGACTTGGCTTCACTCTTCTTCTTCTGTGGTGTGACAGAATCCGAGTCAGACTCGCCCTCCGAGTCTGAGTCCGAGCCGGACGACGAGCTATCAGCCGACAAGCTGCTGGCCTGAGCAACGGGACCGTTACCGTTTTCATCCGAGTCACTGAAACACACGAGGAGAGGAAGACATGCATCAGTTAAACAACACAGAACAAGTGATGTGAATCTGGTTCTCCTGCAGAATTCAAACCCATAATTTATCCTCAAAATCAGTTTTCAGGTAAAACAAACTGGACTCATCTTGACTTAACTACCAGGCGAAGTGACGTGGACTATCAATCTCCTCCGATACCGAGAGCTCGAGCCGGGCCCGGTCAGAACAACACCAATCAATCTGTTTTTGTTTGTGAAATTAATCAAATGTTGCATTCGGTCAAAAGACGATTTCTTCCATCTTTCTCCTCTCTCCTCCACTCTCTCCGTCCCTCTTCAATTTGTCCTGATAATGAGTGTTTACTCCGCCTGCCTGGGATTTTCAGCAGTTAAATTAATGAGGGGAATTGTGACGGTAACTGGCTTTTTAACTTGGGCGATGATGAAAAGCCAGTATTAATTTGGCCTACAGATTTCATTTGCTGCGAACAGGAAAAAGTGATATAAATCACTGTGGGCCTGATTAGGCCCTGCCTGAAATGACTGGGCCATAATGAGGGCATTATGCTGTGTTTGTTGTGGAAGCACTGGGGTGAGCTGCTCTAATTACTGTGTGTATGTGTGTGCGTGCCTGTTTGTGTGTGTGTTTGAGCACTGGGGTGAGCTGCTCTAATTATTCTCTCTAATGGAGAGAACAGGGTCAGCCGGCGGCCTGTCACACACAGAAATCAGGTACACTCTGAATGTGTGTGTGTGTGTGTGTGTGAGCCAATGAAGGAGAGTGCATAAGAAAGTAAATGTGCCACTGTGTTAGAGTGTGTGTTACAGTGTGTGTGTGTGTGCGTGTGTGTGCGTGAGCATATTCTGCAGTAATGACTCAAATCTCATTCATTGGTAACACCAGGCTGCTAAATGACCAATCAGAAGTCATTATCCATTAGCCATGTAAATGTGGGTTACGCTACAGGAGGAAAATTCTCCTTGATTAGATTGTTAATGGAACTCACACTAACGATATTCCAGCAGCTCTGCCAGCCTCTCCTCTCCTCTCCTCTGTGTGTGTTCGTGTGTGTGTGTGTGTGTGTGTGTGTCTGAGCATGTGCATAAACAATAGAAATATGAAAGCCAGAATGAGGGTTCATTTTCTCTTTGAAACCAAAGATTTCCTCCTGCTTTTTGGTCAAAATCCTTTTTTCTTCAGCTGCTAAAGCTCCTGTGATGAGTTTTTAGATGTTCATGGAATAGGGCTGGGCGATATGGCCTCAAATCAATATGACGATATATTGAGCAGTTCACCTTGATAACAATAAATAAAACAATAACTATTCCACAAGCTGCTCACCCCCTCCCACATTAACTTTGTCTACTGCTACCGCTGCTTCAGCCGCTACCACTTTTGAACCGTCCTCCATCTCCTCACCTGTCTTTCCCTCTTTGTTACAGACTGGATGGGGTGGAGTCACGTCTCTGACATAGACAGCGTCTTAAAGGGACATGAGCCCATAGTCTACCTACACACATCCAAAACCAGCTTAGATTTATTAATTTTTTGACACTGAATACACCGTTATGGGCAAATGATGTCCGCTATTGTCGTAAATTTTGGTATCTGTACATTTTCAGTTTATCGCCCAGCCCTATTATGGAAGATGATTAGGAGCAAGTTTGGTAATTTTTTAGATCCTGATTTTTACCGCCTGAAACTGCTGTGAGCAGGAAGACGTCAGTCAAACAGCAAAATAAAGAAACAGCCAGTTCTCCTTCTCTCTGTCCCTCTGACCTCTGTTTCCATCCAGGGGGTCCGTGTGGACATTGTGGAGGACTACAAGTACCTAGGGGTTGGACTCTGTGACGGCGTTGACAGAGAAGAGGATGTTGTCAAAGCTACATGTAATCTTGACAGCATCCTCCACCCTCAGGAGCAGATTCAGTGTTAGACTCATTTCCCCTAAATTCACCACAGAGCGTCACAGGAAGTCGTTCCTACCCGTGACCAGCAAACTTTATGACTCCTTGACTTATTTCTCGTGCAGTATCTGCAAACTTCCCCAATCTGTTCATAAACCAGTCAAAACTTTAATAATTTAAGACTGCAATTCAAGTTGCACTGCGCAATATCCTACAGTTCAATGCTGCAAACAGGTTTTGCTTGTTCGTAGCTTATTTCTTAAACACTCTGCGCTTTGTAAATAGCTTTATTTCAAATATTCTGTACTTTTTACTCACCATTAGTATTTCTTATTTGTCCTAATCACTTTCGTGCTTCTATTTTCCTTCATTTGTGCAAATGTAATGCCTGAATTTCCCACAGGATAAAGGAAGTATTCTGATCCTGATCTCCCTCTCTCTCCTCTGTGAGAAGGTCTTAACTTACAGCTAAGTCTTCATGTGATGATTCAAGATTTTTTTTAACTGCAAATGCACCGCTTTAGGGTTTGATTGGAGAACTTTCCCCACGTTGTCTAGTTAAATGCCTTTATTTAGCTGTAAATCTTACCAGATGTGATTTGTTAAAGCAGAAGGAACACACGCAGATATGACTATTTCTGAGTTTCAGAGATGCTCAGGTCGGATTAAAGTCCTGCTGCTGGTGCCAAAGATATAAATACTCATCCAGCATGAAATCAGAATTCATCACAATTGTAGATTTTTTTCAGCAAAAACAAAGACTGAAGTGAAATGTTTGTGGGTTCAGGGAGGAGGATTTGGAAGTGAACAGAAGGTGTGGAGCCAGCAGGTGGGCTGTCATGTAGATGATAAAAGTGGCTGAAGAAGTGAACAGATGGGAGTTTGAGTTTATTGAAGCAGCACAGCACTGATCACATTTGGTGTTGACTATGTCTGTGAAGCCTCTCACAAACACACACACACCTGTTTAATTAGCTAAACCAGAAAGAGAAGAAGAGGAAGGAACAGGAAACATCTGGACAGAGAAAGTCAGAGAGAAGAAAAATGAGGCTTTCAGAGTCTGACAGTCAGGAGGGATTTCAATTTACCTCTCTGTTGCGGAGGGTTTGCTCTTCTTCTGTGGTGCTTTCTTGGTCTTTCTCTTCTTCTTTTTTTCAGATTCAGACTCACTGGAGCTCTTTTCAGATCTGCTTGAGCTCTGTCCAGAGTCACTGGAGGTCTTCTCGGACTCTTCACTGCTTTCCTCCTCACTCTCACTGCCCGACTCTGTATGAAGACAAAGATGAGGGGAAGTCAACAGAAACAAATCAGGAGATGAGGACATGGAAACAATAAAATCTACTTCAAGTCAAACCAGAAAAGAGCCCAAAGCTCATGAAAACTATTTAAATTAGTGCAAAAATGCTTTATCATACAGTAATATACTGTATCAAACAGTATGATACTGTATCATACTGGACCATACTAGATGATACTGTATCAAACAGTATTATACAGTATCAGACTAGACCATACAGTATGATACTATATCATAATGTATTAAACTGTACCATACAGTATGATACAGTATCTAACTGTATTACATAGTATAATACAGAATCATATTGTATACCATTGTATCATACTGTATTATCCTGTATTATACTGTATCATACTGTACGGTCCAGGATGATACAGTGTAATACAATATGACATTATGTCATACCATATTATACAGTAAGATACTGTATGGTACAGTGTAACACGATAATGCTGTTTGATACAGTATCATACTGTATGGTCAAGTATGATACAGTATAATACTGTTTAATACTGTATAATACCATATTGTACAGTTTAATACAGTAGGAAACAGTAGTATACAGTATAAAACAGTATAAATGATATGATACAATACAGTATAACACAGAATGATAATGTATACTACAGAATGATACTGTATCTTACGGTATTATACAGTATGATACAGTATCATAATGTATTTTACAGCATCATATTGTATTTTACTGTATCATACAGTTTAATACAGTATCATACTTCTTCATACTTTATCATACTGTACCATACAGTAAAATACTGTATAATACAGTATCATACCGTATCAAATCATCTATACTGTATTATACTGTATCATTCTTAACAACACAGTGTGATACTACGTCCTATTGTATTTTACCTTATTGAATTATCTTGTACCGTATTTTATTAAATCGTAAGTTTAGACATCACTGGATTGACCAGTGAGGGAATCTCTACAAGTTAAACTACATAAACACAAATTTTACCAATATCTAAAGATTATTTGAAAAAAAAAAAAACACACACTCTGTCAAACATACACACAGACACACACACACACACACACACACACACACACACAGCCACATACCTTCACTGCTGCTGCTGCTGCTGCTGCTGTCCTCACTGCCGCTGCTCTCAGATCCTTCCTCCTCTTTGTCCTCCTCTTCGTCTGAATAAAACTTTTCATCAGATTTGGCTTTCTTCGTCTTCCCAACTAAAGGAGCCCACTCTTTGATCTACGTAAGAGAAAGACAGGCGACTTACATTAAAGCAGGTTAAACAGATGTGAGTCATCCCCGTGACTTACTCCGACATACTTTTGTTTGAAAGGTGCGCAATAAGAAGAAAGCAAATCAATTCGCCTGCAATTACAGCCGATATAAGCCAACAAAGAAACAGAGAAAATACCTTTTACCTCTTAACTGCTTAAATAAGACGCAGTTAAAAAAGTCAACAAACCAAAACAATACTTAATCCAAATTTGTTTGGCCTTAAACACAGATTTTCATTTCATTAAATCTGCAGTAATTTATGAACTACAACTAAAGTTTGTTGATTTTTCTGCTTTGTTCTTTGTTTTACTGCACATAAAGATGTGCAATCTGAGTTAAAGTCTGTGTTATTTATGTGAACTAAATCCTTAAACTGTGAAATCTGATGGAGATTTGAGACGATGAATCAGGATTTTGGATGTTTGCGGTAAAATAATGACAAAGACCGTCACGAAGCCGGTTTTCTTACTGGTTCAATGACCTCCACGTTCCTCACTGATTGGTCTGGGGCGACTTCGGGCCAGTCTGAGAGCTCCTGGTATCCTGTAGCTTTAGTGTTCAGGCTGTGAGACAGAGTGCCCAGCTGGAAACGGTCTCGATCTGAAAGAGGGGAAAAGGTTTCAGAGGGAAAAATATGATAAAAATCAGAGTAACTAAGAACTTCTTTTTAACTCCTGAGCGGTGAGTTTACAAAATAAGACTCTGAGATCAATCTCATTTAAATCAGAAATAGTGACTTTCTCCCGCCTGTAATGAAGGCCCCTGTAGCTAATGTTTCTATATGAGAACTACACATCCTGGTCCTCATCTCAAAAGCTTTTAATACCTCTTTTCATTTCATTTTTTCTCACACAGGGAGATAATCAGTGTGTGTGTGCACCTGGGGAGGTGTGCTCTAAAATCTCTGCTTTGCCGGACGAAAAAAAGGCCGAATATTAAGAATGACAGGGGTGGTTAACGCTCTCCATAAACATCCAGTAAGTGCAAACTGCCTCTGAATTTTAATGCTGCAGGAGGCCGTTTCTGTCGCTTTTGTCAAGGAGGGAGAGAGGCAGCTAAATGAGAGAGTTTCTCTCCCTCTGAGTGTCTGAAAAAAGGTTAGCATTAGCTCAATTATTTACCCATCTCATTAGTCCAAGGTAAAGGGGTCTGACCTAACTGCCCTTCAGAGAGACGAAGCGGATGAATAATAAAACCGCTGCCTGAATCTACTTCTTCAAATGGAGCCAACGGACGAGAAATAGATGAATTACCAGAGAGGAATAGCTCCTAATCTTGAATGCTGAGTTTGTTTAGTGAGTTTAATCTCTTCAAAATAAGATAAGAGGATATTTGAGGTACCTTTGAAGGCAGACTCGAGCACCGGGGCCGGCTTAGGGGCCAGTAGGATGCGTCGAGCGTACTTGTTGAGGGCACCGCTCTTCTCGTTGGGAACTATAAGCTGTCGTATGAAGCGAGTCCGGTCCCTGATGTCGTAGTTTTGGTCGTATTTCCCCAGATTCAGGATGTACTGGGTCAGCAGCTTGGTCTAGAGGAGAATGAAGATGGTGATTTGGGAATAAAGCTGTGTGTATTTCATCAAACAAATACGCGGATTGTGGAGGGGATGAAGCTAGACATGTGTGGGAAGCAAAAGGTGTAATGGCGCTCATTTGAAGAGCGTTTGGGCTCATAAACCAGCTCAGAATCAGCCAGAATCACCCCATCTGACTGAATGAGCCTGCAGACGCTCCATTACATTAAAGACGTCTCATTAGCAGATCTATATTTTAACTGCGTTCAAGGGTTTAACTGCTTGGAGGCCTTTAATCAGGATCTGATTTGTCGCACCTGCTTGGAGTTGGTGAGGTAAAGTTTGGCCGCCAGGTTGACCGTCTGCAGCTTCACAATGTCCTCCTCTGCCGTGAAAGACTTCGCCATCTTACGGAGGACATCGGGAGCGATTTTGGGAACCCTCTCGCAGTACTCTCCCATCAGCCACAGGATGCTGGCTCGAGCCATGGGGACCTGAAGAGAAAACAAAGAGAAGTCTTATGTTAGAGTTCTAGTATGAATGTTACGTCGACTCAAAACTTTCACGGTAAACACTAAAACCATCAGAGGGATTCTTACAGTGATGTTGTCGAAGAGCTTGGCCATGTGTTTGATGATCTCGCAGTGCTGCGTGGGCTGAGTCTGAAGCAGCTTCTTGATCACCACCACGCTCTCGGCGACGACCGTCTCTGCGAAGAAAAGAGGGTGGGGTTAAACACACGGTCACATGGACGCTTCGTCTGACATCTGTAATCGATATTTACCGTCTCTGTTGGAGAGCAGAAGCACCAGTCCGTTGAGGCACGTGTCCGTCACCTCTGAGATGTTGGTTGCACACCTGCCGATGGCCTGAATGGTGGCTGCTGCGAACGCCTTATCCTGGCTCTTCACGTAGGTCTGTCAACAGGACCAAAGTGTGAGCCCTCGAAGCTTTAAACAGATACCAACCTTTCACTGTTAGGATTTTGAGTAAAACCACAAACCTGGAATTCCCTCAGGATGGTGGAGATGTTTGCTTCGTTAGCCAGGTTGGTCAGGATCTCCAACTATAAGAAGAAAGGAAGAGTAGAAGTTAAAGTTCATGTAAGGGTGAAGAAAACTGGCAGTCGAAATCAGCTTGGTCCCGCACAGGAACCAAAATAACCGGTCAGTACAGTCCTGGTTTTTTGGCACCCTTCTGTTGGGGTAAAAGGTTCACCTATCTCACATGCAGGTGCATTTTTTTATGCATAACTTCATAACTGACCCACTTTTGTGTGTCTTATTTTCCTGTTAACCAGTTTTACAGACTTTAAATCCTCCTAAATAGATTCCCAGACTTTCTTATAAAAACTGTAACTTTGTTTGTTCAGTATGGACCTAACTTACCTTCAGCGTTTTGATATGTGTGGCATCTGTCGATCTCACATAGAAGCTCTTCATGAAAGGCTCAAACATGCCCTGTTTTGGGATAGTTAGAGTCATTAATAACACGTATCAACACCATCATCTTTGAGCTGTCGGTCTTCAGACTCACCTTCCTCTGAATGGACATTGTGGCGATATTCTGCAGCACTATGTACTGAACCTCTCTGTACAGAAGAGACAGCAAACATCAGGTCATGACATGAACATGGATAGAACACTTGATAGAAAGGAAGTACGAGCTTTCATTGCAGGAAACACAGATGACTCTCTGCATTACCTGTGACTCCTCAGCAGTCGAACCAAGGACTTCGTGACGATGCTGACTTCATGTTTAGGGGCTAAGTGCCAGTAGAGCTGAGCGACTGACATCACCACCTGAAGAAATACATGAAAATATAATTTGGTTTATAATCTTGGTTTTATGGTGTTGTGATTGTGGAACTTAAATGTGAAACAAATTCAGGAGTAAACGCAATTTTTTTTATATTCGCATTACATCCACACAGAGAAGGTGATTCAGGTAACTGTAAGCAAAACTTTTTGAAAACAGGTCAGAGAGTACATAAATCAAGACTTCCGTTTCATCTCTGTGTGGATGCCGATGCACATCTTTCTTGAAACGATTACATCACACATAGCGTAACCATAGACTGTATATACTATGGACAACTTGGTTCTGCCTCCCGCCTGTATACGGATTTGAAGCCAAAAAGCTCTCTGTATTTCCGGGATTTTTCCTCATTTCCTGAAACCAACATTGCGCAGTAGCATTGTGCACATTCGATGAGAGAGTCGCAGAGAGTCCCTGCGATGACGCTCGGCTCAAACAGCATATCTCTGGGTGAGCTACGCATTCCCTGAATGCTCATAGGCTGTATCAGGTGTCAATCATAGAAAACATGAACCCCCTAATAACTTTTAAAAATGGAGCTTCACAGAAAAAAGAGGACTTGCGCACAAACCAGTCTTACTGTAACTACATGTCAACATCACAAGCAGGGGGGAGAAAAATTTATGTTCTGTGTATTAAATTCCTAAAGTTTGTCCACAGCCCCATAAGCTTTGCTGGCAGAGGCGGGATTTATGACCTATACTGCAGCCCATCAACAGAGGGTGCTGTTCTCAGAGTGGCTTCACCCAGCAAGGAGGCAGACGCTGTCCATTCTTTATACAGCCTATGAGCGTGACTGTCTTAAGGTGCCAACTCTTGTACAGCCTAAACAACTTAATAACGCGTGCTCTATACTCTTCTTCTGTCTTTTGGTGCAGCACCACTCACTGACTTGACATATGCACTATATCGTTTGAATACTAGCCCAAGTCGTTTCAGCTGTTTTGTGTTTACGCGGATATTTCCTGAAATGAATCCGTTTTTAAAGGACTCTTTTGAAACAGAAATAAACTGTTTTACGTCTCTGGGCAGTGAACAAACTCCAGCTTATTTTCAAACCATGTAAAACGTTTGGAGTATAAGTTAACATGTAAGTGAAGTTAAAATGCTGGAATTATTTTGGTGACTAAATTGAGTACAATGATTGGTCTACCTGTAAACATTTTGTGAAAATCATGCTTTTGACACACATCAATTTGGAATATCTGATGGACTATTAATGTTAATACCCTGACATTGAAAAAAAAGCAACCCAATTTAACATTATTGAAAAAATAAACTGTATTGTATTTACCCTGATGACCCGTTTTCTTTTTCAGGTGTTTTTTTATTGTTGTAAAAACAAAAAACTTCAATAAAAATATAGCTAAAGATTAATAAACAAAAAATAAAAACTGCCGGAATAATTAGTCAATAGATTTTGTTCAGGAACAATAGCATTTCTAGTACAAGAATATACCTAATTAGTGTGATATTTATTCTGTTATTGAGATGTTCATGCACTAAATAACACCTCTTGTTTATACTTGGGTAGAAAACCTAGCACCTCGCTAAAATCAGGATAAAGGCTGGCAGCAAACACATCCTCCAGCAATTTTCAAGTCTAAGTCAAACCATATTAATTCTATAACTTGAAACTAGTACCTATCTATCTTATGCTTAAATGTAAATACCACAAATTGGCTTCTGTGTCATAGATCTGATTTTACTCGTTTCTTGTTGTTTTGTTTGTTGTAGTCCTTCACCACCAGTATCTGCTCCCTACTTCTTCTAAAAAGCATAACTTTTCAGTGATTTTATGAGTTGTCACACACTCAAATGCTTGAATATTATATCTTCTGCTCTCCACTCACCCTGCTGCCCTCTCCTTCTGTTTACCTGAACTCAACTCCTCTATGTGTGTTTTTCACTCTACAAAAGCTCTCGTAACACGACTCCACAGAGGTAATTTTTCAGCAGGGCTTTAAATAGCAGGCAGACGTGTGTCCATCCTCACTGGCAGAACAGGGAGGGGTTCAGACGTCTATGAAGATGGAGGATGTCACTGTGTTGTCGCGTGTAAAGGCACAGCATGTCACATTTTAATCAACACTTTCATTTGGGAGCATTTTTCCTCCTGCTGCTGCACACTGACAGAGACCTTGAGGCTCCTGGGTGATGGAGATCTGCGCTCACTAGAGGGTTTTTTTTTTTTCTACGATCTCAGGGAGGGTGCACCATGACAGGTTTGTGAGCATGTTCTGATAGCTTCTTTGTTTTGTGTGTCAAGGTTTGCAAGTTGTACTCGTGTGAAAAGGGTGTGTTTTTAGAACAGATGGTGCCGACGTGAAGAGAAGATTTGAGCGGAGGAGTCTTAATCAATGTTTATGGACCTCAGGTACGAGTGTTTATTTCAATCATGGGCGGATTCTGCTCCTGAAATAAAACAGGTTATTAACATGTTTCCGCTTCCCCAGGAAACTTCCCCAGGAACTAGGGGTACCAAGAACACAACTCGACCCCACAAAGAGTCCCTCATCAGGATGGTTAGACTAGATAGAAGATGATTTTCCTGATTGCACTTTCTGATTTGTCAAGGACTCGTTTAAATGTCACAAGTTTATTGAAAAGGTACTAAAACAACAATATGTAACATGTCTGGTCTTGTATTCAGTAACTTCTGTCTGTGTGTGGAGTCCCGATCACTCACGGCAGTGTTCCTGCTCTGCAGCAGGGGTTTGGTGTTCCTGAGCAGCAGTCTGTGATCTGGATCCATGACATACGGTTTGTCCTCCTTCTCGTCTTTCTTCTCCTCGGAGTCCGATTCATAAAATGCCTTGTCACTGTTCTCATCACACATGGCACCCTGAAACACAAACCGTAAAACTCATCACAAATAAAAATAAACACACATAATTTCAGGGTCTCTGCAGGTTTCAACAAGTCAAATTTAAGACTTTTCAAAGACCGTAATGAATATTTAAGACCCAATTAACATCCATATGAAGGGAAATCGAAACGTTTAACATTATTTCAAATAAATCTTTATTTGTAAGTAACATCGATACGTTTTTAAAGACCTTTCAAAATCATTTTTAAAAGACCCACTCCGATGAAAATCCTGTTTTTCTTGTTGTCTACATGTTCATATGACATTTTTCTGATGCTAGAGGACATATCATGAGAAAAATAAGACCAGAATTGCATTTCTGTGTATTTCTGCATTCAAGTCGCTGTGAATTTCTGGCAGACCCAAACAGCAGGCTCAGATTTAGTGAGATTTCTTACATCACAAATCCAAGCTCTGGCCCCAGACTTGAAGAAGACAATCATGGAACAATCGTGTGTGTTAGCGGTTTGCAATACTCATAAGAAAGCTAATTATGACATAAGCTTTCATCGTGTCCCTAAAGACATTAGTGTCTGAGAGCTGAATAGCTGTTACCTGCTTCTTCTACTACACCAGCAATGTTAGGCTACAAGCTAACGCAAAGACAAGTGTGCAGAGCAGCGCTGTCTCTGCCCACGACTCAGAGATTGCTAATGAGCTACTGGAGCTCTGCAGAAGAAAAGCCCTTGAAACTGACACAGGTAACATGATTTTGGCAAATAATTTCATAATTACAATTTAAAGACCACTGAGAACACTTTAAGTAGTAAAAAAAATACAATGGAGTAGTACTTTAAGACATTTTATGAGATTTTAAGAGAATTTTAGACATTTTGAGACCTTCCATTTAAATGACTGGATTCAAGATATTTTGAGATTTTTTAAGACCCTGTTACCCTGTTATTTACATTAAAGCTCCTGTGGTAATTTTTTGACTGGTTACTATGACAGAAGTCCCTCACAGGAGCTTTAAAGTCTCAGCCCACAGACAGTGCCCAGCATAAGTCAGTACATCCCCTTTTAAAAGTAATGTATTACTCAATATCTAGATGAGCAAAAGTACAATTTCCAAAGTTTTGACAAAGCTGAGTTTAACATCACATTTTATTTACCATTAGATGAAAATAAAGGTGACACTATAACTAAAATTTAGCTTTGCTCCCAGAACTTTGATTGGGGTGTACTCATTTTTGCATCCTGATTTTAAATTGAAAAAAATACTTTTTTTGTGTGCAACTTTAAAAATCTTGTTTGCAATCACTGGCCTACATTTGGGGGAGTGTTTTGTTGTATAGTCTGACATAGAAAATGTTGATTTTGAAAGTAAACTAAAGGTTTTCTGACAACTCTGAGAGGGCGTACTCATTTATGCTGAGCACTGTATAACCTGATAAAACCACGATTGGCTTATATCTGGAATGAGCAGGTCTCGTTTTCTGGTGTGTATCTCCACATGACGTGTCTGCGATTCTCCTAACAGACTATTAGATGTTGCTGCTCTGTATCTGTTATTGGTTTTGGTCATAAGGGCAGTAACGCCTCACCTCCTTCCAGGGGCTTGTAAACTGTGTCCTGGCGTAGCGTGTCAGCATGGAGATGATGACCACCTGTCCCCACTCCTCCACGTCCACCAGCAGGTTACACAGCTTCCTGTAGTTTTTGTGGATTAGGTCAATACGATCGGGGCACACCTCCTCGAAAGCCATAACCACGCTGCCGGCTACGAGCTAAGAACCAAGAGGTGAAGGAGAAAGAGAGAGAGGAAAGAAGCGAATTCATGAGGGAAAAGACGTTTCTTCGTGTTTCTCTTAATTGAAGTTTGAAAGATTTTCCGCTGGCTGACACTTTTACTCATAAAAGAGGTTATTTTCAGACTGTGGGGAAATAAACTGCTGCTAAACAGATACAACCACTCTATAATTGTACTTAAAAAAACACAACAGTTTGATTATCACACTCACAGATCAGCGCTTATGTACTCAGCTGATAATTAGAAGGAAAATGTTTGAGTTTTAACTTTTAAACGACTCGTTTTAAAGAACCCCGTGATAAAAATCAATCACTCAGAGTGTTTCTGTGTAAATGATATTTTTCTTTCTCAGGTACAAAACTCATTTTAGTTTCAATTTACGGGGAAAAGAGGACAAGAAGGAGGCAGCCGCAGCTGAAGGAGCCAATAATCAAACCTGTTTGATTGGTAAAAGGAAAAAACCCATTTGGCTCTTGCATGCTGCCGCCCCCCCTCACCTCCCCCCTCCTCTCCTCTCCCACAATCCTACTGCCTGCTGGCTCGCTGACGGATTGAGAGACCGAGTGAGTGACATGGCGGTGTATTAATATGCAAACAGCATTATCATGGGCAGGCGAGGGTGAAGAAGACGAAGAAGAGGAGGGGAGCAGAATCTGGTCTTCCCAATTAAAGCCTTCTGGCCCCTGGTGGCCCCTGTGGGAACCCGCTGCATTTACCCATCAGCATTGTCATGAGCCTGCATTGATTGTGTGTGAGAACATGTGTGTGTGTGTGTGTGTGTGTGTGTGTGTGTGTGTGTGTGTGTGTGGATGCTGTCCGCAGATTCAGACTGACAGATCTGGACTTTATGAACAGATTTTACAGGAGGGTTGAAGAAGTAGATTTTATATCAAACTGGAGGAACAGGTAGACCCACCTGAGGTATTTACTTGTGATGCCAGTTTGGTGGATCCAGCAGACATCCACATGACAATGCTGATAGGGGAACAAGACCATCTCCTCAGGAATGAAGGATGTCTTTATTGAGGTTAGGAAATTTAGAGTGAAATGATGATTTTGAGAAGGATTGAGCAAACACAAATCACTTCCATGGCTTTCCAGAGAGGTGTGGGACTCAGGAGCTAGAGAGTTTTTTGGAGAGGACTTTGGGTCTACACAAATGGTTCATACTGAACCGTTTCGGTACGGGACGAAAATTTCTGACCAAACTGAATATGTTTGGAACAGTAAGTGCATGAAATCCTCATTCCCACATGATCAGAAGACATAAGTGGACCACACACAGAGCGCTTTTCCCGTCAAGAACCGTGAGGATGCCTCGCCCATGTTCATACTTTAAAGAATGGAAGGTCCACATGAATTATCATTTTGACAAGCTTTACTGGTTGCAGATCTGGGTTACGGCTTCATCATGCAACAAGTGTAACAAAAATTGGTCTGAGACTGTTAAAGTGTATATATACCCATCCAGGTTTCCAAACATTCCGCTTGCATCTTGTTGACCTGAAGGAGAGTCCATGTAGGGTAACAAAAAAGCACAATATATTTTGGGAGCCTGAGTGATGTTAAACAGGCATACAAGGTCCTTGTTGGGGATAGTTATCGGAGGCCCATGGCTCCAGAAATCTAGCACCAAAGAATCCAAGGTATTTGAGTGACACAGCTCCACAACCCTAAAGGCTGACATGAGTGGCTAAAGAAAATCACCCTAACAATCCTCGATTTTTTATTTTATTTTTTCAATATGCCAAATGTTAATAAATAATTGCGACATGTGACACACAGCGTAACTCTTTTATGGCGCCTGTGCGTGTCCGGCCAGAAAAACCTTTATACACATGCTCTGTACTCTTCTTCTGTCTTTTTTGCATTTCCCGTGCAGCATTACAGCCCCACTTACTGGCTTGGCATATGCACTACATCGTTTTCAGTGGTTTCGTTTTGAGAGATGATAGAAAAACTTTTTATTTTTCAAGTGAAGTTTGGTGAAGTTGTCACTGAAAAAAAAATCAAAATCGAAAATCGAGTTTTCAGAGAAACAAAAATTGATTTTTTTTTTGGCCAAAATCGTGCAGCCCTAGATTGAGGGTTTCATCTTTATTAACTGAAGTTTTACAATAACCAACAACAAAGACGCTTTCATGAAAACTCTTCAAACAGATTTGGCGACACATTACAGTATGGATAAAGCTGCTCACAGAGGTCAGTAAGAACATACAGTATTGGATACTTGCAGTTTTTATTGATGTGTATTTTTGCACACAACACACACACACACACACACACACACACACACACCCCATCAGCCTCTCCTGTCTCCAAGGCTATTACAGGCAGCTCGGTATCCTCTTAGCATGGCTTTGTGCATTCTCCCCCAACTTCCCCCATTAGACACACGCTCCAAGGTAAACTACATGCACCATCAACAAAACTGACACCCCAATCTATGGAGTTCATACCCCTCCCCTCCCCCTCCTCGACCATATTATCTACCCTGCGTGACAAGCCGGTAATGGAAAAATCACACTAAGCAAATGGTTCTTCTAATAACAATAAATTTCCTATAAAATTATGAAGGGCCCAAACCGTTTCCTTGCATCTATTTTGCTATGAATTCTAATTAGGGTGCCAGAGAGGCAGAGAGTGCTGGGTCATCACGCCAGAGACAACGTGCGCCTTTTTGATTGATGGCCTGGTGTGGGGTCGGCCTATCCTCCCTTCCCTTGCTCCTCTTTCCTCCTCCCTCCTTTTTCTCTTAAATTAATGGGCATCTCACCTCGCCCCTAATCATAGCGCCCCCCTCCTCCTCCTTTCTCTCCTCCCCCTGCCCCGCCTTTCCGCTCTCATTTCAATTTTGCAGAAGGTGCACCGGGGAGGGAGGATGGGAGGGATCGATCATTTATCTTGTAATGGCTGGATAATAGATCCATCACGGTAAAACAGCTGCACAAACTCGTATGTTGTCTCTGTCATCAGGCCTTCCCATTTTCTCCTTAAACCATCTCTCCTATCAGGAGCCCCCCTGCCCTTAAACCCCCCCCTCCCCACCCACCATCCCTCTGTGTGTCACAGCCGTTTAACCAAACAGGTACATCTGTAAAGGTAAACGTCAAGAGCGGCCTGGACACCCACACAGCCTGGAACAATAAGCAAATGTTTCCTTCTTCTCGCGGCTCACTGACATCAGCTAAAGAGCGTTTAGCCAAATGAATCTGAGTTAAACTGGTTCAATAACGTCAGGAAGAGAAAAACCTAAAGATGGAGGAGAATGGGGGAAGACGCAGAGACGATGGAGCTTTTACAGAAAGCTACGACATTGACAGGTTCAAACGCAGGAGATGAAGACAAGATGATGAGCCAAGAACCTCGACTGAAAGCATGTTTTGTTTTTATTATAAGACAATAACAAGAAGACAGACTCTCTATGAAACTGTTCCCACATGACACAAAGTAAGACATGCATTCCTCCAACAGGCTGAGTTTGAGGAATTCGACGTTCATTTTCAGAATTATCCACAACAAGTGAGAACAAATCCTCTCTGCCTCCATGAATCTTTTGATTTTCACTTCATTTCCTGATATCACGACGGTGTCAGTTTATAGCCGCTATGACTGTAACAGCATTAAAATCTAAACATATCTGATGAGCATATTCACTAAAAGTTTCACTGTTTTAATCATAAACCTAACTAAGAAGTAAAGTTACCTTAAATGTCATCGTCTCTCTCGAATAGAGAGCCATAAAACTAGGGGTGTCCCGATACAACATTTTTTACTTCCTATAAGATACCGATATTGTAGCCTTCAGTATCGGCCGATACCGATATTAATCAGATATTGGCACAAACTTGTGCATGTCAAGTTTTGCACTTAGCTGCAATGTCTTTTTCAGACTTGAAATGAGAAATACTGCCACCCGGCCAACATCACTCTTACTAACAACAACTGTACACACTGTTGTTGTGATCACGTGGCCTCTACATGCTGGATCTAGGCGCTGCTAGCTAGAGGTGTCGGAGTGGAGTCTGGAATGGACTGCTTTTACCAGAGTGCTGATATCGGAGATTTTAGATGCAGGCCAATATAATCAGATATTTGTTTTTTGGCTGATATCGGACCAATATGTGATATCAATATTGTATCGAGACAGCCCCACATTAAACAACCATTTATTATGCTTTTATTTTGATATTTTTCCTGTCTCACATTGCCAATCTATGCTTTTATTTTGAAGCCCTGATTCAAACTTGACTTCTCTCATAGATTTTAGTTACAAATGTGAACCTTCATTAGCGACAAGACTGAAGATTTTTATATCATCATTTGTAAAGGCTGAAAATGGTGCTGGGGGGTAGGTGTCAGTAGGGCTGGGCGAAAAACCAAAAATTTACCGATACTGAAAAGTACGACAATAACCAACGTCATTTAGCCCATATTGGTATAGTTGGTGTCAAATAAATAAATAAGTAGAAGTTGGTTTTAGATGTGTGTAGGTAGGCTTTGGTCTCATGTCCCTTTAAGACAAAGTTGATGTGGGAGGGGGTGAGCAGCTTGTGAAGTAGTTATTGTCCATTTATCGTTATTGAGGTGAACTGCTCAATATATCGTGATATTGATTTGAGGCCATATCGGCCAGCCCTAGGTGTCAGTAGATTTCATGACTTTCACTAAAATATGCAGGATAAATGACACATTTGACTGTAAAAGGTCAGAAAAATTCCTTTTTTTAAACGAAGACAAACAGAAACGAGATGAGAAAAGCCTGTCCTGTGTACAGGGGGTGTGATGTCGACAAAGTGAAAGTTCCCCACTGGAGCTTTAAGCTAAAATAAAACTCTTATCTTCATGGTGACTCCTAAATTGAGCATTATGTGTGAAGTCTGAGAAGCCCCCCTTTGCATTGGACCATTAGTTCATACTCAGTGACACACTGAGAGCCTCTGACGGCACTTACACAACTATCACACCTCCTCACTGCAGGAATACCGCCATGATGATAAAATAACAAGAAGAGCAGCCATCATTCTCCGACTCCTAAATGCTTCACTGTGCCATCATGGTACATCAAAATGCATGGCTGGGCTGCTGCTAAGTGTCCGCTGTGTTCGGGCTTTCCACCATTCATCAGCCGCTGATAGTGCTTGTGTATCTGTGTGATGATAGTGCCCTCTCCCTCCGTCCCCAGCCTCACTATGTGAGCTCCAAATGGGGGAGAAGTCATCTGTCTTCGTTAGCGTCCGGGGCTAAATATGCTATGCATCTGGTCCTGGGCTTTCCATCCCCCTCTTGGCCTTAGCCGCTTTGTTTTGTTTGTATAACAAAAAGGTAAATGCTATGAATACATAATCACACGACTAGGCACGCACATACAAACACAACACACTCTGCATTCTGCGGCCAACGTCTAAATATTTGAAATTGCCATTTAAGCCCCTTTAGTATTCAGTGTGACCTCTTCAAATTAATGCGCTGCCTGCTGACTTCTAATGCACTGCCTGCGTTTGTGTCTGTTCCTGGTCTAAACACAGAGTTTGAGAGTCCAACTCATTTACGGTCCATTTTAAAGGGAAAAAAAAGAGGAGAAGTTGGCCTTTGAGAAAATTAGGCTGACACTAGCATCAGTGCGAAAATTCCCTCCAAATGGACACTTAACAAGGAGCATCTGAAGATGTGTGGGTTTAAGTGGGTGTTAACAAACCGTGGCATTGCCGAATGAGCTGTGGGATGGAGAGCAGAGGGGGGAATTGCTTGACTGGGGCGCCCTCCAGTGGTGTGAATGTTTTAGCATGCTCGGTGCTGTACTCACCGTGCTCTTGTCCTTTAAGAGTTTCTCGATCACCTCGATCAGCTGCTCTTTCTGGTCTGGATCCAGGCTGAGGACGACACGGAGACAGACAGACAGAGACACAGTGGTGATAATTCACAGGACATGAAAACTTGATGGACTCACAAATTAGATTATGTCCTCGTCTCTGTGCTCAGAATACAGAGGTGCCTGTGAGTGTGTGTGTGAGAGTGTACAGTGAGTCAGGTCAGTCAGGTCAGTCCAATCACTGCTCTAAATACAGTCGAGTTCACTTTATAGGGGTCAAAGGTTTCAAACACTTTAAACTCAGTCCTGAATAAACTGTCTTTACAGTTAACTCTGCAGATTTCCATCCAGCTCTTCCACTACACACACTCTGTATATATAATTTGAATGATAATGACTTTAATGTTTTCTTTTTCTGTCTTAATCTTCTGAAGTTCCCTTATAGTAAGAGCACGGTAATCGCTTTCTCCTTTTTTGATCTTCGTGTAAACACATACAGAGAAAAGTAAGCAGACTTTTTGAGAACTATCTGCCATCATTTGATGTTTTAAATGATGTCCTAATCAAAAAGAGGACATTATGCTCATTATGCTCAACTAAATAAACTCTTGTTATGTCAAGCTGGAGTCTCTTTTTTTTTAAATCTCATTTCATTACATGTAACATCTAAATTTTGCCCACGCTTCCCTTTTCACCTCTCTAAAAATTATGACCAACATTTTTTACACAAAATGAAAATACAAGGCACTAGCCAAAAGTAAAAAGAAAGAAAAAGAAGACATTGATGTAAAACAGAGGAACAAATTACACAAACATATAATAATAATAATTTTAATTTTGTAGCTATGAACTGAGGGTATCTGCAGGAGGTACATTTTGTTTTCATCTATCCTCAATTAAAATCAGGTCTAATTGTTGCAATAAACTCGATCCAGTTTTTCCGCACAACTTCAAACTTTCCCGCTGCGCTCTGAGAGAAAAGGTCATTTACTCCATAATGACACTGTACCAGTCTTCCACCTTTGGTGCCTCAGCCCTCAGCCAGTTCCTTGTTACGGCCTTTTTGCTTAAATTTAGCATAACATATGTTTGCAAATCCTTTCAACTTAGAGCTGGGCGATATGGCCTTAAATTATCATCACGATATATTGAGCAGTTCACCTCGATAACCATAAATGGACGATAACTACTCCACAAGCTGCTCACCCCCTCCCACTTTAACTTCGTCTACTTCAGCCGCCGCTCCAGTTGCTACGACTTTTGAACCGTGCTCCATCTCCTCACCTGTCTTTCCCTCTTTGTTGTGGACTAGATGGGGTGGAGTCACGTCTGACGTAGGTCAACGTCTTAAAGGGACATGAGACCAAAGCCTACCTACACACATCCAAAACCAACTTTTATTTATTCATTTTTTGACACTGAATATACCGATATGGGCAAAAATGACGTTGATTATTGTCGTAAATTCCGGTATTGGTAAATTTTCGGTCTATCGCCAAGCCCTATTTTAACTCAGTTTCTATTTTTCTCAAATAAAGCACTTCAAAGAGTGGTGTTTAAGACCCACTTCCTACTCATTGGCTAGCTCTCAAGAAGCCTTCTTCACTGTTGCCAAGTTCACTGTAAGACTGATCTGCTATTTAAACCACACCAGCCTTTTAAGGATAATAAGGAAAAAGAAGAGAAAGGTGACCGCTTTATGCCAAAAACATGACTTGTACCTGTAGAGCTTCTGGATAGCGTGGGCCGATGTCTTCCTGACATACGGGGACAGGTCAGCTGCTGCCTCTTTGATGGCCAACATCATGATGGGGACGATTATAGGGACCCGAATGCTGGACAAAACTCTGAGTGCGCTGGCCCTGATGAACTGATTCGGGTCCTGTGGCAGAGATACAAGGAAAACACTTTTTGTAGCAGTCTGAAGCGATGATTTCACAAATTCAGATTACTGTGAAGTCAAAATGAAGGAAAGAGGAAGAAATGTTACCTTTAAGGCCCGCTGGAAGGTGCTGATGGACAGCAAAGCTAAGTCCTGCTGCTCCTCTGCGTACCTCACCAGGTACACATACACCAGCTTCTTAAGCTGCAAAGGACAATTACATCAAACAGCAATCAATTCAAGCAGCTGTGGAGGAAGATTAATGCAGCACACGGGGAAAACAATCTGTGAAAGCAGCTGTGCTCTCGAACTTTTACGTGACAGGACGTGCTGCATGTTTCTACCTCCACCAGGAGAAGACAAAAGGCTGCAGGTACAACAGGAACAAAACGAACAGTATTGAATAAAACAACAGGGAGAGAGTCTGCTCTGAGCTGAGCTTTTCTGCAGGATATTCAAGTTTATTATTTCTGGGGGTGAAAAAAAAAGTTGGAGCAGAAAGTTTTCTGATATCACCGGCTGCAGACTCGGTGTCCTGTTGTTTCAGACTCAGAACAAGGTTATGGATTTCTTCATCTCTTCAGCCTTTGAAATTTTTCGCCCCCCTCGTCTCTTGTTTCAGTCTCCACACTTCTTCTTCTTCTCCTTCTTTCTTTTTTTTTTTCACAGGAAAGCCTGACATAATATTTGTCCTGCTTTAACTGGAAGCTAAGAGATACACCTCCGCTGATTCACAACAGCTTTTCAAATTTAGAGAACAATCACCACAGCCAAGACTGCAGATTTAAATATAATGAATCTGGAATTAAAGCGGCAACCTTCAAAACTTTATATATGTATTTCAGAGATGATTTAGAGTAGAGGTCAGGGGTAATGTTAGATTTTAGGTACAATCACTAAAGGCTTAATTAGTAATCAGCTCCACACTTTATAATGCTCCAAGAATCGACCTGCAGCAGAGCCGCACAGTTCTCAATCATCCTTCTGGTCATTACTGCGGGAATTAACGACATTACTCACCATAAAGGAGACACCACACATCTGTCCTTTAAAAGGGGAATTCTGTGAGAGTAAACCTGAGACCTTTTCTAACATGTTTTAGGGGTTTAAATGTCTGTTTTTAAAGCTTTTCACACCAATTGATACGTGTGACGGCAGCAAGAAGACATGCAGGAGGAGAAGAGAAGAGAGAGGAGGAGGAGAAGATAGAAGAGCGAGGAGAGGAGCAGGAGGAGGCGGATATTTGTATCTGTGTGTGTCTGAAAAGCCAAGGGACCGAATGAGCACAACAAGACAGAGGCTGCAGGGATCAAAAATTTGCATGTGCACCAATGAGCTAACTAATGCAGCGCTCTGAATAACAATTAAATACAAGTTTAAGTCCTGATGTTGTGGAGGATGTAAATGAAAGCTTAAAAAAGACTGAAGGGTTTGTCCTGCCATAAAATATTGGTGGAAAAGAAGCTCGAATACTTTGGTTTATAAATAAAACTACAATAAAATACTTGACTTGAAATAAAATCTGACTTTTAATTTGAGTGAGTATTATATGTTGGTTACATGTAGATCTATAAACTTCAAACTGTCGCATTTTACCCCCCAAAAAAACACCTCTTTGTATCAACTCCTCATTAATCCCCAAAATATGAAAACTAGGGTTATGGTTGGGAAAAAAAAACCTATCCAGATCGGCTCTTGTTTTAATGTCCTCAAAGCACATGACTCTTTTAATCTTAAACTTATCAGTGCACAACCAAAAGTTCTGAAACTTCCTCTGAATTAAATGCGACTGTTGTATTTCACTTGTAACTCGTCTGCACACAGAAAATCACAGAGATGCCTAAACACACACTTTTATGTATGATGTGTGTGTTAAAATAACATGAAGCAGCCAAAGTGGTGTAAGTTAAAAAAACGCTGACTGATATTAAATCACGCAGCGCTGTCGATAACCTGCATGCTCTTGTTCTGGTTCCTAATTAGAGGAGATCAATAGCCGCCATTTTTAGTGGGATATGCTGTCGGGGAGGGAAACATGGGAGAGCTGGGGGCAGAAACCAGGAGAGAAACTCACGCTACCTTAGCAGCTGGTGTATCTGAGGCAGGAGAGAGGAGACGTGACTATGGGCTCGGTGCTGCCAATTACCTCCATCCACCTGCTCCCCTACCCCGCCACGAGCTGCTTGGGCTGCATGCCTCACACACAGCGACCGGCGTCAGGCCCCCCGCTCACATGCTGCCCCTCACGCTACCTGATTATTCTGCTGCTGCTAATCAATATTCACAGGCTCTGGGCATGGGAACCCCTCTCGAGCTGCTGCTTAGCGCTCGGTCAGCCACTGGAATAGTGTGAGCACAAGTCTGTCGTGGTTAACGCATAACCAGAATTTACGCAGGGTATATACATGCCCCTTTGATAGCCTAAAACAGGATTAATCCTGTTCTACTGCATGGAGGATGAAAGTGAGAGGTGAATGTTTCCAGGATGCTGGAAAAAAGCGAATAATAAGAAGAGAGCAGCTCTTAGGGAGTAAAAGTGAAGCCAATATGAAGGTCTAACACTTGCAATGTTTCAAACAGCCAGCAGGGGGCGACTGGAACAGATGCAAGAAGAAGTCTGACAGCTCCTCTGCTATAAATGTAAGCGGCAGTTTTTATCTACCAAAACAATATTATACCGACAATTTCATGTATCCCTGATTGATCCAAATTTATGTTTTATTTCAAAACTCCCCACAAAACCCCAAATTTAACATCAGCTAAAACAAGACTAGAGACTTGTACCTTATTATATTAAAGCTCCAGTGAGCAACTCTCAGTTTGTGTCAATCTTGTCCTCCAGCTGTATTTCAGCAATCAGATTTCTCATTTATTGTGACTATTTTTAGGTCCATAAAGTAAAAACGGGGCTGTTTATCCAGCTGCTTCCCTGACGTCTACGCTCTCGCACAAGTTTCAGCTATTAGAAATTATTATCTAAACATCAAAAATCTTGTTGTTGATGGTCTTGTTTGCTTTTACGCATCTTAAAAGGCTTTAGAATGAATTTTAAATATATTTCATAAAGGTTAAAAAACTTCTCACAGGAGCTTTAAGGTGTTTAAAGCTTCATATGTGTGTTAAAAGGAGACGTGAACAAGGTCAGTGGAGTGGACATTCAAATCCTCAATTTTATCTTCAGAAAAAAATGTGAAAAAATTCAGCATTTTTTGATTTTTGTGACTGTGTTTGACTTTGAAAACTGCCCAGAAGAATGAATTCAAACTCAATTAGATAAAAGCTTTTAACTGAAGCCAAACCACATGAGCTGTGCATTGTTTCGTATGAGGAAGTTCCCCCGTCCTGTCACAGAATAATCACATGCTGCGGTGGGATCATATTCACTGACTCATGAGTCCTGTCTGAGTCACGTATTCTTCACAATGTCATACCTCGATGTTTTTACTTGCGACGTTCTTCACGACAGCAGGAAACAGCTCGGAGGCGTTCTTCCCTTTGGCAATCAGCTGGAAACAAAAACAGTGTTAACCACAAACTCTATCACCTTATATAAAGTAAACAGCAGATTGAAAACACAAACATGAAGTTAGCAGTTTGACATGAGTGTGTGTGTGTTTCACTGATGCACTCACCCCAACTACCCTCTTCATGGCCTCCAGTTTGAGCGACTCCTTGTTGCTTTCCAACATCTCTTTAAGGTCTTCATTCCTGTGAAGATCAAAAACACTTATTTTAAAATTATGCTAATGATACAGCGTTTTCCCTACATTCATTCAGCCGCGGCACACCGCACTGTGTGAGTGCAAAAACACAACGTTATTTTCACCTGTTTTGAGTCATCAACATACACATCAAGTCCTCTTCCATCATTGGGAAATATGTGGTCTAGCTTTAATAGTATTAGTAGCATAAATATCAATGCGCCGTGAATTATTTCCACTTGCACTGTGTGAGCACAACAACACACAACGTTATTTTCGACTTGTTTTGAGTCATTAACAAGCGCATCAAATCCTATTGGTCCTTCTTCCATTAATGTGAAGGGTAGAGTTAAAGCTTATACGTGGTATACATAGCGAGTAGCGAACTGTTAACGCAACGTAACGTAAATGTAACAGCGTATCTTCTTGAGCGACAAGAGAGTGTGGGTAACAACGAAAATCGAAGCTACATCAGGAACAAAACTAACAGGAATAGAAACTAACTGCGTTCGAGTTACCTTGGAAGTTAGATTTCGGAGCTGAAAATTTTTTTAGTGCTTGCTTTTTCCTTGTTATATTCGGGCAGAGCAATAGCTAAAAAAACATTTGTCATTCGTCATTCCCAGCTACGACATCTGACTTCTGAGGTAACTCGAACGCAGCGAGTAGTGCGGGTAACGTAACAAAACGTGACGTAGCAGCGTAACTCCTTGAGCGGCAAGAGAGTGGGGTCAACAGCAAGTAATAATAATAAATAATAGTAATAATTAATAAATAATAATAGTAATAGTAATAAATGATAAATACTGTAGATACCTCTACTGTTAGACAGGGGCTTATGAGTGCTGCTGACACCACTTGACGAATCAGTTACAAGAGTTAACGCTTGACCAAAGGTGGTGTGAAAAGCTCTGTGTATGTAACATCTGTGTCTGCTTCACAGATTACAGGAGACTCACGAGAGGGTCACGCCAGCTCCTATCAAGAGAACTGTTCAGTTTAATACGAGGGCCAATAGGAGCCACTGATAATCAATACAAACAGAACAGCGCCAGTGTGTTGTTTACCATCACTACTCAATCTGCTCTCACATGGCATGGTGATGCTCATGCCTTGGCTAATGCCAACACACTCTGTCATTGTGCTCTGGCTACACCAGCTGTTTGTCTCCACACAGAGGTGATGTCCAAATGGAAAACAACCAATGCAACTCTGTCTGCACCATTCTGGTACTAGACAGGTCAACAATTTTCGAAAAATGCTCCTTAAATGACATTTGAATTGTAAAAAAACTGATGAATTTTATCATAACTGGAGCTTAAAATCAGTAAAAGATTCAGAGAATGTGGAGAAACCTCTTTACCAAAGGGACAAGGACCAAAAAAGCAATACTGGAGGGGGATCTGAAGGATTTTAAGCAGCACTGTATCAAAATTAGACATGACTCTGTAGTGGAAGTCTGCACATAGCAGAAGCAAAAGAAAAAGAAGGAGTAGAAGAAGAAAAAGAAAAAAGAGTAGAGGAAGAAGAGGAAGAAGAAAAACAAAAAGAAGGAGTAGAAAAAGAAGAAAAGGAAGAAGTCAAAGAAAAGGAAAATGAGAAGTAGAAGAAGTAGAAGAAAAAAAGAAGTAGAAGAAAAAGGAGTAGAAGAAGAACTAGAATAGAGAAGGAGTACAAGAAGAAAAAAGGAAAAGAAGGAAAAGAAGAGGGAGTAGAAAGAGACAAAGAAGGATGAGAAGGAGTTGAAGAAGAAGAAGAAAAGATAGAAAAAGTAGGAGGAAACAAAAAAAAAGAGTAAAAGAGGTATAGAAAGAAGAAAAAGGAGTAGTAGAAGACGAAGAGAAAAGAGAAAAAAAAGAAGAGAAAAGAGAGAAGAAGAAGAGAGAAGGAGTAGAAGAAGAAGAAGAAAAGGAAGAAAAGAAGGAGTAGGGGGAAACAAAGAAAAAGAAAAAGGAGGAAAAAAGTAGAGAAAGAAGAAAAAGGAGTAGGAGAAGAAGAAGAAGAGAAAAGAGAGAAGAAGAAGAAGAAGAAGGAGTAGAAGAAGAAGAGAAAAAAGAAGTAGAAGAAGAGATAGAAGAATGATACAATGACATAATCGAGAACCGCTAGAAACCCCTCTGGGCTGGAGCTGATTTAAAATGGACTAAGTCGAGCTGGAAAACTGGTCTGTGGTCTGAGGACTCCAAATGTGGACTCCAATGAGCAGCACATCCTCTATGAAGGAACCACAGGGAGCACAAACCTTGTTAAGAGCACACAGCTCAAATCCAGTATCCCTGATGGGGATCATAAGCGCCCATGACTTTGGTATCTTACACAACTGGTAAAGCACCATTAAAGCTGAACAATATAGACAAATACTGCAGCAACATATGCTGCCATCCAGACAACACTTTCTCTTTTTTAGGGAGGCACTTGCATATGTCAGCCAGACAAAGTCCAACCACATTATGTTTTACAACAGTGTGACTCTGCAGCACAGTGTAGAAACAATAATATACTTCTGTCTGGGGTGAAAGGAAACTCTGTTTTCTGGTGTCTTCATATGCAGCCATCAATCAGAGTGCTGGAAGTGATCTTACTAGAGTCCAGTACCCTGTTTTGTTTGTCTCCTTGGGGTTATTTTTAGTTTGTGTGAGGGCCTGTTCTTCCTGACTGAGCCCGGTCCTCAGACTGAGTTGTAAGTTCTCAGCAGACACCAGCGCCGTCCTCATGGCTCCCACCGCGTCCGAGCGCAGAGAAGCCAAACCAGCATCCATACCTCCTGTCCTCCACAGCTGTCCAATCAAAAAGCACTCCCCCCCTCTGAGCTGTCTGGAGAGTCCACAAACCAAACTGTCTGTATTTGAAGTAACTCTGGAGTGGAGCGAAGCTGCAGTAATTACTTTCCTTCAGGCTGTGTGTCTCTCGGCTTTATTTACAGTTGTCTTCCCGTCTCGCTTTCGTTCATAACCGTCAGATGTGGAGAGAGTGGGAAACAGCGCACGCTCCGCTGGCTTTGTGCCTGTCATTCACTTCTCCCTTCCTCTTCTCTTGAGCAAAAAAAAAAAAAAAGTCACAAGATGCCCCGTCAGCTCTCTAACAACAAGTCATACTCATGCTTGAGGGCAGAGCACGCTCACTTCTTCTGTCATCCATCTCTGGTGAAGTTGTCCCTCTTTTCTTCTCCGAAGTTCAGCTTTAACCTTGGAAACTCAGTCGCCACCTCACCTGCCTCCTGACTGTGTACAAGACTCTGTTTCTGTGTGACTGTGGTCACTTCCCTCTGGGGAAAAGGAGGGCCTTATCAACACTGGTGGGTAAACACTGCGCTACTTTTCATCACCTCCTCTGTGACTGCACAATAATCCACTTAAGCTTGACTGAGCTGAGAGCAAATATGCTGCTAAGTTTGGCCAACAGGACAGACCCACATCACAGATAACAGAGCCCAGCTCAATGTCAGGAAATAGCTTTTCAGATGTGAAAGTTTCAAAGGGATTAACAGGGTGGACTGTGTGCTTTTGGCAGGAGGATACGACTTCCAATCACCTTTGACATTATGAGTAATTTGTTCATTTTTTTGAATAACTATTGTGTTTTCTAGATCTGATCAACACTAACTTGGTTTGTTTTGTAAGAAACATAAAATATAATACTTCAATCTTTGCAACCAATGTTTTCTAGGGATGTCACGATCCAATATTGGATGTCACGATCAGACATTGCTCTAATATAAGCAAATAAACAAATATCGCACTATATCGTCCTGCATCTAAAATCTCCGATATCTGCACTCCGATACAAGCATTTCATTCCAGACTCCAGTCCTGCACCTCTATCGGGAAACACCCAGATCCAGCAAGCTGAACCCACAAAATCGCTAACAAAGTAGCAAAGAGTAGGAGTAATGTCGGCCATATGGCAGTTTTTTTCGTTAAAGCCCGAAAAAGACAACTGAGTGCAAAACTTGTCATGCACAAGCTTGTGCCAATATCGGCTCAATATCAGTATTGCCCATTACTGAAGGCTACGATATCATATCGGAAGTAAAAATTTGTATCAGGACAGCCCTAATGTTTTCTCACTCAGCTTCTACACATCACCTGTGAGAATTCACAGTCACTATCTATGACAGAAAATCGAATCTGAATCAGTCAATATCAGTTATTTACAGGCTGATGCCGATACTGATCTTGAGAGACAGCAGGTTTGCAGACGGCTGATACTTCATGCCGATATCACATTATTGTTGATTTTCTTTTTCTTTGAGCAGTCAACAAAATAAGTCAATTTAATTTCACTTACAGATGAGTAGCAAACTTGATCGATCATTTTATCGAATGCATGTCAATGGAAAAATAACTGGCTCTGTAAAATATCACCAAAATGGACTTAAGCAGCATTAAACTGCTTTATTCTTCATATTATGACAGACTCACAGTAAACTAGATGTCAGTGGCTGTTTTAGATTTGATATGCTGTGACTGGGGATGTAAAATGTGTTTTCAATCCGGAAAGATGCTGATATTGGCTGATATGATGCAGATTAGTTAAAGTTGCCTTCAATCGATTGATCTCTGGTACTGGCTAAGATGACCATGTGAATTAAAATTAAATGTGCATGGCCGACCTGTTCTCTCATTATCAGTAATGGTTGACCAATATGGGATTTCCAACTGCTGATACCAAAGCCGATATTTGAAGGCAGGACAGCTGATTACTAAGATATAATGCCGATATCACACTGTTGCTTTTATGTATTTTAAGATATATCAATTCAAATACAATAACAGCCATAAATCTATGCACATTACAATCTAACATAGAAGATTATCTTCACCACAAATATGTTACAGATGGTTTTCGACCAATTTCTGAACTATGTGATAGATATACTGTATATCACATTGAGGTTAGTAGACACCAGAGGCAAATAATTATTATTTTATGTTATTCTATAAATCACAACAGCTTATATCTCAATGAATTTTCAGTAACTGTTAGATTTAATCTGCCGTCATTTAACATATGATTTGAACAGCTGCTAGAATGATGAGGCTTCCTGCTGTGTCTGTTCATATTTTTAATCAGCCACATGAGCCCAGATATCAGCCAATTATTTCAAAATGCCATTGGTCGGCCCATTTCTAATTATTGGTATCATTATTGGTATTAGCATCAGTATCAGTATCAGCCACTAATTCCAAACTTCTTAACAAGCCTGTAGCCAACAGCGCTGCAAACTTTCCCTGCATTTTCAACACTGAATGAAAGTCTTTATTTCAACTTTACAACACTGGTTTAAAATATGATTGTTTTCTCCATCGAGATAAAAAAAACGGTGTCTTAACAAATAGGTCAACATAAAACAAACCGCTGACTGCTGTCTGAAAATCCGAACTTTCACGCAGCTCAAATCAAACCACAAATCCATACAAGTGAAGAGCTCGGCCGCTGTGAAATACCTCCTCAGTCACAGATAACAAATTAGTCACATGTCTCCATGCCTGGCACAGAGCTTTCAGTCACAGAGGAGAAGACTGTTAGAGGACTGAAATACACAGCAGGAATGTTTCTGGATCTCAGATAACAAAATACATAACTTCATTTATCAGGAGCAGATCCTGTCTCTCCTCAAACTTTAAATATCACAAAAATATAGACACATACATACAGAGGGGGACAATAATATGAGATACTTGTGTTGGTTCAGCTCAGGATGCACAGGCTCCTGTTTTGTGGATTGTGTCAGACAGACACACAGAAGCATCATTCATGCAGCTTTATTTTCTCTCTGGACGTCAGCCCACTGAGGTAATCAGACATAATCATAATCTCGCCGCGTCTTACAGGGTAGATGGTCATGTGAGACAGATTACAGGGTCACTTTAGCAAAGGGAGCAACATTTAAGTCAAATAAAGTCATAATAGAGGCTGCAGAGAATAACCAAACACAGTGAGAGGCTGCAGAGCGACCTCAGATTATGGAATAATTCATTTAGAGAGCATTTACTGTAAGGATTAATGTACATGAGGCAGAACTGAGAAGTGAAAACCAGCCGAGCTGCTATAATGTGATACGTCATTATCTGAGATCCATGTGGAGCTGGTATGATGTGTGTAACCCCACAGTGTGAAACCAGAGTCAGATAAGCTGCATAAACACTGATTCTGCAGGATCTTATGGTTTGCTGCCCTCTTGTGGCAAGTTTGAAGATGAGCCTCAAAATAGGACCAAAACCTTCTGACATGTAGTTTCAGTGACCTACAAGGTGAAGTAAATACAGTTTTCACAGGCTAATGTAACAGGCAAGAGAAGACAGTGTCTCTGATTGTTGTCAGGACGGGACTTATTGAGTGTGTTAGGTTCAAAAAAGGTCATTTTGTACATTTCAATACAGCTCAGAGTTTTCTTTTCTATTCAAACCAGAGCATGGTAATAAAACACAGAGAGATGCTTGGAAAAGCAGATAAAACAGGAGGTTTGCAGCTACACAAAACAGGTACATTTGAAGGCAACGCCACAAACCTCAAGCAGGAAATAACACAAGCCACCTACAAAAACACGACAGGAAGATTTTTCCTGAATGATCTAATTTCTAGTTTTCTCAGAGGTTGTTTACCCACTAAATAAACTAAATTAAAAGTGACTTCACTTTTGGTGTGTCTCTCCCTCTGGGCAGGTTTTCACCATCCACTCACCTCATGTGCCTCACACGCAACACCATCTTATTGGCCAGATATCACATGACTGTGTGAGGTAAGTGTACTGTGAATGTGACTGGTTACTTGTTAACTCTGTTTACTCCTGTAGAAGATGCTGAAAGTTTCTGTTTTGGTGTATTATTTGCATTTAAAGAAAGTTTTATGTTGGAGTTCGTCATATTCTAAATTTAACGTTTACAGAAAATTTCTAATTTTATTGTTAATGAATATCAGTTATCAGGCCGATTAACTACCAATAATTGGTATCAGTATTGATCCTCAAAAACCAATATCCATCCACCCGATCATGAAAACAGATGAGTGTATGTTACCAATACAAACCAGGCTGTGCCTCTGCTTGGGGTTGACTGATATTGGTTTTTCGGGGCCAGTACCGATACTGATTATTTGTACTTAATGAGACTGATAAACGATATTAGGAACCGATATACATTCACTGGCCACTTTATTAGGTACACCTCTTCAATAACTTGGTAACACAAACAGCTAGTCAGCCAATCACATGGCAGCCTTTAGGCATGTAGACGACCTGCTGAATGTCTAACCGAGCACCAGAATGAAGAAGAAAAGAGATTTAAGGGACTTTGGGAATTTCACACATAATTATCTTTAAGGTTTACAGAGAATGGCTCGAAAAAGAGGAAATATCCAGAGTACAGCGGCTGAGGTCAGAGGTTAGAGGTCAGAGGAGAATGGGCAGACTGGTTCAAGATGATAGAGTGGCGACAGTAAGACAAATAAGCACTCATTACAACCAAGGTGCGCAGAATACCCTCTCTGAATACAACACGTCCAACCTTAAAGCAGACGAGTTACAGCAGCAGAAGACTACACTGGGGGCCACTCCTGTCAGCTAAGACCAGCAAACTGAGACTACAGTTCACACAGGCTCACCAAAACTGGACTACAGGAGATTGGAAAAGTATCACCTCATCTGATGAGTCTGGATTTCAGCTGTAACATTCAGATAGTGGGTCAGAATTTGGTGAGAACAAACTGAAAGTATGGATCCATCCTGCCTTGTATCAACAGTTCAGGCTGATGGTCATGGTGTAATGGTGTGTGTGTGTGGGGTATTTTACTGACACACTCTGGGCCCCTTAGTACCAGCTGAGCACTATTTAAACACCACAGCCTATCTGGGTAATGTTGCTGACCATGTCCATCCTTTCATGACCACAGTGTACACATCTTCTGTGAGCTACTTCCAGAAGGATAAAGCACCATGTCACAAAGCTCAAATCTTCTCAAATAGGTCCCTTGAACATGAAAGTGAGTCCACAGAACTCCAGTGGCCTCCACAGTCGCCAGATCTCAGCCCAATAGAGCCCCTTTGGGATGAGGTAGAACGGGAGATTCACATCCTGCATGTGCAGCTGACAAATCTGAAGCACCTCAGTGATGCTCTCATGTTATATTATGTTATATCATGTTATATATTCCGGCGTAAAATTAATATAATTAACACGGAGACCTCTGAGCAAGTCCATCAGCTGCAGCGGGCTGAAGCAGCTCAAGGAAGAACATTTATGATCATTACTTTATCATTTCCTTGTATTAATAATCACCATATTAATCATTTTGCACTGCAGACGCGGTAGTTCTCCTCCCTTAAAGTCTCGGTCTGACTGCCTTTCCATGTAGAAATGATCATAAATGTTCTTCCTTGAGCTGCATCACCCTGCTGCAGCCGATGGACTAGCCCAGAGGTCTCTGTACAAATAGGCGGCTGCTGGAAGAGAGTGAGTGAGTTGTGTTTAGTCTCTTTGCTAAAGAAATTAGACAAAGTTAAAAAGATGTTTGGTGGCAAGTGCTGTGGCTAGGACCCTATATGTACTGTTGATGAAGTTGAGCAATATTTGTGGCTATAGAGTAACCTTTTGGTTGAGCGTGTGGCTCTCTGTATTGCTATCTGCGGTCGTTACTAAAATTGGTATAACGAGAGAAGCAAGCGGTCGGCAACATTCATCTCTCAAGGGGGTGTCTAACTCAGTGTTACAGTGTGTTTGACCCCAACTTAATTTTACGCTGGAATATCCCTTTAATATGAACAAAAATCTCTTAAGGAAAGTTTCCAACATCTTGTTAAAAGTCTGCCATGATGAATAAAGGTAGTTCAACCTGGTCCAAGGCTGGCAAGGCGTACCTAATAAAGTGGCCGGTGAGTGTATATTTACAGTAAAATGAGGATCTTTCTGTTAAAATTTCGAATGTGGAATATACTTTTTAATACTTTCATTTGCAAACCTCAATGAATGAAACATATAAGGACTCAGATTTGCAGTTTAGGATCTTTGGGTTCATGACAAACAAGATAAAAAATAGAATATCTAATATTAAACTTTGGACTTTAGGCCACTCTGCATCCGACTAAACCAGCTTTTCCCTCAGAACATAGCGAAATTAATTGATAGACGGGATTTAGATAGAACAAAGTATAAGTTATTCAAAAGCTACTCTAAATGAGGGTAAATTTGCACATTTTAGGTGTAGTAGTAAGTGGCTAACAGTCCGGCTTGTTGATGATGGAGGAACTTGTTGGCCTCTTACCAGCTAAACTGAGAGTTAGCTGCAGAAACTTTCCCACATCACCTCTTCCATGAAACTATTCTAAAAATTACATTGAAAGTAAAGAGGACACATAGGGAGCTGACTCACTTTTTAAAGTCAGCGCTGAAGAGGCCAAAGGCAGCTCCGGAGCTGGAGGAGGTCAGGGTGTTCTCCTGACCCGCTTCGACACCAGCCTCCGCTCCTCCTTGGTCGTTGTACAAGACGGCTGACGACATGCTTCGGCTCTCAAATAAGTGCTCGATAACTCCACTTGAATTCCTCTCTTCCTCCGACTTACTAACTGCTCATTAACTTTGGGCTTTTTGACAGAAACGTAGCGTGTAAAGTTCCTGCAAACCCCCAAACTTTTCCGAGATTTCAACCAACTTTTTTCCACGCAGTAGCGGAAGTGTGAGCTGGACAAGTTGGTGTCACATGACAGGGCTTCGGCTTCAGACAGAGCATAGATCCATACTTTCTAGATAATGCACAGCTGGATCGTGCAAGGCAACGTCTCATCCTCGCTTCTAGATCTATGTTTAACCTGCCGAGAGCCATTCTGTTGTTATGGTAACAACGGTACTGTGGCGCTTGTGAGAGAGGGAGATAGTGAAGAAAACACTGTGTACTCAACGCAAATTAAAAGATAAATCCTTCATCTCTTAATGTTCACCTTTTTTACTGGTTGTAATAAAAGTTTATCATCCTTTTCACTTTATTACAGAGAACAAAGTGAAAGTGACTAAATTTAACGATTGTACTAAACATATTTTTGAGAATGCATAGCAATCTCCTAACCTACCACGATTATTTTTAATAAATAGATTAAAAATATGGCACTTAAATTAAAACATCTATATGATTTCATGCAGTATGGTACAGTTAAGAATATTTTGTTTATATTATGTTCGCATTAAAAAGTAAGTATAAACTGTGCAAAAACTTTATTTTTTGTTGTCTGGTTGATTTATGTGTTTTCTTGTTTGCTGTTGTTGTTTTGCTGTTTGTGTCCCTGTTTTTATGCTTTGTTTTAAATGGGAAAACTCCCAAAGCACTTTTCCCTGTTTTAAATCCCTGTTTTTATAAATCCCATAAAAGTCGAAATGGACATGAAGATCTGATAAAAGATACTGATTTGTAGAAACATATAATATGTGCGATAGAGACATTATTTTGGAGTTAATTTGCTGCAGGATGTTTTTATTCTCAATAATACGAAATAGATCCAAATGAATCCAAGCAGATCTTTGATCTGAGATGATCTACAATAGTTTACCTGAAAAAAAAAAGCCTTCGATTACAAGGGTACTGATGGAGTGAGCAAGGGGGGACCACTGTTTATGTTGCCCATCTTAATTGAACAACCAGCTGGTCTTTATTTTTAAAAACTTGCAACCATCTTGTGGATACATCATGCCAGGAAATACAGAAAACCGAATAACTTCCTTAATTTTTTATCTAATAATGAAATGAAACTAATTCTATTTGGATCAGTCTTTTTTCAGAAAAAAATTTCAATAAGTAGGGGAGAGTGGGGTAAGATGAGCCATTTTTCATATTTCAGATCTTTTCAAATTCCGTCTTAAAATATACAGCATCTAGACGATTAAAATTTGGTCTAAAAAAACTAGACGTCTAATAGCCGTCTATTGCTCAATGGGGACCTTCACAGACTCCATGAATTGATGCCCATCTCCTAAATATTTGGTCACATGATTAATTTCTTTTACTATTTCCAAGCAACAGGGGGTGGCTCAACTTACCCTTTGGCTCAACTTACTCCACTCTCCCCTATAACTGTTTGAAGAAGTAAAATTAAAGGAAATTTAGACAGTTAAAGTATTAATATATATTCACAGTGTTAAAACGTTGGAGTTTAAGGATGCTGATTAGTTTTAACGCATGTTTCTATAATTCATAAAAAAAGAAATTGAAAGTAACCCCTTTTCTGTTTCGTCTCCAGGGCGTGTCTTGTTTGTATTTCCTGTCAGCTGCTGATGACCAATCTCCACCTCGATAGTATTTCTGGTTTGTTGACTTCAGCGCACAGGGACACCACCTGACCAATCTCTTCCTCGATAGTGTCTCTGGACTTTTAGTCAACACTGGACTTCACCTCACAGGGACGTCTCCTGCGTCTGCCTCAGAGCGAGTCTCCTTTTTAAAACATTCATCTGTAACGAGAATAATAGCAGTTTGTTCTGAGAGACACTCTTACCGAAAAGGAAAGTCACCCTAAAAAGGAGAATGTCAGATTTCGACAGTAACCCGTTCGCGGACCCGGAATTCAGACACCCGTTTCAGGTACGTTAGCTGGCTACGTTAGCCATGTTAGCATTTAGCTTCTGCGTTATTACTCAGTGTTAACAGGTGAGACTGCTCCGACATTGACTCTATCTTTACCTGAAGTGTTAAAAGTTTAAAAGTAATTATAGTGAGAGGTTAAAAATACGTTTTTTTCACTTGTTGTTGGGAGTCTGTGTCCTAATGTTGTTACACTTTTATCTCAGTGATGTGACGTAACATTTAAAGGTAACCAGTGTGAGTGTTAGCTTACTAGCTTACTGGTTCCTGTTAGCGTTACTGGTGACATGGGATGTGCTATTCATTTATTTATTCAGGAGCAGGCTGTGTGCTTAAGGTTTAATTATTCAATCCTGTTGTTTTTTAATCCACATTTGCACCCAGCAGTTACACCTATACCTGCCACTTTTCATACACCTGTGAAGTGGTTTGTTAATACTTTTGGTTGTATATCCTTAGAGATCTTGTCAGGGTTGTTTTTGGTCTCTTATGTGTGATAAGAGCTGATCCATGACTTTTTTTTTGGAGATGGAAAAGGAGTAGGTTGAAGCTGTTTAGCTTATATGTACCTACCCTCATTTCTTCCTATTCATTTACCTTCTACATGTCTTTAGTATTTCTGATGTTAACAAAAAGTAACCAAAGCTCCAAAGTCTAACATGAACATGTAACTAATCATTAATACTAAAACAAAGACCTTATATATCCATACATAATGATAGAAACGTATATACACGCAAAAATACACTTTATACACCTAGAATACTTCAAATCTCTCATGTGTACCATACCTGTATACAATATAATGAGTGTGGCAAAACAAAAATCACTTTTGTATGTATTTTTCAATCACACTCTGCTTTACTTTACTTTTAAATCGTGCTATATTTTTGCTTTACGATAAAATACTATACTACTATTATGATACTATTATAAAAACACCTGATGGTACTTTAAAAGATAGAAAATTAAACCTGAGGTTCAATGCATATCAAAATCTTTCAGGCTATATTATATTTTCCAGTTTTTGACAGTTTATCCAGTTTTCATGTTATTATTATTGTACTGTTGTTATCGTAGATGTTGCAGGAGTTAAATTCAGGGTAAATCAGCTGACCAAAATATCATAAGAAAGCGTTTGGTGGTAGTATTGGGGCAGGTGCTGAGCTCTGCTGGAAGAACAGATCTGCATCTCCATAAAGCCTGTCAGCAGATGAGTGCATGCCATGTCAAAAACAATGTATTCAGCAAGCCTTTGTAGGTATTTTACTGTAAATTGATTAAAGAATTTGTCATTTAATCAGCCCAAAATTGAGCGTTGAAATTGAATTCTCTTGAAAGTTGTGTAGAAACTCAGAATTAAACTCATCCTGGTCAGTTAAATGTGGAGCAGATACCGGCTCTATGAAGTGTTTAATTTCTTAGTTCTAGAAAACAAAAGGAGAGTCAGATGGTGAACTTCATCTAAGTGGCAGCTGTCTGTAGAGGACTGTAAAGTGTGAATGGAGAAGTAAATGAGAGCAGAACATGCGGTGGGATTGTGGTCGGTCATTTTCTCACTGTCATGCCTTCACAGTGATTCTCAGGTCTTGTGATAACTGTCTAGTCATCATGAAGGTATGCATGTGTTTGCTCATGTGCAGCACAGCCAATCAGATCCTGCCTCTCTCTCGGTTAGCCCTGCGGCGGTGTTTCCTTCTCTGTCTCCTCGTCTCAGGTGTACTGAACATGAGCGGCGGCTGATTAGCATTTTCATCTGAGCTGAAAAGGTTATCTGGCCGACGGATAGGCCAGTGTTTCTCAACTGTTATGATTGACTCATAACATGCCATTTATTATCTTCTTCCACCTTAAATGTGATTATTCAGTTGTTGTTTTTTGTGTGATATTTGGTGAAATGACATACTGATATAAATTAAATATTAATATTCCCCTTAAAGAGTCTCCCCACTGTTTGTTCCATTAGTATGTGTGTGGTCTGAAAGTGTCTGACAGCACAGTTCGACCGCACAGACGCATGAATGGTAAATAATTCACGGAACCACATTAACATACTGACATGTCGAGTGAACCTCCTGCTGTCCTGCCTCTTTTTTTTTTTCCTCATTTATTGGCTTGCTGTTTTTTTTGGCCAGAGGAGGAATGGAGCTTTGTTCCTTTCTCTGAGCCGTTTCCTTCAATACTTTATGAAATCATATGGTGCCGTCATGGCGACATGTGGTGTTTCAGTCCCCTCTGGCAACGGTTCCTGCTAAATTTTGTCTCTCACAGTCGTGCGGCGGATTGTTCATTCTGATTTGGCCTAATTTTGTGGATGTGGGCTAATTTATTAAAAAATATCTGTATTAAAAAAGTACACACCTACTTCCACTGTAGAGCAGTGATTCAGCTCCCAGTGAGGAAGGGGTGTGTAATAGTGAAAGAGAAAACAAAAGAGTGAACTCCTGCTCCAAAGAAGAGGAAATTATTGACGAAACTATGACTGTGTCCTGAAATTTTTGGATGCAGCTCAGATTGCAGCCTCCTCTCAGGACGAGAAGTGTCAAAGAGACACTGACTTTTAAACAGACAGTCCAGTTTTACTGGTTTTAGACCAGTTTGTTTTGGTTTTGGTCTCGTAGTGTATACCCTCTGGTAGAAATTAAAGTAGATAAGATCAGAGACCAACTTGAAATGTTTGCAGAAGCTCGGTTTGCAGCCCCCTTCTGGGACATACTCTGTCAACAAGGGTTTTAAATGACTACATTTGAAACTGAGAGTCCATTATTCTTAGATTGATCATCAGCTTTCTGTGTTTTCTGAATTTATAGGACTGTGCAGAAAATTTAACCAGTCAAGCACCAAAAAAAAAAACAAGTGTATAATATCAGTGGCAGCTCAGCCCGCAGCCCCCTCCAGGGACTGTCATCAAGAATTTGAAAGACACAAAATTTTAATCTGAAGTCCACTTTTTATTGCAAGAATAATTACCAAGTTTTGTTCTATTGTTATTTCATAGGCCTGTGCAGAAAATTCAATCATCAGAGCACCAAAATAACAAGCTTATGTGTTAGTAGCAGCTCAGCCTGCAGCCCCCTGGACACCTCAGTATCCATGATTTACCTCTCTGATTTCTGTATGCATCATTTATATGCAGGGCTGTCCAAAAACAGTCGACAAATTAATACTTTTCATTAAAATTTGAAGTAAAATCTTTCAATTCATTAAAAAAAAAACATGTTGTGATCATAATTTTTGGCCTAGTTGCCCACATACATGTGTAGGCCTGGTTTGAGTGTCATCATTTTGACCTCTGGGCTTAAAAAGCTCCATTTTAAAAAGTGCTAGCTTGTTCCTTCTTCCTGTCTTTATTACGTTTTTACACCTTTATTATGCAGCAGGCTGATAACACACACGGTACTTTTTCCTTCTGTAACTATAGACTTTAAGATGAAAGACGTGGTGAATATGTGTGCGTTAGTTTGGCTGTGCAGTCGCAGGGACATTAAACTTTAAACACAACATACTTTGAAATATTCATGACCCCGGTCTGGTGACAAGTTGCAGCCTTCGTGTGTGTGTGTGTGCGATTCGGAGTGTGTGAGTGTGGTAGTGGAAGAGATGCTCCCGAAACTTAAGAGTCTTGAGAGAGACGGAGAGGGAGCTAGAGGGAAGCTGGATGAAGATAGCACAGAAGGATTGGATTTTAATTTCATGCAGAAGATTTGAATGAGACCGGCGTGTGACTGACAGCAGCTGATGGTAAGCTTATTTTAAAAACATGAAAATCTTACTTAATGATGTCAGCTGGAACGAGAATTTTTACGCAAATATCATCGGAGGGCTCTTAATGTTCTCTTAGAGTATCTGCAGTGAATACCCGCCATGTGCAAACAGAGCTGCGCTGTGCTGTCATCTTTTAAAATAGACATTGGTGCACAGCACGGAGGCTAAACAACAGGGTTATTTTCCTCCATCCTCCATTTGTTGTTTGAATTTGCTCGTCTCGCAGATCAAGAACGAACCTAAAAGGAGTATTAAGTGCTTCAGAGCTGTGATTTTTTTTGCTCAGCGCAGCACACGAGAAAAACAGCCCCTCTTTTTTTATTTCTGTCTTCAGCAGCCAGAAGCATTCCCACCCCCTGCCTTCTGAATCTCACATATACGACTATTATTAGATGTCTCCAAGTGAAAATTATTGGAATCATCCCATCTTTGCCAGTATTGATTATAGGCCTGTTTCATTCTGAATGAAGAGGGCTGTCAGCAGGGTAATGGAGGGTTTTTTACTCTCGCTCTCAAACTCAAGGATAGACTAACCAAGGCTGTGGAGTTCTCATCGTAGAAAAATTGCCAGAACATTTGAGTCATTTGATTTTGCTTTTTCTCCTTAATACTGAAAGTGTCTCATCATCATGTTTGAACCTCTTTTCTCAGGATCCATCAGTGACACAAGTGAGGCAGGCCGCTCCACCGGGCTTAGAGGAGTACAACCCTTTTTCAGATGCCAAACAGGTGAATATTATCCTCCTTTTTTCATCTGAAGGTTGTTAAATGAGGTGTTTGTTTCCCTGAGCCGATCACTCCCACATAGTATCAGAGGAATCACACTGAGACATCTAACAAGGATGTCTCTCTAGAGATTTGCAGATATTTTTCTAACTATAGCACAGAAGACCCTGAAAACTCACATTATTGTTGAGTTTATCACCTTTTAAACACTAAATTCTTTTGCACTACAATGACACTAAGTGTTGAAAAAGCAGGTTAAAGCACATTTATCTTTCTTCATTTCAGTTTGGATGTACTGGTAACATTTTCTTTTAGATCATTTGATCCATATTTTATAGTTTTACTCCTTAAATCGTGTCGTTCTTGAGCAGCAGATAATAATATTAAACAGTTGCAGAAAGCGCATCTATTAAAACAGCGTTTTACCAAACAGTCATGACTTCTCGAAGAAGAAGAAATAAGACAAATAGATTTTTTAAAAATAGTTATTGAGGCTTTTTCCAAACCTTTTTGACCTGGTAAGGCCTCTGTAAGTACGGTATATTATAGTTTTGTTTACATATTTTTCATTTAAGCCTATACCCAGTTTTTACGAGGAACCAATAGTTAGTCCAAAGTGAAATAAATACAACTTCTGTGTGCTTTCATAGTCTGATTTAACTGTAATTCAGGTAAAGAAGAAGAAGAAGAAATCACTTCTCATAGTGTAGCAGGTCACTGTAGTTTTCTCTGATGCTTTTCACTTTCTGAGATGTAAACACCAACACTAAAAATTAAAAATAACCAAATTTTCTGTCTTGTATCTGACTATTTCTGAGCTGCAGTAACAGCAGTGTTTGCCTATGAATGCATGTGTGTGTTCCCTCCATAGACGCCTGCAGCGATGGCCCCTAAAACTACAGCACCCACCATCAACACACAACCCGCCATCATGAAGCCCACAGAGGAGCCTCCGGCCTACTCCCAGTCCCAGGCACAGGTATGACCGTCAGTAAGAGACTCTGATTTACTTCAGCATCTTACCTCGGTCACTACATCATTACTATGGCACCTTTGCTGGGTTGTTGATGGTATGGATTAGTCCAGCATCTATCCACAGCAGAGATTGTGCAGGAAGGTAGAAAACGCGGAACCATGACAGCTGGTGTCGTGCTGAGTTTGTGGACTGAAAAGTCGCTCTGCAGGGGGCCGTTTCCATCTAGATGAGGGAGACAGAAGCAGAGAAGAGAAACCCAGACAGCTAGAGGAAATAACTTGTGATGGTGCATCTCATTTGTGCGCCGCCTCCCGGGAACATGTTGTTGTGATGTCTCCCCTCCGGCTGCTGCTGCACCTGTTGAGAGAATTGGATTTATCCCAAAAGCAGACGCAGAGAATTCCTCATGAGCTGAAAATCATCAGTGAAACCGTCTCCCAGACGTTTCCGTATTGACGTTGGTGTTGTGTGTCTGTGTGTGTTTACAGGATCAGTCTAGAGGAGCTGCTGAGCTGCTGAGGAGACAGGAGGAGCTGGAGAGGAAGGCGGCGGAGCTGGACCGTCGGGAGAGGGAGATGCAGTCGCTCAGTGCTTCAGGAGGTCGGCATCAAACACCAACAAACACGATCTGATCGGTGCAGACACTCATGAGTAATTACACTCAGCTCAGGCTTAAATGGTTTGTTTGACGTGTTTTCATTGGGCCGAACATTTAGTGATTTAATACATTTACCACAGAAGAAACAACATTATTGCTTACAGATTAGCGTCCCAGATAAATGAAAGAAATTCATGCTCTTGCTGAGTGTATGATGAAGATAGAGACAGCTTGTTGATAGTTGGTAGCTGTTGCCAAAACAAAGATGGCTGCCTCTGTCTTGCATAGTCAGCTAACAGGAGAATAAAACCACTTCATAAATCCTCACAGAGAACTTCAATTATCTCCACTGTGGGATCGAGAAAAACTCCAGGATGAGTTTTCTGTGGGTAACCGTTCTCACGAAAGGAGTGGATTTTATTTCAGCTATTGGGGACATTTTGTCGTATAATGTAGTGTCAATCCTAGAGGGTCCCAAAAATAAGACAGACCCACATTTTCAGATGTATTTATAGTTTAAAAAAAGCGTTTTTTTCTTCAGGTCAGTACACTAATGGATCACAAAGGGTAAGGGAAGGGGAACTTGATTTTCTGTTGCTGTTACGATACGATTCCCTCTGTCTTCACTTAACGTTTTAACTTTTCTTATCACAGTTTTATATTTTAGCTCACAGACAAGATGGTCAGTCTTCTTAACTTCACTGTTGGCCAAAAAAAAACAAATATGTGTTTTTTTTTCCCTTAAATATCAAAACTCTTCTTCCGAACTCCCTCTGCTTCCCTGCAGAGCCTGTGCATATGGTCACTGTTTTGAAGCTGACAGTTTCTATTCTGGGTCTCATTAGGGACGAACATCTCAGTATCACACCACCAACCATATGCCAGGTTTATTAAAGGGTGGAAAATCAATGTGTAGATATTACTGTGCATGTACTCTAGCTTCCTGCAGCTCAGCAGTTACCACGGTTTCCCGTTGATACCTCCAACACGAGCTCGTTTTTTCTCACAGCCCCGTTTCATCCTTCTTTTTCAGGCAGGAAAAACAACTGGCCTCCCCTGCCAGAGGGCCTCCCTGTGGGCCCCTGTTTCTACCACGACATCACGGTGGACATCCCTGTAGAGTTTCAGAAGACAGTCAAGATCATGTATTACCTCTGGATGTGTGAGTGACTACATCTGCAACCGACTCAGCTAAATCTATAACAGGAAATCTGAACTTTTATATTATGAGGATTTTATTTCCCTTCTTCTCTAACATGGTCAGAAATCAACTCAACCAAAGTCAGCCTCTCCTTTTGATAATGACAGGGAAACAAAGTGAAAGACAGTGTTTTATGTCCAAATGTGACCCTACCAGACCTTCAAAATAAAAGCAGCCACTTCCCCTCCCTCTTGTTGGATTCTGCCCTGTGATCAGGGACTGAACTGCTCTGAATGGCATTCAGCAGCCACATGACGAGGGCACATGGTGCAGTCAGTCATGTGGTCTGATGAGGGGACTGGGTCAGATGATTGCTCAAAGGTTGGAGACTTCAGACAAAGGTTGTTACTTTATTTTAAGGCACATTTACCCAAGTGTGGTTCAAGTATTTTAATCTTAGAAGAGCTGAATTTTCATGTCGCACTAATATCACTATCATAAGTAGGTTGTTTCTACAGGTTAGAGTGTGACAGAAACTCTGTGTTTCGGGCTTTTCTTAAACTTTTCCAAACTTGAGTGCGAAAGAAAGATCTTGACCTCTGATCAGCAGCACCCCCTCTCTCAGTCCTGGTCTCCCATCCAGCAGCCTGATGTCAGATTTGACACTCTGTTGTCAGTTTTACAAACCCTACAGCTTTACAGGCTCTCCTGTTAGGACCCCAGGAACAAGTGGTAATAATGAATTATAGACATGCTGAAGTATTGAAAGTCTGTGTGCAGGAAAGACAGTCATTCACCAGCTTTTTTTCAACATATACGTTAAAGAAAATCTGATTTTACACAAAAAAAAATGAAATCAGACTTTGTTTGTTTTGGTTCCTTCAGGTCACGCAGGTACGCTGCTCGCCAACATGATCGGCTGCTTGGCCTGGTTCTGTGTGGACGCATCTCGAGGCGTAGACTTCGGTTTGTCCATCCTCTGGTTCATGCTCTTCACGCCGTGTTCCTTCGTCTGCTGGTACAGACCACTTTACGGAGCATTCAGGTGAACACCGCAGACATCTTTACAGATCTGATTTACGCGTTAAAAACTCTGATTATGTCGTTTATAACCAGTTTTTCTTTCGTTCTCATCATCAGGAGTGACAGCTCCTTCAGGTTCTTCGTTTTCTTCTTCGTGTACATCTGTCAGTTCGGCATCTACGTCATCCAGTGTATCGGGATCAGCGGTTGGGGTGCAAGGTGAGGACTTTGAAGTCCATCTTCGTCATGATCATGGATTATAAAATCTGTTTCTTCAAAATTCATTTTATTGAGTTTTCCTTGGATGTATTTCAACAGCGAATGTCAGGGCACTCGGGATTTACTTAAACACCGAAAAAGAAAAAAATATTAAAAAAATAAATAAGTTCAATGAATAAATTTGTAAATATTGAAGAAAAAAAAACAAGATCATACAGAATCAGATCATACCAAAACAATGCAAATAAAATAAAATAAAATATTATATAAAGGAAATAGAGAGGGAAAAATGAAATAAAAATAAATAAAATAAAAATCGAAAAATTTAAATAAAATAAAATAATTATATTAAATAAAAAAATAAAAAAAATTAAAGTAAATTGAAAAATGGATTATAAAATGTATTTAATTTGGAATATATATGTGCTCAAAGCAAGTATCTCACTTTTAGATGTTTTTTTTCTGTAAATTAAAAAGTAAATATTGATGTTTTATCTATCTCTTTAAATAGTTTTTGAGCAAAACCCAAAAAAATAATTTATATTGATAAACAGTCCACGACTTTACAAATACTCTGACTTCTCTGAACATTTTGTTGAGTTTATTTGAGGCTATTTTCAGCTGTGGACCCAAAAGCTTTTGCTGCACCATTTAGTTTTTATGACAGCAGGATGGTGGAGGTGGGACTGGGAATAAAGAGGATTTATGCTTCACATGTGCGGCTTCCTCAGACCTAAAAAAAAGTCTCTTAATGTCCTCAGGAAGTGAGGTATTTAGGCTGTTTTCAGAGCTCCTATGACACATCTTGTCTCATACAGTATCAGGTCTGCTTATGAGCAGGTTCACAGGTAGAAGAGGCCAGAATGATTGAAACCCCCTTTGGCTCTTTTCAGTGAGTCAAAGGGCGTGACCGTGGCAATCCTTCAAAGTTCGCTGTTTCATAATTAGACATAAAACTGTTTTCATGCCCTGAACTGAGGATTAAGACCTGAACAGATTTAAGTTTTAATGTGTCGTCCCTTTTTCCTCCTCAGCGGGTGGATCGCAGCTCTGACCGCCCTGAATAGGAGCATCCCAGTGGGCATCATCATGATCCTGATCGCTGCGCTCTTTACCTCTCTGGCTGTCATGTCTCTCATCATGTTCAAGAAGGTAAACACGAGTTCAAAGGGAGTTAAACAAAGAAGTTCAGCAAAGAGGATTTAAAGTTCATGAGGATGTTCTGACTCACTTCAGCTCTGAACTAACTGGTATCATCTGGAACTCTATTTTCAGTCTCGATAACAAACTTTAAAATGTCTTTAGAGGATCTCTTTAAACAGTAACGGCGAAGTGGCTGCAGCGTAATCCTGCAGAGGCAAACAGTGTTCAAAGTACACAAACTCAGAGAGCTTGTTTGTTATTATCGTAGATTTCGTTAAAATCTAAAGCAGCAGGAACTGAAGCCGCTTCAACAAACACACTCCAGCGTTCCTGCTCTTGTCGACATAAACTCGAGTCTGATCTGAGTCTTTGCCCCCCTCCTCTTCCTCATCAGGTCCATGCCATGTACAGAACCACAGGAGCCAGCTTCGAGCGAGCCCAGCAGGAGTTCGCCACGGGCGTCATGTCCAACAAGACGGTCCAGACGGCGGCTGCCAACGCCGCCTCCAGGGCCGCGCAGGGAGCCGCACAGGGGGCCTTCAAAGAGCAGATCTGATTGGTTTAGAGGGCTCACTCATCTCTCCGTCCAATCCCCGACCTTCCTCATCCTCGTCATCATGGTGGCCCTGTTCGAACACATGGAGATCCCCCGGCCTTCTGACTTTATCAAAGTGTTTTGTTTTTTTTTGCTTCGTTGAGAACAATCAGACGGATTTTGGCGAGAACGTCCACCATCATCATCACAGACACTGGAGCACGCCGCACTCCCTCTACCACTCAGCCAGCGTGCTCCTCTTCACCTACTCTGTGTGAGTTTTTATGTGTGTGTGTGAGTGTGTGTGTGTGTGTGTGTTAAATGAATGTCTTTAAACGTCATGTCTCATGTAGCTGAACTTTAATGGGCATTTTTCCCCTCCTAGACCCTCCGTGTGTCCGAGCCTTTCTCTAAATTAATCAAACATTAATCACTACTTTTTATTTTCACCTAACTGAGGAAATGTCCGACTCCCCCAGTCTGTAATAGTCGTAATCGCCTTCTCTGATTTCTTTCTGCCACGAGTACATAACTGAACTCTGCTGCCCCCTGGTGGAGTGACTGTGTGTTGTTGAAAATGAATGCCGTGCATTCCAGCTCACTGCCTTTTGCTTTCTGCTTACCTCTGAATTTGATTTTAAAAACATGCACTCTCACTAACATCACTTAAACTATCATCTGAGTATCAAACACTCACGTTTGCCGACTTTAATTATATTTTTTAACCAATTTTAGGGAAAAAAAACAGCAAAAATTAAAATTTGAAACTGATGTTTTCCCCGTATATGTCTGACATGTCTTCAGACCATTTATCCAAACTATAAGAATTACTGGATCGACTGCCAGGAAGCAGCTGAACAGTAATGAGGCATTGTGCTTTATGTTATGTCTAATGGTGCTGGGTGCAGACCAGTCCAGACAGATCCAGGAGAACCAGCACCGGTACGTTACATATGATCCTGAATCTGGCCCCACTATGGTCAGGTTTACATTAACATGGCTGCTCTGAGTCTTTATAAGCTGATTTAACCATTAATAATATCTGTAACTTGCTAGCATTTATAGTGAGCTAATACTAAGTCAGAGCAGACTGAAGTAAATCTGCAGACGCTGAAGAGAAGTTTCTGTTTTCAGATTTTATCTCCAACTCTATAAAGTCTTTATTAACCGAGAAGTGTTTCATACTCCGACAGTCCACAATCAACCCGAGCTGCACTTTAAAACTCATCTGTAGATCCTTTTGTCTGCATGCCGATCTCAGAATGAATGAAAGATTATTTATAACACTAGCTTCCCTCCTTCATGAAGACGGATTAGAGCCACGTCTACAGGTTTTAAAACAGTCGTCAATTTACCAGGAGAAAAACCGTTATTTATGGGTTTAAAGTTATGAAGTCAGGAGAAAAGTTATATCACAGTGAGAAGATTGCCAGTCTTAAAATTTATTCTTGTAAAGTCAAAAGAAAAAAAGTCAAGAGAGTCATGAAAAAAACACATTTAAGATCAAATTTTGAAATTTTTGAGAGTTAACTACATTTTCACAGGAATTAACTCGTAAATTAAGCAGAAAAAAATGTGAATTTATGAAAAGAAACTTATTTAAATTTACAATAACACTTCTGTAAAGTTTATTCCTCTCATTTTGGATTAATACTTATAAAATAAAGACTTTTCTTGTGAAGCTTTCTTCTCCTTTAATAATAACCAAGCTGAATATCCTGAAAAAACGTTTGTCTTGCACAGTTAAAATCCTGACTTCTCTCCCCTTGCACTCTTTCCTCCTCCGTCCTGGTTTTGGTTGTAATCATCATTTTGAACAATCACCAGCTGAGTCTGACAGAGTCTCCACATAAACCCTCTCTGTCCTTTTCCTCTCAATGAAATCACTTAACCACTCTACAGTTTCACATCCACTCGTCTGTATATACATGTGCATGTTTATACAGGTGACCTGAAGAGGAGAGTCGAACCCGTCTCCAGCTTTTTCTCTGGGAGACTTACCTCAGTTTCTACTCAGGATCTACTCTTCACATGCATGAAACGAAATCAGCGATATTATTTACGATTGTGTGAGCTGAAAACTAGCTAAAAGTACGTGCTGTAAATCAATATCGTTTGGAGTTACACCTGCCTGCAGATTGTGGAGTGACGATCACTAAAACTCAAAAACACTCAAATCTAAATGTGCTGATTTGAACTCTGAATGTGTCTCTTTCTATCTGATGACCTTAAGTTGCTTCGGCGGGAGCTGAAAACTGTGTCTGTTGTGTCTGATGTTAAAGCCGGTGAAGCCTTCTGTATGTGTGTGTCTGTGTGTGTGTCTGTGTGTGTGTGGGTGTGAGTGTAAAAAGAGGAAAATTCAGCCTTTAAGAGTCTTAAGTCTGACTGTGATCCTTCTGTTTAATCTTCCTGCCTTATTTGCTCTTTTGTATTATTATTCCTGTTTGATTCGGACAGTGCATGTGTATTTATGAGAACATGTATGTGCAAAAGCAACATGAGATTAAACCCAGAAGAGAATCAGACCGCTGCTGATCGAAGAAAGACGTCGGACTGCATTTCTATGTGAACTGTGTGCTGTACTGTAAATGGACCGTGGCTTTAAGCTTCTTAATCAACATGGTTTGTGGTAGAAAACACTGGGAGTTGATTGGATATTTCAGAACATCTAAATGAAATGATAGGATTAAAAAATAAAAAAGAGTAGTTTGGGATGTTTGTATATTTTGTATGATCTCCAAACGGTCGTCTCTTTGCTCTAAATTTGGCTGTGATTTTAAAAATGCACTCTGGTTTCACCTTCAGCCGCATGTCCAGTAGTTTGAGTTTTGTATATTTATTGTATTAACACTGAATAAAGATCTTCTTCTGTATCTGTTTTTGTCATGTTTACGCTGTCAGAGGAGAATTCACCAGTAATCCTGATCTGTTCGGAGGCAGCACTACCAGAAAATGACCAGAAGAGGGCAGCAGTTGAATAAAAATCATATGATCAAAATAGTGATCAAATGGAAATTATATATATAATAGATTGAAAACAATTTGCAGATAGAGGCAGAAATAATTAAATTAGTGAAAGTTAACTTTAGGGGTATTTTACTGTAAGTTTACAATAACAAAGAGAGAGCGTGCTCAACTACTAAACTATGTCTTTGAGTAGTTTTCAGACTAAACAGACTAAAAATACACCTCCAATTTTTCAATAAAGTTTGGATAATGTGTAAAAAGTTGACTAAAAACATGTAAATGGCCTGCTAATCATTTAAACCCTATATTTAACTAAGAAGTAAAAGTCCAGCGCATTAAATATTGAAACTGTCAAACTGTCTTATTTTATAACACAATAAAGGCTCATTTTAGATTTAAATACAGGATCATGTACCAAAAAGTTTGGATGATGATGACAAAACACTGAAAAAGTTGTGTTATTCTAAATGACAATCACCTGGAGGAACATTTCTTGATTAATGAGGTTAATTAGCAGCAGGTGAGTCACATGACTGGGGACAGAAATGCGTAGATTTCATCATCTACAGTACGTAAAACTATGAAAGAGGATTAGGGCCACATGAAGAGGAAAAAAAAGGGAAGGGGATTAAAATTGAAATTTCAACATTAAAATCTTGAAATTATGTAAATAAAGTTGAAATTTAGAGATCAATAAGTGAAATTTCGAGATTAAAGCCAAAGTTTTGAGATTACAAAATGTCGAAATGTCATGAATAATGTCAAAATTTTGAGATTAAAAGCAAAATTTTAAGATTACAAAAATGAAACTGAGATAAAAGTTGAAATTTTAAGATTAAAGTTAACATAAAGTCATAATTGCCACTTTTAAATTTTGACTTTAATCTTGAAATGAAAATCTCCCTCCTGTAATTATTTTTTTCTCTTCTTGTATAAAACCATTAAAAAGTTCTGAGAATCTGCAGAAAAACAATAACTGATACTAAACGGTGCTGAAATTCAAGCCCTGAGGCAGCAGTACGTTAAAAACAGACATGGCTCTGTAGTGGGAGTCACTGTAACAGTCCAAAACTCTGCCTGTGAACACAGCAGGTTAAAACTGTGCCATAAAAATAGGAAACCATTCAGTATATAAACTGTTCTTGTCTGGACCAAGACAATAATGACCTGATGGGACAAAGACCAGAACATGAGGTCCAGTTCTGATGCTCATCTGTAGGTCTAATCATTTCCTCTGGACACACTTCAGTACAAGTACCAACATTTAACCTGAAGTTCTCCTCTAGATTTGTTTGCCAGGATAAAACCCGTCCACTCACACACTTTAGACAATTGTAGGCCAAGAGCCGAGTCCTTCAGACGGACGTGTGTGAAATAAAACAGACCGAGAGTCTCACAGAGGAGGAAGCTGTTAGCGGAGCAGAGAGACCGCCAACAGGAAGGGGCACAGTGGAGGAATAACACATTGAAGGACGTCTTTTCTTTAATGACCTTTATACACTACACTACAGGACAGGACAGGAGTGGGTAAAAACGGCACAGACTCAGTCTCCAGCTGCATTCAGTGAGAAGAGTGAGGTTCAAGGGAAAGGTTTGGCTGCGTTTGACCTACATATCCATGATTAATATGTGTCTGAAAACTATGATTTAGAGGCTTTGACATGAAAAGATTTACAACAACTGACTGTGATGAGCTCCAAACCTTTAAAAGCTGCTGATTGCTGATCTGGATCAGCTGCACTCAGCAGGAGCTCCATCATTGGAGAGCAGACAGGTGTGCTGCTTCTGCGGTTACTGGGGGAGGGAGACACATCCATCAGACCTTATCTTTTAGCTCCATTAAAATAGTCACTCTACGTTTCTATCTTTCAAATACTGTGCAGTAAAGTTATAATAGAAATGCTCCACTTCAAGTTCCAGAAGTGAAAACATAAACTCAATCTAAAGGAAACAAGAGTCTGTGTTTTTTCCACTAAAATGAAACAAAAAGGAGACAAAACCTCGAACACAGCCTGAATCTCTGCTGCAGAGTGGAGGACGATTTGTCATGTGCCTAATCTGGAAGTCATCAGGCGCTGTGTTTAGTTTGAGAGCAGCTCTGGTGGAGGAAAAAAGGAGCCACAGGGTTGTTCCAGAAGCTTCTCTGCTGTCCACATGGAGGAGGAACATGTGGGGAGGGACTGAAGGTTTTTCTGATCCTCAAACAAACACTAAAACACAAACTGCAGGAGGAAAAGACTTTGGTAGTGAGAGACAGACAGAAAACAGAGGGAGTTAAATGACGAAATTCATACTTCAAATTTAACTGCATCTTTACAGTTTTGACTCCTCTTTTAGAGTAAATGTCTATTTCATCATGTTTATTAATCATTTTCACCTTTGTTATAGTAATTATCGTTTCATCTTACACTAATAAAGCAGAAATCAACTCACAGACAATGGTTTTAAATGAGTTTGAGTCCATGCGATGATTTCCACTACAGAGCTAGGTCTGTTTTTAATGTACTGACACTTTATAGGTATATTCTGGGGTAAATTTAAGTTATGGTCAAACACACTGTAGAGTTAGACACCCCCTTGAGAGATGAATGTTGCCGACCGCTTGCTTCTCTAGTTATACCAACTTTAGTAGCGACTGCACGATAGCAATACACAGCTGTCTGAGGAGCCATAAACAAAGCTCAACCAAAACGCCACTCTATAGCCACAAATAATGCTCAGAACAGCACCTAACTTCATCAACAGTATATATAGGGTCCCAGCCACAGCACTAGCCACCAAACATCTTTTTAACTTTGCCTAATTTCTTTAGTAAAGAGACTAAACACCCTTCACCCACTCTCCTCCAGCAGCCACTTGTTTGTGGGGGGCCCTGACGAGTCGATCACAGAGAAATAGTCCTCATCATATTAATCATTTTGCACTGCAGACGCGGTAGTTCTTCTCCCTTAGCGTCTCAGTCTGATTGCATTTCCATGAAGAAATGATCATAAATGTTCTTCCTTGAGCTGCGAAACTCCTCTGCATTTGGTGATTGACTTGTCAGGGTTCCCCCATAAACAAGAAGCTGCTGTAAGAGAGTAGGTAAGTTGTGTTTAGTCTCTTTGTTAAAGAAATTAGGCAAAGTTAAAAAGATGTTTGGTGGCTAGTACTATGGCTGGGACCCTGTATGTACTGTTGATGAAGTTAGGTGCTTTTCTGAGCATTATTTGTGGCTATAGAGTGGCGTTTTGGCAAAAGTTTGCACGTGGAGATGTAGACCGCTGTGTATCGCTATCATGTGGTCGTTACTGAAGTTGGTATAACTAGAGAAGCAAGCAGTCTGCAACATTCATCTCTTGAGGGGGTGTCTAACACAGTGTGATTGACCCTAAATTAAATTTACACCAGAATATCCCTTTAAGCCTCGGAGATCAGTACTTTACCTCTTTTGTGCAGAGATTTAAATCAAATTCTGTCTGTTCTAATATTTTGCAGTGTCCTAGCTTCTTTGGTTTTAGGGTTGAATTCCTACAAACTAGCAGCACTCATACTGGAGCAAAAGTTTAAAAAAGTTGCACGAGTAGAAATATTTCTGTGAAGTTCAACTACCTAGAAATCGAAGTGAGAGTGAGCGAGGCACGTGCTCAGAGAAACAGTTCAGCTTTGCATCAGTGGAAAATCTGATCACCCGCTGGCTGGAAAACATACCCGCCCCCACCTCGAGGGCCAAACTGAGGTCTCAAGCTGGCTGCTCCACTTGTTGCATCTCCTCCTCTTTCTCTTTTTCTTTCTCTGCAGCATAAAAACACTCGAACCCATTTGACTTTTTTTCCCTTTTCTTTATTTGTTTGGCAGAAACAAACGGGAACAGATAGGACACTATCTAGAACTCGACACGCTCCCTGAAACCAGACGTTACTAATAACAGCAATACTTCATTTGTGTGTCCTCACTAGTCATTAGTCCCGGTCTTTGTGCAGAGATTTTCAGGCGGTCTGCAACATGAGGACCAGCACAGACCCTTCTCAGGTCGAGGATTCAGCTCACTTCATTTCAGGATTCAGGACCGTCATGTTCATCCTTGTGCAGTCCGTGTTTCAAATACTTCCCATCCATACATTTCAAGGGTCTACAGACACAAAATCATTCATTTAACAAACAGTACATTCGGTAAGCTTCTTCAGGACATCCACTCTGATTCTGCGAGTAGTTTATTCTGGCTGAGTAGTGGTTCCCTTGTTGAGTTATTTCACACTCACTCATGGCTAACAGATCCAGGTTTTCTGGTCGTGTTTTTAAGGCTAGAGAGACATCATCAGCACCAGCCCGGATCAAGCTGACCGATCATTTTAAAGATATTTACAAAATATATATAATCACACGTATTTACAGAGCCGGTGTGTGGGTGTCCACACGGCTAACACGGATACAGACACAGCACCCTCTAGTGGCAGAAAAAGACAAAGACACAGAGAAAAACTTGGCACTTGTAGATTTTTTCTCCCACACAAACACAAAGAGAGACAAAGAGAGTCAGTTTTAGTGGTAAACATCTGATGGTTCAGGCCTTTTCTCTCCTTCTCCAAAAGTATCTGAGTTTCAGAGGAGGCAGATGAGGCTCTTCCCCTCCTCGATCTCCTCCTGGACTTTGTCGCTGGATGTGGCGATCTCGGCCTGCGCGGAGAAGACGGCGCACACAAAGGTGAGCACGGTGCAGCCCATGGCCGTGTAGAAAGCCCAGCCCATGGAGCAGAGGCCAGCTCGGTACGGGGCGGCGTCGTGTCCGCAGTACAGCTGGACCTTATCTGAACCCCAGCCAGCAGGGTACAGCATCAAACCCAGGATCAGGAACAGACCTGCAGAGAAACAGACAAGAAAACCAGACAACTGTTTAAGTTCAGATCCTGTAGATTTGCAAAAGTCTGGAGCACAATGACCGAGTCCCTGTTGGGTTCAGAGCAATAGTTCTCAACTGGTCTCATTCTGGGATCCACATTTCCCCATGGTCCTTAAGTCGTGACCCACTTTTATAAAATTCAAACCAAGCAAGCAAATTTATATTTTACAAAAAAAAATACCTTTAAAGGCTCAAATATTTGATATAAATACACCCATTTTATTGAGTACAGTACATTTCAGAGCACGTGAACTGAGAACGACGACTACTGAAGTTTCATGAACAGTTAATATCAAATTACACAAAATGGAAACCAGCAAAATGAGAAATTTGACTTATATGCGTCTTTGCATTCAGAGAATATATTCAGAAGAACCTGAGGAGGACCACGCAACAGCATGGACAAAAGTGAATTAATATCAAATTGCACAAAATAAAGACACAAAAAAAACTCCCACATATTTTTACTGCATTCAGGCCACATTAATGAGAAACCATGGAGGACTACGACATAACGCGTGCCTTTCAAAATAACCAATTTTCAAAAATAATAGACATGTCAAACATCAGATGTGCATTAAATATTTCCTTTTTTACCAGCTGTGTGCGACCCACTTTTGGGTCGAGACCCACCAGTTGAGAACCACAGGTTCAGAGTACGGGTGTTTGAGGCTTTTTTTGCAGCTCTCAAGTTAACATATAAGCCCACAAAATTTCATGCATGTGGATGAAAGCTAATCCAGGGTAGGGCTGGCCGATAAACCGAAAATGTACTAATACCGGTTTTGGATTTGTGTGGGTAGGCTATGGTCTCGTGTCCTCTTGAGACGCTGTCCTACATCAGAGACGTGACTCCACCCCATCCAGTCCGTAACAAAGAGGGAAAGACAGGTGAGGAGATGGAGGACTGTTCAAAAGTTGTAGCAACTGGAACGGCGGCTGAAGTAGACGAAGTGAATGTGGGAGGGGGTGAGCAGCTTGTGGAGAAGTTATCATCCATTTATCGTTATCGAGGTGAACTGATCAATACATCATGATATTGATTTAAGGCCGTATCGCCCAGCCCTAATCCAGGGGCTGAATTTTTAAACCTCAAGGTGTCCAAATGGAGCTATTTCACAAGAGCAATGCTCAAAACCACTAAAAGAAAAAACTCTTCGAATGCAAAAGTAAAATTTTTGAAGTTTCTAAATGACTGAAAGTACGATTACAAGTCCTCAGATTGATTTTGTCCAACAAATAAGACAAAACGAGCATTCAAGTCAGATAATCACTGATGTGTTTTCTGAAACGTTTTCTCCCTGATCGTCCTCAGACACAAAGATATTTCCTGCCATCACAGCGCTCAGCTCATCCCGTCAGGATGAAGAAATGTCACACCAGCGAGAAATCACAGACAGACTTCCAGGAAACACAGACCCAGACCTGAATCTTGACTCGTGGATCTGTCAGGTCAGCGTACAACACAAAAGAGGAAAACAACAGGAAAAGGTAGCTAAGGGGCTTCCCCCCCTAACTCTCTGCCCCAGTCACTCACTGACCCTCCGGCGTCCTGCGTCTCATGGGGTCACTTCCTGTGTTACCGTGACCCACTTTTACAGCCGCTTTGTGCAGACTTGGTTTCGAGATCTTAAAACAATTCCTGACAAACACGGCTATTCTTGTAGATAAAGCAGATCATCTAAACACGACCTCTCTGACTCTGGCTTTTGTCTCCTGAATCAGGTCGCTGTTCAACAAGAATCTTTAATCCATGAAGGTTCTGAAGGCCGGTACTGAGCCCGCCTCTCCTGACAGTGCAGGTTAAAATCCAGATATTCACTCAGAACCAGCTTGAATTCATGAAGTCATGAGCTTCCAAGTTGATTAGTCAGAGAAAGAGGCCATCCACCAATCAGAGCCCAGGAGGAAATATTTACAATAACACAATTACAGCTAATAAAGCCGCCAGACACCAGATAAGAATAGCAGCCTGAATGTTTCGCCCTGCTCCAGCCCGTCTCGCCGCCTTCGCTTTGTAGAAAAACAAGCATGGAGGTTAAACCGTCTCCCTCTCCTTTCTTTCATTCGCCCCCTAATCTCTCCCTCTCTCTCTGCTTCCTCTCTTTCTCTCTCTCGCTCACTCGTTCCCTCACTCTTAAAGCACCCAATATCGTATTAAACAAGGAAATGAAAACTAGGTCATAAATTCTTTCCACATGTTGCTGCACTGCCCTGACATCCAGACCGGCTCCAGTGATGGATTGAAGGTATGGTTTTAATTCTCAGCTCCACCCGTCCTAAGACCCCCTCTCCTCCCCTTGCTGCACACACACATGCACACACACACACAAACACACAAATCCGCCCCCCTCCTGACAAGCTGGACCTTCTAACCTAATATCCAACAGCACTCCACCCATCGAGCCTCACGATCTCCTCTGCGCTGGCTCTCGTCTGTGTTCATGTCCAAACTGTCGATTCTCCATCCATCCATTCCTGATCGCTGCCTCCCTCCATGCCACCACCACCACCACCCCCGCCGCCAACGCCACCCCCCTCCCGCCTTCCTTTTAACCTCTGCTCCCACAGCCTCCGCCCTGTAATACAGCACAGCAGGTCTACACTCAGCTCTCAGAAATCTGGCCTCTTTTCTCCTTTCCAGGAAAAAATGAGGAGCTGCTGGGATCCACATGAGGAGGAAATAAGAGAGGACAGCGAGAGGGCAAGAGGAAATACTGGCAATCTGTCAACTATTTAGGCTATTTATGCTCAAATGTTAGGTTTGTCAAACCGTAAACATTCTCTCAATTTTCAAAAAAACCTATTCATACTACTATTATTAAAAGAAAGGCACTTTGTTACCTATTTCTGAACAAGTTTGACTCTTAAAAAATTTAATATTTTGTTTTTCAGAGCTGAGAGTCTTCCACGAAACTTATCTTATATCATTACCTGGAAACTGAGGAAAAAAAGGAGGAACGTTCACATCGAAAAAGCTCCAAAGGAAACATGACATGAGTGGATTATTAAAGCGAAAGATAATAAATCACCAAATATTTGGGTTTTAGTTGTTTTTCTTGCAGAAAAATCAATAATCCTGTTTAAAATTTCAGCTCATCTTTGTCAGAAATAAACAGTTTAAAATACATTTCAATGGGTTCTCTCATCACGCATTTTGGAGAATTTTTTTTCACCAATTTGTCTTTTCTGCACCGTTTCTAATGTTCATTTCCTCTTCAAAGTTATTTTTTATCATTTATTTTAGCTGCAACTTCTTTTTGAGTGCATCTGGCATCAATTCACATCAAAAACAAGTTAATTAATCTTGTTTAAACTGAAGTTTTCTATGATTTTAGCACAGTCTCATTTTAACAACCTATCTGCAGCTTCACAATACAGCAAATATGTAGTTTTTCTTATCTGATTATTTGACTTATTTCAGTTTTATCAGGTGCAAAAACGAACTTTTACACGTCTTCAAATCAGACTTGACAGATGTGAAATAAAAAGGCAGTTTTAAAGGGATAGACAGGATACAGTTTGCAAAAAGAGTAAACATGAAATTCAATATTAATATCCTGGTTAGTTAGCCAATTTTTATTTCAAGGGTCATTTTTTATCAGTTTTTTAAAGTCCCTTTATCAAAAATCAAAGATATAAACGTAAACTCCTCCCTTTTGTCCATGTTTGCTCTATTTTAGTTAAAGATCCTGTAAGGAACTTGGACTTTGTGTTGATTCTGGCGCCCCCCTTGTGGACAAAAACAATCATATATCTCTCCTGATTTTGTTTAAGTCGTGTTTTCTTCTTTAAGTGAACCAAATGTAACTCTCAGTGTTTTAAGAAGTCATACAGGAACAAACAATCGAAAACTTTTCTTTTTCAGGTCATATAGAGGCTTCAGTGTTAATTTCAAAAACTCCCTCCAGGAGCTTTACTGCCTCTTTGTTAGATGAATGGAAATCCTGTTTCTTATCAGTGAGGTGAACAGCACTTTTTTCCCTAGTATCTTATGTCAGAGTCATGTCTGTGCAGGAATGCGACTTCAGTTCCTGTAAGTTGTTTTGTTTGAGTCACGGTCAACGGTCAAACTAATGACGAGCTCTGTGACTCACGGCTGAAAGGAAAGTTTACGGTCGGTTATAAAAACATTGGACTTCAAACACAAACTGAAAAGACAGTTTTACGGCTCAGTTTGTTTGCCATCTCCTCTCTAATCAAAGACGGTTTTTCGTAAACATAGGGGACAGTTTACTTTCAGAAATGCTAACTGGTCGTATTGGATCCAAGAGCACCTGTCCGTCTGTTGAAGTCGTTTGATTACGTCAAAGAAAAGGAACGAGTCTACCTTCAAATCTCTAAACCACCTGAGCTCAAACTGACAGTCACTTTACAGGAATCTGCGGGAAAAGTGTGTCAGCGTGGACGAGGAAGCAAAGAGTCAGAGTGACATCAGCGTAAAAGCGAAGAGTAGGTCAACGGGCTCTGGAGCGAACGCAGAGAAAATGACGTGACCATCTCTGGCAACGGCGACGCAATCTTCCCATCTGAGGTCAATCACTTCCCCAAACATCTGCCGTCTGGCTCCAGTTTTCTCATTACCGGAGGGTCGGCAGGACCGTTGGAAATAGTGATTATAAGTGAGTCAGCGTGGTTGTATCAGTCAAAGCCGTATCAATAACAGGCCAGCAGATGAAGGTAAATAAGCAGCAGCAGAGCTCTGAGATAGCAGACGGACAGATGGAGGGTCTTATCTCCTCATGAGTTAAAGGTCGTCAGTGTTTAGCCCGCAGGAAACCCTCCCGCCTCCTCAGCTGTTTGAAGCTCCTCTCGCCCCCTTTCCTCTTCCTCATCCTCATCCTGACTGAGCCATGTATCTTCTCCACACTTTCAGCTACTTTTACTTCAGCATGTCCCTCTCTAATGAAGATAAGGTTTTAGGTGAGGTGATTGTTAGTCGACACTCTTCTCCAAACAGCGATTACAGATGTATCAAGCTTGGGATTTCCCACCAGTAGGAAATCTAACAACAGACAGCAAAAGATGAGCCAAAAGCTCTGATTTCAGCTTCAAAAATGTGAATATTTTCTGTTTTTCTTCTTTTGGGTCACTCTTAAAGAAGAGGTAGAGCTGGAGCGAGTCTATCAGAACAGGCTCCAAATGATGTAAATCCTCAAAATAAGCCAGCTCCTTTATTTCCTCTTGGTGCTGAGGGTGCCAGGTCTTCATATGAAACAGGTTTGTATAACAGGCATCAAATTTTCCTCGTCTGAGAAGTTCAAAATGAGGGCCTGATTCTGAAGGACCGAAAAGACCTTCACAAAGTCTGTTTTTGCCGCTGCAGACGGCCCGTTGCCGTGGAGACCAGCTGTCTCAATTATTAGCATCATTCCGATCATTCGCCTCGACTCCAACCCAAGCTATTAGCTTTAACCTTATTATTACTAATGCTTTCACTGCAGACATGACGGCCTCAATCGGCTCAGGCTAGTGACAGGAAGAACAGTTCTTTTGACTGTACTGAATCATTAGGATCCATTCATTTAAGTGATTCTTTCAAAAGAATCGTTCAATGAATCAGTCGTTATTTCGGAATCCCGTCCTGCCGGGTGCAGTACACCAGTGAGTGACACAGCAGCGAGTTCATTGAACGAGCCCTCCCCTTCTGTTGAAGTCACAGCGTCGTTCACTGGGTGACACATGTCGCCCATTCGCCAAGTAGTGAAGGAAGGATCACCAGACGACTTTCTCATGAAGCGGCGTGAGTGAAACAACAACAGCAAGCAGCACGCCCACTTAACGAGCGCGAGCCATCATTCTTTCATATCGTGGAAAAGTGGAGAGATTAAAAATAAATGCACAGTGAACGAATCGGTGCTCGGCAGTTCGTGAATGACGCTACGCCCTTTCCTCCTTTGCCTGCCACAAGTCGTTCGGAAGTCGTTCGTTTAGTTCACAGTCTGACTGATACATGTTGTTCAAAGACTCAAAGGCGACAGTTCCACTCCCAACCGGCACACCACGCTCGCAGCTGAGCTCAACTGAACTGAGAAAGGAACGAATCAGGCGTCCGAGTGATTCCATTCACATCGTTCACTCAGCGATTCTTTTGAACGAATCGTTCATGAACAACACAACACTATTTCTCAGACCATTATCATTGACATGCTGGTCCTCTAAATACTACACATAATTGTACCCTCATTTTCTGCACTTTCCTGTATGAACTGTTGTCGTCTGTCTCTCCGAATCTTCCTCTCTCCACTCTCTAATCTCAACACAGTCTCAGCAGATGGCTGTCCAACATGAGTCTGGTTCTGCTCGAGGCTTCTGCCTGTCAAGAGAAATTCTTCCTCTCCGCTGTAACTTGAGAAATGCTGCTAAGTCACATGCTATTTGATTAATGTAATTTAATTATATCCTGTCATACAGTATGAGACACAGATTAATTAAATTTTGAACATGGATTAAAAGACAAAGACATAAAAATGCCTCAAAAATCATTAAGTGACCACAAATATCAGATTCATACACGTTCAGATGATATCAGGGCTCTCTGAGGTCAGCAGCTCTGTGTTGTTTACAGCTCTGCGCGTCCTTCACCACACACCCACCTCTGCTCTGTTTGGTTCCTGCGCCGTGTAAACAGCTGCGGGGGAGGACGGCCATAATCAGAGCTCATGGCTGCTGTCTTCAGCGGCCTCCTCCCTCCATAATTCACCTCGGTGAGTCAAAGCGGCCGGACACAATCAACCATAGACAGGATACACACCCTTTACACACACATGTGGAGATACGCATGCGTGTTCGACTCCTCTGAAGTGTCACACAGCTTCAGCTGATCCTTCAGAGGGTAAATATTTGGGTGGCATTTGGAAACAAGCCTCCGAGTGTTTCAGACTTCAGACCGCCTTCAGGAAAAAGTCACAAAAGGCGCCACCAGAATCAAACAGACCTCTGAGAGTGGGAGTTGTGGTGACGGTAATGAGTGTGTTTAACTGAAAGCAAAACTTTTCATTTACCTTGATGAACGGTGGACGCCGCAGGAATGGAGACAAACAATAACGTAAGGTGGACTCGTTCGGGTTTCAAATTGAGCAAAATAATAAACATTTCTCTTTTCTAGGTGTTCACGGAAAACTCAGAGGAGAAGAAGAAGTTTGTTGTTTTGAGTCTCGCCTGGAGGTGTGTGCCGGTAGAAAATGACCAGTTTTGTTCTTCGACGAGGCCACGAGTCTCAAATCTAAACACAGGGTCATCTTCATATTTTTAGACGGGGATGTTTAAGGTCACAGAGAAGAACAATAACAGAGACAATAGAGCTAAGAGACACTAGAGTGATCTATGATCACTGTTATACACAGATTCATGTCGCCATCTTATCACAGACATCATCCTGCGTTTTCAAGTCTACAAACATCTCTGAGGAGCGTCTCACCTGCGATCCCTTGCAGCAGTCCGCACACGTTGAAGATGCTCTTCTTCATGATGCTCTGGAAGCACATGGTGAAGACCGAGATGAACGCCACGGCGCACAGCAGCAGGATCCCAGCCGCCAGGAAGATCGACGTCGCCTGCCAGAACCCGCTGGCAATCTCTCCGAAGTGAATGGCGTAGGGTCCGCACAGTACTCCACGCTGGTGGGGCAGTTTTAAACAGCGGCCATAGATGCCTAAAGTGGGTCTGTAGGCCTCTCCGGCCGTGGTGGCCCCATGGGGGCCGAAGACGGCGTCAGGCGTGCGGGGGTATCCCACCAGCCAGTCAGTGCTCATAAAGGCAATGAGCTCTCCGAACGCCGCCACGATACTCAGCAGAGTCCAGAGCATGGAGCGGCAGGTGACGATCACATGGCACATGCTGACGGCGGCTGGAGTCTCACGGCGCCGAGAGAGGAGGCCTTTAAAGACCGAGCAGCTGAAGGTCGTGATCCTCCCGCGGCGGAGATGTGAGACGAAATGAAGGAGTGTGTGTGACGGAGCTGTAAACACAAAGTTCAGGTCAATGATTCACAGCCTGCTCCGTCGTTCTCGTCTTCTTATCTGCTGGTGGTTCCTCCTCCTCCTCAGGACTCGCCCTCCTTCTGCGATCAGACTCGTACTCAGTCGGCTTCTCGGTGTCTACATTGTATTGAAGTTGTGTTCCCTGAGCCAGCCTGCTGGCGTCACATCAGACACACCTAAGACACAAAACAGAGAGGCACAACGACAGGGTGAGCGCTTTAATTACACGAATGAGACGAAACAGCATGTACAAACACAGGAGGATCTGTTATTGTTTCATTGGAGGAGATACAGCTCTCTGGTTTCTCTAATTCTGGAGGAGAAGTTCGGATAATGAGGAGGAGCAGAGGGAGGTTTCTGGTGTTGGTCTTAAGGAGAGGATTTAGTGACTTGTGTGTCCATTTGAAGTGGGCCTCTCCTGTTTTCACCGTGTTTACGTTAGAGGATTTGTGATCAGTGCTCTCGTCATGGTCCTCCCTGTGGGTCTCCATAAAGATGAGAGCTAGAAAAACATGACACGACCCCCTCACCCTCATATGTGTGTGCGTGTGTGTGTGTGTGTGTGTGTGTGTGTGTGTGTGAGGAGGGTGAAAATAGACGTGGAAACAGCAGAGTGAGAAGCGGATGCAGACAGAGAGAAAAACAAGCCGGGGGCCTCCTCTTTGAGCAGCCCACACAGCTGACCCGGGGTCAGCCAACGCTTGATAACACAATGACAGTCCGGTTGTCACATGACCGCTGATAACCTCAGTGACATCAACCCGGCTGCACTGCTGAGTCAGTGACAGGACGGTGAGGAAGCTGCAAACCGTGTCAGGTCAATACGAGGCCACATCATCCTCTCACAAACACACAACAACCTCCAGAGTTTGGAGCTCCTTACAGGTCTGAAAGTCCTGCAGATCCACCCGTGAGATTGAGACCTACTGTAAACTGGGACAGTAGTCCAGTTAAACCGCCTCATCGAGCTCCACTTAACTGCACATGTAAACTCACTGACTGCAGCTTTATTGGAGGACTCGAAGCTCAGGGTAACTGCTGAAGTGAAAAAAAAGTCAAACTTTTTTATGCAATGCTAACTGTTTATCCTTTCTGACTCAGTGAATAAATACATTTCCAAACAAGCTTAGAAGATTTAAAGCTCCTGTAAGGAGTTTTTCCACCTCCAGAAAACAGACTTAAATTCATATTGATGCCTTTTTATGACATCCAAAATCAATTAACTCATTCAGTGCCAGGTTCATTTATGTAATTTTTACCCAGTGCCACCAATGACCACAACAGAAATTTCCGTATCTTTCAGGAACCACAGAATAAGTGCAATATCTCAAAAGAAATGAGTGATTCTCTTCTTTGACCAGAAAAAAAAGTTAGTCTCTAACCCACTCCTGTGTTTAGTTATTGCCTGCTCAGTGCAGCGTGATCATATTATCTTTGCCGATCTGGAAAAAGAAACCTGGGAAAAACACATTTTTTACAAAGGAGAGACTTTCAAGCAGAACTCTGATCGTCTATTTCATTTCACTTTAAACTACTTTACCGGTGGCATCAAGGTCCTCCCTCCTCGGACGCCACTCCTCATCATCACTTTGTGACGGCTGGGAGTCATATTGGCTCTTGAGAACCTGACGCCACGACGCAAACCAAACAGACTGCCTGCGTCCTCCTCGTCGGGACTATCGCTGAATTCCAGCTCAGTCTCGCTCACAACGACACACCAGAAAATTGTTTCTTTGATTGTGTGCTGACGATCTTAGGGTCCGGTACCGGGATCTCAACTGGATACAGAGACGGTAGCACCACACCCACGGGAGCTGATGCGCCGAGACTGCTAGCTCTTGGCTAATGACTTCGGCATTTTCCTACTCTCTTCATAGAGAAAAACTATTCACAACTCGGCTAATTGGCACACCTGACGGCACACTTCTCACTAGCGAGTACTTGTTCTTGTTATTGTAACATGGTTATGACGTAGTTGTTGGCTTTTCTGCGTTCAGAACAACCCCCAACTTAGTCACATGTTGGAGAGGAGCGCCCACTGGCGGAAAACAAAAAAAAATGAAAAATCCGTCAATGGCACTGAATGAGTTAAATGTCAAAAGTCACTACAATGACTCTTTTGACCACAGAGGGCGCCATATTTGACACAAAGAGGTCCCTCGTTTCACTTTAAAAGCCTGATAGAGCAGATATGTAGATAATTTGATGAGCATGAACTTCCTTTTTGAAGTGTTTACTCTGAACTGATGTCTCTCCGTTTTATCATTAGCCGTCGTTTCTGGAGACAGACGACACAGTCAGACGATAAAAACTCTCTTATGCATCGTGGCGTCTCTGCCTCAGGCCCTCAGGACACCAGGAGGATCTGAAGAGATTAGACGCCGGTCAAACAGTAAATCTATTTAAGTTGATCTATGAGGGACATTAACAAATTTGCGCAGAGCACAGAAGTTGGCATGCCAGGGAAGATTAAACGATGCTTACACTGTGCAGGCCTTTGTGCTCGCGTTATAAATACAGCTCCGCGCCAAAGCTGACAGTTGTTTCTTTTCTTTTTGACTCTTTCGGTTTTTTCTCGCCCCGGTTTCTCCAGAGTCTGTTAGTCATTCTCAGACCAGCGTTTGGCAGGGAGAGCAGAGGAGGACGGGGGCTGCTGTTGACACGTGTGCCGCCCAAACTCAGAGGTTTCCAACCCGCGGTGCGCCCTTGCAGCGAGGGTCAAAGGAGTCACGGGCGTCCCTTGTGGTCCCAGCTCGGGACTCAGAGTGTGTTAGTGTGTGTGTGTACGTGAGTCAGAGTATTACACAAACTTTGATCTTTGTCATACTGTAGAGATATCAACAACTGCCTCCCTTTTCCCCTCCTCTTCTTTTTCTTCTTCTTCTTCTTCTTTTCCAGTGGAGAAAATGACCCAGATCTGTGGTTTCTTGCAGGGTGGTGTGTGTGCGTGTGTGTGTGTGTGCGCTCATGTCGAGTATGTTTGGACTGTGTAAAACAGATGAGATCATAAGAACAGGCACAGACAGCCGCCCCTGTGGATTTGGACTTAAATTAATTTTATGAATCACAAGCGCGCTCTTTGCGTCACCGCGAACAGATGCAGGAACAGATGCAGACTCACGATCTCGAACTTAACTTCTTGGAAACCGCTCCAAACCCGCCCCCCCTTTGCCGAGGGTTCGTTGACGTTCGGAGGGGGTCGAGTCCCAGAGGGATCCTTGACGGGGCTGATGTTTGACGTTTGGATTTAAGACAAACGGGCAGGCCGGACTTCTCGGGTCAAACATTTGCCGGCCAGTTGCGAGGACTAATTCCTGCCTGACAGGAATATTGTTGGAAAACACTTTGGAGCAGAAAACAACTCAAACCAGCTGGAGAGTTACGGAGCTTTGAAGACCAGGACACTTAACCTTTGACCTCTTCCTGGCTGCATCACGTGCCTGCTGGTTACACAGCACCAACTATTGGGAATCAATTTGTCTAGAGCTTCCTTGAAAGTGGGTTAGTGGAGCTGAAACAAGTCCGGACTAGCCTGTTCTATTCATGTACCTGGTATTCGTCAGGACTAATGCCCAGACATCCACTCGCTGGTCCCAGACTCACAGATTTAAAGTTAAGAGAAGTTTCCCAAGATAGACCGGAGCATGGTAGTCCATCTTTGTGAGGCTGGAGGTGGATTTATGATGTCCTTTATACTCCCTGAGCAACCAGAGGGGAGACTGAGGATTATTCGAGGCTCGGTTTACACGGACAGGGGAGTTTACAGCCTCGCCATCCCGCTGACCCCCAACACTAATCCTCATCCACACCCACACACACACACACACACAACAGACTCCCTGCTACATGCTTCCCTGAAGTGTGAACTAAGACTTTAGTTTGCTTTCTAACAAAAAGGACCAAAACCAGGATTAACTAATCCTTAATGAACCAATTTGTAAAATCAGTACAGGCCTTAATCAGAGGATCACCACAGTCAGTGAGAGTCCATGAAAATACAAACCAAATACTATTTTAAAGCATCAAATTATGTCAATACTCATCAATGAAGACCATTTACTGACAAGCTGCTGGTGGCATTACTGGAAGAGTTCAGGGATTACCTAAATGACAAATTATGGTGTAACCTCAGGGGGGAGATTTGTGTTTATCTGAGCCAGAAGTTATGTAATGTAATGTTATGTAAGTAATGCAATCAGTGTTCCTACAAAAGAAAATCAGTCTCCTAAAGCTGATAACTTCAATCTCAGGTTGAAGTAGGAAATCAGAAAATGTCGGTAGGAGTTAACCTCTTAGGACAATGACTACCTAAGTCAATTATATATTACTACTACATCAAATAATGACCCTGAAGAAGAAGTATGAATGGAGAAAATCTATCTTATGGTGGTGCAGAATTAAAGGTTCAGGGTCATATCAAATCTATGGGATCTATTCTCTGGAGACCATGAACATTTGCACCATTTTAAAGTTATCTATTCATATATTGGCAAATTTCTCACTTAAAGTTTAAATTTCAACTTCATGATGACAGAAAATCAAGGATCACTAAAACCTGTCAGAGTCATCCTCTGGAGATCATGAATATATATACCAAGTGTCACAGTGCTCTGTCAAATACTGATCTAGACTTGCTTTTAAAACAGACATGTTAACCTCATGGTGTCAGAACAGAAACAGTTCATCCACAGGAGCTACTCTCTGGGGACCATGAGTATTTGTACCAAATTTTCATAGTACTTTATTAAGACATTGTAACATCCTGTCACTAAAAACTTCTTCAAAAGTAAAGGGGATCACAATAGTTTAAGTTAAAGGCAGAGACTACAATCTGCAGGGTGTATCCTCTGGAGATCATGAATATCCATACTAAGTGTCACTGTGCTCCGTCAAATACTGATCTAGACTCACTTTCAAAACAGACATGTCAACTTTGTGGTGGCACAGCAGGAACAGTTCATCTACAGGAGGTACTCTCTGGGGACCATGAATACTTCCACCAAACTTTCACAGGACTTTATCAAATTATCGTAACATTCTGTCACTAAAAACTTCTTTTCAACCTCATTGTGGCTCAAAAGTAAAAGGGTCCACAAAAGTTAAAAGTAGTGACTGCAATCTACAGGGTGTATCCTCTAGGGATAATGAATATTGGCACCAAATTTTCATACAAATTAATTCAAAACTTGTTGTAATTGTTGTTGTCATGTTAATAAACTAGTCAAAAAGAAGCCAGGGACCACCAAATTTGTACAATTCATCCTCTTGGGACCATGAATTTTCATTAAATGTGATTGTATCAGTAAAATACTTGTCGATAAAAGCCAGAAATCCAAATTCATTGTTACATTATAGCATCATAAGACCAGGAGGAGCATTAATGTAAGTTGGTTTAACCTTCTCAGACCATGAAAAGCAGTCTCAGAAACTGACCTGTAATAACCCCATCCCTGCACTGATCTTATTGCTGCATGTATGTCAAAAAACGTCCACTCAGCCTTTCTCTTATCATGCCAACAAAACAGCAGGAAACGCCTTTCCACACCGCTGCTGACAGGAAACAATCTACATATGTATGGACATGCCATGACCGGAGGAGCACGTCACCATGGAAACTGTTTGTTTAAAGCTGGATGAGGGGTTTAGGGGGAGTTTACCGTGCGTTTGCATGCTGAGAGGAGAGAGAGACCGCTAAAGATGAGCTTGTCAGGGACCCCCATGAGTGAATTTGATTACCTTTAACGGTCTGGATTTGAGACCCACACCTCTGTAGCCTCATGTGACCCTGCAGGAAAAGCGTTTTTTAAAACAAAGAGAGTGCTTTTAATCTGTGAGGATCTGTGCGAATGAAAAGACCCTGCAGCTAACTTTGAAGGGAATGCAGAAGATGATTGGTCATGGAGGACCAAAAATGCTAGACCAATCACACATAAAGGGGGGCTCTGTTTAAGACGAACCACATGGTCAAATCTCAAATACAACAAAAGCCGAGGTTTGTCGGTTTCTTTCCGACTCACTTTGGAGCTTTTGTGCGTGCAGAAGAAAGCAGGAAAAGTCTATTTAAGGAGAACTACACACCTGGATAATAATATCAGTTAACAACAAAGACGACCTGCAAAAGAAGCTGATCTTTCCTTATACTTCTGCACATCTGCGCAGCATCCAGGAGCTCTGAGACGCCACAACAAAGCTCTAAAACTTCATCTTTAAATCCAATCACATCAGCAGGGAATCCAGCTGTTAGCCATTAAGAATAAAAGGATAACTTTCTGACTTTAAAAGGTCAAATTAGCTTAAACGAAAGACAACAAAGAGGAGAAATAAGACTAGAGTCCAACCTGTCTCCATTGGTCTGAGTGAAGTCCAGCTCTCCTGGAGATGTGACCGCTCTGCCCTGACTCTCCTCCTCTGCTCACACTTTAATGACTTTCTCTCTCTCTCTCTCTCTCTCTCCCTCTTTCTCCTCTGACTCCCAGACCCCTCCCCGTCAACCGTCATTCCTCCTCCCCAGACCCGCCACATCTCCTCTGATTGGCTGGGGCTGAGGCTGGAGCCACACTTCTTGAGAATGTCCACATGGTGGCCATATTTCAGAGCAGAATCTGGGTTAAAATAACAAGAGTCGGAGCTGCAGAGGGTCTCTCTCTCTCTCTCTCTCTCTCTCTCTCTGTCTCTGTCTCAGTTTCTGTCACCTCCTCGCTGTGTTTTCGTTGCTCTCTGCACACTTTCAATCAGCCAATACAAACAGCTTATTATCAGCATTAATGCATTTTCACTTCCTTTACAGAAGAACAATAAAAGCATCATTAGGAGCACTTCAGAAACTGCTGGAAAAACTATCATTAGATTTGGCTTGTTTATATTTAAACTAATTAGATACGACTTTAGCCTAAACTTTTGCCCATTTTCTTTACTTTTAAATGTACATTTCAGACTAAACTGTGGATTACATTCACATAATATGATATAACTACTTGAATTTGAAGTTTAACTGTTTACTTTTAGAAAACAGTTAAACTTAAGTTAAAAGTTTTTAGTTTCTTTGTATTCTGTGATCCAGCTATGTTAAAATCTGGATTAGAGTGTACTACAGGTGCATTTAGCTACACATGATCTTTAAAACTGGATTAAAGCTGCATTACTTTTACAGAAAGTTCACTTGGGAGTCCAAGATACTTTTGCTTTTTGAACTAAAGGCAAAAGTTTTTTTTGTACTTTTTTATGCATCCTTGTCCTGTATCTTAATATTTGACCACTTCTTTTTAATTAAAGCTCCTGTGAGGAGTTAACAGTAACGCCTCTTTCTCGTCAATGAAGGCAAACTAGACCATCAGCAAAAAGATGTACAACTTCTTTACTGTAATTTTTACTGCCTGTGATTGCAGTTCCTAAAGTGTCCACTGGGGGCTGGCTCCAAAAGTCTATCAGTCCTCATTAGGCCCCATATTAAAATGCTGATTTTTCCAGGCTGATACAAAGACTTAAGCCTGAGTTTAAATCATTTATTTATTTGCAAAAACTGCACATTATATCTGCTCTGATTAACACTAGGCTGAATAGTTATGATGCCACTAAGGCAACGATCAAGTAGGGCTGCACGATTTTGGCCAAAAATAAAATCCCAATTTTTTTCTCTGAAAACTCGATTTTAGATTTTGAGTTTTAATTCAGTGACAACTTCACCAATCCTTATTTTAATAACTTTTTCTATCATCTTTCAAAACAAAACCACTGAAAACGATGTAGTGCATATGCCAAGCCGGTAAGTGGCGCTGTAACAGAGCACGAGTATAAAGGTTGTTTTGGCCGGACACGCACAGGCAGTTACAAACAGTTACGCTGAGTGTCACATGATCGTTTCCAGAGAAGCAGTCGTTTACAGCTTTATGAACTCTCTGACCCACTTTCAAAAGGTACCGTTTACAGTCACCTGAAACGCCACTACGACAAATAAAATGTGTGTTTATTCCTGAATTTGTTTCTGTGTGGACGGGTTGATACCGCCTTCAGACAAGACTTGCTCTTCATCTGAAAATGTGAAGCCGTACTAATTCCACACGACTGACTTGCTCTTGTCCAATTTAGCCACGAAATTATCGCCTTCTTTTGCAAACGCCATGTTTGGTTACACTGGTGTGTGTGGGAGCTGGGGAGCGCTCCCCCAGGAAGGGGAAGCCTACGTTGGCCTGGAGGTGAGAGACATGATAGAGAGGGAAATCGATTTGATGATTTTAATTTTTTTAACATCGTCATAACCAAATAATCTGATTATGATTCAAAATCAATTAATCGTGCAGCCCTACATTTATGTGCTACATAATCTTTTTTGTTTAACCAAAAGTTTGCCGAAGAGTTTTTGGACTTAACTTCATGTTTAAATCATTGCAGTGTGTAGTCTGTGTGTAAATTTAAAGTGAAGTCTTGTTCCCCCAGTCCAAAACCCACTACATGAATCAGATCACATGCAGCTTGTCTTACATCCCTCCTCGGTTAACAACAGATATCTGACTGCCAGATGAGATAGCTGCTGGATGCCCAGTTAACTGCCTGATGGAGCAGATGGTTCCTCGTCTGACTAATGGATTACCTCTGTGGCTGATGGGAGCAGAGTGTCCCAGGATTGCTTACAGCAGCATCGGGTGCATTTGGCCAACTCTACAGTCAGCTGCAGCGTTTCTCTAACTTTTGTGTTCATTCGCACCGAGCGGACAAATTAGTTCCATATGAAGACAGGGGGAAAAAAGAGGCAGACTCAAACAGGAAGAGATGCTGATAGACCGGCCAGAAACTCTGAGCCAGAGGAAGAGGCCTTTCTTATCAGTTTGAATGGAAGTGAAGTTCAGGAATAGGTCCTTTCAGCCCAGAAGCATTTATCCTGAAGCTAATAAAACCTCTCCTTTGACCCGCTCCTAATAAATCCTGGTGACTCATCCCCACCCTGTGGTTTTCAGCTGGATGGGAAGAGGTTAATTGGCCGTTTTAAAGCCACACAAAGTCCCCTTAAATTTCCAGAATATCTGGAAAAGGCCTCTCTCTCAGCAAAAACAAAACTGGCTGGTAGCTAAGCCCTGACCTCCTCAGATGCTGTTTTTACTGCTCCTGTATAACTTTTCTTTACTGTGCAGCTACTGTAAACTTTACAGATTAAGTCTCAAGGTTTTATATTCCTCCAAAGGTTTTGAGAGCTCTGGACAGCAAACACCAAGTTTAAAGACTGAAATTATGAAGGCTGAGTAAAAAGTATTTTAAGACAACCTAATCAGTCTTTTATCACTTTAAAGTAACCAGAAAAGAACTTTTAGGATGAGGAAAATCATCTTTTACAGCTTGGGGTGTTATGATTGGTCCCTTTAGGAAGGACAGAAAATGTTGAAATAAACCCAAAAGCCGAGCGATGCCTGAGTTTGCTCAAACGGCTGGTGTTTCTGATTTAGAGACGTAGATACAGATCAGACAGACTGACCACAGATCACGTTACAGACTTATGGAAAGGCGTCCGTGCCGCACGAAGACGCTCCGTGAGATTCCTCTTGGCAGCCTCAGGAGCTCGGACACATCGCAGACCCTCACATCAAAGACCAAAAGGATCAGACGAAACAGCCGGGAAAGATCCTCAGCACTCACAATCGCTGCAGCTCATTCAAACCCATACATACACGCCAGGCTCCAACATCATTCATGCTGGTTCGACAGAAAACCCGTCCAGTGATTCATCTCTCTGTGTCGACTCTGATCAATAGTGTCTGGTAGATCTGAGGAAAGTGGATGAGTGTGAAGGAAAGCAGAGTGGAGACTGATAACAGCCAGATAACAGGTGGGGGAGTTTAAATCCACTTGACAGCTAAGACGTATGGAAAAAGGGGATTTATGGGGAGACTGAAAACATGAAAATCTTGTTTTTTTCTGTCTGCGATTTCAAAATTCTTCAATCAATAACATAAAACTTTACAAGCCATTTTCATTTCATGTCTACCTAAGATATTTTCTCCCATTTAAAGCCCTGAAGTTTACATGGAAACAAAAATATTTATTTGATTCCGATTGAAGCAAACTGACGACTGTCTCTATGATCGAACGAACAACTTCATTAATTATTTAGTTTATTAAATGTAAACATAAATCAATAAATTCAAGTTAAGAAGCTAAAGTACCATGTTTGATCAATAGGAATGGATCAATGTACCAAACTCACAATAAGATGTGACGTAATGCTACGAAACTATGGGATGCGATAAATGATATAATTTACGATACCATACCATAGGATATGGCACGGTATAATACCATACCATACGAGTCGATACGATACAATGCGATACGATACACAATATATGATACAATACCATATGATACAAGTTGATACGATAAATGATATGATAAGATACGATATACGAAATGAAAAAAACAATATGATAAATGATACAATAAATGATATGATACATATATGATACTTTATAAGAGACGATATGCGATACAATATACGATACTATAAATGATACGATACATGAACGATATGACAAATGATGCGATACGATAAATATTGCAATATATGGTACAATATGGCCCAATAAAACACCATACACTATCATTTGAAACAATATAATATACATTACAATCTATGAATATGTATCATCACCCTATTAAAATAATGGCCTTAGACATTTTTTGATGAAAATGAGTTGGGCCATTATTTTAATAGGGTGATGATATAATAAAATATGATACGATATGGATGATATGATACGATACGATGTGAAATGTTATGATTTGATACACCACAATACAGTTTAATACATTACAACAAGAGAAAATAGAAAATGATATCATTTGATATGATATGGTATAAAATAGCACAATACAGGACATTTCTGAGAGATATAATATGATATATGATATAACATGAAAAGGTAATATGCAAAATGGTATGATCGGAGAGATAAAATACGAAGCATTAAAATACGACTCAATATGGTACAATACCAAAGTAAAAACAAGGATATGATTGAACATGGTTGGATATGATATGACATATGACTCGATACAAGTATTTTTTATTTGTCTTGAACACAACTAAAAGCATAGAGTCAAACATGTAAAAATATTACAGTTTCATAATAGTTAATATATGATGTATTTAAGAAGGGTTGGAAGGAGGTGACTGTTAATTTGGTCCTGCCTCTTCCTCACAGTATTGGTTCAGTTTATCAATTACTTGTGATGTTTTATTTTGACTTTTTTAAAGTTGCCGGTTAATTTTCACTCGATTCTTCTCATCAGTTTTTGGACTGAGGGTTCCTGTATGGTTTCAAATTGGATCTTTTGGATGATAAGATAAGATGCATTAGGGAACACAGACTGGCATTATCCCTGAAGACTTAAGCCTCTCTGACTTTATAGATGTTTTTTCTTCCTATAACTGAGCCCAGGTTACTCAGGTGTGCAGAGGCTTTGGCTCAACAGAGCTGTAAAGTTAAAAAGAGGAAGGAAGTGATATCATTTCACTGAAACCAAATGTCTGATTTGGCTCGCGTTGATACACTTGGTTCCCGGACGTGCCTCGGATATCTGTATGTGGGTTTTATCTCCACCTGTTTTCACTCTCAGCTGCATGAAGCTGTTACATCACTCTGTTATCACGCTGCCCTGAAGACGGTGCGCAGGGTTCACCATGCAAAGCCGACGTGGAAAGAAGTGACGGCGAGGGACGAACAGATGGAATATTTGGCTCTGAAGAGTTTCCAGTTGTGGTGAATTATAATGACAGCTCTCTGTGTGGTGGAGTCAGATGTGGATTACACGGAAAACTCCGTAGAGGGCAAAACAAACGGCAGAATATCTGGATGTAAACAGTCTACCATTTTTTTGAAACTTGTAAACACATCAGGTATGTCCTGTAAAAAAAACACAAGCATTGAATAAACAGATGGATGTGGTGGAGCTGTCACTGTTACATCCATCTCTCTGTGCAGCCAGAGAAAGCTGAGCCGGGTCTGAATGCCACAGAGGGAGCAGCTACGACCATCTGGCCACTTCAAGGGCCCAGCTGCATCAAGGCCCCATCAGCAGGCAGGAGGAGGCAGATGTTTAACATCCAGCACACAGTCTGATGAGGGCTGGGTGTGGCCTCAGAGTTTTTATAGTTCTTGGGTCTCAAATATTAGTTTTTGTAAAATGAGATTTCTCCAGATTCTGATATTAAGGACTGTAATCAACAAAATCAAATCAGATCAGCTACACAGCTGCACGAAAACTGCTCATTGCTCACTTTATTGGATGCAATGCAACAAGTCACACAGGGAGACAGTTTAAACCCTGTTCTACGGCTGGGCGATGTGGCCTCAAATCAATTGCACAATATATTGAGCAGCTCACCTCAGTAACGATAAATGGACGATAACTACTCCACAAGCTGCTCACCCCCTCCCACGTTAACTTACAGCATCTTAAAGGGTCATAAGACCATAGCCTACCTACACACATCCAAAACCAACTTTTATTTATTGATTTAGACACCGAATATACCGATATGGGCAAAATGATGTCAGTTATTGTCGTAAATTTCGGTATCAGTAAATTTTCGGTTTATCGCCCAGCCCTTCTATATCAGCTGCTCATTATCTTAAATTTAGTCACTCATACACTCCTCCATCTTTGTTTATTTCAAAGTTTATCACTTATTTCAACCATTTATGACACTAACTGCTTTAAATTCACGATTTTGTCAAAATAAGGGGAAAAAGTTGATCAATAGATGAGCTGCCAGCCATATTGGAGATGTCAGGAATCCCAGAATGCTTTGCGCAAGACATAAAGTCTTATTTCCAGATACAAGAAAATGCAAAAAAAAAAAAAACAGAGGCGAGGAGAGCACACCTCACCTCGCTTTATCATAGGGTTGGGCGGTAAACCCAAAATTTACTGATACCGCAATTTATGACACATTCGAACCAACTTTTATTTTTTATTTTTGACACCGAATACACTGACATATAGTCCTTGAGCCGGACCACATGTCGGTACCACTTGGGTGGGCAAAACCTTACATATACTAAATTGTTTTTAGGGTCAATATAAGTAAATTAAAATATGATAGACTTTTCATAGGGGTAGCTTTTTATATTTTTTCTCATTTTGTTATTTTCCTCAATAAGCGAATTTTTGTTAACTCCAAAAGCAACACAGAAAGTCAAAAGCACATTAAAAGTCATTCTCTTTTTGGGTCACACTGCTCTTTTCTATAAATGAATCAAACCTGTGTCTAATTAAATGAGTTGATGAAGTGGGTGTGGCCCAGTTTGATGGTGGAGCAGTTCTTTCAGGTATCATAGTACTTTTTAAGTTTAGTTTTTTTTTTTAAAGTTTTTATATGATAGACCTTGGTAACTGGTAGCTTTATTGTAGTTATCACTCATTAAAATAATAGAGTGCAGCTGTTCAAAAACGAAAAATCGCCTTCCTTCAAAATTAGCTTTCTTTCATTTTAACCTCTCATTTAGGTGTGTTTGAACTATTGGCTAGCCATAGAGACTTGTATTAACCCCCTTAGTAGTATTTCAAGTAATTTATCTAATACAGGTGTGTATATATAAGCTTCAATTAGCCAATTGTCAGGTCTAAATCAAGGTCTAAATTAAGGATATTTTTTTACTTAGAAGTAGAAGTAAAGTAAATGCAGACTAATAGCATTATCATAACACAACCTTAATATGACACTGACATATTTTAAATGCAGGCACTCATTATACAATCCTCCTGGCTGGTGCAGGGCAAGAAGACATTAGCAACAAAATAAGATCTACTGATGTATACACTCTTTACAATCATCTGAGAAAAACTCCATTCCTCCACCAAGAACTTGATGAGACTGGCTTTGTTGGCAGGGCTGCAGAGAAGTTTCCTCCACTGCTGAATATTGTGGACAGAAGCAATGTTTCTGAACTGGATCCCCATGTCTGCACCTCTGTTTAGTCTTTCTGAATTTTTGATTGACATGTCCTTGTAAACGTCAAAGACAATGTCAATCCTTTCACTATCACCACCTTCATGCAGGACCTTGGCTAAAGTTGAGTCCAGCCAGCTTCCACCATCTCAGGATTGCCTATTAATGCATTCGATTCATGCCAACTACCAGGCTGCTATCTGGAGACGGTCTCTTCATACCAAGCCATCTGTACCAAGCCCCAAGGACCATGGGTGGACCATAAATGACTAAGGGCAGCTGGAAATACAGTGGATGCGTGGTTCCCCAGCACCAGATGCGGTCTTGCAGTTGCTATCCTGCAAGTGTGTGAGGACATGCAAACCACCAGACTGCACTTGTCTCAGCAATGGGCTGAAGTGCACAAACCTGTGCAAATTACAAACTTGTGCCAACCAGTACAGTGAGGAAGAGCCCCTTGCACACCGGCAGATTCAGATGTAGAAGAAGATACAGATACTGATGTCGATTACTGATGTTGATTAATAAACGATGACCAAAAGGAGCTATGTTAACAGACCCACTGTGACTCAGTGACAGTATTATGTACTAAGCCAAAACTTGTCATATTTGCTGTCACTGTTCCTTATGGAAAGAATAGGACTTTGAATAGGAATTTGAGTTTTTCTCAGATGATTGTATAGAGTGTATACATCAGTAGATCTTATTTTGTTGCTAATGTCTTCTTGCCCTGTACCAGCCAGGAGGATTGTTTATTGAGTGCCTGCATTTAAAATATGTCAGTGTCATATTAAAGTTGTGTTATTATGATGCTATTAGTCTGCATTTATTTAACTTCTACTTCTAAGTAAAAAAATATCCTTAATTTAGACCTTGATTTAGACCTGACAATTGGCTAATTGAAGCTTATATATACACACCTGTAGTAGATAAAATACTTGAAATACTACTTAGGGGGTTATTACAAGTCTCTATGGCTAGCCAATAGTTCAAACACACCGAAATGAGAGGTTAAAATGAAAGAAAGCTAATTTTGAAGGAAGGCGATTTTTCATTTTTGAACAGCTGCACTCTATTACTTTAATGAGTGATAACTACAATAAAGCTACCAGTTACCAAGGTCTATCATATAAAAACTTATTGTAGGGATGTATAGCAATAAAAAACTAGAACTAGAATTTGCCCACCCAGGTGGTACCGATATGTGAAATTTTTGTTCTTGGCTCAAGTACTAATAAGCAAAATGACGTCAGTTAGGTAAGATCAGAGCAGATTAACTGTCCTCAAGATTTCAGCAGTGCAGCATAACATTAAGTGCTATTCAGGTCATCTGGTGAAAATACTGTATTTTTAATATCGCAATATATATCGCAGGGTTGAAAAAATCGCAATATTATTTTTTTCCAATATCGTGCAGCCTTAATGTGATACATTTATGCGTTTGTGTAAATAGGGTGACCATATTCTGACTTCCCAAAAAGAGGACACGACTACGTGGGGGCAGAGTCGCACAAAGTTAATTTCGAGAGTTTTTCGGGTCGGATCAAGTGTCTTTCCCCGGACAAGGCCGGACAGCCCCCAAAAAAGAGGACATGTTCAGGTAAAAGAGGACGTATGATCACCTTAGTGTAAAGTTAGCCTCTACTCCAGCTTTCAATACTTGAAATACTCCAATTTTTTGACCGAATTCAAACTCATGCCTCAACATCCAAGTCGAAGGCGATAACTGAAACTCGCATAAAGAAACATCATCCATCACTCTACTGCTGCTGCAAAAAAAAAAAGTGCTCAGCTGTTTGGTATCTTCTTACAACCTTAGTGCCTTATTCATGTACATCACACCAACTCCATTAATATAAGAGGACAGCTAAGGTCTGGAGAAAGATATAGTTCCCCCCACAGGGTCACGCCACATCATTTTTACCCGTTACCCTCGTGTCAACGCTGCTTCTACTTCAGCACATCTTGGTGTGAGAGAGTTATCTCCCAGGCTTATTTTGCTAATTTATGAACTTTGTGGGGAGTACAGCTGGAGCATAAACACACGGATGTGTTGAAGGTGAGGAAATCCCAACACTGAGCTCCGGGGGAAGCGGGACAGGAGCGTGGGAAAGAGAGAAGGAGGGAAAGAAGGATAACGGCGCCGAGAGCTGAGAGTTAAAGAGATCCCACAGCTTTGAATCAGAGGGGAGTTCACCTGCAGGAGGTGTGGAGCGGACATGTCGAGAGTTTTAACACCTCTGGAAAAGACGGAGGAACTGTAGAGCCTTAAGAGGGCAAAGAAAACAATTAGAGCCCTCCCAGGAGTCTTATTGGAGTCTGAATACATACAGAGAACATAATAAAAACACGGCAGAGCAGCGAACACATGAACACATGTGGAGCTGGGCACACTAAACATGCACACCTCCATTTGATCACAGTGCGAGTGGTCAACTGTTCCCCCTGGAAACATCTGTTTATACACTCGGAGCGGTCTGTGAGGTGAGCAGGAGTCGCCGCGGTAGGAGGCGGCGGCCTAATTCTTCAGCTGTGCCTGCGAGGAGGAGGAAGGCGGGGGTCAACAGTCCCTTGTCTTCTCATGTTGACCATAACAGCCCTCGCATGGCGGGCCCGCGGCACCAGGGTTAAGAGGGTGACGGAAAACAAAGACAATCTGACGTATCACAGGCCGGCCTCAAAGTGGGTGGTCGAGAGTGGACCGCAACAGACAGACAGACAGACGAGGCGAGGAGGGCGAGGAGGAGAGGAAGGGGGGTTAGTGGATAGCCATCTTGTGAAAAGATTGTTCTGTGCTGCTGGTGCCTGCTTGGCCTCTGTGTGAACGCCATCTTTGATCAGGATTAAAGAGGCCAAGAGACACAGATAACAAGCGAAGAGTGATAACGACAAGTACTGATGTTTGTTGTGTGAAAACAGAGAAAGAAAGGCGGCTAGAGATTGAACACAAACAGGTACTCAGGGTGTTTTCTTCTATGAGGAGGTGCATTAACTTTATTCTGTTTTTGAGTGTCTCATTAAAAGGCTTTTGGCTCGGGCTGATAAACACAAAATGAACAGCCTCTTGGAGCTGCGAGAATTGCTGCAGACATGTTTATCTGCTTAAGCTGCCAAGTTACTCAATGGCAATTCATCAGTTCATACATTTTTGATCGTATAACTGTCTCCACACACGAAGCGCAAGTAAAATCATTCCTGCAACTGAATTACATGGTAAGTCAATGCTAAGACGCGATTAGACGGGATTAGGGCGGGAGCTGAAAATGTCTCAACTTGAGCTGATATTCCCGTCATGACAATTAATCAGCAGAAGGCTGCCACATGACGTATGAAAACGGACGGTTGTTAACTGGTATCCAAAATGGAGAACAAACTGACAGTGTCGGTGTGTGTGGGTGCCCCAAATTATATGATACCTTTTCTTTCAATTACCGAAACCGGGATAAAAACGCACTCGCCTGGAGTCAAGTGAGTGAGGAGGTCAGATTACCTGGTAAACTGTAAAAAACCTTTGCCTATCACTTGATCCCGTTGGTTGAATTGGCGGGATTACCACTAAAATTATCATTGACGCGAAAATTATTACTATTCATTGGTGTGTCTAGATTCGAGCAAATGATGATTGTACTCACGCTTAGTGTGAGCACCCCATTAGTACATCAAGTCCATATGAGGATGTCTTTAAAGTTAATTAGACACTCTGAAAACTGTTAAATTTGGATGTAATTCGACAAAAACAGATGGATTACAATGAAATCTCTGTGCTTGTTTACATCCTGGTAGTAGGGCGCCTAAACTTCACTAGAAATTAGGGCTGCATGATATGGCCTCAAATCAATATCATGATATAGGTGAACGATATTTTAAGCAGTTTACCTCAATAAAAATAAATGAATGATATCTACTCAACAAGCTGCTCACCACCTCCATCATTAATTTGCTGTAAATTTCGGTATCGGTAAATTTTTCGGTTAACCACCCCGCCCTACCTTGTTGACACCAAAACCAGACTGTTTCCCTATCACATGACCTATTGGGCAAGACTAAGAAAGTAGAGTCTGTTTTAGTATGAACAAGCTAAAATTTTGCGTAAAATCAGTATTCGTTAAGTTTTTCGGTTTATCGCCCGTTTATCGTTTAACTGCTTTAAAAACTTGAAATATTCAAACAAGTGAAATGCGTGTAATACCACTTCAGAGTCTACATTCCTCACACTTGGGAGTCTTTAGGAGCCCCAGTACCTCTGCAGAGTTTCATCCCCTGAGGCCTGACACAGTCTCCATTATATTTAAACATTTCCAGCCCCACCTTCGCCCTGCAAACAGCCCCAGGGTCGTAAACACAGGGGGGTCACAGGAGAGGAGTCCCTCCCTTCAAATCCCCGTACTTCTTTTCTCCAGACTTAGGAAATCAGTCACTCTGCTGGGCTGGTTTTGGATGGTATGTGGCCCTTTTCTCCGGGGGGTTAACACCATTGTTCTCACCCTGTTTTGTGCTCTGGATGAGTGCAGTTTAATCCCAACTTCCCCGCGGCTGTGACACTAACTCCCCCCCTGCAAACCGAGACCTGGCTGGCCTCTTTATCCTCACACCCCCCAGGGGCAGAGACGTGGCCGTTGTGGGCAAACGGAGATAAAACTTGATACTCTGCTCAAAATCAAATGTAAGCACCGGCGGGAGAGGCTGGCACCAGACCCCTCTAGGGTTTCAGATAATCAAAGTATCAAGTGAAATCATCTTTCTTGCCAAAATCCTGTTAACGGCTTGTGTGGGGAGCAGCGAGTGAAAGGGAGACGGCGAGGACAAAACAAAGAGGTGGACAGCTGAGAGATGAAGAAGTGTGCTGCTATTGTCGGGCCGGTTTCGGGAAGGAAAGTGAGCTGGGAGACTTCTTTTTCTCAAGGACAAAAAGAGGAGCGATTTTGTCGTAAAAGAAAAAAAAAACCTGTCAGAAAGTCTTGCAGAGAGAGGGGAAAAAATCTGTCTGGATAAGAGCTGACATGGCAGGATGTATAAAAACACATCTCATGTTTCAAGAACAAATGAGACAACCTCGGAGCGCACTTACGCAGACACAGAGACACATTTCAGGCTTTTGTCATTAAAAAAAAAAGTCTGTTTGAGCTTTAAAGTTTGTTTCTGTCGTCAAAAACAAACATGAGATAACAGGAAGACATCCCCTGGCATGAGCGATCGCTCTGTTTATCTTCAGAGGGGGTTTCCACGTTCAAATGACCTTCACAGGTGGTCCCTCTCATTATTTTTCAGCCCATTGTTTTTCTCCATATTGGAAAAACACGCAGCCCCCGATTTCCTACTTCATTCAGATAATAAACAAACTGCAGGAGTCAGTACGTGTGGCAGATAATGACAATACAGTGTGAGCGAGGCGGTGCCAGGAGGAGGTTTAAAAGACTTCATATGTTCCTGATAGTAGTCCTGAGGGATCGAGGTAAAACTGACTCCACGTCCGCTGACAGGTGAGGAGAATAACAGAGGTTATCTCATCACAATGGCACCTACAGGCAGATATGAACTTTGGTGGCTGAAGAAGGATGACAGGGTCAAGGTCTCCAAAACTGCAGCTTTTGTAAGGAGTCAGTCCAGACCAAAGGTGGTCCAAGGGGAGAAAATGGGTGAACCAGGGACCAGGTCTTAATGTCGAGAGAAGACTAGCCGGTGTGAGCCAATCTAATGCCCATGTTGACACTTGCTCACCTTTGAAAGCGCCAGCACTGAACCACAGAGGTTTTGGAGGAGCATGATGGTCACCGAATCCCCCTGATCTAAGTCCAATTGAACATCTGCAGGACATCTGCTTGGATAGCAAAGTCTAATCCATGGAGGCTCTACCTCACAACTTTTATGACTTCAAAGTAGGACTTGGCAATATGGCAAAAAAAATAAATGATCACGATATGTTTTGTCATATCATCTGATCTCGATTGTTACCACAATTTTTTTGTATTTTTTTAAACTGGCAGCTTTAAAGCATCTGTACGACAAACTAAAGAAACTAGAGATTAGTTCAACATGTTTTTAACATATTTTTAACCCAAAATAAACAAATCGCCCCCTCAGGGAAAATGAAGACACTTTAAAATGTAAAAGTTAGATGATGTAAACGTAGATGATAGGATTGATTGCTTTGGTCTGGTGGCTGCACCGCTAGTTGTGGCTAAACTGCTAATCCTACTTCGGCATAATCACTCGGGAAGTACTTCTTCAAATGATTAAAAAGATCTGTTGGGTTGCCGACCACGACATACCTTGCACATCGGCTTAATTGCTCGACGTCACTTAGGAGATACCCGAACCACCGCCAAACATCTGACATTGAATAACTTTTCTTCTCAAAATTGGCATCTTTGGAGGACGACTCAAACTCATGGCTGACATCTATTTTTCTGCCCTCAGCTCCGCGTTTAGCTCCACGTTCGGTCATTCTGTTTACTTCCCCTGTTTATTTCTCCGGCAACTTACACGAGTGAGCAGGAAAAGCTCGACTCTGATTGGCTGTTGTCACGCACATTTCCGCCATGTTTGATCGAGTAAATATGCTGACAGCTGATCACCGTGATCGAACTGAAATTTATCACAATCATTAATCATGATCATATAATCGCCCAGTCCTACTTCAAGGATCTGCTGCCAGTGTCTAAAGTTCCAGATACCCCCTGATACCTTCACAGTCCACGTCTCTTCTGTTATTATCAGGCTGTAGAGTTAATTCATTCAGGCTAGGTCAAGATTGAAGAAGTTCTGATATAAGCTCCTAAAGACCTGGTTTTAAAACTCTGTAAAGACTAACAACTCAATGAGAAACGATCATAGTCTGAAGTTCATCAAAACAGTGGCATTCATTATCCTATTTAAGAGTCGATGTTTATAGAGTTTGTAACAATCTCTGCACAGACCTCAACTACTTTATTTCAGCCAAGTTTTTGTCATTTTTAAGAAGTGAAAGAGTCCAGAGTAACGACAGCCGACTCACAAAGTCTGAGAGCTAGTTCAGGCATGCAGCTCGAGTTCTGATTTTATTTGTACAATCACATGATAAACACATTCTCTTTGGTTCTCTGTTTAAGATGCTTTTATTCTGCTGCTGCGGTGGTAAACAGTCAGAGGCATAAATGTGATCTGAAGCAGGGATGTGAAGGGAACACCTGGCCGGAACAATAGGCGCCACAGACACAGCTTGTGTTTCCACTCATAACAAACAGGTGACAGGAACTGCAATAATATCACAGCAAGAAAAGCAGGAAACCCAGTTTGTTTGTTCTGAAAACCAAAAGAGTCCCACATCTCCTGAGGGACGAATCCAGACTGAGTCAAGCCTCAGACAGTCTCTTCAGTCATGTCACAAACTTTTATGTTAAATTGACGGTTTTACTGTTACCTTTTTGGCGTGAAGTCAAGTCACACTGTTTCTACACTACGCTATTACACAATGCAGATAGAAAAGGTCGGATGAGATGATACAGAGTTTTGAAAAAGTTAGGATGACCATATTCTGAATCCCCAAAAAGAGGACACTACTAAGCGGGGTGGAGTTGTGGAGTCACGCGTAGTAAATTTTAAGGGTTTTTCAGGTTGAGTCGCTCAAAATTTCCATAAAAAAACCTGGACATTTGAAAGGTTTTATAAACTCCCCTGGACAAAGTTATACAGGCCAGAAACCCCCTAAAAAAGAGGACATGTCCGGGTAAAATGGGGCGTATGGTCACTTTAAAGAAAGTGCATGTAAGAGCCGAGTTGTCTGGGAGTTACAGCTAATCCAGCGGTAAAACCAACTTATACACGGACACCAAAATGATATTTTACCCCCAATAATGATCTTTTTCTGCAGAAACCAGATTTCTTAATTTCACAACCTTCAAAAGTGTGTTTACTATCGTGGCCATAATGATGCAGAAGGTTATCTGATGACGTAATGTGAATCCCTGTGCATCCAATATTCAAAAACTCACTCTGGATAATACGAGAAACAGCTGAGAAATAAGAAAAGTCATTCAAAGTTCATTTGGTGTTGGCGTGTTTCAGAGCAAATGTATGAAGAGTTTCAAACAGACTGACCTCTGGTGTGGAATTTGGCAGCAGCTGCTGAGATGAACCTCAGAGTCCTCTCCAAAAACCTGTAGAGACAGCAGAAACAGAAACAGCGATGAGTCCAAATCACTAAACCACACCGTCTCCAGGGAGCGACACTTCAGTCAGAGCTGACTCCTCAAATAAACGAGCATCTTCATCTCTGCCGGGATTTTCCATCTGAACCTGAGACTGCGAGAGCGCACCTGGAGAAAACCTTTAAACTGTTTCACATGTTCGTAAAAAAAACAGACGCTGATGTCTGCAGTCTCCATTTGACTGACGGGGTTACATAACGATTAGCACGAACAACAACAACACGCACATTCATGTCGTATTTAGAGAATAATGATCCAGCCAGAGTCAGAGAGAGGGATAAATCCTGAGGTGGTTTAAAGACCCTGGTTTTCCCACGTCCTTTTAACCCCTACATGTTTTGGTTATTTCAACTTGAAGATCTTCAAATGTTCGTAAAGTTTAAGGCATTAAAACTTTTATGAAGAAAATACATCGACTAACCACAAAGTGCTCAATGGGAGCAGCATCAGGAGTCAAACACATCACTCTTTCTTCTTCTCTCTTTCACCAGGCTGTAGATAATTAACTAATGGCCAACACTCGTTTCTTTAAATGGATTCAGTCCAGAGAGGGAGGCACTCAGCTCTGTAAACAGTCGGGTCAATAGTTGGACTTCAATAGTCACTGCATTAACTGGACTGCAGGGCTTTCTGCTTAATTGCAATAAAGGTTCAAATGGAGCACATCAGACAGAGGTTCCTGTTAGTTATCTTCAAAGGAAGCTGGGGGCGGAGCTTATTGACAGTAGAGGACACTGTTTCCATGGTGAATTTTGACTGGCATGCCCAAAATCTATCAGTGGAGTGATCAGGAGAGCAGCCTCAGGGGTCCTTTAGTGGTTTTCTAACAGCAAAGTCTGTCTCACACACTCACTCACTAACAAACAGAAGGATGGTCTTCATTACTTTATTAGTTAAGAGTCCAAAACAAGGATTCTCCCTTTGTTCCTCTACTGACTCTATAATCTTAGGAAAACTTCTTAGCTTGGTACAAAAAGAGGGTGTTGTGAACAGATTAAGTCTAAAATGTGAAAGTTCTGAACCACTGAAAGAATCACACTAAAACCACATCTGTGTTTCCTCACGTTGTACTTACAGTGCAGTGAGTCCGCGAATATAAAACCCTGAAGGGGCGTCCACACCAAGCGCGAGGAGAATCGTTTGCGCAAATGAATAACGTGTAAAGTCAATGCAAAGCAAGATTAGACGCTCATACTACTCTGGCAGCGCAAATGATGGGGATTGAGCAAGTCAGTCGCTTGAATTGAGCGAGTTTTTTGCGCGAATTGAGCGAGTCATTTGAACGAATGACGTGAACTCATGGTAGTTGATAATACCTCAACTACCTTATTACCTTACTACCTTATTGTGTCGATATGTGGGTACCCATAGCTGTTTGTTTTTTAAATAAAAACAGGAATAAAAAGAAGCTTGCCTAGAGGAAAGTGAGTGAGGAGGTCGAATTACCTGGTTAATTGTAAAAATGAAACGTTGTCTATGTCTTGATCCTGCAGGTTGAATTGGCAAGGGTCACTGTTGGAATTAGCACAAACGGCTATCCATGGCTTCTAAGCAGTCTGTTGACACGCGATTGGAGCGAATGGACTAATGATTCTTGTGAATAGAGTTAGTAAATACGCATAATTTGTGCGTCAACATACAGATGATTTCACTTGCACTTGGTGTGAACGTGTCGTAACAAGTTCTGTCCTTTGTTTTAAAAAACTGGAGAAGTGCCCTTTAACTGTAAAAGAAAGAATTGTATGAGGAAAAAACTAAGTAAGGACAAATAAAACAAACAAACGTCACAATCATTTTGGGTTTTATTTCTATTTACAGGGTTTCCTGATCACAAACACTGCTCTCTACAGCATACACATGATCAGTCGGGTCCCTGATGGTCTTCTTTGCTTTTGGATTGTGGCGACTTACAGTGCCAGGAATTGTGCAGCATTTACCCCACACTATCTGCTCAGTCTTAACAGTTTATTTACAAAACACAGGAATTATATAAAAGTACAAATATGTTTCCACAAAGTTCTGTAGCTTTGTTTTGTGTCTGAATGATGAGCTGTTAGCATCTCCTTCTGCTGCACAGAGCTGCACTCTAATCCTGACACTCCTTCATGGCGAGCAAGACCTCTGAGACAGAATCCTGCTCACCCTGCTGGATTCTAACTAGCAGAACCACCTGTTTACTAAACATTATCTCCAATTCTCAATCTTTGCATCACTTGATCTCTTAAGATGTGCTGAGAACTGAATAAAAATGTGTGTTTATTATCAATATGATGAATTCTGTGAGATTTCCTGTTTGGATTCTGGTTTTTGGTGAATGAATCTGTTGAAGAAATGTCCCTGAAACACCCACAGAGTCCCTCTGAACCTGACCTCTCCTCCAGCAGCAGGTGTGGCCAGAAAAACGTCCTGAGAAAACACTTCAACTGTGGACTTCGTTTCTGCACGAAACGATACTCCGATAAGGAAGTGTAACCTCACCAAAAAAGGTTTAATCAACACTAAAAATCAGGTTTATGAACGGTGAAAAAGCAAGCGGCATTTTGCCATGCATACTTCAGGATAAGCTGAAATAATACACAACCTCCATAGCAGCTTCAGTGCAGCAACAAACAGCATACCAAGCAGACAGCTGAGCTCCAAATCAGCGCTGCTTCATTCAGTTAAATGTCTGTATTTGTCATCTTTATGCAAACACTCATAACAAGCACACGGTTTGATTTTGTGATTCAGTTTGATCGCTCGTGTAGATGTTGAAATGAAATACAGATTCACATAACAGGTGAGAAAGTCTCCTCCCCACACTGAGATCTGATCTGAGATCTGATCGAGCACAGGAACCCTAATTTTACACATCAGTCCTGTGAAATTTATGACAACACTGATAGCTGCAGGAACAACAGAGCTGTAACTGATGAATGGAGTCTGAAAATGTAAAAGAGGTGAAAATATTCCTGAGTTTTGTCCTCAGGAGAACCTCAGCGTGAATCAAAGCCAGGCATTTTCCAATTAAAGCGGCGCATACACAAATTGAAAAGATTTTCCCGTCCTGGGTTTTGATCCAGCGTCTCTCTTCAAAGTGAGGCCAACATGCATTAAAACTGGGCATTGGTCTCTGTTTAAGCAGTGTTAGACCGGAGCTGATCTGTTGAACCCTTCCTCAGCCGGGGGCAGGCTACTATATGGGGACTGGGGGGGCGGTGTCTGCAGCTCCGGCACACCACAAAAGGGTCTTTCTTAGAGTATTTAAGACCTTTGGGAACACGGTGGAGTGGCTGGAGGGGAAGTATGTGGGTTTAACGCTTGTTAGTTTTCTTACCGGGAGTTAGATGAGAAGATTGACACCGGCCCCGTTTCTGTCTGTTACAGTTAAAGGCACAATAATCATGAAACTACGCTCTTAACCGTGTTTTATCTTAGTGTTGAGGTTTCAGGGGCAGAGTTGGACGGAGGATGGTAACCCTTGATTTACAGACCTCCAAAGTTCCTATGAGGGCAGCTCGGGGGTTTGGTCACAAAATAAGTAGTTCAGGAAACAATCAAGGTTTGGGTTCAAACAGGGATGAGTGTAAAAGAGAGAAAGTGAGTCTCAGAAATCTCAGCTGAACTTTGGAAATATCCTTGTGGGTCACTTTTTATATCCTTTGGTCAACAGAAGAAATGATTGATTGAGTTTAAACAGAGATTAAAAAAACAATGAGATTACAACCACTTAAGTTTGATGGAGTTCAGCTTCTTCAATTGGGGAACTTAGAGGGTAAATCTAACAATGGGAGAGTGTTAGACCCAACAAACACCAATCTATATTTTAGGGATGGGCGATATGGCCTCAAATCAATATCACGATATATTGAGCAGTTCACCTCGATAACGATAAATGGACGATAACTACTCCACAAGCTGCTCACCCCCTCCCACATTAACTTCGTCTACTTCAGCCGCCACTCCAGCCGCTACAACTGTTGAACATTCCTCCATCCAAAACATCCAAAACCAACTTTTATTTCTTTTTTTGACACCGAATATACCGATATGGGCATTTTTGGTTTATCGCCCAGCCCTACTATATTAGCTGCTCTACTAATTGTCTTAAATTTAGTCACTCAAACACTCCACAATGTTTATATTTACTTCAAAGTATATCATTTTTTTAACCATAAGGGCCCCTGGTTGCTTGAAATTCATGATTTTGTCAAAATAAGGTAAAAAAGGTTGATAAAAAGTTGCGCTGCCAGCCATATCCAAGATGTTAGGAATCCCAGAATGTTTTGACATAAATCATAACAGGAGTGAATTCCCAGACACAAGAAAATGCAAAAACCAGAAGCAGGGAGAGCACACCTCGCCTCTCTTCAACGTAGGGCTGGGCGATAAATGGAAAATTTACGGATACCAAAATTTACGACATTAACTGATGTCATTTTGCCCATATCAGTATATTTGGTGTCAAAAAACAAATAAATAAAAGCTGGTTTTGGATTTGTGTAAGTAGGCTATGGTCTCATGTCCCTTTAAGACGCTGTCTTCAACACAGACAAGTGAGGAGATGGAGGACGATTCAAACATTGTAGCAACTGGAGCAGCGGCTGAAGTAGACGAAGTTAATGTGGGAGGGGGTGAGCAGTTTGTGGAGTAGTTATCATCCATTTATCATTATCCAGGTGAACTGCTCAATATATCCTGATATTGATTTAAGGCCATATTGCCCAGCCCTGCTTTAATGTAAGGCATGAGGCAGGTGGAGAATAGAGATCAGACCCAGTTTACAAGGGAGAGGCTGAAATGGAGGTGGAAAAAAATGTGTAAAAAGAAAAAAAAAGTAATGTAACTTTTTTATCCATATTATGCAGCCCAAATGTAAAGCATGATTAAATAATCAACCAGCAGATTAATCTAAAGCTGTAAGTCTTTTTGCAAATCATCTGCTCACCCCTAGCTCTCATAGGTGTTTCAGGTCTTTAACCCTCTGTTCTTTTAAAGTTCTGTGATGGTGAAACCTGCTGATCGGTCTTAGTGCAAACAGAAGGAAAGAGAAGAATCTGACAATTCTCATGTTGTCATCTGCATGTGTTTAACATTCATTCCTCCTCCGACCGTCTCTTCCTCCCCTCTCTCTCTCTCTGGGCAGTAATGAGAGTCATGTGAGGTTGAGCAGAGCATGCTCTCATTAAAATAAGCAGCTCAGGAGCCTCCATCCCTCAGGCGAACACACACAAAAACACAGGTGTGAGGAAGCAGCCAGAACCCATTTTCTCCCTCGGAGTAATCACAGTAAAAATGCACTGCTTCTGCAAAGTGTTTATCAAGCTTTAAAAAACGACTGCTGAAGAAGCTGTGGGGGGAGATTTAAAGCAGATACAGACGGATATACTCCGCTAAAAAAGGTGTGACTCACCTGGCTGGCCTTTAAGGTCAAACACGACATGTTTATCTAAATGAAAAAAACTGGATTTACAGTTGTTAACCACGTGGGAACATCTGTTTCTGACATTTACAGAAACACAATACAAATCTGAAGTTTAAACCGAGTTATAAAAAGACCTCCTCCCTCCATCTCTGAGTGGAAGTGAACGGGTTTGCAGCTGCTGTCATACAATACAAAACAGACTTCACCAACAATTACCTCATCATTGTGCTCTGTGTGTGTGTGTGTGTGTGTGTGTGTGTGTGTGTGTGTGTCACTGGAACATTTTTTTATAGGAGCAGGAAACTGTTGCTGCATCAGCACCACAGAAACCGCTCAGTGGCTGCACACTGGATCCACTATCACACACGTGGGTCTATTTTTCCAATATCTCCAAACTCAATACAAGCGGCAGTTTGTCGTGTTTAACGTGAGGAATGTGTGACGAAAAAAAAATGCAAAAGCATCAATAAAAGCAATTATTGTTCTGCAGAATAATAACCATTGTCTGTTCCCGCTCAGCTGGGCAGCTGTGTTGTATTTGCTGCACATTATTTAAAAGGAGCCAGAGCAGAGACAGAGGGGCTTTGAAAGCTTTGCCAGGAGCTCTTCAAAGAGCTAAAAGGAAAAAGGCGTCCAGGTTCTGGTGCCTGCGGAGTTTCCGTTTCAGGTTTGGGTGCGAGCTCGGACTGCTGACAGAGAAACAATGCTGTTCTCACTCACAAAGAGTCTCATAAAGATGTCAAAGAAAGCCGTGCTGCAGAGAGGTGTTTTCATACCCTTTAAAAGCTGGTGTTTGTTTTTTTCTCAGGTCTAAAGGCGCTTTGTTTTATCTCACTGGAACAGACCTTTTAAGTGCAAATCTCTAAAATAAAAAGGAGGATAGACTGATGTTTTTAGAGCAAAATGAAAAAGAAAAAAAAAAGCCGAAAAACAGGTTGATAACTACGAAAGAGGATTAGGGCCATAAGAAGAGAAAAAATAATAATTACAGGAGGGAGATTTTTTTTTATTTCCATTTCAGGATTAAAGTCGAAATTTCAACTTTATTCATGTCAACTTTAATCTCAAAATGTGTATTTTTTTAATCCCAAAATTTCGACATTATTCACGACATTACGAAATTTTGCAATCTCGAAATTTTGACTTTAATCTCAAAATTTCAGTTTTTAATCCCGGTATTTTGACTTTGTAGACATAATTTAGATTTTTTTAATCTCAAAATTTCAACCGCAATCATGTTGACTTTAATCTCGAAATTTCAACATTAATCTCATAATTTAGATTTTTTTAATCTCAAAATTTGGGCATTATTCACAACATTTCCACATGTTGTAATCTCAAAATTTTGACTGTAATCTCGAAATTTCAATTTTTAATCTCGAAATAGTGACTTTAATCTGGACATTTAGACATTTTGTAATCTCCAAGTTTCAACTTTGTTCCTGTTGACGACTGACATAATTTCAATTCAAACCAATTTTTTTAATCTCGAAATTTCTACTTTCATCTCAAATTTCAACTTTAATCTCCATCCTGTTATTATTTATTCTCTTTGTGTGGCCCTAATGACCTTTCGTAGATGACACCCCAGCTGCCAGAGGTGAAAATAAGTGCAGTTCTTGGAGTGTCCACTAGAGGCCGGCTCCAAAAGTGAATCAATCTCCATTTGAAAGGAAGCATACATTTTAAGGTTTAAGGTAATCCGCTTCCTGCCTGTTTTCAGTTTTCAGGATATAACAGTTTGGTCACCTGCTTGACGGACTCTAACCATGAAGCGCTGGACTGCTAACCTTGTATGCGGGTAGTTTCAATCTATTCTTGTTTTTCAAGTACGGTGGCCTGGAGATCCTAAAAGTGTCAATTAATGCACATGCTGAACACCAGACTGTCGATTCGCCTTTCATCAGTGACTCTGAGACGGTGTTTTCTGTCCTCTCTAAAACAATTATCTGTTCATTCAAATCGATCCTTTGCCACATAACGTCACACCACCTAAGTCCAGCTCTATCTCTTCACTTAGCGCCTAATCCCCTCTGACACAAACACACACTCCTTCCACCGCCACAGATAACACTTCACACTGCAGCGCAAAAAAGGACTTGCTCTGCAAAGTAAAAACACAAGGTGTGCTTTTCCTCCCTCAGGCTCACGCTGATTACACACTCTGCACTAATGCAATGATTATCCACACTCCATCCAATTTCCTCTAGTGTGTGTGTGAGAGTGTGTGTGTGTGTCTACATGCATGCATTTATGTGAGTGTGTTTGCCTGTAAACCCACAGACCGCACACACAGATGACATCACCTTGCAGTGATTAGCCTGAGAGTTAAACACAACAGAGAGACGGATTATTCTGGAGGTGGGTTTATAATTTGTCATAAAGAAGTTTGAGGTCTTAAATCAGAGCAGGAGATTAAAAAATGAGGACTTTTCTGCTCAGATGTGGTGAAGTCAGCTCAGAGTCCCTCCACGTGATAAAAGACAGGTGTATTAAGGAGGGCGCTTTAATGTGACGGGGAGGATAATTTCTCTGGTGTGGACGTGGGCCAAGTTTCTCCCAGACATGATGACAGACATAATGGGAAAAGAGGTTTCACGTGAGCTCACACACACACACACACACACACACACACACACACAAAAATACACGTACACACAGACGCACACACGCCCCCTCTTCCCTTAACTGTGCCACGCTAATGTCAGCCAAATTGTGTTATCCAAAGACGGAGCGGCATCATCTTTCCTGTCTCGTCTCTGAACCCGTGAACCTTCAGTGATAATGATTCCCTCTCAGAGTCACGGGCTGTCGGCCCCCAGGAATCTGATGGCCCCTGCAGTAACGAGGCCGTAACGGCTTCTTTAACCGTCCTGAGAGGAGGATAAGATCATGAAAGTGTTTACATGAAGTGGAGACTGTGTGTGCGCCATTAAACTGTCTGGATTTAGCTGTCGGCACTAAAGTAGATTCACTTTAACTGCTTTAAAGCTCACGCTCGTGACAATTACCTCTATTACTGTTACTCCTAATAAACAAGGCAAGGGTCGAGTTTCAGCAGAGAAAACAGTTCCCTTCAGCTGGATAAAAAGAAAATCAAATCCAGTCCACCCATGGGTAAACCTGATCCACTACCCTGGAAGGAACACAATCACGAGTCATTTGTTTTCCTTTCTAGTGGAGAAAACACAAAGGTCTTCTCAAAATGGTCTGAAATGTGAACACATGATGCAGTGTCTGTGCCATTTCAGCCACTGAAAGGTTTTATCATTATTATACTGGCATGATCTAGTGGAGAAAACATGAAGCTGTACCCTGAAAGGTGAAATCCTGTGATGCATCACCATCTAAAAACTAGTGGAGAAAATGTAATGCAGTGTCCTCTGGAGAAAACCAAATTCAATGAATTAAAGATTTTTAAAATAACAGGAGATGCTTTCCAGAGCACTTCCAGAGCTGACCCTAAATAAAAAATACAATGTAGGTGTTCTTAAGGTGGCATCCAAGCGGAGAAAACATGATGTAATGCTCTTGAGGGTTTCTCTAAAAAGTGACGAAACATTATGCATTGACTTGGATGCTTTCCTAGCAGATTAAATGTGACTGAATGCATAGAAAAGTTATCTTAAAAGAGGTATAACATAATGCAGAAGCTTCCTTTAAGAATACAATGCATGTGTTGTTAGGCTGTCCCTCTAGTGGAGAAAACATGATAAAGTGCTCCAAAGGGTTTCCCTAAAAACTGATGAAGCACTGTGTGTTGACTTGGATGCTTTTCTAGAAGAGTAAATATGACTGAATGCATAGAGAAGTTTAATTTATGAATACAATGCATGTGTTGTTAGGGTGTCCCTCTAGTGGAGAAAACATGGTTCAGCACCAATCAGGGTTTCTTTTAAATGGATACTATGCTATCTAAGTTGAGGAAAACTCGATTCAGTGCACCAAAAGGTTGCATGTTTTCTAAATGGAGATTTTTCGGAGAGGTCTAGTGGAGAAAATGTGATGCTATAATATAGCGGTGCATGCAGGGCTGTCTTTAGAATGTTCCTAGAGGAGGCAGTGCATTTTAGGTTTACTCAAAAAGTACAGAAAACACAACAAAATACCAGTAGGCTGCAACTTTAGTGCAGAAAACCAGACGCAGAGCTCTTTACAGTGCATTTTAAATTAAGCAAGCATGATGCAGATCCCACTAAGACGCCCTTTCAGCGGAAAAAAACACAAAGCAATCCAAAATATGCGAGAGAAGGGATTGTTAACCATTAACTTCAGGCTGCTGCCCCACCATATGGTGCTTTTTTTTTTTCTTTTCCTCTCTGCCCCTGCCCCCTTCACACGGCTTCTGTCCCCAGCTACCCTCATACCAGGAAAAGTCGGGTGTTTTCATATGCATTCACTTTGGAGACCGTTTACCCAGAATCTGTCTGTTCGGAGATCAAAAATGTCGGCACGGTGTTGATAGAAAGTCAAATCAGAGGAAAAAACGGTGCTTTCAAAACAATATCAGTGCGGACAGAATGATGGATGAAGGTCAGAGGTAGCTATTAAAAAAGTGGAACCCCTCAGAGCGAGTGATCTCTGGGGTTGGGGGGCTTGTCAAAGGGAAGTCACGACACTGTTGGAGGGAGGAGGAGGAGGAGGAGGGGGAAGAAAGGCAGCTACAGACGGCTGCCCCTGGGAGATGGATCACAGATGTCTGACCCAGAGCTGCTCCATTTAATTGTCAAACAAAAAGCTCACCTTCTCTCTTTCTTTTCTCTTTTCTTGTTTTCCATGTACTCTATCATTACTGCCCTCTATGATTCACTTTCCCTGTGTCTGTGTTTACTCCACGCCGTCCTTGCAATGAGGGACGGCGTAATCCCAGTCTTCAGATGACACATGCCTCTGTCGGCAGCCGAGGGCCGCTCTAAATGACAACAGCAAACAAAGACTCATTCCCTGCATTCTTCCTTTTTCTCCCTAAAAGCATGCATGCATATTTGATGAAGAAGAGTCAAAACAAAGATCCAGTTATGGAGAAACCTGAAACAGTAGCACTTCCATCAGAGTGAGAATCAGTAAACTTTTGTTCCCAGGAACCTTTTCTGGCTAAATAAATTGAATTTCGCCCGCAGAGAGGTTAGGAGTTCAACATTAAAGGGTTTGTTTGACTCACTCTGTTTGTACCTGAGATTGGATCAAACAAGAAGCATCTGAAAGCAGGACTGAGCCTGGGAAATCCAACCAAGCAGAGTCCAGTTTAATTCGATTAAGCTTTTTCATATCTCGGTATAAAACTCCGGAGCTTTGGGCTCACTTATTTAAAGTTGTCAAGCTCCAGTTTCCCACATGATGCTGGTGTTTGTCTGTGTTTGTCTGTGTGGTCCCACAGGTGCTGTAACAGTACCCCACCCCGGTCTTGTGCAGCAGTCACCCTCACCTGCAGTCCTCAGCCCACAAATCAATTCACAGCTGCACAGACGATTAAGCAGACCTCAGACCTCAGAAGGTTTTCCAGACCCCTCACAGTGCAGGTCTTGAACTTCTTCTCCTGGATGTCGCAAGTTCATTCTCAGGTGTGTTGACACTGACTTTGAAAGACCCTAAAATACTCCAAATAAGCAGCACCTCTCCTGAAAATCACTTTCAACCTGCCCGTTTTAAATCAATATTATCATAGGAAACTGCACACTTAGGGGGAGCAGCAGCAGCAGTTACAAACAGGGGCAAACGTTCAGCTACTGTGAATACACTTAGTAATGTGAGCGGGATTAGGTCACCGCAGCGACCTGCTTTTTATTTGAGTGTGAGTCACCTCTATTAAAACGGCTTCAGCTCGGGCTGCAGAGAAAAACAGAGCCGGCGTTTCAGCGATCGGTCCTGCTGCTGCTGCTGCTGCTGCATGGCTGCAGCGGTGATAATGACCGGTGACAGTCTGCCAGTCCAAACATAAATAGGGTTTCCATGGTGCTGCTGAAACCTGGACCCAAACACGGGGATTTAGATCTGTGGTTTTGAGCGACATGAGGATTGACCGGCTGGAGGATTTCTCTGTTGTTCTGAGATTTTACAGTAAAAGCAGAAGCTGTTGGATAGATTAACCAAGTCGGGGGTGTATTTTTCAATAAACGGCGTTTAATCAAAGAAAAACTAGACTGACTCGCCAGTGAGGTTGGAATATGGCCGCTCGTGGTCCCATTAACCAAGTCTAAAGGTGATTACCATAGACTGTATAGCATGGACCCTGTCTGCCTCCTCGCTGGGTGAAGCCACCGCGAGAACAGCACCCTCTAGTGACGGGCTGCAGTATAGGTCATGAATCTGCCTCCTCCAGCAATCCCTATGGAGTTGTGGACAAACTTTAGAGATTAATAACTAAGAAGACAAATTTTTCTTCCCCCTGGCTGTGATGTTGACATGTAGTTACTGTAAGACTGGTTTGTGCTCAAGTCCTCTTTTTTTTCTGTGCAGCTCCGTTTTTAAAAGTTATTAGGGGGTTCATGTTTTCTATGTTTGACACTTGATACAGCCTATGGGCGTACGAAGATTGCGTAGCTCACTGGGAGAGTCGCTGTCTGAGCTGAGTGTCTCTCGGCAACTCTCCCGCCGAATGCGTACAACGCTACTGCGCAATGTTGGTTTCGTGAAGTAGAAAAGAAAAAACTAAAATACCGAGAGCATTTTTGGTTTTAAATCCGTATACTGGCGGAAGGCGGAACCAAGTTGTCCATAGTATATACACTCTATGGTTATTACAAAGTTTTATAGTGCATTTGCAAGGGGAATAATTCGCTTTTTTTTTTTTTAAACTCATAAAGTCAACGCAAACTTCCACACCAGCTACGAACCTCCGCAGACTGTTTTTTTTTTGCCCCCGTAAAGAATTTTGCCAACATTGCACTGCTATCGTTGTGTGGAGTTCCCCCATCTCCTGTATCGGATGTACCCAGACACATGACACAGGTCATCAGCACTTGAGGATGTAGTTGCCATTGTGTCTCCTTCTTCTCTCTCCCCCTCTGTTCACCATCGGCATATTTTTATGCGAATATGCTAATTTTATTCGCGTTGCACCAGATTTGTATAGGAAAGGTTTGCGTCGCTTCGCTAATTCACCGGTGTGTAACGACCTTTAGCCTTTAGCTAAATTTTAAAGGTTTTATAAATGAAAACTTGAATGGAAAATTTAATCCTAATCTCGCTGACAAATATTGGTTACGTGATCCTGAAACTTTGTTGATCTATTTGCTAATAACTTTGAAAAACCCTGTGACACCGGACCTGAGCCTGGCGTAGGTACAATTCCACATAAACCACTGCTGTATGCTATAGCTTGGCTTTGGCTCAGATGTAAATATGAGGTTTAAGATTACTTTATTTTACCTCTAGCTTCAGATTAAGCAGGAAAGACGGTCAACAAAACTCAAAAATTCAAAACGTCAGAACAACTGAGTCTGGATGGGAACAAATGTTTCAATCCAATCTAATGTAAAACTGGATCCAAGCTGAAACAGAACCACCCTTGGCTTTCACTTTGACACAAGAATGTTCGATCGGGTGTAATCTCCTTTTCAATGACTGAACATATCACAGAGCGTTTTATCGTCAGCATACAGCCGGGTCCTCAGCTGACTCCGCTTTAACTTAATCAGTATTCAGACTTGTGTATTACAGCATTAGCTGGTAAAGAAGAAAAACAGAGCGGGTATTTGGCAGACGGGAAAACAGGAGGCACAGCAGCAGTGGCTGAGAGACATAAACTGAAGTGAATGTTGAACACAACCGGCAGAGTTTAATGAGCCCGCAGCTGCTCAGGGACTAGATTAAGTGCTGGAGGCCACGCAGCTGCAAAACCCACCGTCCGTCTGCCGTGCATTCCCCTGAGACTGACCCCCCGCTCGCCACAAAGGAACAAAAACCCACTGCAGATTCTTTCTCCTCATTTCACCCAGGACAGGAGGGGTCCGACCCCCCTCTACGCCCTCCACAGGTCATTCACTCCCCTGGATGTCTCTTTCTTTTTTAAGCTCCACTCACAGAGGGGTGAGTGTAGGTGGAGGGCTTTGTTATTGTGAGGACCCCACCCTGCTGGTTTCCTGGTAAACAGCAGGCTGTAGAGCCGCTGGAGGTGGATATACCCCCAGGAGAGGCTCATCTCAGGGCGCCATGGGAGGGGGGCCCTGAGAATAAAAGAGCGAACAAGGAGAGTGATGGGTGATTAGCTCCATGCTGCCTAATCTAATCAGCCTGCATGACTGCCTGACAGCGCAGCACGGTGAAGGTAGACGGGTCGCATGAGGAGTCCTCACAGACACACTGGTGACGGTGTTTTGAGCCTGAGATGTTTTGAGCCCGAGAAGGTCGTGTAAAGGGTTAATTAAACAGAAAAATGAGGAGAAGAGAAAGAGTACAGCTTATTGTTCATGAAAAAGTCGCCATCATGACAGTCCAGATGACCAAGCTCAGACCTATGGACATGTTTCAAACTGCAAATGTGAGTTATTACACTTCCAGCAAGTCTGGTACTAGGGGTGTCCTGATACAACTTTTTAACTTCCAATACGATACCGATATCGTAGCCTTCAGTATCAGTCGATACCAATATTGATCCGATATCAGCACAAACTTGTGCATGACAAGTTTTGCACTCAGCTGCAATGTCTTTTTCGGGCTTTAAAGGGATATTCCAGTGTAAAACACACCGTAACGATTGTTACTAAAGTTGGTATAACTAGAGAAGCAAGCAGTCGGCAACATTCATCTCTCGAGGGGGTGTCTAACTCAGTGTTACGGTGTGTTTGACACTAACTTAATACTGCACCGGAATATTTGTTTTTTGGCTGATATTGGACCGATATCCGATATCAATATCGTATCAGGACACCCCTATTTAAAGGGCTAATTAAACAGAAACCAGGAGAAGAGGAAGACTACAGCTATGTTTCATGAAAAAGTTGCCATGACCAAACTGAGATCCATAGACACCTTTTTAAACCACAAGTTTGAGTTATTACACCTCCAGATAGTCTGGTATTATTCGACTAACTGCAGGTACACAACCCAAACCTGGTCTTCCTATGCTGTACCAGAGAACACCACATACTTTTGCATCAGTGTCTGCACAGCTCTGCAACACTCCACCTAAATTCTATGATGTCTATGCTTGTCATATCGCCATTTTCTGGTCCTGCTCAGTTCCCTTCTGATATGTACACAGGAAACCATGGCAACCAGATTTGAGCATAACATAAATGTGTTGAAGATGAGAGATGTTGGAGGAGATGGAATATGGATGGACTGCAGATCTGCATCTAGGGGTGTCCCAATACGATATTGATATTGATATTGGATATCAGTCCGATATCAACAAAAAACAAATATCGGATTATATCGGCCTGCATCTATAATCTCTGATATCAGCACTCAGATACAGTCCATTCCAGACTCTGCACCAGCACCTCTAGCTAGCAGCGCCTGGATCCAGCATATAGAGCCCGTGTGATCACAACAACAGTGAGTACTAAGGTACTAACAAAGTAACAAGGACTACTCCTACTCCTTATTACTTTGTTAGGATGTCGGCCGTGTGGAAGTACTTTTCGTTAAAGTCCGAAAAAGATGTTGCAGTTGAGTGCAAAACTTGTCTTGCACAAGTTCGGTATCGTCTGATACTGAAGGCTACAATATCGGAATCGTATTGGAGGTAAAAAAGTTGTATCGGAACACCCCTATCTGCGTCATTATGAAGCTGACCTCATAATATAAAGTCTGAATTATTTTGTCTGCATTAGGGTATAAAGTATAAAGGTCTAAAATGTCTAAGAACAAAACCTTTTTAACAGCTTTTTGTTCCTCTCTGCGTCAAAGACTTTTCCAGTCCATCTCTGCAGCGGCTCTATAAAAAAAAAGAAACAATCTCGAACAAACTGCTGCTTTTAATTCACTCAGAAACGCTGCTTTTAGTAGCTTGGAATGGAAAACCTCATAACGTAATGTGACCCACTTTGGATTTGTCTGAGTTTAAGAGTCTTCATCGCATTGCATCAAGTTTATAGCCAAATAAACAATCTGAAGGGTAACAAGCATAAAAAATCTTCTGTTATGTGTTGGTTTCATTACAGCGCTTCCTTGGATGCTCCTGTTGAAACTTTTATTGACTTCGCCCAGTGAGAAACCAGCGCATTGTGAGTGGAAATTATGACCTAAAAGACGTGCTGTCAGAAACAGATGTGAATGCTGTTACTCTGTGTACAAGTGCATCAATCACAGCGCTCTAATGTACAATGTAAGTAAACCAGCCTTGTTATCGGGGTCATCTACACAAGAAGTGAGGTTTCTCTGTCTCAAACTGAATTCCAGATGTTGGTCCAGCCAGCCGGAGTCTTCTGGTTTAACCTCTGACACCAGAGCAGCCGCTCATTTAGTGGATTTCACACTCTGGTCATGCCGACACCACAATCCTGGCTCTGGTTTCAGGCACACACAGATAATGCCCAGGTCTTATTTCCATCACATTCATAGGAGTAAGTGTTGATTTAGGAACCAAAAGAATAAAAACTGAAAATATCTAGGAGAAATAAACGGAGAAAACCGAGAAAGTGAGGCCAAGATCCTGGATTTAAGACAAAAGAAGGATAAGAAAACATGAAAGTAGGGCTGGGCGATATGTCCTCAAGTCAATATCACGATATACTGAGCACCTCAGTTCACCTTGATAACAATAAATGGACGATAACTACTCCACAAGCTGCTCACCCCCTCCCACATTAACTGTGTGGCTGAAATGGCAAAGACTAGGGCCTGGCGATAAACCAAGAATTTACAGATACCGAAATTTACGACAATAACCGACGTCATTTTTCCCATATTGTTACATTCGGTGTCAAATAAATAAATAAATAAAAGTTGTTTTTGGATGTGCATAGGTAAGCTATGGTCTCATGTCCCTTTAAGACGCTGTCCTACGTCAGAGTCATGACTCCACCCCAAAACCAACTGTTATTTATTTTATTGACACTGACTGATATGGGCAAAATGACGTTGTTATTGTCGTAAATTTTCGGTATCTGTAAATTTTCGGTTTATCGCCCAGCCCTTCTTGAAAGGCTGGCATTTCATATTTTCTTCTGCATTTAAGAATCACCAAATGCATCATCAGCAAGCCAAAAAATCTGATTGTTGTTATATTTTTCAATACTTTGAAAGTTTAAGGAGCGAAAAGAACCATGAAAAAGGTTTTCCATCACATCTGTGCTGCTTGACTGCCAGCAAAAAAGAGAAAATGCACAGATTTTCCCCTTTTTGTGGCCTGAAACAGAGGAAAAGGGAGTCCTGCAGGGTTCTAATGAATGAACCCCGGGCTTCTTTTAATGGGCCGAGCACGGAGCCCTGAGGAACCACGTGCACTAGCTGGCATAAACGCTCAAACCAACTGGTAATTCACTGACCGATGCAACCAACCACCATCTTTTATGCAAGTCACTTCTTCTGAGATGATCTAAGCGTAATTAAACATCAGAGGATCCCTTCCCCCGCCTTAGAAAAAAAGGACAAATTACGACAAAATGGTTTGAGCTAATTACAGAATACGAGTCAGGACTGAGACCACACACTGCTGTAACTCTGCAGCTGCTTCAAAAGTGACTACAATGCGTTCAGCTACATCAGTTTGGTCGCCTATGAACCCTGACAAATGTTATAGGCTGAGGTTAATATTGGCGAGTTTTAGATGCTGTGATTGGCTGGAAAGTTCGTAGATCACATGCATAACGTCAACCAAGAGGACAGATGTTTGTGACTAATTTGAAACCAAAAGTTAATGTTGCCAGTCGCTTTTAGCCAGTCAGCCCACGTGATCCCTCAGGGCTCTGCGCTCGGCCCATTAAAAATAACCTTCAGTTCATTCATTACCACCCTGCAGAACACTTTTTTCCCCGCCTGTTTCAGGCCACAGGAAAAGCAAAAAGCAACCCGTTGTCCGTCTCTTGCCAGTTTGACCCAAAACATGATAATTTCCTCAACCTTACCATGTAGTTTTGGTTCCTTAACCTCTCCAACCATGTACTTAACACTGGGCTACAACAATAAGGGAACGTGGACTTTGACACGGGACTCAAACAGTGGTCCGCCATGCTTCAGAGAAAGTGCTGGAACTGAGGCCGCGGGTACACGCCAATCATAACACAGTACCGATCCAGCAGCCAATCGCAACAAAGAGAGGTGAAATGAGGTTGACCACCTTCAGACTGATCTCCATTCAACCTGATGCAGACCATTTATTTAATATGGTGGCTTTTGAAACCATAGACTATATTAAACATGGATACAGTCTCAAGGGATCCTGAAGCCCAACGATGGCAGTCACCTTACTGGAAATACTGACTCCTCCAAGCTTACAGCTCCAATGTTGTCCTGGTCATTCAAGTCTTTATGCTACTCCAGCTAAGACTGATATTTACCAACATAGTACGTCGATTTGTCCCTGCTTCAAAAAATTGCATTTTAACATGGGTTGTAGGAGCTGAGTCGATACTTCAACACTTAGAACTCCACTGGATCGCAGGCGATCCCACGTGACACCATTAATATTGTTTACAGTTTCTCAGAAACTATACAGTGTATTTCTATGGGATAAAACTGTTCAAAAGCTTACCCTTTTGGCGATCTATCGAGGGTTTCCAGAGATTTCTACACCTCCCACAAGGTTTACAATCCAGCCACAAAAATAGGTGTTTGATCGAAGACGTTTGATGGTAAAACAACAGTGACATGGGTACTTTTACTTCTGAGTCCCAGATAACAAGACAGTGACACCTAAGGAATACAAAGTGAACTACAACTCATTTTATGGTATGACATCTACATATTTGGCTCCTACATGGGGCATTAATGGGGCTTCCTTAACTTTTGGGACCAGCCCCCAGTGGACACTTGAGGAACTGCAGCTTTTGAAACTTCAGCAGCGGCTTTTTAGATAGATATACTTTATTGATCCCAAACTGGGAAATTCACAGTTTTTGTTTAAACATTGTAGGTCGCCGCTCAGTTTTAAAACTGTCAAAGCTGGTTTGTAAATGACTTAGTTGGCTGACACCACTGTCATTTGAATTTCATTTAGCTCTTTTATCAGGTAGGGGTAGGTGTATTGTATCCCTTTGAAGCCATCTGATGTAAATATAGAACGAGCTACACATTAAGCATCACATTCAACAGCTACTCCACGTGTTTAAATGTTTTGGTGCCATCTTTTTTTAGTTATTGTTCTCTTTTCATGTCGGAAATAAAGACATAAATTGCTAACTTCTATTCAGGGACCAGCTTTTGAATGTAAGGCCACGAGTTCAGACCATTAAATCTGCATATAAAGAAACAACAAAAGCTATTGTGTCACTGTGTTAATGCATAATAGAGGGAATGTATTCCTCCTGGAAAATCAGTCCATATGGGTGTGAGCTTTCCAACCACAATGAATCAGTGGCTGAGGTTTGGAACAACAACACTACATCCCTCATGAACACTGTTTCTATTATAACATCACTCATGGAAACAGATCTGTGTTTGACTGAAAACATGCAGATTTAGAGTAAAGTAAGTCCTTTTGTTTTGACTTTGGCTACACCTGGGTGCAGAGACTTTCAGCAAAGACGGTCTGTGTCCTCAGGGAACCTTTTATATCTCCTCCACAAACAAACACCAGTTTACAGGTGGGACCAGTTCTCAGGTTTACTGTTGAAATACAACACTAAAACAAGACAAGAATCTGTGTCGAGACCACAGATAGACTTTCGCTGAAAGTGACAATAAAAGAAGCGACCTAAGACCTGCTTCATGTCAGAAACAGAGACCGGATCAGGTGTTTGGGGTTAAAGATGCCTTTAGAAGAGCTTTCATGGGAATGAAACCTGTTTATATTCAGACAGGAGACACTTTGCTGGTTAATTCATAAATCCATTTGCAGAAAAAGTCATTTTCAGGAAAAATAGAAGTTAATTTGAATGATTTGAGTTGTCTTCGTCATATCTGGCAGAAAAACAGATCTTTCTTGTTTTGTGATTTCTGTTCAATGAAAAAACAAGCTACACGTGTGTTACCCTGAACTATTATGGGCAGTTTTTACTATTTCCAACCAAAAAAGAGATGTAATGTTTCTTAAGTGCCTAATCAATCTCAAATAACTGATCAAAAATGAACAAGAGATTACAAAACGAGAGAATAAGAGAGGGGAAATTGGTTTTAATTTGGTTTTTGCGTTAAACCAGAGTTGGTTTACTGTCAGCACTACTAAGTTTAATCGATTAATCAACCGGCCAACTGTTTTGCCGACTGATTCATGTCAAATTCTGCAAGCAAAAGCTACCAACACAACGTTTCGTGCAACAAAACTTAATTTGGCAACTTTCCCTGTCCGGAAATTGAACATTTTTGCCATTTTTACGCTTCAAGCCCAACATAAAAACCTAATGCCGAAACAAACTCGAACAATTCAGCAAATGTCAGTTTGATTTAATACTCAAGTGACACTTTTACGACTTCAAACTGTGACAATAGACCAATTAAAAGTCAAAAAGTCACGGCTGATAGCCCTGTTTGCTGCTTTTCTTATTAATGAGGGTCGTAAATGTGCCGCAGCTTCTCCTCGCAAAGCATCAGTCTGCTCGGCTTTCCTGCCACGAGTTTCCCCCTCTCAGCTCCGGAGAAAATACCACAGATACATGTGGAAAAACTTCAGAGAAAGTCTCACAACGTGCGGCTGCAATGCTCAAACTTAGACTTTCCTTTTCTGCTGGAGCTGAAAAGTGGAGGATTTCTCACGATCGGATCTACTTACTGGTAAAGTTGCTGTCTGTGCGCTTTTTCTGCAAACGTCCTCTGTGAAATCCTCCAAAGTTTGCCTATCTTCCTCTGTCTGAGAGGTAAAAGTTTGTCCTTTCGTGTCTTCTTTTTACTGCCTACTCTTCATCCTCTACGTTTGTCCCACACCACAGAAGAAGAAGCAGAGGAATGAATGGCTCGGCTCCGTCCTGCCCTGCTGCCCGGACAGACTCCTGTGAGGATGGGAGTGACTGCTCCGTCTGCTCCCTCCCCCCACCCACCCATCCACCAACCACCACTGCTGCTGCTGCTCCCCACTCACACCAAACTGCTGACAGTCTATTATTTATTTAATGTGTCGAAAAAGCCACACGCTGTGTTGTTGTTAGAGGCTGTGCAATAAAATCAAAGGTTGCGCAAAAGCGATTTCTCTCCAACCAAAGGGCAGGCAGTGGAAACACATTTACACAATTAAAGCTCCAGTGAGGGGTTTTCAGCTGGTTAAGAAACAGGCTGCAACCAACACTGATGAGTCTGTATGACTAACAGAAGCAAACAAAACAATAAACAACAGTATGAATTATTTCTTCATGGTTATTTTTTATGCTATGAACTGTACTGTCACAGGGTATGTGCAAAACAAAAGATACTACATTTTCGGAAAACAAGATTCACAACAAATTATTTAAAGAGAAAGAAGGAGGAAATTTTTGATTTGGAGATATTTCTTTTTACAGGTCAAGATAAACAAGCGGCATAGAGGTACCTGACTGTCCACAGAGGGCGCCATAATCTACACAAACTAAATGGTTCCCACAGGAACTTCAAATGTAACTTTTAAGCGCATATAGCCGACTGCTTTTTCACTGCATTTTTAAGTAAACTTTTTGCACATTTACATAAGTCCAAAAAAAAAAACCAATAATGATGAAAACAATATATATATATATATATATATATATATATATATATATATATATATATATATATATATATATATATATATATATATATACACATACCTAAAAATATAAAACTTGGACCAACTGTATTTTTGCAAATTTTTGTCCTGCATGTTTAATTAGCTGGTTAATCTTTACTTTCACTTCCACTTTTGACTGCAAGACTTTTACTTTTATGACTTTTTGCTCTGATTTGGTCCCCTCCAGGTTGTGACAGGAATATTCAGCTCTTAAAATGCTCCACTATCTTCACCAGCTATTTGCTAACTCTGTCTTTTTCTTGCTCGGTGTTGCACAAGTACAGTGGAAAAATCAGCGGCCTCCAGCAATTAAAAACATTTTTAATAAGAATACAAGACTGACTTTGCAGGCTATAAAAAACAAACAAGGAGCTAAATAAGATAAACGTTGGTTACAAATGGGGAAATTTGATTATTCCAGTGACAAATGTTTGTCCACAGGGGGGCGCCAAACTTTGCACATACTGAGAGTTTCTCACAGGAGCTTTAAGAATAAAATGCACATTATTTCCTAACTCTGTTATAATTTCAAAATGTATGACGATATCTCTGTAAAGCAGTTGTTGTCTGTACATCTCTGATCCCTCCTCCCTCCACAGACAATATTCACACAGTACAACATGAACATTATGGTCGTCTACATGTCACATTCTCTCTAAATCAGTGTCTTAACCTTTACTGAGAGACGAACAGCTGAGCCCAAGACTCCGGCTAACAGCAGTCCGTGCAGATTGTTCACATTCTGAAGGCTCCGTCTATTCAAGGTCTGACATATCGGTCTATAGGCTACACAGCAGACAGCCATACTTTGCATTATTTCCAGACATGTGTCTATGCATGCACCATCTCCAATTCCCAGTTCCTAGAAAACTCTGCAGAAACACAAGCTCATAGAGAGGGACAGGAACAGAGCAAAACAACAACTTTTGTACTTTCATTTACGCTTTGCACGACACAGGGAGAGTATGAATGGACTATTTTAGGACTGTTGTGACTAGGAATGGACAAAGCGGTGCCAGGACCTCAGCGCCCTCTTATTTGTGCTCCTCGGTCAGTCAAATGAGACTTGACCGGAGTGAAAATAAGGGAAGTCTCATGACTCGCTCTGGGAGTTTCTGGCCAAACAACTCTGCAGTTATTGTCAATAATAACAGCTCTGATGTTATCCGTCCGCTTCCTGGGATCGCGGCCCTAAATGAGCTTCAGTTTAAGAGTCAGAAACAGGACAGAACAATAAAATTACTCCTTTAATAAACAACCATTTCCTCCGATTAATGCCGATGTTAGATTTCCTCCCTGAGATCTGACTGGACTGTAAACTCTCATAAAGTCCTGTTTGACATGTTTTCTTCCTGTTTTGATTCTGGATACATTTTCTGATTGGGAGCAATTAAGGATAATTCGGTTTAGACTGAAGAGCAGCCCATTGTGTACCGTGAAATTGTTTACAGCATGAAGTATCAATAAAGTTTGAACCTGGGAGGAAGGAGTCAAAGATGAAGAGGTGAAGAGATTTGTGATTTAAGATGATTTACAATCTTGCAGCACGGTCCTTTTGAGTACTCATGACTGTCCAGGGATTCCTGGTTAGTGTGAGTTTTTTAGACGTCTAAATTTAGATAAGACCAAGTTTAGACCAAATCTAAATCTGGGCTATATCTATACTACACTGTATATTAATCAACGGCTATCATAATTATTTTGGTTAAGTACTTGGAGATCAGTTACACAACTCACAGTTGCTTTTTGAAATAAATAGTTATCGAATAATGGGTTAAACTGCAACGTCTAAATTCTGTCTAAAAATATACAGAATCGAGACGGTTGAAATCAGGTCGAAGAAAAAACGAGATGTCTAATAGCCGTCTACTGCTGAGTGGGTGTGGTTGTAGGGTACGACTGCTCACAAAATGCCAGTCTGGAGACTTCACTTAGAGCTGGGCCACAGTGTGCAACAGTCCAATTAGCTGCACCTCCATGTTTCGCTCAGAGGAAGTAACTCAGACTCAAAATACTCGGGTGATGTTTTGATCTTGTTTGACACAAAAAACATATTACTTTGTATGAATCAAATATGTAACCTAGTGATGAAATGTGCAGTTGAAAGGATGATGCGGTGGATTAACCACAGTGTGCTAACAGCTCACAGCTTTAATCTGACTATAGTTAACTCATAATCTCTGATGGCCCTGATAATTACAGTATTACGCTAAAACACAATTTAACACAAACCTGAGTGTTTGATATTTTCACTGGATTTGATGAAAGAAATTTGATGTTTAGTTATGGTAGAAGTCCATCTCACTGATCCGGATGTTAAACTGCATATATATGTTCATGTACAGAAGCCCAGAGGGGGCAACCTTTTTTAATAATCAGATTTTATCTCATTTTTAGAATTGTCATAGCAGCAAACATTGTTAAGCTAGTACAAAAAAAAAAAACAGTCATGGTCCCTTGAGGATGAATCTCACTTCTATAAAGTAATAATATTGAGACTGTTGCTGTGGCCAAAGACAGTTAATTATGATCCCAGTCCTTTTATGCTCTCTTCAGTGTGAGGGGGCGCTTTGGGGGTTTTTGCTTGGGTGTGAAGAGCCCTCGGGTTTCCCCCCATCGAGGCTCAAGGTTCAACACATTCCCGCTCCAGTGGTCAGAATCATTTTAATCTGTTTTCACAGTCAGACAGACACAGTCTTGTTTGGAGTTTCTGCCCCACTTCACCTTGAGACTCTTCGGCGTGTCCTCGAGGACATACCAGAGAGGAATCAAGGGTGGCAGCCATTTTTTTTTCATGTTTGTGAGTGTGTCCTACATTTGCTCACCGTGAAAACATGTGAGCCCATCATACTCTGACGCTGTCATATCTCTAAGGGTCATCACTCTGATGGTACACATAGCTCTGTCACAGCTGAAAAAACAAAACGTACAGGCTCAGGGAGGCGACATCACAGTGTTGATTCAGCAGAGACAAATCAGAGCCGGGAGTGTTTCTTCACAGGGCGCAGGATTAAGTGTGAAAGACACACCAAAACCACTTTGAAAGTATGAGGAGGAGACGAGTTGTGACACCGCCGAGGTCGTCTGCTCGTAATGACAAGAGGAGGTGAAGATGGAATAGCTCAACAGGAGGGGACATTCACCGCAGGCAGGGTATGAGAAGTGCAAAAGTGGTCTGAGTAACCCTAATTAAAGGAGCGATCCCATCACGCTGAAACGCAGAGTTTGGATTGTAGAGTAAACTAACAGAACACAGAAGTGACAAATTTACGGCCTCAGCAGTCACAGAAAATGATCATGTGGGGTTCTGGTAGTCTGCCATTACAGAAATCCCGTTTTTTACGGCCGCTTTGGTAGAGAAATGTGGCTCATACGCTCAAGCATGTGTCCTTAAAGTTACCTCCTTAAAAAAACAGAAACAGAAAAACAGAAAAATGCAAATCATTAACAAAGAAACCCCAAAAAGATGGGGTGTTTAAAATTCATCTAAATGGCATCACACTGTTGCCTTTGGCAGAGCATATGGGCAAATGAATAATTCAATGAAATGTGACCTAAAAATCGTCATTAATTTGTCATTAAAGTTCATCGGAGTCCACGGAAAAAGGAGTCTGACAAAAACAGAAGGCTCAAATGATCTTTTTTATAATCCCAGAAGAATTATTTACACAAGAAGAAGTCCTCAAAGTGTTGAGATGAAGTTTTTAATTTAAATAGTGACTGAAACAGCTTTAAGTCCATTGGGTTGACACATTAAAGGGATATTCCGGAATAAAATTAATTTAGGGTCAAACACACCGTAACATCGAGTTAGACACCCCCTCAAGAAATGAATGTTGCCAATTTCAGTAACAACCGCAGGGTAGTGATACACAGTGGTCTGAGGGGCCGTCAACAAACCTCAACCAAAAACCAAAAGCCATTCTATAGCCTTAAATAATGCTCAGAACAGCACCTAACTTCATCAACAGTACATATAGGGTCACAGCCACAGTACTAGCCACCAAACATCTTTTTAACTTTGCCTGATTTCTTTATCAAAGAGACTAAACACAACTCACCTACTCTCTTCCGCTTGTTTGTAGCGAGACCTCGGGCCAGTCCATGGAAGAACATTTATGATCATTTCTTCATGGAAATGCAATCAGACCGAGATGATAAGGTAGAAGAACTACCGCGTCTGCAGTGCAAAATGATTTATATGATAATTATTACTTCAAGAAAATGATTAAGTAATGATTTTATTACGACTTTGTTCTCGTAAAAAAGATTTTATTACAACTTTATTCTCGTAAGAAATGATTTTATTACAACTTTATTCTCGTAAGAAATGATTTTATTACGACTTTATTCTCGTAAGTAATTCCGAGGTCTCAAATTTTTCCTTTCCTTTATATGGCCCTCATTCTCCGTCGTAGTCTTTAATTGTATCAAAATCAGAAAAACACTTGAAATAGCTGAAATATCCATGAATTTCACTCAGTTTACCAGGTTGTGACGTTGTTTTAGATGTTTCTAATATCAGGAGCGGGGTTGTAATGTTTGCCAGTTGTTTGTTTTGCCGATTCATGCAGTTAACAGCACAACTCCTTGTCATTTTTTTTTTTTCTGTTGACTCCGCTACTAAACAAATAAGAAATGTCCCGCTTTCTGCCTCAAGGCTGCACCCGCATACCTGCGAAGACGTTGCACAGAAGAGTATAGACTATCACTATAGAGTGGTGTTTTGGTTGAGGTTTGTGTATGGCTCCTCAGACTGCTGTGTATTGCTATCGTGCGGTCGTTACTAAAGTTGGTATAACTAGAGAAGCAAGCGGTCGGCAACATTCATCTGTCAAGGGGGTGTCTAACTCTGTGTTACGATGTGTTTGACCCTAAATTAATTTTATGCCAGAATATCCCTTATGTTGTTCAAAAATATAGATAAACCTGATTGTAGCTTCATACGACCCAAACACACAAAAATGAGATCAATCTTCCTCTCTAATTCTCATCACTAAAGCAGTATATCTCACCCACAGTCATATCAAACCCTCTCATACTGAATTAAACAAAAACTACATCATGAAAACCAACAACATCACCGTCAGGATCCTCTCTCCTCCACTGTAACCCGCATCGCTCTGCTGCCAATCAACTCACATGACAGGTTAAGGGGTCACAGCCCACATTAGGGCCGGCCCGCCCACTCTCTGCAGGGAGCATTTCCTGTGGTAGTCTGCATGCTGCTGTTAGTGGGAGGTCAATCACAAAGGGGTCAGAGGTCAAAGAGGGTATATGTAGTGAGGAAATTAGTTTCTCCTGCTTAGATTCCTCAAACGTAGACTCCAGTTTTCACTCTTGGGCTGATTTCTATGTTTTGATGGATCTCACTGCGACTCAAAATTATTCCAAATATTACAAAAGCTAGCTCCAGTTTTAAATCACCTCCTGTGAGAAAAGCATGCTGCATTGTGGGAATTTTGGTCAAAGACATAACATTAAGGATACCTGAAGTGTTTGAGAAATTCCAGACATTTCCAAAACCCAGAGGAGAAAACGCCGCTCACTCATTTAGCACCGACCTGTAAACTGTGAAGCATGTGTAAGGGAAATGGGTCGACCCAAAATAGCGCTTTAATTCAGAGAAAATGAAGCAGAGTCCCATTTTAGAGTCTGTTTAATCAACATTCACAGTATTTTGGTCACTTGATTGTAAAAGATTTAACATTTTCAGCTTCAGCTTGAAGGCAGTAACAAAGTTTGAGTGCAAACTGAATACAAAACAATGATCTTTTTGGCACATTTAGTATATCTCTGTATCCTATGGCAGTATTAGGTATTATTAGGGCCACATTAAGAAGAAAAAAAATTTCTTCAAAAAAGACTTCAAGATAAAAATAATTATTAACGGGAATAAAGTCTAGGGATGGGAGAGAAAAATCGATTCACATAAGTATCGTGATTTTTTGTTTTACAATTTTGAAATACATTTATATATTCAAAACTCAGTAGACAACTCAGTACACAATCATAATCATTAAACTGTTTCACTGGTGTTAAAAATGCAGACTGAATATCAAGAAAATCAACAATATCGCAGAATCGTAATTTAAATCAAATTAGCATCCAAAAAAATCATAGAAAAATCGAATCGGGAGAAAAGCATATAATCCCAGTCCTAATAAAGTCGTATTAAATTCATTGGTTACAAGAAAAAAGTCTTTATTTTTGTAAGTAATGACTTAATTACAACTTTAATGATTTTAGTACGGCTTTATTCTTGTAAATAATGACTTTATTATGACTTTTTTTGTCTTAAGTAATGACCTTATTTTCATAAGTTAACGGCTTTAATCTCGAAGTTTTACTTTTTTTGTTTTAATGTGGCCCTAATACTCTGTTGTAGTATCCTAGCTGCAGGGAAATAATTAGAATTATACTGTGGGGATGTTTGTAACAGGAGATATTGAGAAATGTGCATTTATTTGGAGTTAAAATTCAAGTAAAAAAACAAAATATTGAGCCTGAAAACGCAACTCAAAGCCAATAAGCGTGTAAAAGTGTCACCTTTCAACCCAATTTATCCACCCTTATATAAAAATCATCTTATTACATATTCAAATAACTCCCCTACAAAAGTCCTAAAGACGATCTCATAATCTGATGAAATATGTTTTATAAATGAATGAGAGGTGAGGCAAAATAAAAGTCTAAAAGCTCTCCGTGAAAGAGATCCCTGCTGTAAACCCTGGAAGAATCAAAGTGCTACCAACTCCACTGTTGCCACTGAAATCTAGGCCCAGGGTCCCCAGGCTCCATCAGGACCTGGGTCACATTTGGGGTCAGCGTCAGGGTAGATAATGGGCACAGAACCCGATTGGTATTGCTGCAGTCGGCTGAGGAGATAATCCACAATGTTGGGGAAGTCGTTAGACACTTCATGTTTCTCCTCCGGATCGTTTTCTATGTCAAACAGCATCACAGGCTTCAGAGGGTCCCACGGGTACCTCTCGAAATCAAGGTCATTGGATGCCGGTGGAGGGAACCAGAGGTCACAACCTGAAGGGGATCAAATAAGTGATGTAGATTATTAACACTCTGTACTATCACCCTGTTTAATGTTCAATGTTCCGTTTTTCCACTGCAGAGGATTTTCTAAAAATCTCATGGTTTAACTTTAAGAAGGGTTTAATCCAAAAGGAAATAAAGTCTTTAATTTTCATAATCTGGACTGATATACAAAGAATAAATACAGACTGGAAACAAGTGGAAACCTTCAGTGTTAAGAAATGAAACCAATGCTGAAGTGAAATCTGCAGTTCCTCAAGTGTCCACTAGAGTCTGTCTGCAAAAGTGAGGGATTTACTATGAAAACTCATATCAAAATGCAGAATTCAATAAGTTTACAGCCGGGCACAGAAGATATCTTGGTCTGAAGAGCTCATCTTTATTTCTGTTCACAGTTACTTCAAGTTTATTACTCATACATTTTAAAGACAATTACAACCAAAAGTTATGCATAAATTTGCCTAATTTGGGGCACGGCTAATTGACTAGTGAGTACGATGTTACTGTGGACCAGGGGGCTCGCCTCAGCTCCACCTCTTTGCCTTGTAATGTAGACTAATCTCCAATTTCCACCGCATCCAGAACGGCTACGAAAAGGCTGTATCCGCCGATTGTAGCTGATTGTAACCATTCAAGTCAATGTGTCAATTTCCACCGGCTTCTTTCCGTTTCGCTGTGGATTGCCGGACTCTGCAGCTGATCATAAGGGTTCTATTTTTTCCAGACCATGCAAACAGGCGGGGATGAACAAGTGAAAGGTTTATAGGCACCATTTCAATGACATCATGTATGAGGAGATGCTGATTTTAGAAGTCTAGAGGTGGATTTCCTCACACAATCTACTGCCTATATGGTTAGCCTATGTGGCTATAGAGACAACTGGTTGTTGCGCGATTGCACGTGAATCTACGGGTTCTTGTGAGTTTTTGTGATTCCCTCTGTCCATCATCACGAAAGGCCTCGAAATTTGCCTCACAAACGGATCCAGTAGGAATTGGCGGACGGCGAAAATTGCAGCTGTTCCGGATCAGAGCCGTTCCAGAGGCAGGGAAAATCCCAGGTAACAGTCAGGTTTAGTCTGCTTTTCCTCCAACTTTTGGGTTCAAAAACTCTTATTCAGAAACCAGCAGGACCTCTGTCCATGTTTAACACAGTCTGTGGTTGGGAATCAGAAGTTGGGGGTTGTTTTACAGGTGGATGTTTTGGTGGGAAAAACTTCACAAATGAACTTTGATTCTTATCATGCCGGACATGAGCTTCTTGTCCTTGAAGATAACTGTTACTTAAACAATGTGAGGGGTGAGCAAGGGAGCACTTCAGTCTAGACTAGGACTTCTAGATATCACAAAATATTTCAAGTTCTGCAAATTGAATATTATACCAACCTTTAAAAACTAACCAACGACTAACGATAAAAGCACATATGGTTTTCTCTCTTATTTAGTTTTTGTGAGTATAATCTGATGACCCATGTGTAATTCCATCTAAAATAAAGAGCCTTAATACTCCCTCCACCCCCTGATTAGCAGAGATAAAGAGCTAATATGAGTCTGTGCTTCAGTGTATTTGGTTTTCTGCACACTACTTAGACTAAACATGTCGTTACGGGTGACAGGAGATACTGACCTGGGTATCCAGTCAGCAGCTTCCAGTTGGAGGATCGAATGGCCGCGTGAATGGACACATTGAAGCCAAGCTTGGCCCTGACCTCCTCAGCCAAAGTTAACTGAGGCGATTTTCCAGGACCTGCAGAGAAACAGCGAGGACAGAGCTGATCATGAAGGTCAATCATCTTTTTTTTTTGACAAAACTGCTGATTAAGTCGATATTAAACAACCACTGGATACAAGACGCCCTCTGTGCACGTCTATGTAAACCATACGAGCGGAGAGACTCAGTGCATACCTCGGAATCACAGTCAGTATCAAGTGTTGGCGTGAAAATAAATATACCAATAAGGAAAGAGTTCTCTTTGTGTCATAAAATCAACAGTGAAACAGCAAGAACTGCACAGTCCAAAACAATCCTTTCCTCTAAAGACAGAAATAATGTGAGAATGAATCTTTTCAAACACATTAGGATGGAGGAATTCGTCAAACACAGTGGAAATGTGGTCCTGTGAGCACTGGTCCTCTGATTCAGCCAAGAATAACGAATATTTTACATTTCTGCAGTTGGTTTATTTTTAGTAACAATTAGTGAGCTGTCAAAGAGAGGCAAGCACCACCTTTAATACCAGTATGTCATAAAATAAAGAAGGAGAAGAATTGATAGATCCCTGAAGGGAAATTCAATAAATAAAAGTATATGTAAGAAAAGTGGATAATGAAATTAAAATCTATGTTGTTTTACAGACGGGTGCTTTTGTCTTGTTTTAATCCCATCTCTGCGACTAAAACTTCTTAACTGTAGGGAAAGTCTTCACCTCGTTTCCTGCCTCTTTATTGTGCGGGGTTCCCCAGGGCTCTAATCTTGGTCCTCGGCTTTTTTTTTTTTTTTCAATATCTTTATCTTCACATGATATAGGAAAATAAGAAGATATCACATTTTTTTCTTGTTAAAACAGATAATACAAATCAATATTCGTTTTTGTATATCATGGCACAGTGATTTGATTTTAAGTTGCTCCAGCTGACTGAAATCTTGTCTTAAGGTCTTGACACACAGCCAACCCAAACCTAACTCTATTTTATAATTAATTGATTAATTAATTTTATACAAAAATTTATGCTCAGCTCCCACCTGTGTGTTGTCCCCCAGGGGTCAATCCTCGGTCCTCACTTGATAAATTTACACTGTATAATTAATCTAACTTAAATTGTGAGCTGTTTATATTCAACATTATGCAGATGACACCCAAATTTATGATGACAAATTTTATGAAAAAAAAAAGAAAAAAGGAGAAGCTTCCAGAGCTGTCTTTAGGTTGGTATGTTCCAGTTTTACTTAGAAGTCGGGATTTCCGAGCTCAAAGTCGGAACTTTCAACTGGAACAGGTCAGATTTCAGACTTGGAAAGTCAGACGATTCACACAACCCCGAGTTGACATTTAAAGATGGCTGCGCTGGTAGTAAACAGTACCGCATATTTGGCCAGAAGTTGTTTCTATTCTGACAAGGCAAGTGCAAGAATAACTTTCGTAGATGTAGCCATCTTGTTTCTGCTTCCGTTTTTGGCCGTCGGCTACTTTTTCCAACTTTATAACTGAAATGCTGATAACTCGGGTGTGACGTCATTCCCAGCTCTGACTTCCACCTTCCGTGGTAAATGGAATGCACCATTAGCCTCCAAGAGGACCTGGGTTTACCTTGAGTCAAACACATTACCGACACAAGCACATTTAATTTTTTTCTCATCCCAACTGTACTCAGGACTCTGTTTTTATCTTTTTGCAACCATCAAACTTTGAACATCCTCAAAACTCACTTTAGCAGGAAAGTTTTTAAGTTTTTTTATATAACTTTTTTATCACTTACCAGACATGTTTTATTCACAGTTTTATCAGGTCTTTTTTTCAGTTCTTCAGAGAAGCATTAACAGTTTCATTTGCCCTTGAAGACTGCTGTATAAGGCCGAATATTTTTATTATTACAGTCATTGCTGTTCTGAGTGTTCTGCAGCCTTCTGCCACAAGCTATTTCTGTTCTCCCTGAAAATGTCTCCCAGAAGCAGGCATGCCTTTTGAAGGGAAGTCTGGCCTTGAGACTATTCTCAGGTTCATGCCATGTGTGACCCTAACAATGTGTTCCTGATTAGGCAGATTTGAAAGTAATTTGGATGTCCTAACATTGTCAAACACAAGCATTTCCTCACATTCCCCGCGTATAGACAAATGCACACCCACATGAATCCCATGGTCCCATCAGAGCTGGTTTGACAGAGTTGATTCGACCACAGCGACATGACTGGAGAATTAAAACATTTCCGATCTCAGCGATTTTGCGACCACATGATAAAAGCTTTGACATCAAATTCTCCTCTGATAGTTGCGCAAATGACATGCGGGCATCTTAATTGTTCTCACATGTATTAAAGCTCAGTGTGGGACGGTTCCTGAAGCAAACTTATCACACATTTGTGCAGACAAACTCACATCTGGGGCGCTGACGTCATGCTGGCTTCAGGTCTTGGTGCAGTTATGTAAGCAGGAGGGTTGTAAAGATTTATTTCAGGGTGCTCTGGCTCTTCTTCTCCTCTTGTGTCTTCCAGGAAAAAAGCCTGAAACCCCAACACTTACTGTTGATTTCCTCGTACTCGAAGAGGCCTCGCTCATCTGGATCCACAGCAGGAGAATCCACGAGGGGAAGGAGGGAGGGGAAGAGACCCTGAGAGCTGGGGAGCATGGAGGGGAAATTTGGGGTGATTTAAGGCTTGGGTTGATTCCAGCTCCTCTCTCACCACGAGCGAGAAGTTCAGGGACCCCTCTGTGACCCATTTAGTTGGGATCCCACTTCTAACACAGCAAAGAGGGAGAAGAAATGAGAGGGACTTTGAAAACGAACATTGAAAGGAAAAGTATGCAGGGAAAAAAAGAGGGACAAGGGCTTTTCATGAGCTGAACAGAGAAACTGAAACAAGAATGAAGACAAAAGTGGAGGACGAGAAGAAGGAGCAGAGGAGGGGAGGCCCAAGCTGCTCCTCAAGACCGACAATGAAGATTCAGTATCGCCAAGTTTTTCTCTTGAAAGCCAAATGATTCAGATGTTAATGACTAACTGAAAACATGGAGGATGATTTCAGCTCTGTATGCACGCCTGAAAAATTCCAGAAAATTTCAGGATGGCTTGATCAAGAGTCGATGTTCACACCCATCCTTTACAGAGTGAATTCTTCCTGTTGGACTAGAGGCTCTCAGGAGGCAGATATATCCAAAGCAGCAGGCGAGGACGTGTTTGAAGCTGTAATATCAGTTTTTGCTTTTAGACTCGGTGAGGTGTAAACGGACACTGACTAAACAGAAAAGAGGAAAAGAACTCAGCAAGCAGAGAAGAAAATATGAAGAAGCTTTGTTGCCTTCACAAAGACTTCACGGGATGTTCACAGGTCACATGATACAGATGTAATCGCCTCCGCTGTTCGACCTACGATGGCTTTACCCAGCTGCGTTCTCACCTCGGCTCACCCTGACTTTCAGCAGAAATTTCAGAAAAATTCAGGATATTTGGTGTTTTGAATCCACTCTTGCTTAAATTTTTGAAATTTTAGGACATTTTTGGGTGTTTAGCACATGTGTGAACACTTTTTGGTTTGCAGGTTTTATTGGCTGGAGATTGAAAAATCCTTGAGTTTGAATCTACTAAACCTAACTCAAACTCATGTGACAAAAACTTTGTCCATCAAATAGGAAACTACTGGCAAACATACCAACTCTGCAAGAAAGGTAAAGTGAAGTTTGTTTTGAAGGTTTTTGCTTCTTCATCCAGTCATAAAAATTGCTGTTTAAACAAGACTTTTATGATCCACCCTGAAGCAAACCGAGCACCTGTCTCTACTCCTGCACCAGGAGAACGACCCCCCCGTCAGCTCCCCTATCCCTTGCTTCTAGGGCTGCACGATTTTTGCCAGATATAAAATCCCCATTTTTTCACTGAAAACTCGATTTTCTTTTTTTTTATTCAGCGGCAACTTCACCAAACTTCACTTCAATAATAAAAAGCTTTTCCATCATCTCTCAAAGCAAAACCACCGAGCACGCACAGGTGCCTTAAAAGAGTTATGCTTTGTGTCACAAGTTCATTTCTCGAGATGCAGATAGGCATCCACATGGAGATGAAATGGTCGTCATTTTTGATTTATGCACTCTCTGGCCAGTTTTCAAAAAGTAACGTTTACAGTCACCTGAAACGTCGTTTCCATGTGGATGAAACGCCGGTATGACAAAAAACTTTAGCATTTACTCCTGAATTCATTTCCATGTGGACGGGTTTTTACCGCCTTCAGCCAGACTTTGCAGTGGGGAGTGGTTTCCTCTGATTTAAGTTTGATTTCTTTTAACATTGCCATCATCAAATAATCTGATTACAATTTAAAATCGATTAATCGTGCAGCCCTACTTGCTTCAAAGCTGATCGTGAACACAGATCTCTGCAGTGACTCCGTTAAAGATGGTCTACTAAGTGTGATCTCCAGGAACCTTTTAAGGCTTTCAAGGCTCATGTTTCTGGTTATCAGCTATGACAGGAGAAAAAAACTTTGAATTTTCCGGAAACTCCTTTCAAAACTTTTGCATCGAGTTACTAAATTATACTGCAGTGCCACATACGGTAGTCATCAGATATAATTAGTCCTGTGCCATGTCTCCTTCATGCTAAAAGAGAAGAAACCACTGTGCCTTCAGAGGATGAAGGATATACCTTTACAGTAGATCAAAAGACGAGATGTCAGCCCATTATGCCACATCTGTGAAACATTTCAGAACAAAAACGGACCCCTCCGCTATTTCTGAACATGAAACCAAGGTGCAGCAGAAACAGTGGCCTCAGAGCAGAACCAGGACCACCTAATACTAAGTGGTTTAGGCAAGAATGAGAGCAATCCAGTGAGTCTGACAGTGAGAGAAAAGGGCAGTCACAAGACCTGTTTCCTGGAAACCTCCCTACAATCACAGAGTCTAAAGTGTAAGCACACACACTCGACTATCTCAGATTACAACAGTGTTGACCATCACAGCTTCAGCCTGGTGTTATCAGCATTCCTCAGGTGAAAACAGAATAATGAGCTGAAATCAGACGAGGAAAACCCAGATAAGAAGTCAAATGTTTTAGGGATAGTCAACAGTAATGAAAAGATGCACATTATCTGCATAAAAAAAACAACTTAAGGCCAATAAAACATACAATAAAAGTTAAAAACATTCACTTACATACTCTGGGAAACAATCTTTGAGACTGTAAGACAGAAACTACACAACCCACCTCAAGCCAGAATCCTCATAATCTCTTAATCCACTCAAATAAATGTCAAACACTCATAACAAACCAGAGGTGGATTTCTAATGCGCTAAAGTGAGTTTAAACTGATGTTATATAACCCGCTGTTCTTAGGCCCCCTTCAGTCTGCTCTGACTCGGCCTAATTGGATTCAAGATGTCTGGTTTGTTGAAAATACCAGCTCAAACAATGAGAGTCTTTTATACTCGGGGCAGTTATGGGAAGAGAGACAAAAGCAGCAGAATTACAACAGAAGTGATGGAGGGAGGAAGAGGAGGAGCAAGAGGAGGAGGAGGAGGAGAGGTGACATGAGGTTTCCATCAAGTCCACATGCTCGATCAAATCAATGATAGATGAATGTTGGTCAAAATGGACCCAGGTGAGGATGGAATCAAACAAATCTAGTAAAATCACCTCATTCTCACGTATGTGCACTACGAAAAGTCAACCAGAAACCCATTTATTCCCTTTTGAATCTCCATGATATCTGATGAAAAACTGAACTTTTACAGGACAGTTTGGAGAAACTGTATAACGCTGAGCTTACTGAGCTAACAGGCCATATTCTTCAGCCGCACATGTGATTGTCAAGTGAGACTGTATTTGCCAAGTGCCACTCACGGAGACTGTTACCTTCAATCTAGAGCAGCTTATTAGACAAGCAAAATTAACCTTTAGCTATAGCAATGATTAAGGTATAGCCGTGTTGATAACTGTCTTATTAAACAAAAAACATAGAACTGCACTGTGAGTTCATAGGGGTGGTGCTTTAAGGTGGTTGCCAAAACAGAAGAGACAAAAACGTAGCAGCTGTTAGAGAGTAGGGCTGGGTGATATGGCCTCAAATCAATATCATGATATATTGAGCAGTTCACCTCGATAACAATAAATGCACGATAACTACTCCACAAGCTGCTCACCCCTCCCACATTAACTTCATCTACTTCGGCCACCGCTCCAGCCGCTACAACTTTTGAACCGTCCACACGTCTTTCCCTCTTTGTTACGGACTGGATGGGGTGGAGTCACGTCTCTGATGTAGGACAGCGTATTAAAGAAACACAGGACCATAACCTACCTAGACACATCCAAAACCAACTTTTATTCATTCATTTATTATTTTACACCAAATATACCGATATGGGCAAAATGTCGTCAGTTATTGTCATAAATTTCGGCATCGGTAAATTTTCAGTTTATCGCCAAGTCCTACTAGAGAGCTAGCTGTAGCATCCTTCAGACACTTTTGAAAGTTGACATTTGAAGATTTATTGTGAATCCAAAAAAAATGTTTGCGCTCTAACGGAAGAAGCTCATACTTCAGAATAAAAGCACAATAATGATCAGAAACAAACAAACAAAAAATCAAAATAAAAGCTTGATGCCCTATCGCTCAATTAGCTTTCTTAGCATCATGTTCATACTCTGACACAGAAAATGATCGTAGAATTATGAGAGGTAAACACTTATGTAGATTCCATATTCATGTAGATGTTTGTTAAAACAGACTGAAGCCACAGTCAATCATAACTTACAATTCAAATGCTGAACTAAACCAAACCTCCTTTGTTCCTTCACCACTGATTTTCCATTTATATCCAATAATTGTCCTTATATTTTTGCAAAAAGAAATTTTTGCCCTCCATGGAAAGATTCTGAAAGTTAGTGGGATTGATCCTCTGGGGATCATGATGAATGAATTTGCGAAGTTTGATGACAATCCTTTGAGTTATTACAGACCAAGAGGCCAGCTCCTAAATTAAACACCTGTTTCACTTCAAATAATTGATTATATGTTACATAACTTCTCCTAAGATCAGCCATTAAATGATTCGCTCAGTGTCAGATGATTTTCCACATTTCCGTCTCATCTCCATTTAGCTCAGAAAATTCCTCCAAGACATACAGACGCTCAGACGTGGAGTCGCACCGCTACAGGATTCATCAAATACAAACTTTCTTTCCACATTTACGTTCAGGAGCTAAATGATCTCAGGCTGTTGGCAGGAGTGGAATATTTCTCAATGGTTGTCTTTTTCATTCAGCAATGTTTTGATTTCACAAGATCATAACTCCTTCTGCTAAGTCAGTATGGGAGCATACCTTCACATATTAAACACATCTCCTCCACTGTGTGGGAGCTCAAGGTCAGCTGTGTCCAAATGATGAAACCCTGTGAGAGGTACCATGACCTTAAACGTCCTCAAACATGATCACAGCAGACACAGACTTTATTCTGTGCAGTGACTCATGTTGTCACTGAAACTAGAGCCGTTTATTAGCTTGGATTAGACTTTAAAACCAGGACCGAGGATCAGAAACGCAGTTCTGCTGCTGTATGCTACTCATGTATGATAAGGTAACATGAAACCTTTTATAACTGCAGCTCCGAAATAGCTGGAATAGAGTGGAAAATGTTTATGAAAACTGATTTTGATGGTTTGTGAATCATTTAAACCCACTGTTCGGCTGAAAACTATTGAAACTGGACTTAAATGTTGCGATATAAAAAAAAATGAATGCTCATTTTAGATTTGATACAGGCAACATGATATAAAAAAAAATAAAACAGGGACAAAAAATACTGAAAAATATGTATAATGCTAAAATTAACACCTGTAGGAAAGTCCTCTTACAAATGAGGTTATTTAGAAACGTGACTGGGTGTGAATAAAGGTAAATAAAGAGAGGCTGAGACTCTTCAAAGTGAAAGTGGAAAAGGTTAATCATTTTATAAGACACTGTAAGTGGTGTCCTGTACAGAAGAGGATTAAGGCCACTGGGGAAAAAAAAAAAAAAAAAAGGTCCTATATAATCTTTTAGATTACAGTCACAATTCTGAGATTAAAGACAGAAATCTGGGATTAAAGACAGAATTCTCAGATAAAGGACAGAATTTTGGAGATTAGACAGAATTCTGAGTTTAAAATCAAAAGTCAAAATTCTAAGATTAAAGTCAGATTTCTGAGATTAAAATCAGAATTCTGGGATTAAAGTTGGATTTCTGAGAAAAAAAAGTCAGAATTCTGAGATTAAAGCCAGAATTCGGTCTTCAATTTTAGAATTCTGACCTTTTTTTCTCAGAATGATAAAAAAATACATATCTGACCCCTTCTTTTTCCTCTCAGTGGCCCTAATCCTCTTCTGTAGTCCTTATACTGAATTTTAGGTTTTCATTAGGTATAAATTACAATAATCAAAATGAAAAGAAAGAAAAACGTAATATATCTAAGTCTGAGTGTACTTATTGAGAATAACCTGTATACAGGTGTTAGAACAACATCTGCTGCCACTTAGACAATGACCTTTCCAGGGAGGACCTTCATATTCCAGCAGGACAATGATAAACCACGTTCTGTAGGGATAACAACAGCATGGCTCAGTAGTAGAAGAGTCCTGCTGCTAAACAGGCCTGCCTGCTCGTTCTATGTTCTTGGTAAAGTAAGGGTTAAATCACGTTGGTGTACTCACATGGAGCGATGTCTTCATAGAGAGGGTCGATGTTGTGCAGCAGCTCCAGTCTGGGGGAGGCAAACCCTTTGCTGGAAGATAAAAATCAGTTTAACTCTTTAACATCTGGATACACAACCAACACACACACACACACACATACACACACACAGTGATGTCTGACTCATGCACTGTAAAATCCACCGGGGTCTGTAAATCTAAAGCAGCTGGCCGTCGTTCACCAGGCAGTCATATGCTCTGACCGCACTCCACCACAGAGAAAACACACAGCTCTCCCTGACCGCAGCGTCTGATAACACAACTAAAATAACTCTCCCTCCGCTCTCCGCCACTCGCCCGCCTCCTGATTTAAACCTTCATTTTGGTTTGTCGAGTCGCAGGTCGAGGTGTCGGCCTGCCGTTTTCTCTAACACACAGGTCAATTAAAAACAAAATGACTCTGTGAAAGAGAGAAATAAAACAAACAAACAGCAGTTTGTCGCCGAGCTCACACGGCAACTGCGGCACAGCCCAGCGGTCAGCTGACGTGAGCCAGCCAATGAAGTCAAGTGGAGGCAGTGAGTGGTAGTTTGTGGTCCGGGCTAAGCCTTGATTTTCTGCTGCAGCCCTCAATTTCACCTTCTTCACCGTGTCCACATTTAGTTTACAAATATAATGTGTCAGTCAAACAGGGCGCGATGACAGCCAGTGTGATGACCTGAACTCAAACCAACATGGCGGCCACTGATGGTCACATAAGTGTACTATAATCACCAACACAAGAGCGGACACTAAATCTGATTCACTGATTGTTTTGTAGAGTCAATAGAGCTTACTGTCTGAATATTTATTTTCTGGATATTTACTTGTGAAAGACGGATGCTTTTGGGTGGGAAGATGGATCATGGAGAACTTGAGCATGACAATTTGAATAATGTAAAAGAAATCACAGAAAGCACAGAGAAAGAGTGATTTAGTTTGAATGGGAAAGCTATTTTCATTGAGTCGCTGTACATGAGGCGAATGGATTTACCGCCAGACCAAAGGCTGTATATAAGATGCTGATGTGGCCTCTTTCCCCCAATTTCCACCGTATCCGGAACGGCTATGAAAAGGCCGTATCCACCAATCGTTACCATTCAAGTTAATGCATCAATTTCCACCGGCTTCTTTCCGTTCAGCTGCAGATCACCGTACCCCGCAGCTGATTGCAAGAGTTCTATTTTTTCCGGAAGCTGGATAAATTCAGAACAGATTAACCCGTGCTAGAAAGGACGTTTTTTGCACAGACACAAAATAAAACATCCAACTACTTTTCAAAATATAACACTTCCTGTTTTTAGATAGGATCGGTGGTTGTGGTGAGGGTACGTATGATGTAGACATACGTCATATGGAGGTGGCGGGAGATGAGCCAGCACTGTTTTCAGTTGCTGAACATTGACCAGTTTTTTTTTCATTGTTTTGTTGGCGACAAACATGATGGAAAGGAGCCAGAACCCCAGGTAGTCAAACCATCCTGTGCAAAACCGGCAGGGTATGAGCGGCAAGCGCGCGCAGAATCAGTGGTGTTGACATGCCGCGCCTCTGAACTACGTGGCTCGGCATGTCAGCTCGCGTTTATGTTGTAAAATTGAGAGAAGAGCGAGCAGAGAGCCCCACTTCTTGCAGAGGAGCGGAGAGACACATTTTGCTTGAAAGTAATGGAAGGATTGCGAGCTTTATAGTCTGAAATTGCGCAAATTATATTTTATTGGCCGTTTTGATTAAAATAAATATTAAACGTATATTTTATTCCACAACTTTAATTTCCAGGTTGGGATCTCGTTGGCAGGGTGGAGTGCCCTGCCAAATACACCATAGAGAAAACACTGCAAGGTGCTCTACCAAGTTCTAGAACTATCCTGCTCTGTGGTAAAAAATTCAAGATTGCAGCGATTGCAAGATGTTGAAATTGGATGCCAAAGAGAGTTGGATATATTCATGTTGGCTTGATCCAGTTTAATACGCTCTGATCAGGCTTTCACAGCTCTGAGGGGCAGAGGTAGAGCTGAGAGGAGGATAAGGGTTAAAAAGGATGGAGGGGCTGTAGATCTGTGTGAGAATGACTGATGGAATTTCCTTCTCTTTGAGCTCCCTTTGCCAAAGTAACAAAGAGCTCATTGAAGGAGCGGGGGGCTCCTACAAGAAAAAGACACTGGGTCAGGGTGAGGGAGTTTGGATGGAGACCACTTTAAGGGGGGATGGTTCAGACTAGAGAGAGGCACAAAGAGAGGGCTGGCTGTCATACTAAAGAGCTTTAGGTGTAAACTCTCTAAATTTGACACAGCAAAGCATCAAAACTCACCTGATTGCATTCCACACGTTGAATCCGTCCAGAGGTTTCGTTCCCCTGGTGCTCCCTCCAGCCAGGCCCACAAGAGTTGGCAGCCAATCAGAGATGTGGATGAGTTCGCGGCTGACGCTTCCGGGACGTTCCAGTAGCGGACTGGAGACAAACCCGACTCCCCGGATCCCGCCTTCCCACAGTGACCACTTCCTCCCTCGCAGCGGCCAGTTATTGCCGCCGAACAGTGTCTGACCTCCGTTATCTGTCCAACAACCACAGGGACAAAGTGTAAAAACGAAGGGCGAAGATGAGGCAGACAGATAATCAATCATTAAGATAAAAGTTATGAAGGTGTTCCTGAACGATTAAGAGAGCTGCACTCCTACGTTTACAGCTCAGACTGTTCTTCCTGTCAGAAAGAGGAGAGGGGAGAAATGTGGCTCAGTCTGTGGAAAATATTGATTTAAAACATCGGATTTGGCCTGGAGGAACATTTCATCTCCCTCTGTCGAAAAGCAAAATCATCTGCAGGATTTTGAAAGTCCCTTCGATGACTCAATCTGCCACTGCGAACCAAGTAAACAAACCGTCTCAGCCGAGGTTTGCAAAGTCAATGCCATGCAACCAATTACAGAGTGATGTGCTCAGAGCTGAGGTCATAGATATAACTAGGCACGAAGATTGTGTGCAGAAGATTACAAGGCATGTACCATGTTTGTTCACCATCTTTGTTTTTCACGTTTCAGTAGTTTCATGAATTAAGTTTTTATACTTCATTTGAGTTACCAGACGACTAACTGTGGCATCGATCAAACCGCACCCCTGTAGGATGAGTACTCCAGCAAACCCTCCAACCATTACACAAGTGCATACACAGGCTGTTACACTGGCTGTCATCATCCCAATAAGTCTCTCCAGTATAAACACACTTGACCAATCACTTCCAGGCAGGGCTCTCCTTTCAACAGCAGAGTGACATGCAAGTCCAGGAAGTGGACTGTTGGCGACTCCTGAGCTGTTCTGGAAGAGTCTGTCTGCTCCTTAATGCCTTTTCAAGCTGCTTTGGCTCTCCGAGGGCCGGTACTCTCAATCCCAGTTTCCCCCCCTGAAGCTTTTTTAGCTCATTTGCTCTTACTGTAAAGTCCCCACGAGGCAGTCTGTTTGTAGAAAATTTCATCACAAAGGAATTTCAGGGTTCGGTTCGGGCTCATTTATTTCCTGTAAAGCCTGACGAATGTGGGTCACTGACTAAAACTTGAACATGAAAACACTTAAGGGCTGTAAAGTCCTAGTCGACTGATCGACTTGTTGGTCGATACGTGCTGAGTCGACCAAAATTCTGATTGGTCGACGCGATTTTTTTCTGCATCAATACAGTCTATGGTTAATGTCATCAGGAGGGACATAGCAAGTGCTAATGAGGGTAATTTCAGAGCACACCCGTTGAACAGGTAGCAGCCTGTCTCAGAACACCCCCTTGATTTCACCATTTTGGATCTGCCCAACCCATTGGAGACCTGCGGGAGGCTTATTTTTTTGTAGGATGTAGGTCCCGCCCTCCTTCGCCCCTGATTGGCTAGAAGTGCTGGACTCCGATTAATTATTCCTAATGGCTGTAAAATGTCATCATCTGTTGGGGTAAGGGTAACCAGCAATTTTCACGCTACGAAAAGGCTGTATCCGCCAACCATAGCTGATCATAACCATTGAAGTTAATGTATCAATTTCCACCGGCTTCTTTCCGTTCCGCTGCGGATCGCCAGACTCCGCAGCTGATCGCAAGAATTCTGTTTTTTCCAGATGACGGAGCATGCCGTGAATCCGTGGGTTCTTGTGAGTTCCTGTGATTCCTGCCGTCAGTAATCCGCCATGAAATTCGCCTCACAAATGGATCCGGTAGGAATTGGCGTATGGCAAAAATCTGTGCCGTTCCAGATCGGCGCTGTCCCAGATGCAGTAGAAATCCTGGGTTAGGATTAAGATTAGGATTAGGAGATTCAGAAGTGCGATAATGTTCTGTAATGTTCTGCTTGATGTACAGAGCCGAAAGCCCGCGTTTGGTTTGAAGGTGATGACGTTTCCAGCTTTTCTAGCCTATCGGAGGCAAAGGAGGCGGAATTTCCCCTACTATCCAACAAAAAAAAGTATTGCTAGTTGGAGACGGGAAGATTGAATAGAGTCCACGTAAATCAACGTCCAGTGTTTCGCCAAATATTTATATTTTAGCCTTTTGTGTTTAATAGCCTTCTTGTGCTGATATCCATATATTTTCACCCCGCCAAACAGGATGGTTTGCCGTCAGAGTTGGCAAACCTCTAGTCGATTAGTCGATTTTTCAGCATTTGGAAATAACACCTCAAGTTCAAGTCAAAGAATCATCTTGGCTCAGACGCAGGAAGTGTTTTGAGTTTTTCCCCCCTATGAGTTTCAGATCAGCAGAGTCAGTGTCTGCCTGGCATATGGCTGGCTGCACCCCTTCAAGTCAGAGCCAACCAAATGTGTTGGAAGAACAATGAAACAGGCCACCTACACAGGCGTTTAAAAAAACCTCACACTTCACTTTCACAGCATTGTTCCTGTCTTCTAATCACCCTTTAAAAAACCAAAAACCCCCTAAAAATAACCCTCAAAGGAGTTACCTACATGTGGAAACACATGGGCAGGCAGATGTTTGACTGAGGCTACACCACATTTGATTATGGTATATTCTCCACTCCAAGGTCTATTCTTGGTATGCTGTACAGTTTTATGTAACAGGATGAGCAAACTGAGGTTTACTCTGAGTCTGAGCTCAGGCTGCAAACATTCGCCTCCAGTCTTGACAGTGATTGAGGCCTAAAACAGGCCAAATACAGCAGAACACTGGCCTCTAGTGGACTTCTGGGGTATAATAGAAGATAAGAAGTTCAAAAAGTTTACTCCTATCACCAAAATCAGAGGGGCACAACCTCGGGGAACCTTGAAAACCAGCATCAAAATATCATCCTATCAACCTTGAATTTCAGCCATCCATCTAAAGGTTTTACTGAAAGTTTGATCCAGATCGAAACCAGAATCCTGGTTTTGGATCATCTTTTGAACACTGTTTCTCTAGATTGTGTATCTGTATTATGTGTTGTTTATTTAAGTATTATCTAACCCCCTGATGCGCTAAGTCAATGCAGCTGTCACCAGGGTGTCACCTGAACCTCCTTTAAACCGGTAAACCCGGCTGAGATGCAGAGAGAAAACGCAGTATTGAGTCTGAGAACATGAAATGCAGTTTCTCTTTACTTCACACTCATGATTCGGTTTCCATTCTGGCTCACTATAAAAGAGTTTGAGGGAGGAGAACTAAAAGCAGTGGAAACTGGATAAGTGTTCCCAGCTGAGTTCACCTAACCATCCCGTGTGTGTGATCTTTAAGTGGGTTACATAATCTAAACTTTAGAGGTGAGTTTGAATGAAGAAAGACGATCCAGTGCTTCTGCAACATGCAGGATCGTCTTACATGAAGAAGAGCGAGTCTAACCTACCTCATTACTTTTACTACTGCATCACTAAAGTGTTAAATACTTATATCACATATGTACTGACATGAAACTCTAATCTGTAGTCTGCAGAGGATAACTCCTGACAGCTTTACTGATAAAACCACTAAAAAACTTTTGACACGAGTTGAATCACAAAATCTAGTATGAGTTGTTACCAAAGGTTGTATCTTTATAACTGTGTCGACTTTATTTGCTCTGCCAACTGAATACAAGAACTGTGTACTTTGTCATTTAGACGTCACAGTCGCATCAGAATCTATGTAGAGTTTTTCCAGTGTCTGTCTGCGAAGGATCTTGTGGTGACAAGATAAATTCATACATCCAAAAATCAAAGTCCTGCATGCTCTTCTGTTCTTTCCACAAATCCTCAGATGTCATTGTTTAACATCTCAGTTAGCACACATATTTGGACGAAGGCAGTGCAAATATTGTAAACTATGAGATGAAGAGGTCATAAGCTCTCCTATAGTGCCACCTTGTGGTCAAACTATCTTCTCACCCTTTTAAAACATCCTCTTAACTTTAAAAAACAAAGTATTACTCTTCAAATGCATCCCAATGTTTCCTTGTTTGATCTTATTTTCTACTTAAGAACACAGAAACTCAGATTTCTGTTGTTTGTTTGATAAAAACTAGAATGACAGAGGGAGTTAACTACTACCCACGTCACTGTTTGCTTTGTTTCAGCAGGGACTTGATATTTAATTACCATATGGTGAAACACTTTGTGCAAATACCCACTGAACAGTTACTAAGTTTACAAAGGTGGTGTTTCTTCAAGGCTTCAGTGATTAAACGTACCTGTGGAAAAGATCAGGACAGTGTTGTCCCACAGTCCATTCTCCTTAAAAGCCTGGGTGATGTTGCCCACTGCCTCGTCCATGGCTGATACCATGCCTGCATACAACTTGCGGTTGTGGTCTTGAATGGAACTGTAAGGGTCCAGGTAGCGTTCAGGCACCTGCAGGGGGCTGTGGACCGATTGAAACGACATAAAAAGGAAGAGTGGCTGCAAAAAGAAGAGCACAACATGTGAGGAGTTCAGTATCATTTCACACAGTATGAAGATTTTACAACTCTTCACCTTTTCTATGTCAACAAGACTAGTTCAAAGTAAGGTCAGTGTTTTGTCACATTATCTGCAGTTTCTTCTTCTTCACTGTGATGAAGCTTTGACGTCTTCTCTTGCATGTGTGTTTCTCTCACCTTCGCAGGGGCTCGTTGTGCAACCATTTCGATGGCTTTTTGGCTGAACAGGTGGGTGGAATAAACTCCAGTGTAGTTTGAGGCGACCTCTTCCCCATCCCGCAGGTCCAACGCACAGCGAGTCAGCTTCTCACCGGGGATCTGCGCACAGTGTTCATGAGTGTAATAGTCCTCACTGCCAGTCAGGTAGCCTAAAGTGCACAGTGGAGGACAGGAGGGTATTTATTGGATGTAAATTTGTCATATGACCTAAAACACTTAATCTTGGAGTTTAATAACAGCGTCTGTGTTTAAATTCACCAAAGTATCTGTCGAAGCCTCTCCGTGTGGGCAGGCATTCCCGCTTGTACATGCCCAGGTGCCATTTTCCCACCATGTATGTGCTATAGCCCGCCTCCTTCATCAGCTCAGGCAGCAGTTTCTCACCCAGAGGCACACAGTATGGCTGACAGGGCCAGATGATCTGGTGCTGCATGCCCGTGTGGATCTGAGGAGGACACGGACCAAAGGAAACCATGACAAGCAGACAGGTAAAAACAGAGAAGTCATGGCCTCTGTGTAGACGAGTGTCAAAGCTCACATCCTGGAATAAAAAGGCTTAACTTCCTGTTTGGATTTCCCACAGATCTAAATTAGATTTTCTTTCCTTAAAAAGTTCCTCTGAATACATAGAAATGTTAAATCTTAAAGTCCTGCACTGTCTCCACATTGTAGCGATTTTAAATTCAAAATAAATGTCGAAAATTAATCAAATTAAATTATGACATTTATGCACTCGTTGAAGGGGCACCACCCACCTTTCTGGTGGGAAAAAGGACGAAACAAAGTTCAATTGAGTAATTAAACGTTGGATCAGTCTTACACAGATTTAAATCAGTCTCTCATCTGAGGCCGGAATTCTTCATTCAGGGACTACTTTCTGAAAGACCACTAAGACGACAACTTAGAATTAAATGGACAATTTATTAACAAGCTATATGATAACAAAACGTCAATAAATGATGATCAAATAATGAGCAAATCAAAGCACATCTAATGAATAAACGAAGGAATAGTTTAAGTTAAACCTAAGACTGGAGGTTAATAATAGTGAGTGAAAAAGGGGAAATTTAACCTACGTTAACGGAGTTACGAGGGTAAATAAAAGGAATTTGGAGAACTAAACTATAACTTATAAGAGTAAGCTACTGAACGGTTGACGGCATCACCCAGTTCTCATCACAGCAGTTTAGAGGATTTAGCCTACTTTGGACGTCGGTTCTCAGCGGCACCCTTGGAATGGATCAGCTGAAGTTCTGTGGCTACCGGACCGGATACTGAAGGTTCGGCGGGGAGTTCTTCCGCCGTGTCTGGATCTCAGCTTCAGGACCGTGTCAGCGCCGTTAGATACTTCGGATCTCTGGGCCTCTCGGAACCAGGTGGCAAAGCAGCTTGGCAGATGATGCTGGTCGGCGTTCAGGACTTGCTTGGTTGCAGATTAATTCGCGCCAATAACTTAAGAAAATAATTTCGCTGGCCAGCCGATATTATCTTCAGGAGTCACTTTAGCGAACAAAAATAAAAAAACTTAGACTGAGGTTCTCTTATGCGCGCAGCTTGTTACTGAGGCTCTAAAGGACTTGGGAATGCTTTCATCCAAGTTTAGAATAAAAATCTGAGCTTAAGGCACTTAATAAAACGCGGGGAAAAATTGCGAACGATAGACGAAGACAAAAGAAAACACAGAAGAGACAAAAACGGAAGAGACAAAAACTGAAGAGTAAAAAAACAGAAGAGAAGAAAAACTGAAGAGAAGAAAAAACTGAAGACTGAGCAAAGACTCCCGGGCTCTTTTAAACAGTCCCGTGTGGGCGTGAGCCAAGAGGAAAGTTACAGCCAATGCTGTAACCCGATGCAGCACATCGACTGGCAGCGAATTAACTCAACTTGATATTAAAAGCGAGCTAGATCTAATTTACTCACTCACTATGATTAAACTGTTTGTAACATCACATACGATCACATTTCACTTCATTGTTTCTTATGAGCAGACGCATTAAAGCATGACATTGAAAACAGTAAACTTTGATCAGCCGTCTTCTTGACACTAACAGAGGATTAACGACTTTTAAAAGTTAGAGAGGGACAGAAAACCAATTATCTATTCGAACAGAAACACCATCCAGCATAAGAAACACATACGTAATAATATTTGACAACATTATAACCTTGTCAATCAAGCTTCCTAGATGATTAATATATATTTTTGTGTGAGGTAGATAAAACATAGTATGGATACATTCCGAAACTCTTTACTTGAGTCTAAACGAGTTTCACGTTACTACTTCTAAACTACTAGCCTATCTTGGGAATACCATTTACTAAGCTACGAGGTGTATAACAAAAGGAAAGAAATACACGTGATTAGATTCCTGCCATTTGGCTCTGATCAAACCATATTCAGGCATCACCACTAGGAGGAGCTCTTGGTCCATGGAAAACCTGGAATAAATTTGTGAAGTTAACAGTTTGGCTTGTGGACATGTTACAGAATTGGGAAAAAGACCATTTCATTAAGAATGTGGTGTACAGACAGAAAATTCTGGTGAAGTGTCCATTAAACAAGAAGTTAAACCATTTTCAGGCATCCTCTTCCTTCTGCTCTGCAAAGAAAGCCAAGGAATTTATGGCAGGTATCTGGTTTTTCAGATTTGGCGCCAACTGGCCTGTTTTCCCCCCTAGGTCATTGGGTTAATCCTGAAGTGTCAATTCTGATCTTTCCCAACCAGGGTGAGAGACTCCGTGTTTATGGGTCTGTGTGGTTGATAAGCAACTTGTCCTTTTTGGGAAGCGTTAAAGATTCACTATCACCTCCCAAATGGTTGCCTGGGTCGTAAATGGGAACTTGGTGTGCAAACCGTTACTCCCCCATTTCCTGTCCAAACCAGAGGAGCCTGCATTCCTTTGAGGGGTGAATTCAAGGTGGATAGCAGAAAGCAGTTGTCTCATTACATATCCCCCCTTCGTCTCGATGTCAGCTCCAGGAGCCATTGGGACGACGAGATGAGACGACCAGGTGGAAGCAGCAGTTAGTCCAAGGAGGGTGATGCGTCTCGTTCAGAACTATCTACTTCGTTAGATCTATTGTGTGTGTTAAGCCTACTACATCTATGGGTGCGGGGTTACAGGAAGCTGACTACACCTCGAGCATGTGGCTCACCTTGTCTTCCTCTGGCTGTTCAACTTCCTGTTCCGTTTCAGGTTGTCTACGGAGTCGTAACCTAGTTACACAGTGGTCTATTTTGTACTGTAGGGCTTTACCACGTTTGACGTAGATGAAGGTTAACCCGAAGGTCAGGAGGTACCCTAACACTATGGCGGCTGCTAGTAAGGTGTCTGGGGTGGACCAAACATAGACTATTGGTTGCAGCGGGGACTTCTCTTGGGACCTTATGTCTATAAGGACGTCATCTACAGGCGTTAGGTCAATGATCTGAGTACCTGCATACTGGATTTGAGAAATAGTGTTTGGATCTAACTGCAGCGTATGCTTGCTGAAAAACGCTGGCACTTCAATCTCTGTTTCGAATTGCTCAGGGTTGAGGTAAAAGAGGGCAATGTCATCTATATGGAGAATGGCATTTGGTGGCACCTCAATCCACATGGTCTGATCCAGTAGAGAAATGCGTGTGGCAGTATCGTGCTGGTCGTAATTTACAATGGCAGTCTTGGTGGGGGTGTTAACTAACCAACGGTGACCCACTCTTTCGGCCTGCGTTACAGTCACTTGTGAGCGGTGTCTTGCTGTAGTAGGGCATTTGGTGTCGGCCACCATGGGCGTAAGGCCGCAGAGGCCATTAGTACTGTCCCACACAAATGGTTTACTGGGGCAGAGGTAGTGTATGTCTTTGGTTCGTGTGCACATACGCAGGTTAGGAGCTAGATATAGGTCAGGATTGCTGTCGTGGTAAGCGACCACTGGTGGGGTCTGAATTTGGAGGTGTGCGTCCTCTTTCCAAAACCCGACATTGACTACATCCTTTAGCCTATAGATGCTTCCTGATGCTATAATTGGCAAGTTAATAAGGAAAGCAATTTCTCGATCTTCGGGATTAACGTAGATCGGCACAGCGCTACCTAGGGTATACGCGAGGTGGGCTTGTAAAGGAGTGGTGGCCTCTCTGGTTGCAGTTGATAGTAAATCCTGAACCAATGAGAGAGGTACCAAGTACGGAGGAATCCGGCCTGCAGCCAAGCTGTCTATTGAGGATGATATTTCTTGCAACATGTCTGACATGAGCATATTCAATAGCATTGTGTGAGCATAGTCGACCTGGACCACCGACAACAAAGAATTTACAGCACGCAGCGTCTTATTCAGGACTTCTGTGTGGGTGTTAACCACCAGAACGGTGCCCTTGACTGTTTGACCAATAGTCTGCAGTTGTGTCTGCTGTCTGTTTATCTGAGCCCTGATGTCTGGGATTTCGGCTTCTAGCTCACCCACATGGCGTTTGACGGCAGCTAAGCTAATTGCATTAACAGAGGAGAGCCCAACACCAAAAAGAGAGCCAACAACCGAGGCTGCGGTGAGCAATGCTCCGATAAAACGCTTGGACCTCCTGTTGGTACCACTTAACTCTGTTTGAGAGACAGTGAATTTCTGAAGTTGCTCTAACATGTAAGTAATGTCCAACTCGGCGTGATTTACGACCTGTCTGCTCCAATGTGTCCCGGCCCAACTGGTCAGTTGAGCTGTTACCGGAACATTTTTCTTGAGGACTTCCTTAGGGTTGAGCCTGACAAACACCTTCTGTGTGTGCAGGCGACAGTCTGTTATCAGGAGTCCAGGCTGATCCCTTAACACAATTCCAGAGTCCGGTCCTGGCTCTACGATCTCAGGGCTAGCTGGAGCAGCTACCAAGCCGAGAATCAGGAGCGCTATCAGCCAAATCATCCTGAGGAAAAGGGTGGACATAGTTAGGATGAGTTGGTAGAGGACAATCTAGAATTCAAATGTTCCCTGTCACTTTATTTTCTCCTCCCCCCTTCGTAACCCAAAGTGTGCCCGAGGGCAACTCAGTGGCAACAATTCAACAATAATACAGACGCACAAATAGGATAAACTTCACGTGGACACAATATCTATGAGGACTAGGGGACCTGACGTCAATCAGGAGAACTTGGGACTGTTCTAGTTTATGACTCAAGGGTGGCGCTGGAGGCCCCGACAAGTCCCATGGGGTTGTGGTGAAGTTTAATCTGGTTGCGGTGGACCCATTTAAGGGTCGGCTCTTTGTTGCCCTTTGCGATCTTAATTTGGTACACAACAGAAGAGAGCTTTTCAGTGATCAGGTACGGGCCTGCCCAGCGGGGCAGGAACTTTCGTGCCAGTCTCCCAGACTTTGGGGCTTTATCTCCAGTGGGCTGGGTGAACAGGTAGTACCATACCTTGTCACCTACTTGGAGTTCCTGTTGGGAGGCTTTTTGGTCATAATAGGACTTGCGTCCTTCAGCACTTTTGCTGAGATGCTCTTGGGTGAAGGCAAACATTGCCTTCAGGTGCTGGTGTAAGTCAGTCATGTACTGATGGGTCGTGTAGGCCGTTGCTATACTGGCCTCACCTGGCTGATACAGCAGGTGCAGAGGTAGGGTCATCTGTCTGCCCGTCATCAACTCGAAGGGTGAAAACCCGGTTGACCCATGTGGAGTCGCTCTGATGGCCATCAGGACCAAGGGAAGCTTAACATCCCAGTCCTTGTGGTTGGCTGACACATACTTTTTCAGTATGGTTACCACTGTTCGGTTTGCCCGTTCTACCTGTCCAGACGACTGGGGGTGGTGGCTGATGTGAAAGTTGGCTTTGACGCCCAACAGTTGCCACAGTTGTTGCATTACCTCTGAGGTGAAATGTGTCCCTCTGTCAGAGTCGACACGAGTTGGGAGTCCGAACCGCGAGAAGATGTGGTTCATCAAGAGGTATGCTGTGGTCTGAGCCGTATCGTTTGGGGCTGGTAGGCATTCTACCCATTTGGTGAATGCACAGACAACTGTGAGGAAGTATTTGTTTCCTCTTGCTGACTTAGTGAGAGGACCCACCCAATCGATCTGGAGGTCTGACCAAGGAAAGGAGATACCTCTGCGCTGTAGGGGTGCTCGATGAAGTGGGTTTGCCGGTTGAAAATGGCAGCAAACCAGGCACCCTTTTATGTAGTCAACTACATCTTTCTGCATGTGTGGCCAATAGGCCACCTGTTGGAGAGCATGGAGCGTGGCTTTGTTTCCTCTGTGTCCTGCGCACGGTGTGTCATGGGCGTATGTCAACATTACCCCCCTGTGGCTGCGAGGCACCACGAGGGCAGGCGAAGTGAGTGCTTCGGAGACATAAACCAGAAGGCCCTTGACGAGCCGCAGTGAAGAGCGCACGCGGAAAAGATGGCGCAGGCCAGGGATGGAGGCAAGCAAGTCAGGAGGCATGGAGGAGTCAGGAGGCCCTGAAAGGAACTGCGTCATGGCAGCAATGGCTGGGTCCGAAGTTTGGAGCACCAGCAAGTCAGAGTCAGAAAAAGCCGGAGCCACAGTGGCGGAGACCGGGCCCGAGGGAGCCGGGCGAGGTGGAGGTTGAGACTGGGCTCTGGTGACAGCACAAACCAGGGGCACGGGTGGGAGGGGAAAAACAGAGGGCTCAAAGTGCCAGTTTGAGCCAGTTAAGGCCCCCTGCTTGGCCAAGGAGTCAGCCTGGTCATTAAACATCTTGTCTGGACCAGGGATACGAGAGTGCCCCCTGACTTTCTTCCAATAGATCTGGAGATCATGGTTAGAGGTCAAGAAGTCGCACGCCAGGAACAGATCTTTGTGTTTGACCGGCTTTCTGTTCGAGGTCAAGAAACCGTTGCGTTTCCACAAAGGCAGATGGCATGAGAAGCTGAGTCGCGCATAGTTGGAATCTGTACAGATCGTTAAGGCGTGGATTTTGTGTTCCACCGCAAGTTGCAAAACAATCAGAATGCCTGCCACTTCAGCATACTGGGACGTTTGGGCCCCTAGGTTGAAGCTGAGTGGTTCACACGGTTCATGGTTGACCCAGACAACACCCACGCCTGCTCTAAGAACAGTGTCGTGATGGTATGAACAACCATCAACGTAAGCTGTAATCATGTCTTTGCAGACATTGTCGTCGAAGTACCGGTGGCAAGATAATTCAGGTGGCTCGGGGTCGCAGGTTGGGGACCCTGTGTCCGCGCTGTCTGTCAAGCAGCTTTGGCACGCTGCGAGTTCCATCCCGAGAGGTGTTTTGCGATTTTGGGCGTAATGGACCTCGATGTCAAAGCTCTGAAGAGCCATAAGCCAAGATGCTACACGAGCGTTGGTTACAACGCCGTCTCTGATTCTTTGGCTGTTAAGGAAGGTCACTGGTTGATGATTGGTTTCCACAATCACCTTTTGGCCTCCAAGATAATTCGAAAAATGCTTCACAGCCCACACAGTGGCGAGAAGCGCCTTTTCGCAGTCGGAGAACTTTAGTTCAGGAGCCAACAAGGTTTTGCTAGCATACGCGACAACTGGTTTATCCGAGTCATGGATCTGGTATAATCCTGCACTAAGGCAGTGACAAGAGAAACCGACCTCCAGATAGAACGGTCTGTTGCAGTCTGGGTAGGCAAGACAAGGAGCTGCACAGAGTTTGTCTTTTAAAGCTTGCATGGCGTGTTGTTGGGACGGTCCCCAAATGAATGGGACGTCCTTTTTCAGTAAGTTGGTGAGGGGTTTTGCTAAGTCTGCATAGTCCTCAATGAACTGTCGGGAGTAGTTGCATACTCCCAAAAAGCTGCGAAGCTCTGAGACGTTCGTGGGAGCTTTAAGGTTTGACAGGCCTTGAATTCGACTCAGCTGTGGTTCGACACCTGTTGGACCAACCAGCAAACCGACGTAGTTCACCTTGGTCCTGCACCACTGACATTTCGACAGAGATATCTTTGCCCCGGCGTTCGTGAGCTGGTTCAGGACATGGTCAATCTCAGCGAGATGCATGTCCAGGGTTTGGTTCCTCATTAAGATGTCATCGACATATATGAGGGTGCCTCTCTCACTAGCATCTGGGCAGGCTTTGTTCAGAAAGATGTTGAACTCTGCTGGCGAGTTGGCATAGCCGAAAGGGCATCGGGTGAAGTGTACTGCCTGTTGGCAAAAGTGAACGCCAGTTTGTGCTGGTCAGCTTCCTGTACTGGTATCGTCCAGAACCCTGATGCCACGTCAAGAGTGGAGAAGTATCTCGCGTCAGTGATCTTTGGCAGATCCTGTTGGAGCTGAGCCATAGGCCACCTGGAAAGGGGAACTTGTTGGTTCAGCTTTCGGTAATCGATGGTCAGTCGCCATTTACCATTTGGTTTCAGTACCGGCCAGAGTGGGGCTGAGTAGGTACTGTTACATGGCCGAATGATCCCTTTCGCCAAAAGATCGTCTATGATTTCCTGAATAGGTTCATAGGACGCTAAGGGAATTTTGTACTGGCGTACAAAAGTTGGTGGTGCATCCGGTGGTGTCGGAATGCGGATAGAGTGGATAGAGGTTAAGCCACAGTCAAGCGAGTCTTTTGCGAAAGAGGCTCGATATCTGTGCAGAAGTTTGCGAAGCTTTTCACGCTCCTCTTCGCAGTTCAGGGCGTCTGCCTCAGCTACGAGCTGTTCGACTTTGGCATCAAAGTCTGGATCGTGCTCAGGTGTTTGCCCGGTTGGGAAGATAGAGGGTTCTACCCCGGAAAGTGTATGGGCCAATTCTGGCTCCGAACTGACGCTTAGGACTTGCACTGTGTGCAGGATCATCTGTGAATCCTCAGAGAGGTCGACCTGACAGATGGTGTCGTGGTCCAGCGGTACAGTTGGGAAGAGCGAGATAGCCCTGGAAGGTAGGGTATGAAAGACCTGTTCCGGCGAATGGTCTAACATCAGAGAATGGGGCATTTTTCCTATTACAGGAATCCTCAATTCAAAGTCATGGAACGACGTGCTGATCAACCAACCCAGCGGGGTGGATTTAGGGATCAGGATATCTTCGGGTGTCATGTTTTGTACAAGCAAGTGTGTGAATCTCGAGTGAAGCTCAAGAAGAGGAGTTGCTTGAGTAGACAGCCCTAGTTTAAGAAAGAGCAACGACGGCTGGAAGAAAGCTTGAGTGTGCGACAGCTTTTGTCCACGTTGTAGGTTCAAGCGAATGGGAACATTTGTGGTCATTGCAGGTATGACAATGTCAAGTTCATTGGCTACCTGACAGGCTTCAGGGATCGACTGTCCTGATATGATGTTGTCGACATCAGGGGTCAGGGTTTCCTCATTAACACTGGTAAGGGACCACAGTATGTTGTTAATGGTATCGACCTGGACTGCCAACCTGACCAGTATATCACTTCCCATGTAGACCTGATGTGGTAGGTCTGGGATGACCAAGAAGTGGTGAGTCATCTCCCTTTTGTTCCATCGCACATTTACGGCACAGACGCCTTCAGCAGTCATGGTAGCTTTAGGAAGGGAGTCCAAGGGGAAGCGAAATGCTTTCCGAACACACTGGAGGTTCGGGTCATCCCTAGATAAGGCGTCGTACAGTTCACGGCTGATGGCTGATTTGTCAGCCCAAAGAGCCAAAATCACATCGTTGACGTGATTCTCATTCAAGTTAATGCCTTCAGTGATCAATGGCCCGGGCATGTCGGGTCCATTGGTGTCATCGAATTTGCACAAAAATGTGTCCCTTTTTATGACTAAGTCATCGAAAGGCCACGAGCAGGGTTGTGGCTCGTCGTCAGTCAAGTAGGGTTGTTCCGGTGAGCTTACACTTGTCGGTGTGCTTGTAGCAAGTTCACGCGTCAAGGCATAACACTGAGCCCGATTCTTGTCGGTTGCTGGTATGGGTAATGGTCTGCGGACCTGTGCCCATATTTTCAGCTGTCGATAATCGATCAGGGGCTCAAACCGTTTTAAAAGGTCTTGACCGATGAGGAAAGGAATCGACTCAAGGGGCGACACATACACGGGGTGCATGATTTTCATTGGTCCAATGGAGATGTTCAACATCGTCATTGTTTTTAAAATCGTACTGTCTGTGGAGTACGGCCGAATCTCCATGGCGCAGGGCTGCAGCTTGATGTCCCTGTTGGACTGCTGCACCATATTGCGCAAGCGATTAAAGAGCGTGGAGGACATCAGAGTGATGTCAGCAGCAGTGTCTAGGAGTGCTTCGTGTTGAAGTTCATTTTCAAGGACGGTATTAACGTAAAACTTCTGTGCGATGCCTTTCTCAGTGAGGTTGCACAAGAATTGGAGGAAAGGTGGTTCAAGCCGAATAAGTGAGGAGTCTTCTTCGGCTGGCTCATCTGCGGAGTTCGCCTGTACTACCAAGACGGCGCTGGTAGATGTCGTTTCTTGTGATGTGTTGTCCTGAGGTTCAAGATCGGCAGGAGTGTCAGCTGGTGAGGGTGTCACCGACTCCTGTAAGGACATACACACGTCCTCCTGAAATTCAATTTGCTGGACAGGCATCATGTTTGGCTCAGAAGTGTCATTCTGGACGGCGGCAACAGCGACAGAGAAGAGATCTGCTTTCTTATCTCCTTTTCTCTGTATTCTACGGATTATTTGTCTAAGGAGTTTACGTTCTTCCTCTGTCAGATCAGAGGACTTTGATTCACCCTTAGCTCCGCCTTTAGATCCACTACCCTTCTGGGGAGGGTCTGATTTGGCCTTTGTACCCATCTCTTCGTCAGAAAATGCTGATTGAGACTGCGGGTAAGGTCGCTCTGAGTTTCGTTCTCGGCGTGGGCCATAACGATCTGACCGGTCTCTCCACCCCCTGTTATCAGGTCGGTAGGGCCGATGGGTGTCATCCCTTCTAGGGTGAGCCCCATCCCTGCGAGAGTACGAGGGTGGACGATCTTCGTCAAATCTGACCTGGTGTTGTTCACTGTCAGACCGAGGCTGCTTCAGGTTTTGACCTTTATCAGCTGGCTGATATCGGGAAGTTTTCAGATTCTGGGTTGGTCGGGCTGTTGCAGTTTGAGGTGCATCTGAATGCCCACCCACGGCACCGCCCTCCAGATCTAGGGGCATGGACCTTGTGTCCACAGCCAAGACAGTACCAGGTTCGGCTTTCTTGGATTGGGTGTGTCGCTGTTTAGCGAAGCCTTTTACAGCCAGTTCGCGGAGCTGTCTGCTGTTTAAGGTTCGGGGACAAGCAGCAACACCAAGATGATGACTCGTGGTCGGATGGAGGTTTTGAACAAACAAAGTCTTAAAGTTTAGATCTTCCTCCATTTCAGGTTCATTTTGACAACCAAAGTAAGCCTGGCGAAGGCGACCGTAGTACAACTGGGGAGATTCCTGTCTCTCCTGTTTGACTAACAGTGCAGCAGCTAAACCAGTGGGTGTAAGGGAGTCAGAAAACTCGTCAATTAATGCCTGACACAGCAGGTCATAGTCATTCTTGACCCGACGCGGTTGTCGTTCAATGAAGCTGCTAACCTCTCGATTGGAGGTAGCTTTGATCAAGTAGATTTTGTCATCCACAAGAGCACCTGGAAACTTCCTCAAGTAGAAGTCGATGTCTTTCAAGTAGGTGCTTGGGTCTTCTGAACCTTTTCGACCGGGTTCAAATCGTGTGATGTTACGAGCCATCTTGTCCAGATCCCTGTCTGTGGGATATGCCGCTTGACGAGCAGCAGGCGTGGACTGAGGTTGGTAACTCAGGGAACGATACCCGGAAGGTATTGGTTGGGGAAGGGGCGACAAAGTATGACCCGAGTTCCGTCCGGTGTCATCCGGACTTGATCGACCTGAATGTCCTCTGGGGACACGACTCGGTCGGAAGGTAGGGAATGGAAGCGTCTGTTGACTGCTTGGCGAGCTTCGCCCGCTCTGATCTTGCTGTGGTTGACCCAGACTAAATTTCCTCTGAGTCTCGAGGAGCATTTGCTTTAGATTAGCAGAATGTCTCTCTTCTGCTTCGAGGGCCACCCTTTTACTTTCAAACTGGGCCTTCCAGTCCCTTGCATCAGTTGAGGACTGATCTAGGTTGCTTTTCATTCTTGACAACTCCTGTAATTGTTCATGAATGGTGGACCTAGCGTCCGAAAGCTGAGCTTCCTTTTCCTCAATGGTGTCATGCAAGTCTGAGATTTGGGTTACTAAGGAAGGGTTTTGATCATGTTGGGATGGAGGCTCTGCTTGCATCTCATCCAAACTGTCTCGAGCTTGCTGTAGAGCCCTTTCAGTGCCTCCCAGCTCCTTTTTGAGATCATCAATTTCCTTCATTTGTGCCCGTATCTGTTCTTGGGCCCTTCCCATGGCTTCGTCTTGTCTCTTAATTTGGACAGACATCACACAAGCCAAGCGTGCTAAAGCTTTGGGGATCTCTTTCTCTTTAGGTGGGTGTTCTGTGACCCAATCGATCACCTCATTCAACACAGTTTGAAGCCCATTGTTATCAGTGCGATTCGCTTCGTCTACATAGCCTGGGAGCAGCGGCTGAGTCAGAGTTGTCAGCGCATGCTTGAGCTCCTCACTAAATAGTTGCCAACTTGCCTCCTTACATTCTGCCATGTTGCTTCAAGTTTAGTAAGGTTGGTAGGTTAATGAGTTTAACAAAATAGCCGTGCCTATAAAGCAAATTGAGAAAAGCTGTGAATTTAGGACCAGAAGATAAGCCCTTTAAGCAAAGTCTGGTTCACGCTAAAATAGCTGGATGTTTATTTCCGGAATGAAACAAACAAAGGAAGCTAAAACAGAATTTGGATTTTAGCTGAAAAAGAATTACGTACAAAAATCAAACCTAATCACAGCCAAATCTCATAGTCCAAACCGGATTTGGTCAAATAAACTTTACAGAAAGGAGTACAGGGAAACCTTAAAAGTAAATAGCGGATTGTCAGCTAAGCGTGGAAGGAAGGTAAAAGCTGAAAGTAATCAGGATCAACAATGCAGTTGTAGATGCAATTAAATCTTTCAAGTCTTCACCAGATAATCAAAGTAAAATTGTCCAAATTCAATTGACCTAAAGGAATAAAACAAAAATTCTGATCGTAGGTTGATTAGGGAATTATTGAATTAATTGATTAATGTTACATTAATGAATTAATTAACTATTGCCCTAAGTCTGTGATCACATTTAAGTGTTTTATAAAGGGTCACAGAAAGATGGAGGCAATGAACAATGATTACAGGATGACAAAGATTTGATTCAGCTATTCTCCTTGATAAGGCAGGTGATCTATCTGTATAAAGTAAAAATAAAAGTTGTTTATCAAGTAAATCAACGTTTTATTTGTAGTACAGAAACTAAAGACTCAATCAACCAACTCAATCTGACTATGTCTGCATGGCATCTGTTTGACAACAGGGAGGCGTGGCAGTCGGCTAGACTGCAGTCTGTTTACAATGAGGTCCAAGCAAAACAAAGGCCACGTGGCTGTGAGCCGGCTTGCAGTGCTTGCCGCTCACCACACGAGGGCGATGTTCTAGGGGGCGGTTCAACCGCTCCGTACGTCGCGACGCAACGTTATGACGTAACTATTGGCTCCACCCCTCGGGGTGGCCTGCCTATTCAACACTGGCCGAGTAGTCTCTCCAATGGACACCAAAGGGTTAACACCTCACTGCGGCTGCGCGCGCAGTGGCAATGGGAAAATTCAACGCTGCGTCTCTAACAGCGGATTGCTTCACCAGACTCCTCTGGGAGTAACAAGAGTTTACACAGACAGATCTTACAACAGCAGACAAAACTGCGGACTTAAATTCACGAAATGCGGCGATTTGTGAAAAAGAATCGTGTCTGAAATCACTCTAACAACCTCTCACTGGAAACAGTGATCTCCCGCGACAGGTAGCTAATCTGCCGGGGAATGAGGGATAAACTGAATCCTTTACAGTTACTAGAACTTCGTAGCAGACTATACAGGGTTCAGGGACTCGGAACCACGGCTCGGAGCTTCGCGAACACCGGGTCCGGCCCAAGGCCTTCTAATACAAGCGTACGGCGACGCTGAAAATCATGCACTCAAAAATTAACAATCTGGGTACGCGCGGCGGCGGCGGCGCGCAGAGCAGAAAGCGCAGCCTCGCTGCAATCCAAAACAATGATCCACGTGGTCTACGCTCACACACAAACGTATGCAGCAGCAAAAATCAGCGCTATTACACAGAGCTCAATATCATCAGAACATGAAACAGAAAATACATCAAACGCCCAGTTCAGCAATTTCAAAAGCATCAGACATACATTAAGCAAGCAATCCAGTAATTTCAGCAAGCATAGCATAGATCTTAAGAAGTCTAAGTTGGGAAATTGGGTTTCTCACTAGTTTGGGAATCTAAAATAATCTTAAAGTTGTCTGTTAGTGCCTTACAGAAGTCGTTTGAATGGCCTCGCACGGCCGCACCAAATACTGTAGCGATTTTAAATTCAAAATAAATGTCGAAAATTAATCAAATTAAATTATGACATTTATGCACTCGTTGAAGGGGCACCACCCACCTTTCTGGTGGGAAAAAGGACGAAATAAAGTTCAATTGAGTAATTAAACGTTGGATCAGTCTTACACAGATTTAAATCAGTCTCTCATCTGAGGCCGGAATTCTTCATTCAGGGACTACTTTCTGAAAGACCACTAAGACGACAACTTAGAATTAAATGGACAATTTATTAACAAGCTATATGATAACAAAACGTCAATAAATGATGATCAAATAATGAGCAAATCAAAGCACATCTAATGAATAAACGAAGGAATAGTTTAAGTTAAACCTAAGACTGGAGGTTAATAATAGTGAGTGAATAAGGGGAAATTTAACCTACGTTAACGGAGTTACGAGGGTAAATAAAAGGAATTTGGAGAACTAAACTATAACTTATAAGAGTAAGCTACTGAACGGTTGACGGCATCACCCAGTTCTCATCACAGCAGTTTAGAGGATTTAGCCTACTTTGGACGTCGGTTCTCAGCGGCACCCTTGGAATGGATCAGCTGAAGTTCTGTGGCTACCGGACCGGATACTGAAGGTTCGGCGGGGAGTTCTTCCGCCGTGTCTGGATCTCAGCTTCAGGACCGTGTCAGCGCCGTTAGATACTTCGGATCTCTGGGCCTCTCGGAACCAGGTGGCAAAGCAGCTTGGCAGATGATGCTGGTCGGCGTTCAGGACTTGCTTGGTTGCAGATTAATTCGCGCCAATAACTTAAGAAAATAATTTCGCTGGCCAGCCGATATTATCTTCAGGAGTCACTTTAGCGAACAAAAATAAAAAAACTTAGACTGAGGTTCTCTTATGCGTGCAGCTTGTTACTGAGGCTCTAAAGGACTTGGGAATGCTTTCATCCAAGTTTAGAATAAAAATCTGAGCTTAAGGCACTTAATAAAACGCGGGGAAAAATTGCGAACGATAGACGAAGACAAAAGAAAACACAGAAGAGACAAAAACGGAAGAGACAAAAACTGAAGAGTAAAAAAACAGAAGAGAAGAAAAACTGAAGAGAAGAAAAAACTGAAGACTGAGCAAAGACTCCCGGGCTCTTTTAAACAGTCCCGTGTGGGCGTGAGCCAAGAGGAAAGTTACAGCCAATGCTGTAACCCGATGCAGCACATCGACTGGCAGCGAATTAACTCAACTTGATATTAAAAGCGAGCTAGATCTAATTTACTCACTCACTATGATTAAACTGTTTGTAACATCACATACGATCACATTTCACTTCATTGTTTCTTATGAGCAGACGCATTAAAGCATGACATTGAAAACAGTAAACTTTGATCAGCCGTCTTCTTGACACTAACAGAGGATTAACGACTTTTAAAAGTTAGAGAGGGACAGAAAACCAATTATCTATTCGAACAGAAACACCATCCAGCATAAGAAACACATACGTAATAATATTTGACAACATTATAACCTTGTCAATCAAGCTTCCTAGATGATTAATATATATTTTTGTGTGAGGTAGATAAAACATAGTATGGATACATTCCGAAACTCTTTACTTGAGTCTAAACGAGTTTCACGTTACTACTTCTAAACTACTAGCCTATCTTGGGAATACCATTTACTAAGCTACGAGGTGTATAACAAAAGGAAAGAAATACACGTGATTAGATTCCTGCCATTTGGCTCTGATCAAACCATATTCAGGCATCACCACTAGGAGGAGCTCTTGGTCCATGGAAAACCTGGAATAAATTTGTGAAGTTAACAGTTTGGCTTGTGGACATGTTACAGAATTGGGAAAAAGACCATTTCATTAAGAATGTGGTGTACAGACAGAAAATTCTGGTGAAGTGTCCATTAAACAAGAAGTTAAACCATTTTCAGGCATCCTCTTCCTTCTGCTCTGCAAAGAAAGCCAAGGAATTTATGGCAGGTATCTGGTTTTTCAGATTTGGCGCCAACTGGCCTGTTTTCCCCCCTAGGTCATTGGGTTAATCCTGAAGTGTCAATTCTGATCTTTCCCAACCAGGGTGAGAGACTCCGTGTTTATGGGTCTGTGTGGTTGATAAGCAACTTGTCCTTTTTGGGAAGCGTTAAAGATTCACTATCACCTCCCAAATGGTTGCCTGGGTCGTAAATGGGAACTTGGTGTGCAAACCGTTACTCCCCCATTTCCTGTCCAAACCAGAGCCTGCAGAAAGCAGTTGTCTCATTACAACATCATCATGGTGTATCATGGCGGCTCGTGACTACAGAAGTAATGATGAGTTCACAGGGATGATTAATTAAAATAAGGGGAACTGTCAGTGTCGAGCCTAATGGAGTTTTTCTAGCCTCACCGCCATCTGTGATATTTTCTTTTCAATTTACCAACCCATGATGCCACATAACACCACGGCAGTGATGCATCAGCTCCATGTTTCGTCAAGTTTTTAATGAATATATCTTCAAAATCTTTAGAATTTAATATTCTTTAATATTAAACCCCTGCATTTACCCCACCATTGTCTTATTATTCTCAATTTTTTAAACATACAAACAAACATAAATGTAATCAGACTTCCTCCTGTGAATCAAGCTCAAATATGTGTATAAATATGTAATATGTATGCTGTGTGGGGACACACCTACATTTTTACCTCTGAAGGTTTAATATAAAACGATATAAGAGGCACTGGCATTTGTTTTTTTGAGATGTTATTCCATACAGCACTTTTCCCTCTATAAAACACATGAACTAAACTCTTCATTACTTCTTTTGAATGAAAAACTTCACAGGTATTTACACCCTGACATTTTTGCCCGGCAGCAGGTTAACAGTTTGTATCCTCTTAAACTAATTATTGTCTCATTTCACTTTCATATTACTGACCTGAAAAAACCTGACAGAGTGAACAAGCTCTGACATCGATGAAAATACTGCCAACATGCAAAAAAGACGGGGAAAGTGCCAGAAACCCTTCTGGGTAGTTCTTTCTTTTGTGTATGAATTAATGAGTCCTGAAGTGACCTCTGTAGATCAGAACTTGATGTTCCACAGTCTCTGCATTTGATCACAACATAACAGCTGAAGCACTGTGACTGTTTTTGACTTGATAATGATGCTAGGGCTGGGCGATATGGGAAAAAGTTTATCACGATATATTTTTTTCATATCAGTTGATATCGATATGTATTATGATATTAAAAAAATCACTTGTTAATCTGAAATGTTCCTTGTTACTCTTAAATGAAATTTAACACGTACTTAAAATAACTTGCAGTGCACATTACTCTGCTTCATGTCTGACCTCAAAAAAAAACAACACCTCCACACCACCAACGATTTCATGCCAGTGTTGTCGACGATGGCGTCATCTGTTGAGACTTCATCATCATTTCTGTCAGGGGTAGCACTCATTTTCTTTTTTTCTCACCTACAGTGCTGTCAGCTTCACGTGTTAAAGCGCTGTGGTTGCATGTAGCTGCTGCCTGCTTCTACGCAGACGTTCGCTACTTGGTTCTTATTCAGCACATGATTGGTTCAGTGCAGTATGGACTCAGAGCAACTCCCCTTTATACCGGCTATTTGTATAGTCCACCAAAACATGGTAGAACGTCAACTGTAAAAAAGCGTATTGACCATGTTTTATATTGATATCTTGGGAAATTAATTTTTGATATATATTGTTATTGTTTTATCTCCCAGCCCTAATTGATGCATATTATAGTTTAGATGGATTATCTGGATGACACTTGCATGTTTTAGTAGTTAAAAGTGTTTATGATCAGACAGAAATGATACATAAATCTCATTTATATTTGTTTTGCTTTATGCCACCTCTTTAACAGTCAGTGCCCTGATCTGGCCACTCCTGACAGCAAGATCTGGCTCTGCCCCTTGACCACAAAGATAATACATTAAATATTAGTGTAACTCACTTGAAATTCTGGTTTTGATTTAGTGGGATTTAGAAATCTGGATGTCTAATTGAAATAAAATCTGATTTAATAACAGAATAAAGGTGCAGGACAGTATTTTATGGCAGAAGATTGAAATATTGAATTAAATCCAAATTTCCTCTGGTACTGAAGCACCTCACCTGGTACCTGCCGGTCATGAGTTGGTTCCTGGAGGGGGTACACAGAGGCTGGACATAGTAGTTCTCCAGTCGGACTCCGTTGGCGGACAGTTTGTCCAGGTTTGGTGTTTTCATATCGGGGTTGTGATATCCCACATCATTCCAGCCGAGGTCATCCGCCAACACGAACACGATGTTGGGCTGTTCGGCCGCTGAAACTGCGGGGAAACTGATGAGAAACACGGATATGAAGAACCGGGACACCGTCCGTGTTCGGTCCATCTTCAGTCCTGAAGTCTGATAGAGAAGTTCCTAAAATCAACAAGAAGGTCCGTCAGAGGGTGGAACCGGTAAAAGGAGCGCAAACATCTCTGTACTTAAGGTTTCTAACCGAGACTTAGAGCCACGTCTCCTTAAATATACAAATAAAACGTTAAGTATGTAATACTGAAACAAACAACCGTTAAAACCATAGACTGTATAAAGTATTAAGAAAGTAGTGAGTAGTATATACAGTCTATGGTTAAAACCCACTCAGCGGTCACTTCCGTGTTTGAAAACGCTGCCTCAGCCGCCGCAGCCAATCAGACCACGAGGAAAGCAGCGAGTCACATGAGAGTACGGACGCCCAAACAGGCGAATACGTACATCACAAATATAAAATAAATGAGATAAGATTTAATGATTGTTCTAATGCTTTTGGTTTAAGAGTCCAGTAGAGCCCTTCAGTCTTTGGGAAATTCTCTGTTAAAAGGATCTACAGTTAAAACTAAAACATACAGTGATGCAGCTTTTCAATCTAAGTTTACAGTTTACCCGAACACCTACTCTTAATGTTTTTAAACACAAACTCAAGACTAACCTTTTCATTCTGGCCTTTAGCTTAATTTTGTATCAATAAATTAATTTTGTTTTAGTGTTTTAGCTTTTATCTTTCTCTGGTTTTAATGTCAGAATTTCTTTTAGTATTCTATTCTCTTCTCTTCATGTGTATAAGACTTACTGTATACAATTTTATTAAACTATTTTGGTGCTCTTATTTTAGTATCGCTTTCTTCCTGTTTTCATTTCATTTTTATCTATTATTTCTAGGGCTGAAACGATTACTCGAGTAACTCGAGTAACTCGATTAATAAAATTCCTCGAGGCAAATTATATGCCTCGAGGAATCGTTTAAATCCGGAACCATGTGCAGCGCACGGTGTTTGACACGGACGGTTATTTCTGTTGCGCAGAAGCGTGCTCTTTCCGCTCCTTCCGCTGCCGCGCGTTTGGTTCAATCATGGAGGGAAACGAGGACAGACAGAAGCTGTGTCCGAAATGGCATACTGCCTGCTATCTACTTACCTACTCAAGCAGTAGCTACTGCCTACTGACTACTCAAAGATGATTTGAGTATGCCGCGGCTGCCCGAGCGTTTACACACATACATACTAAATACCCCAGAATGCATTTCGTGCCGGCCGGACGCAGCGCCGGGAAAATTTAAATAGTCCTACCACAAGCTACATAGAACGACTGCATACCGGACAAATTATATAAATTCATTCAATAATAATATTTTTTCTAGCGAGAAAGTAAGTGTTTACATCACGATTATGAGCCCAGTTGTTTGAAATAGTGGCTGTTTGTAAATTTGTCTCGGCGTTTTCGGAGACCGAAGCGTCCACTTGGTCGGTGTTTGCGTCTATTTACCGTAAACACCGGGCAGCAGCAGCTCCCCCTTCACGTTTCCAAATTATTGCGAAGTGTTTTCATAATCAACATCTACACGACACAAACCGGGCGGCAGTGGATGAAAAAAATCACACAAACATCCGTGTATCCATGGTGATAATGCTATACACCACCTGCTAGGCGTGTGATGAGCAGCAGAGGGCTGCAAAATGACCAACACACAACAACATGTAAATAAAAATGTAACACTTTTATATATTGAATAAATGTACATCTGCTTGTCAAATTATGTTAGTATCCAAGAATTATATTATTTCAGCCTATTAATTAAACAAGTAAAATTAGATCCAAAGCCTGGAAATAGTTGTGACTGGTTTAGTGAAAACTGCAAAGATCATTACCATAGCAATTAAAAGACCATCTGCAGACCTTGCCTTCAGTAGTTTCATGTGAACTACATGGTAAAATGTAAAACTTTTGGTTCCTGATTTATGCAGTAAAAATATTCATTTGAAAGACCTGGCCTATTTCAGTTTTGTGTCTTACTGATGGTTTTTAATGAGGCAAACGTGATTCAATGCAAAGTATTACAGTGAGAGCAAAACATTTCTTATCCGATTACTCGATTAATCGACAGATTAATCGATAGAGTACTCGATTACTAAAATAATCGATAGCTGCAGCCCTAATTATTTCATAAATATCATTTTATGTTACTTTGTCTTTACATTTAACCTAACCTCCAGTTTTTCCTCATTTTGAATTTTCAGATGGGGTTTAAAAATCGTTTTAACTGCACCTATACTTTCGCCCCAATTGAAATAACTTTTGATTTTATTCACCTTTAAACATAATTAATACTTGACAGCAAAACGGCAAAGTTATTTTTGATTGTTGAACCTTGAATAAGTCAGCGGAAATGTTTTCAGAAACACATGGAATACAGGACAGCAAGTGCATTGCTTTAATTATCAATGTAAACTGATTTAATCACATATTATCGATACAAAACAGATTTATAAAACAATCTTTATACAACTCAGTGAGCACTTTGTTTCTGTAGGTAACTAGTGTCGATGTTTTTCTTACATTTGTCACAGTCTTAAAGTTCTTGTGATTGTAAACTCTCACACTGTTATTTATTTTTTTGAAATGTCTATAAACACAGAGGGCATTTCTGTTTCAAGAACCGAGCTCCCTTTACATGTAATGCCCAAATGTTGACCTACAAAAACATTAACATCCATTCATGGAATTACAGAAAGTCAATCACTCTTCAAACCGTGTAAGACTTTGTGCTTCAAGAAAAATCTAAATTTCTTTCCCTTTTTCATAAGATGCACTGAGCTCTCTGACGCTGACTCCTTCTTTAACTTCCTCCTCATTAAGAGACGCACAGGAAAAGGAGGCTGTAGAGCCACCAACAGTTCAGAACATGGACCACACACTGTTGTTTTTTCAAAATAAGACTTCAATTCATCCATCAGAGCGAAAACCGTTCTTCATTGGCCGGGCTTCTTTACGCTTTGCTCTTGGCCTTCTTCTGCAGACGGGTCCGTGTGGGCTCGGTGAGAACTAACGGCTCCTGGATGACCATGGCGGGGTATTTCCGCCCCAGCAGCTCGACCTCGACCTTCTGACCCACGGAGCAAAGGTCTAGAGGGAGGTAGGCGAACGCCAGGCTCTGCTGAGAGCTGTAACTGAACGCTCCAGATGTCGTGTTGCCGACAACCTGATAAGGATAGTAAAGTTAAAAGTTAAAACAAAATAACAAAAAATAATAAAGCTGAATTTGATGTCTTAAAAGGGATATTCCGGCACAAAATTAATTTAGGGTCAGACACAATGTAACACTGAGTTAGACACCCCATTGAGAGATGAATGTTGCCGACTGCTTGCTTCTCTAGTTTTACCAACTTTAGTAACGACCGCAGGATAGCAATATACAGCTATCTGAGAAGCCATAAACAAACCTCAACCAAAACGCCACTCTATAGCCACAAATAATGCTCAGAACAGCACCTAACTTCATCAACAGTACATATACAGTCCTCGCCACAGCACTAGCCACCAAACATCTTTTTAACTTTGCCTGATTTCTTTAGCAAAGAGACTAAACACAACTCACCTACTACTCTCTTCCAGCAGCCGCTTGTTTGTAGCGGGACCTTGGGCCAGTCCAATACTTACTGCAGCGGGGTCACAAAGCTCAATGAAGAACACGTATGATCATTTCTTCATTGATATGTAATCAGACCGAGACGCTAAGGCAGAAGAACTACCGCTTCTGAAGTGCCAAATGATTAATATGGTGATTATTACTTCAAGGAAATGATAAAGAAATGATCATAAATGTTCTTCCTTGAGCTGCGTCACCCCGCTGTAGTCCGTAATGAACTGGCCTGAGGTCTCGCTACAAACAAGCGGCTGCTGGAAGAGAGTAGGTGAGTTGTGTTCAGTCTCTTTGCTAAAGAAATCAGGCAAAGTTAAAAAGATGTTTGGTGGCTAGTGCTCTGGCTGGGACCCTATAAGTACTGTTGATGAAGTTAGGTGCTGTTCTGAGCATTATTTGTGGCTATAGAGTGGCGTTTTGGTTGAGGTTTGTTTATGGCTCCTCAGACAGCTGTGTATTGCTATCCTTCGGTCGTTACTAAAGTTGGTATAACTAGAGAAGCAAGCAGTCGGCAACATTCATCTCTCGAGGGGTTGTCTAACTCGGTGTTGTGGTGTGTTTGACCCTAAATTAATTTTACGCCAGAATATCCTTTTAACTATGGCTGATTTACCTTTCCATTGTACCAGACGGTCTCATTGCCTTCGGGGTCGATGTCGTCTGTGTCCAGGGTGATGTAGGAAAGCTTCCTTCTCAGGCCCTTCGCCTTAATCTCCTGAAGAGCTGCTTTGCCGATAAAATCTGCGGGCTGGATGAAGAATAAAGCAAAGACCTGTTCTTTAAAACTCCTTACCTAATTGCTTTAAGCACTTGATTCTGATTGGGCGAATGCATGGCAACAGTAAAAAGCAGTGGTCTGTTATTTCTTGATAGCAGTAACAAATAACAGACTGTTGCTAAGGAAGTGGGTCTAGTTACAGGCTCAGGAAGACTAACTTTGATCAAATAAATGCCCAGAGAAAAGTCAGAGTCTGATATTGGTTTCTAAAAAATAGGACTTTTTAGACCTCAAATTCTAAACTCACATGACTTTTTGATAAGTAATTAGACGTCATTTTATTGCAACCAGCAGCTTTGAGGTTCCCTGGAAATACACATTGCATAAAATAAAGTCACATCTTTGTTGAGGATGAAATAATGAGACCTTTGACGGTTACCTTGTTCATTTTGATGAAATAGTCCAGACCAGCTTCCAGAGGGTTGGTGTCACAGTTCATCTGAAAAAGTAAGATATTCTCATGAGTATTCAGGTCCAACAGGATAATTTCATCCATCACTCCTGCTCCCTGTGGTTTGGCTGTTATGTTAATGACATGTTTGTTTTGAGGTCTTTCTCGTGTGAGTGTTAGCACCTCTGCTCCCCAGCCTCTGAAGCCCTTCTCCAGTCTGAGGGAGTTCATGGCATAGGTCCCGAAATTGTCGATTCCTTCATCTTTTCCAGCCCCCATTATGGCCTGGTACACAGCAGCCATGTTCTTCTGGTCGATGTACAACTCCCAACCCAGCTCACCTGAACACAAACACACATCTCAAGTTTGTAACAACAGGAACTTGGAACCAGTATCGAGGATTTTGCAGAGGTAGTGTCTAGTACCTGTGTAGGAGATCCTGATGGCCCGTACGGGAAGACCTGCCAGCTGGATGGACTTGCAGTGGAGGAATTTGAATCCTGCATCACTCATATCCTCGTCTGTCAGTTTCTGAAGGACGCTGCGAGAGTTCGGTCCTGCGACGCCCAGCACACCGATACCGTCTGTGACATTTGTGATGTCCACATCGTATCCACCGTCTGCAGCCTCGGCCTCAATCCACCTGAGTTCGATGAACAGAGGAAGACTTTTGTTATAACTGCATCCCCAGTTGCATCAGTTTTAATGCAAACAGCGAGCAAACATACATGCAATCAAAAGTTAATTTTTTAAAGGATAAACATAATCACCAAATTTTCACCCTGATTTGTACCCAGGTGTCTGAGGTGTATTCCACCTCCCTGAACGGCCCACTAGAGGCTGCTACACAGCTTGTAATGATTTTGTCCAGAGAGGAGTTACTTTTTAGTGAGTGAGTCGGTCTAATGTGCCGCGTCCTGATTGGAGCAAATGCAGGGGCGTTTTGTTGACAGCTGCTCAGAGGTTTTCGGTTTCTGCCGTATAAAACTGACTGTGAGGGAATTTAATTTCAGCACAGACTGAGTTTAAGCTTCAGCTCAGGTTTGAATGAAAGAGAACTTGAGTATCTTCCTGGAAACAGAGCATCAAAACAGACGATTCTTGGAGTGTAGCTATTCAGAAAATACAACACATTGAGTTTGAGTATCAAGTAATCAGCTGGTTCTTCTATATTGCCTATTTTCACTGTCTGGCTTTAAGGTGTTAGCTCTGTCATGCATATTAAAGAGACTCCTTATGTCCTATTCAAGCAGTCCTATTTTGCTGTAGGGATACTGTGGGATTATTGAAAACTAAAAGAAACTCTCCTGCTTGAAACTCTGCTGCAAAAGCTATTTGAATGCATTGGAAAATAGTTGATTTCTAATAAAAGTAGAAGTTTAAATAAATGAAATCCTGTCAACCAAGTTGATAAGCAGAGGTCTCGCAATGCATTATGGGAAACAAAATCCGGTGACAGATTTAAATTTTGCTCACATATTCATCTTTGAAAACAAAAAATGTCATCCCTGTTTAATAGATGACAGAAGCTGGACCTGCTGCATCCAGACCTGCCATCAAAATGAACAATTTTAATTTTGATTGTATCCTATTTTTTCATATCTTATTTTAACTATATCATATCGCATCATATCATATCTTATTTTATCATACATCAAAGTATCGAATCAAATTGTATATAATCGTATCATAACTTACTGTATCGCATTTCATCGTATCGTACTTTATCGTGTCGTACTTCATTGTATCATATCTTATCGTATCGTACTTTATCTTATCACACTTTATCCTATCCTATTTTATTGTATCATACTTTATTGTATCATATTTTATTGTATCATATCGTAGCATAACATATTTTACCGTATAACACCCAATCGCATCGTCTCGTAACTTACCTTTTTGTATCGTATCATATTTTATCGTATCATACTTTAGCGTGTCCTATTTTATGGTATTGTATTTTATCGTATCGTACTTTATCTTATCAAACAGTACCTTAACATATTTTATCGTATAACATCCAATCGCATTGTCTTGTAACTTTCTGCATTTTACCGTATCGTATTTTATCATATCATACTTGACCATATTGTATTTTATGGTATTGTATTTTATCATATCGTAATTTACAGTATTTTACCATACCGTATTTTATCGCATTGGATTGCATCATAATTTATCATATTTTCTAGAACCATATCCTTCATGTCGTTTTCTATCATGTCATATTTTATCGTATCCTATCGCATCATATCGTATCTTATTGAATTTATAATATCATATTGTACTGTATTGTATCATATTGTTAATTTGGGTATTATATATTGTTTTGTATCATAATAAATTGAATCATACTAATTTGTACTTTAAAGCTGCATTATTTTAATGCCTGTATCATTGTATCGTATTGTTTTGTTTCCTTATCCTCCCATTCAGTTTTATATATCGTTTCACATAATATCAGCGTATCTCACTCATCCAGAAGACTTGTGTTTTTATATATGAAGCATTACGGAAAATATCACCTTTAATCATATCTGGGAAATGAATTCAGAGACTAAAAATAACTGGACAAACATAGACAATTAGGACTCCATATCATGTTTAAATGTCAACCCTGGTTAATGAAGTGATTATCATCTTGTGTTGAGATCAAGTTTTACCTGAGGTCATGACGCTCCGACCCGGAGCCTGTGATGAGCAGGAACCCTCCTGGAGACAGCTGGGTGATGGTGACTTCAGCGAAGACTCTCCCACTGGGCGTCAACATGTGGCTGATGTTAGTCAGACCCACCTGAACACACAAAGAGGGAGACAGTTAGTGAAGCCCTGTGATAAGGAGGTCTACTCTGGTTTTTCCGTGATGGATAATCAACCATTGTGCACAAAATTACAGGAACAACAGGCGAGAAGTTTATAAAGACGTGTGCGTGAGCTCTACCTTTGGCATGGTGTTGGCAAACAGGCGGTCCAGCAGCTTGTGTGAGTCTCTCCCCTTCACTATAAACTTGCCAAAAGGTGTCAAGTCGATCACTCCCACCTTCTCCATCACTAGTTTGCACTCTCTGCCAACCGGTGCAAACCAGTTGGTGCGTCTGAAACTGGGCCTGAACACAACACAAAAACAATGGACTCTTTATATCTTAGTCTGATGTGTTAATTGGTACAAACCTTACCAACACCAATTTCTAACACTTCTTTTTATTGGTGGTATTGTATAACGCAGAACCGATGTGAAGGTACAATGGAAGGATATTGTTTAAAGTGATGGAGTAAGCTGCTTCTTGTTGCCTGGAAAGTGTCGCTCTTGATCTGCGTGCTGCTTCTACATGCTAATATCTATAAATCTAACAATCGTTTGTATTGTAAGATTTTAGCTTTCTTGCCCAGGGACCGCAGACTTTATGCAGCACCTTAAGACATGATGAGCCCAATGTAAAAGACTTGATATACTGTCATTTAGGATGGGAAAACATACTTTTATTTCAGGTGTCGTTGAGGGATAAATCAATTGCTCGAGTACCTTGATTACAAAATATGATTGAGGAATTTTCTCTGCCTTGAGTACTGGTTTATAAAGTCAAATCGTCACTGTTTCGCACTGATTATTTTCAAGGTGACAACGTGTTTGCGTCACCAAGGTAGAAGGAGGTGTAAGCGCGGTTTGCGATATTTTTTTTGTAGGATGGTAGGGGAAGGTCCCGCCTCCTTTGCCTCTGATTGGCTAGAAAAGCTGGAAACATCATCACACACTCAAGCCGAGTGCAGGCTGTCGACTCTGTACATCAAACAGAACATTACAGAACATTATCGCAATTCTGAATCTCCTAACCCTAACCAGACAGACAATGACGTTTCACAGCCATAAGGAATAACCAATCGGAGCCCAGCACTTCTAGCCAATCAGAGGCTAAGAAAGCGGGACCTTCCCCTACCATCCTATGAAAAAAAATATCGCTCGCAGTTTTGGTATCGCGGAGCAGAAAAAATGAATGATGAGAGGGGCTTTTCTTCTGCAGCGCTCCAGTCGCTCATTAGCACTTCGCCTCTGAGTCATGGGCGGAGACAGTGCTGCTCTGCACACTCCACTTCATGCTAGCTTGTAGCCTTACGTTGCTGGTTTAGTAGCAGAAGCAGGTAACATAGGAGCTATTCAGCTCTCTGACATTTTGGGGACATGATGAAAGTTTATATCATAATTAGCTTTCTTTCTTACGAGCATCGCAATCTGCTAACACACACGCTTGTTTCACAGTTCTTGTTTCTGTTATTGTTATTACGTTAAATGTCTTATTTTCTCTTGTATATTAATAATTGCACTTTAACAATTAAAAAATTAAGTCTTATCAGATTACTGGATTAATCGATGGATTATTCGGTAGAGTACTCGATTACTAAAATATTCAATAGTTGCAGCCCTAGTGTTGTTAACATTGTTCAACAGCAGAGGCTGAAGGCAGAAGTGTCTGCAGATACTTTTAACTGACTTCATGAGCGCAGGCAATGACAGATACAGATCATTTCAAAACACCATCAATGAGCTGATTCATCGGTTGTTTTCAAGTCAAAACCACATATGTAGGCCACATCTTTAGTAGAGGATCAGGGTTCATCATCTGGAAACCATGAATGTCAAAACACATTATGAATCATTATTGTGTGTCGGTGCATCCAACAGGTCCTGAAAAAAGTCACCATCCCAGTATCTGGTGCTGTGCCGGCATTAAGCCTAAAAATGTAACCTCAGTTTAAGAAGAATGAGGAAAAACAGCTGCACAGTAAGATCATCGCTGTCCAAGCTGTTCAAGAATAAACCTCTGATTTCACAGATTTGAGTAATGCATGTATGCAAACACTGACGGACTCAACACTTGCTGGATTGTCTCATAAATTCTGTGACTTTGTGGTTTTTACGGTGTGTATCCAGTGACTTCAAATCCTGCACATGGCCCAGTACGGTCTTTGATAGCTATCTGCATGTGTTGTCAGCAGCTGTTGGGTTCTTTCCATGTGGTGTCTCAGGATCTAAATGGCTCTCTTGTGCTGCTGCTTGAAGTTACAGGTCCTGTGAAATGATCTGTGGTGAGTTTGTCTTTGCTCTGAGCTGAGAGGCCTGGCAGGGAGCTTTGTATGAGAACACTTGTTTGTCTTCGGCTGGAATCATCCCATTTTTACCCGGGAACACTCTGACCTCCAGGATTTATTTTGACATCCTTGCACAACAACTAGACGCATTTCCCTGTATGCATTGGTATGTGCTGGCTGAGCCTTAACTCTGTCTCCCTTACGACGCCATAATGAGGGGTCATCATATATAATGGATGCGGCACGGCAAGTCGGATGACGGCAACAGCAGGTTTGCAATTAAACTGAAGACAGTAACAAAACGAAGGCTACGAGAGGAGTGAGGACGGACTTGGTTTGAGTGTTTACTTCCTCACGCCTGACACAGCTCATTGTAATATAGACAAATTAAAGTGACAGTCAGTACATTTACATGACACTCCTGAATTATTGCCTTCCTCCGATTAAGACCAGACAACTGAAGTGCATGTAAACACCTTAGTCCGACTATAATCGGACTTTGAGAACTCTGATTGGAGTCGGAGAACTGTGACTAAGACACCCAGATAATGTGATTGGAATTGGAACGACACGGAGAGTGCCATTATGCTTTCCGTCCTGACAGAAATGGACATTTTAAAGTATATGGATGGTCGCAAAACGAGGGAATGAGACATCTTTAAAAAAGGTCCGGAAACAGTGCCACTGGAAAGACCTATACTGCCCCCTAGTTTTGGGGAGGAGGACATGTTCACGTCAATAATTCAATTTTCGCACTTAGTGATGTTTATGAAAAGCTAAATGGACGCCTTACTTGTATCCGGTGTCATCTCCGGGTTTGTAGAACCAGTGAGGCTGTTCCCAGCCGGCGTGGAAGCCCATGGAGCATTTGTCCTTCAGTAGTTCGTAAACGCCGCTTGTTCGGCTGGTTGGTCGACCGCAAAATCGCTCTTCCTTGGGGTATCCGACTGGAAAGAATATGTAGAGTTTAGACTTTGAGAGAAGAGAGGAGGCCTTTGTCCGATCAGAGTTTGAGTTTTCCTTACCCACGTTGTTGAAGCCGTAGGATTCTCGAGCCTTGGCGCACATGTAAGGTATGTCTGACCATGTGCCGTATCGGTTGGGGTCGCACTCCACCAGGTCGTAAGGAGGTTCCCCGTTCATGATCCAGTCGCTCAGGAACTTGCCCATACCCCCAGCGTGGATGACTCCATATCTGAGGACAAATCAGGTTTTGAGTGTTAAAATCAGCCCAGGGCTCGACAGTACGACCATTTCACTCACATTTGCAACTAAAAATAGATGTGTGCCAATCGTAAAATGTATTTAGGGGCACATGTGCGTATAAAAACAATTAACCAAGGCAACAAATGTTTTTTCATGTAAATATGGCGGTGAAGTTAGCTTTAGGTTAGATATTCGATGGACATTCACTGCGGATCTACCGCTGTCTTCTCACTCTCTATAACCGGGAATAGCAACAGCAGCGCAGTTAAATCTACTCAGCATCTTCGCTGTCAACGTCGGGTGTTAAATAAGGGACCATCAATAAATTACCAGTTGATGTTCTCAGAAAAGGCTGTTCTCCTTCAATAACTTCCATGTCACGTGACCAATTGACCGAAAATTGATTTTATATAATAGTACTTATGTCAACCAATATGACACACCTCTTTATTTCGCTAATTTGTCCTCATAGGATTTTTGTGTTAAATTTGTACTTACTTTTTGTGCAAATTTTGAACATTTTCTTCAATAGCTTCAATGTCGTGACCAAAAGGTTTAAAATTGATTTCAAATAATAGTACTTATGTCGACGAATAAAACAAACATTATTTAATCAGTTTTCATTGTGCCCCTAAAGTTCTTTGCGTGCTCTTCAATTTTTCAACTCAAGAGCACATGTGGTCCTTGTGAAAAAAGTTAGTATCAAGCCCTGCAGCCCTTAAAAAATGAGAGATAAAGCTCTGCGGGGCAAACACGTACCCAAAGCCAATGGCACACCAGTAGTTCCTGACTCCTTGGTGTGGTCCAACCATGGGCAGCAGGTCAGGGGTGTATGTGATTGGTCCAGACACAATGTTGATGATGTCAGCGTTCTTCAGCACAGGGATCATCTCCATCGCCATCTCTACGTGCTCCATGATCCTGTCGAGGTCTGACTCAAACAGCTCCTTACCAAAACCTGCAGCAGTCAGAGGAAGAAGGAGAGGCTCTTGATCTCACCAAAACTGGAATGAAGGAAATTTCAATGTCAAAGTTTTTCACTCGCTCAGAAGGACAGACCTGGAGGTACCCCCTCCCTGACCCAGGAGTCTTGCAGCACCATCTTCTCCATCTTCTCATACGGGCCGAACAGCAGACCATCTCTCTCCTGGCGCAGGTAGTACGACCCCTCCAGGTCTCTGATGACGGCCAGCTCCTTCTTCAGAGCCTTCACCTCCGGGACGGTCGCCGTCACCACGTACTGGTGATGCACTGGGATGGTGGGGTGGTCGAACCCGATCATCTTACCCACTTCTCGAGCCCAGAACCCTTAAAAAAAACAACAGATGGCATCAGGTACTGTGAAATATTCACATTTATGTTTGTCAAATGACCACTTTAGGTGATTCTTGCACGTTTTGGACCGTTCCTCATGTCCGTCCTAACTCCACTGCTCCCGTCTTTCGGCATATTTGGCTGTTACAGTCTGTTCTCCATCACCTCCATGTTTTATTGTGCCTGTAATACAGTTTATGTCTCCTGGTGGGCACATGAGGTTTGATGAATGATTTTGTTTGTAAGTGAGAAGTTACTCCCCCTGCAACGCCCCTCTTCCACCGTTTGGTAGGAGCAGTGAATCACTTTTTCCTTGCAGACAGAATGTGCTGGATGTGGCGTTTTTCTACCTGGTGTTCGATACAGGACAGTCTGTACCGACTGAGCCGCAGCCGCCACGAGTCTGACTGACCATGAGGGTTAATATTATGAGATATACAGGGCTAAAAGAGGGAGAATGACAAGGGCAAAAAACGTCTTATTTCTCTGGAGGTTTTAAAGATTATTTAAGGCAGAGCATATAAACCAATCCTGTGATTTTAAGAGTAAAATTTAAAAACATGGTCTCTCAGATTAACATGTGCAAACATGCAGAAATAAGCACCAACACTAACAGCTGCAAAAATGGACACTCTGTACCCTGAAAGAGGGGAAAGTACATGAAACGATGTGGACAAACGTTTGCATTGAGGAAAACTGCATTGATGATTTATAGTCAGCCGCGAAGAAACCAGAACAATTTATTCATATCAAGTGGACATCTGCAAACGCCACAAGGATATCATGTTCTGATTATGAGTAGAAAAAAAAAAGACGCTTTTACAGTTTAATTCGTACGGTCACGTTAAAAGTTGACAGAGTTCTTGTACTTGATGTTCACTCCATCAGCTCAAACCGGTAACGTCACCCTCCGTCTCACTGCCCACAGCCACACCGTCATGCGACACCTGGCGCATCTGTGAGAACACAGGATAATATTTGGATTTATAGCAACATTGCGCCTGAGGGATGTACAGTAATATACGTTATGTAACAGCAGACATCTTTCACTGTATGGCTCCTCGGAGGTTTCTCTCCCACCGATGCTGCTGCTGCTGCGCTGTGTTTCCACGTATTAAAGCGCTGACGTCAGGGAGATGTAAAGATCAGATGTGAAAAACACAAAACTAGAACCTCGATAAAAATGTCTTTTCTGTCTTTCTTTCTTTCTTTCTCTCTCTCTTTCTTTCTCTGTTTCTTCCTATTTGTTTTTGTCTTTTTTCTTTCTTTTTCTTCCTTTTTCCTTTATCTTTTCTGTTTGTTTGTTTCTTTTTTCTTTCTTCTTTGCTTTTTCTTTTACTTTCAATTGTTTTTCTATCTTTATTTCTTTCTTTTCCTTTTTCTCTCTTTATTCCTCTTCCTTTCTCTCTTTTCTTTCTTTTTCTTTCTTTTTTGTTTGTTTGTTTGTTTCTTCTTCTTTTTTCTGTCTTTCTTTTCCTTTTATTTCTTTTTCTTTCATTCTTTCTGTTTTCTCTTTCTTTCTCTCCTTTTTTTCCTTTTTCCTTTTTTCTCTTACTTTCTTTGTTTCTTACTCTTTCCTTCTGTCTTTTTTCTTTCTTTTTATTCCTTTTTTTGTTTTTCCTCCTTTCTTTATTTCTTTTCCTTTTTCTCTCCTCCTTTGTTTCTTCCTCTTTTTTTCCCTTTTTTCTTTCTTTTTCTGTTGTTTTTCCTTTTTCTTTCTTTCTCTTATTTCCTTTCTTTCTTTTTTCCTTTTACTTCTTTTTCTTTCTTTCCCTTTTCTTACTTTTTCCTTTCTCTTTCTTTTTTATTTCTTCTTTATTTCTTTCTCTTTTCTTTTTTCATTTTTTCTCTTACTTTCTTTGTTTCTTACTATTTCTTTCTGTCTTCTTTCTTTCTTTCTTTCTTTCTTTCTTTCTTTCTTTCTTTCTTTCTTTCTCCAATAATTAAGAGTCCACATTACTTCACTATCACACAAGGCTTCATACATTTTTGGCTCTTGGTGATTTTAGCTAACTTTAAACTATAAACTATAAATCAGCGATCAAAGTTCTGTTTCCAGTTCCCTGATAAAGGAATGTCAACCTTCAGCCTGTTTTAGCTCTGTTTTTGGTCTCCACCAGCTCCCACTGACAGAAAATACCCACCTCATTAGCTTCTAAACACTCCTCTATGTTCTTCATTAAAAATAGGCTGCTGCTGACTAAAGTAGGGTGAAGACAGTAGTGAGTGTCACAAAACACATAATCTATAAGTAGGTCGTGAACTTTACAAAGATCAATGCGGGACTTTTGCCAACTCCTCTGCTGTGACCTGAAACGTAAGGCCAGAGGCGGCTGGAGACCTGTTGATCTCCCTGCTATCTCCAACCATGTGTTGCAAGACCGACTCTCATAAACACCGCTGCAACAATTAAACCTACATTCATATAAATCCCAACCTTCAGCTGTTGTAGTTTGAGTGTTAATGTGTGAAACTGCGTGCAAGTTTGCAGCTTATTAACTTTGCAAAGTCTATTTTTATTCTGCATGTGCACCATATGTGAACTATTTCCACAGTGAGGAGGAGGAGGAGGAGGAGGGTGGGGGTGCATGCACACAACATCCAGATAAGATTCCAGCCAGTTTAGACAGGAGCTGGGCAGTACAGAGAAACATGTTTTCCCTAATGTCTGGATAAAGGGGCAATTCACTGAGTTACCCAAGGGTGGTGGTGACTGGAGTCAGCAAGTTCACAGAAATAACCACTTCTGAAGTCAATCCTCTATTTCCTCTGGACATAAAGGGCAACTGATTATTTAAAACGAAGGCAACAGCTAGAAGATAGAGAAATCCAAAAAACATGCAGACACGAGGAAGCAGATCGACTCTGCAAAACTGTGATTGTAACCGCAGTAACGTGAGGCAGGAAACTCAGGGTTTAAAAAATATGTTAAACATCCTTTAGGCTGCAAAAATGTTTCCAAACTATCCCTTTCCTCTTCGAGTCTTAAAGCTCATCTCTTAAAACTGATCCTCTGAGGGTTACATTCCTACAAACATGACCTCTGACCTTGATTTAGGGTGCCTTTGCACAGAGGGGGTGTTATTTATTAAAAAAGGGGGCTGGTTCGAGTTTTAACAATGAAAGAATGGACTTGGTGAAAACGAGAACTTGGATTGACACAAAAGAAGTGGTGAAGGCTCAGGAAGAGGTTTGTGGGGGTGGCGGTGAAGAATGGGAGAGATGAAGTATGCGAAAGAAAAAAAAGAGCAGAGAGAAAGTTTAACTATAGATAGCTGGAGTTATGTAAGCCCAGCACCACAGTCTCTTCAGCATAATGAGTTTAAGGTACAATTTGGGCACAATACGTTTAAAAAAAGCTGAGGTTGCAGAATCAAAAATTAGATGCAATCTCAACAGGGATATTTCTGCAGCCCATGTAGAAGCTGCAAACGTAACTTACAATAAAGGGGGTTTACTTGCAGCAAAAAAGTTTAAAAGTTGTATTACTGTACGAAATGATTCATGCAAAGACGCCTTTTAGCCTATATAAACAAAAACCTGCAAAAAGCCGAAGAGAAGACTGTGTCAGGAGGTGTGCAGGCGCTGCTGCTTGAAGATTGGATGAAATGCGAACTGCTGCCCTGTTTGGATTGGCTGCAGGACACAGAGAAGGCAAAGAGCCAACATGACCCATGACAATACTGGCCTGAACCGGACTGCAGAGTGTGCAAATTTAAGAGGAAAATGCAGAGCCGGAGGATGTGAATGAGGCTCTGGAACATTTGTTCAATAAAGATTTTAAAGATACTTTCCACAGAGCATTGCTTTCAGGCGTGCTCGAGCATTTTAGCAGACCTTTCTGTGCTGCCACGACTTTCACAGCATTATTTCTGAAATGCATTTTTGCGACTTCTTGATGCAATTGACTTTAAAGCTGCACAGAAGTTTCCTCTAAAACTACAAAGAAAATATGACTAAAGAATTATGAGCATGACCCACAAATTGCTGCATGTTACACAACATCGTCCACAGAGGGGAGACTGAGAAGAGACCACTGCAAATTCCTGAACCTCTGCCAACTAAAAAAAGCAGAAGCAGCAGGGATGAAAGGGGTGTCAGCCAACGAAATCCTCCCAGAACTGGTATGACCCAGTCGGAGTTTAAAACTCACTTTCTTTCAAACGGGTTGTTAGTCTGTGTGTGCAAAGGTCTTCTGCTGCGGTGTCCACTGATAACAGGACTTTTGGAACAATGACCCGAGGATGTCTGCTTTTTGTCTTCAACCAGCGAAAATTATGTGGAGTACTGCAAAAAACTACAGTGCAGGTTCTGTATTTAATAAAAATAAATTTAAAAAAGAACTGCAAAAAAATGTTCCCTGTCATAGAAGTTCGGCATCAAAATATGACTGAAGTCAAAGTTGGATAAGAGGGATTTTCTTGTAGTTAAATTGGAACCAAAATCTCTAAATGATGTCTTACTTGATCAGTTATTGTAAAGTTTGTGGAGATAAATATCTTAAATGTGACACAGAGCTTGTTTTTGTGAAGGCACAAGCATGAAATACTTCTGTGTGAGTTAATTGTGAAAAATATTAAATCTGTCAAATAGTTGTAATATTCTCACACTTTGATACCTTTTTATGGCTTCCAAGAAGTGATTAGTGTCCTGTACACAGGTGGATCCAATAAACTTGTATAAGATAGAGAGGTATTTTTGTGTTTTCTATTTTTACCCAGTAGATGGCGCTCAGACAAGAAAGTGACTGCTTATTTTTACAAAGCATGCTGGGTACAGATGAAGTCAGAGGAGGAGGTTATAATCATGCATTTAACTCCAACTGTGTACAATACAGCAAATAAACCTTGAGGAGTGCTGGTTCGCGCAAAAAAGGACGCCTCAAGAAGCCTGGAGTGGCAATTTCCCACTCTTTTTTTTTAAATCACGTCCTAAAACTCATTTTTATTCCTTGGCTTTCAGTTCAGCATGAGAGTTGTGTGATCTCTGTCCTTTTATGTCTTTTATGGTCCTTTTATCACTTTTACTTTTTTACGCTTTTGTAGTTTTTTTTTTTTTTTTTTAATTTTATTTTAAATGTTTTTTTTACCTGGTTTTACTTATTTCCTCTTGATGTTTTCTGTAGTGTTTGTTCTTTTCATTTTACTGTGCAGCATTTTTTTTTAAAATGTGCTATATAAATAAAGCAGATTGGATTGGATTGGAATTTAAGACCACAAGCGACAGAGAAGGTGGGTGGCGTAAGTCTAGATAAACTGGGTACTGAGTCTATACTTCACAGCTATTAGTGTTAGAATAAAGAAAGGAGCTACACAGTTGCACAAAAACTGCACATTGCAGACTTTGCTGGTACTGGTGCAACTCTGACATTATGGTAGTTGGTTGAAGAAACAACAACAGGATCTTCAATGTGAGCGTGTATTTATGATGACAATGTTAATGTGCAGACCTGTTGCGTTGACGATGCGATTTGCTCTGATGGTTCCATGAGGCGTCTGGACGTCCCACTTTCCATCAGGGGTTGGGTTGAGACTGGTGACAGGGGCTGGGTTGTAAATTTGAGCTCCGTACATACGAGCACCAGCTGCCAGAGCCATGGTCAGAGAGTAAGGGTCAATGTGGCCGTCTCCTGGGGTGTACAGACCTGCTAACACCTGAAAACAGATTTCAGATTTCTTATTTACCAACAAACAAAACAATATCTTTGACATAAAGAAACATGATATGACTTCGACCAACCATCTAATTCAGGCAACACATTCATAAATCCATTATTTTTCGGTTTATACACGATTAGCAGATTAAGTCCAATCTGGAAAGTGTTCTACCTCTCAGGGTTATGAGCGCCTGAACACATCTGTCCTGTTTTTGGGGATCATCCTATCAGGTAAGGACAAGTTTGAAGGCAAAGGGTAGTTTTTACTTTATGATGCGCAAGTACAAGGGCCCTTAAAGTATCTTCTGGGGATCATGACTATTTGTGGTAAAATTTCTAACAACTGGCAAAACGTCCCAAAGCTTTGGGAGGTTTTGTTGGTGAAAAGTTAGATCCTGAAGACAATACAAGAGCTACAAACTCCTGATAAGAAAATTTTCTTCTTGGACCTGGAAGTACTTTTTTTTGTGTATTTATAGTTTTGACCCAGAGGACTAAGACAGCAAAAAGGCCCAGATCAGATAACTGAATGGGGAAATGCTCTTCCTCTGAGGAGCATGAATGCCTGACTCTGCAAGCATTTTTCCAGAGACTGTCCTCTTCGATCAGGCAAATCTCGGTCCTGGGGGGTAATTTCTACCTTGTTGTTATGCTGTATAAAAGGATTTTGAAGAATATTCTGGGGACTAATTTTTGTGACGAAGGATCATTTTTGCCTCATGGGTGAAGTATCCTCTAAGTACTATGAATATTTCTGATCAAGTTCCTCTAAATCTGTTACTTTTTTAAATTTTTAGGAGATTTTTGTGCGAAAAAGAGAAAGATGCAAAAGAAGACAAAAAGCCCAAATGGCATAATGCTCTTCTTCTGAGGAGCATGAATTCCTAAATTTGGCAGTACTGGTTACGAAAACTGGTCCATTATATTAAGTTTTGGTAGTACAGGGTAGTTTGCACCCTGTGGTCGCACTACATAAAAGGGTTTGTTAAGTATCTTCTTGGAACCATGAATATACATGAAAACAATCTGAAGAAAGCTGAAACTTTTGGTGAGATTTCCGTTTTGTCTCCGCGGTTCGTACAGACCTTATTGACATCCAGCAGAGGGAAGAGTTCATGAACTTTCTCTGGTCCAATGAGGTACTGCGGCGTCACGTGCCAGTGTGTGCGGGTCATCTGGTACTTCATCTCATCCACCCTGGCTGCAGTTGCAGCAATACGGACGCTACCAGGTGTATGAAATCCCACTGCCTTTGACACACATAAACACACACAAAGATAAGAAATAAAACTCAAACACATGTAAGTTAGAAAAGATGAGCCAGCCGCCTCACCTGTCCAGTTTCAGCCTCGAGAGTCTCGTATAATTTAATACTGTCATAGTGGACTTTCTTCAGGTTGATGCCGGGATGGTAATATGTCGTCAAACCAGCCTGAAAAACACAGAACAAGTGACCGTGAGGTTAATAAATTCAGACACTCACACACTTAAATCTGCTCTAAAGTGATCAGTCAGTTTGATTATTATGGATCCAAATGGTCTTAGTTTGTGAGGTGACCTTTTCCTGTGCTCAAAGGTAATGACGGACGCAAGACAGAATGAGATTTTTGTCAGAAAACATCAGCTAAGCATGTACAGGACAAGACAAGCACAGAGAGAAGAAGTAATACTTTGTCACAGGGGGCGCCAAAATCAACATGAAGGAAAAAAGTTCCACACAGGAGCTTTAAATGCCTTTTTTAATCAAATATATTTTACTCTAAAAGCTGTATTTAAGTGGGAAGTGGGAAATTGCAACAAACAGCATTGGCAGTGGTAACCTTTAAAGGTGATAGTGGGATTTGTAAGAAATCAATTCCTTATTTACACATACAACAGTTACAGAGAAACACTAGGAAAACTACAGAGAAGTTTCAGAGAAACTTCAGCTTTGTTTACTTTCTCCTTGTGAATGTGGATCCAATATAAAATCTCCTCTTGGCCCTTTTTTTTCACCCCAGCTCCTCTGACAAGCATCTCTTTATTTGTAAGCTCCGCTATGAACACCAGTTAGGATGCAAGCATGTTTTTCCTTTAAAAAATCTACCTTTAAAGCTCCTGTGAGGAGTATTTGATGGGTTACGATACAGACTGATATGTCTTTTTATTGCATTAAATCAAACAAGATCATTAAGAAAAAGATTTTACATTTCTGAATGGTAATTTTGAGGGGGTAGGTACCATCATTTAGTCAATGCAAATGCTCAGAGTAGGTGATAAATTTCACTGTAAAAATACAGAAGGGTGAGATTATTTGTCAATAACACCACTTTCAAAAGGACTTGACAAAATCAGCAACAATAAAGGTGCTACAACTTTGCCTCCAGAGGGCGCCACAACCAACAGAGTTTAATAGTTCCTCACAGGAGCTTTTAAGTCTATTGCAAGTAGCAAGAGCGTACTAAAACATGATGGTTGCTGGGCTCAAATGTGCTTAAAAGGCAAAAAGCGCAGAGGTTGGTGGTAATCCTTTACTGGTTCGACATAGATAAAGATGCTTTGATTTGCTAAATGACATCATGACGTTTTAGCAGCTTGGATTAAGCCCCTATGTCAAACTTTTGGTTTGAGTTGGTTTTAGCACCCCCTCTGGTCAAAGCAGTTTTTACATATCTCTTTCTTGACAAATTTTCACATCCTGCCAACTTTTGACCAATCCAATCCAATTTGCTTATATAGCTCATTTTAAAAAACATTCAGGTCTACCAAAGTGCTGCACAATAAAATTAAAAGAACAGACAATGCTGAAAACAGGACCATAAAAGACATAAAAGGACAGAGATCACACAACTCTAATGCTGAGCTAAAAGCCAAGGAATGAAAATGACTTTTAAGACATGATTTAAAAGTACAAAGAGTGGGGGATGTTTTAATCTCAAGTGGCAATTTGTTCCACAATTTGGGCGCCACAGCCGAAAAAGCTCGGTCGCCACAGGTTTTTTAAACGAGTTTTTGGCACCACGAGTTTGAGCTTTTGACAGTCAAATATTTTATTTATTATGAACATTTCATGTGGAAACAGTAAAAACAGGACTAGTTCTTTAGCTTCTCAGCTAACACCTACCCCCCAGCACCAGTTTTAGTCACAAAAAATTAGGATGAAAAGTTCTTAAATCTCGTCACTGATTGTTTTGTTTGTTTTGAGTAGGCATCAGTTTGAATTTTTGTCTTTTACATAAATGTCAAAATACTCCTTACAAGAGCTTTAATGAGGCACGACATTATAAGTATGATATCAAAATGTTAATTACTGGTATCAGCAGAAATGAAAAAAATATATTTATATAATTCTCAGTCAAAAACATGAAATATTTATTATGTATAAGGTTCATATCATGTCTGATATCCATTCTCATGCATAGCTTAGATAGCTTAAATATGACACTGCCACATTTCCCAACACTGATCTCATCAACAGCAAAACACTCTGAGTAAAAAACTCCTCGATTATCTTTACTCTTGTTTTATGTTATTTAGCAACAAAAATATGGGAGTGCTGAGTTTCTGTGGTCTCCTATCATGTGTGGGATTTCTTCCAGGTGCTTCATTTTCCAACACATGTGCACAGTCCACCCTACCTCTCACCAAATGCATGCTGGGATAGGGAGCAGCCCCTCCTTTCCAGATGAAGACAGTAACCGAGTAAGAGTAGGGCCCCCCTCTGCCATGTCAAACATGTATTTATAGAGTAACAGTGAGGCGCTTGTGTGTGAATGAGTGAAGGGAAAGTGGGTCAAGACCTCAGATGCCTTTCAACTTATACGGTAACAGCCGCCCCCGACGCATAGACGAAGAAAAACTACGACTGTATGAGCCTCAGCTAAATGAGGCTGTCGAGGAAAAAACACCCTTGAATTAACCGACCTGTGAGCTTGATTGGATTATTTTTCACCAATTTTATCATCTTTTTTTAATTTAAAGTGTTATACAACCAAGAAAATAAACTTTTAAATAAGCAAAATCAATATTTGTGCTTTTTTTTTATCCTCAAAGTGTTATAACTAACAAGACATTGAGGTAGCAGGGAATACATAGAGTTATTGTGCTATAAATGATTATTGAATAGATAGCTGAAACTGCTAAATATTCACCTAAATCAGCCTTTAAACTGGAAGTTTTGGCTGCTTTTCCTTATCTTTAGTGACATTCAGCAAAATGTTGCTTTGACCTGAATAAACTTGGATCTTGGACCATCGCTTGGACAAAACAAACAATCTGGTGACATAACACCTCTGGCCTTGACATCCAATAATCATACTGAAAATCTACAAATCACAGTATGTTTCACCTGTTTTTAAAGGCATATGGTGTGTTAAAGTGTAGTGAAAAGAGAAAGACCCTTTGGACCCATATTTAAAATAAAAGAGGCACTTCTTGGACCTACAGCGTGCCAGGTGGATCCAGCTGTCAGCTCTGACTTCTCCAGCAGCACCACATCCTTCATACCAGCTTTAGCCAGGTGATAGGCCAAGCTGACTCCAACACATCCACCTCCGATGATGACCGTCTCTGCAGTGTCCTTCCATCTTTTGCCCAAAACTGTGGATGCATCACTGTAGGAGAGCAGAACAGGGAGAGAAGAGGCTGCAGGTGAACAATCACAGCATTTACATGCAGGTGTGCACCTCTGCAACCTGTTTACAACGTGCAACAGCTTAAAAATGTCTGCCACTATAGATGTCTCTGTGTTGACCATGTTATGCAAAGTCAATTTAGTTGCAAAAGGTGTACATACAGTGGCTGAGAACCGCCACTGCTGCAAATAAAAAAAAATGCAAAAAAAGAAGCCACAGCCGAAGTTACCGATGCAAAAAAAACAAACAAATCCAAAGTCTGCTGCAAATAAAAAAGAAACGGTGCAGATATTTAAAAAAAGCCACAAGTTAACAATACGAAAAAAAAAGTGGAGATGCAAAAAAAAGTTACTTACTGTGAAAATAAAAGGATGCAAACAGAAAAAGCCACAACAGTAGTGAGCTGCCGGGGACCAATAGTGATGGAGCACCATTTCGACTCAGGCGCAACATGGTCTAACCAAATGACACATTAAAAAGTTTACAAAGCGAAATTAAACAATAACATTTCCACTAACTTATTTGCTCGTCTTCTCGCCTTCGTTTTATGTGCCTAGATCGTAAAACACCGGTGCAACATCATTATTGGTCCCCGGCAGCTCACTTCCGTTGTGGCTTTTTTTATTTGCATCATTTTATTTTTGCAGTAAGAATTCTTTTTTTGCATCACCACTTTTTTGCGTCATTAATTTCCGTTGTGGCTTTTTTAATTTGCATCCTTTTATTTTTGCATTAGAATTTTTTTTTTGCATCACCTTTTTTTTTGCATCATTAACTTCCTTAGTTTTTTTTTATCTGCACTGTTTCTTTTTTATTTGCAGTGGGCTTTGGTTTCTTTTTTTGCATCAGTAACTTTCGTAACAGTTCCTTTTTTTTTTTACAATCTTTTTTTTTTGCAGCAGTGGTGGTTCTCGGCCACCGTGGTTTTTCAATGCACATAAAAAAAGCTCTGATGTACAACAAAGTTGATTCAACGTCCAAAATTAATAATTCTACAAGTCATGTACATGTTTTCATCACCACTTTTTTTTGTGTGTCAGTAACTTCCGCTGGGCCTTTTTTAAAATGTGCAACGTTTCTTTTTTTATTTGCAGTGGGCTTCAGTTTCTTTTTTTCATTGGTAACCTCCTTTGTAGCTTCTTTTTATTTTTTATTTTTTGCATTCTTTTTTATTTGCAGCAGTGGCGGTTCTCGGCCACCGTAGTACACAAACATCTATTTGCATGTAAGTGAAAGTTTAAAGCGAATTAAAAGCAATTGAAATGCTGTTTTACACGATTATGCGTCAAATCCAAAGCGTGTTTAACAAAGAGTCAATCTAGCAGGAGTGTAAATTTGAAGCAGATGCAGCTTTCTCACCCTTCCTCAGCTTGTTTTCTTGAGGTACAGCTGATGGTCCTCAAAGGAACTCCAGCAACTCCTCGACACGCGGTCAGATCTCTCCGCAAATTTCTGTGGAGAAGTTTTAATATCCGCGACATATCTGTGAAAATATCGGTCAAAACTATAAACTAACTGTACATGTAACTCCAAGCATAACCTGGCCCCCTTTCACCGGACCCCTGCAGCACTGCCGTGTGTAGTTACAAATATCCCTCTTTTGCCCTGACAGCTGTGAAGCCCCGCCCACAGACCGAGGACCGAGTCAGGAGGAAACTGTACGCAGATCAACGCTCAGTTAGGTTAACACTTTAAGTGCCACAACCCTAAATGTAGGTCACACAGCCCCAGAAAAAAACTTCATTGTCAATGTTTTTACTTTCTCTGTCTGTGATGGGTTTTACTTGAAGAGCCAACATCACCAACTTCATCATTTATCTGTCAGTAATGAAGGTTCATTTGGGACTATTAACTTAGATGGTTAGCATGCTAAAGTTTGCAAACAAGAATTTGAGACTCACAGCTTGAAAGTTAGAATTTTTTTTAGGTATTTTTCTTTACAAAACTTGACAGAATACCCAACAGAAGCCATAAACTGTGTAAAACATCCATGTGTCCTCAAATAGGATTGTGTTGTTAAGAGACTAGATAACTAACCTCTCACCTGATGATATATTCATGACACTTCAAGATAAATTTTTATAAAAGCTTAGAGCGTTGACTAAGGTGACCATACGTCCTCTTTAACCCAGACATGTCCTTTTTTGGGGGGCTGATCCGGGGAAGTTTATAAAATCCTTCAAATGTCTGTGGTTTTGTACTTCAGTTTGGATTTTGTGTCACGTGGACTTACTGAGTTAGAACAGCGTAAAAGACACTCGATCCGACCCGAAAAACTCTTAGAAATTAACTTTGCGTGACTCTGTGACTCCGCCCCCACGTAGTTGTGTCCTCTTTTTGGAATAGAAAATATATAATATATAATAGTCAGAATATGGTCACCCTAGTGTTGACATGTGTGATAAAGTTTTCAGAAATGGTGAAGTCTGTAGCATCCAGTTTTTATTTTTTTATTACGTAACTGTCTGGTTTGTACAGGAGCAAAGTAAGCTAATGTTAGCAAGAATGCTGCATGTAGAGAGTAGCCTAGTTTGTTTAACATTCCTCACTTACAGGCCAAAAAGGAGTTATAATAAATAATTATCTAGCTTTTCTAACTTTGTCATTTTGTCTTTTCAGCACGGAGAAATAATTTTATTTAATTGTAGTATTTTGGCGTGGTAAGCTAGGCTAACGATGATGTTTATTTTGGTGTCATGTTTTTATTGCCTAGCAGTGGTGTTTCCATCCAGTTACCACTTCTTCTAAGCCAGGCCTTGTGTGTTTACAACTTCATGACAAGACTTCAGGACCCGACACGCTCCATTTGAAGTCAACAACAATATCATTATTGTTACCCATTGGTTTCTTAAGAGGAGTTTGAGGACCTATTGAAGGAGGGGGTTGTATTGGAAATGCTGTTACGAACTCATTTTCAGTCAATCTATAGGAACAAAGGGGCAGAGTTAATGTACAAGATTGCTGTAAAAATTGGTGTTTTGAAGTCTGTGGGCTTCTTGAACCTGCCTTAATTGGGCATTTTTGTTGTGCTACCCGATTCAGTCCATTTCTCAACACTGGAGGTGCTGCTTAGTGGTAGCCTGCTTTCAGAAAATGAACAGTGAGTGGATGTTCAGATGACATAGTCTCAGTGACATCATTCATTGGTTTCTGAAAAATATTGATGCCTATAGATAGGGGTCAGCATGTTGAGAGAGAGTGCTCTCCTGACTTAGCATGAGGCAAAACGACAGAACTAAGGTGAGCTTATAGCTGTATAGCTAACAGCTGCAACCAGTTCACTTCTTATTCAAGTCATGCCTCTAGTTATATAAAATTAGTGGCTCTAAAGATGTGCTTTTTTGAATGGATGTATACAGTATGTGACTAGTGCTTTTGCAGCCAGCCTCAAGTGGATACTTAAGGAACTGCAGTTTTAGCACATCGGCTTCATTTCATAAAACTGGAGGTTGCTGCTCGTTGTCATGTCTGTTTTTAAACAGTCTGTGCTGAGTACATGAAGGGTACATATAGTATATGGTTTCATAGGGCAAACTGATGTTAAAAGGGCCCAAAACCTCCATGTTTTACAGTGACCAGCAGGGGGCGACTCCCCTAGCAGCTTGAGGAGAACAAATCTATGGCAAAATGATGACACAGAAAGTTAAAATACTCCCTTAATTCCTGAAGCTTCAACCTCAGAGTGACACAAGTAAGTCGGAAGATCATCAAACTTGGTACGGTTCATGTTCTTACTACCATGAACATCTGTACCAAATTGCATCCCATTAGTTCATGAAATTCTTCAGTTTTGACTGCAGACACACAGACATTATCATATGTGTAAAATCCCTGTGAAAACCTGGAATAAAAATCTATTGATTCAGATCTGTGGTCTCATTAATTCACTCTTACTGTTGCTCCACATATTTATGTGCGGATCATGTAACTTGTGTACAATACCAGTACAAAAAATTGACCTGGAGGCCTCTGATAGATCCAGTGAGAGCAAAACTGTTATCTCTGAGTGGTCCTTGAGCCACTTATTGCAAAACAGTCCCCAACCCACCAGGAACAGCTGCAACAGGTTTGAGCTGGATGATTATCTTACAGCTGGTTTGTATGAACACTAAAATGCGGGAACACTTCTATTTCCAGCCTGTGTTTTGTGTGAGGGCATGAAACAATTATATCTTACAAAGGAGAATTAAGGTCAGCATGAGTGTGCACAAAACTGATTTTACGGATCGCTGAATCAGCAAAAAAAAAAAAAAAAAAGCTGAATCAACAGTTTAGTCTTAAGATTTTCAGTAAAAAAAAACAACAGTTTGGAGATAACAAAGCAAAGTTAGATGCAGCAAATATAATGCACTTTAATAAACCACCTGAGGTTACAACACAACAAATATAGGATAAACCTCCACCAGACCCAATGAGACAACATCAAACCAAGCATTTCCCAACAAAAAACTCTTTAAATATCCAACCAATTTATGAGCAGCTACTTGATAGACAGTTTGACATTTATACAGTTGTATGATCCTCAGGGGTTGAACCTTGGTGATTCCCTTAATTTTATCTGTTTGCCTTCATGAGCCTGACATATATTTGTTCAGAGTTAAATAACTAGATTAAAAAAATTCAGGCAGAAGGTCGTGATGTTCAAGAGTTTGTCAGCATCCAAATGTTTGCAAAACTTCTCTTATCTTCAGTGGCTTCAGATAAAATTTGTGATTTTTAATGATTAACAAGCCTTTTCTGTTGTGTTTTTTGTTACATCATCTAAACCAATGGGCAAACAACTCAATTCAGTTCAATCAATTCAGTCCAATTCACAAGGTTTCAGTTAAATTGGAGCCAAATTATCAAAGAGGACACAGACTGAAGTCTTGGACTGTCATGGAGCTGCTGAGTTCATGGGCTGATTCATGCAGTCTTTCACTCATTAACAAAAAGCTCCCTGCCCTTGAATTCCCCACCTCATACTGACATACCACTGGTTGCCATGCCACAGCCTGTTGTTGTGGTGGCTTTGACTGCTTTCCAGCAGGTGTCATTGTCATGGTAACCCAGACTGAGAGCGAGGGTAAGGAAGGGCTTCTGTATGGAAGTTCTCTGAGCAGTCAACATTTTGAGGAACTTCTGGCTCTTGAGGATCTCATCATGGACACAGTAACGTCCAAACGACAACACACAACCTCTTTAGATTGTTTGTTTTTTTTCTTGCAGCATGACCGTAGTAGAAACCTGTTTATCCACTGTGCCACTTTGTAAGTGTACCTTTAAGGATGGGACAAATAAAAACTATTTGTGAGCACACATACTTTACGTAATGTTACTCCCTTATATAACTGCTTTGCACTGTATTTTAGGGTGTTTCTGACATTTATGTTATTAGCTCTGTAATTTTAAATGCAATTTTTGAGAAAATGTATCTTAAAAGCACCTTATCAATGTTTAAAAAAAAGCCAGAAAAAGCCCCCCCCCCCCACCCCCCAAAAAAAAAAAAAAAAAAAAGGGACGACAGTTTTTCTTTATTTCTAAACTAGACACTGAGAAATTAAGAGGAAAGATCATATGCTGCTCAGTGTTCAGATCCTTTTATAAAAAAAGATGAAATGACAGAGTAAAGCAGACAGGTGTGCTGAGAGCAGCGGTCAGGTGAGGTGAATTAATGGCAAACTCTGCTGGACAGGTGAGGAACAGCAAAGTCTGGAGAAGTCCACCTCCACCGGTGAGTTTATGTGGGCTAAGGTAAAGATATGAAGATCATATTATATAGATGAAACACTTTAGGACTTTAAAAATCTGGACCCTGGTCCTCCTGAACCCAAAGGTAGAGGCTGGTATTTTGCAAGTAGATGTATTATATCTTTATTGAAAGGATTTTATTGTACTTATATGATAGATAATCCTGCAGGACTTTGATTCCCATGACTTAGAAGTGAAATTTCCTGTTCATATGATATCTGAAATATCTCTGTGTGTATGGAAAACTTTATAGCGGTTTATCTCCATCTAAACTACAACAAGCTGTGTGGTTTGATACTGAATATACAGCTACTTAAAGCTCCTGTGAGTAGTTTTCAGCTGGTAATTAAACTCTCTTAATGTCTCTAAGTAAACTATAATGGCAAATTGCAGGTTGACTATGTTTCTATAATCAATTTTGTTTCTATATTGTTTTTATTATTACTTCAAGCAGCTGCTAGCAGGGGGGTAGGTGTCATTAACAGCACAGCGCTAAAAAAGCCTTAAAAACTTTCACACTGAGTTGTGTGTTTTTGCTTTCAAATTATTCTCTTTGTCTAAAGCCACAATGAGGAACTGTCCGTTTGTGTTGATTTTGGTGCCCCCTTGTGATGAACACAGCACCTGTAGTCTGTTTCCTTCTCAGACAAAATCTCATCCTGGTGTTTTTTTATTAGTCATATGAATCACTTTGTGTGAATCATCGCCACGGAAAATGTAAATTAAGGTTGTTTAGGCAGTATGTTGTAAATCCTCTAATGACACCTTTACCCTGCGGCAGCATTTATAGGATTCAACAATAACATTATGGTTTGCTTTACGAAATCATTAGGAAGCATTAGTGTTTCATCTGGTTTCAGGCCAGACTTGTTTAACTGAGGTGGCAACAGTGTGATGAATGATTCTGAATTATCTTTTAATCACCACTTATTGTACAACTCAAAACATAATAAATGATTTAAACTCCTGTGTATTTTTAAGAGTAAAGCAACATTTTAATCTTCCTCACTTAAGTTTTTTTAAACAAAAGACACATGATTGAAGTCAAAAGCAAAAGTTACATTAAAATGCAAAGTAACCGGCTTTTAAAATTTTTAAAAAAAGAGTTAATTCAATTTAAAGCTCCTGTTTTTTTCTCAACTTGTCATCTACATGCCTGAATACTTATCTTAATAAAAATATCGTCCTACTGACTTTTAACAGTCAAATGTTTCATTTTTTTGTGAAAATTTTGTGTGGAAATGGTAAAAAGTGGACTACTTCTTCAGCTACTTGGCTGACACCTACCCCCTCGCACCTGTATTAGGTATTAAAAATCAGGATTTATTTACTTTTAATCTTGTTGCTGATGATTTTGTTTTCTTTTAAATATAATAAAAAGTCAGCAATATGACCTTCAGTCTTTTCCATTAATGTTAAAACCTCTTCAGAGGAGCTTTAAATACTCTCTCTGACAAAGTAGATCACCTATCATTGGCTAGGATTTTGGCGTGCCCTCTGGGGTGGCCAATCAGATTTAAAGGGGTTGCCATAGCCACCCTAGGTCTTTCCTCCGACTCCTCCCATAATGCAAAGCTCTTTCATGACCAACAAATATTTTCTTACAGAAGCTTTAAATCAACTCATCAAAAGTTTTTATAAGAGCGTTTTTCCAGGTCTCGAAAGTCTCAAGTTTTCACATGTCATCTGCACACGTGACCATGATTGGGTCACACGTGTTGGTTTAATGTCAAAATTTATGTATTTAATACCTTGTATAGCTAATGTGGGCTTTCAGTGGTTTGCAGCTGCGTGTGAAAACTACCATCATGTGTAAAACTTTGCACTCACTGTGGACTCGGTCACTCTGCAGGGTGAGGATTAAACTCCCATGAAATGAGGTAATTATTTAACACAGTATAAAAATAATAATAATGCATCAGATTTCATATAGCGCTTTATCAGAGACCCTCAAAATGCTTTACATTGGATACATCATTCATTCGCTCACACAGTCACACTTTGATAGTTATGCAACCAGCTGCATACCTGCACGAAAAACTTCAACTTCAGTGTTCACAATGTTTGATTCAGGCCTTTGGCTGGACTCCGACTCTTTTAAGCTCCTCAAGATCCACTTAAGACTCGTCTCCAAAGTGCTGACCATGACTGATGAACAAGTCTTTGTGTTATATTGATAAATAATCAGTTTTGAACAACTTTTATTCAGTATAAATTGATATTACTTTAACAATTTAGTACAAACAAGGAATAAGGCGATGTTTGAACACTAAAGATGTTTGTCACTCTTGGCATTTGAATAAATACTTATCGCAAACTCACTTGTTCGGAGGCTTAACAAACCCTGTTAGGCGTCGACTGACAGTGAGATGGAATTTGTTTGAAAGCTTAAATATCCACGTTTCTCTTGCATGAGACGCACATGTGATCAAGATTGAGGCCAGTTTTTATCATGCAAATTTACACATGTGGTATACAGAGCATCTCATCCGAGCTCAGAGAGACCGTTTGTACACGCATGTGAAAACTACCATCTCGTAATCAAATTTTGCACATACTGCAGGCTCCATCATTCTGCGAGGTGATGATTAAACATCGTAAACAACATATAAAAGCAATAAGTGAATACAACTTGCAGCAGCATCTGATTGGTATCATGCCAAAGGGAACAGATTGTGATTCTCTGCACCAGCTTCATCCTCCTGTTTGTATGATGGAGTAATAATCTGGATTTTAATCTGCACAGAAAACACAGGTATTTAATTTGCAGAAAACGACTCCTGGTGAAGTCAATAGAGAGATGCAGGAATTTCCAGCACAGAACAAGTCGAGCAACATTTCATGGGCTACACTTGACTTTATATGGCAGCTTTCATATGTCTCGGCACGCTTTACCATTCCTATCGAGTGATGTCAGACCACTTGACACAAATCTTTAAGCTAAACCAACTTGTAAGAGACCGTGTGAGCAAACCCTTCAACAATTTCAGGATCCTGTTCCTCGATGTCTGATCAGGGTATCTTTGTAATCTTAAGGCATACAAAAAAGACATGTCTCTGTAGTGGAAATCACCAGAAAGCCACAAAATCTCTTCCAAAAAACATTTTGCATGAATGCACGTAGAGAGGAAACAAAATATGGGCATGATCCAGAAGTGCTGGCGGCTTCTCTTAGGCCCTAACTAAAGTAAAGTGGAAAACTGACAAATCAAACTTTGATATTCTGTTTGGATAAATGAACGCCACAACGTTGCCACACACGTCTAAACCAGGATCTTTGCTGGCACAGGGATGCATAACACTGCAGCTCATATCTGCAAAATCCCAGTATCCTAGGGGCACCAAAACAACCCTGAAATTCAGTCACAAGCTTTTCTTTTTTGGAAACTTTTCATCAGTTGAAATTTTGGAAAACTCATTGCCAGAATGAAAAGACTGAAATATGAATATGATGAATGATGAAATGTGGAGGTGCAGGGTTTCTGGGTGTGACAATACAACTTCTGGAGCAACAAATGCTGCCGTCGTCCAGGTTATGACCCTTCTTAGCAAGACCGCACCACTGAGCATTTTTGGTCTAAAAGAGGTCTAATAAATGTCTAAATGTAGCCTAGACGACTGGTCTAAAATCAGGCTACCACAGGTCTATAAATGAAAGATTTTAGACGTCTAACTTAGACCAAGTTTAGAATAGCCGGCTAACAGAGGTCTGCACTGTATGTTGCTCAACAGCCATCATAATTACTTTAGTTAAGGACTTGGAGATCAGTTTTGCGAATAATGGGTTAAAGTGCAATGTCTAAGTTCCGTCTAAAAATATACAGAATCTAGATGGTTGAAATTAGGTCTAAAAAAAACTAGACATCTAATAGCCTTTAATGCTCAGTGGGCGTCCTGCATGAATGACAACAGCGTGGCTCAGAAGTAGGAGAGTCCAGGTGCTAAACTAACTGTGGTCCAGTGGTGCTGGTGACCTCTTTCAAACTTCAGCTTATTTAAGATGAACTAAGATGATGTGGAAAATTGACAAATTAAAACTTGACTCTTTTTGGAAACCACATCCTCAACTTCTTAGTCTGTTATATCAACTCACTAAAACCATTTGGTGGATATAAACTGAATCAGGCACATGCTTTTCATTAATCAATAATTTTCTTTTAGTTTTAACATTTAATATGTCCCTGATTCAATATTTCAGTTAAAGATGGTGTTTACTTTGTGAGAAAAATATGTCTAAAGGATCCCCTTTGCATACACTTGCCTTTGGAAAAAAAAGGCAGATAAACCCGATGGTCTACATGGTTTATTCGTCAAACTTTTCATCTGGATTTCCCCTCTAAAACACTGAACCCTCTCACAGATTGAGTCCGCAGAGTATCACAAGTTCCTCCATATGAGCGCTGCAGGAGCGGTGCAGTTTTACAGGGTTTTGCATGAACAATAGGTTTTCTTGTGCACACTTGCCAAAGGGGGAGTGAAAAAGATGACCCGCTTTAGTAGGCAGGCGGTTCTTGGAGTGACATCAGGCACACCGCACCCCTCACTCGGATTATAAATTCAGCATGGATGCCTGCAGAAGGTCCTTTCCAAACTCAGAGGAACACTGAAGCTGAGAAGGAGAGGGCTGGTCACTGCTGAAGCTATCATCCATCATCATGGCACCTGGAGCTAAGAAGGTAAGGACGCATGAGGAAGGCACTGGAAGACCATCTTAGATCTGCACTCTGAACTTCTAGCAGCAGTTTGATCTCGCTTTGCACAAGAAGGAAGTGATTTTGCACCCTGGAAACGTCCTTAAAGTAAAAAGTAACAAATTTATGCGCACTTTGACTCTTTTCCAGGGTATTTTGGAGCGTCTGGATGCAGGAGAGATCGTCATCGGGGACGGAGGCTTTGTCTTCGCCCTTGAGAAAAGAGGCTACGTCAAGGCTGGACCGTGGACACCTGAGGCTGCCTCCGAGCACCCTGAAGCAGGTATTTTGCAGCCTGTGGCCTCGTGCGTGACTAAACCAGGACCGAGAGTGAGTCCAAACCTGTGAATCCAGTTTTGATGCGATCTGATCGTCTTGAGTGTTCTTGTTTCAGTGCGGCAGCTGCACAGGGAGTTCCTGAGAGCTGGCTCCGATGTCATGCAGACATTCACTTTCTACGCTAGCGATGATAAGCTGCAGAACAGAGGCAACCAGACGACTCACAGTGTGAGTAGAGCCGGAGTGTGTGTTTGCAAGAGTGTGTGTGAGTGCAGCTGCTCTCAGGCCTCATCAGCTTGGCAGCACAATTGGCATTAATCCAGAATCCTGCAGGAAAAAGCATGGGCATGAAGGCCTGAAGCTGCCACCTGCAGTGAAAGCCTCTCTGTTTTTGTCTGTTGGACTGCAGGGTCAGAAGATCAACGAAGACGCCTGTGACCTGGCTAGAGAGGTGGCCAATGAGGGGCACGCTCTGGTGGCAGGTGGTGTCTCTCAGACCCCCTCTTACCTCAGCTGCAAGAGCGAGGATGAGGTGAAAGGCATCTTCAAGAAGCAGCTGGATGTCTTCATCAATAAGAAAGTGGACTTCTTGATTGCAGAGGTATGAAATCAACACTGAACTGTCCTTTTAGGGAGGCATGAGATCAAAAATGGAATAAAAAATCCAAAAAGGTTGTACAAAAGCAGGGTTAGAAGTATGAAAGATGTCTACTTATGTTCCTGTAATCAAGTGGATTTGCAAAAGATGTGCAACAGCCAGATGATTTGGCAATATCTATACAGCAACAAACGCATTTAACTGAGCAACTTTGTCCTATTTCTTGCAAAAATATCTCATTGCACACAAAACCAGCTACTTCGAGCCAAAAAGACCAAATTTAAGTCTTGTTTGAAGACATTTTAAGCCAAAATTGTCTGAATAAGCTACATAGAAGAAGTGCTTTATATTGAGTTTTATGAAACTTGCCTACCCTTTTTTGTTTATTATTATTATTATTATTATTATTATTATTATTATTATTATTATTCAAAGCCATTTTTACTGAGTACAATCAACTGAATCTGTTGGCCTTGAATAAAAAAAACCCTGCACCACAGCTGGCGACAACTTAAAGTTTGAAACAACTATTTATTAAAAAGCACAAACTGACAAAAAACAGCAAAAAATCTTCAAGATGGATTTAAATCATTTGTGTCTATAGCACTTAAAAATAAAAACAAGTTACAAAGTGCTCAACAATTCGAGAAACACCAATAAAGAGGAAAAAATAAAGTGTTAAATGGCTGTTAGAGAAAGCGAATAATCTACAACAGATGACAATTGAAGAAGATCTGACACTTTGATAATGACAATAAAAGGGTTTTAATTATTTAAGGAATAGTGCTGAATCAGAATCACTCTTCATATTAATGGTCTGAATAAAACTACACTTATTGGCGTCAGAAAATTGACTTCATATAAGCTGAGGGAAATATTTACATCCCTCCGAAGGTTTAAAGTGAGTTCTTTAAGAGAGAGTTATATTTAATTTTAAAGACAGTACTTACCTTTTTACCTGCTGAGATAAACAGACCAGTAGTTTTACTTAGATTTCAGCCAAACGTCATTAAAGTAAATGCTCGATTACTTGGGTGGAATAATTTGGTTGCTCAAAAGTGAAGCAACAAGTTTAAAAGATTCTGCCCAGAGTCTCTTAGTTTGGGTAAAACATAAAAATCCATTTTTTAATAGTGCAACTAGATACTCAGAAACTTTGAAATGTGGGCCGTAGTTTTCTCTTTTTAAGACTTTTTAAATGTCTCTAACGTGTAACCGACTATGACTGAACGTACCTCTGAGTTGTTATGAGTTTAACACCCACTTTGTGTCCTATCTGAAGGACTGTAACACAAGCTCAAACTCTGCAGGGAACAGTGGGTGATAAAATCCCAGCTTCAGTGTTTAAAACGGTCTACATAACTTCATGGAGCATCCTGCAGGAGAAAACACTTGACTGTGTCAGTCTGGTCAGTCAGAGTGAAAAAAATGTGATGCTTTTAACAGAGTTTGTCACTCATTAAATGTAAACAAAGTCCTCTTTGGTAGCTCAGGTATGTTCAGATGCTGAAAATACTCAACCCTAATGCTGATCAGACCCTGTTTGGTGTTGATTGGCAGCACCTGGTTTCCAAGTTTGACTTTCAGAGCTGAAATGTCTCTTTTTGGCCACTAGGGGGCAGCAGAAACAAGCTAAACAGACTTTTCACTGGAAGAGGTTAAGTGTTAAGCAAACGCAGTTAAAAATAAACCAGTTTTTATTTGTTTGTGCCAGGTTAGGATGGAGTTGGGAGTGAATATTTCCTGAAGTGCTAAATCTAGACTGAGAAGAAACTTTGCATTTCCAAACACACTGCTTTTCAAAAGTTATAAAACTTTGATTTTCACATCACTGAACACCACATGAGATTCATCCTCGGGCTTTTTGAAGTCCTTTTTATACCTGTTGACATGGACTTATGCAAAAAGTATTAAATGTTGAGTGAACTTTAGTGATTCTTGCAACAATATTCAGGTTTTAATCATGATTCAGGGCTAATTTAAAGCTGTAGTTTGACACCAGTTACTTAAGGTACAGTATGCAGAAATGGGAATATTTAACAATATCTAACAGGCGGATTAGGTTTAAGTGCTCCTTTGCTCACCCCTTCAACCATGAAGCCTTTGAAGACAAGAGGCTGCTGATGTGCAAGATGCTGAGCTCACTCTTAACCTCGATCTAAATTGCTAATTTTAAACAGAACAACAAAGATTTTATATTTTTGTGATAATGCATCGAATCAAACGCACTTAAATATTAGTTCCCTTTTCAACTGAATCTGTCCTGCTTAATACAACACACTGTACCTTCAGGGAGATTAATGCCTGCTTTTACAGTGCTCCACTGTGTTATCAGTTGCCTGCTGAACAGGTATGACAAGGTGGGTTAAAGCTTACTGAAAACAAGAGAGTGAAGTTGAGCGTAACAAAAAATGTTCATGTACAGACACTTCAGGCTTTCTGGAAGAAAAAAAGCAGCTTTGAAGTTTCAATAACAACAAATAGAGCTACAGCCTGAGTATAATTTACCTCATTATAAACCGCCAACAGATTATTGTCCGAATAATACGTGCAGATTATTGACACAGATAAGACTGATATTCTTATTTATATGATTTATGTTTTTGTGTGTCCCTGCAGTACTTTGAGCATGTGGAAGAGGCTGAGTGGGCAGTCCAGGTCCTGAAGACCACCGGGATGCCTGTGGCTGCCACTCTGTGCATCGGACCTGAAGGAGACCTGAACGGGGTCAGCCCTGGAGAGTGTGCCGTCAGACTCGTCAAGGCCGGTATGAATATGTTTTTATTGTGGATCTGAAGTTTGGTAGAGATCAAAGAGTATCACCATATTCACCTGAAAAAGTTAAAGCACAGGGTGGTTAATTTCCCTGCAGTCCCTAAAGCCAACACTAGCTTCTCTATGCTAAAAGAAAGTCAAAGGTCAGATCCAACGTCACTGACAGACATGACTGCTGCAGTTTAAGCTCGCAGTCAAACATCCTCCTCAGATTACCGTAGACTCATGACCCCGGTTTAAACATTGAGGTCTGACTCTGCAAAATAAAAAGCTGTTGAAGCAGAATTTCTAATTTCCAGAGAACTTTTGGCAGGAATTCAGTGACACACAGCAGACGTCTGTCCAAACTCCACACAGTTCTTGGTCGTCAATGTTGACTTGGCCTCAAAACTGCTGTTGGAATAAGATGAAGCAACTCTTCATTAATGGCAACAAAACTGACCATTAAACTTAACATGCATTATTGTTGAATGAAACTCCTTATGTTTCTAGATGTGCATAAAAAAGGACGCCAACTGTGTGACACTGACAGAATTTATGAACCTGCAACAGTTAAGTTTTCATGCACATTCAGTGCAAAATAAAATTTAAAAAGCATGCAATTAGATGCAGAATAAGTTCATAATCAAGAGTGCAAATGAGTCAATCTGTGTGATTTTTAACTGTGCATATGAAATGACAGTTTTTGGGAATGAAGGGCCTGAAGTTGGAGTTAAAGTTAAAGTAAATCACAGCAGGGTGTGTTTTTGCTTAAATAAACCAAAACTGTCTTCAATTTGATGCTTCTGCAGTTGAGCATTGCATTTGTGATGAAGATTTGCAATTTGTAAGAAACTCTGGTGCAGAGAATGCTTAAAAATGGCACATCTTGCATATCCATGGTGCATTTTAACACAATCTCGTGCGTCCACCCAATTTGTAAAGCAAACCTTCTATTTCTTTCAATACCTCCTTTTTTCAGCCAAAGTGAACCTTGTGGAATGTGGAGCTGGTCTGTCTCTCCAAATCTCTACATGTAGGGTTGAAACTATGGCTCTAGTGCCCCCTAGTGGAAAGTTAAGTCACTGCAGCAGACAACTCAAAGCTGAGTGAAACTCTTTATCTAGGTTTGAAGGATCAGATTCAGCTGCAGACTTTGACTGACTCCTTAGTCCTGCAAAGAAAGGATGTTTGTGTAACCATGGTTACATGTCACTCAAATAATAGGCTGTTTTTAGATTAATGAACTTTTAGCATAGTCTCAAACCTCCCTCTAGCATTAGAAATACTCTTAACCTTCTATTTTATCACTTTCATATTTGTTTGAATGTTAATTTCAATCCGGTTTGCATAATCTACTTGGTATTTCTTAATGTGGCTGATCCTTGATGTTAATCTGTAAACACAGATATAAACCACTGTAAGAGCTATTGCTGGTTTTTGATAAAACAGAAGATGTTGCATGCACATTACCACAAGATCCAGGACCCTTTTTTTAAAATGGTTTGTTTGAGTCACAGGTAGCCCTGGGGCTAAAGAAACACCCTGAGTCTTAGTAAATAATACTAGATATTATAATAGTACTGTTAAAGCTCCGGTGAGGAGTTTTTTGGACTTCAGTGGAAAAAGACGGAAAATTTCAGCAAAGGTTATTTATGTTATCGAACAGCAATATTACTGAGGATTTTAACTTGGTGATTTTTAACCTGAATACAGTGTAAATTGGCAAGTTCCTCACAGGAACTGTTAGAGCCATTTGCTATATTTTCTTAGGGTTTCTGTTTTCAGACATATTTCAGTTGTAATTGTCCTGGTGCCACACCAGGGGGCCTGTTCTACAAAGCAAGTTCGACCTCGCGAGGTAGCCAGCAGTCTCGCTAAACGGTCTTACGACGCTGGTTATCAACCTCCTAAGTGGATCCAGCTTTGCTAAGAGCGTGTGCATGCATGTAAGGCGGAGCCCGACGCATCTGGCCAATCGCGAACATGGACCGGTCCTGAGCGTCACAGCAGGCCGGAGAGCGAAGGACCGCGTACTTTACAAATGAGGAGCAGGAGACGATCATGAGAAAGTATGAAGAATTCAAACCAACACCGTCGCCGCTTCAAAAGCACGAAAACGTGACATGGACGAACTGTTCCATTTACACGTGGGAAACAAGTGGACACGGAAGATGCGTCAACTGTATACCTGGCTATTGTACACCTCAGTGGCTTATGGGATAATTTCAGCAGGCAAAATGAAGTCACTACAGGAGCTTTGAATGAGAAAATTTGGTTTAGACTAGCATCACTAATGCATCCATTCAGGTTGAGTGGAGACATAAGATTCATTAGCCACTTTTTCTTTGTTTTTAACCAATTTAAAAACACTTTTTTTCATTCCCAGGAGCTCAGATCGTCGGTGTTAACTGCCACTTTGACCCTGAGCACTGTGTGAAGACTGTGAAGCTGATGAAGGAGGGGGTGGAGAAAGCCGGACTGAAGGCTCACTACATGACCCAGCCTCTGGCTTACCACACTCCTGACTGTGGCTGCCAGGGCTTCATCGACCTGCCTGAGTTCCCCTTCGGTACGTGGGCACACTCAAAACTCCTGCTTTTGTTTTTTTAACACATTAAACGGTGATACCTGATGCATGTGTGACATGGTGTCCTCCTGCAGGTCTGGAGCCCAGGATCCTGACTAGATGGGACATGCAGAAATATGCCCGTGAGGCTTACAACGCAGGCATCCGTTACATCGGCGGCTGCTGTGGATTTGAGCCCTATCACATCCGCGCTCTGTCCGAGGAGCTGGCAACCGAGAGGGGCTTCCTGCCTCCTGGATCTGACAAGCACGGCCTGTGGGGAAGCGGTCTGGAGATGCACACAAAGCCTTGGGTCAGAGCCAGGTAGAGGTTTTCACATCTCTTTATCATAATCAAACTAGATGTACCTCCACTTTGGTTAGAAAACCTAACTCTTCTCCTCCGTAGGGCTCGTCGTGATTACTGGGAGAAGCTGAGACCTGCATCCGGCCGCCCTTACTGCGCCTCCCAGTCCTTCCCTGATAACTGGGGTGTCACCAAGGGCCATGCTGACCTGATGCAGCAGAAGGAGGCCACCTCCAAGGAGCAGATGAAGGCTGTGTTTGAAAAGGCCGACAAGTGCGACAAAGCCCACTGAGCCTTCCTCTGATCAGGAGGAGATTCTGCAGGGTGACGTTCTCAACACTCCCCTCAAGTTTACATACCAAAAAGAAGAAGGAAAAATCAAAATGCTGAAGTTCTATCCTCTTTCTCTGACCATTTCATTCTGTCTGCATACCGACGCTTCATGCTAGCTTTAGGCAAAGATAACTGTCTGCTTTAATTTAGATGATCATAAACATTAGAAGTCACTGTGACTCAAAGAGCAGCTGTGAATGCACACAGATAATGCCTCTACACTCCAAAAAAAGGGCCTGATGTTGTCTGGCTGAAGGAAAGTGATGTGAAACAATAAAAGGAAACTAAAACAAAGAGTGTTGTGGTGGATTTTGTGTATTTGTGAATGAAGCTGATGTCGTTTAAGCCAGTGGTTCTCAACTGGTGTGTCCAACCCAAAAGTGGGTCGCTAACACGTTCTGGATGGGTTGGGAACAGCTGGTCAAAAAGTTAATGTTTAATGCCCATCTGATGTTTGACATGTCCTTTTACAGTGAAAAATTGCTTATTTTGAAAGGGACATTTGATGTTTTCTGTGTATGAAACTTCAGTAGTTGTCATCCTCAGTTCATGTGCTCTGAAATGCACTTTACTCAGATGTAAGACAGCTGTATTTATGTTAGAGATTTTTTTTTTTGCATGATTAAATTCTATAAAAGTGGGTCACAACTTTAGGACCATTGGGAAATGTTGGTCCCAGAGTGAGACCAGTTGAGAACCACTGGTTTAAGCTATTAGCTCACTTTTTAAACCAAAAAATGATGATCTACACCCATTTTTTTGTAATCCATAAAAGAACATTAAGCCTCAAAAGCTGGAAAATGCTTGCAACACACAAGCATGTAGAGGAAATAGGAGAAGACAGACACTCGGAGATAACAGAATAAACATTTAACAGCCAAATCAAACAAGGAGGAGTCTGTTGTTCAAACTAGTTGTTTTAACATTTATTTTAAAACGTTCATTTTTTTATGGTTAGACTCAAGTTTTTGTTAAACCATAAACTGGCTTTCACATTGTTCATTTTAAACGCAACATATTGACTATGAAAACCACATGTCTCACATGATTATGTAACACTGGCCTTTTTACTGGGCGTCCAATGGGAATTGTGATTTCCTGTGTTTATTCAGCTGACCATGGGCGGCCATTGTGCTGTGAAAATATAGGGATGTGGAATTACCCCACTGGCAGACTCCTGCAATAGAAATAATGAAGGGCTTTCACCCAGTGAACCACATTTATTTCGTTTCAATCACCTCTGCACGTATATATTTGGACAATCAGAAGTTCAGAAACAAAGGCAGGAAACACACTCTAACTATGTTTAACATTATTCTGCTCTCTCTCTACTTTTGGACTTTTTCTATCTTTGGATTCAAAACACCAGAGACGCTAGAAAAGTAAGAAGTAAAAACGAATTTATTACAACGTTCAGATCCTTTTTATTAGTTGTTTTTGTTTTTGTTTTAAGCTTTTGTCCAAGTGAGTTGCCGTACAGCATTGAGCGCCGTAATGGCCGTAACGTTCTCTGCGTGCTTGCGTCATTGATTCACCCACGTGCAGATGTTTATGCTCCTCGTGCACGTCTGGCGAAGACGAAGAGGAACAGACAGTGAGGTGGACACAGAGCAGAGGATAAACGGAGAGGAATTAACAATTTTTTAATGAAAAACATCAAATTATTGAACCAAGAAGCAAATTAATGCGGACTAACGTTGATTCTCAGCCTGTCTCTTTGTTTATGGAGCTTTTTAAAAATAGGAACGGTCGTGGTGCCTTCACGTAACATTGGAAAAATGGGACTCGCGAGATTTAAGGATAATATCAGAATAATGTCCTCAAAGAAGGATGCACTGAAAAATATTCCGACTTTAAAAAAGTGTATCAAAACTGCACGTCTTATTATGTGCCAATCTACAACCCCATTTCCAGAAAAATTGGGATGCTGATACTAAATAATATTGGTTTTAATACTAAATGATCAAAAACAGATTATAATGATTTCCATATCACTTAATGCATATATCTGACAAAATGTTAAACATAAGTACTAGAACAGTATATCATGTTATGTAAAAATGTATGTTAAATTTATAAATTGGTGCTACTACTATGTTTCAGAACAGCGTGAACACGGCCATATTTACGATTGTGCTGCATCACCTCTTCTAGCAAAACTGGGAATATTTAGGAACTGATGAGTCCACGTTCTGCAGGTTTGAAAGTGAAATGTTACATTGTCGCCTGATACAGGATTTCAGCTGCCCTACAGTTTTGGGCTCCTCTGTTGTATTTTTTAGGAGTTAAAGGGATATTCAGGTGTAAAATAAATTAAGGGTCAAACACACCGTAACACCGAGCTAGACACCCCCTCAAGAGATGAATGTTGCTGACCACCTGCTTCTCTAGTCATACCAACTTTAGTAACGACCGCAGGATAGAAATACACAACGGTCTGAGGAGCCATGAACAAACCTCAACCAAAACGCCACTATAGCCACAAATAATGCTCAGAACAGCACCTAACTTCATCAACAGTACAAATAGGGTCCCAGCCACAGAACTAGCCACCAAACATCTTTTTAGCTTTGCCTAATTTCTTTCACAAAGAGACTATACACAACTCACCTGCACTCTTCCAGCAGCCGCTTGCTTGTCCATTAAGGACTTCGGCAGGGTGACACAGCTCAAGGAAGAACATTTATGATCATTTCTTTATCATTTCTTAAAAGTAATAATCACATCAAACATTTTGCACTGCAGACACGGTAGTTCTTCTGTCTTAACGTCTCGGTCTGATTCCATTTCCACGAAGAAACTCCACTGCACTCAGTGATTGACGGAGTGCAGTCGATCACTGAGCCCCCACGAACAAGTGGCTACTGCAAGAGAGTAGGTGAGTTATGTTTAGTCCCTTTGCTAAAGAAATCAGGCAAAGCTGAAAATATGTTTGGTGGCTAGTACTATGGTTGGGACCCTATATGTACTGTTGATGAGATTAGGTGCTGTTCTGAGCATTATTTGTGGGTATAGAGTGGCGTTTTGTTTTGGTTGAGGTTTGTTTACGGCTCCTCAGACCGCTGTGTGTAGCTATCGTGCGGTCGTTACTAAAGTTTGTATAACTCGAGAAGCAAGCGGTCATCTCTTGGGGGGGTGACTAACTTGGTGTTCCTGTATGTTTGACCCTAAATTAATTTTCCGCCAGAATATCCCTTTAAGGCAGGTGAGTGTAGTATTTAAGCTCTGTCACTACAGAGCCGTACTGATGAAGTTGAATTATACAAGGTCTCCTCTGAGAAAAAGTATTTTCTGGATGGCAGCATTATGTGGTTTACTCTTTGCATGGTGATGTAGCAACAAGCTGTTGCGTCTTGGAGCAATTTAGGGCCAAAACAGTGATTTCCACAGAAGAGACATGTCTGTTTATGATGTAGAGCTACTTTAGAACCCTAGATAATTATTTGGATATTGCATTATTTGCTCCCGCAGTCTGTCACAGTCTGTAGTACATTCTGAAACATTCTGAAAACCTTCAATTTACCATTTTTACCATGGATAATGGTAAATGAGATAGATAGATAGATAGATAGATAGATTAATAAAGTATCTGTCTGTTTGTCTGTCTAATTAACCATTTTTACCACGGAGCCTGAACGCACCATTGATGGGGGACGGCGGGTTCAGCGTTAAATCCCTCCCCGGATTTGACAACACGCACGCACCTTGAATGCTTGTAAACAGAAGCTCACACGTGACACCCAGAGCCGAGTCGCGCGACCGCATTGTCTGTGAACGGACAAAGAGCGACACAGTCAGCGCTATCACCGAGCGCGAGCCCCGTCCAGGTTAACGGTCAGGTGCCATGACAACGGACATTCTCTGCCCCGACATGAAGCCGAGGCTCCTCCGTCCGTGTAACCGCCGCGTCCGAGCTAGTTTGACCGTCTAAAGAGCTCCATGTCCGGACCGCTCGGAGGGGTAACGACGTTAGCTGCGTTTTCACCAGCAGCTCAGCGGGGTAAACAAAGCTGGGCAGCCTTTGTTCCAGCTCTTAATTTAACTGACCGCCGCAGCTGCACCAAATCTCACTTTAAAAAGCTAACGTTTAATGTTAGCTAATCCTAGTTAGCCGTAGCCGTTAGCATCGAAGGTTTCCAGGCGAACGTTAATCTACTTGTCTTGTTTTACTGGCTGGATGAGATGTCTTTCACCATGGAGGATAACTTAGAGTCCGGATGGGTTTCCGTCCGGCCGAAAGTCTTCGACGAAAAAGAGAGGCATAAGTTCGTGTTTATCGTGGCCTGGAACGACATCGAGGGAAAGTTCGCCATAACCTGCCACAACAGAACCGTGCAGAGACGGAGCACTCTGCTGGACCTCGACAGCACCATACCCGCTGCTGCTCCGGCTGCCCCCGTGGCAGAAACACGCACAAAAAGTCCCCTCAAAACAAAGACGGTTGAAGTCTGTCAGACGGGTAAAGTTAGACCCCACTCTGTGCCCAAAGGAAAAGCCCAAACAAAGCCTGTAAAAGTGTCAAAAACATCCGAGTGTATCAGCACCACGCTTGGTTCATGGGACATAGTGACACCTAAAGTATTAGACATGGAGATCCTGGATCCAGTGGATGTCCTGTTATCTCCGGAGGATCCAGACTCAGGAGAGAGTGACAGCAGCGGCCGTGAGGACTTCAGCTGGGCCGGGTTATTCTCCTTCCACGACCTGCGGGCAGTCCACCTCCAGCTGTGCGCCGTCAACTCCGACCTGGAGCCGTGTCTGCCCTCCTTCCCGGAGGAGCAGTCTGGCGTGTGGACGGTACTTTTCGGATCAGCCGGGGTGTCTCAGCGGGAGACGGATGCCCTGTGCTACCAGCTGCAGGTATACCTGGGTCATGCTCTGGACACCTGCGGCTGGAAGATCCTTTCACAGGTGCTTTTCAGTGAAGGAGACGACACGGAGGAGTACTATGAGAGTCTGAGTGAACTGAGGCAGAAGGGCTATGAGGATGCTCTGGAGAGGGCCAAAAAACGCATGCAAGAGGTAATTTAATACTCAAAATCTAATTATTCTAAAACGTGTGTGATTAATGTGTTTAAAGGTGCTAGATCATGGCAGACTTCCATTTGAGTAAAGCTTTTGAGACACATAGCACGGGTTCTGCTTTGTCCAAATATGGAAGCCCTAAGTGGACATGCAACTATAAATCCCTGATGGAACTTGGAATAATAAAAATAACTTTATTTATATAGCACTTTTAAAAACAAAGGTTAATATAGTGCTTTGACATATAAGTAAGTAAACTTTATTTGCATAGCACTTTTCACAGACAAAAGAGTCACAAAGTGCTTCACATAGACAAAAAAATATATTTTGTGATTTCGCGGTCTATATTCGTGTCGGCCCCGGTGTGAAAGGACCTTAAGTCATAATTGTATGCAATAACAGAAGAGGTATAGCCATACATTGAGGAAAAATGAATTGAAACATGATGCTCATGCTACCCACTGCAGGAATTTAGGAGGACCTGCTGAGAACTAAGAACCTCAGCTATTATACACTGTAATAGCAGTATTACCTGGCTGTAACCCCCTTCTCTCAGTCAGCACAGGGCGTTGTGACATTTTCTCAGCAGAATCATTTAAAGTCTTTCAGCCGCTTCCTCTGAAAACGGTGAACCTTCCCTGAATCACCACATCACTATTACCACCATCAATGCATTTTCTGTAACATCATTAGACCTCCAAACCAAATCCCTCAATGTTCTCTTGATCTTCTCTCTTCAATTCTCATGATTTGTGCGAGTGACCTCTCTGTCACATAACAATGAAGTGCAACGAAGAGAGAGGGAGTGATTGAGGAGTAATATCAACCAGTGATGAAAGTTAAGAATGCCAAGCTGATGCTTGATTGGTCGTGTAAGTGCTAGATTCAACAGGATAGTGTTTGATTAGTAATGCCTGATAAAGACGTATACATTGCTATACTGTCATGACTGAGGCTGTAACACTGGCCTGTTATCAAGCATTCACAGGTCATTTCATCAAAGAACGTTTTATAGAGAAATGGAAAAAAAATAGGTTACACTTCAACACTTCTTTGCACTTGCACAAATGCCCCTGAATACATTGTGAGGTTGCACAGATTAGTGATATATATGTGACCAAAATGCTCCAAATCTCAAGCCCTGGAGTGACCAGCCTGTTGTTGTTGTTTTGTTCCAAATCACCAGAAAATGATCTCATTATGAAGAGAAACGAGCTCTATCTTGAGATAATGAGATACATTCATCTGCTATAATGAGAAAACCAGCTTAGTGATTCTGAGATAAAGAGATAAATGAGTCTCAAGAAAACAACCAGAAGGTACTTGTTGATGGTGGAAAATGGAGTAAAAAAGATGTTCAGATACGTATCTGCTTAGGGCTTCCATACGTAAATGAAGCGACCCCAATCAAACTGATAAATAAACAGAAAAGACAAAATAAACACCAAATGGATGCACACAGCAGAAAATATGAGTAAAGCATATCCACAACATGCCAGTCTCATATCAGGTTTCCTATTTTCACAGAGTAGAATGATGTAAATTAACTTTTTCCTTCATGTTATCCCAGATCCTGACACAGATAAGCACAACTTACTCCTGAGTGTAACATGTTCCACTAAGTATACATCCATGAAAGAAGCTGTTTCCTCTTTTGTACAAAACCCCATTCTCTCAGCTCTGGTGCCCTGTGATCTTCGAGTGCCTTAAAATAGCTCAACAAGTAGTAATTGTACTCAGGATAATCACAGAAAATGCACACTTGGACATGTTTGGTATTTGGGACCGGCCTCTCAGTAGAAATAACTTTGGACTTGGAGGGATTTCTGAACCAAACCGACTACTTAACATTTCTGCTTCCCAAATCCAAAGGGGTTGGACAGAGCTAGACTCCCTTAAGTAGTATAGGAAAGTTCTGGTTTCGGATCTACATTTCCATGACAGAAAAATTACCCAAACACTAACCCACTGTGGAGTCAGGATGGGATCCAGAAGTGTCTGTGCAGTATATCTGGCACGTGCACACTTTTCACAGCACTTTTTTTTTAGGGAGGTGTGGGGAAACCACGGGCTGGTGAAGTCCCAAAGAGAAGTATGTCGATTTCAGGGCATAATTGTACCTCTTGGGATGTGTTACCACCACAAGAACTTTCTCCAGGGACTGGGGACTTTTGGAGGTTCAGTGTTTCCCACAGAATGACAGTGAATTTGTGGTGGTGACTGTGGGACATCTGAAGAAGAAACATCTCCATTGTGAGACGGTTTTCTTTCTTCATGAACCCGTTTGTTGATGCCAAATTTTCCACTTAGTTTTGGTATTCATTCAAGAACCACTTACTTTGCTTCCCTTTGGTCCTTTTTTCCACACACACCCACTCCACCACCTTCCTGCTGTACGTTGCCTTTGGCTATTCCTCTCCAGCTTTTTGTTCATCTGCATCTTATTTTGTGTAGCGCCTTAATCTCAGACTGGATGATGATCTCTTTTAAAACAGCAGGTGAGCAGTGCCAGGCTTGTGGGGGAAATGTAGTACCAGGAAGTTCCAGCTTTGTGAAAGTACAGGGACTTTGAGCTTTCAGTTTTTCACATTTTGGTTTGTAGTGTGCAGGATGTAGAGGACTGACAGAAAAGCAAGTTTGAGAAAGTAATTATAACTCAGTTTAGGAGTTTAGGAGTCAAGGTTACCGGATAAAGGGATATTCCGGCGTTCAATTAATTTAGGGTCAAACACACCATAATACTGAGTTAGACATCCCTTTGAGAGATGAAAGTTGCCGACCGCTTGCATCTCTAGTTATACAAACTTTAATAACGCCTGCACGATTGCAATACAGAGAGCCGCATACTCAACCAAAACTCCACTCTATAGCCACAAATAATGCTCAGAACAGCACCTAACTTCATCAACAGGGTCCCAGCCGGAGTACTAGCCACCAAACATCTTTTTAACATTGCCCAATTTCTTTTGCAAAAAACTAAACACAACTCACCTACTCTCTTCCAGCAGCCGCTTGTTTGTAGTGAGGCCTCAGGTCAGTCCATTACGGACTGCTGCGGGGGGATGCAGCTCAAGGAAGAACATTTATGATCATTTCTTTATCATTTCCTTGATGTAATAATCATCATATTAATCATTTTGCACTGCAGACACGGTGGTTCTTCTGCCTTAGCGTCTCGGTCTAAATGCATTTCCATAAAGAAATTATCATAAATGTTCTTCCTTGGGCTGCGAAACTCCTCTGCACTTAGTGAACGATTTGTCAGGGCTCCCCCACGAACAAGCGGCTGCTGGAAGAGAGTAGGTGAGTTGTGCTTAGACTCTTTGCTAAAGAAATCAGGCAAAGATAAAAAGATGTTTGATGTTTAGTGCTATGGCTGGGAACTGAACTGTTGATGAAGTTAGGTGCTGTTCTGAGCATTATTTGTGGCTTTAGAGTGGCTTTTTCGTTGTTTGTTTATGGCTCCTTAGACTGCTGTGTATTGCTATCGTGTGGTCGTTACTAAAGTTGGTATAACTAGAGAGGCAAGCGGTCGGCAACATTCATCTCTCAAGAAGGTGTCTAACTCTGTGTTACGGTGTGTTTGTTAGGGTGCTAGAGGGAGGATAAATGGAAAGGCATGGTGAGCAAAGTTGCACAAAACTGGGGTCCAATAACAATGATGATTATTGGGTGATTATCAATGCAGCAGGGACATCATAAAATATATGCAGAGTGACACAATAGCTACAACAGTGACAAGTGACATTGTTTAAAACTGGCATGGGTATAACCAATTGTAACCTATTAAAAAACCACTGTGGGTTTTCACGTTAAATCAGACTAATTGGTCCATAAAAGAGCAGCAATCAAGGTTTGTGGACGTTGATAGAAATGCAAATAACAACAGAACTTTTAGTACCATTTTAAAAGAATTATTAGGGATTGAAAGTTCCTGGTACATTCTAGTGGAAATGTAGCTGTGGTCTGCTCACTCTCCTCCTCTTCCTTTATCCTCCCCTCCTCCTCCTCCTCTCCTGTGATCTACCATCTGTTGCGGCTGCACGTTCACAGGCCTGAAATATGATCCGGTCCGGCCAGAGACAGCACACTCTAGTTGGCTGAGCGGTCTAAAGGGAGTTACAGAGAAACAGAGGAGAACAATTAGAGGTGGAGTAAGAGAAACGATGTGTCACCACAGCTGTTGAGATTGTTTCAGCGTCGGGCCAGACAGCTGAAGGCATGTATTCAACTCAGCGGGCATGTATGAAGCGAACATAAATTTAACTTCATTACTGTAGGAATTGTGCCAAACATGACGTATCTGTGCGAGGGGTGCTGCAGAGGCGAGAGTTAAGTCTGGATCAAATCACAGTCAAGATCACCGTCAGTGTAAGCGCTTGAGAAGAGACAAAGCCTGAGGCAGAGTCCTCCACGTCCGCCTCTGTTGTTTTGTTCAGTTGATTGACACACAAAGCACAAGCAGCTGTGAAAGGGCTCGGCCAAACCAGGAAGATGATTATTTAATCACATAATGTCTAATTCTTGTCTTTGAAGGAAATGGAGAGCGTTTTGGTTGATGGGACATAGATCAGCTCATAGATATGTCCAGATTTAGGCCATAACTGGTAGATTTGTAGACGACTGTATTGAGTTATTCTTTTAAATGAAAATAAAACCGTATGTATTAAAGCAAATACAAATATACAAGTAGTATTATGATCAAACTGCTCCACTGATAGTGTTACATTTGATAGACAAAACTGTAACTGGAGAGAATAATCAGCTCACTGGACCTTAGACCCCTCACAGCTCTGCAATAACACTCACTACTCTGAGGGCGAGACCACAGATTGGGATTAAAATATTATGGGATTAGAGGAAAGTTTAAGGAGGAGAGAAATACTCAGAGATACTTTATGGCTTCAAACCCCCTACACATTAGAGCAACACCTCTGTAGTGAACCTCAGATGTGGGACACGCATGAGTCAGTCGTCAACTGTGTTTTTATGTTTTTAACTTCAACACGACGTTAAACAAAATCAGGCGAACAGCTCGTCTGCAGTAAACCTCACATTTTACAAGCTCGTGGTTATATTTTAATGAATTTACAGGGCGCTTTGTAGCGATTCATGGGTGACGAGAACACAAAATGTGTTAAAATGATTGAACATTAACCCAACAGTAATAAGGGCTGCATGCAGTTAAACAACAGCAGCACTGAGTCTTTGTGACACTCACTGTAACACTTTCATGTAAGCTCATGAAATAGATGCATCAGCACTGTTGACTGTTTATTAATTGTTATGCTTTGATAACAGTAAGGAGTAAAAGTAAATTACATCAGATAAAGGAAGAGAACAACACTGTTTCCCACCGTGATATCATCTGGATGACAGGATAACATTTTAGCTCAGTGTGTGTACATCAATCAATTAGTCTTTATTTATATAGCACTTTTCATACACGACCATGTAGCACAAAGTGCTTTACACAGAAAAAGAGATAAAAGAAACAAAGAATATCCAAATATACCCCAACCCAACCCCTCATCCCCACCCACCGATCAAAACGCAACATAAACAGTATTAAAATGCATTAACTTGAAAAGGGCTTGAATTAGTGGAAACAGGAGTGTGCGCACTGAGGAAACGCCATTTTAAAACTCATGATAAGGAAACACTGGAGGTTTAGGTTAAAATCTAAAAACAAAGTAACACAGAATGAAATTTAAGAAATATCAAATAAAATGAAATAAAAAGAACAGTAATAGATACTAAAATAAGAGCACCAAAATTGCTCAATAAAGGCAATCCTGTCATTAAAACTAGAAGCGATAAATGCTAAAACGCTTAAAGTTAATGATATAAAATTTAGTTCAAAGCAAGACTCAAAAGGTACGTTCTGAGTTTGGTTTTAAAGTCATCAAGATTAGGTGCAGTTCTCAGGTCTTCAGGTAAACTGTTCCATAGATATGATACAGTCAGGGGAAAGCAGATGTTCATTATCATGTGTCACCTTTTAACACAGAATTATTTTTAGCTAAACAACACCTGCACATGCTGCCAACCTGCTGTTTGCTTTTCAGCATGAGACGGTATAGACTGAAGGATTCCCAGCTGCACGCCTTACGAAGTGTCAGCTCTGCTCTGTTTATAGGAGAGAGCTGGTGTTCCCTTTTTAAACTGATTTAGCTTTGTATAGCTCCGAGAGAGTATTCATTCATTCATTCATTCAGAGAGGTTTTACAGAAGAGTGTCTGCTCTGATCACAGTGGAGGAGCGTTCTTCCTGTGAGACGCTTCAATTAAAAAGCAGAGTGAGAGAGAAGTCCTCCAGCCAGACTGAGCACATTTAGAACCGACAAACTGGAAGAGTTAGTCCTGATGATAGGGCTGGAGCAGCTATGCTATAGCTCATATCACTCAGAGCGTCCTGTAATTATACAGGCAAGTGCACACTGGAGTGCTTTCTGGAGAGGTATCAGCATAGAAATATCTTTAGGTCGGGACTCTGAAGTCAAAGTCACAGGAAGTTCTCTGGTTCAGGCATTTTTCTGGTTATAAATCAGGATGTCATGAAATTTTCAAACACTCACTTCTTCATGAGTATGAATATCACACTGTTTGTTATTTGGCTTCATTGAAGACCTGGTAACCCTGCTGTCTTTGTAAGTGTCGGCTCATCGGCTCTAGCGCACCATGCAGCCGCAAGCCGTCCACTGTTTTGCATTTCATTATTAAGAAGTTTGTTTATGTAAGAATAATACCGAGGAAAAGATAAGTCTGCACAAAGTTTTATGATGATAAACTATGCAGCAGTGGCAAAGCGTGTCCTGTTTGTCGCTTCTTTTATTTTGTTGCGTTGTCCTCCAGCGTGACGTGTGCTTTTAGAAAAAGATATTCAGTCTGCTGTCAGAAAACTCTGTGTTACATCGAAGGTTTGGATTGATAAGATGCCTCACAGACCAGGCTGATCAGCCTGAGGGTTTCCCTGACCAGCAGTGACTGCAGGGGCAAAGAGTCGGTGTGCCTGGCCAGTGGTTGCCACGGAGACACAGGCTCAAGGTAAACAGTAGGAGCAGTGTTTTCGAGCTGAATCGTGCAGTGTCTTCCCCGTTCCCCAACGTGGAGGGCTGAGGAAAAATCAGCCTGGAGCTAATATAAGAGTCTCTATTCATATCTGTAGCTGCTCGCAGAGAAGAGCACTTTATTCAGCACTTTGGATGAAGATTGGATGGCTGAACTTTTCAATATTATCCAAAGCAGGAGTGAAGGACGAGTATTGTAGCATTTGAATTGGAGATGCTGGTTTCAGAGAGCTGGGAGATGAATTGTATTTGTGTGTACAATAGCTGTTTTGACAGGGTGTATCTGCTGAACAATGAGGAGTCTGTGCACGGCTGGACATATGGTGTGAATCAGCAACTGTTGGAGCAACTTTCCTCTCTTTGTACTACACTACAGAACCATAGATTTTATGGTATCATTCCTGACCACACACACACTCTCACACACTCTTACTCCTGCTTTCGTAACTTAGGCTTGTTATTTCCCCCCTCAGCTTTGAAAGAGCTTTTGTTTGGGACTCATTGTTACCATGAATTAGTCAGAATTAGACCCAATTCAGTTGTTCAGGAATTCCAAAGAATTAAGCAAAGCTCGCTTCACACACGATTAACACCTTTTTACCTGGGCTATGTTTGTTCTTCCCTCTGCGAAGGCTTTAAAAGAAATGTCTTTCCATTCATCCAACTAATCCATATTGTGTTATATATATGTAGACTTGTATTGGTTTGGGATATAATGGAATCAAAATCAGTTAAAGATATATTCCGGCATAAAATTAATTAAGGGTCAAACACACCGTAACACAGAGTTTGACACCCCCTCAAGAGGTCAATGTTGCCGACCACTTGCTTTTCTAGTTATATCAACTTTAGTAACGACCGCACGATAGCAATACACAGCGGTCTAATGAGCCATAAACAAACCTCAACCAAAACACCACTCTATAGCCACAAATAATCCTCAGAACAGCACCTAACTTCATCAACAGGGTCCCAGCCGGAGTACTAGCCACCAAACATCTTTTTAACTTTGCCTGATTTCTTTAGCAAAGAGACGAAACACAACTCACCTACTCTCCTCCAGCGGCTGCTTGTTTGTAGCAAAACCTATGGCTGGGACCCTATATGTACTGTTGATGAAGTTAGGTGCTGTTCTGAGCATTATTTGTGGCTATAGAGTGGCTTTTTGGTTGAGGTTTGTTTATGGCTCCTCAGACTGCTGTGTATTGCTATGGTGCGGTCATCTCTGAAGTTGGTTTCAACTAGAGAAGCAAGCGGTCGGCAACTTTCATCTCTTGATTGGGTGTCTAACTCACTGTTATGGTGTGTTTGACCCAAGAATTATTTTATGCCGGAATATCCCTTTAATGTATTACATTCACAGTCCAGTTACGCCGCACAGTTCGGCCAATTAGTGTTGTTGGCAGAGCATCGGTGAGGCAAAGTGACGCAGAGCCAGATTAGCGAACTTTCCAAATGATTAATTTTATCTTCTGTCTGTAAAATCAAATGCTGATACAGATAATAGATCAAACATCAACGTTGCTAAGAGACTAGAAACACTTTGCACTTCTATATAATGAGACCTTTGGATTCTCCATTAAACTCCTGCACATGCTTTCAAAATACATTCTCTGGCGATGTTTCTCTCCGTTTGACCATCAGGCAAAGCCATAACTTGAATTAATAAAAGGTGCTGATGACTCATCCTGCCATTGGGGGTGTTTTTGTATCCAATGAATCACTTCATCAAATTTTAATAGCCTATTCTGGGAAAAATCGAGCCTAAAAGCGAGCTAGCAGGGATTGTTTGCTATTATGTGTTTGTTTAAATGTTTCATGTCCACGACTGGCTCCTACAAATACAAAATCACCAGCCCCACTCAAACCTGGGCTAACTTCCTGTTTTTCGGGGAACACTAAAGATTTGTCTCTCCACCAGCGGCGTGGGTACTGAGCGCCTCAGAGTTTTTGTGGCGAATTGGAAGGACACATTAGTTTTTGCTCTTTAATGGGATCTGTGGATGATAACAAAACCGTTTTCTTGTACCAGCGTTGTCCTTTCATGTTGAAATGAAAAACATTGCACCCTGAGGTTCTGTATCAGCTCTAGTTCCCCTGCTCCATCTTTTCTCTGCATGTTTCCTCCCAGGTTTTGGACAAGCACAGAGCCATGGACAGCATGGTGGAGCTGCTGCAGGTGTACCCTGAGGAGGACGAGGCGTATGGAGAGCTGCTGGAGGCGACGACTCAGCTTTACCACTACCTGCTCCAGCCTTTCAGGGACATGAGGGAACTAGCAATGCTGCGCAGGCAGCAGATTAAGGTAATACACACAGACAGATACACACACCGATACGAGTACCATCTGTTTAAGGGTTTGATTTAAAGTGGTTTGGATCACACTGGAGACGGCGAGCTGGTCTGTCCTGGAACATATTTGTACTCCAGCAACCATTTTTCAGGTCTGAGGTTTTGAAATGCCAAGGTTAAGACTGGGAAACCAGCCTTGGACCACTTCATGGCGATGTCCTCGAATGAGCCCATGCTCCTTAAGCCCTCTGTAATGACATTAGCATTTGTTACTGAGGGTACATGTGATGATGCTGGTGTGGTAGCCTGTCTGTGCTTCCCTTCAGCTTTGCATCCGGGAGGTTGTGGAGGGCAGAGGATCAGGCAGAGAGGCTTTTCCCCCCCGCCCAGATCGGCTTAACAACCAGCATAAGTATTATTACAGCGCCCACTAAACCACTCAGTGATTCTGCAGCCTCAGCACACTCCTCTGTTTTCCATTCTTCCTCCTCTACTGCCTTTCTTTTCATTCAAGGCTGGGAAAGAGAAGTGAGCTGCAGGTTAATCTTTACTGTCTCATGGCCTTCAGACGTGCCTGTTGGGGTCAGTAGGTCAGAGCTCTTTACACACCTGAAGAGATAACTTAGCCAACAGACAACAGAAGTAGGATAAAGTTGACAACCTGAGAGAATATCTGATGAAGGTAAAAATATTCACCATAACCAAGGGCAGCTGTGGTTCAGTCCATGGAGTCAATTGTCTACGTTTCCAGATCTGTCCATGTGCTGAAGTGCCCTTGGCCAAGACACTTGACCCCGCCTGCCCCTGCTGGCTCTGCCCGGTTGTTCTCGTATGTATGTGGCTTTGGATAAAAGCGTCTGCTAAATGACTTTCTTAAATTGTAAAGTTGGCAGCAAGTAATTTTGACGCCATATTGGCTCTTTTATTAAATCTAATCTGAAACTACTGAGTCTGTAAACACCAGACTCTAATACTTTAATCAAACACTCGATTTTTATGTATAAAATGCCACATTGTGACAAAAGTTGTCACACACAGAGCAAGTGTAGACTGTTGTTGTCTTTGTTATTTACAGAGACCCAACTCTAATCCACCATCACTCTAATCTACTCTTAATTGGCTGTTATCTAAGACTTTTCCCCCTCACCGCCTAACTGTTAAGTAGACTCAGAATCAGTGATTCATGGGATGATTCCTGTCCCTATTGTAGATGTTTTTAATCATTAAATGTATCTATTTTAATTTAAACTGATATAATTTTACCCTAAATCCTCAAATATAAACCAGAGCCTTTATTCACTCTCACTGCAGAAAGTACAGGGTCTTAATATGATGAAGGTTTATATCAAATTCTTTCCATCTGAGAAGTATAGTTGTTCATTTTTCAGTAACTGAGAATCTGACTGTGCAGCTTTTACCTGCTAAACCTGTCCAGAGTGCACACAAAGGGTTAAATGCACCACAAACGGCGCTCCGCAAATAGCATCCCTGTGCCCCAGTGATGTTTGCATACATTTAAATGAACCATTATGCATTCATTTGGAGTAAACGTGCCCCTTTCCATGCAAAGGGCCCTCGACACAAAGACAACAAGAACACATTCACAAACAGCGGTGTTCAAGAGCCACGTGCAGTTCAGAGGGAGACTTCACTGTCTGCTGAGAGTTGGTGGTGATGGGGGAGGGGTTTAAGACTCTTGAGTGATTATGACAATGATTACATGTCTGGATGACATTTAAATAAAATATCTGTAAATAAAGTCTGTCAGTATCACTATAAAATGTTTTACAATGATCAGGGGTTAAATCAGTCCACAGCTTAACCGCCTCACACACAGGCTGTGCCTCTAAGAACAACAGAGTTTTTTTTTCTCTTAATGAGCTGCTTTTGTTTTCTCCAGAGAACGAATATCTGGCTACTATCTGTGAAAATCAGTATAAGGGGCCCAGCTAAAAATGAGATTCTGAACTGTATGGGAGGATTTATAATACATCCATCAAAGTCGAGAGGAGTTAAGAGCAAGCTTCCTCTCCAGAGATTTTCGATCAGTTTAGGGACTGTAAATATAGTGACCTTGTAAGTCGAAAGAAAAGGATTCTTGACACAGCCCCCCTCATACAGGGGTGTCCTTCCCACATAACTGCAGGAGTTTCCAGATCTCTGTGTGAGGGTAAGGTGGAGTCCAGTCCAGCTGGTCTAAGAAAATAAAAAGGACAAAGTAGGGAGGCTGAAGAGAGGCAGCAGTTAGAGTGGCGTGTGCAAAGCTCTGCCAAAGTCTGTGTCTTGTTATCCGGCGTTGTGCAGTAATCGAGTATTGAACTACACTAAAGTGAGCCCACTGTCTGATCATGTTGTGTGATGTTCAGAGCTCTTTGAATCAGACACATGCTGTTTCCATCTCTTTCTCTGTCTTACCTTCTCTGTGATAGACTCTCAGCTGTTCACCCTCTGTTGCGCTGTGAGTACTCTCTCTCTTTTCTCTAAACTGCATTCCTCCTCACGCAGCATGCTCATCCAGCATCATGTCACTAACCAACACAAGCGGCCGTGTGGGTGTGTTTATGAGTGTGCATTATGATGGTATTTGGGTTCTTGGGCGTAGTGCAGATCTAAATTAAGACGTGTCATAGAAGTTTATGGATGTTTTTTTCTATTAAAGGATCAGGCCGGTAAACTTTGAATGTTTTGTCATTGTCAACAAATCGCACAATGATACTGGGACTTAATCTTAGGAGCAGTAGAGCAAAAAAACTCATAAAAAACACACTGATGAGCAGCTTTTTTTACACTGGCTGACATGTTCCTCCATCAGCATCAATGCACATGTTGACTTAATCACACATACATCATCCTGCTGCAGTAAATACTCTCTAAACTACTACATGGTTAATCCACAGCTAAAAATAGTCTCTACCAAATGCAGAATTCACTGATGTTTGGGTGAAATCTGCTATAAAACCAGTGTCCAGCTGCTTGCAGTTATTTTTTTTACCCTTTTTAAAGAATCAAACTCAGTACCTCTGACCTCCTTCTAAAGATTCAGCCAAACAGATCTCTGTTAATACAGCAGAATGAGAAAATGAAGATAAATGTAAGATGCTGACTTCAATCACTGCAGTAACAGGAGGGACAAACTGAAGAACGTGTCTCTGATCGCCTGCAGAGCATGTAGTAAATACTGTTGGTAACATTTACACAGGAGATTCAGTGTGGGGGAAATAGTGATCTAACCAAGAGGGGAAAAAAACAGTAAATATAGGTGTCATCTACATGTGCCCCTGTCGATGCAAATGAGTCTTTTGTGGATCAGCTGTGGGAGGTGCTGCATGATGGAATACAAACTAAAAGGGTTTTGCACTAGTCCCAAATCCTCAGACAGTGTCAAGAACCATTTTTAGACTGAACCATTGGCACATCCTGATTTACAAGGCTATACTTGGCTGTCTTCCACACATACTTGTGTAATTGTATTCATGTTAAAAGTTCTGGAAGCTGAAGCCTTCGTTCTGTGACTCAGACACAAAATCTGCTTTTGCTATCTGTCCCCAAAGTTCATCTTGAAATGGGCAAAATGAGTTTAAGATATGCTGCTCCTGCAGACTGGAATCTGCTACAAGAAAAACTGTGTCATTGAGAGCTGGTCTCTTTAAATCTTTTTAAACGTAGATTAAAGGCCCTAGAGGAAGATGAAGCAGGCTGTAAGTGCTTTGACTGAAAATGTTCTGCTCTGCGACCTTGACTTATCTGGTTGTTATGTCTGTCTGTAACTTTGTAAATGTACTGCTGCCTGTCTCGGCCAGGACACTCGTGCAAATGAGATTTTTAATCTCAGTGAGGTTTTTGTTTTCTGGTTAAATAAAGTTTCATTCAAGTCTCCTGTCTGTGGGGGGTGAGTCTTAATCTAATCTCCCTGTCATTTTTGTTCTGCTTAAAGGGACTTGAGTCCAAGTCTCAAACTTGAGTCTCCACTGCAGTCTGGACAGTTTGAAGTGGTTTCACAGCGTCCTCTCACCAGAAGCTAAAGGTCAGGAAGTTTAACCTCTTGGAGTTCAATGTTTATCTGTGACTTTAGAGGGGAAAGAACCTGGAAACTGCCCGTGTGATCTTTGATATTGCCTTCTTTTTAAAGCTGAATAGAGCCTAAATGAGGAGTCATGTGTTTTTCCACAAGACTTGAGGTGTTCAGGCGTCCCTATCATTCATCCAGTTTAATTCTGACACGCTTCATGAAGCTTTCTGAGAATCTGAAGTTGGTTTAACGCCAAAGATTCAACCCTACCACCTGCTGCCCTCAGGCCGATCCAACGGCCGAAAACAAAGCTGTATGCAAATGATGGCGAGATGTCTGCAGAGGAGGCGGGTTTCTCCAAAAGTGCTGAGTCAGGCCATCACATAGGCTCTCTCTTTTCTATGATAAAAGGAAAAGGAACCAGGAGACAGAATACCGTTATTTACAAACAGTTGGTATCATCTCACGACAGGAAGGTGACGTGAAAAGGCTTTGGCAGCTGAGTATCAGTTTACTGCTAGAATTTCAAACAGTCCCGACTTCATCTGCAAGTGTGACTGACACGCCTGAGGCTGTGAAGCTGCTACAGAGCTTCAAGCTGAAAGGCCAGACCATTTTAGTGAGCCAGAATGAAGATTCAAGAGGACTGTTGTGTGGAAAACAAAGATTACTGTGGGGAAATGAAGGGAAAGGTATCCACCAGCTGAGTTTTGTAGGAAGTGTTTAATCAAATGATTCATTTTCAAAACAAAGATTTCTTTTTTTCCTTAAATGTAGAACTTTATTCCAGTGTTAACCCACAGGAAGTCTTTAACAACCCGCTGAGCAATAGACAGCTATTAGACGTCTAGTTTTTTTTTAGACTTAATTTCAACCATCTAGATTCTGTGTATTTTAAGAAGAAATTTAGAAGTCGCACTTTAACCCATTATCTGATAAATATCTATGTCAAAAAGCAACAGTGAGTTGCATAACTGATCTCCAAGTACTTAACCAAAATAATTATGATAGCTGTTGAGCAATTTACAGTGTAGTAAAGATATAGCATAGATATCGACTTGGTCTTAACTTGGTCTAAATTTAGACATCTAAAAAACTTTCATTTTTAGACCTGTAGTAGCCTGATTTTAAACCACTCGTCTGGGCTACATTTAGATGTCTGTTGAACCTCTTTTAGACCAAGAAATGCTCAGCTGGAATTGGCTTTATGTTTGAACTTTAATGTATAAGAGAGGAGGAGGGATTTTGGGAGTGAAGTCTTCCTAACCTTTAAGATACTCAGCTTCCTGTTGCGTACAACAGATGACTAAGAGAGTTTACACCGATGAAATGTGAGATGATATGATCTTTAGTATTTGGCTTTTTGGTTTGAAATCCTATCATGACTTGACTTGTCATGACTGCGTCTCTATCCCCTGAACTGTGGACATCTTCTGAGCGGTGAGCAGGTGGAGCAGTGAATGAACGCTCACCTGAATTAATCAACAACAAAAGGCGCTGAGTGTCTCGGTGAATGCTGCATTGTCAGCTGCATTGTTGCATGCAGAAGTGTGCAGAGCAGGTGTCCTGTTGCCCGGAGGTCAGAGGGCAGCCATGAATTAAAGATGCGGTTCCTCTGTAATGTGTCTGAGATACTTTTGTACCGACTCGAGCTCCAGTTTCTGTTTCACATCGAATATATCATTACGTAGCAACAGTCGTCATGGCGATCCTCTTAAGCACCTGCTGTGTTTACCTCCAGCTGTGATGCAAATTTTACACAAATGTTGAAAAATGACTTAGCTTGAATCCAAAGGTGGAAGTTCAGTGACTCAAACGGAGGTAAATGGAGATCCAGGATGTTGATTTGTATCAGATAATCTCTGCTTTTAGGATAAAAGACATTCAGGCTGCAGCGAATAATAACTTTGTTTTGTCTCCTGTGAGGATTTTTTTGATGTCATGGAAAAGTCTGAAATTCATATAAATGCTTTTTTGTGATTTTAGAAAAAAGATCATCATCTCAAGACGACATCTTCAAACGTCCAGATTTGTCTAAATCTCAAATATGTCCGGTTTTCCGTCATAAATAATTATAAAATACTGAAAATATACAGACCCGAGGAGCCTGAGTTAGAAGACTGGAGTAATTTTTTTTTGGAAAAGCTTTTAAACCTTTAAAGCTGCAGTGAGGAACTTTTGGGTAGGGTGACAATATTCTGAATCCTCATAAAGAGGACACAACTATGCGTGGGCGGAGTCACAGAATTGTGCGTAGTTAATTTTAAGAGTTTTTCGGGTCAGGTCGAGGGTTTTTTTGCACGCTCCTAACTCAGTATGTCCACGCTACACAAACTCAAAACTTCCATACAAAACCCTGGACATTTGAAGGACTTTATCAACTCCCCTAGACAAGGCCGGACAGCCCCCAAAAAAGAGGACATGTCAGGGTAAAAGAAGTTGACAATCACCCTACTTTTGGGTATTTTTGTTTTTGATGCCTCACGTGGACAAAGATGTACATCTTATCATTATACCGATCTTGTCCTCTGAACGCCAAAGCAGTATATGTAACCTTGATAAAATAGCCATATGTGTCAGCAGGCAATTCAGTCTCACTCAAGGCATTTATCTAATGCAAACACAGTTAACGCCGTGTTTTTAGCCCTGATCAGGCTTCATTGATAAGAGGTGGAGGAAAGGCAGATCCAGATGTTGGCTATGATTCACAGCTGATACCTTTATCAACTGTCCTAAGTAGCCTGTGAGAGAGGACTGGTGTATCAGGGGTTTAAGCTGATTATTTGACTGTCTTGAAAAACAAATCTTAAAAATATTAAATTCATTCCAAAAAAAATGCAAAGATATTTTTTTTCTCAGTGCCACTCAGCTAGGAGAAAGAGGAGCTTCACTGGGGTGCGACTGTTAGCTGCTGAGAGTTCACCCTAATGTTGTTTTTCTTGAATGTAACCTTTAAAGAAGATAACCCGAGTTTAATCCGTCCCTCCTCCTCCTCCTCCACAGACTGACTGTCTGGTATCTGACTCTGTGTCACTCACTAAAAGACCTTTTAGTTGCTATTTTAACCAAATGAGATAATCCGGCTGTAATTCAAGCACCCGCCATGAGAGCTGGCGTCACTTCTATCTTCAGGGAGTCAAACACGTCTGTGTTTTGTCACCAGCAGCTGTTGTCCAGAGGTGTTAAAGGAGGTCACTCACAACCACAGCTCCCCCCGCTGCTGCATCCTCTCTGCTGTTAGAGCGGAGTGTCAGCTGACTCACTGAAGATCAACACATAATAGGTGTGAAAACAGTTTCATCAGGTTATTTATGAGACAACGATTAGCTCAGGAACTCAGTGACACCAGGTGTGGGTGAAGTAAGCTGGTATCAGACACCTCTTTTACAGTCTTCAATCAAACCAAGAGGATAAAGAGCTGGACCTTTGTTTATTACCTGTCTGCTCACAAGTCTGTCACTGGATTTTCATTCACTAAAACAGAAAGTAGAACAGTTAATAGACTGATCTGATATCAGGAGGAGGTTGATGTCAGCGATGCTTCAAAAACAGCTCTTTTCACTGTTAATGCGTTAAAACAGCAGGCAGTCAGTATCTGCTGCTACAGGCTCTCAAAGGTAAATATTGACATTTCTGCTGTTTTGATCGGCAGGCGAGATGATGCTTAAATTACGCTCACACATAGAGCACAATTAAACACTGAGATGATGTAATCTCATTCACCAAAGATTCAAGTGAATGGCAGATTTTCACACATTCATTTAAAAACCGGTTATTGTTGGTGCTGCAGCAGGTCACAAATCTAAAAAAACTCTGATATTTAATTGTTAATTTTTCAACAGCGATAACAAATCAAAATGCATCTCAGTGAATCTTCATCATGTATCATAACCTCAGATTTCTTCCCTATGTTCATATTAATCCACTTCTAATAATCATGATAATTTAAGCAGATAAATCTGATCTGCTTTTTCATTTAGAGAGTGCTTTGTAAAACAGACTGATATTAAAAACAGCAGATTTGTTTCCTCCATCAGAGAATCAAAAACGTCGAAGAGAAAGTGGAAAGCCCTCTGAGGACAACAAGTTTGCTGTAATCTACAGATGTCTTTTTTTTGTTTTCTAATCTGGTCTCTCATATGAGCTTTGAGTATTAAATATGTGACACACATACACTGTTCATCCGCAGAGAGACACACAGAGAGAGAGAGTGTGTTTAGGACTACATCTCCAGTTTTTGGACTGATGACAGAGCTGTATAACAGATCTTGTCTGGCTGAGGTTACACCTACAGACTGTGACAGGCTGGTTCTGCAGCTGTAAAGCTGATACCTTCCTCCCTCAAATACTGCAGCGTTAAAATAGTCCGTCTTCTCATTAGTGGTCTTTTCCATTTCAGTCTATTTCATCCTGATAAAAACTCCTGTTAAAGTCCGCCATGACTTTCATAAGACTGAATTGTCTTCTTGTTTGTTCAGCACATACACCTACTGTCTTCTCTTTAACAATACGGCACAGGAACTAAGCAGCACTGCACCCTGACTTTACATCTTTCTAGGGCTGGGCGATAAAACGATAATGATATATATCGAAAATGAATTCCCCTCAATATCAATATGAAACATGGTCAATATGCTTTTCGATAGCCAACATTCCGCCATGTTTTGGTTGACTATACGAATAACCAATGAAAAGGAGAGTTGTTTCAGGTCCGCGCTGCGCTGAACCGATCACATCGCTTTCTGTAGTGCAATGTCTTGCGACAAAACTTCTAAGGGACACAAAGACCTCACAGATGCAGTAAATTTTTGCAATTTCTAAAAGACATGCTACCAATAAGTACTGTTAAATTTCATTTAATAGTAACAGGGAACATTTAAGTTTGACAAGTGATTTTTTTATATTGTGATATTTATCGATATCGACTGATGTGGAAAAAATATATCGTGATAAACTTTTTCCTATATCGCCCAGCCCTACATCTTCCCCATTGATCCAAGGACCACATGTGACCTGGACTGTGGGGGTCGATTTGCTTCTGCTTTCCTTTTCTTTTCTCAAACTTAATTTTGAAATCTCACCAGATCATCTTCATAAGATCGCTGCCAAGATGTTAATGACTTAAATCTGAAATAATGGAGGATGCAGTGACCTTTCTTTAGGGGTCACCTGCTATGGGTTTTTCATGACAGTCTGCACTTTTGATAAATCAGCTGTTTACAGGTAAAACACGAGACTCTTGACTCATAAAGGAGCGTATTGTGGGGCCAAATCAGACTCAGCAGACAGTTTTCTGAGCGGGTACAGTCTCATGTTTCGAGCATTAGCAGAAACAAAAACAAGAGCAGACCTAGAAAAACATTTCAGCTGAGGTGAGGATGATGATGATGCTCCTGTTTTGCATAAAACCAGTCCAACAGACTGACAATCACAGAGCTGCAGACTCTAACGCAGAGATGTTTGGCTGAAGTTTTTTTAGAGTCACAGAGGTCAGCCTCAACAACAGCAGATGTTCTGACAGTCTGACTTGTCACCACGTCGTCTGACTGATGTGCAGCAGCGGGACGCTCTTCTCGACCATTTGTTGCTCCGTGGGTGTTCAGCTTTGAATCCTGCTCCGTTTTCACATGTAGGTGCAGGTTTTTCACTCCTTCTGAGCTGGATCTTGTGTTTTCTTTAATTCCTGCTCGTTTCTGTCACACTTATCCTCTCTGGCGTCTGACGTAATCCCTCCTCCCTTGCTCGCTCCCGGTTTCACCCTCAAAACCACTCCCTGTTCCCGTCCCTCACGTGCAGACACACAAACCCTCTCTTACTGTAACTCACAGACACAATACATCACTTCTAGCATGCAGGCTAACATAAATCACTGCCTTTGAGGTTTGTCTGTAATTGCTATGCTCTTGTTTATTTTTGAGCACCTACACACATCTGTTTCACATCCAGATATTAATAAGACTGTGTGTGTGAGCGAGCGCGGCCCTGCTGGAAGTCAATGTGTGTGTACATTTTGTTCCATGTGGTCTCCTCTCTGTGGAGGAGGAGGAGTAGGAGGGGGGTCGGGGGGTTCAGACTCCACGTGGCAGAGCTTTTTCCCTCTTTCTCACTATTTTTCACATGGCCTGACACGGGCTGGTGAACTGTGAAAACCCTTTATGAGTGACTTTGTGCCTCGTCATAAAAAAAAAACCCTCTCTAAAGTGAGCTTAGGTTTCTCCTGTTTGGTCGTAAAAAGGTCTTTTTCTGTCTTTATTGTTCCAGCAGCTCAGTAGGACACTGGGTTAGTGTCACTCTAAACATAAACACGCACTGACATGCCTTTGGTCACCACTTTAGAATCACTTTTACCACCATCTGCTGGGTGACTCTGGTATTACAGAGCGGCTTGTCTGCCTCTGGGGGTTTAAAATTGAGTGAAGATTCAGCAGGAGTAAAAGGTGCACTTTAAAACAGTAGGAGGTGTTATTATAGAAGCAGGAAAGTTAGGCTAGAGCAGTGGTTCTCAAGTCTAGTCCTCGAGTCCCACCGTCTTGCATGTTTTGGATGTTACCCTGCTCCAACACACCTGATTCAAATGATCAGCTCGTTATTAAGTCATTTCAGAGCTTGATAACGAGCTGATCATTTGAATCAGGTGTGGTGGAGCAGGGAAACATCCAAAATGTGCAGGACGGGGGGGAGCTCGAGGACTGGACTTGAGAACCACTGGGCTAGACTCAGAGCCGGCCCAAGCCTCAATAGGGCCCTAAGCAAAATTTGATTTTGGGGCCCTCTATATCTGCCAATAATATTGATTGTTGATCATTCACACACCTTCACAAATCTCTTTAATTTACATTCCATGAAATGCAAACATACCTTTATCTTGGCGTTTTTTCTCTTCTTCCTCTTTCTTTTCTCTGCACCTGAAGGATATGTCCTTTTTTGCGACATTGTTTTGCCCCACGACTACCTGCTCTTTAGATGCTCAGTGCAAATTATACAGCAGAAGACACATAACGGTAACAGAGCTTTGACATATCGGCAGTAAGAATCATAGGCCTACATCAGCAGCAGCACTAAAATCTTTTTACTTTATTTTATTTTTACAATAATGTATATTTGATCATACAGAAAGCATCACTCATACATGCAAAAAAAAAATAAATAAATAAATTTTTTGATTGCTCTTGGGGGGTCCCCTCCCGGCTGCTGTGCCCTAAGCAGTTGCTAAGTTCGGTTATGCCTTGGGCCGGCTCTGGCTAGACTGCAGTCATTCCCATCATAATATTTCACTCAGTTTATTTAGTATTGACTTGTAGCAATAAATAAATCAGAGTGTCATCAGAAACAAGCGTCAACAAATTAAGAGTTTAAAAGTTCTTGAAAATTAAAAATAATTGAATTGTGACTGTGATCTTTTTAGGTCAGGTCACAGGTTTAAACCTGTGCGCTTTAAAAAAACATCACACAGTTCAATGTGCAATGTCAAAGCCTCTCAGTAGCCACGTTTACGTGTGCGAAATTTCTTGATCCGATTAAAAATTTGAGGGATTGGATAATCTGAATCCACTGTTTACATGGGCGCAAAATCAAATAATCCGATCAGTTTTATTCAGATTAGAAGAATTTGGACATGCACAGTGTTGTCTGATTTCGCTAAAACAACCGTAGAAGAAGAAGAGTTGTATTTACGCCTGTGCTGTTCACTCCATCCAATTCAGGACTTTTCCCCTGTTAAATGTTGTCACTAGATGACGCTTTTACGTACTCATACTGTTCTGTCAAAGGTAGTTCCGTGCGTGCAGATGTGACATCATTACGCTGTATGTACGCCTTGTTATGTTACAGGGGTAGCAGACACAGCACCAGTGTCAATAATGAAACCTCCTAAAGAGTGAAGACCAAGTCAGGTTAGAGAGTCATGATCGGAATAAGTGTTTACATGGACGCGTTTCAGAATAACGATCGGCATAAACCACCCCTCTCGATCGGAATACAATTTTTTTCTGATTGAGCCGAATTGGATCAGAATCTTCCGATCAACGTTTACATGACGCATTTTTATTCTGAGCAGACATTTATGCCTATGTAAAGGCAGCTAATGTAAAGGTTTCAGAGGTGTGATAGTGGACTGAGTGGCTTCACCAAGAGGCACAGCTTGTAATCACACCGCTGTCCTCCCCCCTTTACACCTCAGAGGGGTCAGAGGCGGAACCACTTCACCCCCTGATTGCGTTACACATGGTTGATGAGGAGTAACAGGGTTGTAAATATCCGTATGTCAGTGAGCAGATGCTGTCTGGAGTTCCCTCTGGGCAACATGAAATCACACACCGGGTTATTTGATGTGAAGGAGAAGTGAGGGTGGAGTTTTCTCACGTCGCGGCTGCAGACTCACAGGGTTCAGCAGGCTGGAGTTGGTAGAGATGGTCAGAGCTAGGGCTGGACGATATTGCCTCAAATCAATATGACGATATATTGATCAGTTCACCTCGATAACGATAAATGGACGATAACTTCTACACAAGCTGCTCACCCCCTCCCACATTAACTCTGTCTACTTCAGCGCTACAACTATTGAGCCGTCCTCCATCTCCTCACCTGTCTTTCCCTCTTTGTTACGGACTGGATGGGGTGGAGTCACGTCTCTGAGGACAGCGTCTTAAAGGGGCATGAGACCATAGCCTACCTACACACATCCAAAACCAACTTTTTTTTACACTGAATATATTGACACGGGCAAAATGATGTCGTAAATTTCGGAATCGGAAAATTTTTGGTTTATCGCCCAGCCCTAGTCAGAGCCAGCACCAGAACCACTGAATCAATCACACATTAGGCCACCTTTATCTATCAGAGCAGCGACCAACATAATAAAAGTTAGATAAAATCTGTGGTTATGTGTTTTTGAAGGCCAGAGGTCAGTGATCTATACAGACTGAATCTATGTCTGTGTCTGTGCTGCTGATAAAGATATTGAATGTCTTTGCTTTGACCCCTGATCAGATTGCCTTGGAAACGGAGCGCCTGGGTCCCCGCCGTGTGGACGGCCTGAGGAAGGAGGACGAGGAGTGGCAGAAGAAGGCCCACGCCGCCGTGCTCTCCATACAGGACCTGACTGTCAAGTTCTTTGAAACCACGACTCGGGCACTGAAAGGTAAACACTCACAGAGGAGGCATTTCCTCTCCTCTACAGAGCCCCTTTGTCGGCCCTTTGTCTTTACTGTGACCTTTGAACCCCGGTGTTGTGTGTTTACTTCATGACAAAGTGCAGCGAACACTCCACGTAGAGATGATTTAAAACCATCTCTAACCTCTCACATACCAGCCTCTCCTTTTTCTGTGAGAAAGTGTTTTAATCCTACAAAAAATTTCAGCTATGAACTAGCAGGAACCCTGTCAGCTGATTAACGCTAAGGTCACACTTAGCTGGAATTTTCTGAGTCAGAAGTTCACTTTTAAAAATAAAGTAACAAATAAATAACCGATAGAGAGTTTAAAGATCATAAATGAGGTTTCCAGAAGTCTTGTTTGTCATCTTTGTAGACTCAAAATAGTCGCTATCTAATCTCTGAGGATCAAAATTCTTCCATTTCTGACAGTCGTCTCATCCTGTGTTTCAGCTTTGTACGAGCGAATGCGTGCGGATCAGAGGAAGTTTGGAAAGTCGGCGTGGACAGCGGCGGTCGAGCGTATGGAGCGGCTCCAGTATGCCGTTTCCAAAGAAACCCTGCAGCTGATGAGAGCGAAGGAAATCTGCCTGGAGCAGAGGAAACACAGCCTGAAGGAGGAGGTAGAGTGACTCCATGACGCACAGCGATTCATCACAGCTGAGAGAAACGAGGGCCTGTGATTCAGAGTGTCAGAGACGATAACAACAGCAATGAAAGACACTGAACACTCAGACGTGGAGAGGATGGGAGGAGGAGGAGGAAAAAAAAGGGAGATAATGGTCATGTTTGAAAAATGAGCTCATGGCTCAGACATCCTGTAATGGAGGGAATAACATCCTGGTGAACAAGAGTGGAGATGACTCACTGAGAATGAGTGCAGGGGTCAGATGAAGTGAAAATACATGAGGAACGCAGCCTCAGATATGATCCACAGTAGAAGAAGAAACTCCAGAATCTACCACACATGAACTCCTGACAGGTTCAGGATCAGATTAGGACACACAGACCCTCTTATTTGCAGGATTTTGCCTTCACACACGTACATCACACCTCTGTTTCTCAGGTCATGGAGTCATTTTTCATCGTGTCACTTCAGAGAGTGTTAGGAAATAGATCAATAATGTTATCAGAAGTTAGTTCAGGTCGAGTCAGAGATAAAAGTCTGCGGATAATGCCAGATAAACATGAAACAGACATTTGACCTCCAGTTTACACAGAGGAATAATTGTGTTGACTGTGTGTGTTTTTAGATGCAGAGTCTGCAGGGTGGGGAGGACGCCATGCTGCGCCTGGACCAGCTGGAGGCGCTGTACTACGAGTTACAGCTGCAGCTGTACGACATCCAGGCGGAGGTGCTGCGCTGTGAAGAGCTGCTGCTGACGGCTCAGCTGCAGAGTCTGCGCAGACAGATGACAGGTGAGCAGCCAGGGGTCCTTTTAGAGGGTCATTAGTGGTCTCTGTCTGTACAGGAAAATGATCTGAATATTGATAATCCATAATCTGTCGTTTTGTTGCATCAGAGCGGCAGGACGAGGTGGTTTACTACGATGCCTTCGAGAGTCCTGATGCCATGAAGGGCGAGGAGGACCCCGCCTCCCCGCCCTCGCCCCTCAGAGATGAAGAACTCTGCGTCCTGCAGCAGAGGACACGCCAGCTGGAGGCCCGAAGAGGACGCATCACTGCCAAGAAAGTCTACCTCAAAAACAAGAAGGTACAAGCTGACCCACACAAGACTTAGTGAGTGAACTTTAGTTAGTTCTAGAGTTTTTATTAATGAGGTTTTTATCCTCAACAGGAAATCTGTATCGTCAACCACAACCAGAAAATGCAACAGAGAGAAGGTGACGGGGATTCTCTGTCATCACTGCAACAGGTGAGACTCAAATCCTTCTGAAGAGACTTTAGGGATCCCCAAAGGTCAGGAAACAGCTGATTTATATGCTACAGTTTCATTTCAAGCAGAGTTGGTGTTTGAAAAGAGAAACGCTGTCAATGCTGAAAGTCTCTGATTCAGAGGAGGTGAAGATTTGGATCAGTTTTCCTCTAAAACACGCCATGGTCACATATGAAGGATCTGATTTGTTGTTTCCTGTTAAAGGGAGAAGAGGCAGAGGAAGACGAAGCCAAGAGGAACGCCAGAGTGAGTCAGGAGAGGCAGAGGACTCTGGACAGACTGCGCAGCCTCAAACAGGTGTGACTTCTTTCAAACACACGTTAATGTTACTTTCAATCATCAGGATTATTTTCGACTTTTTCTATCCCTAACCCTCGTTGTCGTCCTCACAGCGTTATCCCGGTCAGGTGACTCTGAAGTCCACCCGTCTGCGCCTGACTCAGCCTCACAGCCGGAGGAGAGGCGTCCAGCAGCCCAGCACCCAGACCACCAGCGTCCAGACCGACCTCATCTCCGACCTCCCCGAACTCTCCGCCCCTCCTCCGCCCGACTCCTGCGCCTGCGACAGCATCTCCCTACCGACTGTTGAACTCCAAACTCTGGACTCCTCCTCACCTCACTTCCTCTCTCTGCCTCCCCTCTCAGCCTCCCCGTCTATTCTCTCACTGGGTCCTCCACCTCCTCCTCCTCCCCCTCCTCCACCTCCCCCACCTCCTCCGCCTCCGTCTTTAGAAGACAAGCCACAGATGCAGGCGGGTGAGAAGAATCCCTCAGACAGCCCGGTGCGGCTCCAACCCCACGAGTCTGAACCTTCCTCTCTACCTTTGGCTCCTTTCTCCCCTCGATTCTTCGACAGCAGTCAGCTGCTGACGGCGAGGAAGAAGCTGAGGAAGACCGCCTCACTGGACTCTTCACAGTGGAGACGAGGTGAGGGGGGAGACTCTCAGTTTGATAATCCTGACTGTTGCCTCTTTTGTGGTTCTGTTCATGATGTTCACGTTTGTGTGTGTGTGTGTGTGTGTGTCTGCAGCGAGCTCCCCCATGGACGAGGTCCTGGCGTCCCTCAAACGAGGAAGTTTCCACCTGAGGAAGGCCGAGCTTCGAGTCCTCGCCCCGGACCCAGACGACGACAGCAACAACATCCTGGCTCAGATCCGCCAAGGCGTCCGGCTGAGGAAGGTACGGACCCGACCGGAGCAGCAGCGCCACGCCAAGAGCTTCCCCCACTCAGCCGACGCCCTGACCCGCAGCATCCACGAGGCCCTGAGGAGAATCAAAGAGGCCTCACCGGAGTCCGAGTCCGAGGACGAAGGCCTCCCCTGCACTGACTGGGAAAACTAGAAACTCTGATGAAACTTTTTTTCTGGACGTGTGGAGCCAAAATGAAGAGAAGAGGAAGTCCGGAGCCGGGGTTCGACCACCTGAAAAAACTGTGGTGCAGTTTGAACAAAAACCCTCGATTTTTTTATACCAGACAGAAGTTTTTTGAAATCCTTCTGAATGTTTGTAAAGACGGACCACTAATCTGTTTTTTTTTATGTCGTTGCTGTGGCATTCTCGGCGAGGATACAACCTCTAACCTCTCATTATGTCAGTCTACACGTCTGAGTTGTACTGTAGCTTGCTGTGATGGGTTTGTTATAGGGAGCGAGTGTTTGCTTTTTACAGTTCTCTCACCTACAGCAGAGAACGACCACTGATAACACTTTATATGAAGGCCCTTCATTAACGCTTAATAAGCCACTAAATATGCCTTATTGAAAGCTTTTAAACATCAAGAAGTGTTAATAACAGCTTTATTAACACATTTATTATAGGGCACAGAGGCTCTCATCAGGAACAATTTAATTACCTGATAAAAAGCATCTTTCAAAACTAAGTAGTAGCTTATTAAAGTTTACAGAAGTGTTTTGCATTCACCAAAAAAAACTTTTTTTCAGAGTATTTTTTTTCTGTTTTTCAGATTTTTTTTTTCTGTTCTGTTCTTCTGACTAATTTTTTTTCATTATTTTTTTCTTTTCCATTTTTCAGACAATATTTTTTCTCTTTCTCCAGTTTTTTATTTCTTTTTTGTTTTTCCAGATAATTTTTTTTGTTTTTCTGATTTTTTTCCTGTTTTTCAGACATTTTTTTTTCAGTTTTTTCTTTTTTTTTCTTTTCTGTTCTTCAAACTATTTTTTTTTCTTTTTTGTTTTTCAGACTATTTTTTTGTTTTGTTTTTAGACTATTTTTTTTCTTTTTCAGACTATTTTTTTGTTTTGTTTTGTTTTTCAGACTATTTTTTTCTTTTTTGTTTTTCAGAGTTATTTTTTTCTGTTCTGTTCTTCTGACTTATAATTTTCCGTTTTTCAGATTTTTTTTCTTTTTTTGTTTTTCAGACTAATTGTTTTTCCTATTCTCCGGGATCACAATCATTTAAAAAACAGACACGTTCATCCCTCTCTGAATGTATGAGATTTTCACAAGATTTGGAAGTATCTTGTTAAGTCAGGAAAAAAAATGTCAGAAAAAAAGAAAGACGAAAAAAAAAGTACAAATAACAGGATAAAAATTTGTACAAAAAACAGAAAGTGGAAAAGTATTAGTACAAAAAAAACAGAAAGAAAAAATGTCCAGAAAAACAGAAAGAAGAACAAAATTCGTCTGAAAAAACAGTAAAGGAAAAAAAAATACTAAAAAAAAGTTTCCTTTTTGTTTTTTTAAAGTGAATGCAATTTACTTCCGTAAAAGTTGATCACAGGGACTTTAGTATGATGTGTTATACCTTCACTGAGTATGTGTGTGTGTGTGCTTTACACTTTTACATTCAACTCTGTGACAACCTTTTACATCCAACATGTTTGCAGAATAGGAGCTCCCACATCCTTAAAGGTGCAGTTCAACATTTTGGCTGTAGATTCATAACGGACTCAAAGTTACTGCGAAACAATGAAGAAGCGTCAGGAAATCAGCCAAGCTGTTGAAGCATTTTCACCTCTGAGATTATATCAAAGATGCACAAAGATAAAGATATGTAAAAGTGGATTATTATTATTATTGTTATTACAGCAAGAGAAAGGAGCTTTGGAGGGAGTTAAATAAGGGGTTTTTCATTCATCGAGTGCCCCCTGTTGGGCAGTACACAGTGAGGAGATGAGGTGAAGTTCCTGTGTTGGATGAAGAAGTAAATTACATCAGTTATAACAGTTTGGTTTACTGATTTAGAGTCTTTACAACTTTACTTACATGATCCAGATCTCATCAAAACTGAACAAATAGACATGATAGGGACATTCGAGACTTGGAATGATTTTAACTTCAGGAGGAAATAACTAGCTGTGATATTTAATGGTAAGAAAACATCATCAGATCTGCTCAGAGTCAAAGGAAAAAAGACATTTACCCAAGAGTCCTCATTTTTGGAGTTTTGGACTCTCTGCAAACAGGAACTTCGAATAGGAAATATAATGAGCTTTTAAAGCTGCCACGACATGTGTACATCTCTCCAAAGCACAAGAGATTGAAGAGCCTTTATCATATAATAGGAGTGACAAGAGCCATTGATATTTAACATTTACTGTATTTATTACTCTGAACCTCTGCTCCAGCTGAAGATGCTGTCGTTTACAGACCTGGAGGAAGAGTTTCTGTCAGGATCAGATCCAAACTGACTGTTTACCGCAGGCCCAAACGGGCTTTAAAGGAAGCTCAGCACAGCCGGGCTGGAAATATGAAGTACGCTTCTGTATTTGCTCTGCTGCAGACGGTAAATCTCCAGGATGGAGACCCTGTGAGCGTTTTCCAGATCAGAAGCAGGCTAGCAGAGTTTATGCTACAGCTAATACAGCTATTTCCAAGGATGTACCAAAGTATCTGGAACAGAACACTGGAAATATGAACACACAAACAGCTGTAGTTTTTTTTTAAATCATATGAGTGAGGAAAAGAGATGTCAGATTTCTGCCTCCTCTTCCTGATTGTGTCAGTATTTCCATAAAATAATCAGACATCTTCAATTCATACTGACACGAACTCACACATGAAGATTAACTTGAATCTGACTTTTAATAATCGGCTAATTCTCTCTTGATAAAGTGATGTGTGGAGAGGAGTTTGGCCATCCGCCATTATATTATTTTACCAATAACATATAAAACTCCAGGTTTTTATGAGTCAAACCCTTAAATTTCAAAATAAAAGCCTGGAGATTTTCGTTTCAATCGCTTGAAGACATAATTTGAAGCAGAAGTTTGAGTTATTGTTAAATTGTGGCCTCAGGTAATTTAAATATAAAGTTAAAAAAGAAACGAAACATTTGGATGATAATTTTTTTAACTGACCACACACTCGGATGAGAAAATAACCTCCAGATTAATTTATTCTTAAAAAGACAGTCATAACCAACTTCACGGGGTCTTTTAGAGTCAAACAGTTAAAGCTTGAATATTTAAAGTCTGTCTGCAGGATAATTGAGGCTTTGTCGCCCTCTGCTGGTTACTGACAAGCTCACAACATTCGGTTCATATTATATTTATATTTATTTTGTTTTATCTTCATGTTATTCATCTAAAAGAGTCTTCTCTTCTTTTTCCACTGCCTTTTTTCCCCTCTTTTTTACTGGTTGTTGTTTTGAGTTTGGTGTGTATGTATGTGTGATATTATTCCGGTCTCACTTCGTGTTAATCATGTCAAACCTAAAAACTCACACTGAGGCTTCTGTTTCTGAAAAGTCACACACTGACGGCTCCATTTAACGAAAAAGTTGGAAACTTTGGGACATTATTTGCTTTCTTGTTCTCGTTGAGAGTTGATGAAGGAAACCAAAATTTGATCAAAGAAAAAAAAGATAGGTCAGGTTTTTTTAACTTTGCTTGGAGCCCGGTTCGAGGTTTCCTGTTTTTAGTATTAATGCTAAGCTAACGAACTGCTAGCTTTAGCATCATATTTACTGTTTAGCCATGTCGGGTGTCAATTTTCCCGTCTAACTCTCAGCAGGAGATTGCAAGTATTTCCCAAAGTGTATAACTCTTCCTGAAAAGCAGGGAGTGACTTCTGACATTAAAACAAACTTGCCAACGTTAAAAAAGTGACTCTGGACATCTTGCATGAAAAAACCTGTACGTCTCTGTCATCTTGAGATGTTTGATGGTATTAAAATCATGTTTCAGCCGCAGATGTTCAAGTCATCAACAGAAACTCCATCACTGCTCTCTTTAGTTTTTGGTTGAAGCTAACGTCATGCTTTTTTCTTCTTTCGTTTAAACCTGTAAAACCCAAACTGTAGATTTCCTCACACCGTTAACATGACCAAGTTTGACCTTTTATGACCTTATGCATGTGACTGGTTTTTAGGACGAACCCATCACAACGTAAGTGCAATAATTGAGAAGAAAAAGTCATTTTATGAAATATACTGTAATGAAAATGTAAATCATGAAAATATATCCGCATGCCTAAATGTATTGAAGTATTTATTGAAACTTCATATTTTAAATGATTTTTAAAGCGTACAAATGTAAATGTACTTTTTAAGGTTTTTCTTTTTTGTTGCTTTTTTTTGTTTCCTATCATGACATTCCTCTCGGCTTTCTATATCTCAATTATATATAAATATTTTTTTTCCTTTCAAAATAAAAGTATGCTCCAAAATGCCTCTTTTTGTTTGAAGGTACACTTTATCACAACTCCACTCCGAGTATCAGGCATTAAAAATTACAGTACAGAAATGATCAGCCTTGTTCCTGATGGTCTCGTTCGCTTTTGTAGGTCATTCAAGGTCATCACCATTAAAGGGATATTTTGGCGTAAAATTACGTTAGGGTCAAACACACCGTAACAACGAGTTAGACACCCCCGTCAAGAGACGAATACTGCCGAATGCTTGCTTCTCTAGTTATACCAACTTAAGTAACGACCGCACGATAGCAATACACAGCGGTCTCGGGAGCCATAAACAAACCTCAACCAAAACACCTCTCCATAGCCACAAATAATGCTCAGAACAGCACCTAACTTCATCAACAGTACATATAGGGTCCCAGCCACCAAACATCTTTTAACTTAACTTTAACCTGATTTCTTTAGCAAAGAAACTAAACACAACTCACCTTCTCTCTTCCAGCAGCCGCTTGTTTGTAGCGAGACCTCGGGCCAGTCCATTACGGACTACAGCGGGGTGACACAGCTCAAGGAAGAACATTTATGATCATTTCTTCATGGAAATGCAATCAGACCGAGACGCTAAAGCATAAGAATTACCGCGTCTGCAGTGCAAAATGATTAATATGATGATTATTACTTCAAGGAAATGATCAAGTGATGATTATAAACGTTCTTCCTTGAGCTGCGTCACCCCATTGTAATCTGTAATGGACTGGCCCGAGGTCTTGCTACAAACAACTTTTTTAGTCTCTTTGCTACAGAAATCAGGCAAAGTTAAAAAGATGTTTGGTGGCTAGTACTGTGGCTGGGACCCTATATGTACTGTTGATGAAGTTAGGTGCTGTTCTGAGCATTATTTGTGGCTATAGAGTGGCGTTTTGGTTGAGGTTTGTTTATGGCTCCTCAGACCGCTGTGTATTGCTATCATGCGGTTGTTACTAAAGTTAGTATAACTAGAGAAGCAAGCGGTCAGCAACATTAATCTCCCGACGTGGTGTCTAACTAGGTGTTACAGTGTGTTTGACCCTAAATTAATTTTACGCCGAAATATCCCCTTAATGTCAGTCTGTTTTAACACGCAGTCAAAAACTCCGTACAGTGGCTTTAATATGTCAGAGATGCGCTTAAAGAAGTGTGTCTTTATTATTCAGGTTTGATAGTTGATAAAAGTCCATAAAGAAAACTGAAGAAATGTCTTAAATAGAATCAAGTGATCATAAAATGTGAATTTGTTGTAAACAAAAAAAAAAGGAGATGTGTGACCTGATGAGAAACTGAAAAAAACGACACGACTCCAAGTTTTCCATTTGGTTTGTTTTACTATAAACTCAAAATTACAATTTGTGTTTTATGCATGTGGTAATAATAATAATAATTAACATTTAAAAGTCTTATTCAAATCATTTTTTTCACCTTTCAAGCTGTAATTGTCATTTTCACCGTGATAAAGTCATTCAAGTCTCCCAAATGTACCGACGACAAGCCCTTAAGTAGTGTTCTTCAGGTATACGTACCTTATTCCTCTTGTACTGCGCTGTATTTTTGGCAATAGTAAATCCCACCAAAATAAAAGTACCGCCAGTTAGCTACCATTGATGCATCGCTGTACCAAAGGCAACATCTGCAAAATTCAAATCTGTACAGGAAAGTGTTATTTGGCAAAAGAAAAAGACGATTCTCCGTAAATCCGAGCTGCAAATGTTCGCGTGTCTCCGTCCATAAATAGTTCAAAAATATTGCCAGTTTTTCAAAAAAAGACAAACAAAAACAAAACCCATCTGTAGCAGACGATAAAAAAGTGAAATAAAATATTTGCTTGGGTACAATTTCAGTAAGAGTTCGGTAATAAATTAAGAAAACAGAAAAAGGATTCAATCATTGCACTTCAAGTCAAAAACAAAGTAGGGAAAGATTCACTCACACACACAAACTCCATTTTTACAAGTGCACTATGAAGTCGTCATCGAAGTATTCTTTAAAAAAAGTGTATAGAAAGAAAGACCAAAGAATCCGATCCCGCCTCGCCTGCGGTCTAAGCGTACCGGGGAGTAAAATTACCTGAAAGTGAGAGTGGAAAGTGTTTCTTTTACCCTCTGTAGCTCCCTTTAGTATTGCTCTTATATCGTAGAAGAATAGAATAATAATAAGACAAAAGTCCTCACCACACCAGCTGTTTTTTCTTTTTGTTTGTTGTTACATTTGGCAGTTCATCGGAGGATTTTGAACACTTTTTTTGCCTTCTCTGCGTGACGTTCCAGTTTGAAAACAAAATCCGGATAAATCTCAGAGTCCATCTCGAGTGTTTTTATTTGGCTGACAAAGAAAAGAAACGCCCGTCGACTCCACGGCGACTGAAAAATGCACCAAAGCGAAACTCGAGAAAGTCGGTTTGATTAAAGAAGCAAAAAAAAAAACCGAAAATCCGGCGTCTCCTCAAATGGGACGACATTCAAGAGACGTTCAAGAAAATCAAAGTTCATTCAGAGTTTTTTTTCGACGTGTAGCCGGAGGGTCGTTCCGGCGTGGAGCGGAGGGAAGGCATGGTCCAAGCGAAGCCTCGTCACTTGGCATGTTTGTAAACGTGAAAGTGTGTCTGTCTGTGTGTGTGTGTGTGTACACCGCGAATGCATAAAGTCGTGTGTAAACAATCCCTTTCACACGTCGTCGTACATGTGGTTAAAAAAAAGATTCAAGTCATCGTCTTACGTGTGGGTGGAGGTGTGTGAGTCCAACATGCAGGTGGTGGTTTCTCCTCAGAGTGCTGGCTGCTGCAGTGGTGGAGGTGGTGCTGTTGGTGGTGGTGGGTTCAGTGGTCTCTCTGTGGGGGGGAGGGTCTACGCTGTGTTTTGTCTCTCTAGCTGCCCTCCAGCAGTTTGGCCAGTGTGTCCCTCAGCTCGTTCAGCTCGAAGATCTTGCTGTCCAGGAGCTCCAGCAGCGAGCGCAGACTCTTCCTGAAGGCCTCCTGCTCCTGCTGGCTGCTCTCCAGACGCTGCTCCAGATCGCTCAGCTGGGCCTCCAACGTCTGGTTCCTGGACTCGGAGTCCTGAGACAAAAAAAAAAACACAGGCCTGAGAATCTCACTCTGTGTAAGGTCAGTCTTGAGAGATTTTTTTAAAGAAAATTGATGTGACTGTTTAGATCATGTTGCAGAGGTTTGTCCCTCCCACTGGTGAGTCACAGCAGGTGCAGGTAGAGTGGGGGATTGTAGGCAGAGGCATTACAGAGGCTCAGGGACAGGTGTGTCACCCTTTTGTTACAGAGAGTGTTTGGTGGCATCAATGCAAAGAGACCTCAGAGACGCCAGTGGTGAGAAAATCTTTATTTCAATCAAATTAACAGATAAAATAACTTCAACTCAGTGATTGAGAGGTTGAAATGTTTGAGTGCACTTAAAATATAATGTTTAAACTAATATAGATGGGCTTCTGTGCAACGTCATCGCAGGTATGCTTGTGCAGTCAGGGGGCAGAAAGCGGGACATTTCTTATTTGTTTACTGGCGGAGTCAACAGAGAAAGAAAATGACAGGGAGCTGTTGTGCTGTAAATCGTCATAAACATTTTTACTTTGACTTTGTTAGCATTCACAAACATTACGACCCTGCTCCTGATATGAGAAACATCCAAAACAACATCACAACCTGGTAAATTGAGTAAAATTCATGAATATTTCAGCAAGTGTTTTTTTTTTTTTTTAATTTGTGATGTAATGAAAGACAAAGCGATTTTTCAATGAAATGACATTTTATTGGAATTGCGTTAAGCTTTTGCCCCATGGTTGCGCCCGTCTATAGTGGCACTGGTGGATGAGACCTAACACTTATCGGATTATTTTGGTCTCTTTTGTTGTTGTTTTTTGTTTGTATTAACCCTTTTTGATTTTTTTTAAATTATTTCCTTCAGACATGAAGACTTGAAGGTGCTTTTTGTTCTATTTTTTAAATTTTTTTTATTAAGTAATGCAAAACAGAACATGACAGGTGAGGGACAATAAACTAACAAACAGATGGGGGAGACAAGACAAGACAGACACAAGCTAGGGTAACAGTTTAACTTTTTGAGTGTGTGTGCGCGCACGTGTGTGTGTGTGTGTGTATGCCTTCGTATGAATGCTTGTTTTGCGGAGTTATATAAAACAGATAACATTTGAAAATAATAATACTAACTCATAAAAGTAAAGGAATAATGCAACGGAGCAAAGGGACCAAGCAAAAACAAAATGAATGAAATTAAGAAAGAAAATTTAAATGTGTTTTTTTTTCTTCTTCTTTTATTTTACCATACCCTTTCTGAAATGAGTACTGATGAGTTAATTTATTTGTGCCTACTTCATGACAGCCTGATTTCATTTACTTCCTTTGAGGTTATTAACTTGTTTCTGCCACTGACTACCATCTACAGTCAAAGGAAGTCAAAAGCTGAGTTGTCTACAGTGTCCTCTGCTGATCTTCAGGCCTTGAGTGAGTTGGAGCAGGTAATGATGCTGGAAAAAGGAGACATTTAACTCGACACTCTGACTGTAGTAACAGGAGCAGGAAGAGCTGAATCAGCTGTAAGCGGTTTTTCCTCACCTTTAGTTTCTGTGTGAGGGACTCTCTCTGAGACTGGAACACGTTGGCACTCTCCACCTCTGCTTTGAGTCTCTCCAGCTCCTGAGGTAAAACAGAAACAGACAAACATGGAGATGAAAACAGACACAGATATGATGAAACAGTCTCGGTGCTCGGTGACTCCTTCCTCGTACCTCCTCTTTCGCCCTCAGAGCCAGTTCCAGCTCCTCTATCGTGTGGTTGAGCTCCGTTTTTTGGGATTTGATCACAGTAGTTTGGCCGCTCACACACTCCAGCTCCGTCACCTGGAGAAAAACAGAAACACCTTCATTAAAAAAGAAAAAAGTCAAAAATAAACCGTCAACACACCGCTGATCTCCGTCTCTGAGTTGATACCCGTTTGTGTAGCCGCTCTGCCTCCTCCTGATAGGCCGCTAGCTGCTGCTTCCACTGCTTCACATTCGCCGTGGACTCCAGCAGGGCCGCCGTCAGCTTGGCGTTGTTCCCCTTTAGCGCCGCAAGTTCCGCCTCCCAGTGTTTGTTAATGCTGGAGGAACTGAAAGAAGGAGGAAGAGAGTTCAGAAAAGGTAGTAAAGTTAGAAAAAGTGATGAGACAAACCTGATCGTATCTGGTCATATCAGAAATATAAGGGTGTCTGTGTGAATGTTTTGGAGTTTGGAGGATGAAGACATTTTTAAAGAAGAAATACGGTAGGAAACAAAGTCAGCAGAGGTTAAGAAAAGGTTTAATTACATAGCTTGTCCAGAAGAGTGCGCTGAAACACCCAAACTGTCACCTAAACTCTCATATTCTTCATCACATCTTCAGGAATAACAGCTCATTGGAGCACTTCAGCAGTCGTCTTTCACTCTTTTATCTGCATTTATCTAAATTTATTCTGGACCTCCACCAACCTGCTGTTTCAGGTGTGCTGCGTGAATAAATCTCCCTCTCTCTGCCTCATGAAAACACGCCACAAACGACTCGGCGCGCTCTGATCGGCACTAAGTAAACTGGCGAAACACTGTTTCAGAGATCTGTCATCAGGAGAGGCTGCAGGTCTCAACTATCTCTGTTTATCTTCTTCTAAAAGTAGCTGCGGCGTCTCAGGCATGAAGACCTGCTGCCTCTCAGGTGTCAGTCTGAGGCTGTGCGCTGTAAAAACACTCGGGGACAGATTTGGTTTTACTTTATCAAAGCCTGAAATTAAACTTCGTCACATCTGCGTTTTCCCTCCTAAAATCCAAAATCCTGCTGCTCCACTTTGACCAGACGTCAACAAACATGATGACGTTACTCCAATCGGCTCTCGCTGTCTGTGAATCTGAACTGTATTGATCACTTTAAAAGCTTTAAATGGCAGCTCTCCAGATGACGTCAGACGTTTATCGACTCTGAACGTGTCCGGGTGTTTTCGGATCATTGGAAGCACTTAGAGCCTTCAAACTGTGGAAAAACCAATCAGAGACAGGCGACATCATCAGCACCTTTTAAATCCTCTTACCCTTTACAGACCGGCGCTCAGACATCATTGTGTTGGTTTTGGCGCCCTCTGTGGGGACACAGTGGTACCTTTTGTCTCTCTAGATTTTTCACTATAAAAACTGTTTTTCTTGTTTTCTTCTGTAGAGATACTGTTCATGAAAAACCCATCAGTCTTTCAGGTTAACTTAACTGTCTTAAGTGATTAAAAAAACACTAAAATTCAAGTTCGATTTTTTTCCTGCTGCTCTGACATCGGTCTGAAGCCCAGCTGATAAACCATCTCCTCTGGTCTAGTGCTCTATAATTAATGGGCAGTATGTGTGGTGTGATAATGTAAAGCTTTAAAGCTGTCCGGAGACTCTGAGGGGATTCATAATGAATGAGTGAATCCACAGCAGCAGCAGCCGCAAAGACCTGTACCTGTGTGAGAAGGGCAAAGCATTCTGGGAAGGCTCTCCTCTAGCTTCAGGGACATGAGGTGCGTCTGGTGTGGCTCTCTCGTCTTCGGTACCGTTGATGCTCTCTGGGGTCACAGGTGACAGGAGTTCGCCGGGAGCTGACTCCTGATTGGTCAGAAAAGACAGGCATATAAGCGGGTTTAATTTGAGACAAAAACCAGTGATGATGGTCAGCCTGGTCTGGTTTTAATGGTTTCACTGACGCCTGGTTTATTCTGGACCCTGAGGTCTTTGCTGCTGATGCTCTCCCTTCCTTTGCTTCCTTTTCCTCTGTCTGACTTTGGCTTCTCATAACTCGATATTTTATGAAGATGTAATCGTTTCTGTCCACCTCTCTGCTCCCATTGGTTACCCTACCTGTCAGTCAAAGCCCCAGAGCACAAATCACAACCAACCTCTCCACAGTTGACCTCTCCCCCTCCCCTCACCTGTTCTAAATCACCTCATTGATCACCTCTAGCGAACACACCAACTGAGCAGCAGGAGCAGACAGATCTCACTCGATCCTCCTCCTCAACTTTGGCAAAAACTGAACAAAGAGGAAACTGGAATCTGGATCATGGAAACTCATAACTCTCCCTTAGACCCAGTAAGAAAAGATAATATAACAATTCAACCAATTAAACCCTTTTCTCCATAACCCAACCTCAAACCCCATTCAGTATCCTTTAGTTCAGTGGTTCTCAAGTCCAGTCCTCGAGGCCCGCTGTCCTGCATGTTTTGGATGTTTCCCTGCTCCAACACACCTGATTCAAATGATCAGCTCGTTATTAAGCCATTACAGAGCTTGATAACGAGCTGATCATTTGAATCAGGTGTGTTGGAGAAAGGAAAAGATTAGGGCAGCGTGTTTGAGGGGGAGGTTTATCTGACATCAGGGTAAGAGGTGGGTCTTTTAAAAGGCAACAAAACGATCACAAACAGGGAGAAGTCGACAACATCACTGCGATCAGAGATCTTAGGGAAGTCTGTATCAAACACTCAGGGTCAGACTGGGAAGGAAAAAAGGTCTTTGGATTCATAAATTTACTCTCTCCTTTTCTTTTTACCTTCTTTATAACAGGTTTGTTGACCGACAAGAGATTCCTCCTTACAGTGCCGCTCTGAGGAGGAGTCATGAGAGGAAGTCAGAAGGTGTTAACTCAGCAGATAAATGTGAATCTCTCGTTTGTTTGAAACAGCATTTCTTCATTCGGTTCGACTTTTTAACTTCTTCAGCTTCTCCTTCAGCTTCTCGTCTCATGAAAACCCTCAGAGAATCAGGTTATCTAAGTCAGCATGAAGGCTGCAGAGGTGTTGGTGGTTTAGGTTACCTGAGAGGGAGTGCTGCTGAGCGCCGTCTTCTCCTGAGACTTCTCCTTCGCTAACCGCGCCGCCTCTTTAAACTCCACAAACTTATCTGCAAACTAAAAGAAACACAAACAAGAAACTCACTAAAAAAGCTTCGTCTTCAATGAGAAAATAGTTTATAAATCCTCTTCTTGTAAAAAACTGAGTTCCTACTTTGACCAGGTGGCTCTCGGACGAGAAGCCGAGGCCGTAGACGGTGTTGGCTCGGCTGTCGGCCCATTGGCCGAACTTCTGCGATGTCTTTGTGAACGTCATGTTGGGGGTGATGGTGCTATTGATGATGGCCTGTGGAGGACAAAACAGAAAATAAAAGCACAGATGCCAGATTTCAGGTTCTGGTAGATTGTGTGTGTGGTGTATCGACGTGGGCCTGTATTCCCACTCATTGGTAAACAGGAAACAGTCAGTGAGGAGCTCTGAAGTGGGTCCAGCTTGACTGTAAAGTTATTGATCAGTGTAGGAGGACTGGGTGAGAGGCGAGCTTGGAGGGTTTAAAAACTGAAAATATAAAATCTAATAAAAAGTTTAAATTCTTTAAAAAAATCAAAACTTAAAGGTGGGGTAGGCAGGAATCTGTGAAAGAAGCATCTTTTTTTTGTGGTGTATGTACAAAAAAGCTTTTAATATCAGTCAATAGCTTTCAGTCAATGTCATCAAATGTTATTGATGACATTTGGTAAAATTATATCGTTGTGTTATGTCTGTGTAGTCAACATTTTAAATGTTTTGAGCAGCCCTCTTTCTGACTGTAAACAAATCCGTTCTCCTCTTTCCCTAACCTGATCGGTTGTGAGGCACGCTTGACAAATAACGTTCACGAGCCCAAACAAAGTTAGTGTGCTACGATATTGGACCGTAGGAACCAACCAGAAAGCCCCCTCTGGAGGGGGTCTCGCCCAGGGAGTAATTTAGTCTAGAACCGCCACTCTGCCTACCCCACCTTTCACCACTTCATTATTTTGTCAGAGGTTGACTGCAAAACACTTTTTTCACCACAGACCTTCTCCACCATGTTGACCAAAGATCTGTTCTCACAGGATCCAAACTTATAAAGTTTATGAAGTTTATAAAGTTTTCCCTCAAATTTTTTTATTTTATCCATGGAGAGGCAGGATGTAGCTTTTGAGTTGGGCAGCAAAGCCAAGAAAGTTACAGACTTCGCCTACGTCCAGTGAATGCACCACATCAAACACTAACGTCGGGAGATAACTCATGATCTACCAGAAGTCCACATATAAGACTGACTGTGTATGAATGGTGCTTTAAGTGGAGAAGCTTCAGAAGAGACTGAGACCTGATGGAGACATGTTGGGACTTATTTAGTGGACAAAAGTTCCTCTTTTACATTTTCATTTCAAAAACATTTTCCTCCCGTTCGCTCCATAAGTGAAGGAAAAGGAAATGTCATAATGTGGCGCCTGTCTTTGTTTGTCATCGTCTTCTTGTCTGGATAATAACATCCTCCAGCGCCAGCTCACCAAATCGCTGCTATTTCCAGACCAACACAGCAGAACTTGTTGGTTCAACAACAACAACAGCAGCAGCAACAGAAGCAGCAGCAGTCGTCTCTCTGAGAGGCTCTTACATAAGTATGCTAACTCCACCCCTGCACCTCTCTCCAGACTAAAATAATCACTGCCACATAGATACGATGACAGGTCTGACCGCCCCTTCACTGCTTCAGCACAGAGAGTTCAGGACCAGCTCAGAGCCGAGGTGGGACACAGCTGGATTAACAGATACAAAGACGTTAATTCTGATGAAAACGTCCATTACTTTAGGGAGAGTTAGAATAGTTGAACCTGAAGGTCAAACCTACACACACCTTGGATCCATCCAGACTGATGATTCGATATACATTCCTGGTACTGTCGAAGAAGTAGGAGACTGTGACGGCGTGTTTACTGGTGGGAACCCAGTTCTTCTTGGTGGTCGGGTCTATCTGGAAGACGTGGGCCCGTGTACTGAAGATCGGCTGCTCTCTGTACAGAGAAGAAAAGAAAAAGAAAAACAGAGAGATGAAGCCGTCAGTGTCAAATGATTAAAATATGCAGAGAGCAACCAGGGGGGAATCGTCGGCTTTGGTTTCACCAAATTACATGAAAATTACCGAGAGTTGCAGCATGTTAGTTTGAAACCACTTTCAGCTTTGTTTATGACGTCCACCAAATTTGCAAATCTGTGAAACTGGAGTAGACACAGACTGAAGACAAAAAATCAGACCATGAGGTTTGCTAACGGCTCTATAATGCTGACATTTCTTGTAGTTTTTCAAATGGTTATCATTACAGCAGATAGAAATCATATTATTATCTTTGTCTGTTTTTTCAAAAGGCAGTTAAGGTTCATATTTACTTTTTCACTCATCAGCTCAGAGGCTGAAAAAAAATTCTCCTGCCAGGCGATTTATTTTACAGGCCTGAATAATAAATTTGTTCTTTTGCTTAACCTACTTTGGTTTCGGCACATTTCATTAGATACTGATGTGTTGAAGATGAACCGAAAGAGTTAGTTGGAGCACAAGATTAAGTTGTTTGTTGATCCTGCAAAAACCAAGACACGAAATCAACACACAGTTCTTAGTTGGCTGGAGTTGATTTTGGACCTCGCACATGTCCGTATTCGACAACCCAAGACTCAAAGTCTGAGAATCACCAAAATTATTCCCCAGAGATTTGCTACAAAAGCCGAGCCCCAAAAACAGCTAAAGAAGATGTTCAAAGTGCAAAAATTACAGCAGATTCTGTCATGCAAAAAAATCCAGAGTAATACCAATGAACACAGAGTACAGTTGATAATGATAGGACTTAGTTAGATTGTAAGTTCCTGCTCAAAACTAGTTACTCGATTTTTGGTCGAAAATTTCAGGGTTTTACTCGACCAAGACTTTCTTTGGTTGATTACAGCCCTACTAATCAATCTTCTTGAAGGGCCAAAAGTTAGACGATAGATCCCCTGGGCACCCTGAATGTCTGTACTAGATTTTAACGCAGCTATACTCGTATCTGTTACCTCACTTTACTAAGATTGAAACAGTCAACTTTGCAAAGCTGTCATGGGATCCTGAAAACCAGAAGGGTTCATCATCTGGGAACCAAGAAAGTTTCAATGCAACTAGAGGATAACGATGTGTAAGTGATTATATTAGTGAAAAGTAGGACATGGTGGTAGCAGGGAAGGAAAGTCGACAGGGTTCAACCATAGACTGTATATAGAATGGACGCCGACGTCTCCTTGCTGGGTGAAGTCACTGTGAGAACAGCACCCTCTGGTGACGGGCTGCAGTATAGGTCATAAATCCTGCCTCCTCCAGCAATCCCTATGGGGATGTGGACAAACTTTAGAAATTTATTACACAGAATATGAATTTTTCTCCCCCCTGGTTGTGATGTTGACATGTAGTTACTGTCAGACTGGTTTGTGCTCAAGTTCTCTTCATTCTGTACAGCTCCATTTCTAAAAGTTATTAGGAGGTTCATGTTTTCTATGATTGACACTTGATGCAGCCTATGGGTGTAAAAGGATTGCATAGCTCACCCAGGGGATATGCTGTTTGAGCCGAGCGTCATCGCAGTGACTCTCCTGGCGAATGTGTACAACGCTAGTGCGCAAGTTGTGGTTCCAGGAAGTGGAAAAAATCCCGGAAATACAGAGAGCAAATCATCTTCAAATTCGTATAATGACGCAAGGCAGAACCAAGTTGTCCTTAGTATAAACAGTCTATGGGTTCAGAGTCTGAACTTGATTTATAATGTGGCTCTTATAGTACGTAGTCTTTCCTAACAGTGGTGTTCTAGTAAAAGTCAGACCATCACCAAAACCAGAGGGGAACACCACGACTCTACATAAATTCCTGGAGATCCGTCAAACAGCCGAGACACTATGACTCTGTTCTGCCAAGTTAAGTGAGGCAGAGTACTAAGAATAATGTGAATCAGAGGAAGGTGAGAGAAACAGCATCCCAGATCCCTGCACATCCATTATTCAGCGGTCTGCTGTGTTGCTACACTACCAGTGACTTGATGAGGAGGAAAGAACACCCACATAACCTTCACACTGAGAACAAGAGTGTTAATGGACAGATGAACGCAGACACAGCTTCCCTTTTCATGTTTTTTCTCCTTTTAAAGTGGTGCACAAAGACTCGTAATAAGCACATTCAATTCCTTTTTCCACGAAGAGATGACTTGTTTAGAGGAATAAAAACCCTGAAATAAAAAAAACCCCACATAAATCTGCAAATATTTAAATTGGCTTCATAACGTGGACCGACTTCAATGTTCCTAAACACAAATAAACCACAGCTCCACCATCACTTCATTACTTGGAGTTAATGAACCTCTGCAGTCGGCGAGTGATGTCGGCAGAGTCATTAAAAATGATTTATGTTCAAAATAAAACCAGAGAGAAGCTTGACAAAATACTGCCGTACAAACAAAAAGCCGTAATGTTTGGATTCAGACAACCTTAATGATATCTACTGAGCTAAAACACAAATGGAGAAATGTACGAGGCCGCGATAAAAGTAGAGCTCTAAAGTGGAATTAATGATACTGATGGTACGAATTTAAAAGAGCATCCGAGGAAAAATAAGACTGCTTTATGCTCATCACAAAGACGCTGAAACACTGTGGGTTAAATCTAACTCTTCAAAACATCCTTGTTTGTGAAGTTGTTTTTTAAATAATCTTTATGAATAGATGAACATGTATAAGTGACTTAGGAGGCTCATACCAACATTTTTAAAGAGAAAAAAATTTACTTTATTGGCCAATTAATTCAGAATAGAGGTAGGACAGTATGGATCTGATGTCAGCCAGACTAGTTTTCAGTTTGTGTTTGACTCTGTTTCCCTCCTGTTCTCTGTGTTTTATTCTTTACATCAGTTTTCAGTGTTTATTTTCAGTTTCACTTTGTAGTAGTTGATTTCTTGTGTTTCTAGTCTGGTTTTACTTCCTTAGTTTTCCCTCCTTTGTTAATCATCCATGAGTTTTACCTGTCTCATCTGCATCACCTGTTGCTCGTTTCCCAGTGTGTATATAGTCCACGTCTTCCCCTCTGTCCTTGTTGGTTCATTGTGTTTGTCGGTTTGTGTGGTTACCTAGTTTCCCTATAGGTTTTTCTTCCCCAGTGCCTTTTTGTTGGATTTTGCCTTTGGGATTTTTCAGTTGGACATTAGGAAGTACGTTTTTGTTGTTTTTCATTTAGCATTTTTTTTATAAATCATTTTTTGAGTCTTCATATTTGGGTCCTTTTTTCCTTTTGTTTAACCCTGGCTCTTGATACCTTCCAATGTGGCTCGACTAATGACTTCAATCTTGTGCTTGACTTCTCAGGAGCAATCAATCAATCACATACTGTGATGTTTTCATAAATATAAAATGATGCAAACTATCGGTCTGTGTTGAAAAGAGCTGTTAGGATAAACAACAATGCTGGTCCATGCAGGGGTTTTGTACAGTTCTTCATTCAGCTGCAGCTTTTCAGTCGTCATCTCTGGGAACCATTTGGTTCAGTAAAACTAATTCCTGGGTCTTTCTCTATACTGCAGTTGGCTATCTAGGGCTGGGCGATATGGCCTCAAATCAATATCACAAGATATTTAGCACTTCACCTCAATAAAAATGGACAATAACTACTCCACAAACTGCTCACCCCATCCCACATTAACTCTGTCTACTTCAACCGCCGCTCCAGCCACTACAACCTTTGAACCGTCCTCCACCTCCTCACCTGTCTTTCCCTCTTTGCTCATTCCACTGGATGGGGTGGAGTCACGTCTCTGACGTAGGAAAGCGTCGTAAAGGGACATGAGACCATAGCCTACCTACACACATCCAAAATCAACTTTTATTTATTTATGTTTTTGACACCAAATATACCGATATAGGCAAAATGATGTTGGTTATTGTCGTAAATTTCACTACCGGTAAATTTTCTGGTTTATTCGCCCAGCCCTAAATGAAACTACCACATCTTGGATCTATTATTGTTTGTTTTGCCTGATGTCTACCGCTAACATGGTGTTGTTTGAGTCTTGCTTTAGTTAAAAGAAAACTTCTGTATCAGGAAGGGAAACTTAAATGTGGTTTATGAAAATAGAAGTGAAGTAGCTGTCAAAGGTTGCAGAGGAATGAGACAGACAGAAAGAGATGAGGGCGTCTTTCTTAAAACCTCATGTGTGGGCGATCAGGATCAGATCTAGCAGGAATTATGTTCTGTTTTTTTCACAGAGAGGGCAGATATGCTAATTTGTCTGCACTTGTAAAATAACGTCTGAACAATGCTGCAGAGCCCACACAGACCTGGACAAGCATCGTCTCCCTGAGCACAATAACATCACTGTTTCAGAGGCGATGATTGACAGACCCCTGAACCTGTGTGACGGCTCTACATACCTCTCTGCAACCCAGTGCAGCCGCTGAGCAATGAGCATGACAGAGCGGGGATTAGACGGGTTATAAAAACAACAGGTCGATTGATCAGCGATGACAGGTTCATCTGGGTTCAGATCAATACTGCGGGGGGAGCTGGTACGCGTCCATATTTGTTTGGCAGAGCTGCTGCTGCTGCTGTGGAGACATTGCCAGCGCTTGGATTCATTTTGATTTGAAAACCACTTTCACCTGCGCAGAGGGAGTTCAAGGTGGCAAGCTTGAATTACGTGGATAGAAAAAAAACTCAGAATATTATATTTAGAGCTTCAAATTTCTGAGCGCATGCATAGTGAACACACTGAGATCGAGACTGTTATGCCAAAGGTGACCTGAAACCACCTGTGCACACATACAGAGATCAGCAGGGACTGGACAGCTTCCAGATATCGCATGGATGAAGAGGTCCTGAGGTCTTAGATTAAAAGAAAACACAAGCTCTGACTGTCTAGTTGAAATTGGTACGAACAATCATGGAAATCCACCAGAATCTCAGAGCTGATCCTTTTTTTTGTCTGAAGATGTTCAGACTGTTCAGAAATACACCGATTCATTTATTTCACTTTAATAAATCAAAGCCTGGGACTGATACTTCTGAAGTACTCTGCATCATCTGTACAACGCTTCACATGACATGATTTCTTGAGAGCTGGAGGGACAGTTTTTTATTACATTGCAGTCAAACCATGCAGCCTTATGCTGCGTTCCAGTTACCTCTGAAGTCAGAGGTCCGAGCTGAAAATGACGTCACACCTAAGCTCCCAGCGTTTCAGTTACCAAGTCGGACAAAAGCAAAGTCAGAGGCGGAAACAAGATGGCTACATCTACGAAAGTTATTTTAGCACTTGCCTTGTCCGAATATAAGGCAAGCGCTAATATAACTTTTGTAGATGTAGCCATCTTGTTTCCGCCTCCAATTTTGCTCTTGTCTGACTTGGTAACTGAAACGCTGGTTGATGCTGTGACGTCATTTTTAGCTCGGGCCTCCGACTTCCGAGGTAACTCAAACGCAGCATTATCCCCAATTTCCACCGCATTCGGAATGGCTCCACTACTGAAAAGTGGCCATTTTCGCCATCCCCCAGTTCCTACCAGATGCATTTGTGAGGCTAATTTCGTGGCAGATTTCAGACAGAGGGAATCGCGGGAAAATCACAAGAACCCGCGGATTCACGTGCAATCACGCGATAATGAGTTGTCTCTATAAAGACAGCCATATAACCATATAAACAGTAGATTGTGTCCTTCCAGAGGAGGAAATCCACTTCTAGACTTCTGGAATCGGCATCTCCTCATGCCTGGTGTCAACAGGGTGAAATGCTGTCTGAAAACCTTTCACTTGTTCGTCCCCGCCCGTTTGCATGGTGTGAAATACGATCCGCCTGAAACACATTGTGTTTTAGTTTGAAAAGTAGCTGGTTGTTTTATTCTGTGTCTATGCCCGACTTCCTTTCCAGCACAGGCTAATCTGTGCTCAATTTATGCGGCATGCTGCAGCGTCCGAGAAAAACCCAACTCAGGCGATTGGCTGCGGAGTCCGCTAATCCGCAGTGGAACGGAGAGAAGCCGGTGGAAACTGACACATTAACTTGAATGGAAACAATCAGCTGCGATCGGCACATACGGCCTTTTTGTAGCCATTCTGAATGCAGTGGAAATTGGAGATTAGATTGGTTTGACATCTTATTGGCATTGATTGAGTTGTTAGCTTTTAGCTTACTTCACAAACCTAAAGGCACCACAATGGTGAGCTCATGACCCAGGCACTGACAGTTATTCTGAGTCATTTCCTCAAAGAAAGAAAAATTTGTAAATCAAGTTTGGTGTGAAAAAATCAGGCCAACCCAGTATCACCCAGCTTTACGAGGAGTGACTCCACCTGTCCCATTAAGTCTACAACCCTGACAGTTTTACATAATCGCTGTTCCTGAACACGTCCTGGTAGATAACATGGAAGAACTGCTGTAAGCAAATCATGTCAGAGGAAGTTAAATCCTGCAGCCTGTTGGAGCTGGTGTGAATCCCGTGTGCATAGCCTCATCATCGTCATGCCTCTGATTAATTGTGTCTGTCTTTAAATAACAGAGTCTTTGCTTTGCTGACTTAATTAATGCGCTGAAACGTGACGAAAGGTTCCCGAAGAGAACAATCATGTCTCATAGGAGACCTGGGACTCTCTGCTCCCAGCCAAGCAATCAAATCTGCTTTCCCTTGAAGACTGACAGATACACTTATTAGGACTGAATCTACAATTAGCGGGTTCATGGCAGAGACATGGAGCTGGTCTAAATGTCGAGCTTTCACTGAAGTAGTTCAGTCCTCTTGTTGGAGAACCTTTTTTCCAAGTCAACCAAAAACAACCAGGCTCTCTGGCTTTCTTCAAACAGATCTGGGAGCTGGAGTCGAGTCTTATAATGTAGGGTGACCATACATCCTCTTTTACCCAGACATATCCTCTTTTTTGGGGGGCTGTCCGGCCTTGTCCGGGGGGGAGTTTATAAAATCCTTCAAATGTCTGGGGTTTTATATGGAAGTTTGTGTAGCATGGACTAACTGAGTCAGAAGCACGTAAAAAACACTCGACCCAACCCGAAAAACTCTCAAAATTTACTACAGTGACTCTGTGACGCTGCCCCGGCGTTGTCGTGTACTTTTTTTGGAGATTCAGAATATGGTCACCCTATCATAATGGAGTATAAAAAGTTGCATCGCTGGAGCTCGCAATTTTAGGATCAGTAACAATTTTTCTGTTCTTTATTGTGGGAAAGATGTTTGAATATTAAATGTTTGCAATGAAATGCAACAGAAACTTACATTTATGTTTTGTATGTTGACCATAACCATTTTGCATTTTTGTTTTTCCAGAGAAGTATCAGACATGAAACCAAAACATCAACAGCTGTTATCGTCGATGTCTCCCACTGCTTTGGTTGAGGTACAAAAATACCTCAACTGTATATATCTGTCACTTTAGCATGGTATTAAATTACATTACATGGCAACATGGACCCCAGAGGATGAACCCTTCTAGCAGAACTGACTAGACCCCATGACCTTTCCTCTGATAGATGGGGCTACTTAAAAATGTCCCATCAAGAACAGGTAACTTAAAAAAACAATGATGTCATGAAGATGATAGGTTCACTGGAGAACAACACACACACCTGCACAGAAAGGCATTCTTCTATTTGACTGGGAATGTGACAGGCGTGTGCAAACAGGGCTGTGAGTTGAACTGTTACACAAGATGCATAACTATAACCCTAACACAGCATCAGGAGAGGAATAAGAATAAAAGGAGGTGTTTTTGAAAGATTTCTCAAATCAAATTTGAGTTATATGGCGCCAATTCACAACAGTTGATATCCCAAGATGCTTCCAAAGAAAAAGAGTAGGTCTAGACTACGCTCATTGTTTTAAGAATCATCAAGACCCAACCATAAGATGGGACAGATTTGACCCATTTCATGTACTGTCACTTCATGTGTGAGTGACAGTGGCAAGGAAAAGCTTCCTTTATCAGGCAGAAACCTTGGGAAGGACCAGACTCATGTTAGACAGCCACCAAGCCACTGCTGAGTGGGGGAGAAATACAGAGAGGAAGAGAGAGAGGAGAAGATTCAATGGTCAGTTATGCTATTTCCATCTTTTTTGGCTGTTGTTAAATGACCGTACTGTTTGTCTTTCTTTCAGTCTAACACAGACACATGACCTTGCAAGTTTGCCTGATTTCAAGCACATCAGTCTCATGGTACTACCATCACAGGAACTCAGCTGACTGGAAATAGAAACAGATCATTTATTTTGTAAATGTTTTTGTGTTCTTTCCAGGTTTGAGTGGAGACAAAATACAGCTTCAGCCAAACGGAGAAGATGAATCAGACTCAAAAGCTTGACCAGAATTGGTCACTTCTTCAGTTTCACAGTCAGAAAATATGTTCATACCTCAGCTCTGCTCATCCCAGCTTTAAACGACAATATTTGAGCATGTCATTTCACATTTCAGGGTGTCAGCGTGGCCTAGATCAAAATCTGCTCTGGTGATGCGAGAGTGTGAGGCGATTGTTTGCCACTAATCCCTTTTCACAATGAGACAAACTGTGGCATTGGAGTCTCAATGACGAGCACTTTGACAGAGGAATCTGACCGCAGATGTTATCACATCAGCAGTTCTCCACTTAGGAACGGCAGACATACTGGTGGAAAACAGAAGACAGACTCAGACACCAGTGTTTGCATACTGGGAAACAAAGACGAGCTCTGTCCACGACTAAAATGTTGATGTGTTCAGATTATCTTCTGACTGTGTTCAGTGTGTTCTTTTGTGAGGACAGCCTACTGTTGCAAATCAGTCCCTCGGGACATTCAGCCTTGTGTGATGCATGCCAAATTCAAATAGTGCCATTATATGATGAAGTTTGCTCTCCGCTTTACACTTTCGATTGTTTTTCTGATCTATAGATTAATTTCACAGCCTATTAAATATTGAACAGTGTAAAGTGTGCATGCTGCAGTTTTTCAGAGTCTTAAAATGTCATGTTTTACGTACAAAAAACCCTCTTTTAGCGTCTGTATTTACTTTAAAGTTAATGCCACAAATGGGACAAATTCTCACATCTGGATTTCGAGCAATGTTGCGATAAATATTGGTTGTAAATTGAGGCCTAAAGAGTGGGGGAAATAATTTAAGTTGCCCATCACAAGAAAAGTCCCTGTCAGAGCCAGGATGGTTGCAAAGTGCAGGCAAAAAACAGCCCTGCATTACTAACTTAGCTGCTGCTGCTGCTGCTGCTGCGTTGTCATAGAAACAGCCACGTGACTCAGAGCTGGTCATGAGCCGCGAACATCCTCCAACTCGTTCTGTCCCCCTGCTTTCCCACATGCTCTCACGTTCCAATCCGATTCCTGTGTCCCTGCCGGTTAACCCACTCGCAGAGAGGAGGCAGCGGGCGCTTGGCAGGACACAACCCTGCAGTTTAAAACTCCCATATGCCATACAGAGCTTCGGCTGCACTCGGGGGGGAAAAAAAGAGTGTGTGTCAGTGTTGATCTTCCAATGTAAAGAAGATTTAAGCTGGAAAAAGATGCAGCGCTTCAGTTGACATCTGCTTTTACAGTCACTCCTATTTCACCTCCATAAGAGATGAGGAAATGAAAAATAAGAGAAGAAGAGTGAGGAAAGTCAAAGAAAGAGAGAAGTTAGAAAAAGAACAACTGAGCTGGCTTAAATCTACGTAATCATGAAAGGTCAGCTGAGAGCACATGAACTGTCTCGTTACAAATTAAGCCAGCGACTAGTTATTTCTTCAGACAAATCTCCTTTTGATTTTCTGTTTTCAATAAGGAGTTATCAAGTCAGCACATGTGAGAAAGGCCAACATATCATCTTTTATCTACTAAAAGAAAATTTAAAGATATCTATTTTAATCATAGAAGAGGAGTGTTTTTTCAGACAGATTTGTGAATGTATCAGTTCCTCTTAAACCATTTACTCTCAGAGCTTTATTGATTCTTTTGATATGAATTCCTTTGAGATGCATCCAAAATATAGTTAAATTTAATGGTTTTAGAGTTTAAAACCCATAATCCATTAACAGTATTAAACAGTACTTCTATTGAGGGTTCTGATAAAGACAGTGGCCATCTAAATACACAGTCCCTGCTCAACCTTTGCTGCCCCTCTGTCTCCTGTCAGTATTAAATAAATTCATTGTCTGTCCCGCCTCTATTGACCAATCAAAAGTTGTTTTTTTTGTTTTTTACAAAAGGACGTGTTGTGTCACTATACAACAACAACAAAAAACTCTGAATGTGTTGGACTTGAATTGCTGTGACAGACAAGTGTGTTATTGCTGCAAGTGTTGCCGTTAATATACGTGTCTGTTTGTGGAGTGAAAACATGCTGTCCCATCGGCCCGAGCAGTTAAGATGAAAAAAAAAAATCGCCTGGATCCTGTTTTATTTAAAAGAGCCAAGTTTCAGCGGGGAAGGCTTGTTTACAACCATCTATTATACAAGAACAGAAGCTCCTGTACTTGCTGGAAGAGCAAAGTCTGACTCGCTAATTAAGGGGTAAGTGCACACACACAGGACGCGCTGTCTTTCTGTGCTGGAGGAATTGATTGTTGACTGGATTATAACCATTGGCCTTGAGAATTATAGGGGATGTGCTTCGCATGAAGTTTACCCCCACCCCCCTCTCAACCACAATATGACAACAAACCAATCACATGCAGCATCATCTGCTTTCATCTGGAGTAAGAACTAGGTCGCCCTTGATCAGGAGAATCACCATACATCTGCAGGTTCTGCTACATGCATTACATAAAGCCAAGTGTGGAAGTGCAAGGCTGTCTTGAGGGGATTTACGGTGAATGAGGGGTTTAATATGTGGCAGCGAAATCTTTTTACTATTTCTAACTGTTTGCTCTTACGAATGTGACAGACAAATCTGTGCTAATGTCTTAACTATACAGCTAAAAGTATAGTGCACAGTTTAAACGCACTGATCCACTTAGCCAGAAAAGAAATGGGCTCATCTCCTCAACAAACATGTTGTTACAATAAGAGTAAAAGAAAAAAATCTAGTTCAGGAGAGATTTCGTACGTAAAGATAATGGAACCATAGACTGTATATTCTATGGACAACTTGGTTCCGCCTTCCACCAGTATATAGATTTGGAGCTGAAAAGCTCTTGGTTTTTTTATGTAAATACTGCAGTGGAGTTAGTTTTAGGTTGAATAGTTGACAGATATTCACTGTGGATCTACCGGTGTGTCTTCTCACGCTCCATAACCGGGAATAACAACAGCTGCACGATTAAATCTATTCAGCATCCTCGCTGTCAATGTCAGGTGTTGAATAAGGGACCATCATAAATTACTGGTTGATGTTCTCAGAAAAGATTTTCTCTTTCAATAGCTTCCATGTCGCGTGACCAATTGAACTAAAATTGTTTTAAAATAATAATTCTTATGTTGACCAATAAGACACACCTCTTTATTTCCCTAATTTGTCCTCTTTTTTTGTTTTTGTGTTAAATTTAAAGCTTATGAGCACATGTTCCTTGTGAAAAAAGTTAGAGTCAAGCCCTGGGACTGTTAGATTAGTTTGTTCTTTTAGTGTTTAATATTTGCTGGAGCTTTATATCATGGAAGTGGCTATGGGACACCTAAAATGTCAGAGTACAGTGGCATTGCAGTGTGTAAGGGGGTTGTGTGAATTGTATCTGCCTCTGAATACAACTCATAGATATAAAAATATGATGTAAGGTGACAGCAGTGGCGAATTACTGATATTCAGCAGTGTTAGTGTGTGCATACCTCATACCACCCCTGCCACAGTCTGTGGGTCAATTGAGCCACCCCAGTCAAAAAGTCTGGACACGCCCCTGGGAATTACTACTTTATACACACAGTACACCCCGCCATAGATGACAAGCTTGCACATATTGACAGACAGTACTGCGTAGACTCTGCTGAGGGGGGTGGGCTTGTCAAATCCACATTAAAAACAAACTGGTCATGCAGAGCGGGAGCTGCAGCCTGTCATTTCATTTCGTATTAATTACATACCCCATTTTTGCTGGATTTGGTTGCGAGTTGACTATGATCCTCTCGGTGGTCTCTTGAGACTGGAGGCTAGCTCTCCAGCTTCTGATCCAACTAAAGCCGCTCTGCTCGTTGTGACTTCACGGCCGGCGTTGTGAGCCACGGTTCCGCTGCTCTCAGTCCGACATGGCTCGGTGTTGTTGTGGTGGTTATGCCCTTGGGTACATTTTTGTGGAGGGGGGGTAGGGGTGGAGGGGGTGCTGGTTTCACCCGAGCAAACGTGTCAGCGCGTGCATGATGAGAGACGAGTGCGGCGCGAGCGCTAGCCGTTGGAAGCTACCGTCGTTAGCTAGCCAAATTAAACTCCTCAGTCGAGCGCGAACGAAGGATTAGAGGGCTAAACTCGGGACAAGCAAAGGCAGAGTGATTTATTACCGAATTAAGCTGGTGAAGTTTTTGCTTTCAGACACACACAATCGCTGTCAAATCGGGTAAACAGCAAACATTGTCTAAATTCGCTAGCTTTATCCATCCGTCGCTAGCGTATTGTGACTGCTGCTGAGCTGCTCAGAGGTCCAACTGTAGATGTGAGTTATCCTCATACGGGAGGGGGGAAAAACTTAATATTCACTCTTCAATCTGCTCATAAATCCCACTTTCAATCGCTGGCTCTTTCTCGCTGTCCGCTGTGCCATTAAATCCCTCCAACCAGCCGTTTAAACAGTCGCAAATGAGAGGTTTGTACGCCGCTTGGTGCTGGTGGTAGACATCTTCCTTCAAGAGGGAGCTTCATGTCGGTTTTTTTTTTATTTGGAGAAAAGGCAGAAAACACTTGGCGCATACTCCAGGTTTTATCATCCTCCTCCTCCTCCTCCTCCTCCAGGACTCAGCTCAGCTCCACAGACGTCGATGTCATCCTGAAATGCATAGGGATTATAAACGTGAAGTCCCTCCGAAACAAGCTAATTTCATGTTTATCCTTCACTTGTAACGCAACCAGCCGTTAAATTAGGATTCAAACGATGTTTAAATTGGATGCTGATGCTCAACATCGGCCGGCTCTCCCTCTCCCTCTGTCTCTGTCAGCCCGCATCTCATTCATTTACTCAGCTCCATCCTCCGCCGCCGCTGCTCTATAGGGAGCGTTAATGAAGCAACGTCATCACGTAAACTCTGAAATTTGACGTAATTGGCAATAAAACGTTTCCTCACATCCGGTATGGCTATAATAAAAGTAGAGTGTCTCTCCTTGTACGACCCAAGGAGCGTTTTTAATAATTGCCCTGTTAAATAAAGTGTACCTACTGAGCAGTAGTGGAAAAAGTACTCAGATAGGGGAGAGTGGGCTAAGTTGAGCCAAAGTGTAAGTTGAGCCACTCCATGTTGCTTGGAAATGGTCAAAGAAATTGATTATGTGACCAAATATTTAGGAGATGGGCATCAGTTCATGGAGTCTGTGAAGGTTAGAAGCACATGGGTGAAGGGGTTAGACATTTATTTATAAAAGTAAAAATAAAAATTCCACTCTTGAAAGTGAATTTAGCCAGTCATAAGTTTTATTAGAATTGTGTTCAGACCAAAGAAGATCATTTTAAATTTGTTTTATACATCAATTGTGGTATCTATGAGCTACAACACAAGGTCAAAAACCTAACATAAAAGTCCACCATTTTAGCTTAGAGGACTAATAAAGTCATAATAGTAGTTCTGGGGTAAGTTGAGACAGTGGCTGAACTGAGAAAGTAAAGGAATCTGATGAGAGGATCAGAGTTTCAGTTCAGATTGTTGAAATGTGTTACTTTTTCTTTTCAAAAATACAGCTGTGAATATTCTGAATTACTTAGACATTCTCATGCTAAAATGGCTTTTTACAAAACAGCTTTTCAGCAGTTTATATGCAATAATAATAAAAAGAATTATTGTACCAGTTGAATAGCATATAATAGATAAAAAGACACATGAATGTAAAGAAGTGAATGTTATTTAGGGAGACAGAAGGTGAGGGAGGGCTGGGGTGGAGAGCGTCAACTTACGCCATACACGGGGTAAGTTGACCACAGGAGACCACTTTTTTTGGCATGCTATATTATCAAGACAGTTATGTTTACACTCATTCTGTTGGTTTGCAGAGATGCACAACATCTTGAAATATGCAGATACACTAGTTAGAGACAAAACTATGATTGCCTTGATGTAGTGATCTGAAATATGAAAAATGGCTCATCTTACCCCACTCTCCCCGTCTATAATTAACTGAAAGTTGCATCAACAAGGTGTAGAAATATTCCACATGTCAAAGTCTCTAATTCAAACTTTAACTAACTGGTGAAAAATGGCTTCTGGTAAACGTTGTCATTTTACAAAGAAAAGTAACTTTCAGGTGTAAAATCACCATCATTTAATCATACGTTTGGCACATTTCTTATCATTTATTAATGATAAATCAGTCAAAATATCAATACAAAAATAATAACCAACAATTATCTTAAAGGAACACACAATTTGTTACTGTTTATTGCCATCTTGTGGACAGAATTGATACAGCTTGTGCTAAAACATATCCTTTGCTGGAGTAACAATCCTCAAGACTAAAATACATTTACAACAACTTAAATTGCTGCGCTTAAAGTTGGTCTTCACAACAGCTAGCGAATATGGTGGCCCTAAAAAGACAACTGCATGACCATTTCATGATATAAACAGAAATTTTGCTTAACTTTAGAAACATTTCACTCAAAACAAAAAGGTAATGACCACAAAAATATTTCAGAAATTTCAAAAATAATCATCATATTTACAATATGATGAAACATGAACAACATTCACAAAACAATAACATTTGATTAAATGAATTAACATTTCAGAAGCAATGAAAAAAATCACTCACAATACAAAACAAAAACTAAAAAAACAAAAAACAGAAAGGTGTACTTGGACAACACCAGCTTGGATACAACCTTTTGACCAAAAGCAAAAATCTCTCCCAGCACTTCCAGTTCTTCACTTCCCATGTAGCAACCCTGTCACACTGCAAGACAGGCTCAGACAGGTGCATGGATGACATTTACCCTGAAGCGGAGAGAGGTAGAAAAAGCTGATTTTTAAATACAACATTTTTAGAATGAGGCAAATATGCCCATAAATACTGTGTTTTCTATTGGGGTAAGCAACATACAAGCCCAGTTCGTTTGTTTGTTTGTTTTTCCTTACAACTTCACTGGCAACCTATAAAACTTGATATGGGATTTTGTGATGCCTTGTGTACAACTAAAAACCAAACCATGCACTTGGAACACTCTCATTTGCCCCGGACAGACCTGTGAAAAAACCCATGATACAGGATACAGACTGCCAGCAAAACATTATATTTAGACCTGGCAGGAAAAAAGCAGAGGCGTTCACTTCATGCTGCTGCTTTTTTTCTTTTTTTTTCCTGCACTTCAAATTCAAAACAAGCTGCAACTAATGAACACAGACAACCCTATCTTTCATAGATGTCAAATGCAAGAGTTCATCCAGTGTGAACACGACAAAATAACCCCCCGACATGTTGCAAATGCTTCACATGAAACACTGGAAGACTAGTTTTCTATTTCAAGATTACGCTGAGCTTGAAAACTCAAGTCGAGCGGGCTTGCTTAGAATGTGATCAACAGAGTAGCCCTGAGCCATGGTAGGAGACTGAAGTAAATTAAAAGATTTAACAAAACCATGGAGGCTGTGACTGAAGATTTGATCAGGGCAGATGTGGACGCTGAGATGACTGTGTTGACACCTGAAGAGTTTACTGAACAAAATCCTGAGGACAGTGATGAAGTGGAGCATCTTAGAAACAGGTACAAATCACTCTTTTTTGTCCTGAATATTGGATTATTCATGTATTAATACAGGTAGAAGTCACCATTATCTGTTAAATTTGCCATGTTGTTAAGCACAGTCTATTTTTTCACTCTAAAACAATTAGAAGCAGCAGTTTTCTATACGGCAATAAACTGGATCCATTTTCATTTAGAAATGGGGATTAATGTCACAAACTCTGTGTCTTTGGACTGTGTTGGTTTGTTTAAAAGTATGTTTGGCTTCACACTTGGGGTAATTTCAAAGGTGTGTGTTTAAAAATACACTTAGTTGCTTGCCCTAGGGGTTGACTACAGGTCAAACTTTGAGACCCACCCTTCACAGTAGTTACAGGGCTTGGTTTATGTTTAAAATCTTTAAGAGGGATTTGAAAAGAATATATTATCTTTAAAATTGACAGATGGATCTTGAAACTTGACAATCCTATTAGTGACTAAATGATTAAAGCACATTTATAGTCCTCTAAGTTACCATGAAGTTACACAGTTTTAAACGTCCTGAATTTCATAGAACACAAAAGTACTTTAGGTCATCTTTGCCAAAGAGCTGGTGGCTTGAGAGTTTTTCGGGTTACATCTTTGAAAACAACAATGATCGACTATAACTTAAGTCAATAACAGGAAAAGGTTTTTCCAGTCCCATTGGTGGGCACTGCCTCTTTTCCCCTCTAAAACCAGTTAATAGTTGTGAAAGTGATTGTTTTCATGAGTCGTGCCATTGAATTGTCAGGATGTTCAGGAAATCTGTGGCTGGAGCAGACTAGGCCCAACACTTTGGTGACTGTGAAGGAAATCATTTTTCTCAAACGTCATACCTTCCTCTAGTCCTTTAGAGTGTCAGTGCAGTGGGACCTACATGGCACAGATACACGGAGTCAGAATCCTGGAGTAGCATGCATCTGCAGACACAGAGGCTGCAGATTTGGGAGCCTAACTCTGGGACAGCGATCCTTACCCCGAACCTAACTTAACTGTCTTAACAACACAGGCTATTGGCTCTATGGACACATAATAATCAGTCCATTGAGATACTCTGCAAAGCTTGCACATCTGAATAAGGCTCAAGTGTACCAAGCCTCCCTGCAAAAAGAACGGTTTAACACAATCCAGTCTTTTTTCTACCATATTTATTCTTTCCTTAGTTTACGTGAAGTTGTCCATGATGACAATGTCCGGCCCAAGATGCAGTGCCTGATGATGGATTCGTCCTTCTCTATGGTGACGATGCAAGGTGAAGACAGTGGGATCGCATGGGAGACCACCCCTAGTCGCTGCACCACTCCGTGGGCATCTGAGACTGGAAATCCCTCCATGGAACTCGGCTCTCCGGTTGCAGTACGATCCCCAACACCTGGGTCTGTTCCAGCAGGGAAGATAATCTTTGTCATGGATGAGGAACTGATGACGAGACGGAAGAAACCCAAAGAGAGGGGAACCCCGCAGAGGAACAGAGTCCTTGGAGAAAGTTCAGAGAACATCACAGGAAGACCAGAGCTGGTGGAAGTCTCACAGCCAAATGTGAAAGAAGGAGATGAAGAGGAACCTGGTGATCTCAAAGAAGATAAAGAGCAACGGCTGTTTAGGTTGGTGTCAGAAGGCTCTGAAATCCTCAATATTGTTGTTCCACCAAAACTGTCAACTGTGGATGAGGAGGAGAGTAAAGAATTGGTGGATAATCTTTCATATCTGGAGGACAGCCTTGTTCCTAAAGCCTGTGAAGACACCCAAGAGTATGACCTGTTGGTTTTAACAAATGGATCGGCTGCAGTTGAAGAGGTCAGGCCCTTGCCTTCTGTTGGTCCAAGTGCCATGGATCCACCAGGGGCCCCAGTGGCCAGGCCTCCACCTAGAGGTGCTGCTGGAAATGTGGACTACTTCGAGCCCTTCACCCTTATTGATGCCCAGGCTCCAGGAAGTCCAGCTGTGGTCACACAAGAACAGGAAGAACAAGAGGCAGAAGGTACAACTGCGAGCCAGGGGGCAGAGAGACCTGCACGACCTAGAGAGAACTCAATCACAGCAACGACAGTGGAAAACGACAGATTAGACACAGTCAGTCTAGAGGGAATCACCAGTGATCTTCTGGATGAAGTCTTTTACGCTGGCACGGAAGACTACACTGTGAAAACTCCAGGCAGAGTAGATGGGGGTGCAGCAGGTACGCCAGCCAGACTCCCTTCAAAACCAAGTGGTTCCAATTTGTTTGGAAGCCAGGAGGAAATTCTGACCCCTATCTTCTTACCAGAAGGACCTCCCAAGATTATCGACCCGATTTTGCTGGAGGAACCAAAAGCAATGGCGTTCCTCTATGACGACCTTTATGAGGAGGCACTCGGCTGTCGGATGAAAGAAGAAGATCGAGAAAGTTTAACCTCTGAGAAGTCCTTCCACAGCAGGCATTCAGACCGGGAAGCCAGGGGATATTTGGAAAAATACGTCCTTATAGATGAGACTCCTGTGGCAGAGTGGGAATCAACAGATAAGAAAAAACACCCTGAGGATGGTCCAAGAACATTATACGATGATTTGTATGATATCACCGATATGCTATCCAAGCCAGGGAAGAGTGAGATGCCAAATTCAGAGGAGGAAATCACAGATTTCTTCAGATCCAGTGCCAATTCTTCTCCTTGTGATCTAGAACGTTTCCCTAGATCACTTGAAGAAGAAGAAGAAACTCAACCAGCCACAAAGACTAAGGGCAAGTCAGCCAAAAACGTCTCTATCAAGGTAGAGAAAGCTGCAGGAATCCCAGCAGATCCACTTAGCATATCAAGCTTTGAGCTTCCCACTGAGGAACCTGACTGGGGAGGTATAGATGATCCTCCCACAGGCCCTGATGAAAAGAATGTTGGTTCCCATTCAGAGCAGGATTCACAGACAACAGAATCAGAAGTGAAAACACCAGTCCCTCCTCCCAGAAGAAGGGCTCGAAAGACATGTCTGAACCTAACCCCTCTTACTCCAGTTGACATTGCACAGGAGCAAGAAGAGACTGGAGGGAAGGAGCAGAGGGAGGAAGAGAAAGAGACTGCATCGCCAGCAGAGACTGCCGATGAGGGTGACGGGGAGGAAACAACACCACCCTCCGATAATGTGTCTATCCCAGAGGACAGGTTGGTTGAAGTGGACACTAAGATCCCAGAAAGTGTAGAAATTAGCGATGAAATAACCGTCATAGACTCAAAACCAGCAGAGGCTGAGCACAAAGACACTGAGACAGCAGAGGAAGAGGCTACAAAACAAACTGAAACTGAAGAGGTAGATATAAACTCATCAGAATCGGCTGACACTGAGGTTCAACCCGAAATCCAAGAAGACAATTCAACTGTCACTCCAGATGAACCACCTAAAGAAAAGCGATGTTGTGAAATAACGGTCATAGACTCAAAACCAGCAGAGGCTGAGCACAAAGACACTGAGACAGCAGAGGAAGAAGCTACAAAACAAACTGAAACTGAAGAGGTAGACATACACTCATCAGAATCGGCTGAAACTGAGGTTCAACCCGAAATTCAAGAAGACAATTCAACTGTCACACCAGATGAACCACCTATAGAAAAGGGATATTGTGAAATAACTGTCATAGACTCAAAACCAGTTGAGGCTGAGACTGAGCACAAAGACACTGAGACAGCAGAGGAAGAGGCTACAAAACAAACTGAAACTGAAGAGGTAGATATAAACTCATCAGAATCAGCTGAAACTGAAGTTCAACCCAAAATTCAAGAAGACAATTCAACTGACACACCAGATGAACCACCTAAAGAAAAAGGATATTGTGTAATTCTTTGAGTATGCTGCATGTTTACACAAATATAACAACTTTCCTGATAATGTGTCCTGAATGAGGTTCTTGAACAGCAGAAGATTTAGCATACATTATAGTTATTCCTCAAAACTTAAATCTTAGAGTTGAATCAAAGAGTTGTATAGTTTGGTCTCATTTTTAAACAGAAGTGCTACCGTTTTATCTTGCTTTTCTCTTAATGCAGGAGTTTAAGCATCTAACAGTTTGATCAAACATCCAGAAGGGGATTTTTTTTCCTTTGTTTTTTCAAGTTAATCCATCTTTTGCAGCTTAGACGGCTGGCAACTGTGCATTAATCATAGGGTTTTGGAAGGAAGAGGTTTCTGTTACGAGTGTGAATAAAAAAGGGTGTGAGTGCATGTGTTGGTGTTTGTGTAACACTAGGGTGGATCTTCAGTTATAAATAACCCCCCTGAATGTTAACCTGAAACCTCGTCTCAGCTAGAAGTCTGTGCACCTTTTTGTAAACAGGAAAAAAATACATGTAAACATGGGCAGAATATCAACAAATTTATCACCTGTACCTTCTTATTCTTTGTTTAATTCTTAATGTTTCCTCAAAGGCCATAATTTTAATAATGATGAATTAAAATCCTAACGGTGTGTACTTGTGTCTGCATTATGGTTTATGACTCCAGATGTATTCTTTTTAGGGAGCTGTTTAAGAAAAACCGAACAGTGCAGTATTTGTCCAACACATGTGGTTGTTAAAGCAGCTTTATGTCCGGCAGTATTTACAGATTTTATTGCCTCTAGGCCTGAATCCAAGGGTCCCATCTGGAGCTCTGCAGTGATCCTGTCCCTGCTGACCTTGCTGAGGAGGATAAAAAAAAAAACACTCCCAGATCCTAACTCATACATGAACAAATGTGGAATAAATAAAATGTAGGAAAGGTTACGGTTCGGAAGTATTATTCTGTGTTCTTCTTTTAGCAGAGGAAATGATTGCGTTTAAATGCTGTCTGTAAATCTGGTGAGGTTTGCTTCCGTCAAGTTAAATGGGCTTCAGTGACATCCAGTGTTAGAAATGGGAATTTTCTTGCTTTTTGAATTTCCAAAGGCAACACTTTGTCATCCAGGTCGTGAGGTGGCAGCTGTGAGCTGGTATTTTACCTTGCACACAGTAAAACAAGAGTTAGGATTATAGAAGTACAGTAGATAGATTGGATATGCCAATTTACACATAGATTAACATGTTTTAACCCTAAAAATAAGTACAACATAACATTTTTAATAGTTGCATAAAACTTGGCCAAAAAGGACCGCCAGAGCTTAAGTCACCTGATATTTTGTCAGTTACTTGAGTCACACTGTAGATCTAGCTGTACATCTGTGGCTGACAGGAGCTATATTATATGATACTGAGTTTGGATTAAACATCCAAGGTGTTTCCATTGAAAGGGGTAATTTGGTGGTCCCTCTATTCCCTCTCTTTCTTTGTCAGTATACCCCTCACACAGACATCCATACTGAATTGATCTCACATGTTTGGACATGGCTGAGGCTGCAGGGAAAACATGACAAAATGAGAATTTCCTAAATCTCACCATTGGAAGAGGATCTGACTGTCAGTGTGGTGCCTGACAGTACACCTATGATTTCAGTTTTTGCTCGGATTATTAGATATTGATCTAACCGGGTCAACAGCGACCCTAACACAACAAGTGCCATAATTTTAATTTTAGATTCCTGACAAAGTCAAAAAGTCTTTAAGCAAAAATACTTATTTAAGTGTTTTTTTTTGAGCATTTAAAATAAAAAACGTGTCGATGCAGACCCTAACACAGGAGGAGGGTTAAACTGAGTGATTTCTCTGGTATTGGACATATTTTTCTTGTTAAATTAATCTAACCACCGGTTCACAGCCTCTCTATTTGATGTATTTCTATGCCGGAGGTCCCCGGTCGGCGCTGTGTTTGACTACATGGATAAGTTAGCTTTAAGCTAACCCCGCAATGGACCATGTCCCCAGTTTTTGCTCCTCAGAAACTTCTGAAGAAAACGGGGAAGAAACCTGCGACGGTTCCTCGGTAGAAGACGGATTTGTGGACGCTTTTGGTGACCTGGCTGCCCTCCCGGTCGAGGTTGGAGAGCGAAGACCGACGTGTTTTCGGTGCCGGTGAGCTGAATTAAAGTGAAGCTAATGCTAGCTAGCCCAATTAGAATGAGTGGAGCAGGCAGGGAAGAAACCCCTCATCCCATTCCCTCAGTCTCTTCCTCTCCTCCTCTTCAAAATACTGGCATGTGTTAATGAAGGCACAGATGTATATGTCGTTATACAGAAAGATGGGGGATAATAAATGAGCATTCACCGTCACGTCTTCAACTTTCCTCCCCTGTAGTCGCCCTCAGAAGGTGTGTCTGTGTCCTTTTCTCCCAACTCAACCCCTGGAGGTCTCCACCTGTCTCTACGTAGTGCAGCATCCTGCAGAGGTAAAGTCGACTCAGATCACGCTCATATTGACACATATGATTGCCGTTTAATGCACATGCACATTATCAATACAAACTTTAAGAGCACTGAAGGACAGGATCATGAGTCTGTGCAGAGTCCTCAACTGGTTTCAGAGTACTTTCTTTAATAAGAACTATTTTGAAAATGTTACTAAAGTCAGGACAAAAAGATTAATAAATTTGCAAACAGCACTAAATGACACCAAAAATTATTTAATTGATCAAAATGAAGTAACTAAAGAGCAATGCCAATAAATATTCAAGATGTAATGGGAAAAAAAACAAGTTAATTATATTAACTTGTATTAATTAACAAGTTAGTTAATTTTACGCAGAGATATTCCTGCGTAAAATTAATTTAGGGTCAAACACACCGTAACACCGAGTTAGACACCCCCTCAAGAGATAAATGTTGCCGACCGCTTGCTTCACTAGTTATACCAACTCAAGTAATGACCGCAGGATAGCAATATACAGCGGTCTGAGGGGCCATACACAAACCTCAACCAAAACGCCACTCTGTAGCCACAAATAATGCTCAGAACAGCACCAAACTTCATCAACAGTACATATAGGGTCCCAGCCATAGCACTAGTCATCAAACATCTTTTTAGCTTTGCCTGATTTCTTTAGCAAAGAGACTAAACACAACTCACCTGCTCTCTTTCAGCAGCCGCTTGTTTGTAGCAAGACCTCGGGCCAGTCCATTACGGACTGCTGTGGGGTGACGCAGCTCAAGGAAGAACATTTATGATCATTACTTAATCATTTCCTTGAAGTAACAATCACCATATTAATAATTTTGCACTGCAGATATGGTAGTTCTGCCTTAGCGTCTCGGTCTGATTGCATTTCCATGAAGAAATTATCATAAAGGTTCCTCCTTGAGCTGTGTCACCCCGCTGCAGTCCATTTGTTTGTGGTTTGTTTATGGCTCCTCAGACAGCTGTGTATTGCTATTAGGGCTGAAACGATTACTCGAGTAACTCGAGTAACTCGATTAATAAAATTCCTCGAGGCAAATTATATGCCTCGAGGAATCGTTTAAATCCGGAACCATGTGCAGCGCACGGTGTTTGACACGGACGGTTATTTCTGTTGCGCAGAAGCGTGCTCTTTCCGCTCCTTCCGCTGCCGCGCGTTTGGTTCAATCATGGAGGGAAACGAGGACAGACAGAAGCTGTGTCCGAAATGGCATACTGCCTGCTATCTACTTACCTACTCAAGCAGTAGCTACTGCCTACTGACTACTCAAAGATGATTTGAGTATGCCGCGGCTGCCCGAGCGTTTACACACATACATACTAAATACCCCAGAATGCATTTCGTGCCGGCCGGACGCAGCGCCGGGAAAATTTAAATAGTCCTACCACAAGCTACATAGAACGACTGCATACCGGACAAATTATATAAATTCATTCAATAATAATATTTTTTTTTAGCGAGAAAGTAAGTGTTTACATCACGATTATGAGCCCAGTTGTTTGAAATAGTGGCTGTTTGTAAATTTGTCTCGGCGTTTTCGGAGACCGAAGCGTCCACTTGGTCGGTGTTTGCGTCTATTTACCGTAAACACCGGGCAGCAGCAGCTCCCCCTTCACGTTTCCAAATTATTGCGAAGTGTTTTCATAATCAACATCTACACGACACAAACCGGGCGGCAGTGGATGAAAAAAATCACACAAACATCCGTGTATCCATGGTGATAATGCTATACACCACCTGCTAGGCGTGTGATGAGCAGCAGAGGGCTGCAAAATGACCAACACACAACAACATGTAAATAAAAATGTAACACTTTTATATATTGAATAAATGTACATCTGCTTGTCAAATTATGTTAGTATCCAAGAATTATATTATTTCAGCCTATTAATTAAACAAGTAAAATTAGATCCAAAGCCTGGAAATAGTTGTGACTGGTTTAGTGAAAACTGCAAAGATCATTACCATAGCAATTAAAAGACCATCTGCAGACCTTGCCTTCAGTAGTTTCATGTGAACTACATGGTAAAATGTAAAACTTTTGGTTCCTGATTTATGCAGTAAAAATATTCATTTGAAAGACCTGGCCTATTTCAGTTTTGTGTCTTACTGATGGTTTTTAATGAGGCAAACGTGATTCAATGCAAAGTATTACAGTGAGAGCAAAACATTTCTTATCCGATTACTCGATTAATCGACAGATTAATCGATAGAGTACTCGATTACTAAAATAATCGATAGCTGCAGCCCTAATTGCTATCCTGCGGTCGTTATTAAAGTTGGTATAACTAGAGAAGCAAACGTTCATCTCTTGAGGGGGTGTCTAACTCGGTGTTACTGTGTGTTTGACCCTAAATTAATTTTACGCCAGAATATCCCTTTAAGGGGGAAATTATAGAGCAGTTTCTCCTATACTGGCATTGCAAATTTAAGTACAGTAGAGAGTTTGAATTGGCTGTAAAATTAAAAGCATGTGAGACTAATCAAGTGTACCTCACTGAAATACGAGTGAAACTTAAGGCAGGGTTAGTTCATTTATAAAGCTACATTCATGCATTCATTTCCACCCGAGAGCACAAGTAACTTACAAACCCCATGGCTTAAGTGTCAGCAGTGTGGGAGTATTTTAAACTCGGAAACAGTCGATCAGGTGCTTGCATTATATACTATAGGGTGTCTAGTGTTATAGAAAGAGCCCACTCTATCTTGACTTTTAGTTTCCAAACTCATGGTCCACCAAAAAAAAACTTCAACATGTTCAAATCACTGTAAAAAAAACCCCAAAAAAACAATGTTTTGTGTGACGCTCCAACTATCTCCACACAAATAAGACAGTCACCTCACCTGTATAATAAATAAGCATGCAGTTGAAGATGGTGTGCCCCCCTTAAGCAACAGAGGAAGAGGCTGTTGTGCCAAAGCATCAAACTCAGGACTTAAAAAGGAAGGATGAGCATCCTTGAGAGAGTGAGTGAGGCTGAATTTATTGCTTCAGAAACCAGCTCATCTTAGCAGACTGCAGGTTTTTGCTGCCCTTGGGATCCACAGTATGTCCTCAACCCTACATTTCAGACACAGCCCTTTCAGAGCTACACAGCAAAGTCTGTGACAAGAGTTTTAGAGCATAAATTTGGAGCCAAATACTATAATATAACCTTAAATAAGTTAAAGTATATTTGATTTGGAATCGTCTTTAGTCTTTGTTAAAATAACTCAATCATTAAATCAATATTAACCTTGAAAAAATGTGATCAGGGTGATCAATGATGCTGTTTATAACTTTAAACACTACTGGCAGGTGGCTTTAAAAGAGTCTGTCTGATCCACTCAGTCTAACCTCTGGTTGACTTTCAGGAGAGCAGAGTCCTCCGCACAGTGCCTCTACTCGCTGCTTGTTTGCCACAAGGAAAGTGCAACGTCATAGTCGGACGCAGATTCAATGAAGAAAAGTGAGCTGTTTATTTTGCTTGTAAACTGATCTCCCGGTTTTCCATCTTTGTCTCTAAAGATTCACGGGTAATTATCTCCTCTCTCCTCAGGCATCCAGAGCTGGCTGCAGTATGTCGGGACAGCCGAACGCTGATCCTGTACCCGGGCCCAAAATCCCAGAACCTGGAGGAGTTGGTGCAATACCAGGAAGTAGGAAGTGTGAAACATAATGTGATCATCATAGACGGCACGTGGAGCCAGGCCAAAAACATGTTCCTCAAAAACAGCCTGTTCCACCTGCCCAAACAGGTGTGTATGCCTGTCGCATCAAAAAGTGGGTAAAGGGGAGAGTAATTTCATTTTCAAAACTGATAGGAGCTCACAAAATTCAGCCAATTACACTGTTCAAGGTGTGATTAGATTATGAGACTAAACCATTAAAAAAAATACAGAACGGAAGAGTTCACTCTGTACACCTGAGACCGTCTAAATCCTCTGTTACTGTTACTCCCACGGGCGGAGGAGCTGCTTCACCCACATGAAATGACTAACAGGAAATCAAAGCAATGTACAAAAAAAAAAAATCATCTTTTAAATGTGGGCAAGTGAACACCGAGGACTCATCAGCATTTCTTCTTCTTCTCCTCCCTTTGGTGTTCCCAGTCATGCTGGATGCAATCAGATATCAGCCTGGACTGGAAGAAAGTGTACTTTGAAAAGGATCCTGTCTCTTAAATATTCATTAGCAGACTCTCTGATCAGCTCCAGATAATCAGAAGAAGGTGGTGGATAGTTAAAATTTAGGCTTTTTTGATCATGTTTAAGAGTTGTAGCTCTTAAGATTTCAGTCCTGGTTGATTTTGCAGCATCCATATTTACCTCAACTGTGTTCCAACACTGATTTATCCTGTTTATAGAAGTGTGGCAGAAGATCCCTGGTACATCCATTCAAAGTGCAGCCTCATTTTATTAGAATATGATTGGTAAAGTTATAACACTTCAGTGATGCACATTTAAGAATTAAATTAATGTAACAAGGGCTGAATTTGACTTAAAGTACACAATTAAAGCCTTTATTGATAAACTCAGTTGCTTGCCAGGTGTCAAAAAGGGAAAATACAACATTTACACTGCTTTGTTTCATCAGGTCCAGCTCAACAGGACACTTTCCAGTCAGTATGTGATCCGCACACAACCCTCCAACATCTGTCTCTCCACGCTGGAGTGTGCTGCTGTTGCTCTGTCCATCCTGGAGCGGAATGATGACATCCAGGAGGTGAGATCTGAAGTAATCCCGATAGTGTGTTCGCGTAGTAGTATTATGTGAGTTTTAATCCCGAGGAGTAAAGAATGAAACTTTATGGGACTTATTTTTCCTGAAGGGGGAAACCCAAACGCTGGCACACTGGGTTATGACCTTTTTGGGGAAAACTGGTGAAACTGCAGGCAAACTGTTGGTTATCTGTGTAGAGAGAAGTTTCCCTGAGCTCATGTTTTTGCAGCTATACAATTAAAACAGAGAGGTTAGAGGTAGATGGCCCAACCTAAACATTAAAAGACCTTAAAACACTTAATAAAGCTCAGAAGAATGACAGAGTTGGAAAACAATAACTGGAAAACAATGAAGCAGGACTACCAGAAACAAAATCCGTGGAAACATTGATTTTCTTATACGAATTAACAATGAGAAAAGAGTCTGATTTATTACATTTTTTATGACTCTTTCTGCACCATCTGTTTTCCAGGTTCTGCTGAGGCCCCTCAAAGCCCTGTGCTCCTTCCAGCTGCAGCACGGCGCTCAGATTCATCACAGCAAGGAGCATCTGTTAAAGAACGGCATGTATGACAAGCCCATGCCCAAGAACAAACGCAAGATAAAGAGGATGGAGAAGCTCGTCACTGATCACAACATCTGCCCGAGATGAGGGGGAGAGACTGGGGAGGGAACAGAGCTCGACTCGTACCTGATACAGAGCTGTTAGAGCTACACAGGACCGGATCATCGGGGCAGCGTGTAACAGCAGCGTCGCAGTGCAGGCACGGAAACAACTGGACTTTTTGGGAATTTTTATTCTTTCTCTCTTTGAGTATTTTAAAATGCTGGTTAATTTAATTTATGTTTAAGTTAAAGTGTTAGTTTGAGTGTCATGGCGGGACAAAAAAACCCAGATTCAGACTTGATTTGTTTTTAAAACGGTTTACATTGTTTACAGTGGTTCTGTTGTACCTGACTTTGTGAATACAGTGGAATACATCTTGAAGGGCTAATTTTCACTGAAGTTTTATAAAGCTAAATCTTTGTTGAGATATGTAACAAAATAAAAATTTCTCCAACAGTTAATATTAAGATTTATTCAAACTGCTGCTGTAGAAGGCCTACCACAGCTTATTACTGGATGTTACTGTACGCTGACGTAAATCTGGCTGGTAATGGAGTTTAAAATTAGCCAATTATTGATTCTCTTTAGTTGTAAATCAAGCAGGTCAAGTGACTTTTATTTTAAGTCATAATTGGATTAAAGGAGGTCCACTTAGCCATTTAGTTCATCTTCTAACTGCAGATGTCATTAATCAAATGTACACAAATTAGCCCCCTAATTCAATTAAACCCTTAAAATACCTAAAATTAGCGTTCGTCTTTCTCTGCGTTCAAAATTAAATGCAAGTATCAGGAGTCCTAAAAAGAGAGACAACTCTTTACTTGTCCGCATTTAATGTTAGTGTCTGTAGTGACCGGACTTTAGGTTGCATGCTTTTTGGAGGTTTTGCAGGAATGTTTTTCAAGCATCAACACTCATGAAGAGATTTTATTGTTCAATGAGAAGAAACTAATTTGAACTAAACTTTTATTTCTTTTAGGAGAAACGAGATTTATAATCCTGATGAAATGTCAGGGATGACATTTGTGCAAAAGAGAAGAGCATTTTGATTAATCAAAATAATGTGTTTTTGATTCTTTTATTCATAATCGGATTAAAGAGTAAACTCCTGAATATTCCTGTATTGGTCTAATGAAACAGGTAACCACTTTTTAAAAAAAATATATATTTTGGCATGTATAACACTAAAGATTAGAGATCTAGCATCTTAAATTATTTTAACATGCTGGATAATTATTAAAAAAAAAATAGATTTACAGCTCAGCAATGTCGAATTTCTCAAAAGGATGGTTATTTGTATACTCAAAAGTTTTTCCGCAAACTTCTGCTTCAGTGTGACAGGTTACTTTGCCTCCTGCTCACCTATATTTTTTAGTTTGATGGTTGAAATCTTCCTCCTGACATGCAGCCAATACATTTTCTATTAGGTTCAGATCAGGCGAGTTGGCAGGCCAATCCAAAATAAGGTCAGTAAACCATTTGGGAGAAGTTTTGGCACTGTGGGCAGGTGTTAAATGCTGCTGGATGAGGGAATTGGCAGCTTCATTAAGCTTGTCAGCATATGGGAGCAAAATACATGTTTTTAAATAGCTGTTTACTGAAAATGACATTCTGGTTTCACTTTCTTTAATGACTAATGTAATGGAAAAATGCCAAACTTTTTTACAGTGGGCTCATTTATGCACACCTGTATATTGACATCAAATGAAGCCTATTAAAATGAAAATACATGAAGCTTAACATTTATACATGTTTAATTTATGCAAATACTACCCTAATTCCACCAGAGAGGCAAAAAACAAGCCACCTAGAGGTTGTTTTTTTATCTGTGAATTGATTTTATCGGACTTTCGGTTCACTATATTTTGTAACATGCCTTGAAGTCGCCTGAAGGCTGAATTACTGCGCATGCGTGTTTTGTATCAACTCCGGTCTCTCCGCCATCTTTGTCGGCTACCCATTGTTCAATCTGGAGCTAACAGCGGTGGCAAATCAGTTTATTCTGCGCAATAAAATACTTGACGGTGTCACAGGCAGCTGCCCGCGACAGTCGTGGATTTGCTCTCAGGGTTACGACTTGTTCTCGGCCAGCAAGTTCAACAGAATGGACGATGACCAGCCCAAAACCCTGTAAGTGTGTGTCTGCGTTATCGTCAGCTAGCTAACAGCCTGTGTTCGTCACGTAGCTAACATTCAGAGTCTTAACCGGAGCGCGCTGTGGGCTCAAAACCCTGCTTTCTGACATATACTTATTGGTGATTAAACTTATTAAATTATCCGACTTTTTGATATACATTTATCCTTATGATTCGATGTAAACTAAGTACAACATAACGACATAACCAGCCTCCGGTAAATTCTGCACATTCATTAACGCTAGCTAGCGAGTTCCAGAAAAATCTTAAATTAACGCGTCGGTACACACTGCTTTAAAAGGGAAACCTGCTATTACAGACGGACTATTACGAGAATTTCTCACGCCGAATTGAGCACTAGAACGAAAACATCACTCATGTTCGGAAATGACTGCTTCAGACTCCAAGGAAGTCCTGACAATGTGCTGAAGAACACAGAAGTGACTGTTTTTTCAATGGAGTTTGGTGTCACCGCCTCCGTAATGTTTCCAAAGCGGTAGAATAAATATCACAAGGGCCCGATCACACATTTGTTCGTCTAGTTTAGCCGCAAGAGAACCCAGCGCCTGATAATAAATATTAATACCGGTGTTAATTCGGGTTTGAATGCGGGTTATTTTTGTTACCGGGGTAAGATTAACTTAAATCTATTTAAAGCCTACAGTGATGTAAGACAAGGTCAATAGCTGAGATTTCAATAATGTTGGTTGTCCCCAGATGCACTCTGTTTGGCTGAAGAGCTGTTTGCCTTTTCAAGGCAGACTGAAGAATTATTTGGCCTTGAGGTTTTATTGCCTGGCGACATTTGCATTACTATTATACTGAAGGTGGACTGGGAATCTGCATATTGCTTTGTGCTGGTATCTGTTTTTGAGGCACAGGAAAGAGGGGGCTGCATTGTCACACGGGTTATGTAAATATGGATTTTGGAATAATTTTGAAGGAGTGTACCCAATCATAGACCAGTTTTGGAAAAAATGGTACATAATTATCATGTAATCAGGCAGGAAAAGGTATTCCTTGTGTAAAACATATGGTTTTCCATGTAACACAACATAATTAGGGCAAGCTATTGTTTCTCTATCTTAACAACTATGGCATTATCATGTAACTATCAGTGAACAAACTAGAAAGACTGCCCTTGTGTAAAAGGAAACTATACATAGCCAATCCATAATTCTGCCAGAGAGGAAAATACCAATGTAATGATTGTTTAGGTTGATATTATCTAGATTTGCTAGTTTTACCTGGTAAAGTTTTAACGCTGTTGCATTTTTTTCACTCATAAGTTCCCAGAACTTTTTGATAGCTTCAGAAATTTCTACACTCTTCTCAAATTTTGAATCCCAAAGAGCTGCACCCTCTCTACTGATATGTGGCACTTGTACTCTCCTTTTCATTGATTATTATTATGAAAGAAAGGCCAAACGTTTCCAGAAGCCCTACAGCCACTGTCTGGTGACTGTACTGCATTACCACCAGGTGTTAGAAAAACAATTAAAAAGAAAAACAAATTCTAAAGATGAGAGAATAGCCATGTAACCTTTTCAAAAATACTCCTACTTTGGTCACATGCACAAACCTTTATACGTAGCCTGACATGCACCTCCTCCTGTGTATACCATGTTGCCTATCTGCTGTCTATACTGATTCTGTCTGTTCCATCTCCATTGGCATCCCCTCGGCAAATGCTGCTCAAGGTTTGACATAAGTAGAAAATGTAATAAGACAATTTTACCAGAATAATAATCACACTGCCAACTAGTGTTTAAGAGAAGTATTGCAGAGCAACATAGACACTTTTATGCACAGTGTGTTGTGTTAAGGACAGCCTCAGCCTCTATGGCATTGAGTCAATGGAGAAGTATGCAACAGGCTTAACCTCCAAATACAAAAGCGTAAGGGAAGAAGTCACTCCATGCTGTAGTGGACTAAATAGAAAGACTGCACATGTGCAAATAGTAAAAAGAATATCTTAAAATCATAGACAATGTCATGATAAAGGTCAGGAGTTTTCTGACCACTTGTATCCCAAACTAGCAGTTGTAACTCCCAGTGTCCTCACCACTTTGCTTGTTTGTGTATCTAGGTATGTGGGGAATCTGTCCCGGGACGTGACAGAGGCCCTCATCTTGGAGTTGTTTGGCCAGATTGGACCCTGCAAGAGCTGCAAAATGATAGTAGATGTAAGTTTGAGTGCCACATTTTAACTTCTTGTTGCTTTGTTCCTCTTTCACATGGATAGATATGTCTTGGCTTCACCATACCCTCTTGGCTATAATATCCCACAATAACCAACTTGAAACGGTTTTCTTTCCATGATTCACAAAATGACATTTTTTCCTCCCTCTTAAGTCCCTATTGGTCACTTTCTTACCTTTCTGTGTAACCAGTGGCTACCATTGCTGTTGACCTTGTTGTTTGGTCACAGTGACACAAGTCCATATTATGACATCGAATTGCATCTTATTTTGTCTTCTTCTGCATACATTTGCTGCTCAACAAGTCACTTCTTATGTCTTTATTTAGAAAAAAAAACTAATTGCCATCCTACTAGAGTTTCCTCATCTGACTCAGAATTATGCACATTATTGTACAGCTACTAATACGAGTAGGTGCTCTTTAACTGTGAGAGGTGGTGGCTAAGTGTGTGGTGGGTTTGATTCCAGCCTTGGCCCTCTGCGGCATGCCCTTCTCTCTCTCCCTCTCTCTCTTTAAAGCTTTTCCTGTCACACTCTAACTTTGTCTATAATATAAGGGCCAAGACTCATCTGAAAAGCGATGTCAAGCAGTTTTCATACATGGTCATCTCTTCGGTACAGACTCTGTATTGTTAATTTTCCAAGTCAGAAACTGGGACCTACAACAGAGCGTGTTTTCCCTTTTGGTTTGTTGCATTGCAACCCAAAAATAACCTGGACTGCGGGTCTTTTTCAAACACCAACTTATTCAGGAAAGATCTCCCCTTTTTCAGCGTGGTTTATTTAAAATCCTCACATGTGTTTCATATTATTTGGAGACCAACAAGTCCAAACAAGAGAATCAATACTTAATGTTATAAATAGATCCCAGGAGATGATAATGTGGAGAGCACTTAGATGGCACTATCCCAGTTCTCCACAACTATTCATGGCACATTGAGCCTTTCTGGCATTCACAGACTGATTGCAGAGGTTGCCACATTAATATACCCAACTACCCACTGAATTAATCACACTCACTTTGTTTACGTGCACAGAGCAACAGTCATAGATCGATTAGGTGCTTTAATTGGACTGCTGTCCTTGTCTAAGTTTACAAGCACTGGGCAAATATCGAATTATCAACAGATGCGTGTCCACCTCGGCTACAGTAGGTGGCGACATGCCCCTTTCCAGCTTGCTACTATTCGATTATCTCCCAGCTGATCCATTATGTGTTAAAAGGCTAACAGGATGTATGTTGAATGATGAAATTCCGGTCACTTTTACAGATCTGTGCCGTGTTTTTTTTGTACGGAAAGTTTCATCTTTCCCGTCTCTTCTTCATCTGTCAAGGTTTTGTTTACTGCCTGGCTTCCTAGCAACGCGTTCATGCGGTTGGACTCCAAACACTGGCCAATTTAGGTCCAATTGAGCCGAATACATGGAAGACGTGGTGTGCACCGTTTAGCTTGTTACCATTGGATCATGTTTCAGTAGGCCTATTTCATCACATACTAAAACAATCAACAAACGAGGCAAGCCGGTTGTATTTCGAACAGTAAAAACAGACAACTTTACAACTCTGCACTAAGTGTCCTCATCTTGTTTCCTGCCTTTCTTGTTCCGTTGAGGTTTGTTTACTTCTTGGGTTCTTTCCAAGCATCTCAGCTGTTTGATTTCTACGTCAAACTGTGAAACATACACAGAACCTCGAGGCTGTTTGTGGGTTGATTTGAGTGTGTAAATTTAAGAGAGAACTGATTCTCACCTGTTTGGTTTAGGTTTGTGAGTATGACATGGAGTAATGTCAGTGCTACTAATGAGCTTTTATGTAATCTAAGTCCAGTTATTAGTCAAACTAATGCTATAAATCAAGTTTTTCTATATTAAATCAATGTACTGACTCACACTAGGAGTCAGCTTGGACTATCTTGAGGTGCCCAGGATCTTTATTCTGCACAAGCTGAAGACTGAACTATGTTTTGGTTCTTTGAGAGTTAACCAATGAGTCATATCCGCCCTAAGTTTAATGACCAAGTACATCATACAGTGTTATTATATTAGTTAGGTACAGACAAACCTACAGCTGTCACAAAATTAGCGGTGATGAGGAAGTGTTGTTATTTTTACTACCCCTGACTCACACCCTGAGTCTATCAGCATTCAACATAAAGCCTTTGCCTCTTCGGTCTCTTCGTCAAAAATCTCCACATTTGATTTAAACAGAGGATACAGTGAGCGTACACGCCAACATGATTTTGACAATGATGTGATGTTTGTCGGACTTAAATACTTGTGTTTTGATTCTGCCCTACAGACAGCAGGTCATGATCCATACTGCTTTGTGGAGTTCTATGAGCATAGACATGCCACTGCCACAATCGCAGCCATGAATGGTCGGAAAATTCTGGGTAAGGTAAGCAATCATAACTCCTGGGTGAGTCAAACAGGGCAAGGCTGGGTGGGAGAGGTTAACATGAAGCCGGAAAAACTTGTATCTTATTAAACCTTATCTTCCTGCTCCACCTCACTTAATTTGTTTGATTCCCTAGTGCACATTACTTTTCGGTGCACAGTTTTGAAATGTCCAGGACAAACAACAGGCTCAGACTCTGTAAGCTTCTGCTGTGTTATCATCATAAGGGTTCTGAAGACATGATGTTCATATTCACTGCACAAATTTTGCTTGAAAAGTTCCCGTTTTTATTGTCCTCTTGGTATTAACAAAACAAAACACTGTAGATTAACACCAGTCAGTAGATTTCCATTTTTCACAACACGCAACCCATGCTCTCTACAAGCACTGCTCTGAAGTAGGTGTTTATTAGTAACTAGTTGGTTTTTCTAGAGTAAATTGACTTGTCCCCCACAGAAGCTAGAAATAGAAGTGCACTTATTTCATTAAATGTTGAAACCATTTAAGTTTCTAATTAGGCCTCTGATTATTTTTTGCACTTGCACCAAAGCTGTAAATATTTAATATTTGATTAAGCCACTCTGCAGCAGTAAAACTCAAGTGTTTACTCACACATAAAAGCAGAAGCTGAGTGTTTGTTGTGTTTGCGTGTTTGAATGGATCAAAAAAACAACAGAGTGAAACTTTTTACTTTTTTTATTTTTGATAACTTTTTTTCTGAGTAAATTGGTTTTTAGTTCATAAAATGCTAAAAGATGTTTTTAAAGTCCAGCTTGATATATACATATATAGTTGCCATGTTTTGTCTTTGAAATCATAATATTCATTTCAGTGTGAGAAAACTACGGACATAAACATTCACTTGTGAGAAGCTGAAATCTGTTCGACTTTCTGAGATTTTTTTTCGATGTAATGTGAAACATAAACAAATATAATCTACCGTAATGCCTGGAATAAGTTGCAAAGGCTTTTACTGTCTGTCTACATGAAGACTTCCATTGTGTTCAGCAATGTTCAGTTTCCATGCAGAGGTGTAGCTCTTTCTAGTGTCACCAGTTATCACCACCCTGCTAGCTACTCTTTCATTAGTACAACTTGTTCGCAAAGTCTCTCGCCGTCTGCTTCTGCCATTCACTCGTAATCTTGAACTGAAAAGTCAAACTCAACTCAACAGAGTTTATTAATGCAATTGTAACCCAGCTCTCTTTCAATATCTGAATGCAACCGAATGAGGGAGAAAAGCGTTAAAAAATCGCCCTGCCAATACTTCATATTGAAGCGCCATCTTCTGGGTAAAACACTGCAGTACAACGGAATAAATCTCCCTGTATTTTAAACTTTGGGATGCACCTGCAAAGGATGCAGCTCGTAATAAAAAAACAGTGTTAGAAGTATGTCTGGTACTGGGAGCTAATCGCCTTGCAGTGTGAGCATACAGTCCTTTTCTTATCAGTCACAACCACTTGCTGCATGTTCTCCCTTATTCTCCAACCCAGATATTTCCTGTCTCTCTTGAATTACCAAACAAAGGTAACAATGTCCTTTTAGAAGTGTCTAAACACCAAATTTTACAGTAATTAAGGAAAGTGTTCTTCTATTGTATTCTAATGTATTCTTTACAGTTATTAGGTTTGTAAATAACAAGTCACAACATGACATTAGATAGTTTATTTCTGATATTGCAGAATCAGCCACCATATAATCTTTGACTCAACTCAGGGGCCTGCAAATGTCACATTCCCATGTAACACAATCCGACTCAGAAATCGGTGAGAACCAATTTGGTCGTGAAAACATTTTATGGTGCGTTAATTGATCCAGGATAACTTGTCAATGCATTAACATATTTAGTTGTATAATTCTGCAGCCAACAGAAAACATTACAGCTCAAAGGCAGGTTTATTTGCAGGCCTTTGTGTAAAATAACATACCATTCATATTCATAAACTGGTTAACTTACATTATGTGTTTATTCAAGTGTAAACAAAGTGCTGTGTGTGTTTTATTTTTCACCTCATACAACATGCTCCAACAGCTCTGCTTTAATTAAGGTTTTCCTTGAGTGAGTTTTCCATCTGTGTATGAATTGATTTAACATGGTCCTGCTGTATAATAATGTTATGTGTTAACAGTCTTCTATCTACTACAGTTGTTGCTCTTTTGTGCCCCTTACGTTTTTACTGCTATGTGTTCTTCTGCAAACTTATGTCCACATAGAATCCACATAAGAGCAACTTTAACAGAAATACATTCAGTTGAAAATATTTTATCCTCAACAGGTATTGAAGGACCATTTGAGGAGTATAACAAGTTCGTAAAAATCACTTGTTTGTAAGTCCCTTGTTATTTGGACCTTACTTCCTACAATTTTTCTCCAAATTTTTACTAGACTGAGACTGAATTGTTCCTGATTATGAAGGTGATATCCCATAATATTCTCCACTGTGTTTTACTGTTTGATTAAGTAATGCAAAGGTTTGTAAAATTAGATTATAACATTGGATAAATCAGTTTGTAGTGATGGTTTAAGTAGAACCGAAGTGTGGCACACAGAGACCACTTAATTAAAAAAAAAAAAAAAAGTTCTCAACCACAAAAGTAAAACTGGTGTGTGACAAAACCTCTAATCAAAGAAAAAGCACCTTCCTATAGTCTGCAAACAAAGTTCAGATTCTCACCTGTCCTCTCTTCCCTCGCTCTCGACGTCTGTCTCTTGCAGGAGGTGAAGGTCAACTGGGCCACGACGCCAACCAGCCAAAAGAAAGACACAAGCAGTGAGTGGATCACCTCTCTCTATTATGTCTTTTTGCTGATAGAATTTTAATAAACATGTTAAACCAATAATAATACCTGCAACAATACAATTCTTGTTTTTTTTTTGTAGGTCACTTCCATGTCTTTGTTGGAGATCTTAGTCCTGAAATTACCACAGATGACATAAGAGCAGCTTTTGCTCCATTTGGAAAAATATCGTAAGTTACTACCATTTACTCTCATTCTACACACTGTCTAAAAAGTAAATATTGCATATTATTATCTAGCCAACTCTAATCTTGTTTGTCTTGAGATATCTTTCCCCAAAAATTGTGGCTTTAAAATGCAAATAAAAACAGAATTTGATGGTTTGCGAAAAATTTCTTTGCTATATTTAATTGGAAATAGTGCATATAAAGTGTTAAACTAAAAAGAGGTTGTTTTGTCAAAAAGTAGCTCTAGTATATCAGAGTAAATGGTACAATATAGAAGACTCCCTCCATATTCCACATTTGACTTCATTTTAAATCAAACATTTCCATTATATGTTTCTGCATTTTTTTAACATCAGTCATTGTTCTGTTTGTCCACAGGGATTGTCGTGTGGTGAAAGACATGGCCACAGGTAAATCAAAAGGCTATGGCTTTGTCTCCTTCTTCAACAAATGGGTGAGTAAACAATCAAGTGGCCACTAGTAAGTGGACGGGAAATGAGCCAAGCTCTGATTCATTGGCATCTGAGACACTATTTACCGTAAGCTGTCCCGTGTTGGTCGGTGACTCAGGAGTTTGTTGCGTGTTTGTTCTGTGTTATCAGGACGCAGAGAACGCCATCCAGCAGATGGGAGGACAGTGGCTGGGCGGGAGGCAGATCAGAACCAACTGGGCTACAAGGAAACCTGCTCCCAAAAACACGAATGAAAGTAAGGTCCCAGTGATTCAGTCAAAGGTTAATTAATTGGAGGTGGCTCGCTGTAAACCTGCTCGGCGTTTTCTTACTCACAGTGGAGGGAATTCACTCTGTTATGCATTAAATGTCAGCATACTTTGCTATTTTTACAATTGAGTGCTGCAGTTTTATTATAGTCTTTAAAAGTATCTATACATGTGACACCTCACACTTGACTCAAATGGTATTTTCCTCCTGTAGCACCCAGTTCCAAGCAGCTCTCTTTTGATGAAGTGGTCAACCAGTCCAGCCCCAGCAACTGCACCGTGTACTGCGGTGGAGTCACAACAGGACTGACAGGTGAGTCACAGTTTGTCTGCAGGTGAAGGAGCGTCGTGTGCTCATGGAGTATATTAAAATATTTGTTCTGTTATTTATTTTATTTGCAGAGCAAACGATGAGACAAACCTTCTCACCCTTTGGCCAAATCATGGAAATTCGTGTTTTCCCAGACAAAGGATATTCATTTGTGAGGTACGCCGGCTTTGTTATGTACCCGTGCCTGTTACCCATGTTTGTGATCAGAGTGACTTGATTTTAAGCTCTTCTCTGTGTGCAGGTTCAACTCCCATGAGGCAGCCGCTCATGCTATTGTGTCCGTCAATGGCACATCCATAGAGGGTTATGTTGTGAAGTGTTACTGGGGTAAAGAAACAACAGACATGGTCAGCCCCATACAGCAGGTACAGATGCCACAGGTATGTACCTGAGTGTAATGACGAGCTTGTCTTAAATCATCGCCTTTTACTGCTTGTCAAGTGTTTGCTCTGGTGCCTGGACCTTAATCTAATTCTGTATAATGTGGGTGCAACGTGAGCCTCTGCCTCCTAAAATATTCCTCTGTATGTCAGCAGAACACGGTGAGCTTTGCAGCGCAGCCCTACAGTCAATGGGGTCAGTGGTACGGCAACACGCAGCAGATTGGTCAGTATGTGCCCAATGGATGGCAGGTGCCGAGCTATGGAGTCTACGGACAGACCTGGGATCAGCAGGGCTACAAGTGAGTATGCACGCTCAGAGGAGCAGCTCCACAAAGTTAATGCGTCAAAATAGCTTTTCTGCTTTCCTATCAGACATGCAAATTACTGCTCTTGCAAATCATCTTTTCATGCTTCAGTCTTTTTGTTCCTTCCTGAGCCAGTTTTTCTAGTTTCTTTTTCTACCGTGACACAACATTAAGGCAGTCAAACAGGCTTCTTAATATTTCCTACTGTTTCCAACTTGCATTTTAATGATTTGTAACTTTTTAATCTCAACAAATAATGAAAAACTCTTGAGAAACGTTTGAGATTTTCTGCAGAAGTTGTTGCATACATACCTGTTCGGAAAAGTGCTAAATTAAACCTTGTTCAGAAATCAGTTTTGATCTGAATGGCTCATTTCTCTTTCAACACACTGAACAGGGAATAAACTTTTTGTAATTCATAAAGATTTTAAGGCTATGAGTTTTGCATAATTAGAGGCACATCTGACTTGGCTGACAGGCAGGCACTTTAGAGCTGTTAGTGAGGATGCTCAAGGCCTGGCTCAGCTCTGCCTCCAGCTCCAAAAGTCTGCCTCTGAATCTCATCTGTGACATTTTTGAGATTACAACCATGATTTTATGGCTTTACTGTGTCTATTTACACTTGTCCCTTCAAGTGTCTGAAATTTGTCAAAATTAAATTCACTTTCATTCTTTGTTTCATGCATAGCCAAGCATATATCTCACATATTTTGTTCTTTTTTTTTTTTATAATCAGACTTTATTTTATTTTCAGAATTTACGTACAACTATACATCATTTTTATTCAAATAAGGTAGAAAATGACAAGAAAAAGATGAAACATGGGGGAAAAGAAAACAAAAAGAAGGGTTAACAAAGAAAAACCCCAACAACAACAGCACAACAATGTGTCATCAATTTAAGTATTTAAGTAAATAAAGTATTTTTTAGCATTAGCTCAGTCTTGGACCCCCTAAACCACCATCTCCCTTCCATATAGTTTCATTCAGACCTTTAGGCAAGTAATCCATAAGGGGCTGCCATGTGTCCATAAAGATATCATCATTCCCTTTTAATTTGGCACTTAGCCTTTCCATCAGTAAAACTCTAAAAATTTCTTTGTATTACTGAGGTACAGTGGGAGGTTTGTGTCCAGTCCAATTAAATAGTATACATTTTCTGGCCAAAAATAAGAGTTTATTAAGTAATTTTGATCTTCTCACATCCATAACTCTATTTGTAGGTGGCAGCCCCAATAGAAACTGGCCTGGATCTTTACAGATCTTTTTTTTTAAGTATTGCTGTCATTCCCTTAGATACACAGGACCAGAACTTTGATATTCTTGGACAGCTCCAGAAGCAGTATCTATATGTTCCATTTGTTAACTTACATTTAAGGCACAATGGTGTTCATAAGGTGTCCTTTGCTGTCTATGAATTATTCTATACTGTATTTCTTTGAATTTATTGACATATTTTGTTCTCAAAGCTAAGAACAGTCCATCTTGTTTTTCAGAAATTCTTGCAACTCTGGGATACGTGCTAATTAGTCATTGTGGGGCACTAAAGCAGTTTCAATTCAACCAGCTTTGCAAGAAGAGAATTTTATAGATCGTTTTCTGTACCTGGCCTAAAACTCCTGTTATGAAGTCCTTTTTGAATCTATTCATCTAACTTTATTGTTGCTTTCTGTTGCAGTCACTTACATGCTGGTGCTGGATGGACTGGTGTGGGTGCCATGAGCAACGGGGGAATGGTGGAGCCCGGGCAGGGCGTCAACGGGACGGTGCTAACCAACCAGGCCGGCATGAGCACTGCAGGCTTCCACACTCATTGATCAGTGATCACAGTAGCCCTTTCTGAGCCTCCGAGGCCACATGGATGATACTCTGCTGGGGGAAGGAGCCCTTTAGATGTGCTCTCTCTGTTACCACACAAAGTTATTCTGTTAGCGAGGCTGGTACGCCATTTTATCAACCTCCACCAGCCCATAACGTAACCCACTGCCCAAAATCTGCAAGTGTACAGAAATCAGTCCACATCAGAACAATTTAACACTGTTAATTACAGCTATCGCTAATGCACCTTGCATTCCTGGGCCCATTTTATTCTTTGGCGTATTTTTGTAATGCCTGCAGATAACTGGCCAAATGTAAATTATTCAACCGTGTCATGATATTTCTAGCACAGCCACGTTTTAGTTTAGGAGTAAAAGAAGTGTTCAATAATTAAATCTATAGTAAAACACCATTATTTTTGTTTTCAGCCCCTCAAAGCCAAAGAGCAAGGGCAGAATTTTATACCAATGTTTAACAATCATACAGGGAGACAAGGGTACCAACTTTGCCACAGGACAGACTCAACAGTCCATAGTCATGTATTGAGGAAGGGGTGCGATTTGGATTTGTTCCCTCGATTTGAACCTCTTGCAGCCTGTTTCTAAAGTGAGAAATGAGTCAGAGGAAGCTCTCAGGGTGTGGTGAGGTCGTTCTGTGAAAAGTAGGGAATCACTGAGTAAGAAAAGGCAGGTTTGTGGGGAAAGTGGACGCCATAAAATCAGTAAATTTCCGCGCTCCTTCTTAGATTCATCTCCTGGAACAGACTGAATGGACTGGATTCAATCTGTGAATAAGAAATGTGTGTGTGTGTGCTGGCGTGTGTGCATGAACTCTGATGCTTTTTACACACAAGATTCAACGTCCACTTTCATCTCCCCTCCCCCTCCCCCCCTCTGAAAAACTGAAAGGACTACTCCATACTTTTTGCTGTCATTATTATTCTCCAAAATGCTGACATTGTATAAAGAGCTTTTTGCCTGTTTCTGTTAAATTTGGGGACTGTCTTATAAAGAAACGTTGCAGTGACACCATCGATTCATGTGACATGTGAGACCTTTTATGTTTGTTTATAAAAGTGGCTGTCAACTGTCAACATTATTTTTTAAATTAGATTTTCAATATCTCAAATAAATCAATTGCAGGGATTACTGCCACTCTTATCTTACTTCTAGGCAGACAATATTGCACAATTACTTAAGATTATCTTTTCAAAAAAAAAAATTCAAATAATAGGGATTTTTTTATGTTTTTGCATTCCACTTTGTTTTGTAATTTGCTTTGGAACTCTGTTTTATGTGACAGTCTGTTCAATTGTACTGAATCTGTATAAAGACAACATGTTACTTTGCTTCTGGTTGAGGTAATGGATTCCAGAAACAGCTGTTTGACAGTAGCATCCCTGTCCAGTGCTGGTCCGTGTACAGTAGAGAAGGTGCGAGGTTTGATTCTTCCGGAGGACGAGCCGCATTGCTATGTAATGCAAAAAAAAAGAAAAAAGAAAAAAAAAAAAAGAGAGACAAAGCCTTTCGATCGACAAGTAATAACATAATTTAAGTTATTCTGTTATCCTAAATAACGATTGTTTTTATAGATTAAGAAACAACCTTCAAGGATCAGATTTTTGCACTGTGGCCACCATCATTTTTAATATAGTTGGAAAAATCCATTGTGTTGCCTTACTATCAGTGAGTTTCTTTAATTTAACCAAAAATCATCCAAGAGTAGGCGGTGCCTAAGAATGTTTTCAACCTATGTTTTGGCAAGGGAAGTTCTGTTGATGCTTCAGTAACATGGTTTGAGTTTTTGCTTTGTCCCATTAAATTGCTGATGCTTAAAACAGCTCCCATTTAACCTGTTTGAATCTTATCTTCTATCCTCTGACGTGTGCTGGCAGTCTGTATGCTATATACTTTCTTTTCCACTTTAACTTCCTGAAAGTTCTCTGTTTATATCAGTCACGTGTTGAGCATGTGGCTGCAATTTGTCCTTAATCTTCAGTTTATTTCTAGAAGTTGAGTCAAAGAAATAAGATACAAGCAGCTATGGGTCCAAGATGTTGTCTTTATATTTCATATTTGTTAAAACTTTTAAATATTTTGTCAATTAAGTTTTCACCAGAGAGAAAAATTCTTAAAGTGTTTGTAAATACCAGAAATATTATAGTGAAACAATATAGTGTTTCTCTGAGTTGAAGTCATAACAGTGCAAAGTGAGATTTAAACAAGCAATCAAACACATAATGAACTTGTGGTTTTCTTAAAAACCATAATGTCTGAAAATGTTTCATCGTAATGGCAACCACAGAAGTTCGAGAAGTCAACTAACTTTACACTGACTGGTACGGTGGCCCTAAAGGTCAAGAATATGATTATTGAACAAGAACATTTTTACTGAAAGCTATAAAACACCTAAATGCATAAATACTTCATGAAATCCAAGAACATTTCACAAAATAAAACTCCCTGATATGGGGAATAAGAAATATTCTCTAATGTGCAAAAATAAACAAATAAAAAATCACGATATGCAAAAATCTCAGTGCAAGAATATTTAATAAAAACAAAAACCTGCGACTGAACCTGAAAAACATCTCACTGAATCCTGAATCACTGTAAGAAACCTGTAAATTTATCACCAAACAAAAATACCCCATGAAATAGAAAAACAATCATCCAGGAATTTGACTGAAATGCATAAATATTTTATTATATGCAAAGACATTTCAGAAAATGCATGCAAATATATTAAATGTAAATTAAACTTAAACTGATTACCATGATATACCAGGAAATACATAAACATTCAATGAAATGCAAAAAGATGCTGCATAAAAAAAAAGAAAAAACTATTTTTCATTTTTATCGAAAACAAAGGTAAAAAATTATTTCAATTTGTTAAATATGTAAGTGTTTTGTAAATACTTTTGAATTGAGTTCGATGGTTTTGGCATTAATAAAATGGTTGCACAGTTGATCTTAAAGGCTACTACAGACAATTAAAAATGAAATACCAAAAGAGAAACATTTACTTGGCAAACTAAAGCATAAAAGACGTTACACATCAACATTTTATCTATTATAATCAAAACATAGAGAAGTTGTTCGCGTTTTAATAACAGAAATGTCGTATTTGCCTCTGAGTCACCCAAAAACACAAGAAAAGTTGTTGTGGCCTACCTTCATTTAGTCATACGCCCGCCTTCGGACACGGACTACATCTCCCATGATTCAAAGCTAGAGGAGAGGCCGACCCCGCCTTTTTTATCCATGTGATTAACTTCGACCAATCAGGAGTGTCGTTACAGGCGCAATGCGGCTGTCGGGATGTAAGAAGGAATGGCGACGGTCGAGACGGTTTGGAGGCCAGAGTTGAGCTGAATTTGACTAAAGAGGAGCGGAGCACAGGTAGTTTAAACATTTCAGACCACGAACACACTCATTAAGATATGTATTAATCCAGCTGTGTGTTCAAAGTCAGATGTTGCCGTACTTATACGGATAAATGTCATATTTGGAGAAGGAGGCAGTTACAAAGCCTTCTACTGTCAATAAGCAAGTTAAGATATTAAGAAACTTAAAAGATGAAGATATCTAACTGAAGTTCTCGTTTTATGCAATAATATAAGAGAATATTAATCTCACAATCTACATATTTCTTTTTTATTTTATTTTTTTAAGGTTTGGACATGTGAACTTTTATAGATGGAGATCCCCAAGATGGAAAGTGAGGTGGCTGTGTCCTCCTCACCCACTTTGGTCTCGTCTTCCTCCACTCAGACTTCCCTCGCCCCGGCCAACCTCGCAGTCAAACACAGGGACAGCAGAAAGACCACACCAAACACCCCCGCCTTCCTCTCTAACCTGGGCAGAGCCACGCTCAGAGGAATTCGCAAGTGCCCCCAATGTGGGGTCTACAACGGGACCCGTGGGCTCAGCTGCAAGAACAAGGCCTGCGGGATATCCCTCAGAAATGCCTCCACGGCGGGCAGGAACAGCAAGAAATGTGCCGTGGAGGTGGTGAAAGTGATAATAGACAGCGAGGAGAGAGGGGGGAAAGAAGGTGGCGGAGGAGGGGTCCTCGGTGGCTCAGGTGGAGGTGTGCAGGTGTTCTCGGTGTGTCACAGAGGAAGAGGAGCAACAGCGACACAACTCGGTTTTGTCGAACTTGTTCCCACTGACACTGCGATAGCAACAGGTGACGGTGCAACCCTGCTGACACGCATCAACCTGGGTCGCTGTTTCCTTCCGTCTTGCAGACAAGGTCAGAGGTCAAACCAGGGTGAGTCCGAATCAGCTGTTCCCAATTCTAAACAGTCCTCAGACAGCCTCTGTATCCACATAAAGCAAGCCATTGAGTGTCAGAGCCGGGCCACCCCGCTGACCCTGAAGAGCTCAGTCCTGGAGGGGCTGCAGGCCTCCATCCAAGCCAGGGAGGAGCTGTGGAGGCTGGCTACGGAGTCTCCAGGCCCCCTGGTGCAGCGGGTCTCAAAAGACACACTCGTGGTGAAGTGCCACACTGACTCCCAGCATCCTCTGGGGCTGCTGCATCTCACTGTGGGTCCAGGTGGGCTCTCGGAGGTTGCGAAGAGTGAGAGGAAGAGCAGAGAGCCGCAGCAGCATGGGGTGTTTCACTGTGCCTGCCAGGTGAGCAGCGTCAGTAACAGCAGGAAGAGTAAACCTGGTGCTGATGGAGCCAACCTTCATCCTGCTCCGAGCTCCATGCCATCACATCCCTGCCTGCATTTCTACGCCTGTGTGTGCGCCTTCGCAAGTGATGAGAAGCTGGCGTCAGAGTTTGCTTCTTTCATCAGCTACACCCCGAGCGGTACAGTCACTAAACATCTCTTATTTGAAGGGATATTGCGGTGTAAAATTAAGTTAGGGTCAAACACGCCGTAACACCAAGTAAGACACCCCGTCAAGAGATGAATGTTGCTGACCGCTTGCTTCTCTAGTTATACCAACTTTATTAACGACCGCACGATAGCAATACACAGTCGTCTGAGAAGTCATAAACAAACCTCAACCAAAAAGCCACTCAATAGCCACAAATAATGCTCAGAACAGCACCTAACTTCATCAACAGTACATATAGGGTCCCAGCCATAGAACTAGCCACCAAACATCTTTTTTACTTTACCTAATTTCTTTAGCAAAGAGACTGAACACAACTCACCTACTCTCCTCCAGCAGCCGCTTGTTTGTACAGAGACCTCGGGCGATTCCATCTACTGCAGCGGGGTGATGCAGCTCAAGGAAGAACATTTATGATCATTACTTTATGGAAATGCAATCAGACTGAGACGCTAAGGCAGAAGAACTACAGCGTCTGTAGTGCAAGATGATTAATATGGTGATTATGACTTCAAGGAAATGATAAAGTCATGATCATAAATGTTCTTCCTTGAGCTGCGTCACCCCGCTGCAGTCTGTAATAGACTGGCCTGAGGTCTCACTACAAACAAGCGGCTGCTGGAAGAGAGTAGGTGAGTTGTGTTTAGTCTCTTTGCTAAAGACATCAGGCAAAGTTAAAAAGATGTTTGGTGGCTAGTACTGTGGCTGGGACCCTATATGTTCTGTTGATGAAGTTAGGTGCTGTTCTGAGCATTATTTGTGGTTATAGAGTGGCTTTTTGGTTGAGTGTGGCTCTCTGTATTGCTATCTGTGGTTGTCACTAAAGTTTGTATAACTAGAGAAGCAAGCGGTCGGCAACATTCATCTCTCGATGAAATGTCTAACTCGGTGTTACCGTGTGTTTGACCCTAAATTAATTTTACGTCGGAATATCCCTTTGAAGGAACTATCCAAAAAACTTTCACCTGTTGCTACCTAACACCTGGTCTTTGTCTTTCTTACAGGTGTGCAGCAAAACTCTCCAGGCAAAGTATTTGGTCCCGGTGAGAAACCTCTGCTACAGGCTGATCCAGCCAACTCTCATCATAAACTGAAGAAACTCCGCCTGGACGAGTCTCTCTCAGGTATTCTCGTAATAACTCCATCTGACAGATTTATTTCGTATATCACTCATCAGAGCGGGATGTTTGTCTGAATCCTCCATATGTCCCTCCCTTCTCTTTCTATCTTTATCTCTCCCACCCTGTCGTTCTTTAATTTCCTGCCCCCTCAGTGGCCTCTCCCTCTGGTTTGGGAAAAGAGGGAGTGTCGGCGTGCGGTCTAAAGAAAGCTGGTCAGAGGAAAGGCCCTGGTGCTGGTGGGCTGAAGGCTCCAGGTGCTGTCCCTCTGCCTGCCTGCCTGCCTGCCTCACCGCTGACCCCCCTCGCTCCCTGCCTTTTCATCTTTCTGCTGCTTAAATCTGTCTGTCAAAGAGCCTTACATCGTCTTAGACATCTGCCTCTATCTTTATCATTCCTCCGTCTAATCCCGCTGCACTAATCCTCATCCACTATTGAAAAGAACAGAGTGGCGCTGTAGTGGACACACAGAGCATATTTTAACATTTAATTTGTGGGGCATTCAAAACTTTTACAGACCTTCTAATTACATTTGACAGGAAAAAGCTTTGAAACTTAAAGGTTCAATGAGTGGTTTGTGGGTGGTCCTCTTTGAAACCAAGGAGATAATGAATGAATGTATGTGTGTGTGTGTGTGTGTGTGTGTGTGTGTGTGTGTGTGTGTGTGTGTGTGTTGCAGGGAGCACTCAGGTTGTAGATGAGCGTACGGTGACTCTGGGCTTCCACCAGTGGCTGGCAGGCGTCACAGAGAGGATCCACCAGTCAATGCACTACCAGTATGATGGTAAAGCTGGACCTTGTTTTGCACTCTTCTCACAGGAGCTTTAAAGGTGGGGTAGGCAGGATCTGAGGAAGTGCCAGTTTTTGGGAGAAATCTTGAATGTAAACTCTACCCCTCCCAACGTGTTTTCCCCTCAGCTCCTCCTCTCCCCTCCCTCTCTGCTCCAGCAAGCCCCGCCCACAAACAGACGCTCCTGCTCGCTCTCATCGTTTTAATTAAAATCAGATATAATGCAGATAAATACTTAAGATAATTACAAGTAGGGCCCAGTCAATGTAAAGGTATAAAACATTAGTGCTACTGTGGATGACAACAGACTACCAGCAAACACAATGTTTGCAGGACTTTTACAACTAGGATAAAGTGACATAGTCCAGGACCCGGGGTAAACAGTTTAGCGGCGCTACAACACGCAGCAGGTCCCGTTTGACAAGAAATGCTTCTGTTAGAGAGACTTTGCTTACTTTGTGAAAGCCGTTTACCTGTCCAGCAGAAAGGTTACAGGGTCCATAAGATCCTGAAGCGTTCACTGATGGTGACCCGGCTTTTTAGTTCTTGTCCTGGTGGTCTACCTCCTTTTAAAGCGCCTGTTATTCCACTAGAGTCTCCGGTATTTACTTTGTTTCCTTGCTTGTGTTGAAAGTCTTGGCTAAAAGAGGATTCAGACATTTTCCCGTACTCTCTGGTTGGTTTCTACTGTCCGCGATTGTAGCACGCCAACTTTGTTTGGGCTCGTGAACGTTATTTGTCAAGCATGCCTCACAACATGAGGGAGCAGCACCTACCTCACAACCAATCAGGTTGTGGAGGTGAAGAATGGCTTTGTTTACAGTCAGAAAGAGTGGGCCACTGAAAAATGTTAAAATATTGACTACACAGACATAAGAGAACACAGCGATATTGTTATATTCCCAAATGTCATCAATAACTAACAGCTAATGACTGATATTAAAAGCTTTTTTTGTATATATACACCACAAAAAAAGATGCTTCTTTAACAGATTCCTGCCTACCCCACCTTTAAGTCCAGTCAAAGTTCACCCAAGCTTCAAAAAGACTGTTTTTGGTTGCTTTTGCACACTTTAAAAAAAACAGCTTCTTCATGTTTTTCTATCAGGGAAACCACAGCCTCTGGTGTTCCACATCCCTCAGGAGTTTTTTAACGCTCTGCAGCATCGTTTGTCTTTAGGCTCCAAGAAGAAGAGATTGCCCAACCTCACAACAGGTTAAAAAAAACATCATTTACGAGTGAATTTGAACAGTGTCTTTAAACTGCCGTGGATTCCTCACACATTTATGGTAGAAGTTCCCTGAATAACACTCTCTGTTTCTCCCTTTCTGTCTTTCTTTGTTTACTTTTAGCGTTTGTGAGAAATGATGAACTTCCTCTTGGGTCTCTCTCCAAGTACACCTGGCACATCACCAACATCATGCAGGTCAAACGCATCTTTGACACCCCAGAGGTAAACATCCTGTCTAAAGATAAACAAATCAGAAAGGCTGCAGAAGAGATTCAAAAAGCTACTTCCACCATTTTCATAACATCTTCCCGTCTCTCCACCAGCTGCCTCTGGAGCTCTTTCAGAGTTTTGTGAAAAATGCAGATGGTTCTTATTCACACTTTCACTGCCCCGAGCCTCCACCAGAACCAGATTTACCAGAGGGATGCAAGACTGAACGGCCGCAGGCGATTCGACCGCTGGAGCTGCGCACCTTCCTCAAAGTCGGTGAGTGTTACCACCTGAATAACACAGAAAAGTCAGTCTTTTCGACTGCATTATCAAAAACCTGATCCGTCTCTGTAGGACCGGGCTCTACAGATCAGAAGGAGAGCGGTCCGTTTGTGATTGAGTGGATCCCAAATGTTCTGCCTCGCTGTCAGATGGGAGAGCTCAGGATCAGCTTTGAGTTTGGACACCAGCAGAGCGGTCAAACGGATCACTGCGAGAAAACAGGTGCAGCGGAGAAAGGAGCTCATATCAAGTCTGAGCCGAACCAGACCCCCAAACACAAGAAGACAGTCGAAATCATTCAGGTAGTTGTCTGATGGCCTGTGATCACTTGAACCTGATACTCTGGAGAAGATGGTCATGAATTAGTCACAGTATCTTACTCAACCATATATCCACATTATAATATGCAATAATATCGTATTGATCCGAAGCAATTTAAAACAGTACAGACTCCATTTTTGTTCTAAATGCTTAATATTTAGAGTGCTAAGCAAAAAAGAGGTGTTGCTGTTCTATCAGATTTTTATTTTTAACATATTATTTAACATTTTTACTCGAGACGGATTTCACAAATGTGAAAAAAAAACAAAAACAATCAATTCAAACTAAGTTGGATATTTTAAATTAGTTTGATTCCACTTTGTTACAGCCTGTCAAAGGTAAGAGTTGAGCTCTATCAGCAAAAATCATGAAAGAGGTGACACACTACCTGCAAACTTTCCACACAGTGTGAAAAATCTGCTTTTTGTGTTAAAACTGGATCATACTTGTCCTGTAAGCATGAAGCAAATAAAAAACACTGATAATGGAAAAAAAAGCTGTTTATCAAAAATTAAAATTCCTCCCACAAAAAAGGAGTTAAAATCTTTCTTTTTTCAGTACGAAGTTTATAACCTCTCACATGTATTAACAGGAAAAATCACAGTCAGAAAAGTATAACCTTAGCGAATACAAAGTAAAGACACATGACACAACAATTTAAAAACTAAAGAAAGACGATTGAAAATAACAGAAGTGTTTTACATTTACTTGACAAAACAAAAATCCACTTTATTTTTCTGAATAAATGAAATGATGGTTTTATAAATAAAAAAAAAGTTTGTCTGAATTAATGAGATTAAGTTATGAATTCAGAAAAACTGGACTTTTTTTTTTTTACCCAAATATTTTTTTCAACAATCTTGAGACAATTATGTTGTCTAATTAGCAAAATAGAGAAATTTTCTTCATCCATAAAATGTACTCACGATTAGACTAGCATCTCTTTAATTTAGAGAAATGTATTTTTTTTTCTCTCAAGTGAATATAACACACTTCTGTAGAAAATAAATAGAAATCAAAAAAGAATAAACTAATTACGACAGATTTTATTTTACTTCTGAGAACAAAAAAGCGGCTCTTTTGTCGCAGATTACTGGACTAATATCGGGGAAGTTGAAGAAGCAAACCAGTCCTTCTGTGGGCATTGTGGCTGTACTTGAATTTCCCTCTGGGGATCAATAAAGTTCTTATTTCTTATTTTTTCATGGTGTGGGAATTTGGGCTCTGTTCCTGATGCCGCCAATTCCCAGAAACGCCCCTTAACTGGCCTTTTTTTGTTGTGTCTGAATGTGTACATCATAATAAGCTGTTTTACACCTGCCTTATCCAAAAAATGTGTGTTCATCTTTCATGACCTGGCTCAGGAAGTCACAACATAAAGGGAAACACACATAATTTACTCAGCTCAAAGTAATTCTTATTAAACCAGATGAAACCGAATTAGACCAAAGTATTATATTGAAAAAAAAAGGTGTGTAAATAACAAAACCCAAACAGAACCAAAAAGTATACCTGTGAGTTTAAGCGGCTTCAGCACCTAGGTGTGCAGACTTACTCTAATCAGTGTGCTGCAGAGGGAAACCTGTGAGACACACCTCCAACATTATATCACTGAACAGGGGCATCACATTGTCATTTAAACTTCCTGATTAGCCTCCTCATTTGGAACTTTATTAAAGTAGATTTCTATGTATCTTTACCAGCAGAGGGAGCCATAAGCTTTCTCTAGTAATCGCAGGGGACTGACCTAACAAAGCTTTCTGTAAAAACAAGAGTAGAAGAAGCTGAATACATGATAAAACTGTTAAAACTGCCTTGCTTTGACAGAATGAGCGAGTACAGAACAAAATTGGTCCCTCAAATGCATTTCATAATTTGGCTTGCGCGAGCATCTTTCCTTCTGGGCACCACAAAGCAGGAATTACACACTTGCCTTGAGATATATCACTAAAAACACCGCACATGCCTGCAAAATGTGTCCAAATGTTCATAAATTAATTAAGATTACAAGTTAATGCCATGAGAATATCACGCCAAATTATATGCACTCCTCAAAAATAGCAGCTTGCACACTGTGTATCTACATCAGGGGTGTAGGCGTACGAGAACAGTGCCAGCCCCCGGCCTCGTTCCTCCCTCACAGGCCTCCAGGACATCAGTGTGAGTACAGCCTCTGCCTGCTCAGGGAACCCGGCTGCCAGACAGCTCCGAGCAACGCGTCTAGCTGTTTATGTAGTCTGTCAGTCACAGAGCAGAGAGACAAATCAATCCGCTCCTGGAAGAAGAAAGCAGGCGCACTGTGACAAGCGAGGTTTCCTTCATCTCCTGAAAGATGTGTTACCGACATGGACAGCACTGGCAGTGAGACGGGAGGGGGGCTGTGAGTAAGAGGGAAGGAAAAATGTCACTCTGAAAGCAGGAAAGTGAAATTTATGATCAAATTTAAGGCTCTGAAAAATCAAAAATGAGGCAGTGGAATTAACATGAATGCTTACCTTCGATGTTTTGTGCTTCAAGCTTGATAAACTGCTGCAGATGAACATCTAGGGGCGTAGCTAGACTTTAAAAGTGGGGTGGCCCATTTAGGGCACTGACATGAGCAAAGGTGGCCGGTATTTTTTAACTGAAAAGAAATGTAACAGAAAAAAATACAGCCCACCACCAGCTCTACAGAAATTCAGTCTAACATTAGCCCTGATTTTCAGGACGTGACTTGACTTGTCTCTCCAATCTCTACTATCTGCAATGACCAAAATTATCCTATTTTAGAGGTACGGTGGCCGAGAACTGCCAATGCTGCAAATAAAAAAAGAATGCAAAAAAAAAAAGAAGTCACAATGGAAGTAACTGATGCAAAAAAAGAAACCGAAGCCCGCTGCAAATAAAAAAAGAAACAGTGCAGATAAAAAAGCCATAATGGAAGTTAACGACACAAAAAAAGTGGCGAAGAGGAAAAAAAAAGTTACTACGAAAATATGCATGCAATGCAGCGGGCTTCGGTTTCTTTTTTTACTTGCATCAGTAACTTCCATTGTGGTTTCTTTTTTATTTGCAGCAGTGGCGGTTCTCGGCCACTGCGTAGAGGGATGGATCGCAAATTTATGCATTAAAAGCAAACGTGCTGCAAAAACATAGACAATGCAAATGCAGAAACACATGCAAAAGCAAAACTGACAACTTGATAAAGTCAAAATATAAGACAGAATTATTGACACATAATCCCCAGAGGAGCATGAATGTGTGAGCTTAATATAACTCTAGTTATACCTCCAGATGTCAAGACGTTACACTCACAGAAACAATATCAAGCTCATGGTTGCGTTAATAGAAAGCTCTGGAGATCACAGAAAAAAACATTAGGCTTCATCATCATGTCAACAAACAGAATAAGACATTGCTCAAAAGAGTTTAGTAAACATAGTCTCACAGATCAAGACTTCTGCTGTTCTCACGACCACATGTCAGGTGGATCGTGAAGTTCACGGCCGAGTCGGCTCTGTCTGTCTCCCATTTTGTGATCGAGCGAGTGTAACCAGCGGAGATGCCGCCAAGAATGACTGCACATCTGTCAACACAAAGCAACACACAGCTCTAACCTCGGCGTTCCACACCGGCTCTGCACAAAATGTTCTCCCAGACGCAGGTTGTGATCGAAGTGTACCTTGAGCTGTCTGAAGAGAAAGCGTACTTCAAGGTTGAGAGCAGGTTACATCATTACAGATGTTTTATTTCAGCGACGTTTACTCCCGCCCACCTCACATTAATCAGAATAAGCCTTTGTTCATTAATCCATTTTCACATTACCCATAGCTTTCATCACCAGCCAGTGTCACATTTAACCAAATACATGTCACAATAAATACTTAAAGTGAGATGAACATCCGTAAACAGACTATTTCTGTCACATTAAATCAGAACGAGCCACTTTGAAATATATCAACTTAACAGGACTTTAAAGCACTGTTTCTAATTGTTCTGTTTTTATTTCCCACAGTTTTCCTGTTTTTGCTCACTCTCACCCTTCTCATGGTGTTGTTTACAGCTGCTTTTAGAAGACAAAAAAAACCCTCCACTTTAGATGTTTAATACTTAATAGGAGACAGACCCAGCTTGGCGCTTTCTCGTGAAAATAATCAAGAATTTGGCATCTAGAGAGTGAGACGTTTTCCTTAGTAGTTCTCAGACTAGGGTAAGAGATTGGTGTTTGTTTGATTGGTCATGTTCTGGATATACAAAAAACCTGATAATTGTAATTAAAGGGATATTCCGGGCAAAAATTAATTTAGGGTCAAACACACCGTAACACCGAATTAGACACCCCCTCAAGAGATGAATGTTGCCGACCTTGCTTCTCTAGTTATACCAACTTTAGTAACGACCGCACGATAGCAATACACAGCCGTCTGAGGAGTCATAAACAAACCTTGACCAAAACACCACTCTATAGCCACAAATAATGCTCAGAACAGCACCTAACTTCATCAACAATACACATAGGGTCCCAGCCATAGTACTAGCCACCAAACATCTTTTTTACTTTGCCTAATTTCTTTAGCAAAGAGACTAAACACAACTCGCCTACTCTCTTCCAGCAGCAGCTTGTTTGTAGCGAGACCTCGGGCCAGTCCATTACGGACTACAGCGGGGTGACGCAGCTCAAGGAAGAACATTTATGATCATTTCTTAATCAGTTCCTTTAAGTAATAATCACCATATTAATCATTTTGCACTGCAGACGCGGTAGTTCTTCTGCCTTAGCTTCTTGGTCTGATTGCATTTCCTTGAAGAAATGATCATAAATGTTCTTCCTTGAGCTGCCTTGGTTGTTACTAAAGTTGGTATAACTAGAGAAACAAGCAGTTGGCAACATTCATCTCTCGAGGGGGCTTCTAACTCGGTGTTACAGTGTGTTTGACCCTACATTAATTTTATGCTGGAATATCCCTTTAGGTCTGTCTTAATAAGTTTACAGCCATACTGACTGAACTTCATAAAATGCAAATTTTAAGATATATCATTATGCTAATGTCTGCATATAAACATCAGATCCCCGCCATCATATACCTCCAGCAGCTATTTCCATATGACTTTATTTAGCGATGGTTCGATCCCCAGAGGATGAACCTTGATTAAAACAGAAGTTACAAACCACTGAGCTACTGCCATTGCTTATAAACAGTCCATACTCTAAAAATAGAGGTCTGGTTGTGCTTGGCCACGAAGTTCACGAAGACTATGATGAAAGGATCGCCAATGCCCTTAACATTCAACCTCAGGGGGACATGAATCTCTGAGCCAGTTTTAATGACAATCAGTCTAGAAGTTGTTCATAAATTTTTATAAGACTACAAAATAGGGTGACCATATTCTAATTCCCAAAAAAGGGGACACTACTAAGTGGGGCGGGGTTGTGTGAGCGCAATTTTTTTTTTTTCTGGTCAGGTCGAATACGCGCTTCTAACTCAGTTCAGTCCAAACTCTAAATGAACCATTGAACGAGTATGGTAAATACAATAGTCTGTGAGGCGAAGATAAGGTACATGCTACACGAACTCAAAACTATGGAAGCCCGTTTTCACCAGTGGAAAAAAAAGATAAAATGTCGCCTTTTTTATTTTTTCATCTTTAAAAAAAAACAAACAGATGACATTTTATCTCACCGTTTTTTTGTTTTGTTCATTTTTCACTGGCGGAAATGGGCTTCCATGAAAAAACCCAGACATTTGAAAGATTTTATGAACTCCCCCCGCACAGGCCGGACAGCCACCCAAAAAGAGGTCATGCCCAGGTAAAAGAGGACGTATGGTCACCCTACGTAAAAGTCAACCTCCTAGGATCTTTGAGTCGTTCAGGTTCATTTTCTGGGGGTTATGCCATCAAGGGTTCGTGTTAAAAAGCAGGGCTACATAATTATGTCAAAAATCATAATCACCGTTACTTTGATTTAAGTTGATATCATGGTTACCCACGATCTGACATCTGCATCACAAGCATAAGACCTCCTTTAAAGCCTAAAAACACTCAATTCTTTTAAGCAGTAAAAAAAACTAGCCTGTCCTCCACGCTACTTAAAGATGGGCCGAAACATGAGAAAGTAAGAGCTCATTTGACGCAACAGATTTCTACTCAAAAACATCTGTGACCCAATTGAAATCCTCACTCCAGCCAAATCCAATCCCCTGAAAAGTTTTCTGTATTCAAAGGAAACTAATGAGGATTTTAATTGTTTGTGCATCATCATTTCCTCTCAATTCGCTACATGCATCGGTGCTTTCCAGTTGGCTTGTATCAAAAAAGGCTTTGGGACTGGTCATACTGAATATGAAGAAACTTTTTAAAAACTTCCAAACTGTCTAAAACTTGGTCCCGATTCGTATGAAAATGAAATACATCCTTTGTATTTACCTGCTTGGTTGATGCCCCTGGTTGGGTATCACACAGTCATCTAAATAGTGTAATTTCATTCCACTTTAGTTGAAATAACAATGTAAAAAAAACTCGTCCTTTCTTTCGCTATGGTAGTCTGTTGTTTTACCGTCCTTGAAGAGAGATTTACTCCACATTCACGGGTCCCTCATCGCTTGAGTGGACTGTCTAATAATGAGGTCAAAGAGGTTACAACTATTTGCACGCAAGAGGTAGATTTTCACTTTATTTCCTTTCATCTGACTGAAAGTGACACATCGAAACGGGAAAACTTCGAGGAAATACCAATCAGCAGCTATCGAGGTCAGCATTTTCTGGGCCAAAAGAACAAGGCACGGCACATTATCTGAGTCAGCCTGGCGGGGTAGTGTGTATTAGATATGCATACTCCGAACACCTGCACTCAACAACACGCACTCATCTAACATGGAGCCCTTTGGTGTGAGACGACGAGGGGGGGGAAACAGACCTGCCAACAAGTCGTCTACCTGCCAACTGGAGGAGGTAGAGGCAAACAGACAGGACTTGTCAGCACACCCCTGATGAGTGACGACAAACCGTGACAAGTAGCATTTCTGCTGCCTCGATACAAATTCCACTCAGGCTGCGTCAACAGAAAGTCATTAGCCCATAGCCTGGAAGGACCAGACAGAAAGTGATCAGGAGAGGAGGTCAGCGGCGTCTCCGATACAAGGAGACGACTGACCACTTACCCAGAGACCTCTGAGCCCTGCCTGTCAATCAAAGATTCAACCAGGCTAATCGTGGCGTCAATCCCCGACAATCTATATCTGAATCCCCCGACTGTTTCCTGTGATTGGCACTAAGTCCAAAACAACCCATATTGACTCATATTAGGAGGTTTAATCAGCCCTAAATGATGGATGACTTTGTGCAGTGAGTCAAATGTGCCTTCCATTGCATCAGTGTCTTGTGCTTCAGATCCTTAACCAAGTGGAGATTTTCGGTACCCTGAAGTCGGAACTTTTGGCATCAAATCTGGACTGACTCACCAAAGTCAATGAATGGATCTGTAAATATTAGACATGAAGCTTAGCCCCCAAAACCTCCTGATTAAAAGCATAACGAAAGACTGAAAAAGGCTCAGAAACTACCTCAAAGATTGTGCTGCAGTATATCTAACCGAAAATAACAGAATTCACAACAGAAATTTACTCCCTGACTCATGTGTTAAAGTCTGTTTGGACATTGATGTGATTGTTTCTCTTGGAAAAGCATAGACAACACTGAGAATTCCCATCCACTAGTTGAAATTGCAAAATTTGATGGGTAAGTATTGAGAGAGATTGTTTATTCAATCAAATATACATAGAGTACAATTTTAGACAAGAAATTCACTTTTTTTGGAGATCGAAAAGGAGTAGGTAGAAGCTATTTAGCTTATTTGTACACATTCAGTAATTATTGACAAGCAGCTTTTAATTATATTGAAATCATGTAATTTTTCAATTGCAATTAATCGACAAATATCAATAGTTAATCGTGATTAATTGCATTTTTAATCTCATGTTCGGAATTCCATTATTTTACATTTTAGTACAGTTTTTTAGTCTGTATTAACAATGTAATCAATTCTTACCAGTGTGTCAATATGGCAATGAAATGTACCTTCAGATCTTGACTTTTAGATTTATTATTTAAATAAATGCTGCAATGCTACACCAGTGTGGTCTGAAACCATGAATAAGAAGAGGTAGAGAACAGCTCTAAAACTTACTCTTATCTTTTACGGAATATATAAATATGCCAATATGTGACGGACAACACCTTCTCAAAAGCTTTGGGGAAAGAGAAATAAGAAGAGCAAAGCAATAAGAGTGTATTTCTAATGACATTATAAACCACCAAGAAAAACCAAGGGAAACAGGTTTGGGCAGCTGGTAAGAAGTTCTTGTACACCCAAAAAGTCCATGAGCACCATGGTGTTGAATTTAGAGAGTGGATGTACTGTGTGCAGAACTGTGCTGGCCCTCTCTAGGCCATGCAGTGATATAACCTTGGATGGCTCTACCATCTATCTCTAAAGATGTCATCCACCTCTGCTAACTTCACCCAGCTTGGCCATCAAACTGAAATGATATCTTGCCGTGTCCTGATTCCAGGTGGACTTTGTTTTAGCTTGCTTTGGAAACAATTTAGTGAGAAGTTAACACAGACTTTCCACTTTAATCCCCACTCCACATGCAAACTTCTCCTCTTCCCCCTCTACACTTCCTGATTGTTGGGCTGAGCGGAGTCATCATCAGATCCATCAGTGTGGAGTCATTGCCTGAGGAAACACGGGCCAATTATGGCCATAAATAATAATGGGCGCACGCATCTGGCATGATGAGTGATGGGCCTCTCTCACAGCTCATTTACATGGCCTTTGTGTGGCCATCAACAGCTTCGCTCTAATGTAATGCTCAGCAAATGAGCCTTTCACAGAATATTGTACGTTTCAAGGCTGCAACAGGATGGTGCTTATCGTCAGGAACGTGGATCTGAGATGGGGAAAAACTGACGAAAATGAGCAAAGATATCACGTGAAGTTGCAAGAAATTTTGGCTTTTTCTCCCGTCTGAATGTTTCCACAAAGGCCTAGACTTTCTGCCCTTTCTTTGTTTGTGTTGGTGAAAGAGAAGTCCAACCATCAGCATCAATTACCAGGACAAGGAGGGAGATTGATTGTGTCTGTGTGGTCAGGTATCAAACCAACCACCTCCCACACTCAAACAAACTCTCTACAGATCCCTTTACATGTACCTGTCAGACACCTGCCCACTTACACAGCCTCCTTAATGCCTTCCATATCACTTTATAATGAGCTAAGTGAAAATTGATAGAGTTACTTCCAAACATAGACTGCTGGTCAGTTTTTAATTTCTAAAGGTGGGTGTCAGTGCCGATCAGGGAATCCTTCATCCGTCCTTTAGGTCTGTGACAGCCTGAAGCCAGAGAACAAAAGGCTGCAGCATGCTGACGTGTGTCCCAGGAGCTGATAAGCCTGGTTGTTAATGGTGTTAGGGTAGATTTCATTACCCCCTCCAGACTGCTCTCATTAAATAAACATCCTCCTGTCACATCCCTCACCCTGCCAGGAGAGGAGTCGCGGAGGCAGGAGGGGTGAGGGGAGATGAGGTATGAGTGGGACAGACAATAAAGCGGACTGTTAATGAAAAACTTGTCAATCAAAGTCGCATCGGAGGAAAAATTTGGGCTGACAGTCTTGCAGAACAGCTTGAGGTGCTATCTTTCATATGCTGGGCATGGACTATCAATCTGTCTGTCTACCATTTCAGCTCAGACTAAAATGTCTCTCAAACAACTGAAGTGATAGCTGAGAAATTTCTCTGTGATCTTCAGGACTTGGACTCAAGTCCCGATTTTCAGGACTCGTGACTCTACTTGCACTCTGGCAGTGATGACTGAGACTTTGTACGTCTTTGAACCCCCTTGTTTGTGATAAATACTTTTGATAATGAGGACTCGACTGTGACTCTGACAGGCTATAAAGACTGGACTATATCCAGAAACAGGTAATGAGGACTTGACTCGAACTCTGACACAGGTAATCAGAACTTAACTTGGACCCATACACAGGTGGCAGGGACTCATCTTGGACTTGCGAGGAATCCAGGCCATTTTCTGATGACTTGGACTCTGATCAGGCTCAAATAGCTTTGTTGATCCTGTGGTGTTTTTTTCTACAGTGCCTCCATGGAGCCATTTGTGGTCCATGTCTTTATTGATTGCAATGTAGAAATCTGAAAAAATATTTAAGGTCCCTGGAGGGTAAACCCTGATATGCTCTTATTTTCCCTTGGTTCTTCTATCAGGTCATACCGACTTACTGTGGATTTACAAATCTGTACTGATCAATACGAGGTAGTGTAGTATACTATGATACACAAAACTATCTTACTTAATGTTACAGTACTGTACTGAAAATTACATTACAAGATACAATTTGATACAGCACCATACAGTGTGATACTGTATGGTGCGAACCAATGCAGTTCACAATAAATGCTACACTATTTTACATTATATTATGTTGTGTTTCATTACCTTATGTTACATTACCTTAAGTTACATTATGTTATGCTGTGTTACGTGACCTTATGTTACCTTACCTTAAGTTACATTATGTTATGTTACGTTAGCTTAAGTTACATTACGTTATGTTACGGTACCTTAAGTTACATTATGTTATGCTGTGTTATGCGACCTCATGTTAGGTTACCTTAAATAACAATATGTTACATTATGTTATGTTACGTTACCTTAGGTTGCATTATGTTATTTTACAGTACCTTAAGTTACATTATGTTATGTTACATTACCTTAAGTTACATTATGTTATGTTATGTTACCTTAAGGTACATTATGTTACATTATAATGTTATGTTACCTTAAGTTGCACTATGTTACAATATATTATGTTATGTTACCTTAAGTTGCATTATGTTACAGTATGTTATGTTACGTTACCTTAAGTTACATTGTGTTAGATTGAATTATGTTATGGTACCTTAAGTTACATTATGTTATATTATGTTAGGTCACGTTACCTTAAGTTGCATTATGTTATGTTATGGTACCTTATGAAATGTTACGTTACAACCAGATAGAATACAATATGCTACAATACGATGCAGTGTAGTACTGTTTAATACGAGACAGTGCAGTGTACTGTATACGAAACACTATCTTCCATTATGCTACATTACCTTACATTATGATATACCATACGATTTCCTCTGTTACAAATGATGATTGAAATGAGAGAATGCAGTACAACATGTTATGTTATGTCACATTACAATAAGATACAATACAGTACATAACCATATTTGATTAATTTGATATGATATATTCAATACAATGTGGTAATTTATACAGGTGGTTATGTAATGTTTAAATGATACCGACCTTTGTCCCTCTTTATTGGGTGAGTTTAAGAAGTGGAGTCTATAAGGGCTTTTTATGCCTTTTTTCAGGTGGTCAGACAGGTGATAGAGAAAAAAAACTAGATAGAGAGGGTAGAGAATGAAAGGTGACAAAGAGTCATTCACAAACAAACCTGGCTGCATGCTTCAAAGACTCCAAACATGGGGCGTACTTTTTGACCGCTGCTTCAGACGTAAAGCAGCATTTACCTTTCTGAACACTTTTCTTTCCTGTAGACCGGTCTTCATCCTCTTCGGACCTCCTGACCTTGTCTGGACCTTTATTCCTCCCTTTTCCTCTTCCTCTCCTCCGCTCCCTCTCTCCTCTCCCATGCTCTGCTCTGACTAATCTATGCCATCACCCTCTCTTCATCCATCAGGGTGCTCTCATTGTTTTGACGTCTAGTTAATTCTCGGCTCATGATTTATCAAATTCTTATTACCGCTTGCTGAAAGCCTCATTCATTGTCCTGATGTATGGTAATGATAGTCCCGGTGTGGCTGCCTGAATCGCAACAAACCCGCTCATTTATTTTCTTCCTCTCTCTCCTCCCTCTTTCCCGTTGTGACTGCTTTTCCATTGCGAACAGTTTTTCTTTTTACTTTGTCCTTGTAGTCATCTTGGCCCGTCTCCTAATAATAAACAGCAAGGCATTTGCATCTTTGCACATTGGCACACAAATATACAAAACTGTCTCCCTCTGGTATGTGCTGTTATAGTTCCCCCGTTATAACACTGACAGACTCTTTAAACAGACCTTCTTACTGTAGATTGTCAGTACTGTGAGTTTTCTAGATATATGGCAGACCCCTGCTTGGTTTTTAGGAGACCTTTTATTCCATTTAGCTTGTTTTATACAGGAGGTCATCAGTCGATTCCTCAGCAACAGAAGAATAAACTTATAAAGACACATCTCCAAACTTTTCCGCTGAGTTTTTCCTTTAATAGAAGGGAAATAAACTCTACTTTGTTGATTTATTTTCAATTACTGCTGCTGCAGGATTTCTGATGACAGGGCTTGTGGTCATTTTACTCATATAACATTATGGGTTCTGCTTAGTTAAGAAACATGTGGGATTAATTTTCCTAAAGATGATTGTACATGACTCAGAGCTGCAGCTCTTGAACTGTTTGGACAAACATTAAACTTTCCCAGTTAAACCATTAGTACAAACTCTAACTCCCACAGTTTTGCCAGCAGCTCATTTAACAGTATTTCTTATGAAGGACCCACAAAAAAAAATCACCAACAAGGCCAAAGTGCTTGGTTGTTTTTCTGAATATTTTACAGCCTCTGAGTTCTCTAACTCCAGTTTAGTTTGTCCCAGAAGAACACAAAGCTCTAAACTGCTGGAGACATCAGAAATACCCATAAATAGAAGAATAAACTCATAGTTATGAGAAACTTAAAAAGTATATGTGAACCATTTTAAGGCTGCATGTGCTACCTGAACAGTGGCTCAGAGGATCAGTGGTTCAAATAATAATAATTATAATTATACTAAACACATAATTGCACAATAGCATTTAAGAGATAAGAATATAAAAAAAAATCAAAATGGTTTTGGAAAACTCAAGAATATATTTTACAAAAATTAGAAAACCTTACAACAAAAATTAATTTTGAAAACACAATAAAAAAATGAAATTGTACCTTTATACAGTATACGAAAGCACAAATAAATAATGAAAAAATAAATAACATTAATGTGTTCAGATTTATTGATTATTTCAAATATCTACTTATATCTCAAAATTTGTTTAAACTAAAAGTTTTTTTTTCAATGTCGTAATTTATTTGAGTTTTTGTATGTTTTCAAAATGTATCTAAATTTCCATAATGTATTGTTTTCAGAAAATATTTTTTAGATTTTTGAGATTATTTAAATTTCCGAAATATTTTATGTTATCAAATGTATTGGTTTATGTGTGTATCTATGTTTTCAGAATTTACTTGAATATACAATTTTTTTGGTTTTCATGATTTATGGTTTTAAAATCCATTTGCAATATTTTTGTTGTGTGGCATACCATCTCGTCTTCCATGCAACATGTATTTGTTTTGTAAATTTTTTATGTTGTTTATTTATTTTGCCATTTAACTAATTGTTTTTGCAGTCTTGAAATATTAATGACATGTTCCTTTAGGGCCACCGTATTCCTTTTGGGTTCTAAACTAGCAAGTCTAGCTAGCTCAGACCTCAGCATCCTACATCAATATTACTGAATCGTTAATTCTCACAGCGCTTTACGTCATTAATAAACTCTTGAAGTATACAAACATGAGCATGAATACAGATGAATTAGTCAGAAATTAAGCAATGTTAGCCGCAGCTTTTATTACTCCCTGGAAACTTCATTTCTTTTAGCTGCACGGCACATGAACAATATGCTGATGTGGTGCCAGGAAAGCCGGCGATTCTCCCCGCCTCAGCATTTCTCCTCCCCCGTTCTGCCTCCTCTTTCCTGTCTCCCCCTCCTCTCATTACTCCCCTCTTCCGTTGAGATGAAGGACAGACACTGAGGGAGAGGAGGTCAAGCATTAGCACAACTATCTAATCACTAGAGCTCCTTTTTTCTCTCCTCCTCCCCTCTTCTGACAAGTCATCTGTCAACAGGCTGCTGGCTCTTGCCTCTCCATTAGGGCAGCAGCACCTGAGTGTTCCTCCGTCCACACACACACACACACACACACACACACACACACACACACACACACACACACACATGCTCACACAGACACTTTTCCATGCATCTCCCAGCCCAGACAGTGCGATCGATGCCGCCAGCTCCATGCATCATTTGTCACACTGCTGCCCTCTCTTTAATGAGCTCGTCTGGCTTCAGCTCCTCCTCCTTCTTCTTCCTTCTTCCTCCTCCTCTCATCATCCCTCATTCAGCTGACTGTTTTCATCTTTTGACCTGACTCACAACACCTTTTTCTCCTCACTGCTGTTTCTGTCGGCCTCTTACTTTTTCTGTGTTTGACACAGGTAACATGTTCAACATGTTGAGCCCACATTCAGTGTTGGTTGTAGGCCTTGCTGAAGAGATTTCTCTGGATTCTCTGAACATGTACATGATCAAATCCTGAAATTGCATTTTTATAAACATTGTTCTCAAACTGTTGGACTATTTGCTCATGCAGTTGTTACCGAAGTGGAGAACCTGACCCCATCCTTGCTTGTAAAGGACTGACCCCCAATTTCCACTACATCCGGAACGGCTCTGATTTTCCCTCCACCAATTCCTTCCGTTTGTGAGGTGAATTTCCTGGCAAATTGCGGACAGCGGAAATCGCTAGAACTCACAAGAACCCTTCGATTCACATGCAATCGCGCAATCACGAGTTGTCTCTATAAAGACAACCACATAACCATATAAGCAGTAGATTGTGTCCTTCCAGAGGAGGAAATCCACTTCTAGTTCTCAAAAATCAGTATCTTCTCATCCATGATGTCATCGGGGTGAAATGCTGTCTACAAACCTTTCACTTGTTCGTCCCCGCCTGTTTGCACGGTGTAAAATACGATCCGCCTGAAACACAGTGTTTTATTTTGAAAAGAAGCCGGATGTTTTATTTTGTGTCTGTGTCCGACTTCCTTTCGAGCACGGACTAATCTGCGCTGAAATTATGCGGCATGCTCCGGCCTCCGGAAAAAACAAAACTCTTGCGATCAGCTGCGAAGTCCGCCAATCCGCAACGGAACGGAAAGAAGCCGGTGGAAACTGACACATCAAATTAAATTTCGTAGCTGTTCCTGATGCGTCGGAAATTGGGGTTGAGCCTTTCAGGGATGCTCCTTTTACACCCAATCATGACACTCACCTGTTTCCACTGGACCTGTTCAATAATTGGTTTGAAATGACACAAGGAGAAAATTCCTACTCTGCATTTGTGTTTCCATCCCCTTTAGTAGATATTAGTCTGGGATCCTCTGAAGGATTTCCACCGCTTATGTAAACTCCTGACGGCAGAAGAGCTCACTCAGATAATGATGTTAAATGTGTGGTCACTGTGAACACCGAGCAGCTAATCTGTTTTAAGAGGACCTGATGAATGAGCCGAGAAATCAAAGGAGGAGGAAGGAGGAGCTGAGTGACTCTATTAGCAGATATTTTCTTGTTGAGCTGCCGGGAGTCACCTTACGTGTCCCACAACAGGTGATGTATGAGCCTGGGAGCACAAACAAAACAACCACATGGTTGTGTGTTTGTTCTTCCTTTGTAGTTGAGGCTATGGGTGCTGATGTTGAAGGCAGCAACTTCTTAACCACATCAGACACAACATGTTCAAGAGCTGAGACTACAACGTCTGTTTTGTTAGTGTTCAGCTGACCCAAGTTTTAAAACTGCTCACACAATGAAGGCAAACAGAAAATTTACAGACTTTTTCAGGTTTAAAAACATGAGTGTCATCTGTATAAATTTAATAAAAGACACCTTTTAAAGTCGTTGATTGATTAACTCAGAGGAAACTGGCATAAAGAAAACAACAGAGGATCCAAGTTAGAACCCTGAGGGACTCCACAAGACAAGGCCCAAGCCTGATAAGACATATTTACTGAAAATGTTCTGCAAAATTTAAGTGACAAACCAGACTGAAGCTGTTCCTGAGACACCCACCTACAGTCACTGCGAGACGTACTTCTGTTTAATAGTTTTTATCGAGTATACTTAATTAAAATCAAGCACAGACACTGAAACCTAAAACTTTTGGACCCTCAGCATTAGATTCCTCCTTCTTTGCACCCATTATTGACATAAAAAATACTGATAATCATGTTTTGAACCACTGCTGTGATCTTAGAGTAGACTTGAAACATAAAACTCCCATTGCCCACCTATGCAGCATTTTCCTTATCCATAAATATAAGGGCTATTTGTGGGTGAATTAATTGTGTGTTTGTCCACATTAGCTGCTTTTAAATCCGCGCTGGTGAGCTGCAGCTTGTATTTACACTTTGGTGTCATTCCAGCCCAGAATGAGCTCCAAACTGCGATTTATGAGTGAATCAAAGGCTGGAAATCAGAGCTAAAATGGATGCTGTCCTGTGGATATGGATGCATAAAGACCGGCAGAGCAGGATGCCAAGTTCTCTCGCTTCAGATGAGGGAGGCTTCGGGGAGACATTTATCCCCAAACACCATTTAAAAGGCTCTTTAAAAAACATCTACTGCTGATATAACTCGTTTGCCAGGAGCCGGTTTGATTTTTATCTTTGCTAAAGTGATTCTCATCGAGATATTTAGAGCAAAGCTTGAAAACATTTTCCAGCTACCAAGATCATCAACCACTGTCAGTTTCTTGGAAACAAAGAGCGAAGGCTTTATCTCCGACTTATTTAGCACCAATATGAACGATTACTGAAGTGCTGATAGTTATCACGATTTGCACACAGCTGTTGCTTAAGTAAGTGGCACGGCTGCGATCATTATCTGCAGTGTGAGGTAACATTAAAGTGGGCGCAGATTTCTAGGTATCGTAAAATGGCCGAAACCTCTGATTATCTGTTTTTTCCTCTCTGCACACTGGTTTTCCAGACATAGATAACAGCTGTCAGAGCAGAAACACAAACATTTGTCCTTTAAATGAAGCAGATTAAAAAACAGAGGACAACCCGTTCCTTCAACATGTAGAAACAATCAACTTTTTTATATGAATTTATTCATTTTGGCCACAAACTATCCAAGTCATTACTTGTTTATCAAAGATGTAGTCAACAGAAGCAGCACGACATTTTATAATCGAGATGAAAGATTGAAAAAAGGACAAAACTGATCCAGCAGATCCAAAAATTATGTTGATTTTTGTATAAAAAATGTCAAATTCAACAGCAGGTCCTCCATTTTTCTAGAAAATCATCACTGTGTTGATTTACTCAGGTCGAGAGTGCCATGCGATGGTCAAGTAAAGGTGAGAGCTCCCTCTGCTGGATCAAACACGCTACTTCTGATGTGCTGATAAACTGTACATTTTAAACTACAGTAGCTCACTGTAGGTTGAATGTATGCGGTTGTAACTCAGCATTTTGAACCTTGAGTCCTCATAGTAGCTAGCATTACCGTTAGCTTGCCAAACATTTTGAACCTTGAGTCCTCATCGAAGCTAGCATTACCGTTAGCTTGCTGAACATTTTGTACCTTGAGTCCTCAAAGTAGCTAGCATTACCATTAGCTTGCCAAACATTTTGAACCCTAAGTCCTCATAGAAGCTATCATTACTGTTAGCTTACTGAACATTTTGAACATTGAGTAATTTTGGTAGCTAGCATTACTGTTAGCTTGTCAAACCCTTTGAACCTTGAGTCCACAAAGTAGCTAGCATTACCGTTAGCTTGCAAAATATTGTGAACCTCCAGCCCTACTTGTAGCTAGCATTACCGTTAGCTTGCCAAACACTTTGAACCTGAGTCCACAAAGTAGCTAGCATTACCGTTAGCTTGCCAAACACTTTGAACCTGAGTCCACAAAGTAGCTAGCATTACCGTTAGCTTGCCAAATATTTTGAACTTTGAGTCCTCATAATAGCTAGCATTACCGTTAGCTTGCCAAATATTTAGAACTTTGAGTCCTCATAATAGTTAGCATTACCGTTAGCTTGCCAAACATTTTGAACCTTGAGTCCTCATTGAAGCTATCATTACTGTTAGCTTGCTGAACATTTTGAAGATTGCATACTTATGGTAGCAAGCAAAACTGTGAGCTTGCAAAATATTGTGAACCCCGAGTCCTATTTGAAGCTAGCATTACCGCTAGCTTGCCGTACATTTTGAACATTGAGTACTTATAGTAGCTAGCATTACCATTAGCTTGCCAAAAGTATCATCAGCATTCAAAGTTTTTAACTTGAGTGTTGCTTCACCGTAATAATTGTGGAAAGATGTCAAGATTGTAAAAGTTTGAGCTTCAATATCAGATGAATATATCAGACGAATCCAATGTATTTTATTCCATTCTACCTTATTAGATATTCTGTAATACACTTCAAAGGATCCGTTCAACAAACAAACTTTTTAAAAGTAATTTTCTTTTTCCTTTTACGAACACACCTGACGAATCCTGCATTTTACCTTTTGTAAATGTGTTATTATAGTTAAATTAAAACCCCTTAATCCCAAATAAGTTTTAAAAAGTATGTCGTTGTACAAGGTTATCTTCTTGGTAATGGAAAAAACAGAGAAAAGCTTCGTCTGGTGCATCAGGTACACATCGCTAACATCACGTTTGACTCCAGCCGTGAAGATAAGTTAAAGCGATGACTTATGTCGGGATTGTTCCCTAAATCCTTGTGGTTGTCACCTCCTGCTGGATTTGAAGACATATTTTGATGATGTACCGCTCCATCCATCTCCCTCCTTTAATGAAATCTCCAGTAAAACCTTTCTTTTGCCAAACACAGCACTCTCATGTTGCCAGTTTGGGTCACGTCTCATTGGAGGTGATTCAGGGCTGTCTGTCAGTACTTGGCAACGTGAGGACAAGCTGTCATCTTTCTCTCTTCCTTCAAAAGAGAAGGCCGTTTTTTATGTGCAGCTTGATGGAATTTTATCAAAGTGTTGCATTTGTGGATCTTGTAAATGTTGGTTTCGGATCCTTCAGTAAAGGCTGGATTTGATTTCAGTTACTGGACTCAGCGGCGTCCTACCAATGAGAGCTCAAGATGACTTTCTTCTTGATTTTTAAGGATAAATTTGACGGTTGTTATCAGTGATTTTCTTGTTAAGTTTGTGCTTTAATGTGAACTTTATGTCATCTCCAACAGGGCTGAGTAAATATCTGTTTGATGATAGAAGTGACTTTTTTCTTTCAGGGATAAAACAAAGTGGTCGCCAATTCTGAGATGATTTTAATTAAATGTGATTAATTGAATTTCAAGCCAAATAACTAATCAAAAAGTTATTTTGGTTGGCTCAAATGATGCAGTTAGACCTTATTATGCATTAACTTATTTAATTACCTATTTACAGTAAAACTGGGACCTACAAGAGGCAGACGATCAAGCTCTCCTCCAGTCGACCCAAGAATCGACCGTGTTTACTTCGCAGACGTATCTGAAGAGGGTTGGATTTTGCTTCACTTTTACTGTCCATCATACCTTGAGTCTCTAAAAGTTGCCTCTCTGACCTCCATCCGTCTGTGTCGTTAACTTTGAATCACCACATCCCACTAAAATCTTGTCTGGGAGTCTCTGTGTTCCCTCATCTCGTAGGTTTCTCTGGATCGTCGCCGCGGTTGTCCTGCTGCTTTTCCAGCTGCTTCAAATACAGGCATCAGTCCAACCGTTATTATCACTGTTACAAAGCTTTTATACTTTCTGTACTTAACTAAACCATGCAAAGTAAATCTACTTATTCCAGACTGAGTTCTTAGCCTATCTTGATAGTGATAGTGTGAAAAGGCTGTATATGGTACCAAGCAAGAACTTTATCTTATAGCTTTCTTGGAGAACATGCATTCACACACTGAAAAGTAGCCTCCATGAACCATTTGTGGTGATGTGCAAAACTTTTACTAATAGAAATGAAAAAAGAGGTTTAAAGCAAGTGAAATTGAAAACAAAGCTGCTTTTATGAACCAAATTTAAAAAAAAGGTCTATGACGGTGCCAATTTCAGGTGTTAGCAGATCAGTTTTTATTTCACTCTGCCGTTATTTTGCTTTTACCAAATCATTAGCTGGATTTTAAGGGTTAGTTGCTGCGACTTGGTATGTTTTTCTTTGTGCGTCTCAGTGCTGCCCCTGCCTGGTCTCCAAACACTCCTTCACCTCCTTCTCCTCCTCCTCCTCCTCCTCCTCCTCTCAGTCCAGCAGCTGGCCCATTCCTCAGTGTTATTATTGGATTTCTGAAAGCCGGGAGGGGGCATATATCACATCTCCCTTCATCACCCCCCTCTGCCTTCATCCTCACTCATTCTTTCATTCATCTTTCTCCGTTTTAATAACTCCCTCTCTGCTCTTTGGCCATTAATAAAGATGAACTCACTCTGCTGTCGCCTCCTGCTCTCACCCCTCTCCCTCTCACTTTTTGCTTCTCCTTTCCTTTTGCTCTTTATTGACCTCCTTCTTTAAAATCTAACCCCCCCATACCGTCCTCCTCACATGTACCTGGATGTCCTTTATCTCCCCCTCTTCCTCTGTGTCTGGACTCTGTAAAAAAAGACCCAGTCTTCCCCTCCGTCCCTCTCTTTTCTCCTTCAATTTCTCTCGGTCTGACACGTCGGTCCATCATGTGCCGGGCTCTGGACACCGGCCTCCCTCAGACGCTCTCATTCATCAGGACTTTGAAAAGCAGAAATCACTCTCTCCTCTCCTCCGCTGGCCGCTGCCACTTATTGCGCTATCCATCACACCTGGCGGATGATCAATACGAGCCTTCCCCCCGCTGCTCCTTTCTCTCACCGCACCTCCTTCTCCTCCTCTTCTGCACTGTATTTCTTCCACGTCTGGCTCTCTGCAGGTTCATGTGAAAAAACAGAGGCTGTCAGGTCTTTTAAGTTAGCACAGCTGCTCCTGAAACATGGAACAAGCCCAGAACGATCCGTCAGTGGCATTAGATTATCCTCACTGACATGGATGTGTAAATTCAAGTAGAACAATAAAAGGGATTTGAGAAAATTCATCTCAGGTACCTCAAGGAACTTTATACAACTCCAGAGCTGAAAAAAGTGCTCTGGGTTTGAACAGGAAATGGTTTGGGCACAGCAAAACTGAGACTTCACACCTCTAAAGTCAGGACAAAATCTCTGTGCAGATTATTAACAGTAAAACTGAGACCTCAAACCGCCCACTATTTACTGTAAAGCTGAGACCATTTACTTTTGAAGAAACTCTGAGTGAGGCCTTGGTGTAATGTATACTTTATCGGCGAATGTCTGATCTTAAACCCCGTAAGTGAGTAGCTCACTATTTATGGTGAAGCTGAGACCTCATATGATGAAAATAGGTCAGGGTCAGGCCTTTGTGAAACTCACTGTTTACTCTGAAACTAGGACCCAATCCTGCTGAAAAAAGAAAGAGTGAAACATAAAAGTAGATTATTATTTACAGTGAAACCAAGACTTAATACCAACCTTGATATTGATAAGCCTCTGTGTTGCTCGCTATTTACAGTGAAGCTGAGACCTCATATCATAAAAATAGTTCAGGGTCAGGAAACTGGGACCCAATCCTGCTGAAATGAGCAAGAGTGAAACATAAAATTTGATTATTATTTATAGTGAAACCAAGACCTAATACCAGTGTTAACATTGCTAAGCCTTTGTGTTGCTCACTATTTACAGTGAAGCTGAAACCTCACTCTGCTGAAGTCAGTCGGGGTGAATGGATGAAAATATAAAGTGAAACTGAGACTGCTAAAGTAACTGACCAAATCTAATAAAACTAAGACCTCATCCTGCAGAAGTAGATCAGGTCAAGCCACTGTGCATCCTAGTATTTACAGGGAAGCTGAGACCTCAAACCACTGAAGCAAGACTTGACAAACCCTCTGAGTTAATAACTGCTGAAGTAAGCTGAGTTAAGCTTCTTTGTACGTTTCTATTCCAGTGAAGCTGCGACCTAATTTTGCTGAAGTAAATCAGGATGAAGAGTCATTAAAAATTACGATTTACAGTGAAACTGAGACCTCATTTTACTGAAGTAAATCAGGTTGAAAAGTCAGTATAGATTATAATTTACAGTGATGCTGAGACCTCATTTCTGAAATAAGACAGATTGAGCCTCTACTTATTACACCATTTACAGTGAAACTGAGACCTCATACCACTGACGCAAGACTGACAAACCCTCTGAGTAGATAACTGCTGATGTAAGCTGGGTTAAGCCTCTGTGCACCTTCCTGTTTCAGTGAAGCTGAGACCTAATGTTGCTGAAGTAAACTGGGATGAAAAATCTGTATAAACAATAATTTACAGTGAAGCTGAGACCTCATACCACTAAGGTAAACTAGCATGAATTCTCCTTGTAGCTGCTTACAGGAAAACTAAGGCCAATTGGTTGTGGTATTTTCTCAAGTCACATCCGAGGTGTTCATCCTCAATTTGTTAGACCAATTAGATCCTCGTATTTCAATGTCCTGATGATTAGAAGTCAGAAAGATTAGATCAGATTGGCCTGGATGCTGCTTAGTCGCCTTCCTGTAGAAATGAGCCAAACCTGAAGCCAGGAGGGCTGTTTTTATTGCAAGAGTTTTTTTTCCTTCTTTTTTTTTTACTCAGGGACTAACTTGTGGTCTGAATTGATGGTGTTATTCCAGAGATCCCTCTTCAGGTGGGACCCAGTTAATGGGGGGCAGCAATAAGAGTGGCTAACGGTGGCTGTAATTCTGCTGAGAGCAGCTTTGCTTTGTAAAACTGATTTGTTCAGGACAGAAGAGTCGTTAAACAGCCGCCCAGATCCTAATGCCTTTCTAATCTCCTTTGGTTTCACTAATTCTTCTCAGTCCATACCACCATTAGACTTTTCCACAGGTTCTTGGTGATGAATTAAATTACACAGGATGTATTGAGCAAACTGACCATAAATTGGCCCTCGTTGGCCTGGTGCAGGTGGAGTGGCTGAGAAGATCCTGGATAACTGGCTGTGCTGTGCTGCAGGTGCACAACAAATGAAACAGGAAATCCTAAAATCACATAATAAGATGTCCCAGCGCAGAATCACTAGTTTGTTCATAAAATGAGGTCAAGTCTTGTGTTGAAATTAAGCCATATTCACCCCAGTGAAAAGCTTTAGAATCAGTCATTTGTCCATAATGATGAAGAATATCACCTTTTTACATGAATTAGTACGTTTATTTGTTTGTCCAGGGGCGGAGCCAGACTGTTTGGACTTGAGGGCCCAGACTCTTGTAGAGGTGGCCAAACATTAGGAGCTTATCCCAATTCTTAGAGGGTGATCATCTACTATATGAAATAAATCCGTTTTTATAAATTATTTTTCATTGGAAATGTGAGGGCTGAAAAGTGAAAAACACCCCCCTCTGTAGGTGAAGCCAGGTAATGCTTCTTGTCTTTATAAAGCCAGGTGTGGGCAATTATGCCTTCTTTGTCTGATCCTGGTAGCAGCTAGGACTGCTAGCTGTGTGTGCAGGTAAGGGAGAGCTGGATAGAAACACCAGTTAGTCATGAGTCTAATGACTTCTTTTGTATTCAGAGCTGGAAAGCTGTTTGCTGACTTGCGCTGACTGTTGTCCGACTTGTAGGCTGCTGAAAAGGTTAGCTACAAATAAGGATTTTCATCATGAGATTGTCTCCCCCCATGTTAGCCAGAGTAGCTAGCCTGTTGACTTTCCCTAACCTGGGCCCAGATTGAGTGAGGTGACAAACTGGCATGGTAATGTAGGGTTAGTGTTATTACCCTCTGAGGTATTTTTGGCTTTGTCCATGATTTTCACTTATGTTTCCTTGATTTCAGATTTAATTATCAGACTGCTGTTTGTCTTCTCCTTTCCTGTTTTGCAGCACTACCCTACCTCCTGCTAGGCTTTGTTTGGCCTTGCTTGGCTTTGGTTTAAGTCAGTCCTTCTTCAGGACTGTTCGAATTATATTTGTCCACAAAACTACAGAAACTTTAATATTTGTGTCTAAAATTGTTTTTGTACAAACCAAGACAATTTACCTGTTACCCTTTTTGATGTGAACTGAATCAACTGATACTCAGCATTTTATCTTGTTCCCTTACAGAGGTACGAGCTGTGGGGCGTGAATGTGGGGTCCACCTGTTTGCATGCTGTAGTAGGTCATTTAAATGTTTTGTAGACTTGCATCCCTTTGCAGTGACTATTGCAGTGAAGATTTGTGTTAGCAGCTTTTAAATAAACAAATCTTACCTGTGAAACAAATGCACGTCTCCTGCTTTTCCTTGAATCTGTAAATTGGCTTTGTGTCAACACATTTAAAGGAAGGGTCTTTCTCTGGCCTAAGGGTTTTTCTCCAACCCTGTGTCTTTAATAATGTCCTGTGGGGAGTTTTCTGATGTTCATGAAGTTAAACTGAAATTCATATTGATGACTTTTTGTGATATTCATAAGAAAACAAGATCAACAGTTTTTATATCATGTATCTTAAGTCCTGAAACAGGTTCAAGGGGGCAGTTTTGCAAACAGTCCCGTTTTCACATTTTTCAAATTATGAAAACAGGGCTATTAAGGGGTGTCGAATAAAGTAGTGTCAATAAATGAGAAAATTGACTGTACATGAGTGGTTTAAAAGAGGCACTACTTTGGCATATAGAGGACATGATAAGCAGAGTTTTATCCACAGGGGGCGCCAAAGTTGTGACAAAGTTCCTCACAGGAGCTTTAAGGACTAAAAGAAGAGAAAACTAATACTGTCCGAGAGACGATGAGAACTAATTACCACCTGAAAGCTTGTGACTTATTTCATTTTTCTGGGAAATGATGGTTTTCATGGTGTTCAGGGCAAACATGGAACAGATGAAAAACATTTGTTTGTTTGTCTTAATGATTTTAAATCACTGTCTTTGATTTTAAATTTTCATGTCTTTATTTTAAATTGTTATATTCTCTCCTTTTTTAAATTTTGATGTATTTCTTTGCATCTGTAAAGGACTTTGAATTGCCTCATGTATGAATGGTGCTATACAGATAAACTTGCCTTGCCCTAAAAAAAGATGTTTGTCCAAAGTCACCAAATTAAGTACCAATAAATTCTAAAAAAATCGCTGACTCTGAGTTGGCCAATCAGATTGAGGGGGCATAGCCCACCTGACCATCCTCTGCCACTGCTCAGTTTGTACCCGCATTGGCAGCACTAATTTACTATGCTAGCTAGCAAACAATACAGTGAATTATGCTGCGTTCGAGTTACCTCAGAAGTCAAAAAAGCAAAAGCTGAGGCGGAAACAAGATGGCTACATCTACGAAAGTTATTTCAGCGCTTGCCTTGTCTGAATATAAGCAACTTCTGGACAATTATGCAGTCCTTCTGCAACATCTTGTTTCCGCCTCCGATCTTGCTATTTTCCGACTTGGTAACCCAAACGCTGCTAACTTGGGTGTGATGTCATTCCCAGCTTGGACATCTGACTTCTGAGGTAACTCGAACACAGCATTACTCTCAGACTTTCAGCCTGCTACCACGACGACTGCATTAAACCTAAAGTTGCCAGTTCTTAGAGTCACTCCTCAAACATGAGGTTTTACCTTTTATAAGCCCTGTATCTGTGAGTGGGGTGGGGGATCTTCCTTGTAGACCAGCTACATCCTTTAAACCAATGGTATCTTTGTGTTAGTGCATATATCCAAAAAAACACATGCAGCCACCCAACGTCATTTTGACGTCTTTTTTCAGGCTAGATCACATCGGCCTGTCATGGCTGTCATTTAGCCCAAAAAAACATGTTGAAAACTGGGCTTTATTTAGATGGTCCAAATCTAGACGTTGTTTAGATGTATGATGAAAATGTCTTTTCAACCACTTTTTGCTGGGTGGGAGGCTAGTTTTGAGCAATGACGGTCATGTTTCTGTTCCCCAGGGTTACTGTCATGTTCCAGAAAGTTCTGTTATGTTTCCTGGGTTTTCGTCCCTGTCAGATAGATTAGAGAGAAAACAGCAGCGGGTAAAGAGGGTTAACAGTGGGCGCTAATGTCAGCACCTGCCTGTTGTTGAATAAACACTCAGCCACTCATGAATAAATCATTGAGGGGATCTGCAGAGATAAAACAGCTGAAACAGGCTGTGACCTCTGTGTTATTTCAGTTTAAAAGCCACCAATCAGTGTGAACAAGCAGTTTTAGGAGGCCGGGTTCAGAGGAGATTAACCTCCAGTCACCCTGATGTGTCGACTGAGATAATGTCATCTGGGCTGATGCCACTCACCAGCCTGTATTTTTTTTTCTTTCTCCAGGCTGTTGTTTCATTATTGCATAATTTTCTGACTTTTTTTTCTCACCTAATGGTTTATTTCTGAGCACCACCCACTCCTCCTGGTCTTTCACTCTCTCTCAGCTGTTCAAACAGAGCGTTTCTATTTATATGCATTAGCCTGAGAACATATTTACTCAGGTCCAATGAAGCAGTCCGGTATGAAGAGCAGCAGTTTAGCTTGTCAAATTAGCCTGCGCCTGTACTGTGCTGCCTGCTAATGACAGATAATGAGCTGCTGGCAGGTTCATCTGCATGGTTTTCTGTCAAGATCCGAGTCCCTGATCTCAATCGCTGTGACTCTGGGGTCACACCAGTCCTGCAGAGCTGATGAATCTGTATCAGTGGGCTGTCAGTTATTATCACATCTACTGAAAATGACCCCATAGTGAACATCCATATGATCCTTTATGACCACATCCTTAAGTTTGAGGTCCTGGGAACACTAGACCTTCAGTTCTGAAGCAGAGCAGATGATGTGTTATCCTGAGAACATGACAAAACAAAGAAAGAAGGAAAGAGGAGGTCTTGTAGTTCCTCTCTTAAAGGTATAAAAAAAACCCAGACTGGTTAGAGGGAGATAAACAGAGCTGTGTCACTGCTGTCTGTCACCTGTCAGGACCCTGAGTGAGACGAGGACTCTCCTGTCTGACACCTGGGATCAGGTGGAGGGAAGGGACATCACGGGAAATAAAGAAACAGAGTGATGGAGGAAGAGAAAGTGACAGACGGGGCGATAGATGTTTCTCTGCATCTCTTTACCTCCACGTTCAGTGAGAAATGGTTTACTTGAGGGTTAGCGGGTCAGACAGAGAGGGGAGGAACGATCCAGAGAGAGACTGTCAGTGTGGAGGGTGAGCTGTGGCTGTTTGCTGATTGGGGAATCAGGTGCACTGACTGTACGCTGTAGCTGTTAGCAAGGATGCTAATGGTTCTCCTCTGGAAGATCAACTCACAGTTGACCTCTGCTTTAGAAAACAAATAGGTGACCTAGGTAACTGACTTTTACTTTGTTTTAGCAAAATCAATATACATTAGATTTTTTTCGAATCCCATATGTATAATTGATTTATGTATCATTGTTTCTTATTCGTCTAAATGATCTGTCAGTATTTTAACTGTTTTATTTATTCTATCTATTCAATTTATTTTTGTTTATAAATTGTATTTTTTCAACCTTTAAATTTTGCTTATTTATTTTTCTGATGACCTTTTAGCGAGTAACCCATCTTTGAATTTATTCTTAACTAATTTTATTTATTTGCAATATTTTATAATTGTTTTAACTCAATTTAAATTTTATTGTTCATCCAGTTTATTTATTTCTATTTCTTATAATTTTCAATTACTCTTCAGAGATTTAAATTAATTTTGATAATATTAAACTTGTTTTATTTTTTCTGAATTCTCTACAAGTTCTTTAACTCAGTTGTGTTGATATTTTTTAAAATTCATTTTAGTTATTTGTATAAATTTTATTTTTCTTAATTATCTTTAAATGTGTTAACTTTAACTTTTTTTCAATTAATTCCATTTTATATTTTCTAAATTTAAATTGTATCTTATTTTTCCGAGTCTTTTTACCCCTGTTATTTTTTTATGGATAGTCATTTAATTTATTGGATATATTTATTTTATTTTTCTGAATTGTAGTTTTGTGTTTTAGCTCATTTTGAATATTCATAATTAACATATTATTTTATTTTATTTTTCTGATAGAGAGTTTAGTTTTTTAACTCAATTTTATTTATTTATTAAATGACTTCTCAGATATTAATCCTATTTTGTTTTTATCATCTTACTATAGATTGAAGAGGCCACCCTCGGCCACCCTCTGGTTCCGCCTCTGTAATCTTCATGATAACCAGCTCATGTTGGATGTGTGGTGCTCTACATGTCAGGACCTAAAATATCGATACAGCCTTTAAGGGATCAATTCAATTCAGTATTCTGGCATTAAATGTTTTAATTTTTCACTGTATTGATTTTTTCTGACATCTCTAATTTGAATATATGAAGAAAAGTCTGTTCAAACCAGAGGACTTGAACTTTTCTGATCTGTCATTTATTCTCTGTGTCTGCTGACTTTCTCTCTGAAGTCTGCACATTTTTCCCATGATCCATAACTCAGTCATCTTCATGGGATATTCAGGGCCTCTGGGAGCTGCTTGCATGGCAGTAATTCAATGCACAATCCATATGTGTGTGTCAGCCCGAGCCTCATGCAGTCACTCTCCCTCCCTTTTCACCAGGACGCTCCAGCTTCACCTCGGGTGCTTGATCCTGAGCAGGATGTGATGTCACAGTCTCACATCAGCGGTAAAGCGAAGGCTGCTGAGGACGTTGATTCATCTCATCTCAGCAGAGAGATTCCTGCCATGTCTGCTGCCGCTCCATCTCTCACGTCTTTCATCCTCCGTCTCGTCCTCCGCCGTGACAGTGATTAATGACCCTCAGCTGCTGTGTGCTTCCTCGCTGACACTCCCATCTTTCTTCTCCTCCTGTTTGCGCTCTGTCTCACAAGAAGAAGGATTAAAGTGAGTCTTGCCAAAAGAAAAGCGATTGATGCCACATGTTTTTAGTGGGAGGGAAATCTGATAGTGGTCAACATGCAGAGAGAAAGAAATAAAGACTATTCTCACAGGTATAAATACGATTTTATACCTCTAGTCTGAGCTGGGGATCAACAGGTCTGTCTGAGCAATGCTTCACCTCATCCTGGTGCTATATATTGTACAATATCAGGGGTCAGAGGTCATCAGAGGAGACAGAGAAGTAGTCCAAAAACATCACTAGAGAAGGAATGACTCACTCAGTTGGCCAATGCTAAGAAATCTGGATATGTTTTCTAGTCTAGATTTGTTTTTGTTCTGTTTTGACCATTTGCAGTCATGTGTCTGGTATGAATATGCTCACTATAATAGACATCAGAAGTATCAGTGTTTATATGAAAGGCAACTAGGGTTGACAGTTGCATTCAAGGTGCATTTAAGAGCTATTAAAGTGTGTCCCGTTAGCCTGCTTAACACAAATTAGGGTGGGTATTTCCAACAGTCTTGTGATACGATACAGAAACCTTGATTCAAAATGTAACAGGACAGTGTCCACAATTTAATACGTATCACATTACAGTGTCCATGGTTTTAATAAATATCATGATACATTTGATAATACAGTGTATATAATTCAATACATATCATGATAGTGTTCACAGTTCAATACGTATCATGATACAGTGTATGTGATTCAATGCGTATAATGATAGTGTTCTTGATTCGATATGTATCATGATACAATGTCCATGGTTAAACACATATCATGATAGCATCCACAATTAAACGCATATCTCGATGCAGTGTCCACATTTAATACAAGTCATGACAGTGTCTACAGCTCAAAACAATACATTGTCCACCGTTTAAAATGTATCACAATAGTGTCCATAATTTAGTATATATCACATTACAGTGTTGTTGATTAGATATGTATCACGATACAGTGACCACCACTCAATAAATATCATATGTGTCAAGATGTGTATTGTGATACGCATTGTAACATGATACATATCATGATACAAAACTGTAAATAATTAAAGTAAATAAGAACAAACTCTAGTCCAAACAATTACAGGCATTCTGGTTTGTCACATTAAACTGCATAAATTAGTGGTGTAAGAAAAATTGCAGTACTATAAACATTTTGCACGAGTCTATTTTATGTGGTTATTTCTAACTATTTTAGCTGTACCTGTATTCAGTGTTATTTAATCCCAAACTTGCCTTATTTACTTAGATCACCCACCCTGTTGTCCAAATATGTCTCATCTGGATTAAAATATCTATGATAGTAACAGCCAAGATGTCAAATTTGAGGCTTAAAAATAGCATTCAACAAATTCATGGTTAAAAACAGTTGTTAGATTGATTTCTTATACAACAGGCTCTATATGCTCCTCCCTATGTGTTTGACCTCATAGAGAGTCACCTAAAGTTGCAAAACTTTGGCTAATTTACAAACTTTTCTCTCAGGAAAATTGGCTTCAAATCAAATGATTAGATCACCTTAGTTCACAAAAGCTCTCCATAGCATAGATAGCTAACTCCAAGAATGATATTTAAAATGATTTAATGCAAAAATAGAGGGAAAATTATGTCTAAGTTCAAGGAAAGTAATGGGCAAGTGATTTATAGAGCAGATATCCATTCTGTACCAGGAAAAAAGCAATTTAATTTCATTTGTCCAGAAAAAGGGAGGAAATGAAGTGTAGAGGAATGAGTGAGATGGTAACTCCTCTCTGTTTTTGCCCACATTTCATACCACAACTCTGGCCTGCTGTGCTGCGGTTGACTCCTCAATATAAACCAGACCCGTGAAATCACGATACTCTATTATTCTGGCCATCTTGCAAATCTATAACATCCCCTCTGTTCAAAAGTGGAACGTGCGGATCGCCTGTTTTGAATATATATTTTTTTAGCCTTGGGCTGAGATGTTGTGGTGGAAAGAAAAAGAAGTTAAGAGTATGATGAATGTGTTCTGGCCAGAGGAAAGTGGGTGGTCTGTATCTGTCAGCACTGCTATTACAGCAGACAGCAGAGTTACAGGCCAATAAGCCGCGCTATCATCACCGTCATCAACAGCAGATCCCCTTACAACAGCTCTCAGCTGTCCACATTACAGCCCTGACAGCCCAAACATGTACTTACCCAGAGTGCTCAGCACTTGAATGTCTCCTATAAAAAACATGTGGCTGTTTCGCCGTATGTTCTTAAAGAGCCGAAGCACTGAAACGACAAAAACATTTTTGTCATTTGATGCAGTTTTAGTGTTGAACGCAACATTCAAACCATTTACATCAGAAAAAAATGTGAGAAACAATCAGAAGTGCAAAACCAAACGGTAGAAAATAAACCCACAGTTATCAAATATATTGAAAAATTCATTTGCATGAGTGAGTTTTCAGTTTTCTCCAGTGGAACAACACTTCAACAGCTTCCATGCCATTCTTAACTTATTCATAATCGCAGTCTCCTTATCGGAAGGGGACACAACAGTTAGCTACCATTTAAAACAACATAAAGACAGGACTTCATGCAGTTTTCTCCGATAGAGGTGTGCAAAGACATTTTTTGACCCACTTTCTCCACCAACTGCACCCCATCCTATTTTCCCATCTTAACAGCCATCCACTGGACCAATACAAATCATCCATTTTATCACATTTTGTCCACTAGAAGAGCATCTAGAGGGTATGCCATCAGGTTTTCTCCATTTAAGAGGCGACGTTCAAAAGCTTTTAATCTCACTGGAAAATGTCCACTTACACATTGCATCAGTTGTCTACTAGAAAGGGTACCGAGTGGTGTTTTCTCCAATGATAGTACCAAGTTTCATTTTCTCCTCTAAGGGGACAGCCATGAGTGCACCACATCATAATTTGTTTCCTGTTGAGCACCTGATCACATTTTCTCCTCTTTAAGGGCACATATTAGCACAAACCTCATGCATCAAGGAGGGTATGCCATCATGTTTTCTCCATGTTAGAGCCACTTTTTGGTGCATTTAAGTTTTTCACTGACAAGACTTCATGATTTACCCACTAACAGGGCTCTTTATTGCATTTCTTCCTCTTAAAGGTCACATGGAGGTGCACTGTCTCGTGTTTTCTCCACTACAGGAGCATCAAGGGGGTATGCCATCACCTAGTCACCATTCAAAAGGTCAGTTTTGGTGCATTTAAAGTTATTCACTGCAAGAGGGACTAAGAGCCCACTTATTGGACCTTAAGTTATGATTCACCTACTCAAATGGCTCCTCATTACATTTCTTAAAGAGGTGCACTGTCTAATGTTTTCTCCACTAGATCGGAGAAAACCTGAGGCAAGGTATTATATTTTCACCCACGAAGGCACGTTTTTATGTCTGACTTAGTATGAAGGGAACTCTAAAGGTTGCCATACCTAATTTTCTCCACTAGAGTCACTGGTGCACTGCTTTATGTTTTCTCTAATTCCTCTGTACAGATTGTGATTTTTAAAAGTGAGATGCCTAAATAAATAGTCAAAGTCTGAGTTTGCCATATGCAGTCCTAGAACCCAATAAGCTTTAAGTTAGGACCACAAACAGTCAAGTGCATGAAACAAATGTTCAGGAAATGCCGCTTCTCATCTCTGGAGTTGCAAGTCTGCCATAAACGACGGCATCGTACAGAAGAAGAAGAAGTGTTGACTGGAGGTCTTTGGCTGCCGAGCTCTGAGATTGAGTTTCTCTAATGAGAAAGCTCACCAAAGGGCACTACATCAAATTCTCTCCACTGGAAGGGCACCCCAGAGAGCGCTTAATCCTGCAGGCCCAGGGACATCTAAGGAGGCATTTTTGCAGCAGTAAAGTTTGAACAGGACACATTTTGCTTTTCTGGCAGAAACAAGTAATGAGAAAGTGGATGTAATTATCTCGCAGCATCTTCTCCCTGCTCTGTCTGTTTACCTGTGTTATCCTGCAGCTATGACTCTCATTCTCTGGAATTTTTATGAGAGATTTACAGGAGCAATACGAACCCGGGTGCTATAATTACTTAACAGGAGAGCTGCTATCGAAACAGTGTGACGCGGGATCGTAGCGCTGATTCATGACTGCGAAAACAGCAGAAATACACACCGCACACACAGAACTAAATAGAGGGCACAGGCAGGCAAGTCTTTGTTATCAGTGAGATTGGGGAGGAGAATAATGAGGTCAGCGATGAGCCAACTCCACTGTGTTACATTAATGAGGTTTCTGTCTGCAACTGTGGCCAGGCAGCCACAAGGACACACACACTAGATCACCCGGCATTATCTGTCCTCTGTCAGTTTACCCGAGCCAAAGAGAGAGTGTAGCAGAGCGTGGATTAGACTGTACCCCTGCTCTGTTTCCCTCTCCAGCTCATGTTAGACCCCCTGACAGTGCAGCATTGATTTATGAGTCCTGCAAGCAGACACAGCCAGCAGCAGACATTGCTGCACAGAGTAAGCGTGCACGCGTTTGTGTGCGTTTTGTACTCACGTGATTGATTATCCTGTCTGTCTTGTCTGTGGCATTTTTGAAATGTAATCTCACTGAGCAGCATGAAAGGTGTGAGACCCCAGAGAAAGCAGAAACCCGCCCTCTTTCCCCGGCCCACGTCTGGTCTTCGCAGGCTCTCAGTGTTTCCTCGCCTGTATTATATTAGCATACCTTTGCCGGGACATGCTAGGAAATTAAATTCCCCCTCTTCCTGTAAAACTCTCCCTGGATTAAACCGTCACTGTGTGATTTACTGTAACCTCGCTATAAACAGTGTCATCTCAGCATGATTGATGCACGCAGCAAGCGTTTTGTGTTGCCACAATATCACAGCATCATACGTTTCAATTTGCTAACTCCACAGTGACAACAGAACTGAATACGATACGTAGGATGGACAAACAGGACTTTTTTTTAGGGCTGAAATGAGGCAAGAAAAGATGATTGACTAAAGCCGCATGATCTCAGCTGAAAAACCCCCTCATAACAAATCTGTTTTTCCATCAGACCTTCACATGACCGGCTAGCTAGCCTACAAGCTATCATTTATAGGGCCTACCTGGTGTTGTTTCCAAATATAATTATCTGATTATAACATTAATCATTCCCTCACACACTGGATCACTTTCAGCAACAAGTTCACTTGGTTTCAGCCTGCTACGAGCAGAGGTCACAAACCAGTGGGCCTCGAGACTTGGCATGTTTTAAACCAAGACTCCAAAGACCAAGACAGAACATGAGAGTGGTTGTAGATGCCCTGAGCTAAAGTAAGTTTTGTTGCTTAATCTCCTGGAGATGGACAAACTTTTATTCACACAAAGATTGTTAACGTGATCTTTTTCAGAATTCTTCTGTTAAAGACGGATTTCTGAAAAAGTTGTAAGAATGACTATTTTTTTAAAATTCCAAAAATTCCAAATTCCATTTTTTTTTTTAGGAATTATTTGATTTTAACCCAAAACTTCTTTAGGTTAAGGTCAGAAATTTGACGAATTAAAAAAAATGCTGAATCCTGATTCTGATGTTTGTATATAGATTTTTTCTTTTTCAAAATTAGCTATAGTTTTTTGTAAAAATTCAGTGTCTGAATTAAATTTTTTGTCAGAATTTTATTTTATTTTTCTTTCTCAGAATTTTATTTTTTTTCCTCAGAATTTTATTTTTCCTCAGAATTTTATTTTATTTTTTTCAAAATTTTATTTTGCTTCCTCAAAATTCTATTTTGTTTCCTCAGAATTTTTTTTTCTCAGAATTGTATTTTTTCTCAGAATTCTACTTTTTTATGTTGGAGTTTTACATTTTTTCTTCTGAGAATTCTCAGATTTGAAGTCAGAACTTTGATGTTCTTTTTATATTCTGAGTTTATAGTTGGAGTTTTGAGATCATGAATCAACTTCTGAAAAAAGACAGAATTCTGGGTCAAAAGTTATAACTGTTAAAAAAAAAAGTTAGTATACTGAGAAAAAAATTATGTCAAGAAAACTCCAGACGAAAAAAAAAAAGAGTTCACTTTCAGTTTGCTTGTGAGTGGATGGGGACTCCTGGGCTTGGATTTAAGGAAGTCTAAAATGTAAAAAATGCAGCATCAGAGAAATTAAGAAGCTATTTCTAACATGGCATTAGAAGATTGTTAGCTGTGTGTAAATATTAGAAAATCACATTTTACTCCTGCCAAACATCCCTCCACCTCACCGTCTCTACAGTACTTTTCAGTAGTCTAAGAGGATAAGTTTAATATCTTTTGTGCATAACACTGAGGATTGCACTGCACATCGATATGTTTAGGTAACCTGACTGCTGCGTTAGCTTAAATTCACGTCATGCTCCTGCACCGTCAAACTTTGTTGTTGTTAGACTGCCATGTTAGTGTTATTGTTACAGATTACAGTGATAGCTAAAAGTACCAAGACTGTCATAATAAATCGAAATGATCCTTTAAAGCTTCTGTGCTGACGCAATCTTCACAGCAACAGCTCTGGCACGGCTCCTCATTTATCTCCCTGTGTTATGCCTGTGTGCAGCCGATGATAAATGAGCGCAGCAGATCCTGAGAGAGCTCGCAGAGGAAAGAATAATGGGTATTTAAGCACACTTGTAAATTACCAACACATTTGTCTTAGACTGTCCCCTCAGGGAAGTCTGACAGCACAGCACACAAAGTATATAAAGCTCACATACATCTGTTCCACATCGCCTTATTGGATCTGCTGACATCACTTAAATACAAACTGTCACGCCATGTGCCATAATTCAGACTTTGACAAAGCGCATAAAGCTGTCTCTGCACCTGCATTTATGTGTGTGAGTGTGTGTAGATCACCGAGCCTGTCTCAGCAGGTGTGTGCCGGGTCATGCAGAGTGCACGCTGATGTTTATCTCTAAGTACCGCAGACAGGCATGCTGGACCGCCTGGTGGGAAAGTGGGATTACAGCTATCTGTTCCTCCATGGCCTGCTGAGCTCCAAGCCTGTGATTTTGCAAGAACACGTTTCCATCAGCTGCACTCGCGCTGTTTGCAGCTTTGTTACGCGGTTGTTGATTGTTTCTGCATACCTCGGGAAAACACTGCCGGACCCGGAGCCTTTCATTTCTACCCACTGTACCTGTAAAGGCATGGTTGACGATTGGAGAGAATGGTAAGTATTATGAACCTCATTCATATGGCGATCATGGTACCATAGCGTGATCTCCACAGAGTGAAGAGAAAAAAGAATGGAAAAAATCTGTCCACCATAGCATCTGCAGAAACATTGACCAATAGGAGCCATCCGTCCCGGACTCAAATTATTTTTTGTAGGATGGTAGGGGAAAGTCCCGCCTCCTTTGCCTCTGATTGGCTAGAAAAGTTGGAAACATAATCACATGCTCAAGCCAAACATGAGCTGTCATCTTGGTACATCGAACACCCTAGCCCTAACCCGACAGACGATGATGTTTCACAGCCATTAGGAATAACCAATCGGAGCCCAGCTCTTCTAGCCAATCAGAGGTAAAGGAGGGTGGGACCTTCCCCTACCATTCTACAGAAAAAAAAATTGCCATTCTGGACAGCTTCTATTGGTCAATTCCTACCGGATCCATTTGTGAGGTGAATTTCGTGGCAGATTATGGACAACAGGGATCGCGAGAATTTACAAGAACCCCCGGATTCAGGTGCAATGACACGCTAACTAGTTGTCTTTAGCCACATGGGCTAACCATATAAGCAGTAGATTGTGTCCTTCAAGAGGAAATCTACTAGACTTCTAGAATCAGCATCATCCATGGTGTCATGGGGGTGAAATGCTGTCCAAAAACCTTTCACTTGTTCGTCTCTGCCCGTTTGCATGGTATGAAATACGATCCACCTGAAACACGGACTGTTTTATTTCAAAAGAAACCGGATGTTTTATTTTGTGTGTGTGCCTGACTTCCTTTCCAGCAGGGGTTAATCTGTGCTGAATTTATCCCGCGTACTGTGACATCCGCAAAAAAATAGAACTCTTGCGATCAGCTGCAGAGTCCGGCGATCCACAGTCAAAATTGACAAATTCACTTGAATGGTTACGATCGGCGGATACAACCTTTTCGGTGGAATTTGTCCGTTTTTCTCAACTGCTTCCCAGATCGTCAACCATGCCTTTTAAGTTGTATCGTCAATGCGTGCATGCTGCTGTTTTCAGAATATTTTTTAGATGGTTTATGCTGAGGTCAGGGATCGGATCACTTTCTGCATCTCTTTTGTTTGACGTTGCAAAAAGAAAAAGAAAAACATCTGGTTACTGTCAGCATAAAAAAGAAGATGATATAATGTTTGGCGTGTTCGGTTCAGTGTTTTTTAACGCTCACTGACAGCAGAGACGCTGAGAATAGTGAGAATGATCTTCGCTGTTATCAATCACAGATAAAAACATAAATCAGATCGAGCTTCTTTCTCGGCTGAACTCGGTGACTTTTCTTTGACTTTCCGCTGGACTTCATCTGTCGAGCTCGGAGCTGTTTTCGTTCTCCTGCCAAACTTCAGATCAACACACGGCTTTGTGTTCCTGCAGCCGCATCCTGCTGCAGAGCCTCCAGAAGAGCGGGGAGCGCTGCGATCCATCATCCTCGTTCATAAACAGTCATTAATGTTTACGGCAGGTGTCGTGGCATGTTTACGACAGCATTATGTCTGCTTTACGAGACCACTGTCAAGTCAGCTTTTTATGAGCGCGGCACTCCAGAGGGGACCGCTGGCAGCACCTCCAAAAGCTTCTGGGATGTTTAATCAGATACTCCAACAGCCTCACAAATAAAAGGAGGGAACGGCGTTTGGCGAGGGTGTCGCTCAGTTTGACGGGGGCGGTCATCAAACCTTCTCATTAAACTCTCGGCGTACGGGCTCCCTGTTCTTCAGGGCTTTTATGGGAAAATCACTACTCTCAATTTGCTCAGGGTAGTAAAAGTTGTGTTCCAAGTAGTGGCTGTGGGTTCTGGTGGGGGGTTAAACACCGCCACAGAAAACCCCCAACCATTTCCCCAACGCCATTCTGCTTTATGGCGTGCTGTAAAGCTGTTGGCGGGCTGACAGTGGCGGTATCTTTTTATCCGCCTGCTAATTTAAGGAAAAAGATTAAGGTTGTGAATTTCAATGGCGGTGACGTTTTTTGTGGATATTAATGGTGATATTAAGTTTAGTTAGAGGCGTGTGAAGCTCACATGGATGCTGGTCTGTCTTTTCAATGTAGTTGTTGATTTTTTAAAAACTGAATATTTTTTTAAACCATTGATCTCCACCAATAAACTCCTTTTAGAGAGCTTATTAACTGTGATAAATTAATTATAGTTTTGGCTCCATAATGACTCATATTTTGTAGACTAGTCATTTTGTCTGGCCATCACAAACCTGAAATACTGATATTTTTCCAAAAATACGCACATGCTTATACTATGAGGTAGGGCTGAGCGATAAACTGAAAATTTACCGATACCAAAATTTACGACTATAACAGACGTCATTTTGCCCGTGTCAATATATTCGGTAACAAAGAAGGAAAGACAGGTGAGGAGATGGAGGACGGTTGAAAAGTTGTAGCAGCTGGAGCGGCGGCTGAAGTAGACGAAGTTAATGTGGGAGGGGTTTAGCAGCTTGTGGAGAAGTTATCGTTCATTTATCATTATTGAGGTGAACTGCTCAATATATCGTGATATTGATTTGAGGCCATATCGCCCAGCCTTACTACGAGGTCATGTAGTGGTCATTTTTCACTAGTTATCACTCGCTGTAGCAGCCTTCTGAGGGACTATTAATAAACATGTTTAAAAGCTGGTGTTTTAGGATTCACTGTGAACCCAAAAATAATGTTAGAGCCTGTATCTCTTTTATTAAACATTAATATTTACATCTTCAAATAAAAGCATAGTTTGGCAATGCTAGAAACATGTTTATGTGACAGAATTACCTGCTTCTGTGTTTTGCACTGTGTAAATTTCCTTTGCTCTACAACTTCCCTATTTACATCATTTTGATAAGATAAGATAAGATAAGATAAGATGAACCTTTAATTGTCCCATGGGGGGAAATTCCAGCGGACAGCAGACAATTGCATAAATACATACACAAAAAGAGAAATTAGAGGATAAAGAAACTTAAAGTTAAAAAAAGTTATTTACATGAGTCTTATTTACTATATACAATACTGCAGATTTTATCCACACCTGCACTAAATCTGTACAGCAGCATCATTTTTTTGGTCATGCATGTGTATGGGAGTGAATAAATACATAGATACAGTAAACATGAGAATAAATGTGATCATATATTTATATAAAACACTCTTCTACATTATCATACTTCTCTCTATTGGAGGTTTAATATATTCTTTGTATTTTGGGCTGGAGAGAAACATCATTTTTTGACTCACATATGGCAGAAACTGACAATAAAAATGCTTGAATCTTGAATAAAACAACCTAAATGTACGCTTGTGATTGCTTTTGGCTCTCTTTAGGCCTATCCGTCCCCCTGCTTTTCAGACATACACAGATGCACACTTACACATGCGTCCTCCTGCTCCTCTCCCCGCTCTCTTCTCTCCATCTGTGTTTGAATGATTTGATTTATTGTTTGTACTGCATGGAGACCGCTGCATTTGTGAACTTACATCCTCTCGCTTTTGGACAGTATCTGACCTTATAGTTTGATCTATCGGAAACAGCCTTGTACATCTACGTCTCGCTCATCCTGATGCCCCGATTTAAAAGGTATCTACTATTTTCAGCTTTTACAAACAGTCAAGAGAGTTTCACCTCATCGCTAACAAGAGCTTCCCTGGGTGGTATCATCATTCAGAGAAACTCCTAAGTGATATCTCTCTTTAAATAGCTGATCTTTGAGCTGAAATAGTAGTAGCTGAGTGTCACTTGGACTCGGACATGCACTCGCTCTCCCTGCGCTCGGGCAAGCACTTTACAAACAAACGTAAGCAGTTTTATTGATAGGGTAATCCCAGACTGATTAATGGCCCAATAATCAGCCGTAACCTGCAATAAATCAGCCACCGATCAATACAGGCTGTGCTCTGCAGCCGTGGCCAGATCATTACCGTGTCACAGTATATCTACCATTAGCAGAGGAAGGCTGAGCGCTAAAGGGAGGCGGAGGAGTAGAAGAAAAAGTGCTTCCTTTCTAATGTGTTGGAAATAGGATTGATAGAGAAGTGGTCTTCTTTTTCTTTCATCCGTCTGCCCTCCCTCCTTCTCCTTCTTCTTCTTCTTTTGGTCTGATTAATGCGCCAACAGCAGAGGCAGTGATAAAGATGGAGAGGGGTGAGCAGGATGTTAAATTATGATAATGACAGCACAATTAATGACACCGCGGGACATTCTTCTCCGGGCGTCTGGCATACCACAGCTGCTGGAAGATGTACAGTGTGCTGAGGCTGTTAAAGGTGCACTCTCCCTACCCGACAGGAATTAGGGATGGGAGGCAGAGGTCCTTTGGATGTGGGCAGCAGTTGACGGACTAGCTTCTCAGAGGAACGATATTTACGCTGTTTTCAGTGACAACGTCTAGTCGCTGACGCAAAATGGTGGGGAAAAAGTCAAGCCATAATGATGGAGTTAAGAGATGGATTAGTCCGTGATTGTATTTCTTTGCACTTTTCCTCCAGGTTTTTGCCCCGTAAGCAAACCAAGAGTAAACACTGACTCAGTTACATTACGAGCATGAAGCGAGTTATGACGTTCACACTAACCGAGCACTTCCTGTGGCCTTGACTAATACAAACTGGGCTCGATTCCCGTCATGAATCATATACTACACCACTACTTCATGACTTCTCATTGACAACATTATCCTGCACTTTACTTTTTTTTAGGTCATAATTTTCTTCACTCATTCAGAAACCAGGACATATTTGTCATAAAACACAGAATCGTTGTTTCCCTAAAACATCATTATCTTATTAATTATGTAGTTTTCACATTGTATCTAATTATACCGTATCATTTCATACCCTATCATATTGTATCAAACTAAATCTTAATGTACTGTATCATTTCTCACTGTATCCTTTCTATTCTTTTATGATGTATGAACTTATAACATATTGCACCAACACATACTGCATCATACCATATTGTATCCTGTCTAATTATATGCTATCAAAATTGTATCTTGTTCAATCCTTTTCGTGCCTCATTGTTCCATATTGTATTGTGTTGTAATGTATCAAATTGTGTATCATAGATTAGTATATTCTATCTTGTTAAATCATGTTATTTTGTTTTATTTATATATCATATCATATCATATCTTATCATATCATACCAGAAGGTATAGTGGTACATCTTATTACGTTGTAACCTAACCTAACCTAACCTAACTTGACCGAACCTAATGTAATTTAACGTAACATATACTGTTAAATCATGGTCAGTATTTCCCCCCAGGACAGGAATCTATCTGTGGTGGGGGGTAGGGTGGGGGGGACTGTGTGTGTTGAGTGACTCAAAGAGCATGGGGGGGTTAATTAATCTGCAGTGTGATCGCCAACGATAACTCGCTAATGCTAATACTCAATCCACGTATATACTGACAGGCTACATATGAGTCATGCGGTAGAGCGTAACGATCAATTGCATGTAGGGGAAACTCTGTTGTAACTTATTGTTCCCCATCTTATTTAATTATATCATATCATGATGTACTGCATTTTACTCTATCGTATCATTACAGAACGTATCATATCATATTATGTTGAATTGTTACGTAACATAACATGACATAATGTGAAGTGACGTGACGTAACTTAACGTGATTAATACAATTTTTTATCATATCCTATCGTATTATAATCTAAGTATCTTATTGTATCTTTTAGAAACTTGTAACTCATATAATTCTTTATTGTATCATAAATTCTTGCATTCTATCGTAATGTTACATTTTGTTACGTATCGCATCACATTCAATCCTATCATATTTTGTCATATTTTCTTGTATGTTTTTATGTCATGTTGTATCTCATTGTTCTATATCCTATTGTACCTGATGGCATTATTTAACATCATATTTTATTGTATCGTGTCATATCGTATTCTGTTGTGACCTATTGTATCATATCTGCTGTATTTCCTTGTGTTGAATTTAACTGTATTGTTTCAAATTATCCCACAGTTCAATTTTAATGTGTCATATTTTTGACTTAATCATTTCCTGTTGTATCACATCATATCATTTTGCATCTTCTCTGACCTCGTGAGCTACTCTCTGATTCTCATTCCCGTTGTTGACACTTTTAATTTTTGCTGTATGCATCACTTGCGGAGCCTTTGACGATGATTTTATAAATTTGTTTTTGAATGAGGATCTCAAGCATTTTTTAAACTAAAAATGAGTACCGCCTTCAACAACTTCTACTCTTATCATATAAATTAATGGTAATTCTTCTGCAGAAGTGCTGATTCAGTTTTTAGTTTTTTCTTTTCCACAAACATTTTACTGAAGTTCATGAGCTTATCTGTGTCGGAGCATTTTAAAAATGTGGTATAGATACTTGGAACACCTCAGGGTGAAATTCAGAGGATTCCTCCATCATGAATCAGGTGACTCTTTTCTCTTGGCTCTGTCAGCTTAAAGCAAACTCAACATCCAGCTGGTGAAACATCAGACAGGATATAAGCAAGATGATACCGACTCAGACCTGCTGAAACTGATGCTCCGCATTTGAATGAAATGCCCCTGAAATCAGAGATCAGATTAGAGGTCAGGATTTGGTCAAAACACGGAGGAGATCAGTCTTTACTGTGACAGATGAAGAGGGAGGAGCCGAGGAGGGAGGAAAAAAAAGGTAATAAGGATCAAATCAGCTAAGTGAGCGGAGGAGAGGATGGGCCAGGGTGATAGGAAGTGAGGATGACAAGGTGCATGCAGAGGAAGAGCGTGTGTGGAGATAAGATAGTGAGAGAGAGGAGGGCAGAGGAGGAAGAAGAAGAAAGGTAATTTGAGAGAGAGGGAGCAGGGGGAGAGGTGGAGGCAGGGCTGACAGTGGGCCATTCATCCTCCATGCTACAAGAGACAAACTGCTGGCAGAGGCAGACAGGGCCCATAAATCACTTGGCAGCACACACACACACACACACACACACACAAACACACACACACACACACACACACACACACACACACACACACACACACACACACACACACTTAGGCACACACTAACATGCATGCAATCACACAATGAAAGACATCCACGGCCACACACACACATGCGCACCGAAGTCCACATGTGAAAGGAAAACGAACATCTCCTACGGCTTATTTTAAGAAAGACCATCTCTGTTTTTATCAGAGCCAGCTGGGGGTCTGTCTTTGTGTTTGGTCCAATGGTTTAGGGTCGCCAAGTCCATTTACTCAAGTCCACAAACTTGTTCCTGCAACTTTGCACTTTTGTTTCAATTTAAATCAGAGGAAAACGCTGCACTTTTTTTCATCTGCTTAATTCAAACAGGATTGTTTTCTTCTCTTTTCTGCCTTGATTGAAAGAAGACACCAAATTTAGGGTAAATCCATCAAAAAGCATCAGGTCTGGGAGTGGAACCTGCAACAAATAAGATGTAGACTGCAGTGTTGGGAAAGTTCACTTTCTACCCGAACTAGTTCAAAGTTCAGTTCACACATTTTAAAATGAACGAGTTCAGTTCATCGTTCATAATTTCACACTTTGAACTTAAGTTCATGGTTCCCAAAAATGAACTAATTTAGTTCTTTTTTTTCTCCCATATGTTGCTGCAAGCTATTATTTGTCAAGTTTTTTACGGGGCCCATATAGAACCACAGACAGCAATTATTTTAGCCGTTTTAACACTGAAGCTACATCAGATTAATCTTCATATCCATTTTTGAATCCTTATCCAACCAGGTTTACAATAGCATTAAGAGGACAGCCCTCAGAAAACTGGTGTTTCCCAAATGTTTTGTTCAGTCCTCACTATTATTATGGCAGCTAGTGCTACCTCCCTCGTCCATCATGTATACTGAAGTTGTGACGACTGATGTATTTATTGGAGCAACAGGCAGGCTCGCTTGTGGTTGCCAGATTGGGTGGCTTTCCGCTAAATATTACGGCCTGTTTATGGTGTGTTTTAGCTGGGGTTTCGCCTGAAAGACTCTGGACATTTGGCACACTTGTGAACAGAGATGTCACCGCTCACAGACGCCAAAATGAACGTGTTCAACACCAACACATTCATACGCGAATAAAGAACGATACGTTGACGTTCACGTTCGCCCAAAATATGAACAAGTTCATGAACGCGCTCGGGCACAACACTGGTAGACTGTACGTGGTCTGCCTGAGCTCACCTGGTGTGCTTAGTCAAGTTTTTTTGCTTGGATACATTTTCTTGATGAGTTTTGGTTGTATTCTTCTGAATTTGCAGTTACCATGAGTGGCCACAGGGGGCGCCAAATACATCAAACCTGAGGAGTAAAGAGTACAGCTTCAGGTTAATCTTGCTGGTAATACTTCTCACCTCTCTTTATGAGGGCTTTTAACCACTACAGAGTTTGTTTACGTAACAAAGTGACCTCCATACTTCCTCCTTCCTGCTCCGGTTTCTTTTTCTGGGAAAATATGGAGGAAATATTCCCGTAAAGTTTGGATTTTCCGCTCTAAGTCCAGTTATACATAGCTGGCGGTGATGCAAGATTATTCCTCTTCTCTGTGGCCAAGGCCGGCTGCTCTGACTGATCAACAACCTGCCTCCCTCTCACTGTGGGCTCTGTCCGTCACAATCCTCCCACTTTCCTCCCCCACCCACAGAGGGTGAGGAGTGCCAGTTCCTCTTCGCCCAGCCCTGACCTCCATGCTCACATGCATGCCGTGTTTTGACAACGAGCCGCATGCTGACCGCGGCTGCCGGGCAGGTCGGGGAGTGGCGGCCGTCATGTTTTCCCCCGAGGTTTAGCTCCTTTTTTTCACGTTATTTCAGTGATTATTAAGGTCAAAGCTTTCTGTAAGAATTAATTAAACAGGGCGAGGATATGAGTCACTCAACGGCTTCTTCTTACCTGCCCTATCCCGCTTTGAGAGCCGCTAATCCACCTTAAATTAATTCAGAGTCATGGATATTAATAGGGACATTTAGTGCTGGTTCAGGCTTTGCAGCCCTGCCAAGAATTAAGTCGCTGCAGAAAAACTGAATCCTGTGATGCAAAACAGACACAAAATACTGTGTCTGCTATTTCTTTTCTCCTCCAGAGATGTTTATAGTCAACAGGCCAGAAAGGAGAAAAATACACCGACATTAGAGAGCGTGAAGAAGAGGCAAAACAAACACAAAACCTTGCTCATTTTTCAACCAACGCCCTGTGATTTATTTAATTATTACAGCTTTTGATTTCTCTCTTCTGGTCGTTTCATGATTGTAGGATTTTGTGGGTTATTATTCAGATAAATGCCAACAATTTTGAGAATTATCTTTTAGATCCTTTTCAACCAACGTTGCAATATTATCACTGTATTAGCTAGAGGCAAAAAGAACTTAAACACATTTAGCCAACACAAGCTAAAAGGTGACAAAGGAGTCCTAAAATTCACCGTTGTTGGTGCCAGAGTTGAAGAAATCACAGTTATGTCTAAAAACTAAAATTGTTACTGTGTGAAAACTTTTTCATGAACACTCTCGGTCATGGAAAGTCAGCAATATTCATTCACATGTTCAGAGAGACATGTTTTATCTACTGCTGTGGTTAATGACAAGCATTAAAAAACATGCTAGTTCACATGTCTAAAGATTTTTAAATGCCTCCAGCTAAGCCCCGCCCACCAAAGAACTTAATGCTGTTAACTGACTTTACAGTTATTACAGCAATCCAGTTTGTTGAAGAGATATTACATGAGTTTATTTTCATGGTATGATTTTATTATCTTGATTAAATTAAGACTTTTGTGTCAAGAAGCATATTTTATCAGTGGATTTATATCTCAAATGGATCTCTCTTTGATATAAACAAAAAGGTATCTCGTCACTTTGGGAAATCTAATTAAAGCTCCTATGAGGAACTTTGAGTTTGTGTCAATCTGGCGCCCCCTGTGGACAAAGCAGAAACTGTAGAAACAGAGATGCTCTTTGGCTTCACAGCTGACACCTACCTCCTTGTACCCGTTGAAAATTAGGTTATAAAAATCCTCGATCTTGCTGCAGATGGTCTTGTTTGCTTTTGTATCATAAAATGGAATCAATATAAATTTCAGTCTACTTTATAAATATCAAAAAACTCCTTACAAGAGCTTTAAATGGGAATTAAGTCAAACATTTTCTTATGAGTACCAATTTATTATAAAATTATAAAATAGGTTTGAAATAATGTTAACTTAGGGTGACCATAAATCCTCTTTTACCCAGACATGTCCTCTTTTTTGGGGGGGCTGTCCGGCTTTGTTCAGCTTTGTCAGGGGAAGTTTATCAAATCCTTCGAATGTCCGAGGTTTTTGTACGTAGGTTTTGAGATTGTGTCACATGGATTTACTGAGTTAGAAGTGCATAAAAGACACTCCATCCGACCTGAAAAACTCTCAAAATTAACTTTGTGCAACTCCGTGACTCCGCCCCCACGTAGTCGTGTCCTCTTTTTGGGAAGTCAGAATATGGTCACTCTAGTTAACTCCTTTAATAATCTCCAAAGCTTAAAGTCATAAAACACAAAGACGGTGAAATACAGACTTCATGGCCAAAAAATATAGGGTGCAGCTTAAAATTGAACAACTTTAAAATTTGAAGCTACTGTCAGGATTTTTCATCTTTTTACAAAACAGAGTGATATTGATATTAATGACTCACCATGATCTCCAAAAGCAAACTGAACCACCAGGGATGAGTTTGATTATCTTTATTTGGGTATTTTTGATGACAAAAACGATAGTGGTGGGGTAGGTGTCAAATTGATTAACTGCAAAACACAAAAAAACAGACTTTTTAAACACATTTTCCATGGCTAAGACTTTAAATGAGTGTTTTAAAAAGCATGATGAGATTTTTTGTTGAAAATAAAAACAGGGAAAAATCAGCAAAGAGGGTGCAGGTAATACTTTGTCCACAGGGGGCGACAGAATCAACAGTTCCTCATAGGAGCTTTAATGTAATTCAACTACAGTCCAGCATAAACACTTCTGTTTTTAAAGTAACACATTTCTTTTAAAACAATAAAAGAGGTTAAAAAAAACTACCCTATTCTCACTCGAATTGCAGCAGTGAAGTATAAAGTTTGACAAAGTCGTAACACTTAAGTTAAGTGCTTGAAAACTACAGTAACGTACATCTGTATTTAGACTAATTTCCTGCACACTCTGACTCTAACGCAATATTCCCATTAAGGGCAATAAATGTAAACAGGGCTGCAACAGCTGCTGTTTTAATGATGTAAATAAATATGACAGCCTGTATGTGCTCGGTATGCTGGCTGTCATTCTTTGTATAAACAGAAAACAGGATATAAATCACTATTACAGTGACCCGGGTCATGTGTAACCTCAACACAACGGCTCAGCTCCACAGGCTGCACAGAGTGAATGTGACTCATATTAACAGCTCTGCAGACAGTAGAGGGCATTGTGCTGTTTGTGTAAGTGTCACATGGACTGCAAATTCATGAGGGCAAAGAAGTAAGAGCGGATGTAAAAATAAGATATGTTCGCTGTTAATAAAAGCGAACGGCATCTCTAGAGAGTACAAAACAAATTAATTGTATAAAAAAGATAAATCCTATTACAGCCTCAGGGGCTTAAAATAGAGCCTCGTAAATCCAGCTGCATGTGATCTATTTCTGTGTTTTGGTCCTGGTGTGTAAATAAGTTGAGTTATATGTGAACCAAATACTGAATTTCCATTTTCTTGCTTTTTCCGTGTCTCTTTTTGTCTTTCCTTTCTGGCTCTAATATGGGTCAGTTATCCCCTCCTTGACCTTCCTTCCTCTGCCTTCTACCATAAATGAACCGGTGAGGTCAGGTCAGGTTAGGGCCAACGAGGTCAAATCCCCTCAGAGTCCAGTTTTCCAACTTCACCTTCTCCTCCTCCTCCTTAGCTGCTAAGACAGATGCTGTGATCTCTTGTCCCTGCCATCAATCTTAACCTTGGTGTTTGGACAAGGGAAGGAGGTGAAGTACATGTGGAGGAGAAGGTAGAAGGAGGTCAAAAAGTAAAACTTCATTATGATTTATGCCCCAGAAATCTGAAGATATTCAACTTTATGAGCTATAGTGCTCTACTTACTACAAACTACTTCCATACTTTTCCATATTTGCATAGGAACCCTGCTTTGGACAAGCCAGAAATGCCATTAATTTGCCAATCTTGTAACTTTAATATCTTTAAAACTAATGGGCAAAACAAATTCAAGCCTTGTTCAGTGAGTGTGGACAGAAAAAATTGCCATTCAGACCAATCTTTTTTTTTTTTAATTAGATTGAAACATGTTTAAATTAGCTCTAAAAATCAGCTTTTCTAAATGGATGTGTATGTGGCTTCTGCTGATTTCACAGCCAGCCTCTAGTGGACACACTGGGAACTGCAGTTTTTTTTAGTGTCATGTCTCAAGACTGGACATTTCTGTTTGTCTGAAATGTTTTATTTTAACTAACAAGCTCACTCTCTTCTGACTAGCCGGCACTCAGGAAGCCTCCTCCACTGTTGCCACATGACAAAGTTGTTTCCTGTAGAATTAACCTGCAATTTGTAATTACAGATTATGGAACATAAAAATCCAGCTACACTTTTAGCACAAAAAGCTTCAACTCAGACCAACAGGCTTGTGGCCATCATGAGGGTCATGTGACAAATTATGTAACATGGTCATATGTTTTTGTTTGAACCCCAGATCAGACCTGTAATGGGGTGTGAATTTGCGCGATTCTAGATGCGTGAATGAATAGCATTAACTCGCTTCATTCGCACGTCAACGGTAACTTCATCAGTAATCCCTGCCAATTCAACTGGCGTGATCAAGTGATAGACAAAGGTTTTCTTAAAATTTACCGGGTAATCCGACCTTCTCACTCACTTGCCTCCAGGCGAGCTCCTTTTTACAACCGTCCATTTTCATACATCACCCGGCAACCTTCATGCTGATTAGTTATCGTGATGCGAATATCCACTCAAGTTGAGATATTTTCAGCTACAACCCAATTCGCATCATTTGTGTCGCCAGAATAGTCGGAGCGCCGAATCCCATCTTTGCATTGACTTAACAGGTAATTATTTGCGCAAATGATTTTACTCGCGCTTGGTGTGTGGAGACGGTCATATTCATGCAAGGAAAAACAGGACAGCCCCCCAGCAATGGAGAACATTCAGCAGAATATTTCTGTATCTTTAGTATTACATCTATAATGCCCTTATAAGGAAATTAACCAATTAGTGATGTCACAAGTTGAACAAGTTTTTTATTTCCAGGAGGACTTTTTGAAAATGTTGTCAAGACTGACCTGTGATCTCAACCAGTTGGAAAAACCTTGTCCATGCTTCGTTCTGACTTTGAACATTTACTGTACGACTATAAAGAGGCACAAAACCACGTCTCAGAGGAAAAAGCAGACAGTACCTGCCAAACTGTCACATTCATGTTTCTAGATCCGGACAAATCCACAGCTTGACCTGCCAAAAATAGTCACAGGTGCTTAACTGGGATCAAAAATCTCTGCAAATGGTCAATTAAATGTTCCTCCGACTGATCTGTTGTTTGTCACTGTATGTCCCAATTGTCGAGTACAGTTGAATTAAACTTTTGCTTCATTAGTCCTCTTACACCTTGTCATCCAAGACTTTGTGAGTGTTTGCCGGTGAAGTCGCAGCCAATTACAGAGCTCTAAAACCCGAGGCATTAATCAAATCTTTAGTTCGGTGGCAGACATCAGATTGCAGAAGCCTGCAAAACAAATATGTCACTGTCAGTGAGGCCGTGCAGCAGCATTTAGGGGATTGCATTAAGTCGATGGCTCAGCTGCAAGCTAAGCTAATGTGGAACAGGGGCCTCTGGGAACTATTCGCCATGGTGGGAGGCAAAGGGGGGGAAGGAGAGTGTGGAGGAGTGAAGCTGCCTGCGTTCTCCCATCCCTCATTTTCTATCTCTTCTTAATTCTCTCTGTCTATTTTTCCACCTTTTGTCTGTTTTATTTAAGCCGACAGGCTGAACTGGAGGGCGTGGGATGGCCGGTGGGGGAATAAGGATGAGAGAGTGGTGTAAGACGGGAGGAGACAGATGAAATGAGATAAAGACGAGCGGCAGCAGGGTGAGCTGGAATAAAAGACATCAGAGTGAGGAAAGGTTGGAGGAGGGTAGAAAACAAAGAGTGATACAGTGGAAAAAACAAAGGTGTGGAGTTCCCTGGAGTAAATCAGTATCTGTTTATATTTTCAGAAATGAAGTGGTGGTGTGTTTTTATCTGGATCTGCCTGTTTCATCACTTCATATCTCCACTGCATGAAAACAGTGATAGATGACGTGGATGACAGTTTTTTAAGCAGCATAGATGCACCTCTGTGAGTCTTAAAGAAGTTATAGCAGTAAACAGACCAACATGATTTTACCTTGGGGTCAACTCCTTAACCGTTAGCCTCCTTTCTTCAATATGTCGGCCTGTCCACCGTCAATCGATCAGCTTTGTGCCGTTTTCAAAATGGCTAAAATTGTCCAGTTGATCCTGATGCTCATGCCTGAAAAACAAAATTTTCTGCTTTTCTTTCCTAGTTTGTCTTCAAACCTGGTGACTTCAGCCAGTTTATAAGACTCTGATCCTGATCCTTCTGCAGCAAGAAACACTGCGTTACTTACCGAGATTTGTAAACAAACTCTAACCCCGAACTTCCACTGCATCTGGAACGGTTCGAATCCGGAACGGTGGCAATTTTCGCTGTCCGCCAATCTCTACCGGATTCGTTTGTAAGGTGAATTTTGTGGTGGATTAGTTTTCTCTATAAAGACAGCCACATAACCATATAAGCAGTAGATTGTGTCCTTCCAGAGGACGACATCCATGACTTTTAGAATCAGCATCTCCTCATCCATGGTGTCATCGGAGTGAAAACCTTTCACTTGTTTGTCCCCACCCATTTGCATGGTGTGAAAGAAACACAGTGTTTTATTTTGAAAAAAAAAGCCGGATGTTTTATTTTGTCTCTGTGCCTGACTTTCTTTCCAGCATGGGTTAATCTGTGCTGAATTTATCCGGCATGCTCCGGCATCCGGAAAAAAATAGAGCTCTTGCGATCAGCTGTGGAGTCCGGCGATTTGCAGAGGAACGGAGAGAGACCGGTGGAAATTGACACATTAACTTGAATGGTTACAATCAGCTGCAATTGGTGTATCTGGCCTTTTCGCAGCTGTTCTGAATGCAGTGGAAATTGGGGGTTAGGCTTCAAATCTGCAGATATAACCTTCAGAGAAAGAGCTCAAAAAGCTTTCAATAACCTACAAAAAGTTACCGGTAGTTTGATGTGTGGCCTAGCCTGATATCAGGTTTCTGCTATTCTCCGTCTGTCCTGTGTTTCAAGGCTTTTTAAGTCTATTTCATTTACATCTAGTTTAGTCCTGTCAAGAGTTATCTCTGTAGACCGGTCCAACTGCTTCAAATGGAGCGTTTGAAAGTTTTTGGGTGGATGAAGATGATCACCCATGAAGCTGCTATTAAATGGATTGGAAACACAGAGGAACACTTTCTTCTGCCTATAGGGCTCACAGATCCTACACATGATGAAATGACACCATAAATGAAGACGGTATCGGCGGTATCACCTTGATGACACGCCGTATAGACGCCAGGGGACGAGTCAAAGCAGGAGTTTATGGATCAATAGCTGTCACCGCTCAGGAGTCCTACGATCTGTAAATCCCCCTGCTTAAAAAGATTATGACTGCACCGTGGGTGCTGAGCTGCTGTGCAGATACAGTGTGAGCGTGTGTGCATGGAAAAGAATAAATTACAGGGTAATGATATTAAAAGCACAAAGTCGTTAAGATGCCAAGTTAAGACACAATAAATCCAGTCATGGCTTCTACAGCCTGTCCCCACACCGGGTAATTAAATTAGATTTATAAGCCGTATTACATCAGTGCTAGATACTTCATCCACCCTCAGCTCCTGCACCGTCCCTCCATTCTGCCCCGCTTTATTAGACGACCTGACAGCCGGCGGAAAATATGGAGGAATGTTTCAGGTCCCGGGCTGCAAGAGCTCTGCACCGGGCACTCTGTCTTTGGATGTGTCACTCGTGTCTACTGATAATATATTAAGCGCTCCACTTCTCTGCAGAGCGAGGTGGTAGCAGGGCTGCCTGTGACTCAGTCAGACAGCTTTATCATCATCCACGCTCACTGTTTCCACCGCTCTGCTGACTCTACATCATCGCAGACGTCTACACCCTTCTGCAGCTCAACAAGATACTTTTGATAGGACAGGTGAAACAACATCGTTTGCTGAGGATTTATCTTCATTTTGCAAAAATCTGCAACTCATAACTCAAGCTGGAGTCAGCCTCTAGTGCTGATGGTTCCTCCAAACACCACATGTGCTTATGTAAAGGTAGGCCTCCTTTTAAAACCGTGACTGTTGTCATGGTATGAAAAATAGGCAGCCAGAAAAGAAGAGAAAGATCATACATGACAGGTCTCAAATTTCATCCAGAGTTAGGGACGTCGAAGCTACTTGTTTCCCATTCTGAATGACCAGCGAATCCAGCTAGCAGGCTCCTCCTTGCAGGCTAATGTGCACACGCCTGATACACCATGCTTTAAGGTGTAGTCTGCCATCTGTGCCTGTTTACATCCAGGTAGTAAAACGTTAAGTGCAGAAACAGCGCCTTCAAGTCTAGGTTGACTGAGGTTACAATAAAAAAAGTCTTACTTTGTAAGTCTGGGGCTGACTTACTCCCAATTTCCACACATCCAAAACAGCTCTGTTGTGGAACGGTGGCGATTTTCTCTGTCTGCCAATTCTTAGCGGATGCCGTTGTGAGGCGAAATTACGTGATTACGGATTTTGGACAGGGGAATTTGCGAGGACTCACAAGAACCTGCAGGTTCACGTGCAGCCGCGCAATAATGAGTTGTCTCTATAAAGACAGCCATATAACCATACAAGCTGTAGATCGTGTCCTTCCAGAGAGTGAAACCACCAGAAGTCAGTGGAAACTGACACATTAACTTGAATGGAAACGATCAGCTGCGATCGGCGCATAAGGCCTTTGCGCCGCCGTTCCAGATGCGGTGGAAATTGGGTGTTATGAGGCTGACGAGGTTTGATACTGTAATGGAGTAAATGTGCACATCCCTTTTCAGCAGGTGTGAGTGCAAGATTTCTGTAAGTGTACATGTGCCCTAATGCTGTGCATCAGGGGATAAGGTGAGAGTGTAAAAAGCTTCAGTGGTTGTGATAAACTAGGATGACTGTACGTCCTCTTTTACCCCGACATGTCCTCTTTTTTGAGGGCTGTCCGGGGTAGTTTATAAAATCCTTCAAATGTTTGGGGTTTTGTACGGGAGTTTCGAGTTTGTGTCACGTGGACTTACTGAGTTAGAAGTGCGTAAAAACAAACGACCCTCGCAAAAACCCTCAAAATTTACTACGCACAACTCTGCCCTGCGTAGTAGTGTCCTCTTTTTGGGGATTCAGAATATGGTCACCCTCGATAAGCCAATATAAAATCTGGACTTGATGCTTGATTTGGTGTTTTAAGTCTATTTGTGCGGTGGTTTATGTAGAAAATAGACACTGCTAGTACAGCAAAAAGCGTCTAGTAGGAATAGGCCCTTATAGAAACACTTTTATATCTATATCTAACTAGTTTTACATGCAAAAGGAGTCCCAGATCAGACCACAATCCCTTTTAGCTCCACAGAGCATATTTTAGCTTGTTGTTTTGGTGTCCCAGCAGACAAGTTTAATGCTCATGTCTCCCCCTCTCTGTTCATATCAACATGTCTTACACCAAAACTTTGAAGAGAAATGACCAGTTTTAAGGCAAAAACCTTAAAATCTTAAAATCTAGGGAGTAAAACTAAAACCTGTCCCATTTGATGACACTAAAGGCTGTTAAGAAAATAATCAAGTTAAAAAAAGCGAGCTGTAAATGTCAATCACAATAACAACCCAGACGTGTAATGAGATAAAAGGATGAATGTGCCAATCAATGGAGTGATTGTGGGCAGAAAATAGCAAACACGCTATTATTTTGGATGGAGCTGCGTGTGGGTGGACACTTATCTGCCGGCATCAGAGTGAATTAAAAAAGACAAGTATAACAGCAGGAGCAATATTAATATTTATCATGTTTGATGCGGTGGATGTCAGCTTAGATCTGACAGTAAAAATGGACGTTTTCGGAGAAGTTAAACAGAAAAGAGAGAGGAGTAAACGTACAGCTAGGGTGCGAGCAGCAGAGACAGTCAAAAGGATTGCAGTTCAGCCTGGTGTGGTTGATTTTAATGAACCGTGGCACTTTTATTATCATTATTAATTAGCAGTTTTCAGCTAGCAGGGTGTGATCAATAAGGTGGAGTGAAACAAATTTCAATGGGCTGCTGGAATCAATCAGGAAGAGTTTTTATCTACATAACTGCCACTAAGCCTCGCTCGTTAGCGCTAACATTAGCAGATGAGAGATTTGCAGCATTTTTTAATTGAAACGGCAGAACTGGGCGGCCATTTTTCTCCCTCTCCTGCTCGTTTCTAATCCCTGCTTTCTCTTTATTTACCTCTGTGATTTTTCTTTTCTCACAGCCGTCCTCCAGATACACAGATATGTCGTAGATTTTACACACGGATGTGTGAAACACGCCGCAAACACATGCATGTGCGCTCCAACCCCTAATCCTCCTCACCTCCTAATCAGACAACCATTAAAATGGGATTAGAGACAATCTGCTGAAATTCCACATTTCCAAGCAGGAGATGTTGTCCTTGTTTACTAAGCCGTGATTTCCCCGCTCTTTGGAAAAGCGACACAATCTCTCACACTCGACATGATGAGAGCTGCAGACCACTGAGACCACATGCAGGAGTCTTGTGTTTTACTGCCGAACTGTGACTAAATCTGGAGACTGTAGGCACCGTGCTGTCAAAGCTTTCTGCTGTTACACAATGGCTGATTTTCTGTCCAGTGATTATCTTAATATTTGCTTGATCTTGAAGAGAAAGGAGTAGAAATGCTGCTGGATTTTTATAGACTACACAGGTGCTGTTTGGATATTTGCTGTGCTCTGTATTTTGACAGGGGTTAAAGCTTAATTAAGAAATAACAAGAACAGCAAGTGTCCTACCAAAAACAACCTCGGCATGCTGTAGGATTGTACAAAATACATTTTCATTTCCTTTAGCTTGACTTGATTGAAATTCCTCCAAACATCTTGATTTTTATGTGCATATTTCCTAGTCATAATGAACAAATTTCACCCTATTTTTAATTTCAAAGCTCATTTATGCTCACCATATGTATGAAAATGTACGTGTCCGTTTCAAACGACTGCCAAGTTACTTCTGTGCGTCCTTTACGTTGGCATGGATGTTAACCATTACACCCACCAGGGGGCAGGCCGGAGTCAAAAGTTTCTGATGACAACAAACAAAACAAACAAAAAGAAAACATGGCGACTGTGGAGGAGCTAGTGATAATGTATATTTTGGATAGGAGACAGAAACTGTTGGTCGGTCAGGCCACTAAATGCTTCAGGGTTGGAGGACGGAGAATTCTCGAGTGAGAGAAATTAAGGACGATCCTCAAAAAGCCCCACCTTCATCTTCCTAATTTCTCTCTAGAGATGCATATCAGGTAGTGACAGCAGCAACACTGCCCCCACAGTTTCCGGTGGTACTGTTTCGTCTGGCCCGTATCCGTAAACTTCAAGGATACGTGCAGAAATACAGACAAAAAGAACGCGAAGCAAAGACGGAGTGTAGTTATTGTCCACTTATTGTTATCGAGGTGATCTGCTCAGTATATCGTGATATTGATTTGACGCCCAGCCCTAGTTTACAGTACAGTTTTGTCATCAAGTCATGTGACGTCCAGCCAGTCAGATAGCACTTCAGGCGGGACATTTGGTGCAAGAAAATAGACTAGTGATCAGATTCTATACTGAAATGCTCCCTTGCTCACCCCTCCCAGAGGTGAAGCCACACCCCCCAATATATTTTATCATTCATGGTCCATTTCACAATAAAGAAGATGAGCATTTGGCTTGAGAAATAACTGAAACTCTTAAATTCCTACTTGAACTGATTTTCTCAGTCAAATCAGTCTCTCACCTCTCTCTCCTTGTGCTCTTGGTTTTTGTCCTCCCCCCTTTCATGGCAGTCAGCAGCGGAGGGCTACTTAGCACACAACAGTTAATACCTGTCTAATTTATTAGCCTCCTGCCCCAGCCCTGAAGGGCCATTAGCAACACACACTGACACAGCACACCGGCCTGTGTCGTAATTTATTGTCTTATTACAGAGCTGCAGCGGCATCAATTAATTATCCATTAAAGTGCTGCTGTCCCAGGATTTATGGAGGGAGCTGTGGGGAGTGAGGGAGCTGCAGTGAGGGAGGGTGAGGAAGAGGAGGGTGAGCAGATAAATGAGGGAGGACCAGAGATGGATCGCTGTTGTTGTTTTTGGGGAGTGCGCCCAGGTTTCCAAAAGTTAAAAATAGAGAGAGCTGAAAAGGCTTTAAATAAAAGTAGCAGAGTCTGCAAATCAAACGTCGTCCTTGTAAACAAATAGAGTCTAATTGTGAGATTATTAATCACTTTCATGGCTGAATTATAATCTCTGCCAACCGAAAACTCAGAGAGGGGAAACGTTATTTACTGTTCTGACACTGTCGGGGAAATACAGAATAATGTGACGTCTGGTTAAAAGAGCGATTAAGAAACGTGTCAACACTATGAACATTAATGTGAGTACTGTAAATACATGAGCTCTAAATATTCATAAATCACAGCTGTTAAACGAGTCTATTAAGTCCGTGAGTTTATTAAAGTCAAAGTTAGATACAAATAAATCAATAATTTTAAAAAAAACATAAATTCTCACAATATTAATGTAAAAAGGGCCAAAGTCTCAGCTTTGATATTTTGAAACATTCATCATAAAATAAAAACAACAAAGTCTTTTAAGTCTTTTTGTGCAAAACTTTTGCAAGAGTTATAAATCTTGCAAAAGTTGCCTAAAAATGTCCTAGTCACTAAGAGATCTTTTTCTAGATCCGAAAGCAGTTCGGTTAGAGCCCAAGAAACTTGTTCGAGAATCCAAGAAAGATCATTAAATCTTTTGCAAGATCAACAAAAACTTTTGTGTGATCCTAAGAAAGTCCGTTAGGATTTGTCACAGACAACTTCTGAGTTTCCAGAAAAAAAAAAAAAAAAACCTTTCACTAGTTCCACAGAATCTTTGCAAGATCTCCAAAAACTTTAGAAAATTTTTTCAAGATCCTGTAAATATTTTGCAAGATCCAGAAAAAAAGCTTTTCCTGGTCCCCTCTAAAAAAAACTGCAGCATCCAAATTAACTTTATGCAAGATCTCAAGAAATTTTAGGAAACTTCACACATTTTCTGGCTTTCAAAAATTTTTTGTAAGAATCTTCTAAGATTCTAAAAAAATCTTCCAAGAAACTTTTGCAAAAAATTTAATAATTTTATCGGTTCCCCAGAAGATTTTGTAAGATCTAAAAAAAACTTTTTTTGCAATCACATGAAAATTTTGAAGATATTAAAGCATTTTTGTGAGATCTTTAGAAAATTTTTCAATCTTCCAAGAAACATTTACAAGATGACGTGTAACTTTTTCAGGATCCCAAGAAATAGAACATTTTTTTTGCAATTCTCTCTTGAACCTTCGTGATCCCAAGAAAATTGGTCAAGTTTCCATCAAGAACTTTTTCAAGTTCATCGAATTTAGAACATCTTTGCAAGATCCATAGAAGTTTTTAGGATATTTCCCAAAAATGTGATTTTATCCTGTGAACTTTACTTGGGACTACAAACATCTGATAGGACATAAGGCACAGATTCGCTCTTTTGGTCAGTAACTCATCGGCAGAGAAATACTCTTTTAGGTAAGTTCTGCCTCTTTTAAACCGCAGTGAAACCCACATTGAACTTTAACTTGATTTTCATGGCTGGACGACTAACAGCAGTCTTAGTGTTGTTGGGTGTGACTCAAGTCAACACACGATTTATAGCTGACCCTTTCTCAAAGGAGCCTTTTGACTGTCTTTGGGCTTGTTGTTCTGGTTTTCAGCTCTTCAACCATTAGTTTTTGTTTCAGTCTTATCTAAGCCTGGAAATTCCCTTACACAAAAGTAAGACGTCACAGATGGAAATTCCCCCAAGAAATTTGTAATGACCACTCTTGAAATGTACCAATAACAAAAAAAAGTTTAGCCAAAGTCAAGTGCTGATACTGATGTCCACTAATCTCCTCCTGCTTCCTGTCCTCCATCTTCTTGCATTATTAATCATTTTAAATGTTTTTCTTTATCCTCGAGTAAGCACAAAAACTTGTAAAACTTTTAATTACTACACGACTAAAATAAATACACAGTCCAGGTTCAGATTTCCAGACATACTGTACATGCCAAAAAGGGCTGTTTTCTCCAAATGAGTCACACTGTAAGATATATGTTCCCTCAAACAATGAAGGGAATATAGAGCAGACTTACTCTTCTGTATCCACATCCTGTGTTTACAAAAATAGAAACAGCTCTGTCCTTGAAACCCGCATATATCCACGACAAAATCTTTCCCCTCCAACCCCGACCGCGGTTTTCCACCCAAACACAATTTGTTCAGAAAACAAAGTGTTTCCCCGCGCTGACAGGCAGAATGGATTACTTCCATTACGCTCTACAAGAAACACATTCTGTTGAGATGAAAGGGTTGTAAATTATTGCAGGAGGTGCTGCTGCTAACAAGTCTAGTGATCTGAGGCTAATGGGGTTCACATTCACTAACTGCAAATGGGATATGTGACAAATCAAACGCAGCCAAATGAGCATCATCATCATCACCGCCGCCGTGGTCAGAAAATGCACGGAAACCCTGACCGCGACCCGGTTTTAAAACATAATTCATACTCTGTTTGCATTTCTGCGGAGCTGTTCCGTTTTTTATTTCATCATACAGTACCTGTTACCTTCCTCTGACCTTCTGAGGAGGAAGAGGAGGTGATTGATTGACAAGACAAATCACAGTGGGGACCTTTCAGGCGACAGGTGAACTCCACAGCACGGTGTTGACAGAGTCGCATCACTGTTGTCAGGATGTGTCAGCCGACCCGCCGTTGAGACTGCTGAGTGACAGACAGAGCAGGTGACACTGAGCTTCAGCAGCTATTCATCTTCACCACACACACACACACACACACACACACACACACACACACACACACACACACACACACACACACACACACACACACACATTTTATTATTTTGTTGTATTTGCCAACAAACTATCAGCGCTCAAAGACTCACACCAGTGCCTATAAATTCTAACGGGCTCCGTCCTCCTTCCATGTGACATAAAATAACTGGAAATCTCCAGTAACCAGAGGTGAGATGTATTTCAATCAATGAAAGGAAAGTATGTTTTTCCATGATTCACCTCCATTCAATTCTCAACAACATTTCAAGGTTAAAAATCAAGGTACTTTTTTTTTCACCACATTTCTGTCGCAGCTGTCGTTTCCAGTTATTCTTCTGAGGGTCACTTCTGCTGACAAACGTTGATAAATAGGATGAAATTTGCCATCAAACGGGAGAGTAATTCTACTTACATAAGACTTTTATGGCATATTTTTCCATAATGGCTTCTGCAACTTTGCTTAAGTTTGAGACCTTTTCACAGCTTGTCAGTCTTGGTGTCCACCAGGGCTTAGTACTCGGTCCCCTGCTTTTGTTCAAAATACCTTTTAATCTGATCCGGTGTTGTCATATCACACTCACTTTTACCTGTCTTTAAAGACCTACTTTGCAGCCATCTGTTGAATTTGTACCACCTGGCTAACAGATGTAAATATAACTTAATTCTTCACAATACCTTTGCCTTACTAATACCAGTTGTAAACAACATATAACACAATATTTTACTCTTACAGACAGCATAGCACTGTGTTCACTGTTAGACATTGCGCAGCACAACATAAACCACTTATTTAATTTCACAAAAACAAAACATAAGTGCTAATCAATAATATATTACAAGAGCTTTTACTGTTGATGCACTTGAATTATGACGCTGTCGTTAAGTCGGGGTTGGCGAGGATTGTCCGACTTTCCGAGCCAGAAATCCAAATTCAGGGGGGCATTCCAGATGAATTTTCGACTTACACGTAGAATTAACATCCACCTGCACTAACCGAGTCTAAAGTCAACATTAAATGACTTAAACTCTTCTGGGTCCACCTCCTCTCTCTGAAGGGAGCAGATTAATGTCCAGTACCATATCGCTAAGACGAGGGCTGGGTGTTAAACTGAAAATTTACTGATACCGAAATTTACATCAATAACCAACGTCATTTTGCCTATATTGGTATATTCCTAGTCAAAAATAAATAAATAAATAAAAGTTGGTTTTTGATGTGTGTAGGTAGGCTATGGTCTCATGTCCCTTTAAGAAGCTGTCCTACGTCTGAGACATGACTCCACCCCATCCAGTCTGTAACAAAGAGGGAAAGACAGGTGAGGAGATGGAGGACAGTTCAAAAGTTGAAGCGGCTGGAGCAGCGGTTGAAATAGACAAAGTAATTGTTATCAAGTTGAACTGCTCAATATATCGTGATATTGATTTTAGGCCATATCGCCCAGCCCTTGCTAAGACTCACAATCTACAAGCTCCAGGTATTGACAATGCTGAAACTACCAGCTGAATGAGACCCTTAAAACCTGACTTTGGGCATCTCCGTCCACCTTTGTTTTATCACGTTAGAGCACACAACACCACCCTCTCACTCAGTTTTATAGAATAATCGAACACTGTCTCTTTAAAAACCAGGTGTACTCGTTATGTAAGCCCTCACACAAAAACAAGTGAAATCCCTGAAGATGAGGACTGTGTTGAAGCCTTTGTCTTCCTTTGTTTAACTTAAAACCAAACCAGCCCTGACACCAACAAACCCATCATCGGTTGTTTCCACGACAACAACTTTATCACGGTCAGAGTTCACCTTCATAAAAATGTGATTCCTGTGCCATTGTAATCTCTTTTCATCAGCTCGCAGAAACAGTTGTGGGCAAAACCGCAGCGGGTTCACACGTCCTTGGGAAGAAAAATATATCCAAACATGAAATAAAAAATGTGACTTTCCTTTCACACCTCGGTTTGTGTCGTCGTCCCCCGGGTGACGCCGACAGGAAATGAGAATGACTGCTTCCTGCCCGGACTGGCTTTGAAGGCAGGCTATGAGGGACGATGTCATGGCAGAGCAATGTTCCTGCGCTTTCACCAGAGTCTTTGTAATGTGTGATTTACTGTTTCCACCCCCACTGTTTCATCTCTGATTTAGTGCTTCCCGGTCAGATGGTCATCAGCTGCCTTACATGTCCGCTTTGTTCCTGCAGGACTAAACGTGGAAAAAAAAAACCTGACAAAGGACGGCTTTAGGACGTGAACGTGACTTAGCAGAACAGTTTTCTACTAAAAACGTTAAACGGTAATTACTAAAAGTTACACAAATTCTGACAGGGTTACCATCAAAGGAGCACAGAGTCCTTTTAAGTTTTGTTTTATTGAGCTGTTTGGGACGATTTTTGCTGCCCAAAATATTCATAGATGCATTTCCACAAGAGCAGGCTATGCGTTTTTTAAGGTGTATCAATATTTGGTAGCCTATAGAGCATAGAAAATAGATGTAAAATTGAGAGAGCTGTGAAGTTGTTGGTGTTTTCACTGGTTGACATGTAACATGTTAGCCTCTTCGTGACACGTTTGGCGCAGTACTATGTCAACTGAAAGACAGCCCAATAACCCTTGAGTAACAAGCAGAAAAGGGGTCTATCACCACCTACTGTAGTGGAGCTGAACATGCACTGGTCAATGAAATGATTTCGAAACTGGTACAAGATTGGTGGTCCATGTAAACACCCAATCAATTTATAACTGTGTTCCTCTGACTTTACACTCAGTTTGGAAACCAAAAATTCTGCTATAATGTCACATTGCGCTGTTTGTTAGTAAAACTTGTAAATCTGTCAAAGATTTATCAGTTTATTCGTAATTCAAGATGATAAACACAAAAGTTTATCGAAACATATCAAAGTCTTAAACGACATATTTTGATAACCATTTTGGGAATTTGTCAGCCATAGTTTGTCAACTGCTAGCACTAACATTTGACCGCAACCAAACAGTCTTCTGTATGTTACAATCGGAAAGGTGAGAATTTCTGGAGTTTAGTTATGTTAGCTAGCTAATACTTTTGTTTAGTAACTGTTTTTGGTACAGTGGGAGTAATCAAATAGACCTTTGATATTCCATCTGTCGCTCTTTACATTTATAGGATCTGAAAACCTCAAATCTGGAAAATGGCTGCCATGTCTATACCATATAATTGGCCAGTGTAACAGCAAAGATAACAACTCACATGATCCTTTGTTGCTCTGCTCACACTTTGTGTGCTTCTTGTTTGTATTGCGAGACCCCTTAGCATCAGAAAATTACAGACTGGGGCTTTAAATAAAAATAAAACACGACAATTAAAAAAAAAAGTAAATTTGACACAAGACTCGAAATTTGATTTTACTTTAAACATTTGTAGTTATCTGTAAAATTCATCATAACAATGATAATAATAAACCTTTATCATATAAGACATACCATAAATGTTGGTCCATTTAAATATGATTACAGCCACATACCAAGAGAAACATACTTTTGAATTTACACTGTTATCTTATTAAATATACAAAAACCAATAATCGCTAAAAACTGATTGACAGTCCAAGACCTTCAGTCCTGTACCCTTATGAAAACCATGTCTTTATAACCCTCGATTGCAGTGGAGTATTTTCCTAATGTGGCATCAATCACGCATTTCCCTCCAAACACATGTTTCTGTCAATAGTCAGCACTTTCCCCGCCCTGACCTTTGACCCTGCCCCCTCCCTAACCTTCACCTTTACTCTGACCTGATCCTGGTCATAAATTCTCTGAAACTATAAATCCTGAACCTTAATTTAAAGGTGGAGGTGATTTAAAGTTCAGGGCCTCATCCTGACACTTTTCAGAAGTTATTTTAAATAGTTGTTTATCAGCTTACCTTGACAGCCTGGATAAATATATACATTTATTCAGGTATATGGATTTTATTTTGCTTAAACTGCATTACTTCTGTTTTATAGTTTCATTTTTCTTGAACAAAAACACTCAAAACTCTTTAAAAAAATCCAGGATTCAGTCATTCGAGCAGGTCAAATACTTCTTGGAGCTGGAAAGGATTTTATTTTCCTGGTTTTTCGCCCTTCCCTGTATTTAAGTGCGGGGATTCAAACATGCTGACGCCCTGCACTGAGGCTAGGGTGGACAGCTCTTAATGAAGTCCTGTCAGAATCAAAGAAGACCAAAGTGGGCCCTCAGGCTTCTGTTTACCTCAGACACTGTCAGGAGGACTTTTCTTCTCACTCCAAATCCCCCTTTCCTCTTCCTCCTCATGACCTACCCCGCTCTCCTTTCCCCTCGTCTCTCACTCTTTACTCTGCGCACATGTTGCCGTTGTCATTCTCTCAGCTCCTCGTCTGTCCCTCTTGTCGCCCCCCTTCTCCTCCTCCTTCCTCCGCTGAGTGAGATACCGAACACATAAAGAGCAGATGGTGGAGCCGACGTACGTTTGCGAGGTGTTTCACTGAGTGTTTGTTTTACTGTGTAAACGTTCAACAGCTCCTCAAACTAATGATGGTGTCAGTGGAGCAGAAATAACACCGAAAGAATAACTGTGAGGGGAAAAGTGTTTCAATACTCAATAACTCTGACAACCAGAAATGAGAAGGTTAGTGGCAGATTTGTGTTTCTGAAGGTGGACGTTGTAGCAGCAGAATAATTGTCGATTTTGAGAATAAATGAAGTTTTTTTAATGTCTAACCACAGTATCCCTTACTGAGAGTCATGTCTATACAGTATATTCTCTAAGTTTGTGTGTGTGTGAGAAAGTCCAGGGCCAGCCGTGTCCTGATCCCTCCCACTCATCACGGCAGTGCCTGTTTTTAATCTGGGCCAGTGATTTATGAAGGAGCTTCGACTGTGTATATCTCCTCACTTCCTTTCATTTCTCAAATGGTTTGTGCACTGCGGGATGATAGATTTATCTACACACAACCCCTGCATGACTAATTAACTCTGAAATATCAGGGCCAGATGTGGAACTGAAAGACGGACCCCAGAGTGCTTTCTCTCCCCCTCTCTGTCCTGGTCCTTCATTTTTCTAACTGTTGCTTTGTGATTTTTCTTCTTTTTTTCTTTTTTCCTTTTCCCAACATTTATCTGTAACTCTGTCCAAATTTTGACGGGATGTTTGAGGTGGGTGTAAATATTTTACAGACTAAAAATGGTCAGTTATGATTTGGTAGCTAAACAAACATCTTTACTTTCAAGAAAAGCCTTATTTTAATTCTGAGGCGCACAACTGAAAGCTAACTTTTGGTTTTAGACAACTTTTTTGCAGATTTGTAGATTTAAGAGTTAGTTTAGATTCTGAAAAGATTTATAAGATACCGTCCATTGTCAGCATGTGCCACGTTAACTCTCATGACAAAATTTATGGCGATAGAGAGAGGAAGATGGTCGTAGGCGGCTAAACGGGACGGCAGATGTTGACGGTGACACTTAAAGCCACAGTGGGGAGTTTTTCACAGGTTAAGAAACTGACAGCCATGAGTCACTGCAACCGAAAATGCAAACAAGAAGAAGACTGGCATTTTCTAAACTGTGATTTTTTTTTGTGTGTGCCATGAGGGAGGAGGTGTCGGACCAGATAACTACAGCATGAGGAAGAAGGATGAGATTTTTGTAAGCTGCTCCACCCCTACACACCTTCAGACGCTAACCTTCTCATCTCTGCCCTGAGGACCTCGGACTGAACCTAGGGGGACCAGGCTTTTCCTCCATAGCTGACCCCCTACCTCTGAAACTCTCTACCCAAACATATCCAGGACTAGACTAACAGATCTAAGTTAAAATCCCTCAACAAAACCCACCTGTTCAAATCTGCTTTTGCATTTTATCCTGTTTTTTTAATCTGTTTTTGAAATGTGTTTTTATCGTATTTACTGTGTTAAAAGCGCTATATAAATAAAATATATTATTATTATGATTATCTAAGAAAACACTTAAAGATATGTCGGAAGAACAATATCAGTAAAGAGAAAAGAGGTATCCTTTTCTCCACAGGGGGCGCCAAACAGAAAGGTGCTCAGAGGAGCTTATTTTTTTCTTACTGTTACGGACTCATATATATATATATATATATATATATATATATATATATATATATATATATATATATGAGTCCGAATTTAAAGAGCACTGAGAACACTTTGAATAAAAATGTATATATATATATATATATATATATATATACATTTTTATTCAAAGTGTTCTCAGTGCTCTTTAAATTGTGATTATGATGTTTTTTGTTTCGTTTTTTCATGTTACGTGTGTCGTTTTCGAGGGCTTTTCTTCTGCAGAGCTCCAGTAGCTCATCAGCACTTCACCTCTGAGTCGTGGGCGGAGACAGTGCTGCTCTGCACACTCCTCTTCACACTCCTCTTCACGCTAGTTTGCAGCCTAACATTGCCAGAGTAGTAGAAGTGGCAGGTAACATAGGAGCTAGTCAGCTCTCAGACACTAATGTCTTTTGGGACATGATGAAAGCTAACATCATAATTAGCTTTTTTACGTGCATTGCAAGCCGCTAACGCACACACCTGTTCTGCGATTGTCCTCTCTACTTCTCGGAGTCTGGCCTGCAGAGTGGTGCTCCAGGGGTGGAGCTTGGAGTTGTGATGAAAGAAATCTCACTGTGTCTGAACCTGCTGATTGAGTCTGTGGGAGGTTTACAGCAATTTGAATGACGAAATACTGAGAAATGCAATTTGACACTTAGTTTCCTCATGATATCTCCTGCAGTGTCGGAAAAATGATAAATGAACATGTGGACAACAAGAAAAACATGATTTTCATCGGAGTGGGTCTTTAAAGAAGCTGAACACGGTCACCTTTGTACACACAAAACCTCAGCTCTGTAACAGAACAATTTAACCTAAACAAAGCATGGAGTACACTCATTTTCTGTACATTAAAACTCTAAATAAGGGTCGACAATCCGGGCATGTTGACTACAGTGCCCACTGACGTGGACTCATACTGGCTGCGTGCTTCCTGGAGTCGGCCTGCATGAGATGAGTCAATACAGACTTTCAACAAGGTCCTCACATCACACACCCATAAATCTCCTTTATGACAGATTAGAGAGAGCAATGGCTTTTCCACTCGTTTACCCATAAATACAGCAACACGCTCGGCTGGTTTATGCCTCTCTCCTCAGACGATGGAATGGGTGAGCTGATGTTTATAGCTGTCACAGACCAGCAGTGAATATGTCTCTTACTGGCCGTCGTCCAGCTCAACTTCAAAGCTATAAGAAAATAGAGCCGCTCTGTAATGGAAAAGCAAAACAGCTGTGCTGAGATGATTTAGCTCTGCTCCCTCCAGAGCGCGTTTTGTTGTGAGAAAGAGCAAACAAGAGAAATTTAAGAGTATTTCCTGCTGCAGGTCTGGTGAGATAATATTTCCCACGCCAGTTTTTTAAAAGTTCATGTCATGTATTTTTGATTAGAAATAAAAGAGGAAAGAGGAAAAAAAACGTGTTAAAAGGAGGGAGGAGAGGCGAGACGGAGAACAGGTTAGAAAAGGAGCCAGGCGAGCCGTCAGATCTGTTGTAGGCGTTTTTTCCTGACAGCTGTAATTCTCCAGCCTACAGAATTTCATCAACAGCAGTTGCATTTAAGCTGCGCCGTGGGGCAGCGGCCCTTTCAAGCCTCCTTCCTCTGACAGGTAGATTTATTAGTCCTGAAATCTGTACAGATCACACGTCACTCATGGAGAAGCTGTCAGCGTGTCTGAGGGGCCTTCTGGCTCTTTTAAAGGTGGATCTGCCCGGAAGAGTTTTTACCCATCAACCCCCTCCTCTCCTCACCCGTGACTTACTCAGCTCAAACTCACCCGTTCAAATCACGGAAAAGACGAAAAAATGAAGAAACTAGAGTATCTCCAGAGGTCAGTAATGCTGACGTCTGATATTTTTGCTTTTTATGCAAGCATATGAAGTTTTTCCTTGAACTTATTTCTTCATGTTGAATGCAGCATTAGGACCACAGTAGAGAAGTTTTTGTTCAAGATTTAGAAAACTGTAATTGGTTCTGAAAAGGAAAATAATCACATCATGGAGCAAATAAAAGAGCTGTTTAACCCCCCCTGCCCATCTCAGTGACCTCTGACCTCTGCTTAAACTCCTCGCTCGCCCCGAGGCTCAAGGTTCACACCCGGTCTAGACCAACAAACACAGTCAAAGGTCATCCCTCTTTCGCTCTCATCTGAAGATCTCTGATCAAAGCCGGCCGATATTAAACTGTTTGATTTAATTTGATCTTAATTGGTTTCAGATGCATTTATTGCTAATATATAAAAAAACAAAAACAAACCAAAAAAAAGTTGCAAATTTCAGACCCCCAAGGATAGAGTCTACATTTTTCAAATCGAGATTAATGGGTAGCTGTAACTTTGAATGTCATGTTAAAACTAGGGTGACAATATTCTGATGTCCCAAACAGAAGACATAACTACGCAGGGGTGGAGTTGCAAAGTCGCACAAAGTTAATTTTGAGTGTTTTTTGGGTCGGATCGAGCGTCTTTTACGCACTTCCAACTTGTTAAGTCTAGGTGACACAAACTCAAAACTTCCATACAAAACTGCGGACATTTGAAGGATTTTATAAACTTCCAGCCAGACAAGCTTTGGGGGGACAGAGCCTTCTCCGCTGCCGCCCCCACCCTCTGGAATTCACACCCCAAACCCATCCGAGACTATATTTTAAATTCAGTCTCTGTCGTCTAAGAGGTTTTTACTTCAACAATCAGAGATAATAGAAACAATGTTTGAAAACACAAACACATATTTAAAGGTCAAAATCACTAAATTTTGTAGCTCTCGGCACAAGAGTAACCGTCTTTTCTGAGTGCAGGAATTAGCTGATCTGGTTGGAGGTCTTTGCTGATGCTCTCCCCACCCTGGCTTCTCATTTAAATCTGCATAATTAGGCTATTAAACCCAAATAATTCGCTTTTTTTAAAGGAACGTGATCCAGACTGGTGTGTTTGTTTGCGATCTTTCCTCCGTGAAGAAGCTCCCTGTTGGTTTGGATCTCTCAGTATAGCTCCTGTGGTTGCTGGTGTCCTCAAGTCCCTCTCAGGCAATCTATGGTTTTCAAATCTGCAGGGTTACCCATGAAGCAAACAGGATCCAAGTATATATGTATGTGCAAGGAGGGAGTATTAAGATACTTAAGAAACTGGAGAATTGGACTTTTCAGTGGCATTTTATTTCCATTTCCTCACCCACCGTGAGCGGTTCCAGAGTTACGAATGCGAAAAAATTAAGGACACGACCGCACTCTTGAGAGTAGGACATATTGAAAGCATGTGTTTCCACTCCAAACTGTGACCCAGGGAAGTCCAAAAAAACTCCCCAACACAAGCCCAGAGCGCCTGCCACCAAGCATAGAGTCACTGCCCTGCTCAACGCCTCGCTTCAAACCAGATTTTCTACTTCCCGGGCCAAGCTGCTGCCATATCTGATTTCTCATCAAACCTTAAAGGACCCAATGTGGGAATCCATTATCACACCCATACTCTTTGCGGCTTCGCTCTGTTCTTTCATCGGGCCCAATCGACTGTCATGGATCCACAGCGTATGCCTCCAGGGCCCCCCAGCAGCCTGTCTCGTCTGCGCTGCTCCAACCCGGGGTCATCCTCCGCTTTAGTTCTGTTCACCGTTGTCAAAAGACATTCTCAGAGTGTCAATGTGCAGAATAAGAGACAGTAGGTCCAATGTAATGGGTTGGGATCTAAATAAAAGAAGTTTTGTTGGATAGCCACACTTGGTTTTTAAAGGCTTTGAATAGACGTGCTTGTGCTACAGTTACTTGACCTCTCTGTGGCCAAGTTTGCGAACAATCACTGCTGTGTTTTGCAAATTATGAAGCCCTCAGATGCTTCCTTAGCTATAGTTAAGATTTGTACCACTATACATAAATGCAGCTCATATACAGCAGATCAAACCACTGATGGATGCGTCTCTTTCTTACCCACAGAGTTCGCTTTTCTGAGTGAACTCTTCACCCCAGCTGCCAACAGAAGGCTGTCATGCTAAATTACATCTATGTTGTTTTCTCTCAGATTGACTGACAGGCGGTAAGATCAGAGAGATACAGATTAACTCGCTGTTTGTTGCATCTGAGTTTCCCTTCTACACTGTGCAATTAGATTAAAGCAAACAAAATAAAATACCAGAAGAAAGGAAAAAGAAAACTCACACTCCCTTGGCGGAAAAACAGACAAATTATAAATATCTGTCAAGAGGTGTTGAGTTGAAACACTAATACATGGTTGTGCTTCTTTTCTTTTTTTTTTTCTGCCTGGGGACGTTTCAGTAAAAACCTGTTACTTTAAAAGTGATTTATTTTCCTCAGCTAGTACACAATGCTGCTTTTATCAAGATTACTTTAAACCTTTTCCAACGATGTCTGCCTTCAGGAGCTTAAAAGAACAGAGTGCGCTACTGTGGTCCCAATTAGGCCAAGCGTTTGATTCAAACTGCTGCAACTGGTATTTTTAATCCAATAAAAATACAGAAAATGATGCCATAGAAACAGATAAAGGGGCAATATGACTAAAAGAAGATTTTTAATGTAATTTCCAAGTTCCTTAGGAGTCTTTGGACCAAGTTTTGGCTGGTTTCATTGTTTTTCTTTGGTTCACAAATTTACTGTTCTTGTTTCCCAGTCATCGCTCCCGTGCTCCGAATAAAACCCCCTAAATTCTGCCTACTTCTTAGAAAAACAACAATTTGAAGCAAATATGAGCAAAAGTAGCTAGAAGTCGCTACCGTAAGAACATCAATATTATAGACATGGTAACTGTGAAATGAATTGTCCTTTGGGGATCAATAAAGTTGTCTGAATCTGAATCTGAATCTGATACCTGCCACATCGGTCCCCAGACTCCAGAATAAGTTGCTAGATTTGTCGCCAGCCACTTTTTCGCAATTTAGTCGCAAAAAACTCACTAAATCTAGGTTGACAACACAGCACAGTGCCTCACAGCAGCTGAAAATTCTTATTTGTTTCATTGGGTCATAGAGACCAAAAACAGAGCAAAAACAAAGGGGCTTAGTACACTGCCCTGTGGTACACCCAAATCTAACTACAGACTGTATATTGAAATAAACGCCATAAGTGTTCAGTACTTGTGTAGATGTATCATGTCGAACCACCTGAGGCGACCGGTGGTAGATTAGGTCTTAAACCCTGCCCCCTCCATTATTACAGATGAAACATGGGTCAAACTATAAAACCAGTTTTGGGCATTTGATGTAAAACTAACAATGAATCTGATCGGAGTGTATCGATCAGAGGGATTCTTAGTGTTATAACAGGAAGTTACACGTGTGTTTTGGTCAGGAGACAGGATGTGATGTGCATGCCTCGGCTCCATCATTGCAACACATTGCATGGCGGCGCGTTGTTCAACAAGTGTAACCTTAGTGTCTATCTGTTCCAGCCCACCAAGAACAGCATCTCATCCTCTTTTTGTTAGCAAATATATAAAGGAAAATGACAAATATACCTGTCCAGATTTGACTAACGAAACACGTTGCATCTAGTGGTTGAATCTCCATCAGGGGAATGTTGTTGCTAGCTTGCTAGTTGCAACGTAATCAATGGTTTGGGCAGCTCAAGCATCTCACTTACTTAAGGTGACCATACGTCCTTTTTTTACCCATACAAGTCCTCTTTTAAAATCTTTCAAATCTTTCAAATGTCCGAGGTTTTGTATGAGAGTTTTGAGTTTGTGTCACGTGGACTTATTGAGTTAGAAGCGCATAAAAGACACTCCATCTGACCCGAAAAACTCTGAAAATGAACTTTGTGCGACCCCGTGACTCCACCCCTGTGTAGCTGTGTCCTCTTTTTAGGAAGTCAGAATATGGTCACCCTTACTTACTAATCTGGTTGGCCTTTGCAGATCTCAAGAACGAAAGATAATCAACAAATCGTATTTACTTAAGAAATCAGAGGCTCACAGGTGTTGTCACTAAAATTTATCTGTCTTTTTGTTTCAGGTTTTAATTAGTATTACTGCGGTTCCTCACCTAGGCTGAGGTTCGGTCTTTGGCTGCAGATGAAACAGAAACACGTCACGGAGAATACCTGCATTGTTTGACTGACAGGTACATGTGTCGGTATGTTGAGTCAGGCAGGTATTTAGTTTGAGGTGACACAATGTTGGCTGCACTTTGCCGTGTTTGAGGAAGGTTTTTCGAGATGACACTCATCTGTCAGAGTTTCGAAAAACGTGGCTTCCTCAAAAACCGAAGACACAAACAGTCACATTTATCTTATCTGGAGGTTCTCGCCACCAATTTTGGTACCATGTGTGCCGCTTTAAAACAAGCTCTTAGAACCTACAGATGCAGTTTCAAAGGCAAGGACAGGATAAGAGATAAAGCTCCTACATCTGCTTTATTTACACAAAGGAAACACCTGCCGACGGGCTGTGAGGTCTATTGGATTTCATCCCACCTTTGACCGGCTCAAAGAAGCATAGTAAACTGTGTTAACTGCTCCTTTGTCAGGGCGCTCTGTTCCCCCGTGAGTGATTTACGGCCATCACGCCGCTTTTATAAACTGTAATTTATTGCGATCTGCTTGAAGAGCATAAACTGATTAAAGCAGAGCAGCACAATGGCCTCGGTGCTCGATATAGATCAATGCTTCGTTTGAATTCGGTGCCAAGGCAGCGCCAAATAAAAAAGGCCAGCTGATATGTGAAAATTTTATTGTTCGGGATTTTATCGTGTGATTCTGCCTGCCGCTTTAAGCCCGTGCCCACTTGTGTCTGTCAGGGTGTTTTACGGTAATGCTTTGATTTCCAACCCATGAAAATAGGGAGCACAAAGGCGGGTTGACATGAGGTAAAGAAGACAAAGGATGCCAAGAGAGTTTCGAATCTGAGCAGATTATTAGACGGTTTACTTTCTTGAGCAGATGTGACCACATTTGGGTGATACAAGCGTACCCTGAAAGATGCAAAATTGCTGTCTTTAGGTACCAGTATTGTCCGGTTTGATTTCAAGAACATGGTCTAGGTCTAGCAGACCAACTCTTGAACATCCACAGGCCAATTTGTTTATCTACTGGGTTAAGTCTACTCAGTACTGACCGTTTAATTGCATATTTATGAGAAAATCACACTGTTCTTCTTCATTAAACTGCTGGGGGGATGACTAAACATATCATGCCACTTGGACACAAGTCTGATATTGTCCTCCTGGTACACGAAGCTGCACCAAAAGATAAATGATGGCTGATTTTGAGGATAACGGTGGGGAATTTCAGGAGAAGTACTCATTCAGCGCCATAACTGCCAAGTCCACTTATTATGAGTGACTTTGGGCTTGTTTTTCTTAGAAGTCACTTGTAAAACTCCTTTGACTTTAGGCTTGCTTTTCTGTCGGGTGGCCATGTGTCCTCTTTTACCCAGAAATGTCCTCTTTTTGGGGGGCTGTCCAGCTTTGTCCGGGGAAGTTTATAAAATCCTTCAAATGTCCACGGTTTTGCACATAAGTTTTGAGTTTGTGTCACATGGACTTACTGAGATAGAAGCACGTGAAGGACATTCGATCCGACCCGAAAACTCTGAAAATGAACTTTGTGCGACTCTGTGACTCTGCCTCGTGTAGTTGTGTCGTCTTTTTGGGAAGTCAGAATATGGTCACCCTATTTTTTGTATGTGTGAATCCGCCCTGATTATCTTACAGCTCCCTACAAAAGCAAAGCAAAACCCAAGTGCCCTCTGTTAAATGTTGTCACTCGATGGCGCCCTTGCGTACTTATGTCACTGTTCCATCAAAGGTTGCACTGTGCAAGCAGATGTGACATCATCATGCTGTATGTAAGCCTCTTTCCGGGGAAAACCTACAGGATCTGGAATGGCTCCGCTACGGCTTGGCAGGTGGACCAAAACTGCAAGCGTCATAATCAATGTGTGTCATTCCACAGCATCCATCCGCTGTCCGGCTCCGCTGTGGATCAGCTCTGGCGGCCGGATCAGATACGCAAGGCTTCTATTTTCACTGGACGCTGGAGCACGGTGCACCAATTCAGTGCAGCGCAGCACGAGCAGCAGCGGAAGTTGTATGTGGCTACAGAGTAAAATATCGGGTTCATTTTCAAAATAAAGGAGAGGAGAGGCCAGGGTTGTGGGATGTGGGTGTTTATATACTCCACTGTTTATATACACCGATCGGTGGATCTTATTCAATGTCTCACAGGCAAACACGATCCTGTGGAATCTCGCATCCAGTCTTTTGAGAACTATCAGTAATATCATGAGAGCTTCTCTTCCGATGGCGGTTGCGGATCGGATGCGGTGGGCACTATATGCTTGTGTATTTAATCCGCCTGTCGCCCAGAGCGGAGCCGTTCCAGATCCTGTGGAATTCCCAGGTTATGTTACTGGAGGAGCAAACATGGCACCTGCGGTTGTGTTTTATGCCAGAGTGTTAATGATGAAACATCCTGTACTGGCCTCAACAAATAAGCCAAAGGGTAAAAAGTGAGGACCAAGTCAGGTAAGAGAGTCACAATCGGAATCAATGTTTACATGGACGCATTTCGTAATAACGATTGGCATAAACTACCCCTCTCAATCCGAATACAATTTCTTTTTGATTGAGCTGAATTGGATCAGAATCTTCCAGTCGACATTTTTACATGTCGCATATTTATTAAGATAGGGCATTTATACAGATTATTTGTGCCCATGTCAACGCTGCTGTTGTTAAGCACTAGCATCCTTCCTTTTGCCATCCAGGCGGGCATTGTGGTGTCACATGCAAAAGTGTATTAAACTCGCTGGTTTGTAAGACCCTGCTTGAGGGATTGTTCGGGGATTTGTCCAGCGAGATCACAAATATGTCCCTCAAGCAAGGAACATAAATATAGACCATCTTCATGTTCCTTTCCCACATGATACCCAGACCTCAGAAACTGGAGTTTAAGCACATACAGGGTTGAATTACAGGAGGATATATTCGGTCCACGGTTCACAGAGAGCAAACTTGTTTCAGCCTGTTCGTCTTTGACATCTTCCTCTTTTCCCATCATCCCTCATGTTCTTCCAAGGTGTTAGTGAGGCCTTGATTCATCTCCCTGGGTTGAGAGACAGGTCGCGGTCCCCGCCCTGAGGGCGTGTTCGTGTGAGGATTCGGTTCAGGGTGTGACAATGAGGATCATCTGGCTCAAATCAGCCAAACTGTCACGGATCAGCACCCTCAGACTGACAGGTAGACAAGTTGGCCCAGACTTGCCACAGAGAGGCGCTGACAAAGCCATCAAGAGGTTCATCCAAGTCTGCTTTAACCGACTTTATACTGGCGCAGATAAGACGACTCTGAATTAATTACGCCACGAGAATCTCAATAAACGCCCGATAGCTTAACGCCTCTCACATCACGGCCGTGCTGACAGAGATGTTCCTCCCTTGTTGTCCTGGCACGGCGCTCCTCTTCAAAGGTTATCAACCTAAATTCCAAGACAGGAATCAGAGAGAAGAGGAGGGCGAAATAGACTCGAGGAGCTTTGATGAGAGAGGATTGTGATGAAAGAAGCTTTCAAAGCACAAAAGGCTTCTCCTCTCCTGTTCTCTTTCACTTTCAGTCCCAGGCTGTCACTCTTGGAAGATTTGTCAAACATGCACACTCTGCCGCCTGTGTCGTACTCTCGCTCTGAGCTACAAACCCGAACCTGGTGTTGAAGCAGATTTCGTGTACCACGTTGCATGCTTGTCTCTTTCTATCTTTCCCCTTTTCTTTCTTCCCTGACACCGCTCACAGACCTGCTCCAGCAACAGATACGCCATCAGCCTTTTAATATCAGGAGATGTGAGGAGTGATGAAAGGAGAAGGAAAATAAGTAAGATGTCATCTTTAATGTCAGACACCAAATGTGAGCCTTCATTATTTCCCCACCTCCCTCCTCCTTTCTGGTCTTGTCTGGCTCCTTAGCCGCGCTGTAACGTTAGCCGTGTTCCTCGGAGCGACACCCTGTCAGGTGGAGTTTAGAGACTCTGACACAGTATCCAGTAACCCCCCTCGCCAGGGTGAGTGTGAGCCGGAGAAAAAACAGCAAGTGAGACAGACAAACGGTGAGAGAGACAAGTTGAAAGACGAGAGGCGATTGATCTTGACAATCTGGAGCTGCTTGTCTCGTGTGACCAGCTGCTGGCCAGTCAGTTTGAAACGTTTGAAAGTTGTTCTCTCCGGGTTTTGAGATTATATATTTAATGAGGACTTGGATTTTAAGGTATCCTCTAACTTTACAAAATTTTACAGCTTTCCCTGTCATTCTCACAAAACACAATGTCAATATTTTAATTTTCCAGTGTTTGAAAAAAAAACCCACAAACAGTGCGAGAAGTAATTTTTAAATCGTTAAGTTGAATAGAGAGACAGAACTCTTAAGACTCATCCTAAAATAAAAAGTCAACTTTTCAGATTTGTAGATAGGTCCTTTGGTGTTTCCAGAAAAGCAGAGACTTATGGGTATTGTAGTACTCCAGCCAACCTGTCATACTGTAAAACCTAACTTCTGTGTTTGGTTTCCATTTAGGAAGTTATTCTAAGAAAATTCAGAATAGGGAAAACAAAATTTGCAGATCCTCAAATCTTTAGAAGTGACTTCCTTTCTTTAGGTTGTTTATTTACGAAAATGGAGCCAAAAACCACCGTAACTGGCGCTAACAAGCGGCAACTTCTGGTCCTGAGTTATGAAGCTGGTGCGGAAGTGCTAAAAACTGGAGTTCCCAGAGTGTCCACTTGAGGCTGGCCGCAGAAACGTGGAACGTATTTGCTTTAAAGACATTAAGTTTACCTGATTGTCGAATCAGTGGCATGGCCGACTTGACTGACACGTGGGCACACTTCAAGAGGGCCACAAATACAAGCTTGTTGGGTAACAGCATGTAACTTGTGATTGACAAGGTTTTTTTTTAGTAAATTTTATTTTACAACTCAAAATTTTATGCCTTAAACTTTGATCATTATTGGAGGTTTGCAATCTTGAATGCGGACAAGCAACAATGCAAGTTTCCAAATGAATCCAAATCAGTTTAGAAAGTCTGTCAGGTGTAATTTTTAGACAATACTTTTACTTCTTCCCATAACCTGACACTGCTTTCACTTCATTTTCAAATATTTTCAAAGAATGAAATTTTGCCAAGGTCAAAAATGGTTGTGATTGCATCCTGCTGTAGTTTGGAGGCCAAGCCAAGTTACAAAAACCTGTTGTCTGTTTAGTTCCTGAAACCTTATCGAATCAAAGTTAAAAGTTGTGTAGACTTTGCTTTAATGCCAGAGCTTCTCCTTTACGCTGAGTCCATTTACATTCGTTGTGAAACTCAGTCTCTGTTTCCTCATCCTATGTGAATGCTCCTGAACACCGTTTCCTCATATCTCAGTTTAGCTATAATACGTCTGTTCCTCTCTGGAGTCTGAAAAGAGTCTCTCCCTCCCTCTTTCTCTTTGTTTTCAGTCCATTTTGCTGCCTGTGCACAAACATGTCTGCTGTCTGCCTGCCTGCCTGCCTGGCAGCCTGCAGGTTTGAGGCCTATATTTAATCACCACAAGGCTTAACTCCCTCTGTCAGTGACGGCTCATTTGACGTGGCGGCCCTGGGCTCTCTCTCTCTGTCTTCCCGATTCGGTGCCAAATACAATAACTCCTCTCTTTCGTTACCCTGCTGTATGTTATAATTTTGCTATTTTTCAATGTCAGGGTCGGGCTTTTTGAAGAGTTTTTATTGAATTTCCTGCTGGACCCTGCAGCCGGGGCTACATTTTTTATTCCAGGCTTCGCAGTTGTCACCAGAAATTCTCCCCCTCTTCACATGTTGTTCAGTTTATTTCAGTTTTTTCATGTTGACAAGTCAGAACAGACACATGCTGCCGATAAATCTACAAAACAAAATCATTAACAGCACATTTAAACTTTATTTTGACAATACTTTTATGTCGGGTCCATTTAATGTCTGTTGAAGCATTTTCCAAAACAGCTGGTTGAGTCTGCTTTCGGCTCTCCAGGGTCCCATGAAGTCCTGTGAGCTCAGTCCAGTTATGTGCATTAAATCAATAATGCATGCTCATTAACAGACTGTCTCATAAAGTTTTTTAAAGGGACACAGGGAGGAATTTTATTGAGTGAAGTGAGACCAGATTTTACCAAACCTCCAAGGCAAAGCACATTAGCATTGTGCATCATATCAAGCCAAAGCACCTGCAGCACCTTTGACGGTCTGCAGCTTGAAACAACTCAGTCAGCTCCAGCTGCTGCAGGGCTGCCATCCTTCTTTTTTCCAACCAACAAAGTCAGACTTTAAAACCAGTCCTGTTAGTTAAAAACCCAAATCCAGAAACCCATGTTAAATCAACAGGATAAAAGCTAGTTTTTCACCATCTAAAAGAACTTTTGCCAGCCAAGGTTCGGTACCAGCTCCAGGTCCTCATGTGTCCACTTGAGCTGCAAAACTGAAGGAATCCCACGTTTTAATGCACAATTTTAAAGCAAAGTTAGGGGGCTTTCACACTTACGTCATTTGGTCCGGACTTTCTGACTTTTCTGTTTGGTTCAAACCAAAATGATAGTCGTGAAATCTCCCCAGGACCTTGGTTCGGATCAAAAGAAGTGGTGCCTGTCCAGACCAAACTGAACCATGGTCTGGTTCATGTCCAGTGTAAAAGCATTATTTTGAAAGGTTTGGACCTTCATAACAAAGACAGGAAATGACAGGAGTACAAGTACCCATTATTATGTTGAATGGAGATTGTCCAAGAGCAGAACATTTTATAATATTGTAGATAAAATTATCTCTCACTATTGAGAGCCTATCTTTTCAATTTTACTACAAATACTTTTCTCCCAAGCCAGTGTTGCAATGAATCACAGGATTGCATACTTTCTTGTCCTTTCCTGTCCATAAAGTTGTCGTCTAATGATCAAATTCATGAGTCTTCCTCGGACCAGCCTCATGTACAGCTCTTCAAGTTATTGCTGTTGGAAGTCGAAAATTAAAAATAGTACAATGGTGGGAATGACGATTTCATCCATGTTTACAATATTCAAGACCCACGCTTTGCAACGTGTTGATGTCAGATGCCCGCCGGCCAAATGACCAGTCAATGTAAACTACAGAGACACGCAAAGCACGTAGTTGATGACGATATCATGTAGGATTGTAATGTAAAGTCTGTTAGTCCGTTTGTAATAATGGCAGTGTAAAACCTAAACAGACCAAACCAAATGTGAACAATGTAACAAAAACACAGACATTAGTCTGGACTATCTGGTGCGAAAATACCCTTAGACGTGTTTGTAGCTAAGCACAACAGCAGTGTCGGGTAATGGGTTACACTTCAAGATAATGCATTCTTTAAAGGGTAACACAGAGGAGATGAATGTTGTCGGCCGCTTGCTGTTCTAGTTTTACCAACTTTAGTAACGACCGCACGATAGCAATACACAGCGGTCTGAGGAGCCATAAACAAACCTCAACCAAAACACCACTCTATAGCCACAAATAATGCTCAGAACAGCACCTAACTTCATCAACAGGACAGGGTCCTAGCCATAACACTAGCCACCAAACATCTTTTTAACTTTGCCTAATTTCTTTAGCAAAGAGACTAAACACAACTCACCAACTCTCTTCCAGCAGAGACTGACTGCTACGGAGTGACGCAGCTCAAGGAAGAACATTTATGATCCTTACTTTATCATTTCCTTTAAGTAATAATCATCATATTCATCATTTTGCAGTTTTGACGCGGTAGTTCTTCTGCCTTAGCGTCTCAGTCTGATTGCATTTCCATTGAGAAATGATCAGAAATATTCTAGAGAAGCAAGCAGTCGACAACATTCATCTCTCGACGGGGTTTCTAACTCGGTGTTACAGCGCGTTTGACCCTAAATTAATTTTAAGCCAGAATATCCCTTTAAGATGGTTTTACATGTATTTGTATTATTAAGGGCACAGCTGAGTTGACAGGTAGGCATCCCTCTCGCTGAGTGATGTCACATTGACTCTGTCATTTGGTTGTACTGAGCTACATATGCATGGACATACTCTTTGGAGAGATAGTCAAACAATGAGGAACCAGAGTAGGATTTCCAGCATGTTTGCACAAACTTGGCCGGAGGAGCTGAATTTGACCCTGTAGACATAAAACAGAAAATTAGAGCCTAATTTCATCATTCTTCAAGAACAGTGTTTTATTGTAACCACCGTGTCTGTAATAAACTAAAGCCCAGTGCCCAGCGTGCAGAAATTCCCCTGCATTCTTACTATTAAAGGTTCCTGTTACCCATCTATCTCCTCTGGGTAATTTTATCCAACCCTGCTCGGTTACATGTGTTCACAATTCTCCAGCAGTATAAATCTTGTGCCGAGAGCTGTCATGAGTTGTCTTGAAAGCATTAGGATGCCTGTTGTTTGACCAAATGGAAAGAGAGAGTCGACTCAAACAATACTTCACTTCTTCCTGTCTCCGAGTTCACAGAAGTTAATGCGTTTGGCAGTAGCAGATGCCGTCCTCCCTCCTGAGTCGTGTGAAAGATAGTCACCCAAGTCTAATCAAATTATAGCAGATGTCAAACCTTCACTTTAAATTTCAGCCGCTCGCTGCTGACGGTTCGTGCACTTTACTGCTCCCTTTTTGGCCGCGATAAAGCCCCGATAAGATCTGAATGAGAGCATGTATGGGGAGGTTGTGCTCTTTGATCGTATGGTTAAAATCTGTGTGGAGAGAAACGCCCACGGTTCACCCGGGAGTGTGTTTGTGTGTGTGCGCGTCATCTCTTGTGACCTCTTAATATCGCATCACATGTCTGATCTTATTCTTGTCTGCCATCTGAACTCCTGTCATGTGCCTCCTTTGCCAATCTGTCACACTTAATCTGAGCGGAAAGAAAAACTTAAAGAGGGAGAGCCTCCAGTGCCCCGGGAACGCTTGGGGTTGGGCGAAAAAAAGCAAGCCGAGAAACAAAAGGGGAGCGGGGAGGAGAAAATCACAACGGCGTAGCATTTCAGGGGCATGAATGGCATCAATGATTCGCTGAGGGGGATAAACGGGGTGAGAGAAAAGAGGCAGAAAGATGAGAGAACAATGTGTCTGTTGTGCTTTAATCTGGAGTAAATCATCCGTCTCTCTCTCTGTCAGGTGTTGAGCTTTCAAGAGTTCAAGTGCTGTCCTAATGATTAAGTCAGATCCCCCTTCATCTTATCTTCCTCTTTTTGTGTCTTCCTCGCCTGATTTCTTCAGATCTGAGGCTGAAGATTTCTCCTTTTAAAGCTCTACTGAGGGTTTTTTTGGCTGCGTATGAAATAGCCTGAGAGTAACACTGGAGCCTCTACAAATGCAAAAGAGACCATCAGCATGTAGATTAGATATTTCTATATGTATGAAACTGCAGGATCGAAGATGAACAAAGTGATTTGCATGACATTTTAATCATTCAGCATCACTGCAGAATGTCTAGTGTAGATTTTAAGAGGCAGATTTCATAATTTTACTTCAGTTGTTTTACTGATGCAAAAACCCGTTCACTAGAATAAACAGCATCCTAACAGTAGCAAAAAATGTCAGATACAAAGACCAAACATTGCTTCAACTCATTTATATCTTCACATTTACAGGCAACCGTTCAGATTCTGCTCACATTTGTTCACATTTTGTAGTTAAACATAACATTTTTACACATGTTCTACTAATGACAGTCACATTTGTTTACATTTTTTACACAGATAAGATTCATATTTTGTATAAATTTGTTACATTTTCACATATTTTTTTACACATTTTATACAAATTAAGTTCATATTATGTACAAATTACCATCAAATCTGTATGCATTTGTCCACATTTAGCCCAAATAAGATTCACATAAAATTTGCAGAAGTTATTCAAATTTTTCCATATTTTGTTCATTCAATTTGCATTTACATGTGGTAAAAAAAAAAGTAATTTTTCCCCTGTTCTTGTACATATGAAGTTCAAATTTGTACACATAAAATAAGATTAATCTTTGGTACAAATTATTCAAATTTTTTCATATTTCATTCAAATAACGTTTACATTAGTATACATTTACTCATATTTTGCTCGGACAACATGAACATTTGTTTTATTATTTACAAGTGTTTAAAAATATTCACATTTGTGACAAATAAAATTTACATGAATGAATTTATTTATTTATTTCAAACATGTATGCAAAGAAATAAAATAAATAGAAATTTGCCAATATGCACAATCTTTTTCCACATATTGTACATATGAAATTCACATTTGTACACATAAAATAAGATTAATCTTTGGTACAAAGTATTCACATTCGTCCAAATTTCTTTTATTTTATACAAATTAGACTTACATTAGTGTACATTTATCCATATTTTGTACAGACAACATGAACATTTGTTAAATTACTCACATCTGCACCCATTTGTTCACATTTTGTACAAATAACATTCACATATGTGCACATTTGTCCATATTCTTCTACAAATTAGTTTCATGTGTGCACACATTTGTTTGCTGTTTGTACAAATAGGAATAACTTTTTTACATTTTTAAATTTTGATTAATAAGATTTACATTTGTACAGATTTGTTCACATTCCATACTGCTCTTGTTCAGGATGAGTTATAAGAGGTCCATCTTTGTTCTCAAGGGCCCCATTATCAATGTAAACTAAAGGTTCTGTCTCTACATCTGTGACTCTCCTCTAAAGTTGGACAGCCTTTGTTTGGCTATGACACTGGAAATCATCATCCCCTGAGCTGAAAACCAGGTTCTGTAAAGTCATTAGGAATCATTTTCAACTTCTAAATTATCCCCTGGTTTAGATTTGTGTCCTTGGAAGATCATGAGAGCAGTGAAAGTCAAACGTGTTCAGATTGAAGTCGTTTCGGTAACGAAAACCATGAGCCCGGCTCATTTTGCATTTGTCGTCCAGATGGGATAGCTGCTCCGGCTGCAGCTGAACTTCACTTCACTCCTCTGTGGGTTAAAAGCTGATTTTCAAATGTGCTGAAAATGCACATGGAAGGAAGTGTTACCATAAAATCACCAGCCTTCAAACCCGTACATCCAAGTATTTTATCAACTATGAAACCACAAAAGAAACCTTACATAACTGAACTGAACTGATTTGATTTGGCTGTGTTCGAACACCTACTCCCTCAGTCTGTTTTGTTGTAAGAAAGCAGAATTTGTCAGATTTTTCAGACAGTTGGTCAGACTCTGAATTTGTGAGCTCAGAACCAAGACTTGAGATTTGTATCCAGATGAATCTGATTAATGGCTGCATGAACAGTTATGTAACAGAAAATACTGAACCCTTTAGGGGGGACGATTGCGAAATCCTGTTTATCAGCCAAAGTCTGTTTTAGTCTAAAAGTTTTTTAATTTTTTTTATTGTAAATCTAATTTTTCTATTAACGACTCTTGGGGTTTTATTCTTTCTAATATGAACCAAATCTATTTCGTAACACTTGCTTAGATAACTGGATCTATTTTTCCACATTTCCAAAACTTCGTTGTTCTGTATTTTGGGTTTTCTAATCTGATCCATGTCCCATCTGTTTACACTGAGGGTGCAGACTTCAAGACCTATACTGCAGCCAGTCACCAGAGGGAGCTCTACATGTTTTGGTTTCATCTTCAGTGAGCAGGTGTGCTTTCAATCTTCAAGAAGACAATTGTGTTTTGATTTTCTAATTTTAAGCTTATTTTGAAAGGAAAGCCTGTAACTATGGATGACTTGCTGCACACTAAGCTAGCTGCTGGTTGTTATGCAACGGCTAACGTGTATTTTCTGCCTTGTTTGGCATTAACATGTGTCTTCCCTACCTCAATGAAAGTGAAGTTTTTGGAGCCACAATGCAGATTAAGTTGTGAGCTCTTCTCTCGTTCTTCTTTAGAGTTTTTTGCATACACAAAATTGCACACTACGAACTTGGAATTTTCTTCATACACCCCCATGTTGTTTATGTATGTGAACCAACGCTACGCTGTGGGAAAACTCTTCCCCTCTGTTATGTTTTGATCCAGAATCTGCTCTAATACATTGAAATAATTTTAGCCCTTATTGCGTTTTGTATCACATTTTATTCATGCTTTTATATACTTCTATCAAAGCAATATGATCAACAAATTACTAAAACTCACCTGAATACAGTTCGATAAATGATAAAAATGTCCTCCTGTAGATTATCAGTTTCCAAAAACGTCTAATGTATCAAACAAGATACATAAATATATTTGTGAAATTTTAAGGACATTTTGATTTCTTTGGTTTTCAGTTTTAAGTGAAATAAACATTTCAGCTCAATAAAAAAAAAATGATAAAAAAAAGAATTTTCTGGCCATAATTTGTGGTGTCAGGCATTAAAGGGTTATAAAATTGTTAGGGATCATATGGCAGTGTGCTAGCTTAGATACAATATCACGCTACCCAGCAGACTACTCCCTTTAATTCAGTTCATGTTTCAGTTCATGGGTTCATGTTTTCTATGATTGACACTTGATACAGCCTATGAGTGTACAAGGATTGTGTAGCTCACCCAGGGGATACGCTGTCTGAGCCGAGCGCCATCACCTCGACTATCGGCAACTCTCCCGCCGAATGCGTACAATGCTACTAGGCAATGTTGGTTTCAGGAAGTGGAGAAAAAAACGCAGAATTACTGAGAGCTTTTCGGCTTCAAATCTGTATACTGGCGTAAGGTGGAACCAAGTTGTCTATAGTATATACAGTCTATGGTCAAAACTTATTTATCTAGTTTTGGCACATAGAGAAACTGATTTTATGTTATTCTGCAAAAACATTTTTATACATTAGATAAAGTGGGATTGTCATAACTGGTTTGATGTGTATTAGAGATTTATGAACTTTCAGACAAAATTAACTTCTCCCTCATGGCTGTAGGCTGTTGGGTTTCTGTCCAGCTGTACTAAAATGCTTTTCCTTCTGTTGGACACTTGAGGTATCATCAGTTTATCTACTGATCTACAGACACCAGTCACATATCTAAGTGGAAATGAGACGTCAAAGTGACACCACACTCTGACAGTATTTGGTTTCAGACAAAGCCAATCTTGATGTAAAGTACATGACCTGCCAAAGCAAACAAGACCCCCAGATTCTCCAGATGTACTCTTTCCAGTGATGTATCTTAACCTCCTGTTAATATTTTCCCCTGCAAAGTTTGACTAAATATGTTCTCCCTTTACTCAGAGTTGGAGAATCTGACCTGCAGATGCCGAGGACATGATCAGCACTGAAAAAAAGAGAGGTACAGGGGCGTCAAAATCCACAAAAGCATAAAAATTCCTCACAGCTGCTTTTACAAACAGAGGTGTTACTGATCGCTGCATTTAAGCGATTAAACATGTTTCCGAACTGTCCAACCTTTTCTTTTAATGGAGCGAATTTACAACCCCACATAAGGAAGTATTTTAGTATTAAGAAACAAAAAGTCATGCCAGGGTAAATGAGAGTGTTCAATCCCCTCAGCAGTGTCATTCACAGCTTTACAAGCAGCTGAGAAACACTGGACGCCGCTCTCTTTTATAAACACCCTCGGAGTTTCTCCATTGAAAAGCCCAATTAAACGTTTTACAAGAGGAGCTAAAGTTATGGACTCTGAGAGAAAGTGAGAACATATGCTGAGATGTGAAGCTGCTCTGAGTCTGACCTGTGCTATTGGCATCAGCAGCTTGAATTAATATGTCAAATTAAAAGCAACAGCGCCGTTGACAGAGGAGTGTTGACCTCTGTCAGAACGAGTCTTCCTCACTTATTTCCACCCTGTTTTGAAGGCATGCAACAAACCGGCCCCTATCAACCCCACTCTACGGCATCTTATGACATAATACCCCTTCCAGGCAAATTTCTCTGTTGACCTGGCTATGAAAATATAATTATGCAATTTTAAAGTCTTGTGACTGTTTATGGAGGGTTCATGAGGTTAACTCAGTCAGCTCAGATAGAAATCAGAGTCTAGACAGCAACACTGAATGTTATCAACATTTTTAAACAAAGGACTATTCCTGCTGTAGACTCCACTTTTTTTTAACTCACTTCTTTATAAAACTAACTCTCGATCTTTTTACGAGTTTAAAGCGAAAAAACAGACACAGATAATGAAACAATACAACATCTATACTAAAGCAAGTTTGAAGCCTACATGAGGGCAAATGCTGTGTTCCAGTTACTTTGAAAGTCGGATGTCGGAGCAAGGAATGACGTTACACCCGACTAATCCAATATGAGAGCTTTCACTGCTACTCTTAACTGTTGATGCGCTGCGCTCACCTTGGATTATGGCGTTGTCGTCAAATCAGGCTTGGTGAGGATCATCCGACTGTCAAAGTCAGACACTTTAGGGGGGGTGTTCCAGATGAATTTCTGCCCTAAAATCACGACTTCCAAGTACAACTGGAACGCACCAAAATACTCAGCTAAACCAAAGCTTCCTAAGCATAACAATACAGAGCAAAGTGCAATACCGCTGATGACCACAGTTGGTGCCAAAGGTGACAAAAGTAGTAAAAAGAGCTGTGCAACAATGCAGAAATACTTGGTCACAAGTTCAAGTTGTGCTTTAAAAACTGTATGTGGGTAAAGTTACTAATAGCTAACACTAGCGCATGCTAAATTTTCAACGCTTATGCAGCTAAACTAAAATATTTTATCTAGAATAGAGAGTATTTTTTGCTCAGTTTGAACGTAACCACTGAAAGTTTGCTAATGAGCAGTTTGCGTGCAAACACATAGGAAAGCTATTGTGAAAACAAGTGATAGCAACTTTTAGCTTAAGGCAGCAACTTTCTTACTTACAAGGTTTACAAAGTTTGTCTGCAAGTAGTTCCATTGTTTATCTTAAAATAATTATAGATGCGTTTGTTTGTACTTTGCTCACATGGTTTGGCAAGAAAAAATAGAGATGAATTTTCTGTTCACATAAAATTTTCCTTAATGTTTGTCAGTAAGTGTCAGAAAATACCCGGAAAACAGCCAAGCTATAGCGTTAGCTAACCAGCAGTTGCATGTAAAGTGTCAAGAGAAATAGTGACTTTTAAGTGTAGTCTATTTCATGCTATGTTTTAAAAATAAGTTATTTTAATGTCACATCTTCATTCCCTGGTTGTTTATTTTAATGTAGTTTAGAGCCGACTGTTAGCATGCTGTGGAAATAGGACAAAAATCAGTAGTTTAAAAGTTATTATTATGATTACTATTTTTAAATTATTTTTCATTTAGTCACATTTATGAAAATCCTTCTGTATTTGTTTAAGGAGTCACTAGCTAGTAGCAAGCATGCTGTCATGACGGGAGATTTTAGTGGGTTTTTCAGGCTGTTTTATGCAGAATATCAACTTTATTTACGGTTCCTTTTGCCGAGAATCGTAACATGTCGGGTTTAAGAAAACACTCAGTAACCCAACAAACTTAAGCAGTCGGGGCTTTTGAGCTTAGCTTCATAATGGCAAGTTTGATGCACTAACAACCACATTTTATGTTCATTCATTTCATCATTTAATAAATTTAGGTTGAAGTCATTGTTGCCTTGGACGATATAGCACTAGCATGTCTAGGTTCTCTGGCTACTCCCTAGGAAAAGCAAGAGTAGTCCAGTCCCCTTTTTTGCAGAGTTTACACATTGATAAACTTCATAAACTATCGTTCTTTGTCGCTCTTCTGTTGTTTAAGAACATTTTTCCTTGCGTGATGGTTGTGCAGGTGTGCGCTGAATGCGTGTGGCTAGTTTTGGGCCGTGCAGCGTGTGTGTCCGTGTCTCCTCCCCTCCTGCGCGGGTGTCGACGTGTCAGCCTCCCGTCGCCGAAGATCACTTCACAGAACTCCATCAAAGAGGAAACAGAGGAGGACCAACAGGGGGGGCATCAAAGGCCGACTCTCTCCACTGTTTCCACATGCCGCAACATCCCAGTGGTAACAGCTGACAAGCCCCTCCATAAACAGCCTGCTCAGATCCTGCCAGCAGGATGCACCCATTGAAAAGCAGTTTGCTCCCTGGGCTTTGTTTATTGAAGTGCAGCCTGGAGAGCAGGGCAGCATGGAGGAGGAAGAGGAGGGGAGAATCCAAATAGACAGAGAGCAGAGAAATACAAGGGGGTGAGAGGCACATCATGAATACTTAGCCGACTGTAATGACATCCCTGATTAAGAAGATTTTCCTTTTATAGTAAAAGAAATGACAGTGCTAACATTTTGATGAATGTCCAAACGTGATTTAGTGGACAATATTAACCGTTCTAATGTTTACCCTGCAGTTTGATAAACATGCTTACATGGCTCATTAATGACTGGAATATATATTCCTAATAGCTATAACACTAAATCCCATCCACTGAACCAAATAGTCAACGGCGTGAACCTATTTTATCAGCTTTGTAAAAAGTCAGAAGTTACAGTACAACATAGTGAGACGCTGTCTTTGCATTTACCATCTTTGCAGAGTGCTGGAGATTGCTCATGACACACCAAAGCCTCCTTAACATAACCCTGACCGTAAATGTGCAGAGGTATTAAAGACAGAGCTAGCTAGCAATAGCATCTGTAGTTTGCCAGTTTGATCTTGAATCCCTACTCCACAGCTACAGCTAGACATCTTTGAGTGTATTGTTAACTTTTCACAGATGATAGTAAAAATAATTATATTATACAGCTTTTTAACAAACTAGACGTTTGCGACTAAGCCTATTTGGCTAGGTCAGGGGATCCCAGAGCGGTAAATCAGGTACTAAGAAGCAGTCTTATGAGATGGAAAGAGAAAATAAACATATGTCTCTATTTCGATAGACTTCGAGGACCGGGACTTGGGCACTTTCCCACTGATGTGACAGGATGCTGTGTTTAATTGATGATGTGATCGTTTACACCCGTAGTGTCAGGCCTGGTGAAAACTGACTCCTGTGCTGCTCGCTGAACCTCTTTATTTGCGACCTAATAACCTCAAGTTTGAGACCTTTTTTGTGTTACAGGCAATAAACTTCCTTTCAACTAAACCAACAATATAAATACTTCCTTTAGAAGTGAATGGAGGAGACCAAATACAGAGCTAAAAGGATGTTATTTGACTTACATCCATCATATGAAAACAAGCACGACTGGAAATGAAGCTGATCTTTTGTACTTGCTGAGTGTGTAAATAAGCAGCTGTTTGCTTCAACATTCAACCAAACAGATGACTTTATATCATCTGCGTGTCTATGACTTGTTTCCTTCAAGTGGCCCAAAAAAAAAAAAAGACAGTTTATATCCACAATTTGTACACATGCTTCCTCATGTCTCCCTCGTCGTTTTTCCTCCTCTGATGTCTCAACTGTTTAACAAACACGCTGACAAATTGTGAGTCTTTTCTGTCATCGCCTCTCCTCGCCGTGGATTTGCAACCGAAGCAGCTGAGAGGCCAGAGAGATTTGAAGTAAATATTTGCTTTCAGCCGACCGATGATCTGCAGAATAGGAAAAAAAAGAAGAAACAGAACCGGAGACGTCTCATCCAGATGTCTCTGCCGCGGACGTAAACAGAAAATAAATCACCGCTCTGTTTCTGCCCCCTGAGAGTAAAAGGTGTGACCTATATTTCTTATGAGTTTTGAAAACATGTTTTTCAGTTTGGGGTCAAACTTTTGCTTGGTGGATCAACAGAGGTTTATTTCTTCATCTCATCCTCCACCCTTGTATATTCTGTTTTTGTTGGGGCTAAAGGGTGAATGAGCGAGAGGAGGAAGATGAGTTTGAAGTAAATGTGTGGCACGGCAGAAAACGGGGGCGTATCTAGACTTTGGACTGACTTACCTAAGGGTTTCACCAACCATGTGGGCACAAACATCAGATCTGTTTGAACTAAAACACTCACAGTATCATGACGAAGTTGAGCTGTGACACGTCAGAGTGGTGCCAACATAAACAACCATTAATAACCTGTTAAAACTCAGAACAAAAAGGCCGGCTTCTGGTTTGGTAGATAACTAATCATAGTCGAGTATTTTATGTCGGCATCTTGTGGCCAATCAGAGATGAGAGGCACCCCTGGCCACCTCCTGAAAACAGCCGAGGAAAGGTAAAAAAATTCAGCTGTTAACGAGAGACAAACTTTACTAAACTGATTATCTGATCAACTTTAAAGTTATAGATTTTAAGGTTTTCAATTCTAGGGACTTTTATCACACTAGAAGTCCAAGGCCCTAGTATCTATGGCCAAATCAGATCTGCAAAAGTAGAATCTGAGTCAATTCAGAGTGAAATCAACTGAACCCGAGTCCAAGTTCAAGTCTAAGCTGAGTTGCCGACACTTAACTAGCCTGTCTAAACATCCGAACATGACCTGTTGCTGGGTAAGATGACACATGAGCAGGTGATGTAATTTGAAATGTTTTGTTTTGAGTTTTTTGACCGATGTGGTTTTTATTGTTTGTATTTTCAGATGTAAACTAGCTGTGTCAAATCAGCAAATAAACCAATAAATCATACAAGCAAGTCTTCCTCTTCAACTATCAAGTCCGAGTACACTCACACTCCCAGTCAAGTCACTCATACAGAAAATCCGGACTCAGGATGAACTCAAGTCTTGGACTCAGCACTGGCCAAGGGTGTTGTGTCGTTCATGAACGATTCATTCAAAATAATGGAACTGCTGAGTGAGCGACGTGAATAGAATCACTCCAAGACCTGATTTGTTCTTTTCTCAGTTCAGTTGAACTCAGCCGCGAGCGTGTCAGTCGGGAGTCGAAATGCCGTCTTTGACTCTTTGGTGAACGACACAGTAAATATTTACTGTAGGCAGGCAGTGGAGGGAGGGGCGGAGCTTCGTTCACGAACTGCTGAGCACCAGTTCATTCACTGTGAGTTTCTCCACTTTTGTGTAAAAGAACGACAACTCGTGCTTGGTTAGCATGCGTGTTATAAAAACTGCAGTTCCTCAAGTGTCCACTTGAGGACGAATCAAGAAAAGCCAGAAATATCTTAAAATAAGATTCATATTTGCTATAAGGTGGCTTCTATACAGAGAAATGAGATACTTGAACATAATGTGATGTGTCAGTATCATTAATCAATAAATCATCAGTTGTAGAGTTAAACCAACCCAGAATAGGACAGACTCAAACTCCTACTTTCCTCCATAAGCTCCAACATGGAGCCTTCAAACCGGTGGTTCTGCTCTGCTGACGCTCCTCCTGTGTGTGTGTCCTTGTTGCACTTCAAACATCAGAACAGCCGACTTGACAGAAGGAGTTTCATTCCTCTCAGGTGATGACAGTGATAATCCACAGGCGGTCTGGATTCAGCCGAGCACAGATGACAAGCTCGAAGTGACACACTGCCACACATTACCTGAAACCCTCCCACTCGCCTCAGGCCCTGCGTGGAGAGAAGAAAAAAAATGTGGGTCATGGGTAAGGACTACAAAGGCTGTCTCGTAAACACACACTTAAGTGCTCAAATCTGAGCGTCTGAAGCTCTAATCCTCGCTGTCAGACTCCGTGACAGCGTGATGGACAGATAGAGGGAGGGCGGGAAGCAGCGCTCAATGTTAAGTGGCAGGGTGACGGAAAAATGACAGTGCTTGGGCAACACACACACACACACACACACAGGACTAAAAAAAACAATAACATGTCTTTAAACCCTGTACAAGAGGCAACTCACCAATGTCAGCTGACTCACAGAAAAAACACAAAACTAAAACACATCTTATCGCACTTTTGTTTATTGTTGCTTCATGTAGAGTGCAAGTCAGTCCACGAAATAATAGATGAACAAACGAACACTTTTACTTACATCTAAAAGCCCGTAATTCTGACATTAACACTGGAAAAAATGTGAGATAAATCTAAAACAAACAAGTTTACATTGAGATTAAAGGACAAGTCCAATCTAAATAAATCTGTAAAAAGGTGGAATAGTCCTTTAATCGTGGGTTTGGCTCTTATTCTGTGTTTGAGTTACCTCAGAAGTCAGAGGTCCAAGCTAAAAATGACATCACACCCGAGCTACCAGCATTTCAGTTACCAAGTCAGAAAAAAGCAAAATTGAAAGCAGAAACAAGATGGCTACATCTACGAAAGTTTTTTAACCTTGTCCAAAAAAACTACTTATTTTAGTGCTACTGTGAGTCATGCTAGTGTTCCACATACAGCATTATTGATCCAAGAGGGTTATATGCTGCATTCAAGTTACCTCAGAACCCGGTGTTACAGTGTGTTTGACCGTAACTGAAATTTACGCCGTAATATCCCTTTAAGGTCCTATGAGGAGTTATGAAACGGTCAATCCACCCACTAAAACTAAATAAAAGGAAAGCAAAACAAGTGGTCTATTTTAAATCAGTAAGATATTTGATTGGTTGCTAAAATAACATACATAACTTGTCAAGAAGTTAATGCAATAATATGGTTTTATGCATCAATTTCTGATCATGTTTGGCACATTAAATCAATATTGGTTGATTTTCCTGCATTAAAATCCTTCAATTTGATTTCTTGCATGATCTAATAACTCATTTTTAGTGTTTCTTACAAACTTGGCAGACATGGGCTTCAGGAAACATCTTCCTGCCTTTGTTTTTGACTAATGCTGAAAATTTAACCACTTACTGTAAATACTATTTACTGTCTTTGTTGATTTATTTGGTCAAGTAGAATAAGAAAGGACGGGGATATAACAATCAGAATAAAACATTAGAGTTTAGATTATGCTGCCATCCAGATTACACACAGGAATATTATTCTGACACTCCGTCACCCTGCGGGGGGAACCAGACCTTTTTGATGTGTGATCCGCCATGGCCCATATCGGCTGGCAGATTTTATCAGCAAACAAGACAGACAGAGCAGCGCGCAGACCAAATAAAAGGGGGTGAATGATAAAAATGTCAAGGATTATCCTCACTTACACGGGGCGCTGTGATGTCGTATCAAAATGGATTTGGTGGAAATGATTTGGCAGAGTGAGCGGCAATGATGGAGGAGGGGCGGGAGGACGTGTGTGCATGTGTTTGTCTCTCATTTCACTTCTTTATTTATCTTTTCCCTGTCCTGCCTTGACAAAAACATCTTTATTAAGAAATTAGAGACGCAAAAGTAGAACATGATGCCACTTAAACTCTCATTTCATCCGCCTAATTTATAAAAATTAAAACACAAGGCTTTTTGTGTCTCATTGTTTTGATTGTTAATCTTCAAAACTTATGAGTAACAGCGTATCAAACCGATTTCTGCGTTTGCCCCCTCAAACAAAGACACCATTTGTCTGTGTGTATCCAGGGATCGGGCCCTCTTTTATATCCCCACCAGCTCTTCTGTGGCAGCCATCTTTCTGACAGAGTGACAGATGAGGGTGTTGCCTCTGGCACATCGGCCCGAGTGGAGAGTACACAAGGTATTAGGGAGCTGTGACTCGCGGCACTGGTGCTTTACTGGAATCGTTAAAAGGTTTATCTCTCCCATTTGGCCACCAGTTCCAGGAAATGACTCTCAGACGGGCGAGGGCGAAAAAGTGAAACACAAGAAGAAGTTGTTAGATTTCTTTCTGCCTGAGATGGGAAAGCATGGGTTGAAGGATACATGTGATAAAAATAAAACCGAGTGAGTTAGAGAGGTTTGAAAATGTATTTCGCTTCTGTACGTCGTACAGAGGCAGCAATCTGTTGGCTAAAAACTCTTCACAGGAGCTTTAATCATTTCAAGATTGCCTTTATTTTTTCAGGTACAGGCTCCAAACAGTCTCTGAAAAGAACGTTATTTTAGTTAATTTTTTTAGTTATTTAGTTGGGACCTATATGTTTGTGGGGGAGCCCCGACGAGTCGATCACCGAGTGCAACTGATCATTTTTGATCATTTCTTCATGGTAATGCAATCAGACCGACAGAAGAACTACTGCGTCTGCTGTGCAAAATGATTAATATGATGATTATTACTTCAAGGAAATGATCAGCTGCATTCAGTGATCGACTCGTCAGGGCTCCCCCACAAACAAGCGGCTGCTGGAAGAGAGTAGGTGAGTTGTGTCTCTTAGCTAAAGAAATCAGGCAAAGCTAAAAAAATGTTTGGTGGCTAGTAGTATGGCTGGGACCCTATATGTACTGTTGATGAAGTTAGGTGCTGTTCTGAGCATTATTTGTGGCTATAGAGTAGCTTTTTGGTTGAGGTTTGTGCGTGGAGATGTAGATCGCTGTGTATTGCTATCCTGCGGTCATTTCTAAAGTTGGTTTAGCTAGAGAAGCAAGCAACATTCATCTCTCGAGGGGGTGTCTAACTCGGTCTTACAGTGTGTTTGACCTTAACTTAAATGTACGCCGGAATATCCCTTTAAGAATCAAAACTTGGACAAACTATGACACTGGGAATTTTTTATTTTTCCCCTTTTGACCTCCGAACATATCAGATATGGGATTATTTTAACTGGTAGGACCTCCTTACAGTTCTCGAGTCGTATATTGATGTTATGCTCATGACAGTGTGTGGAGAGATGTAAACTGTTTGACTTGTTACATACTGTGATCCTTTGAAAAAGGCCAGACTTACACAACAACAACTCTCCGAGGCTCAGAGCTTTAATAAAACATGTGTGAGTGTCCGGATAGACTTTAACACAGTGTGACAGGCTTACAGTCACAGATGACAAACAGAAGAAAGAGAAGAAAAAAAATGCTGGCCAAAGATATGAGGCCAAAAATCCTCTCAGAGCCTCGGTTATGACATCCTGACTGGATGATTAATCTCATATGTCCGTTTTAATACAGAAAAGCCCCTTTATCTGAGAAAATATTGCAGTTTGTTCCTGCTGGGCCACTGTTTTCCAACTTTCGGGGCTTTCCTGCATTAAGACAGATATTTTCCCCAACTGGTTCAGAGGAATGAACAGCCGGGGCCAGGCCACGGTTTTGATTTTAACAGCAGCGAGCACAAACACTATAAATTTACAGTCACAAGAGAGAGTTTTTTAATAGGAACTCAACTTTGCAGAGGCAATAACTCTCCCCGTCTCACTTTCTCTCGCTGGATGCTGAGGTAGCTGAGGCAGCTGGCAGTGCTCAGTATTCCTCCTGACAAGGTGCTTTGAAATACCAATCACCGAGTTTATACAACAGGGAGGGCTTGTAAATGTGTCGAGTGGGGAAATATACAATGCCATACTCCCATTTCTTCTGGTAAAGAAGGAGAGTTAGGGTCTCGGCGGTGTGTACACCTTGCAGGTGATATAATATATGCTCAGTCTTGTTCTGAAACCCATTTATCATGGATGGCAGTCGAGGAAAGTGCTTTTAGTTCTGTTATCCTCGTGACAATCCGCTGCAATCTCTGGCCAGCACCACCCACAAGTATACAGGATCGTACACGGATACATGAGATGCTGCAATACCACAAAGGCTGGATGTGGCTATACTGTGAGATATTTACAGCACCATATGGCATGTAGTGAGGAGAAAACTCGCACTTTCACCCACAAAATGACAACTGAAAGACATTTTACTACACGTATCAGGCTTCTCTTTTCTTTTTTTCTGCTGAAATATTGCTGGGAGTTTGGTCAGCTGAAGTTAGCCAGCTTATTCCCAGGGTAGTCTCAAAATGGGTGTGTAAAACAAGAGCCTCAAAAAAGGCTAAATAAGCAGTTTATTGTATATTGATACAGTAAAACTGAGGGGAAAGCAAAAGGCCTGATGGGAAAAGAGATTAAGACGTTAAAGCTCCTGTTAGGAACTTTTGGTTTGTGCTGATTTTGACGCTCCCTTTGCACAAAGTGTACTCTCACTCTTATATTTGCATGTAAATCTGTCTTTGTTGTGATGCACTTGCATTTAACTGAGTTCTTCTGTCTGTCAACAGTCAAATTTAAAGTTGTCTGTGTGACCTTGCTGCAGAGGCTGTTTCTGGAGAGTATCATCTGTTCCTCTGTTTCTGGAGAGTCTCAGTTTCACAGTTAACAGTAAGTAATACAGAGGCTTATTTCAACAATACGATCCCTACAGCAAAGATGTTTTTCTTGTGATGCATCTGCAACTAATATAAGCCAGAAAATGTAAGTAAAGGCCTTGACTCACTATATCTGATGCCTACTTCCTGGAAGTGATATCATTAAAAATAAGTGCATGGAAATTAAGTGACTTTACTGCTGAATGGTTTGTTTGCTGTTTTTGGTCATTTACAGGGATTGGTATCAATTTCAGCTTGATTCAATACCAACTAAAAACTCCTCACAGGAGCTTTAAGATCATAACTTCATCCTGGTTTATATTAATAAAGTTGAGACTTTCTTTCTTTCTTTCTTTCTTTCTTTCTTTCTTTCTTTCTTTTTTTATCTCAAACTTTTAAGAACAACAAGAACGACAGACTTAATGTCCAACTTAGTGTCTATTATCAGTAAATAATGGACAAAAGGTAGGCTCTCAATTCCTGCACAATAGGCCCTGTTAACAGTCCATTTCTCTAACCTGCGAAAATAGACGTAGGGTAATGTGTCCTGTGCGTTGGAATTCAAAGGTGAAGCATGATGTCCACTAGGGGGAGCTGCAAGCACTTAAAAGCTAATTCAGAAAAAAGATGGAAGAGTCAAAAGTTTATAACAAACATGACGACAATGGAGATATTATTTAATTTTTGAGAACAGGGCAAAATCAGAGGCAGTGTTACAGCAAGCTAGCTAAGCTAATGGGGCCAAGCATGAGTAAAATCATCTACTCGCTTAATTCGTGTGAATCTAGACGCGTGAATGAATAATATTTACTCGCTTCACTCACGCGTCAACGGTAATTTCAACGATAATCCCTGCCAATTCAACCAAAGCTGTTTTACAATTTACCAGGTAATCCGACCTCCTCACTCACTTGCCTCCAAGCGAGCTCCTTTTTATTTTGGTTTTGGTAATTGAAAGAAAAGAAAAGAAAAATATAATTCAGGGCACCCACCGACACGATCAGTTTGTCCTCCATGTTAGATACCAGTACACAACCGTCCATTTCAATACGCCACCTGGCAACCTTGGTACTGATTAGTTATCACGACGTGAATATCTGCTCAAGTTGAGACATTTTCAGCTCCCACCCAATTCGCAACATTAGCACCACCAGGGTAGCACGAGTGCCAAACGCGTCTTTGCATTGACTTGTAATTGACATGTAATTCATCTGCACTGATGATTCTACTCGCACTTGGTGTGTAGAGACAGTAAGAAAGAAGAAAGGGTCTCATAAATTGGCAAATTTTGAGAAAACTCAACCAAAACATTCAACTTCAGTTTAAGTTTATGCTTGACTGGGATTTTTTCCAGCACTTGCTGTTTTGCTGTATTGGCAGAAACAACACAGATTGTGCTTCTCTTATTTTAAATACCAGCTCCAGTTATTGTGCTTTTCCTCCAGAAAACCAGAAACCCCCTTTCCGCTTCTTTACATAAGTTGGATGAATTGTGTAAGTTTCAATGTGAGATTTGACAAATATGTCATGAAATGTCTATAAAACACATACGAGTAATATTTTTACCACATGTGTCTCTAAGTAGAAGTTATCAAAGTTTCTGCCAATAAACAAAGAAAATAACTGAGTCAACATCCCAGGAGGTTATGAGTAATAAAAGAGAGAGTGTGGGAGTGAGACAGCAGGAGGTGAACAGCGGAAAAAGAAATCCACACTTCAAAAAGATGTCAGTATTTATGAATGTGTGGAAAATCCTGGCATTATTAATCCTGACATTATTTCGCCCTCTGAAAGTTGGTCATACCTGTGAAGCTGGAGGGGAAACTGTCCTACTTCAGCAGAAATCTGGGGTCAGTGCGGGAAATATTTCACCACGCGTCAGAGCGCTCCGCACACGGTGAATAATGTCCAACATGACACCGTAATGCTTGTTCAGGTGAAAAACGGTTCCCTCCACAACTTTCTGGGGCAGCGGTAATAATATTCTACCCTTGGTGTTAGTGTGTGTGTGTGCATGTGTGTGTGTGAAATATGGCACTACTTCACATTCATGTATTCATCCCGAAGCAATAAATTAGACCCCAGACGTTTCAATCTAACTTCCTAAATAGAGCACTTTGTCATCACAAACTAAAGGAGAAGGTGATCAGCCGAATAATTCATGACCTGCTTACATTTTAAAGCTTCGGGAACAGTCTGACGTGTGCGATCTTCTGCGTTAGCCATAAAACAAACCGTAAATAATCACCGTGATGCAACAGGAAGACGGAATACCCCTTTAATTTGAAATAATTCCTCATACTCACCAGCTCGCTGTAACTACCTCCTTTATCTTGATCTCTGCAGTCAAATTTCACGCGTATGATAAATTAAGAGCGGGCGGGTGAGGATCATTTGTTTAAAGTGGCGTGGCCGGTGTGCATTGATTTACTAACACAATAATGGCGTTTTAATTGAGCTCCTCCGTCTTTTTTACCATCAAAGCCTGACACGAGGTTTGACACCAGAGCTTTTAGTCCTCTTCACTGTGGCTGATATCAGTTGCCTTCAACCCTTTTAGCTTAACCTATAATTGTCAAGACCGCACAGGAAACCGGACACCTTTGCCAAAAAAAGCATTGAAAAAAATCTTTATTCAACTTTTATTTTAAAATACTTTTTGGGTGCGTGTTACTTTCTACACAGCTTGTAGTCACAGCTTGTAAAAACATGAAAAGCTAGCTGTTCATGCCCGCTTCTCCTCTACTGAGCCGCATTAGCGTATGTTAGCTTACGTGTTTCTTACAACTGTTACTTACAGTTTGTGGTTTCAAGCCGTGATTTAAGGTCTTTCTTCTGTCCAGGGTAGCTATGGCTCCACCTGTTGGCCGGCAAAATAGTAACACAGGAAGTACAATCATTGAAGAAAAACCAGGAAGTGTGAACTCTATAAAAGGACCAGGAAGTTGGAGGTTCTTCCCTTTTTCTTCAGCAGTTCACACATGTGCCAACTCCTGAGGACGCACATGTGCAAACTGACTTGTGTTGCTTATGAAAGCATCAGATGTGAGTTTTGTTTTGTTTGATTGCAAGGTGGATGTTCCTTGGTTGTATGAATATGGTGTTAGAACATGTATTTTTGTTACTTACCTGTTTAGTTTAGTTTATCCTGGTGCTTAGCCTATCATATTTGCTTATTGCGGTGCAACTTTGGTTTAGCCGGTATCGTAGCTCACCTTTTAGCATTAGCATGTGATTTAGCATGTAGTGAAGGCTCACACTCAGCTTAATTTAGCATGTAGCTTAGTGCTTAGCATTAGCATTTAGTTTAGCACCAATGTTTCATTTGTAATGTTTGACTCTTCTTTTATTGAGTCCATTTCAACCTTTTCTATTATATTTTGGTTTAGTAATCTCAGTATTGCAAATAAAAAATTTACATGAGATGACCGAAGGAAACCCTAAAAATTTGTCTCCATCCCCCCTTAAATTTAGTCCAGCCTAAGGGGCCGTACAGTTAGTCCAAAAATTTTTCGTTTTCCCTTCAGAAACTGGATTTACTGCAGGGTATTTTATTCAGCTCTACATCAGGGAAATACCAACATGTGTGCTCTTGGTTTGATTTATCCGCAAAGACAGAAATACAAATAAAGAAAGCAATCTCATTTACCACCTTCCAGTGTTGCCACAGTCTGTTAAACCACAAGTCAAGTGTTATGACAGACTTTGTCTGCTTTGCTGGCATGTCTAAGGGGAGAGCAGAGGAGGCGTGTGGTGTGTGCTGAGCGATGACAGATGTGGGACGAAAGCTGAAATGCATCTACTTCTCTGAAATGGTGTGTTTTGGGCTGCTGCTGCTGCTGACCGGCGATTTTGTGGCTGTATGCACGCAGACAGACACACAGCCTATGTTTGGTGTAGTTCACATTTGGGTTTCTAAATGGTGCGTGGATTCATTCCTGACATTTATGAATGAGGGTTGTGCTGAAGGTTAAGTAAATAAAGTCATCAAAGTGGGGAGCGTGCGGGGAGCCTCCTCGTGCTTTCCTTCATTTTCTTCCTCTGCTCTGCTGCACGGTTTAAATAACTCACGGGGTTTTCTATCAGTGTTACTTATTGAACAGGAGGAATCAATGCGTGACATAGGTCCTGGTCCAGCGCTCTGTCACAGCTAACTGCTTCTTCTTTGATTTTATAGACAAGTCGAGGATTAATGGGGATCCAGAGTGAGATCAATTGACTTCTGTGTCGCCCTTTTTCTCATTACCAACACAGGGGATAAACGCCAAACGGCCCTAAATGGACACATTTAACACACAGCAGACTTGTATTTTAGCCTGTGTGACATTGCAGTGTTTCAAAGAGGGTTAAATCCTCGTTAATCATGTGTTTGCTTTTAAACTGTCCCAGTACAGTCTGTGTATTGTTTGCTGTTTTAGCTGCTTTGATATTCTGGTGAAATCTTGAGGGCAGTGTAGTTCCTCTAATTACATTTTAACGCTCAATTCTCGCCCGTGGGGTTGTCGTTTTTAAGAGTGCATGTTGTTCTGACATTTTAATCGTATCGAAACCCTTAGAGTCCAATAAACGTCACATCAGATTGGCTAGGCTTCCTGTCGTGTTAGTAAGGGTTATGAGAAGCACTTAAAGTCCAAAAATGAACTTTTAAATTGCCTGATGATCTTGTTCATGGATCCGACGGATGATTTGGGTTACACACGAATCGCCGTAAGCTATTATAGCAAAAGAAAAAAAAAACAGAAACCACTTACCATCCTTCTTCGATTGTATTATCAACCACAAATCTTTAAACATGTAAAGTCTGACAATCAGTGAAAAGCCAGCTGTTCCAAAAAGTTAGCGCCTGGGTTGGCCGATCTGCTCATCTTTGCTAGTTTTACCCTACAAATTTATGTAACACTCTCTATCACAGATAACATGCTGATCTCACATATTGAGAGAGACCTTGTCGGAGCATGCTGGATAAATTCAGCAAAGATTAGCCCGTGCTGGAAAGGAAGTCGGGCACAAACAATTGCGCGGCCCAATTTTACGTGAATCCGCAGGTTCTTGTGAGTTCTGGCGATTACCGCTGTCCGTAATCAGCCACAAAATTCGCCTCACAAACCGATCTGGTAGGAATTGGCGAACGGCAAAAATCACTGCCGTTCCGGATCGGAGATTTCATGGATGCAGAGGAAATTCTGGGTTACTCTATTCAGCACCACAATAATAAATGAAACTTATTTAAATTGTAACTTTCTATCAAAAACAACTATCTACAAATCAGAAGCCCATTTAGACATAATCATTCCCCGTATTCAAGTTAATACTGGTGATCTTGTTCCTTCATTTTGGCAGGCATCTCAAATGTGATCAGACACACCCCTCGGCTGGAAAACAACTTCTCTTTTTTGGCTGAACGTCCTCATAAAAATCTCCAAAATTTGTGACCCTTGAATAAACTCTTAATGTAGTTTCCTTCCGACCATGTGAGTTAAGAAAGGTCATCAGCTTTAGATAATTTTACGGCATAAGCCCTGACAAATGTGATAAGCCAGGCCTTCTCTTTGCATCTGTTCAAGTGTTTCAAACGGAAAGGAAATCGATGGTAAATGATTGCTTAGCTACTGTGAGGAGTGAAGGCTATGGGGGGAGCCATGGAAAGGTTTGTTTAGCGCCTCTAGGGCTGTGCAGTCACAATCAATTTCCCTGCAGCAGCCACGAAAAGGTCCACTAGATCTCTAAAATACCCTGAAACAGAAAAGTCATCAGTCATTCTCGCAAGACTGGATGTCAAATCTGTATTCTTGTGGAGGGACGGCGTAACTCTTGTGGAGTTTGATCAAAATGCATCTGACAACTTGATGCTCTTGCATTCGCAGTTCAAAGTGGTTCAAGTGACATGTCACACATTGAATTCACATTTTGAATTAAGTTTTAGGTCCTTGAAAATGAAGATTTTTTAAAATGCAGCTTAGTCACTGCTAAAATATAAGTTTTGGGAAATGCTCAGGTACTTGTACATTGTTGTTTATTTGATCGTGATGAGCATGTGCCAAGATGACTGGCTGCAGGTTTGTTTATATCCTGCAATGAAGCCTCCCTGTTCTTTATCATACTGCAGCACAGGAGCGATTAAGTTTGTATCATGTCCAACTGTTTTAATTCACTGCTCCATGCACAGTATATTTACCACTGCCAGTAATGGCCACCCGCTCAAGGAGATGTTCTATATGCACATGCACGCTCTTCTGTGGTAGTTTGACTCGGCAGATTGATTATAGACTATTGCCACTTACTGGTCCAGCATGTATGGTCATTTTTATCTGTTTCTGCATGTATATGGACAGAGACAAAGACTCTGAAATCCAAGTGCAAAAGGGACGGCCTGCTCCAAAAGCTTTAACCACCATCTTTCAAAGTTTTGGACGTTCTCAGGTCCTGATCCCAATCACTAACAGATTTATCTTCTCGATATCAGGTAGATAGAAATAAATTCCCTTCAAAAAAGGGAAAACTGCCTGAAATTGAAGCATATTTCACTTCAAAACCAGTAAAGACCCTTTTTTCTGCGCTCTAACCTTTTTATTTTGGAGTACACGGTAGCCAGCAGGCAGCTCTGAGTTTTGGAATAAGATCCTCGACAAAAAGCCAAATCTGCAGGGGTGTGAAAAAACATCTTTGATGTCAGATGAAATTTCACTGAACGGCGCGGTACAATCTGATGGCAGGCTGGCGTCCTCTGGCAGCCTGATCTCTCTGGATCGTTCCACCCACAGGACATGAAAAGTGCATCTGTGCTGCTGAGAAAGTGTGAGTCTTTGTGTGTCTGTAGGAATACTGATGATTTCAGTATTTTATAAGATTTTAGCAAGACAGGTGGAGGAACAGGCAACTGATAACCACCACCCAGAGCTGTGTTAGTGCATCAAAGCTTTCATACTGTATTAAAGGAGCATTACACTGCGCACCAGCATGAAGAGGTTAAATGAGCGAGAACTTCCCTTTTGGAGAAGTCTAAGCATTAATCTCTCTCAGTGGGAGTCTTAAAAACATGTTGAAGTTTTGGCTTTATGGTTTGGCCATGTGTTGCTGCTTTGATTATATTTTTAAGATAAGGGAACAAACGGCACTTGTCCTAAAATTGGCAAAAACAGGAAACAGTAATCACTCACATACTGTGCCACTGGTCTGTAATGACCAACTTCAAGAAAAGTCACGAGAAGTTAAAAGAGAAGAGCTCGATTGTTTATCGTGGCTTCTTTCTCAGTGTTTGACCTTCTTTGACTTCTCCGCCGCCCTGCCTCCTTTTGTCTCCGTCTTTCCTCTTTCCTCCCACAGATCTTCTATCCTGCTAATACCCCTCATCCTGAAGAGAATCACACCTGCTCTGGGATGGGAGTTTCCAAACTAAAAAACCCAGGAAAAACCTGTGTTTGCACTTAGAGCAAAACTATGATGTGAGTTAAACACATAAAACAACCAGGAATATCAGAGTTAGAGTGAAAACAATGAATTCACAGCTGCTGATATCCTTACTTTTGTTTTTCAAATGATGACTATCCCAACCTCCTTAGAGCATTTTAGCCGTTTTTGTTTTTATCATTTTATCAGATCAAGATTCAAATCGACTGGAAATCCAGCATTTGCCCCGATCAACATTCACTGTTATCTGATATGATAGCTTACGAACTTAATGTCCCACTGAGCATTTTTTGGTCTAAAAGAGGTCTAATAGACATCTAAATGTAGCCTAGATGACTGGTCTAAAATCAGGCTACCACAGGTTTAAAAATGAAAGTTTTTTAGATGTCTAAAACTAGACCAATCTAGGCTATATCTTTACTACACTATATATTACTCAATAGCTATGATAATTACTTTGGTTATGTACTTGGAGATCAGTTTTGCAACTCACAGTTGCTTTTTGAAATAAATAGTAATCGAATAATGGGTTAAAGTGCAATGTCTAAATTCCATGTAAAAATATACAGAATCTAGACGGTTGGAAATAGGGCTAAAAAAAACTAGACGTCTAATAGCTGTCTGTTGCTTAGTGGGGTAGCATTCATCAAAAAGCAAAATTTGCAATGGGCAGACAAATGAAAGTAAGGGAAGTGGTGTGGAAATGCTGACTCAGCTTAACCTCTGTTCAACCTATCAGTCGGACCATCAGCCTCGTAACAAATAGCTACTCAGCCGTGCCTTTAATTTGCCTATTTTATAAAAAAATAAAACAAAAATACTTACTCCCCCTACAGTTGGTGCCCAAGCTTCTTAGACCCACACCATTTTCTGAACCAGGCTGTAAGAATGTTTATTTTGATTTAAACGTTGCTTTTTTGGCGTAACATGTACTTATGCTGCATTCCAGCTGTACTCTGAAGTCGTGATTTCCAAGCTCGGAGTTGGAAATTCATTTGGAAGGCCCCCCTAGAGTCAGATTTCCCACTTGGGAAGTCAACAGCCCTGGCCAGCCCCAACTTGACGACAACGTCATAATTCAAGATGGCAGCGCAGTGAATAAACAGTAAAGAGTAACAGTGAAAGCTCTCGTAGTGTTTCATTTACTACTACTGTTTTTGTTTTTGTGAATTTAAATAAGTGGTATATGTTGTACTGCCCAACGTCTAACTGTGAACATGGTGCTATAGTGTTAGTAACAGTAAAATTCTGTGTTGTGCATTGTTTCTGGTATAGCTAACAACATCTGACAATGGCTAACAATGGCTAACAACAACTGACAATTGTAAACAACAGCTAACAACGGCTAACAGTAGGCGTCCATCTTGATTTTCTGACTTGTTAACTGGAACGCCGTCAACTCGGGTGTAACGTCATTCCCAGCTCCGACATCTGACTTCCAAGGTAACTGGAATGCAGCATTGGTTTTGATGCCGTTGCAGCCTCAAGTGGACACTCAGGGAACTGCAGTCATTGTTCAAGATCAGAAGTCGCTGCTGTGGACTGAAATGTTCAATCTTTCCTGACAGAAATGGGATTTTGTTGAACTTTTTGCAGATAACTGTGGATAGAGATCTACAATTTCAAATAAAGGTAATTTTTAAAAAAAAAAAGGAAACTTAGACTTTTTGTATCTCCACAAGTCAGGTAGTCTTTATCATGTTAACTGTACTGTTGGACTGCTGACACCTACCCCGTCACACCAGTTTCAGGCATTGAAAAATTACAAAATGAAAATCGCAGATCTTGTCCCTGACGGTCTTGGCATCAGAGTGAATTTTGGTCTCATTCATAGAGGTAGAAAAAACTCCTCACAGGAGCTTTAATCCACTTTGCAGATCTTTGCTGATTTACTTAAAAGGACTGCACTGTGCAAACTCTGGATAAAGCCAACCTCAGCTCCTGCTGTTTCTGTTTTCCCCTCTGAAGCCTCTCAAATAGTCTCTCCTCTGTAGTCGTGCAGACTGTGACCTTGTTTCCTGATGAGCCGGTGCTCCCACTCTCTGCTTCTTATCACAAATGGGACATTGATGGATGGCTGTGAGTAGCTGTTCTGCTGTTTCGGGCACGGGGTCAAGGCGACAGTTACTTTAGCCAAATGTTTTCTTTTTTCCAACAGTCTCAGTGCTGACTGCTGCTAGTTAACGAGGCCTGTAGAGAGAGGAGAGGTCTTGAAATAAATCGAATGTTTTTGGATAAATATGCTTTACATGATTATCAATGTATCACCATGTCTTTATATTTTTATGTGAACCGTTGCTTTTGAAGATTAGGAAGGACCCTGTGAGATATGTACAAATATCCGTCAGCTAATTCACATTATGCAGCCATATGCCCACAGGTTATGAAGGATTAGGAATGATTTCGCACTCAATTGAGGCCGCAGAGGGATTCAGAGAATCAAAGCCCCTCAGACAGGGACTATTTTAGGCTCCTGCTAATAGTTCTTGTCAGCCGTAATTTTTAAGTACTTTAACCAATTCATTGTATAATTAGGTTAACAAAATTAGCTCATTGCAAAGTCAGTCAGCAGGCAGTAATGCTATGAAGTTATTAACATTCCAGATTTATAGAGCCATTAATATGGAGGTGATCCGTCTTTATCACACTGTTCTTCCTCGGTAAAAATGGCATAAATTAATAACGGAAAATAGGCTATACAGTGGCGTGTTCGGTGTACTTTGTTTGTGTGTGTGCTTCATTACGCTCAGAGCTAAAGCTGGGAGAAAAATGATGTGTCAAATATGACAAACTGAAAGCGCATTTAGCAGAGAACGAGGAAAAATTAGAGCATTAACGTCCAAACGCTGCTTTAATAACAGAACAGGATATTATTGAAAACAAATGTGTGCATCTCAATCAAAGTCACTCACACATGAGTTCTTGTTTTACATGTTTGCGCTGAAACTACACAGATTTACACAATGCAGGTCACTGTGCGAACAGGTAAGTGAACTTAAGAGAGTTTGGAGTTCAGGAAACGAGAAATATGTGACCCGTCCTGTTTGTGCATCCGTCAATGACATTTACATCAGCCCTACTTACCTTATACACAAGAACACAGTTTTGTGTGTCTGCAGTTGTCCCAGGGGATAAGCCATCTTCAAATTCATGATCCTGACTTTTCTATATGAACCATCAGAATAAAATCCAGAAATACAATATTTAGATAGTCAAAAAAATGTTAAAAAAGTCAGAGTCCCCAGAGGCTGAATGCTGATAATGATGGTGACCCAGCAGGAGTCAAAACCTAAAAGGTCAAGTCAGAAAAATGTGAAGATTGGCTCATTAAGGATAAATATCAATTATTATTATTCTAAGTGTCAGTGTCTTTTGTAATCATGGTTTCTAGAAGATGAACCCAAATGGTTACCACTACCAAACTTCATGAGGATAGACCCACTCAGTTTTCTTTATGGTGGTTTTAAGAGGATGTCTCTTGTTGGTATGGTTTCAAGATCATGGACCCAGAAAATTTGATTTGCTGTGGTCCTGAGTGGTTGGACCCCAGTGACTTTTATTGGTCAGGTTTCAATAGGATGGACCCAAGTAACTTTCCTTGTTATAGTTCCAAGAGGATGGACTTTTATCATGTTAAACCCCAATTAGTCATGACAGTTTTGTGCAAGGATGATAGACTTTATTTACAATTGTTATCGTGGTTCCAAGAGGATAAACCTCAATGACCTCTTTTATTATGGTTTCAAGATTAGGACCCAAGAAGTAGAACACTGGTGAATTCTGCCAGTTTGGTTCTAGCAGGATGGACCCCATTGACTTTTTTTTTTTTAGTACGGTTCCATGACGTTGTACTCAAATAACTTTTTAACTTTTGTTCTAATCAGTGACTTTTTTTATTAAGGTTCCAAGAGGAAGGACCTCAATGACCTCCGTTATCATAGGCCCAAGAAGTTGAACCCCTATGACTCTAACCAATATGGCTCCAAGAGGATGGACCTTATTCACTTTTGTTGGTATGGTTCCAAGAGGATGGACTCAAAGGACATCTGTTCCTAGTGGTTCTAAGAGGATAAACCCTAATTACTATTGTTGTTATAGTTTCAAGAAGGTGTAACTCATTAACTCAACTGTTGGTATGGTTTCAAGAGGATGGATCTCATTAACTTTTCTGGTCGTGGTTCCAAGAAGATGGGATTCATTTACTTTTATTGTGAGTCCAAGACGATGAAGCTTGTTGACTTTTGTTGGTGTGGTTCCAAGAGGATGAACCTTAATTTCTTTTTGTTGGTTAAGTATGGCAAAGCCAGTGTAAAGGTGAAGAAAACTTAGGAAAATTTGGCAGTACTTTGATCCTTAAGTATCACTTCCTGTTTTCTAAGAACACTAATAGAGTCCTAATTGTGATGTGAATAGGAAATGTACTTTTTGGAAGTGTTAAGTCATGCCGATTCCACAAATGAACGAGCTCCTAATTTGATTTAGTGCGATATCAAAGACCGCTCGAAAATCTGTGTAATCTGTTGCTCGCAGGGCATTTCTCCCTGTTCTCCATGAAGACAATCATGTGGACTCGTAAAACCCGATTTGGTTTTTGCCCTGCGTCTGACAACAGAGTGAAGGATGACTCGTGACCATGTTTCCACCAGCCGCTCGCTTTCTTCTCTGCACCATTGCACTCGGGGAAGTGCATTTTTAGTTTAAATAAGGGGTTTAAGCATCACGTCCCGGCACTCTTACGGTCGTATCCCTCTCTGTAAAGATGTCGGGGGAGTCCTCTTTGGGGAAAGTTCCTCCTTGTTTCTCAGATCTTTGTTTCACGAGCTGGAAATTATACGACTCTCATCTATCATTGTGAGTTTTCCACATTTTCATGATCATTTTCATGATGGTGTGGTTTTATTTTAGACCAACCTTCAAGTTGAGTAAGAGCTCAGTCATATGTCAAACTTTTTATGTCCGACCTCATGAAGCGCCGCTTTTGAGATTGAGCCTCATGATTCAACGCTCATGATTTGTCTATGATTACTTTTTCTTCCTGAGGGTGAATCGTGTGAATAGATCTCTTCTGTTAGTCATGGGTGACAATATTTTAAGTGAATATCCCTCACTTTAATGCTCTTTGTTTATTCATAATTTTATCAAAAAAGCTTCATCGCAGCACATAAAGAGGCAGATAAATCCGTCATGGACTTCTGGCCATGTAACTGTTTATAAGTACGTAAAAGATCAATGTTTCTTGGAGTTGATTTGAACATTTTGTAAATTTTAATTGACGATAAAAGATTTTTTATGAGTATATGAAGTCAGACCTTGGGTTCAATGGGATGTTAAGTTTCAGTCTCCTGTGTGACGGTCTTTTATTTGTGTAAACCGTTTATTACTTCCTACTCGTCACCCCAAAAGAACTCTGCCGCAGTCAAAAAGGCAAAATTTTGCGCCACCGGTTTCCACTTTTTCCCTGAAATTATTGCTTTGACTACTGGAGTTCATAGCCGATAGTAAAGAAACACTGGTGGAAATAAACGGACATGTAGGCTCTTGTTTACAAGGGACGCTGTGGTACTGTGCCCACTTTCCTGACTTCTCCAAATAAAAGTAATAATTTAAAAAACTCCTCCTCTGATGAACTATGTTCGGACTTTGGCACCCCTTGTGGACAAAACAGTATTTGCTGATCCTGTCTTTAGAGTTTAGGGTTTGACAAACCCATGCAGCATCTTTGCAGAGAAGTCTGTCAAAAACTGCTGTTCCTGGTAATTAGCTTGTCTGACACCTACCTCAAAGCAGTCAATTCAGGCATTAAAAAAATCAATACAGGCATAATACATTTTTATGCTAATGCTCTTTTTTTGCTTTTGTGGGTCATGAAAAGACATCAGAATGAAGTCCAGTCAGTTTTCTACACAGATAAAAATTGATCACAGGAGCTTTAAAGGGATATTCCGGTGTAAATTTAATTTAGGGTCAAACATAAAGTAACACAGAGTTAGACACCCACTAGAGAGAGATGAATGTTGCCGACCACTTGCTTCTCTAGTTATACCAACTTTAGTAATGACCGCATGATAGCGATACACAGTGGTCTGAGGAGCCATAAACAAACCTTAACCAAAACGCCACTCTATAGCCACAAATAATGATCAGAGCAGCACCTAACTTCATCAACAATACATATAGGGTCCCAGCCACCAAACATCATTTTAACTTTGCCTAATTGCTTTAGTAAAGAGATTAAGCACAACTCACCCACTCTCTTCCAGCAGCTGCTTGTTTGTAGCGAGACCTCAGGCCAGTCCATGACCACAGCGGGGTGACACAGCTCAAGGAAGAACATTTATGATCATCTCTTTATCGTTTCCTTTAAGTAATAATCACCATATTAATCAATTTGCACTGCACACGGGGTAGTTCTTCTACTTTAGCGTCTCAGTCTGATTGCATTTCCATGAATAAATGAGTGGAGTTGTGATAAAGTGTACCTTCAAACAAAAAGAGGCATTTTGAAGCATACTTTTATTTTGAAAGGAAAAAAATATTAATATATTATTGAGATATAGAAAGCCGAGAAGAAACAAAAAAAAGCAATAAAAAAGAAAAACCTTAAAAAGTACATTAACATTTGAACACTTTAAAAATCATTTAAAATATGAAGTTTCAATAAATATTTCAATACATTTAAGCATGCAGATATATTTTCCTGATTTACATTTTCATTACAATATATTGCTATCCTGCGGTCGTCACTAAAGTTGGTATAACTAGAGAAGCACGCGGTTGGCAACATTCATCTCTCGAGGGGGTGTCTAACTCTGTGTTACTGTGTGTTTGACCCTTAATTAATTTTACGCTGGAATGTCCCTTTAAGTTCTCAGTCCTTTATGAATTTAGATATAATGCTTTAACATCCATTCTCTATAGTCGTATTTAATCAAAACAGATTCAAACACAGTGTCTACATGTCAGAAAATAAGTCAAAGAGAGGAGAGGCTGTCATGGAGGACGCCCCGCCCTCCTGCACCTCAGCCCCGCCCCCCTCATTAGTGATGCAGCCACCCAGCGGACACTTTGAAGTCTGTGCGCTGTGATCAGTGAGCTGCTGGAGTCCGGACTGAACACACTCACTGGGACGTGTCCTCCTCTCACACTTGGAGTCTACTGAGTAAAACCTTTTCATGCTTTTAAAAGAGGAGGAAGCTGTTTGCATTTAGCGCTTCATCTCACTCTGATCGGCTTTTTTCTTTTTGGTTTTAAAACTGGAATTAAACCGAAGATGCTTCAAGTGGACTGAAGCTTTTCCTCGTCCTTCTGGACATTTCAGGACGTCCAGTTGTGTTTTTCTCCCTCTCTCTCTCTCTCTTGGGGACATGATTGGCTAGATATTGTCTGCATGGATTACATTTAAACATCACCTGTGAACATTTCGGACTAACATTTGAGGCACGTCTCCGAAACGCAGCGCCCGCTCTCCAATGAAATATCTCCCCCCTGCTGCGGATCGACAAAGTACGCGGATCGAGCTCAGTGAGACCACCAACGGTACAAAGTCTCGTCCCGGTGCCGTGGTCTCCCTACTGACCCCTTTGGACCCTCTCCGGCAGGCAAAGCGTCTTCCTATCCGAGTGATCAAGATGTTGACTGCGCACACTGGACACTTGCTGCACCCGGAATATTTACAGCCTTTGACGTCCGCCCCAGTCAGCATCGAGGTATTTATGACTTTGAAATATACTGCACTTTTTTAATTCGCAGCGCAGTGTTCCTGGTGTCACAGCAGTGCGGTGAAAATGTAAATATAGCTCTAAATTTACTGCACTGTCTCAGGATATGACAGCAAACATAAATCTGTTGTTCCCTTGCAGAGAGGAGATATGTTTCATTGAACTTCAAAAGGCTCTCTAACTCTATCCCTGTTTTTAATAGGAAAACATATAACAAGCTTCTGATTTGAAGTTATAAAGAATAAAAATATACTTTTATATCCTTTAAAGAGCTATTTTAGCATAAAAAGGTGGTCTTACAGAGACTGAAACGGCAGCTTCTCTGACAAGATCACAGATTTGCAGTTTTTTTTTTTCCTACGATTCTTCACCGTGAACACCGATATCGGTTTTCCAACTGCTGGTGCCGATAATTGAAAAGCAGGGTGGCCGATTTTTTTATATAACAATTTCATTATGTATTTCTCATCAAAAAGGTGAAACTAAATGTCAAAACTCAAATGATTTTATTCTGATTATTAGTTATTGGCCCTCTCTGGTGTTGAACCAGCAAAATGTTGCCCTATATAATTAAAATGACTTACTATGTGTTACCTGCCATATGTAATTATTGAAACAAAGCAAATACAATTTTTTTTTTCAATTGGCATAATTTTACCTTTTGATGCATTTTACATCTAATAAACATGTTTATTTTACCCAGTTGCATGTTTTTTGATAGTTATTTTTTTTATAAATTCACAAAATAATAAAAAAACATTGGATTATGCACTAAATTTTAAACCATGACTAATACTGATGTCTGGAGCAACGCAAAACTGCATAATTGAAGATATTATACAAAAATTATTTTAAAAGCTAGCCAGTGACTGTTTGAAATTACATATGCTGTCAATTAAAATGGTTCAACAATGTTATCATTCAGAGAAGATGGTCGAGACTGAGGAAATTCAGGCCGACAGTGACAAGACTGCCTGAAGTGTCTGCAGACATTGTATGTTTGTTATTGTGATCAGCTAATGTCTATCTAAATAATCAGCCTACCCTCTCATATTAAAGCTCCTATAAGGAGTTTTTTTTACATTTATGAAATTTACTGAAATCCATAGTGATGCCTTTTTATGATATCCAAAAGCAAACAAGACGATCAGGGACAAGATTGATGATTTCTTTAAAATGATGAAGATTTCAATAAATGACAGATTCTTCTGTCAAAGGTCGTCAGGGTGAGATTTATTTCTAAAAGACATGACTTAAGGATGCAGAGTACAAGATTAGTAAAGACTGCTTTGTCCACCGGGGGGCGCCAAACTTGATACAACCATAAAGTTCCCATCAGGAGCTTTAAACTGCTTCATGTTTGCAATGAAAAATGATAATAAGAAGCAAATTTAATTTAAACAAAACTGTAAAAATTAACAGAAATTTGCCCTAATCTTGCTCTGGATCCTTAAAATCCTTAAAAAAAAAAAGACATTTTTTGTTTCATTTTTTCCATTTAACAGCTAAATAGTTTCTATGCAGTTATTTAGATTCCTAAAAGAGTCATTTGGAGCTGGTCCCTTTAGTTCTGGAACTCTGTGCATTTTTCACTGATTCTGTCATTTTATTACCAGAACATCAGCCATGAACATTGTTGTTTCATTGATTATTAATTAAACTGATACTTAAGGGCAGCCCGAGGTCAAATGAAATAAATATCATCATTTTATAAACTTGTAATTCAGAGGCTTTTAAGATAAAGTTGTTGTTGGCAGTCACATTTTTTCCCAGAATGTCTCCAGGGCTAATCATCATGATCTGCATTTTCTTCCAGCTGGATGCCAAGAAGAGTCCACTCGCCCTGCTGGCTCAGACCTGCTCTCAGATCGGCAAACCAGACCCTCCATCCTCCTCTAAGCTGAGCTCCTCCTGCAGCCAGGGGGACAAGGAGCCCGGCAGTCGCTCCTCCAGCCTGAAGCACGGCGAGCACCGCCCCTCTCTGGATGATAAATGTAGCTTCAAGCCTTACAACAAAGGCAGCGCGGACTGTCGCAGAGACGGAGTCACCAGCAGCAGCAGCTCGAACAGCAGCAGCAGTGATAAAGTGGGCTTTAGGGTGCCAAGCAATAACTCTAACACAAATGGGAATTCAACTACAGGCCAGCCGTCCTACCCGCCCCACCCTGCGTCACCGAGCTCCAGAGTGGGCAGCAGCACTCCACCTGGACACTCTCAGCCTCACAAACAGAGCCAGTCTCCAGGAGGACAGCAAACGTCACACTCTCAGATTACAAATGGAGACTCTGCGCATGAGCAAGGCAGTCCCACCAGCACGAGCAGCAATAACAGCCACCTGAAAAAGGACGCCGATATAAGCAAGAGGACCTCAGACAGTCCACATGATGCAAACTCCAGCCACGCTCGAGCCAGCACCAACTGCAGCAACAGCAGCTCTGATGGCGGCTCCAACCACGATGGGGGGAAGGCGGATTCTTCCCAGCCTAACCTCGGTCCTGGTCGCATTACTCCCATATCTCCCTACAAAACAAACCAGCCGCTCTTCCCTCTGCCGTCCTCTAATTTGGGCTACCACGGATCTGTAGTTGGGGCGTACGCGGGCTACCCGTCCCAGTTTGTTCCCGGGCTGGATCCGACGAAGCCGAGCCTCAGTGTGGGAAGCATTGGAGTCCCTGGAAAGCACCCGAGCTCCAGCCCTCTCACGGGTGCCTCCCCTCCCTCCTTCATGCAGAGTCTGTGCAGGGACCCCTACTGTCTAAGCTACCCCAGTGTGCCCCATCTCGGTGGGAGCAACTGCAACTCCTGCATCCATGACCCCTCCTCGTCTCTAAAATCAAACTTCCCATTAGTGTACCCCTCCCACCCGCTCCACTCCCTCCACCAAAGCTCTAGCGTCTCCTCCTCCCTCTCACACCCGCTCTACTCCTACGGCTTCATGCTCCCAAACGACCCCCTTCCCCACGCCTGCAACTGGGTCTCAGCTGCAGGGCCGTGTGACAAACGTTTCACCACGTCAGAGGAGCTCCTGGCTCACCTTCGCACACACACGGCTCTGCCTATAGGACTGGACAGTAAGCTGCTCTCTGTTTCCTCCTCTGGACCCGCCTCCTGCCACCTCCACCTCCCCCACCAGAGCACCCCAGGCTCCATGTCCAGCTCTCTCTCTCTCAGGGCTCCCCCCAGCCTGGGATTAGCTCGCTATCACCCCTACAGCAAAGTCCACCTGCCCCCTGGACCCTCCTCAATTTCCCTGCACTCTCTGCCCTCAACAGGCCCGTACTACCCTCATTATGCCCTCTACAGTCAAAGACTGGGATCTGCATCTGCTCTGGGCTACCAGTGATAAACCATTTTCTTATATGTTTGAAGGAATAGTTTGACATTTTGAGAAATAAGTTTTTGCCCTTTCTTATTGAGAATCTGGTGAGAAGAATGACACCTGACACGAGTATATTTCCTCAAAAGATTAGCCAGTTAGCTTAGCTTGAGTTAGCTTAGCTTAGAGCTAACACCAGAAATAGAGGGAAACAGCTAGCCTGGATATTTACAAAGTCAGCAAATGCACTTTCTAGCAACTCTTAAGCTCACACATGACCATGACAAAGTCTGTGAAGCATAAACAGTGTTTACGCTAGATTAAAGCTGATAGAGTCATGTGTATAGCAGAGTCAATCAACCCGTAAACACATTATTTTGGTACGTAAGTCCAGCTTTGATAAATTCGGCTGATTGAAATTTCTTGACAAACATTTTGACGTGTCCTTTTTAAGTCCAGTTGTCAGACTAACAGAAGAAGTAAATCATGTAAACACATTGATTGATTGACTAACATATATTCTTGTTTATACATAATGCAGTCAAGCATACCATGCTTTAATGTTTTTATTCCTCTAAACTATAAAAGTAACATCTTTCTTTGTTGAAAAAGTAGTTATAAATATAATTAGGGATTAAGAAGTTAGGCTTTTTTCATCCAGTTTCCATTTAATTAACTTTTTGAAATACTAGAAGGTTAGCCCCCTGCTGGTCACTGGAAAGAATGCAGGTTTTAAGGCCTGTCTGGACTGGCAACAAGGGCCTGTGTCCATTTTTTTAGACATTGGTGGTTTACTCCCAATTCTCTTTGGTATCAAACAGAAGGATGGTAAAATACTGTGAAAAATAGTGAGAGTAAGAGCTGCTGGTAGACTTACTGTAGAGCGAGGCTAGCAGCTCCCCTCTGTTTCAAGGCTGTGTGCTAAGCTAGGCTAACTGATTATGTCCCATAAAAAGTCATCTTTCCAAAATGTCAAACTATTACTTTGTGTTTGTACTCCGTTGTGGCGAGTTGCTGCTTCCACTTGACTTTGGACTGGATTCAAGTGGAACTGAAATGGGAGTGCAAGTCCTGGATTTTGACTTGAGTGCATTTTCACCCTTTCTTTTTTACACGTTAAAAACAAGATTTGGTGTTTTCAATCAGGCTCCACTGCTAAAGATCAAAAGGACTCATCATGTGGCTCTTGCATGTCTGCACATTGCTGGGATACTTTTGCGACAGACACGACTGCCCTTCGGAGACTCGTGCCGCCCTGTAGGCTCGGCAAATTGCTGGTTGGACGCTGTGTAATAGCACTTGGATGTTCAGGGTTGTCTCTGCAAATGATGATGATTAAGTGCAGAAAAATGTAGTGTGGCGCAGACGGCAATAAGCTGCAGCTGTGGACCTGTGCAAGTCCGGCCAAAGTCGCTTTCTCCCTGCTGGAGATGCATGAAAGCTCGACACACCTAACTGTTTATCCAGCCCCGCAGTTTGTGATGATTTCTTTCAGTTCCTTATGTTTTTGTTTACTCCTACTGAGAAGTTGTATTTATTTTTCATCGGGGATCAGGCTTTCTTTCATGTTTTCCACAGAAATCTATTCCCATTTTACTATCCTCGGAGGAGTCAAGCTGGATGACAGATGCTGAAAATGTCGTGTCTTAATACTTCTTTGAGGATGAATGTCGAAATCACATCTGAACTCTTTGGTTTGAGGATTTTTTTTTTATTTCCACAGCAAATCAATAAAAAATTAGATGTGATATTTTATATGTAAAGTCGGAACACCCCATGGTGGTGTCCAGTTTAAGGGGAGGTCATATTTTGCTAAATAAATCACATTGAGGATGTATATTTCTTTGTCTTCATTTGTCTTATATCACAGATTTATTTGTTTCTGCTTTCAGACATGCCATGGTAAATATTTGAAGAAAAATGTACTATAATAAAACTCTTAATAAGTTAGTTTTTATGCCGTAATCTAAAATCAGATTAGATAATAGTTTTATGTTTTTTGGGGATTAGTGTGAAACTTGCCTCTTGGAAGGGAGAGAGGCAAACCAAAATCACACCCAGAAAACTGCGGTATAATGTTACTTGAATGATATATATGGTTAAACCAATAGTGCATAATAGTTGTCCTTTATGCGGGTTGCCAAATGTCTTAAAACAGAGACAAAAAGCAGCTGCTAGTAGGCTAGCTTCAGCATCCCTCTCAGCTGATAAAAACTAACATTCAACAAATAATTTTGGGTCCAAAACAACAATTGAAGCTTATACTGAACATCTATAGAGAAAAGCAACCTAACATAAGACTGAAAACTACCAAAAAAAAAAGCATGATCAACAAACATTTTACGCAGCAATGTCATCTACAAAGAAGTTTTGGTTATTAGGTTGTTAAAGTGGATCAATCCTAATTTTGAACATTATTACAGATGGAAATTTACATTTATAAGTTAAGTTTATGCAATGTTTTGCCTCATACTTGTCTCGCTTTTTCTTCTTTTGACTAAATTGTATTGCGCAACATCTTTATTGTGATATTTCATGGCCACAATAATTATTTTGAACACCTGACACTGGCAGCCCTTGTACTTAGTTTGGTGTTAAGCAGAAAAGAAAAATAATATCCACAAAAACGTATATATAACTTATATATACTTAAATAAAAAAAGTATTTTCAATCTTTTTTTGTCTCGAACACATCCACATTTTTTAAGAAGATACAGATTGTCTTCAGAGCTAACACGGGCAGAGGCTACCATCTTACTCCGTCATTCTGCTACGGTAGCAATAAATGGAAAAACTATATGCCATACCAGAAATGCACCAGTGGGACAAGAGGGAATGGATGTCTTGTGCTTGAAAGAATATGATAGATATTTTTTATTTTAAAAAAGGAGTTTGACATGTGGAGGTTCATACCTATCACATATCATGAAAGCTGATTTTTCCTCAAAGGCCGCCGTAGCTCTCCAGATAAGAGGGGTGAGCAAGGGAGCTCTAGACTTTAACTGTTAGATATTCTCTTTTCTCCACGCTGTGCCTTTAAAATAGAAAATGTGAATGCTTCACGCCTATATGAATAAGACTTTAAAGCTGTAAGAGCAACTTTTTGAGATGATTTGACGCTGTAAAAGTTATTGTGACTTAATACAGAGTTGCTCTAAGTTAAAACCATCCTGTTGCAATGCATTTCTCCCTCACAAGGATAACAATGACCCATCCGGAGAGCGCAATATGCCACTAAGAGTGTAAAGTCTTCAGTCAATGAACCTTTGTGGGGTGATATGAATCAATGTTTTAGCCTGATCCTTTCAGTGAAAGCTGTGAAAGCAGGAAGTAAACCTTTGTCAGGAAACACGTCCGCCTGGCTCTCCTGCTTAGTGTGCGTGTAACAGCAGCTATTTTTACTGTGAAAGAGGAACATGATGGATGAGTCTCGGTGTGCTTTACTTCCACTTACTCCTCAGCGTGTCGACAGCGGCTCATAACCGGACCACAAGGATGCGGCTACTTGCATTCCTTTGTCCTGCAGTAAACAGAATCTGACCTTAAAGCGGCAGCATTTAAAGCTGCTGGATTTAGTGTTTGCCACAAAGACGTGCTGCATGGAAATGTCAGACTTATCAGGATGTAATGTATACACGCTGTAGCATCCTGATAGCAGCCTCCCTGGTCATCCTCAAGATGAAGACCTGACAGTCGCTCAAGTTACCCTCACCCGCCCCGTGATTGGCAGCGGTAATATGCCATTTCCTAGCAACATGACACTGTGACACCCTCAGCGAAGTATAGATGACCCACGCTGGTCAATCACGGCTCTGACAAGGGAGCCACAGGGGTCAAAACAGCCTGTCCCGGCTGTAACAGGAGAGAGCACTCCAGTTTCAGAGGTCTGAGACGCTCTGATGGGATGTCTGAGTTCGGCAGGAGGGCATGAGATACGCAGGGCCCACTCTGGAGGGTTTAGGTTACAAGATGCAGCCCGGAAAAAGACACACTTAGTTTATTAAGCATAAGAAATGAGACGACACAATATACGAGCTGTCACAGTTCACACTACTCTATCGTGGGTAATGTTTATAGAAGGATTCAGCCAAGTTTAGGTGGATCTAAATGTATACTTGCTTTGCACTCAGCTGTATTCACTGTAATAAAGGTGAAGTTAGATTTGGATACTATCTATTGGTGACCATCAAGACCTTTCTGTCGTTTTTGACATGACCAAAATGTTCGGATTGACCTTGGACCTCACATTCCCCGGTCTTTACATCATATCAAAGCAGAAATATTTGTATAGGAATAAATGTCAAAAAGTATAAGTTTTCAGGGTCCAGACAGAAAGTATCAGGGGATTTACAAGACTGAAATAGTTTAAAGGGAGCATGGTACTGCTGTCTTTCAATAAGAAGAGGAAAAGAAAGAGCTGGAGGTAGTTTCATGATGCTGTCGTCACTTTATTTGTGGAGTGATTTTTTTTATCCTAATGGTTTAAAACAACAAAAAAAACCTCATTATAAAAAGTCATCTGGATGTTTTTCACCACATTCACATACATTTGAAGCATTTTGATCAATCGTATCGTATCAAATTATATCATATTGTGTCGTCTTGTCTTGTCATATTGTACTGTATTGTAATGATATACTAAAGATATAATGGTAATCCTGGGCAGTGTATCCAGATTGTTCAGTATATCATACTACACAGTATCATATCCTTTCATATCATATTATATCATGTTGTTTGGTATCATATTGTATCGGACCGTCATGTCTTGTCTTCTCATATCCTAATGTATCATATTCTATCATAATGTATTTCAGTGTAACACACAAAGTCACAACATATCATATCACTTTCAGCCAAATTATACCATCTCATATTAAGTGATCTACTATCGTACTGCATCATATAATATTATTCCATTGTATTGAATAACACCCTGTCATAACTTAGCATATTGTATCATCCTGCAGGACCCCTAAACTTTTAAATTTAACTTTAATTTTGTCTAATTTTTTTAGGATAACAGGTAAAATATTTAACTTAAAACAATTAAAGTTCTAATACTATTTTTTTAGGCATCTCATGACCCCCACTTTAAGAACCACTGTCCTATTGTATCGTATTGTATAGTATCTTATTGTATAGTATTGTAACATATTGTTTCATATCATAACATGTTGTGTTTTATCTGACCACAATGTATCTTATCCTATCCTTTTCTATGATGTCATGTCGCATCACAACATATCGTATAATATCGTGACATATTTTATCGCATTGCGTCATATAGTATCATATCTAGCGTGTTATGTTTAATTGCATCGTATTGTTTCATAGCGTACCGTATTGTTACATACAAATTTTATTGATACATTTTTTAAACTTTTTTACTCACCACTGCCACTGTTACACCAACATGTTTTCTCCAGAATGAAACATCTGAACAAACATTGAACTGAGTTTAATAGACGGTTAGTTTTTACACATTCTTTCCCTTTTTTTTCTTTTTAATCACCACGGTAAAAAAAGTTTTCTTTGGACAAGAAAAACAAAGATGTTTCCAATCACCTCAGTTGATCTCCGTGTTTACTGTCTGTTTCCAAACAACAGCACACTGATGTAAGCCGGTTAACCTCATCCTTTGAGAAACAACAGATTTGCTTTTAGCTGAAAAGCACCTAAGATCAGCCGTAAAGAACCACCAGTGACTTGTTGAGTCATTCCCAAGTGAAACATGAGCTTGAACCTCTTTTCTAACAGCAATCACTTCTCACACTCTCTCCGTCATTACTCACTGCTGCAGCCAATATCTGCCATTTCTTTCTTCTCAGGCTTCAATTCTTCTCTTAATTTGTTTCTGGTCTTCCCCTCCTCCTCCTTAACTATAATTCATACAGAGTTACGCTGACTCATTCAAGCTGTTTCTCTTCTGTTAGATTTGATTCACACCTCAGAGAGGCCCGGGACGGCCTGTAGAGAAACTAAATCTTCAGCTTAAAGGCGACTTAAAGGAGAGGGCGGAGGTTACTTAGTCACTATTCACAGTCACCCCTCACAAAAACCAACCCTGCTTCTCTAAATCTCTCCATATATTTTTCCCCTCAGCGTGTTTTGGACGTATTTTGCAGCGATGTCTGAAAAGTCTCTGGATATTGTTCTTGGAGATGAGGGCTCCTCGGCTCCCCGGTTGGTCCGAGAGCGTTCTGGGTGCAGCTTGACAGCTTTGGTGATTAATGATGACAGACTGTGGAGCTGCTCTTTCATCAAATGACAAGCCTTTAACCTCTCTATCAGGCTAAATCAGAGCCAAAAATCAGCTAAAAGAAAGAGGGGAGAGTCTCTTTCTCTCTCCGTCAGAGATAGTGGCGCTGTCTTTTGCATTAAAACTCTTAAGCTAAGTCACATATTAGGAACATCTGTCCTCGTACTTCCTCTGAATTCTGTAGATAGAAGATTGCTTCCCAGAAATAGACTCCTCTGCTTTCATTTTGCCTTCCCTCCAATTTTATCACTTCATCCATCATCCTACTATGTGGGCTTTTCAAGTGGTCCAAAAATAAAGAGAACACAGATGTCAGCCATGCTATACTGATGTTTCTAAACCGCCATAAAACCCATAACTTACATCCACCCACGGACGCAGAAAGAAAACGTCGAGAGTGGACTTTTCTCGCTTCCAGAAAAACACTCAAAACTTCCAAACAAGAACATGCCGAGACACCGCAGTGCTTGTGTGTTAAATCGCCCGAATCCAACGTTAAGCCGCCTGCACTTGAGCAGGTAATTTTAAGTCCTCAAAACGGCACTTTTCCACCTTTCTTTCCTCGTTCTCTTACCCTGATTGTTACAGAAACGACAAAAAAAGTCAACACAGGGAGTTTAGCGGTGCACAAGAGGGCAAACGCAATTATGGTTTCTTTGCTAATGTTCGTGGCCCCAGCTGGTTTTGATCTGCCTGTTCTCCGAGGGCTCCCAGCTCAGTTGTCAGCTCTCATGCATCACAGACCCGGTGCTTAACGGAAAAACGTGCTTTGGCAGCGACCGGCTCGAGGCCTGGAGGCCAGCGGCTGGATGGCGGGTTAGCCACATGTATGAGGCGGTGCTGAAGTTTCAAGGGGGGGTGACACCGTCTTCTGCCTTCCGCATCTGGATCCTTACGGTCGCATTCTCTCATTCCTCATGGTTTTTCACCCTCGCCATGAATGTAACCGCCGTAATTGGCCAACGTGACCCAGCGCAGACGCCACACCACAGACTTGGGAGGTCACAGAGAAGGTTTCCAAAGTACACACACACACACACATACACGCTGATGGCAAGAGAGGGAAACGGAGGGAGAGAAAGTACAAAGCAGGAATGAGAAAGAGATGCTTCCATGGAAATAAGCAGACATGATTACTCAAATACAGTCATTAAGGAGGAAATGTTGTTTTTCAAGCTGTCAGGATGATTAATGAGGGGCGGCAAATCCACTCAAATGCTGTTGTTTAGTCTAACCAGAAGACCTGATCTCTGCCACGAAGTTAAAGCAGACAGGATGTGTGTTTTGTGTTTGTTCAGTGTGTGCGTGTGTTGAGTTTGGGGGGAAAAAATGTAAAAGAAAAAATGAGTTTGCAGAGGAAGAGTGGAGGAGGAAAGTGAAACAAAACAGGAGTGTAGTAAAGTGTCAAAATGCCACATGGCTGGGCTTACAGGGCTAGAGCTAGCTAAACCAGCTAGCTGCAGATCATTCGAAAGACTTTAAAAGGGTTTTATTAGGGCAACCATATTCTGACTTCCCAAAAAGAGGACACGACTACGCGTGGGCGGAGTCACAGAGTCGCACAAAGTTAATTTTGAGAGTTTTTTGGGTCAGATTGAGTGTCTTTTACGTGCTTCTAACTAAGTACGTCCACGTGACAAAAATTTGAAACTTCTGTACAAAACCGTGGACATTAAAGGATTTTATAAACTTACCTGGACAAAGCCGGTAAAGCCCAGACAGTCCCCAAAAAGAGGACATATCCGGGTAAAAAGGACGTTGTTTTATTTTACGTTGGTAAAAATATTGTCCGGGCTGACACATATCGAAGCTCACCAGCAATGCATGAAGTTTACCATTTGAAACAATGTCCAAAATGTCTACCCGTCCTTTACAGCTCTCATTTAAGATTTAATACAGGCCTATATTTTTAAACTTTTTGTCTACTTCTTTGGGGAGATCAAATTATTTTTTAAAATTAAAACTAAATCTAAGATAGCTAAAACCGGTTGCTAATTTTTGGGCCACCATTTGTTTCCAGTGAGGAGCAATTGTTAAGCCAATGCTGATGTGCTATAAAACTGCAGTTCCTCAAGTGTTCACTAGAGGGCTGCTCAAAAAGCTAAGAAACCACATACACAACCATTCAAAAACACAATTTTTACAGCAGAATAAAACAATTCTATATATTAAATATATATAATATATATCTTTCTTTGGTTAGCTTATTTCTCTGATTTTTTTAATATAATCATTTGTTTTGTAGATTTTAAGCTAACTACTTGTCCAGCTGGCTGCCTGCTGGTTGTCATTTTGGGTTTCTTTTGTCATTTTGGATTCATCGTTGCATTTTTCCTGTCACTTTTGAAATAAACAGTCCCATTGTTTCACTTGTGCTGAGGATTTGTAGCTGTAAACCTGCTATTTTCATTAAAAAAGATGACCCATGTGCTTTGAAATGATGAAAAGCCTGACAGGCAGAACCGCAGAAACAACCAGGGTCAGGCAGAGCAAATGGTCAGTATCAAAGCTAATTTCATTTTTACGCTCAATTAAATTTCATAATGAAAATCATTCCCTGTAAATTTCAATATGTCAGTTCCTAATGAGAAGCAGCCTGAGACATCTTTCTCTGGTTTCTTTCATTTGGACCACAGACAGTCAAAAACAAATTTGATGCTGCAGTAGATCACATGTCCTATGGTGCGAGTGTCAACACATTCTTGAAAATTAGACGTCTTTGTGAGTTTTCAGGCTCGACTGTGCCAAAGTCCTTAGAAACTCCAGATGTTCTCCAAATAATGCTGGAAGGTCGATAAGGACTCGGCTTTCAGCAGATGTCTTGCGCCTGGACTCGGTGATTTAGTAGCTGTGAATGACGAAACAGTGTTTTAGTGTCTCGGGGCCTGACTGGCTTTAATCATTTTGAAAGCAGCTGCAGATCTGGGTGATGTCATGACAGGGGATGGGAACCAGAATGACATGTTATATTACTTTTCAGGCTTTTGTCTCCGTTGAATGTTGATGAATTTGGACATATCTTTGACGCACGATCAACTGACACTGAAATGTGAAGTTCAAGCACACAAGAACAAGGTCTGTACCAGATTTCATCTCATAGTTTTGGCGAAATCCCCCTTAAAACCGCCTGAGTCAACCTTTTGTGCACACTTGATGAAAAGTCAAAAAACCATCCAAGTCATTGTGGCGAATCTTCTGGGGTACATAAATGTTTATACCAAATTTTTGCTCCAATTCATTGAGTAGATGTTAAGGTATTAAACTGGACAAGTGAATCATACAGACCGAGTCAGAGGATTACCAAAGTCGATGAGGTTGCCTGAATGTCAGCTATTCACTTTTAATAGAAACCATAATCCTTTCGGTAAATTCTGAGGTGATGCAAGAAAAAAAGCCAAAGAGTAACCAAAGTTGACTTTAAACTCTACCTTATCTACTGATGTTGAGGCCTTTTAATGTAAAATGTCTGTTAAATAACGGGGGAGGTGAGGGGTCTACCTTGAGACACTTTGGTACAGTAAGACTTAGGTATTGATAATGTTAAAGTCAGGAAAGCATGAAGGTCAATATACTAGAGAGACAACCAACTTTGGATAATTCAGTCAAAATCATTCGCTAATATCAACCTCACTGGTGTGCTCGATAAAAGTCAAAATATCAAGAAGTTTATGCAGGTTTATCTTCCGGTGAACATGACTGTCTGTGTCCAATTTTGTCCCAGTTTACCAAACAACAGTTGAGATATTTAACCTGACATATAACTCAAACTTTTACCTACCACTGATTGAGTTAAAAGTCAAGGAATAAATATTTAAATAAATCCTCTGGGGAACATGAATGTCAAGATTTAAGAATTTCACTATGTCTTATATAGTTGTGGATCTATTTTTTCTCAAACCAACATGTGATCAATTGCTAGCTGTAGAAAAAGCGATACTTATAAAGTCTTATCCTCAAGGGAATCTGAATATCTGACTGCAATTCTGCTTCAGTCTACAAATTTGATGTTGAGATTTCAACTTTAGAGAAATGAAAGACGACTTTTACCTGCTGCTGGTTTGAGATAAGACGTCAGTGTATCAACAAAGACATTGAAAAAAAATCCTCTGGGGAACATGAATGTTAGCACCAAATCCCTTACAATACCTTTAATAGTTATGGAGATATTTTTTTCTTACAACTAAGTATGGCAACTGAATGGTAGCTGCAGGAGAAAAGAGCGAAAGAAATTGTAAAAGTGGTTAGGGTGACACTTCTGCGGAAGCCGACTATCGGTCCCTCATTATTCTCCAAAATATTGTAAGGATGATGTTATATTTAACTTGACAAATGGTTCAATTTGTAATCTTGCAAGTCAAAGATGAGAAGTCAAGGTAATTGATTAATATAACTCCTCTGGGGAACATGAATATCAACTAAAATAATCTTCATAATGCCCAATAGTTGTGGAGATGGTTTATTCCCACAACTTACAACAACAGCTGCAAAAAAAGAGCTGTAGGAATTTCAACAGTGGTTAGGATGCATCCTCAGGGGAACATGAATATTTGTCCCCCATTCTTCCTCAATATACTGCATGGACTTTTTAGCTTGTCCAACTTGAAAAATGACTCATTTCGGACTGTTTGAGATGAGAGGTTTTTCACAAAGTCATCAAAATTAATCCTCTGGGGAACATGAATGTCAGTACCACAGATTTTTTTACAACACTCACATCAGTTAAGGAGATGTTTAACTCAAAACCACCCAGGGCAACTTTAGAAATGCATTATTATAAAGGCCAGAGAGATCACTAACGTCATTATGATCTATCTGAGGAGCATGAACGTCCATACAGAGTTATACGGCAATCCATCAAGTAGCATTAGCAACAATTACCCCCCATGACTGGACAATGTAGATCTCATTCTGGTCAGAGTATCATCCAACCATTGCAGTAACTCCTCTTGGGAACACGAATCTTGGCACTGAATTTTATTACAAAAGTTTTTGGGACGCTTGTATTAAAACCACAAAAAAAAAAATAACCCAATAATGGTGCCAGAAGAAAAGTTTTGAAGCTCACCACAGATATTAAGGTTCCTCCTCTGGGGAACTCAAAATTCTGCATCAAATTTAAGCCCATTTGATAGTTGTTTGGATGGTATTCGCACCAAAGTGCTGGACCAGCTGTCAATCCTAGAGCCTTCAGCTTTGTGGAGCTTAAAATGCAATAAATCATCAGACTGTTAGTATTCAGTAATAATCCAATCAGAGTCACATGAAAAGTAAAACCCTGTGAAAACACCATCTGAGTGTTAAGAGGAGTCAGCATGAAGGGAATTGGTGTTGGTCTGGAGGAGGAGGTGTCTGACAGCACACATGACTGACACAAACAGTGAGGGAGTTGGACAGATGAGAGCCACAGGCGCTGGGAGTGGGGTTGGGGGGTGTTTGAGGGTCAACACATCGCCTGTGCATTGAGTGTGGCCCGGCAGCTGTATGCATAGGGGAGCCTTGGCCTCCTGCTCTGCATGTCAGGGGCCGTGATTAATGACCTGCAGGCCTTGCTCTTTTACCCCTCCCTCCACCCTACAGAAGTCGCTGCAGCCACTGCTCATTTAGCTAATGGACACAGGCGGCGGCTAAGACACACGGTCACGGGACATGAGGGGTTGCATTCGAGTGAAATGAAGCAATTTCCCTCATACAAAATGCCCCTTTTCCAGGCTCTGTGTAATTCCAGGGTTGGAGCGATGATTTCCAAGATTACAGCGTGCACGGCTGCGAGCCTGTGCAGTGTCGAGGCTGAGAGTGGTGCCCGTGCCTGTGTACTGGTTCCCAGCTTGTCAGGCAGCTGTCGAGGAGTGATTTATGACCACTAGACTCCAACCTGTCTTCGCTGCCAGCTCAGTATTGTTACAACTGACAGCTAATGAGGCCAGACATGCTTTCAAGCAGAGCACTTAACAGGACTTCAATCTTCCCCCGTCACAAGTACCATTTTTGCACTCTCGCACACAGCAGCCTCCTTTCTCTGTGCCTTCCTTGTTCTCTGTCTCTCTGTTGCTGGAATATCTGACAGGCACTGAAAAGCCTTCTGCCTACCAAAGGAGATGTTTCTCAGAAAGAAAAAGGCACACACGTATAATCTAATAGTCAAGCCTTTTCACCGGGCTTTGGAGGAAAAGATGCAGAAAATACGCCCTTTGCTTTCTTACAAAGAGATGAACGTTACCACTCTCATGTTTATATGGAGCTACAGTCAGGAGAGGGTTAGCTTAGCCTAGCATAAAGAGTGGAAACAGTTTCTCTAAAGGGGAAAAAGCTCCTATTATAAATCGTAATCTTACTGCACTACGCTTATTTGGCTCTATTTGTGTTAAAAGATTCAGCAGTGTTTAATTTTCAAGTCTTATTCCTAATTAAACAATACCTGTATGTTGAATTGTTTGCCTACCAAAAGACCAACTCTCCATTTCACAATGAGTCTAGATTAAGAATAAAATCAATCTCAGACAAACTAAGCATGCAGGTGCAGCTGATCAGACCGTGCATCCTGTCAGACCAGAAACTAAAGCTAAAACTGAAAAAGAGATAAAAACCGACTGTAAGCTGATCAATAGTCAGAGCATTTAGATGCACTGCTTAATCGGACTAAGCTCATAATTAGCTTTTTTTTTTTCGCTGATTGGAACTTTTCTTCTTGTCCGCGTATACATGCAGCTGAGAAATAAAATTATTGACATGAACGTGTCCTTCTCCCCAAAACTAGGGGGCGATAGGGGTATTTTCAGCGGCGCTGTTTCCGGTTGACCCTACAACAACAACAGCGGGTCCGTGCCAGACGTCAAAAGTGGCTACAACTGCTGCTGGGCATTTTCGAGCGTACAGCGTTGTTTTTGTCGTACATGATGTACAAGCTACTTTTCTTTTTTGTTTGTTTGTTTTACGCGCAACGTTGCAGTTGCTTCTGAGTCGAAAGTTCTTTAAATGATAGTGCCACTTCTTCTCTGGTGTTTTTGTGTCGGGGTTATGGGGCGTGCTGCACGTGCACATGCATTGTCCAATCATACTTCAACTACGCTGGTTATATGGTAGATAAAAATCAATTTCCAATCACATTATCTGAGTGTCTTAATCTGAGTTCTCTGACTCCAATCGGAGTTGTCAAACTCCAATTATAGTCGGACTAAGGTGTTTACGTGCACTTCAGTTGTCCGGTCTTAATCGGAAAAGGCAATAATTTGTTTTGTTTTTTTTCAAGTGTCATGTAAACGTACTGACTGTGGAAGACTCTGGGGACGTCCTCAGGTTGACTGTGAGATTAACTGTACATGGTGAATATGGACTTGAAAACTGTTTATTTCTTTATTATTATATCATAATTAATTAAACATTTTATTCTTCTTTGATAAGGACCAATCTCCATATTAAATATTGGTACTTTTAGTAACTCCCTGGTACTTCCATATAAAGCCAAGTTAACTTTTGACCCAAACGATGAATGTTTGCAGAAATAAAATCCTTCAGTGAAGCAGTATTACTACTTGACCCCCTCTGTAAATATCATGACTCTCTCTCTTCTTCCTCTGTTATCTGAACAGTAAATAAACTCTGTCTCCATGTCTCCGAGCTCTCCTGCTCTGTGAATCTGCAGGCGACACAAAAAAACTGAGTCTGTGGCAGCTCCGTGACCTTTAACCCCTGGTTCCCTGTCAGCCATGATTAATGACAAACTACCTAGCCGCTGGCTTGCATTGCAGGCTGCAGCAGTATTGTCTCCTGGATACTTAATGAAGTCTGACAAGTCTTTTCCCTTGCTCTGTTTTCAATAAATACTGCAACAGTGACTCCTGCAGGTCAACAGGGGAAACTACAGACAAATATATTTAGTTTATGATATTAAAAGCTGCAGATTATGAATAAATATCTTTGGAATTTTACTCTCAGGAATATTTTCATTAAATAGTTGAACCGTTTGCTCACACAGTCTCTCACAGACTGTCGAGTCCTCTTCGTATACCTAGTATGCAAATGAACACTATTAGTAGAGAGATGTTTCCACAGGTGTTTTTTAAACATCACACAACTTATTCAGTGTTTGCTGTCCCCAACCACACACCTTTGTTGCTGGCATCAAATTTAAATATTAATTATAATCATTATATGTCTATTTATGTAACATTTCAAAAACAAACATTTGAAAAGTGCTTCGACTCGACAGATAACTGAATAAGGATTGAACCGTCAGGGGAGACGGAGCGTTCAAACAAAAAGCCACACCAATAGTCAACAAGAATATATGCAAATTAACTGTACTGAGGTCATGAGACGGATGGGTTCGGAGAAATCAATCATGATTCATAGAGAATAAAGAAGCTGAAAAAATTAATGACAGCAGTAAAGGACAGAAACAAATTTATTTTTAACCAAAAAAACTCCAGTATCCACTGATGTTGTCAACCGTTTCTCTAAGGCACTAAAGAAACTTCTGATTTTGGATAAAACTGTTTTTTATCGTACATTTTATTGAAGGTCACTGACAGTAAAGCAGGGAAGAATTAGGGGACGAATGAATGAGGTATGACTGATCTGTCTTTTTTGTCTTTGTTTTGTTATTTTTTTTTTTATTTTCTGTTGTATTGTATTGTTTTCTTCTGTTACTATTTGTGTTGTATTGTGGATGTATGTTCTTAAATGGCAGAGAGTGGGGGTAATGTGACTAATGTAAATGACAAAGGGTTAAAGTCTCTAACCCTCCCATTGAATTCTTTGTTTCCTTCGCCATCCATAAAATATCAATTAAAAAAATTTATTTAAAAAAAAACCTGAAAGTAAAGAAGTTACAGAAGGTCGAAAAATCACCTAATTCAAGAGACGGAAAAAGAAAAAAGACAAAGTGAGCTTAAGTTTTCCATTAAACATTTATATTTTCAGTGTTAGCATTAGATATAATGTCTTTTTTTCAACTATGTTTAAGAATTAAAGAACTTTCAATCATTTGCACACCATGAAAATCTATTTTTTCCCCCTTCATTTTGCAAAGTGTAGCAACAGGTACCTAAAAATAGACTTAAATTGTGTGTTTGGTGTCACATAGACCTACTTCAACAATATTTTTACAATAAAAAGGTCTAGAATTAATGATAAAACTTTTAGCACTTTTAAAAACACAGGTTTACAAAGTGCTTTGACAAACAGTCGTAAAGCGTCTGCACATGGAAATAAAAACAAATAAAACACAAACGCTTAGTTATTAACAAGGCCTCCGAATTGAAAACCAATTTCATTTGTCATAAGAAGTCCAGACAATACAAGAACCCGACAACATAAAATGAGACCATGAGGACCAAAATAAAAACCTCAAATAGGTAAAAAAAAAAGTTCCTTTCATGGCTTGTTCCAGGGGCACCCAGAGCCAGCTCAAGGCATAAGCAAATGAAGCGCCTGCTTAGGGCCCCGTGGCCAGTAGGATTATATGATTGATGTTTTCTGCATGATTTAATATATAGTACTGTAAAAATGCTACAAAATAAAGTAAAAACACTTTAGTGCTGCTGCTGATGTGATATGATTCCTACTGTCGATATAACAAAGCTCCACTACCGTTATGTGCCTACTGCTGTGCAATGCGCGCTGAGCATCCAAAGCGCATGTAGTTGTGGGGCAAAAAAATGTCGCAAAAAAGGACATATCCTTCAAGAGCAGAGAAAAGAAAGAGGACGAAGAGAAAAAACCACCAAGATAAAAGTATGTTTGCATGTCATGGAATGTTAATCAATAGATTTGTGAAGGTGTGTGAATGATCAATAATCAATATTATTGGCAGAAGTAGAGGGCCCCAAAATCAAATTCTGCTTCGGGCCCCATTGAGGCTTGGGCTGGCTCTGGGGTCACCTGAGGGTAAACACACCTGAAGAGAAATAAACGATTTGCTTGACTTTGCTGCCCCCTGCTGGACATATATTTGCATTACAGTGTTTCACAAAAATAGAGGGTCTGTATTTTGGTCTCTGTTTTGCACTCGCAGGACTTGCAACAGTGATAAAGAAAACATTGACTTTTGGTATCTTGTGACCTCTGCACTCGTGTTTTCAGTCTGATCCGGTTCCTCTTTAGTTTCTAAAGTTGTGAAAACTTCAGAAGTTAAAAGATCGTCTGTATGATCCTCAGTCAGCTTCAGTAGCTGCAGGACTGACTCGGCTCTCTCCTTCTTCCCTGTTCTTCCTGCTCCTCCCTCCCCAATCCCGGCTCCTCCTCTGTCGGGCTTCTCGCTCCATCGACCGATCTCTTCCCAAACTTTCCGTGCCAGGGCTTCCTGAAGCTTCTGTTCCGTATGTGTCCCGAGGGCGACAACAGAAACTAAACAGAAGACACTCAAAAATATGCAAAATAAACCATGGTACCGGTGAGCGAGCAGGCGGACGGACCTCTGACCCCGTCCCCCACACAGGAGCAAGTTTCCCACAAGGACTCCCGGGGGAACCGATCCGCGTAAGTTTGGATGAGATGGAGAGTAAGGGCCCGATTTTCCAGCTTTAAGGAAGGCGATTTAGACCCGGTGCATTCTGGTTACTTTTACGCATGCCCTTTATTTTTATGATTAAAGGGCTATTCTGACTTTTAGGACGCGTACGTGGCACCGAGGAGAGCAGATATGGTTCATTTGCATCTCGAACTTTTCATAACAGCTCTAAAATGAATGATGCCTGAATGTGTCCTGAAGCTCTTTAATGCACCACTTGCAGAAATGATGTTTGTTTAGTCTTCCCTGTGTAATCAATGTGTTGTTATGACTCCTCGGTGTTGTGCAGGTAAAGAGATAACAGTGTCTTCTTCTTGTGCAACAGGTCTGAGAGTGAGAATGGAGGAGAGAAGAGACAAGGAGGTTCACCTACAGGCCTCCAGCTGAGTCTGGACCCAGAGTCAGAGATCTCAGAGAGCAGGAGGAAACCAGCCGGCATGAGGTGAACAAGGTTATATTGTTCTCAGAGTGACTGCTGCATACAGTAAACACAAGTAACTGAAAGGATCACTTCTCAGTTGGCTTTTTTATCCTAACCGGGTCCTAATGGAGTCTGATTTGGCTCTCTCAATGCAGGATTTGTAAGTTTCTCCTCTTTTAAGTTTAGTATTTGTACTCTAAACCTGATTGCTGCACCAAAATAATTCATTTGAACGTATTTTGTGAGTTTCTGACAAACTTTTTTGTGCCTCTTTCTAACAGATAATTACGTTAATTAACAGTATGATCTTCTTTTTGGTTTGTTTAATCTCCTATTACACTCAGAGGTCTAATTTCAGTCATGTGAACAAGAATTAACACCCACATCACTTCTCAGTTAGACTTTCAAGGCGTTTTTTATCCAAACCGTGTCGAAATGTCTCTCTCAATGCAGGATTTGTACGTCTCTCCTCTTCTAGGTTTAGTATTTTTACTCTAAACCTGATTGCTGCACCAAAATAATTCATTTTAACTTATCCTGTGAGTTTCTGACAAACTTTTTTCTGCCTTTTCTAACAAATAATGAAGTTTATTAACAGTACGCTCTTCTTTTTGGTTTGTTTAATCTCCTATTAAAGTCAGACGTCTAATTGCGATCATGGGAACAAGAATAAACACCCACATCTAAACCACAGAAAGACACACACACATACCAGTTTGGCATTAGATTCACATTCAAAAAAGCACGTATTAAAGAAAGAGTGTATCTTAAAGAGTGGAAATGAACTGTTTGGGCTGTTCCTTTAAAGACCACTGTGTATAAATGTTTTTAAGTACTTTTACAAGCAGTCTTTGTGTGAACTTTATCATTCTGAGAAAATCTAAAAGACCCTGTAGTAATTTTACGAGCATAAAAAGGGTTTAATAAAGAAACTGTTGTTCACGGAGAATAGAAATTTGGATTTAAGCAAAAAAAAAGTTAGTCTCCAGACTCGGCGGATGTGAAGGTGACACATTAGTTTTGCAATAACATTCAGCAACAACATGAGCTTCAACTGTGTGGAGGTTGTTCAAATGTCAGAGACGGACAGTAGACGCATTATTAAGTGTCTGTTTTTGACCAAGAATACATTCATGGTGGACTCGAATGCTGACTTCCAAATTAGGAGTAACAGGCAAACTTTGTAAAGAAAAAAGGGGGATTGGTGTTTGCGATATATAACATTTTTGCTGGTGTAAAATCCTTACATTGTAAAAAGTTGAAACTCCAGTGAGGAAGTTTGTGTCGATTTTGGCGCCCCCTGTGGACAAAATGATGCCCTTGCAATTGTCTTTTTTGTGCTAAAGACAGTCTCATTATGCTTTCTGAAAATGGTCAAATGTGCTCTCACTAGACAATTTTGCGGCGAGTGGTTTTGCTAGTTCAGACACAACATGAGGTGATCGTTTCTGTCACACAACAATGATGTTAGCAACTTATTGACTATAGCAGCAAATCTGGTGTGTATAAGTAAGTGCCATGACATCGATAACACTGATTATTTAGTGGACCAAACATCTGCAGTGTTTACATTAGAAATTCTCATTGCAAGAGATGATAAATGGACTTAACTCACCTTTTGTGGACAGTTTTTGAAAGACAAAATCATGACCGACAACAAAAACACAGTGCCAAACTTTGATAGAATCTTTTATTTGCTATTATAAACATAAAAAACACTATAATAGGGCCGTGGCTATGTACTGGTATTCACCATAACAGTCTTTTTAATGAATATAAATATAGATATTTTGCTGACTGGTTGCCTCATGTCAAATAACAGCAGAGGTGAAGAAGAAGCAGCAGCTGCTAGCAAGCTAGCCGTAGCAGCCCGCCTAAGAGCCGATTCTGCACTTTTAAAGCTGATATTCAAGATAAATAGTGAATCAAAGTGATCATTTAACTGTTTTCATTCAGTTCTGTGACTAATCTAGCAGATTTACCTTATATTTCAAAATAAAAGAACAGTTTAAAACTCAAGGCAGGAAAAATATCAAAATAAAAGCATGACAAACAATCAATTAAAGAGGCAATGAAGCTTTGTTGACAGGGATGGAGTCGTGAAGTCAGTCGTGTCAACATCATTAGACATAGTCGATGACATGTGAGTTAATTAAATTAATAAGTGAAGTTTATGAAGTTATGTATTGCTCAACACTCGTCTTAGTTTGACTGACTGTGAAGTTTTCCAAAAATGTTGTTGCCATATTTTGTGGTGGAGATAACCTTGAGGTTAAGATCTGACATCCCGACAGCCCTGGAAAGTATGAATAATGTTAATATGTGTGAAAAACTCTAAAGAAAAAGATGTAAAAGTGCATCTTAAAAAGAGAAAAGAGAGTTAGAAACAGTAAAATAATGTGAAAAGATTGAAAATAAAGACCAAAACAGAGAAATGATCAGAGCTTCAAACAGGAGTATATCTCTGTAATTTAACCTAACTGCTGCGCCTGCATGACCAAAGTGCTGTTTACTGATTTCGTCGTTGCTGTGTAAGCTGTCCTGGAGTGACCACAGGTGACACTATGCAAATCAAACTGCAGGACAGCAACATACGACTGATTCAAAGTGATGTAATCTGTGTGGATCAGTCCGAGCGAGGACGTTTTATCAGGAGTTATAACGCTTTACGGCCCCGCAGGAGTTCATATATGTGTCACCTGTCCTCCTCTCAGGTGTACGGTTGCTACTTAAACATTAACAGCCACCTTTTATTTGCCAGATTAAAACCTGCGGAGCAACTTCCAGCGGCACAGAGTCCAAGTGACTGTGAGACAAAGTCTGAAAGGAAGAAACCCCAGCCCAGCCAAGCGGGGGCAAGTCTGTTCCCACACTTTCAACCAGGTTTAATGCAAATTTAACAAGTTTTTGCAGGTTTCTCAGCGAAAAAAATATCTGCTCTGTTCCTCCTGTAGCTATCAAAGACACACACCCACTTTCATAAGTTATTCAAGGAGGTCAGCAAAGATGAGCTCCTCAAGCAAAGTGAGTGTCAGATTCATTTTTTCACATGAATGCAAGAAAAAATGAGGAACTGCCGCTCTAAACGTGAAGCCTGTCTCGTTTTTTTGCCAACAGGTTACACGTGTGCCCTCCAGAGAGACATTTTATACCAGGGAAAAATGTACGTCTCTGATAACTGGATCTGTTTCTACTCCAAAGTCTTCGGCAGAGACACAAAGGTGCGACACAGTGACAACAATCACCGCTCATATTTTGGAGCTTGTTACATGTTTGTATTTTAACCCCTAGATTTCAATCCCGGTGGCGTCTGTGACGTTCATCAAAAAGACAAAAACTGCGTTATTAGTGCCAAACGCCCTCGTGATAGAAACCTCCAGCTATCAGGTAAGAAGGCTGGTCTCACGATTAGTCCTTTCCCTTTAAATTATAAGCATTTACTCACTCCGAATTATTGTTTTCCAGCATGTGTTTGTGTCCTTCCTCTCCCGAAACACCACCTACAAACTCCTGAGGTCTGTCTGCGTTCATCTGGAGGTAAATCACGCTAAGTTTTAAAACCTCCTTTTTTTGAACAGATAAATTAAGAGTAAAAATCTTAGACCTTCAAACAAACTTCTAACACGTCTTCATACTGGAGTTTGTTTTAAGGTCTAACACAACCATGCTGTAACAATAAAGGCATTTTAATTGTTTAAACAGAGAGTGCCTTGGATTTTTCCTGTGATTGTTATGTCAACAACATCTCTATGTCAGACTGTAGAAGCACTCCGACTCCTGCAGGATTGACTATTTCTACAAATGATTAAAATGTCCTTTAAAACGCCGAGTATCTTCAGGTTCTGCTTCATATCACATTAAATAAAAATATTTGCACTCAGGTCTGTTTGCTCAACAAAAACCAGTTTGAAGGGTTCACCTCTGGCTCTGAGAGAAGCTTGTGACCCATTTAGAGTCTCCACCATCGCACAGGAAACATAAATAGGGGCAGATTTATATCGATGGTAGAGAGAGAGACTGGAAAAAGGGGGGCACACAAACAGTCTGGGATCTGCCAAGTGACAAACAGACATAAAATTAAACCCCAGACACAGGCACAGTGAACGGACAGATGTTTCCCTCAGGTGGGGTCCTTTTCTCTTTAAACTTGAGGACTGAGGTTGCAGAGTGTTTAAAGACCCACTCCGATGAAAATCATGTTTTTCTTGTTGTCTACATGTTAACACAGCATTTTTCTGATGCTACAGGACATATCATGAGAAAAGTAAGTGCCAAATTACATTTCAGAGTATTTCTGCATTCAAATCACTCAGTATGTTTACATGACACTCAAGAAAACCAAATTATTTCTTTATTGTTATTAAGACCAGACAACTGAAAGTGCATGTAAACACCTTAGTCTGACTATAATCAGAGTTTGAGAACTCAGATCGTAGTTGGAGAACTCAGATTAAGACACCCAGATTATGCGATTAGAATTTTTCTCTACAATGCAACCTGCATAATGATAAGACCATGCATGATCAAAAACACCAGAGAAGAGGAGTGGTGTACATCTAATCTGCAGAAAAAGTAGCGCATACATCATGTACGACAAAAACAACGCTGTACAATGCTCCACCTTCTTGCTCGAAAATGATCAGCAGCAGTTGAAGACACTTCTGACTTCTGGCATGGACCTGCTGTTGCTGTTGACAGTTGTTGTTGGAAACAGCGCCACTGAAAAGAGCCATATTGACCCCTAGTTATGGGGAGGACACGTTCACGTCAATAATTTAATTTTCTCAGCTGCATGTTTATGCGGACAAGGAGAGAAGTCTGATTTCAGCGAAATGAACGAATCATGAGATTAGTCTGATTAAGCTGTGCATGTGAACGCACTGACTGTGAATCTCTGGCAGACCCAAACAGCAGGGTCAGATAAAGGTGAGATTTCCTATGTCACAAATCCAAGTTCCGCCCCCAGAGCCCCTTTAGACTCAGGTAGATAGAGAGGACAATAAGCAGAACATGGGCTTTCTTATGATAATGCTCATAAGAAAGATAATTATGATATAGCTTTCATCATGTCCCTAAAGACATTAGTGTCCGAGAGCTGAATAGCTCCTATGTTACCTGAGGAGTGAAGAGGAGTGTGCAGGGCAGTGCTGACTCCACCCACGACTCAGAGGTGAATTGCTAATAAGCTACTAGATCTCTGCAGAAGAAAAGCTCTTAAAAATGACACAGGTAATGTGATTTAGAATAAAAACTTCAAGTAGTAAAAAAAAAAGATCTGAGTGGGACTTTAAGATAAGTAGGTCACATGCAGATAGGTCTCTTCGGACAAAATGTACCCTCAAAATGAAAATTAAAACATTAAACTTGCTGCCCTTAACCACATCAGATTGCACTGCTTCAGATAGAGGATGTGTTTTTTTTACTGTATAAACTCACAAGTGTATACTCTTTTGTTTCAGGTGGATAAGGCCTGTGGCAGCCCCACTAACTCCTCCTGTGAGAACAGCTTCAGGGTGGACTGCCCGTCCGAACTTCCTCTGGTCAGTCTGTCCTCTTTTTCTGTGTTTTTGTACAAAACGTCCTGACCGTGCACAAGCAGATTTAAAAAATATTTTCCTGTAAGATGAAAGACCTCCAGAGTGGCCTCGTGCTCATGCTATACAACCCCCCTCTCTGCATGTGGCGCCTATTGTATATATCATCCTGTATGTGCTCTGCAGGACTTTTCTGGAGACTTCTCTGACCTCGACGGTGTCGTTCAACAGAGACGGGAGGAGATGATGGAGAGCAGCAGCTCCGGGTCCCAAACGCCAGATTATGACAAAATTACAGGTCTGTGCTCCACCCTCAACGCTTCATGTATTATTCTGTGCTCTCAAAGCAGCTGCATTCATAATCTAATCTTGCTTGACACACTTTTTTACCATCTCATAATTTGCCCAGCGTGTCAGGTAGCGCTGCGGCTCAGACTGTCTTTGGTTTGCAAATATTTGGAGAGGAGCCAAAGGGAAACTGGAGCTCCTGAGACTTTGTCGTAACAGAGACAGTTTGCACAAAAGCAGCGGCGACTGTTGAATGACATCTCAAGCTTATTGTAAAATAGGACAGCTTTTTAATCTCACATGAGGATAACCTTTCTCTTCAGTCTGTGAGCGATAATGTTTACTGGGCAGGAGGCGGCCGGAGTCACGGGGATCTGTCTGTTTTTGTTTGAGTAGACTTCCCTGACCCGTTTCTAAGCACGGTGAAGACCGGGGAGGTTTCGGTCCACGCGGACATCCACCTGCAGACACCAAGCCAAATACACGGAGGCGCCCTTAAAAACGGTAGTTTAACACCGGACCTTTTTAAGCATAATGAAGCTGTAGAAACCTATGAAAGAGGATTAGAGCCACAAGAGAAAAAATGATTACAGGAGGGAAGATTTTTTTAATTTCCATTTTGAGATTAAAGTTGAAATTTTAAAAAGTCAAAATTTAGACTTTATTCATGTCGATTTTAGTCTCAAAATTTTGAATTTAATCTCAAAATTACAATTTTTTAAATCTCAAAATTTCAACATTATTCACGACAATTTGTGATCTTGAAATTTCAACTTTAATCTTGAAATTTTAATTTTTAATCTCAAAATTTTGACTTTAATCTCCTTCCTGTTATTATTTTTTTCTCTTCATGTGGCCTTAATCCTCTTTCATAGAAACCAGTAAATGAATCAGTCTCAAAGCTGTCTTTTTAAAGGAACAGTTCAGAAATGTTTTCCAACCTTTAAATTATCATCTGCTAATTGCTGAGAGTAAGTAAAGAATAATGAAAATAAATGCTGAGGTAGCGAAAATGAAGGCCCCCTGGTTGGGGGAAACATCTTGCTCCATTGAAAGTTAAAACCTTTTTTATAATACAAAAAGTTAACTTTACCCTCAATAAAGAGTTAATTAATAAAAGTGTCAGTTAGTGAGATTTTCCTTTGCTGGTTTGTTAGTTCTGACAGAGTATTAAAGCCACATTAAAGGGAAATAATAACATGAATAGTGTCATAAGAAAATGAAGTTGTATTGTTAAAAGATTAAGTGATATTGTCATAAAAATAAAGTTGTGACAAAGTCATAACCCTATGAGGATTTATTTGTTGTAAAGCCATTGTGTTGTGAAAATAAAGTTGTTATTAAATGTGATCAAAGTCATATTGTTATGCGAGTAAAATCACAACAAAGCTGTAGTATTACTTTATGTGTTTATAAGTGTCTGCTTAAATTGTACTGAGGGTTTTTCTGTTGACAAGAAACTTAGTGTTTCGTCATAACAGCGTTATGAGGGTAATCGTTTGCTAAAGTTATTTTACGACACATAATGACTTTTATTTTTCTAACATTACAACCTGATGTTCTTGGACTTTAATCTGGTAACATAAAGACTCTTTTCTTGAAGTACAAAAAGAAATTCTTTCTTTCATGTTGCTCTAATAGTTTGTCATGTTTTCCCTGTGAAAGCTTTTGGGTTGTGTCGACTTTGGCGCCTCTAGTGGATGAATGGAGAAGCTTTTCCTCGGTTATGTATATGAGAAGAAAAAAAACAACATTTTAAACGTCATATTTGGGGGTAAAAAGAATAAAACTATTGACACCTGTTTGCTTTTCATCACCTCATCGGACTCCTCTCCTGCAGCAGAATTTTGAGGCATTAAAAATAACCATACATACATATTATGTCTTTCTAAACCATGTAAATGCATCTGTATCATTCAATCTGTTTCACAACCAGCCAAAAACTCCTCACAGGAGCTTTAAGCTGCAGTTTTTACTCCTTTTTTGATTATCCACCTAACCTCCTTATTTATGCTTCACTCTGCAGGATCTCCTAAAACAAACCTCAAAGACAAACCCTCTCAGCCCATGTCGTTACACACCATCCTCCTCATCTATTTGTTTTTGTGAGTAACCTTTCATTATGTGGAACACGAGAGGCCTCAGCGCTCCGGCGAGACTATTCACAATTCATATCGTGTTCGCGATTGTTCAGGGTGTTTGGTGCTCAAATAGTTGTATGTGTGTATGTGTGTCGTCACAGGGTCAGCGTCCTCGTCCTGTCCTCCTGCTACATGGCCTTCAAGATTGTGGCTCTGGAGCATCGTTTGAACTCGCTGGTGTCCGTGGGGGAACACTTTCGGACCGAGTAAGAGAAATGAGATTGCTTTCAGGCAGTTGTTTATTATCTCCAAAACAACCACAGTTTTGGTAAAGGTCTTTGTCAAAATGTTGTTGCAGTCACGCCGTGAGCCAGAGGTCGCAGAGCGAGGCGAATGCCGAGATCTATGGAGAGTTGTCCAACAACTTGTTCAAGCTAGAAAAGGTTTGTGAAGTTTTGATGATTTTGAAATTTAAAAATAAAAGCTTTTTTTAATGTGAGAAACTCAAGATGGTAAAAATGTCAAAATAAAAGCCTCACAAATACTCGGTTTTTGTTAAAAAAAGTTTTGGGCTGGTGACGTAAATGAAACATTGTCAGAATTAGACGATCACATGTACGTTTACGAAGTTACATGTCTCTTAACTCTTTCCTTTATTTGTCTGACTGTGTTGTTTTTTTTTCCATTAATATTGTGATCACATCATTAACATGACATTCTAAGACTACAGTTTTCCTGAGTTGAGAATGTAGGATGGAGTATTAGGTTTGCATTAAGAAAAAGAAAAATGTAGTCTTCGAGACTGTCATCTTAAACAACAGGTTAGAATATAAGGACTTTATAAAAACTTTATCCTCGTAAGTAATGATTTTATTACGACTTTATTCTCGTAAACAATTACTTCATTATGACTTTTTTAATCCCAAGATTTTGATTTAATTCATGTAATTTCAGTTTTTTTTTATCTCGAAGTTTGGACTTTAATTTTGAAATTTTGATTTTTTTCATTTTGACTTTTTCAAATTTCCACTTTAATCTCGAAATGGAAATTTAAAAAATCTCCTTCCTGTAATTATGTTTTTCTCTTCTTGTGGCCCTAATCCTCTTTCGTAAGAATTTGACACTTTGACCGCCATGATTCAAAGCTGAAATAATATTTTAAAATGGGGAATCCAAACGTCTGGGCGAATGAGCGTAGTTGGGCTTAGTTTAGCTAACTGTAAACTTTCTTAAAAATAAACAGACATTAACGTTGTGTCAGTCTCAAAACTAATAAGGGATCATTTAAAAGAAATGTAAACCCTCACCTGTTCTGTAGTTCACATGCTGATCCCTAAAATGATTTTAAATGTCTTTTTAATGTGTTTCAGATTCAAAGAAACCTTCAGAAACTGCTTGAGGAGACTTAAAGCAGCTTCACCTCCTCCTGTAAAATGTTGATTTTTCACTGAAGACGACCTTTGGTGATTGACTTGTTGCCAAAGCGTGGTCAGCTGATCAGAAAGCTTCTTAAACTGTTTGAACTTTGAACTCTTAAATTGTGCAATAATAGCTTTTTTTTGCTTGTCTCCTGTCTGAAGTGGCCTGTTAGTGAGTCAGTGTTAGAGCAGAGTATTTAATGTAGTATTTATGTGAGAGCTTAGATTTTTGCATTTCACAGCGGTGGGATTTTTATCATTCAAAGGTCTTTATTTCAATGTTCTCCAAACATTTCTGAAAAGGTCAACTTGAGCTGTTTAAATGATTTATTTTTGAATGAATCTGATGCCAATGAGTTTTATTTATGTCATGTATATAAAACACTCAGCGAGGGATGTTTGTAAAATAACTTTTAACTAAATTTAAAGCTAATGTCCTTGGGGATATTTTAATATAAATGGTGAAAACATGACTTTAAAAGGCATTTTTACTGTAAATGTAGCACAGTCTGTACATTATTAATCATTTGGAGTACAGATTTAGTCACGTTTCTTACTGAAGAGCTTCTGACTGATTATTTTGTCTCTTTTCTTTATGTTTGTCTCGATTATTTCCACTGTGCTGGTGTCTTAAAGGAGCTATCAGTCATTTCAGGAGCATTGGAAATGCTTAAATATGGTGGTGTGGTGAAGTTAAACTGTGCCTTTAATTGCTGTAAAGAATCACAGTTCTGAATTAAATGTCTCCCACACAGTTTCTGTGAACCTTACTTTGAGTTTTATTGTTTTTTTATGGAAGCACCAACGCCCTCACCAAGTTTCTTTACACACAAACCACAAACAAATAGATGCAAATTAGTGTTATATAACTTTGACGATTGCAAACACGGGGGTCACACCAGCTTACTGACGGCACTAGAGGAAGAACTGACTTTACTTTAGGACAACACTTTGAAGTTTCTGCTGTATTTTCTTTCCATGCAAATGTATATCTTTACTCCACTGCGTATAAGATGCAAATGTCGTCCCTTATATCCCATATGGTTTATGAGCAGCACCTGTAAGCTAGTTCAGACATGCAAACCTAACTGCACACAACTTTCTCACAATTGCCTGACAGATAAATCCTCCCACTTTGGTAGAATCTTCCAGCTGCAGGGTTTACAGTATTTCCCATTCTGCTCTGTTATTTCTGCAGCACCAGTAGTACCAGTCCTGCACCCACCACCTCCCAGTATCAGCCTGCAGGCCCAGGCTGAAGGAGTTTGAGCAAGTATGTCATCTCTCTCAGTATTCTGCACATAAAGCAAATCTGACTGGTGTTGAGATTTCCACGTATGACTATCATTTTGCGTTTAATATAATTCACTTTTAAGTGTTTATTCGTCATGTAAAGTCACAAACCTAACAGTAGGAGACAGCCTCAGAGGGCTTATTCTGTCAAATATAGGGTTTATTTTGGAAGTAAAAAAGAGAGCAGTGACCGCTAGGTGTGGATATAGCGTGCAATTATTCTGATGAAATTTTGATTATGCATTAACTAAATCAAACTTCTCATAGTCAGACTATCATACCAGGATAATGGATCGATTTTCTGCACTAGTGTTCACATGCTGCAGTTGAAAATCATAAATGCATCGTTAGACTGCAGAGTAGTTCACAAAACCAGACAGTTGAAGAAAAGATGTAATGAAAGACAAAATCCTCTTTTTTGTATTGTTAGCCGTTAGCCACCTGCTAGCACATTTTGTCAATTGTTGTGGTACATATTAGGTCAATTACAAAACCAATCAATAATGTTGAGGACTAATAACTTAATCTTGTTTAGGTTCATAGCATGTAACACTCACACTTATGATGCATTTGCAACATTTTTATTCATAAGCCTTTAAAAATCTACTTAAAACTCCACAAGGGGGCCCTGCTTTGACAAACTGTGCCTCTTTTATACACTCTTTATAGTCCTAAATACAGGCAGCCTTTAAAAATCCAAACGGTGGCCCTCTCTCTTCACCTCTCAAAGTGTTAAAAGCCCGGATATATTCTGAAAAAAAAGAGAAAATTGCTCTGAGGAACTTTGGTTTGTTTGCTGGCGCCCCCTGGAGGAAAAAAAGGAACTTTTGCCAGTTTTGTTCTTAAATAGAAAGTGTTTCTCATCAGATTCACTCACCCATGTAAAATACTCTTATGAAGTACAAGTTAATTAAACTATGACAGTGTAAAGTTTACTGTATGCTCTGCTTTATCATCCTAACATAAACAGTGTTTGTGGCTTTGTTGGTCTGCAGTTCTTCTCCTCCTCTGCTCCTCTTCACTCCCACTCTGCCTGCTGTGACTCATTTTCAGGGTTTTTTCAGCTCCTGATTTATTCTTTGTGTCAGTTTTGAAAATGTTTGAGAGGCTTATGTGACCAATACAACAATCTGGGATAAAACAATTCAACGCTTAGAGTGCCTGCAGCATCGCAGGCTGGTAAACAAGTCTAAAATACAGAACAAGTACTGGTTTTAAACTGGTTTATACAGTAAATCTACAATAATCTGTTTCTTCCAAACTCCTCTTTTGTTATCCTTCTCTTATCATGTTAAATTTAAGGCGATTTCATGGACCTATATGGGACAAACATTGATTTATTTCCTCCTTACCCCGCCTTTTATATCATTATAGCCATAACCTTTATATAATATGTTCAATTACTATCAATCAATCAACCAACTTTATTTCTATAGCACATTTAAAAGAACCACAGGGGTACCCAAAGTGCTGTACATTGTGACATAAAAACAAATAAAACAAGCGAAGAACAAGATAGAGCGAGCAAAAATACATAAATTCAATAAATAAATAAATAAACTAGAAAAGCACTCAGAGAGCGCAGGCCTCCGCCAAGCAGCTCACAGTATCCGGAATTTTGTCTGGATCAGGATCAACCTTTGATACCTCATAAAACTCATTGAGATCCTTTTGTGTAATTTTTTACTAAAGACTCTGGCCATTTTTATAGAGTTAAATGCAAAAATTCCCAAATTTGCCCTATCTCACAATGATAAAGAATCCTTCAAAAAAATTCCTGGATCCAGAAGGTGATCCAGATCACCACCAAAATTTGATTGGGATCCTCCTGGGGCTGAGACGCACCTCTGGTGAAAATTTCAGGTCAATCCGTCTGTAACTTTCTCCGTAAAGTTGCTAACAGACAAACAAACAAACAAACAAACAAACAAACCAACGCTACCAAAAACATAACCTCCTTGGCGGAGGTAATGATAGATTATCTATCCCTATGGTGGATTTAGACAGACCTGAAACTTTGTTTTCATTTTAAATATATTTATTTTTAATACATCATCTCTTTGAAATACAGCTGCGACATCATGCCTTTCTTGTTCTCCCTCATTTTGGTCATCAGACAGCACTTCTGATTATGTAACTGCATAGACTTGGTGCTGCTATGGACTCGTCTTTATCTGTAGATGACTCTGGAGAATCATGCTGGTCGTTGGTCGACTGCTTCCCTGCTGTAGCTGCCTAGAATAGAATAATAATAGTTTTAGTCTATTTTTCTAAGGTTGAATATAGCCTATAAAGGTAAATACAAGATTACTGCAAGTCTTGTAACATGGAAATAACTTGTTGGTACAAAATAATATCATTAGCTAAAATAGCTTAATGCCTAATTTAGTACAGCCAAACCACTTTGTGTAGACAGCTTTTAAGATATTTCAGTCAAATTAGAGGAACAGTTCAACTTCAAAATCTGAGCTTTAAAATGCCCTAAACAGTGAACATGACTCTTGACTCTGACCTTTTATCTTCATCTTCATCTTCCTCCTTGCTGCTGGTGGATGCTTTTATCCAGGAGAGTAGAGAGCTGCTCCCCTGGGCTGCCTGCTGTAGCTCCCTTTCTGTTTCCCTTCTTCTCCTCTCCTTTCTAGGCATGATGCTGCAATTGGTAAATAAAAAGAGACCAACTATATGAATAAGACAGCACACCAAGACAACAGTTTGATGATATAAGACACATTCATCAAGCTTTACTTACTTTATTTCTCCATGTCGTCTTGTTCATCACAGGGTTGGTCGTCTTCTTTGGGCTCCTCTAGAGTCATTTTGGGTGTTTGACTCTTTGGAGTTACCTGAAAACAAACATGAATTACAGCCCTTCAGTTATTGTGAAAATGTGTATTTTTTTTCTTAAAAGCCAGCATATTGTACTTATTAACCTTTTAAGTATTGATAGAGTTATTTACCTTCAAATTTCCAGAAACACTCAGTACCTATCCCCGTCATTCATCTTGTCTTCATGGGCCTGTCTCTGGTATGCTCAGTCCTCCTGCGTCTTCAGTCTCCTGCTTGGCTCCTCTGGGGGTTTCTTCTTAATTGAGGTCCTTTCCCTAAAGAAAACCAAAATGAAAAAGAGTCCTACACTAACCTTGAAAAATCACTCTGGAGGAACCAAACTCACCTTTTAGACTGACTTATCCACTAAGTGAAAAAATCAAGTAAAAGACACGCTCTAACTTTGAAGGAATCACAATTCATGAAAAAAACAAGACATCACAACACAAACACATGCATGAAAACACAACTCATGGAACAAAACAACACATTACAAGACATTATACTAAAATCGTGCAACTACACAAAACATCCCAACACATAACATCAAAATAAATAACCACACAACACAACCAGGGACTTTTAGGGTAATGCATAATGAGTCCAAGGTGAAGTTCTTTTTTCTGCTTTTAATTGATTCAGGTTTATTTGTTCCGGAGCCAGTGCGAGTGGAGGAGCGGGAGAGGAGCGAGCATGTGAGGAGAGCGAGCGGGAGAGGAGCGAGCGCGAGCACGAGAGGAGCGAGCGATTCGTGTTTTTTTAGGGGAGGAGAAGAGGAGCTGCAGACGAGCTGGAGGCTAACTAATGCCACATTACAAAACAACGCAATTTCTAAAGTTTCTGCTTCAGCCATATTTAGGGGAGAGGTCGGAGCTGGAGAAGAGCAGGTGGTTAGCAGAGTCAGTGAACAGTCTGTGTATTCATAACTTTTCTTAACTAAACAGCCAAACTTATTCTAACTTATCTTAACTAAAACTTAACTTATTCTAACTTATCTAAACTAAAACTTAACTTATTCTAACTTATCAAAACTAAACAACTTAATTTACTATAACTTAACATATCATAACTAAGAAACTTATTCTACCTTAACTTATATAATTTAACAAACAACTAAAGTTATCTTAATTATCTAAATAGCTTAATTAAACTACGGCCCAGCGTGACGCCCTAAAGGACCCTTTCTTGGACGGTTGTTTCCCATCCGTCCAGCAGTCCTCTTGGGAGTCACCTTGGACCCCCTGCACCTGAGTTTGAGGAGCGCTTTCAGTTTCCTCTTCCACTTGGTGTCAGGAGCAGTGGAGATGAGCCGGTTGGATGGAGGGATGGTGGATGGAGGGGGTGTAGGGGTTCTCAGTGGGGCCGTCCACCGCTCCTTCCTCCTGGAGAGCTCCTCCGGGTCCTCGGGCTGCAGACCTGGCCACTGGTCCTCCTCTGTCAACAGCGAGGGCAGGCAGGGGGGGGAGCTGTGGGAAGGTCCCGCAGGGCTCCTCTGTGACCTGGATGGAGAGGAGCACAGAGAGGGGCGACGAGTATGGGAGCCACGAGAACGAAAAGAGCAACTACCAGAGGAAGAGACAGGAGGAGGGACAGGAGGAGAGACAGGAGGAGAAGAAGAAGAAGAGCTAGAAAAAGAGAGAGATGGAAAGAAGGGGGGAGAGGCAATAGGAGAGAGAAGAGGAGGGAGAGGAGAAAAGAGAGAGGGAGAGAAAGGAAGAGAGTAAGGGACCTGGTTGTGCTCGGGGGAGGAGACACCTGGAGGGCCGTCCATCCTCAGCAACAGCCTTGGACTGGACCCGACGAGGCTGTGCTGCATCTCTCGGACCTGAGACCGAAAAATCGACAAATTCAAAAATCTGAACTCTGCAGAACTGGTTTTCTGGTTTTCACATCTTTGAAATAAATTCATGAATACAAGTCAGTTCAAGAAAATTAAAATAAAAGACAAATTCATAAACACATTTCTATGATCAAAATTATTCAGACTATAAAAGTTTTGTATGTTGTCTTGAAGGCATGCTAACGGCCTCTCTATGTTGTCAGTGTAATTTCCTACTTACACCACAAGGCTTGGAAAGGGGCATGGGTGCTACCATGACCCTCCTGAGCACCAGCCTGGGACAGGACCATTTAGAGCTGTCCTTAAGGACCGAGGTCCATGTGCGGCGACAGCGGGTCTGAAGACAGAAACAACGCAGACATTTAAATTGAACAAGCTGTAACATGAAGGAATCATCTGTAACACCAGTATCATCAAGAGGAGAAAGTCAATACATTTGAATTTGTATTTAGTCTCTAATCAGCAGGTTAATGTGCAATAGAAACAATTAACATCAATGCAACACCCCCGTTAAGAATTGATATTTTTGGTATGTCTATTTCAGTCATTTTATTTTATGGGGGAAAAGACTGCATAATTTCAGGATTCAATAATAAGAAAATCCTCAGTTTTCAGTTTGATAAAAACTGATTTCTACAAAAGGACAGTGTTTCCATTACACTTAAGGTGGGTTTTTCCCTGTTAAAAACATAATGAAGTTTTTAATATTGTGGTAGAAAACACACACTTGATTCATGAAAACATAAAAACATATTTATGTGGAACTTTATCAAACTCTTAATTTTAAAGCCTGTACATAATACATTTCTTTTAACTTAATATTGTCTTTTTTTGTAACTTTTTAAACAGGTTTAAATGTAATTCATAGGATTTTTTGGTAACTTAGGCCTATTGGAGCACTTTAAAATAAAAACAGGTCTAACTATGATGTCTTTTTAGTTCATTTTGTTTAATTTTATGATGACTGACAAAGCTTTAAACTTATGAAGGTGTCCCTTATTTTAACACTACAATTCATGAATACAATTCAGTTCAAGAAAATTAAAATAAAAGACAAATTCATAAACACATTTCTATGATCAAAATTATTCAGACTATAAAAGTTTTGTTTGTTGCCTTGAAGGCATGCTAACGGCCTCTTTATGTTGTCAGTGTAATTTTCTACTTACACCACGAGGTCTGGAAGGGGGCGTGGGGGTTGCCCCAACCCTCCTGAGCAGCAGCCTGGGACTGGGCCATTTAGAGCTGTCCTTAAGGACCGAGGTCCATCTGCTGCGTCGGCAGTGGGTCTGAAGACAAAAACAACGCAGACATTTAAATTAAACAAGCTGTAATATTTGACTGTGTGGTCAAGGTCATGAAGGAATCATCTGTAACACCAGTATCATCAAGAGGAGAAAGTCAATACATTTGAATTTGTATTTAGTCTCTAATCAGCAGGTTAATGTGCAATAGAAACAATTAACATCAATGCAACACCCCCGTTAAGAATTGATATTTTTGGTATGTCTATTTCAGTCATTTTATTTCATGGGGGAAAGACTGCATAATTTCAGGATTCAATAATAAGAAAATCCTCAGTTTTCAGTTTGATAAAAACGGATTTCTACAAAAGGACAGTGTTTCCATTACACTTAAGGTGGGTTTTTCCCTGTTAAAAACATAATGAAGTTTTAAATATTGTGGTAGAAAACACACACTTGATTCATGAAAACATAAAAACATATTTATGTGGAACTTTATCAAACTTAATTTTAAAGCCTGTACATAATACATTTCTTTTAACTTAATATTGTCTATTTTTGTAACTTTTTAAACAGGTTTAAATGTAATTCATAGGATTTTTGGTAACTTAGGCCTATTGAAGCACTTTAATAAAAATAGGTTTAACTTTGATATATATTTTTAGTTAATTTTGTTTGATTTTATGATGACTGACAAATCTTGAAACTTATGGTGTCCCTTATTTTAACACTTCATTTCACTGCTTTAATCCGCCTCTTTCGCTGTAATTAGAGTGAAAATGTCTTGTGTTCAATGTCTGTTTTCACCTGATAGCATTGGTTAATGTAAAAAAAACCGTCAAATAAGTTTCAGGCTGACGTCTTTAAAAAGCCCAAAAGACAAAAACATCTTTGACGAAAACTAAACGCAGAGATTTCTCACAATAACATGAGCTTTTCCGCTCTTAAACATGCAGGACAGAACCACAGCAGGACTTTGGGCTCATCATACAATGTCAATGCATCACTTTTAAGCTAGCTATTCCCAAAGTCTCGACGAGGTCAGTAGATTTTCTTTTTAAATATAGGCTAGTAAAAATACACTATATATAGATCTTTTTGTGTAATTTTTTTACTAAAGACTCTGACCATTTTTATAGAGTTAAATGCAAAAATTCCCAAATTTGCCCTATCTCACAATGATAAAGAACCCTTCAAAAAATTCCTGGATCCAGAAGGCGATCCGGATCACCACCAGAATGAAATGGGATCCTCCTGGGGCTGAGACGCACCTCTGGTGAAAATTTCAGGTCAATCCGTCGGTAACCTTCTCCGTAAAGTTGCTAACAGACAAACAAACAAACAAACAAACAAACAAACAAACAAACAAACAAACAAACAAACCAACGCTACCGAAACAAAACCTCCTTGGCGGAGGTAATAACCTGTAAAAAAACAAAAACAAACTTCGTCCATCTATTTCACAGGACAGGTACACCTGATGATGATAGAGTTCTTCATTAGGTTCAAGCAAACTCTTGCACAATTAATAAGTGTCAAAAATACATTTTTTATAATTTTTTTTCAAAACTTTGTGAATGAGAAAATTAGAAAGTAAAAATTGTAGCTTCAATTTTAAACTGGGATTAAATTCAATTAAATTTGTTGACGTTATTCTAACACACATTATGATTTTGGATTGTTAAAAGGATATGTTAAAAAAAAAGTTATAACTCATGGTGGAGCCATACTGTTACGACTGGAGTGGCCAAACTTGGACACTCCATGGATTACATCTATTTTAATTTTTAATACAGATACAGTAAATTTTTTGTTTAACATTTTTAACTTCTTGGTTTCCACGCTCTAATCTCCCTGTGTGTGTAGTTTGTTGTTGTTATCATGTTCATTTTTGTTTATAATCATGTTAAATGTTGTGACTATGCTGACCTGAATTTTTGTCACTATCTGGACGCACTTCTAGCACAAAACCCCATTAATATTATATATAAAATGGCTCGTACAGTTGATATATATATATATATATATATATATATATATATATATATATATATTGCATTTTTTTTTTTTGGCATATTTGTCAAGCACTTCACTTTTACACTTAAACTTACTGTTTATTTCATCAATTTACAGAAAAAAAGATGTCAGATGGTCATGGACACCCCAAAGCTATACCACTGGTTAGAGTTTGGGCTTGGACACCCTTTTAAAAAATCAGAATACACCCCTGCTGAACAGAGTGCATAATGTTATTTACCATGTTAATGTTTTGTTGTCAAAATCCCCTTACATGCAGTTTTTCTTCTTATTTTAACAAGTGTCTTTTTCCCCTGATATAATATTTTAGTAATTCATTATTTTTTTAAATGGATATGATGCAGCACAATTTACCGTTAGTTTTATTGTCATTATTTACTTTTAGTTTTTTTAGCATTATTGTTAAACTACATTACTCTGTATATATCAATAACATTTTTATAAAACCAGACAGTGACTCTTTTACAATTCATGTGATGTTATTTGGGACAGGAAAATGAAAAAAGATATTTATCAGCCAATCAATCTGCCAACCAGTCAATCATTCTTTCTCTACTTACAACCCAAACCAGAAGTGGCATTAATTTCATAATAAAAGCATAGTTTGAGGAAGTAAACCAGAATCCAAGACAATCAAAAACATCCAAATAAAAGTATTACAAACAAATGTCAGATGGTCATGGCCACCCCAAACTGGTCAGAGCTTGGGCTTGGACACCCTTATCAAAAAGTCTGAACACGCCCCTGCTGAACAGAGTGTATAATGTGATTTATCATGTTCTTGTTTTGTTGTCATAATCCCCTTATATGTTGTTTTTCCTCTTATTATAACAAGTGTTTTTTATTCCCCCTAATATCTTATTTTAGTAATTCATTTTTTAAATCGACATGATGCAGCACAGTTGACCATACAGATAGAAGAAAACACACACACGTGAGGACAGCTGTGTCAAACAGAGGTATATAGGAGCAGATGCTGAGCACATTTATAGCACCAGCTCCGTGGATGTTTACCGTGCTCTCTCTCTCCACGCAGCATCCCGCCCACTCTTCAGCTCCGAACCAATGACACGCGCGCCTCCACATCCCGTCTGCCCATCAACCCGTGTCCACCCCTCCACCCCCCACCCCCCTGCATGACGTAACACCCAGTCTGAAAGTGCAATGGCGATATTGGACAATAACAGCCATCGCTTTTGGACACCACATCTGTATTATGTGGCTAACGTTGAAGAAAACACCTCCAGACGGCTGCACAAACACGTGTAAGATCCACACAGCGCGCGAGCGACGACCTGCGACCAGGAAGGAGGATCTGCCAGCCTGTGCACGCGATGACAGTTTAGACTAAAAAACGCTGGTAAGTGCAAACTCCGCTCATGGCCACGGGATTTGCAGAAAGCTCGTAAACGGGTGTCTTTCAGGCTTCAGATTTCAAAGGGGCGTGGCGGCGTGATGGGTACCACTCCTGACTAAAAGGATGCTGATAGCTTAGCAACAGCGACAAGGAAGGAGGGAAAGGATGGAGGGAGGATGGAGGGAGACAATGGATGTGCGGGCTGTCAGCGTCGTTACTGGGTAGGCTGAGCAGAGTGTGGATTGTGTGAGTGGAAGGAGATCTGTTAGTGCCTGAAGGAGCCGTGGATGCAGAGTGGAAATGTAAACAAAGGGTGTGGGCCTACAGCTGGCCTGTGATGCTCTGCCTCAGAAAGAGAGAGAGAGGAACCATTACTGCTGCTGCTGCTGCTTTAAGATTTTACACACATGAATTACTCAGAATTAGTCACCACAGACTGGTTATCGCTCTAACTGTTGCATCAGGCTGATTCTTCACCACATTTCTACGTTTTCCTCTCCTCTCCGGCAGGTGTGACGTGTGAACAGACACCATGGCCACGCAGGAACCGTCCCCTCCGTCCTCCATGGAGAGCAACAAGCCCGGCTTCCCCAAGAAGATCCTGGGCAACAAGCTGGAGGACAAACACCTGTGCAACTGCTGCCACAACATACTCAGACGACCGTTTCAAGCCCAGTGTGGACATCGCTTCTGTTCCTACTGCTTCAACAGGACTGTCAGGTCAGATGGACGCCGAACTGAGCGAGATTTACAGGGTGGCTGCAGCAGGGAAGTAGGACTCAGGGGGGAAAAAACAAACAAAGCAACAGTGCAGTGTAGGAATCTGTGTTTTATGCATGCAAAAATGAAAAGTGCACGAGTTTGCACATCCAAATTCAACAAAACGAGAAGAAATAATTGTGCAAAACTACATTTTTCAGGCTGCCCTATCTCATATCATGATAACTGATATTTATATCTTACTATCACTCTGATGCTGCTGCAAGAAAAGGTGGTGCTTGTGTATTTTTCTTGGTAAAGTAGCAACCATTAAAGAGGCCAAAAGCTGTCAAATAAATGCAGGTTCAAAGTTGCATTTAAGGACAGCACTTTAATTTATTTATTTATTCTTTTATTTATTAAGATACCACTGTAGGGTGTGTCATTTGTGCATTTTTAATTTAAAATGTTGCTTCTTTGCAGTAATGGACCCCAGAAATGCAGCGCTTGCATCAAAGAGGATATTTTCGAGGACCCGACATCGATTTTGAAACAAGGATGTGTGAGTAAACATGAGTTTTTATCAAATTAAGGCCGAAGAAAACAGCGTGAACTGATATTTCTCAACAGAACTTAAACCAAACTAGTATTGTCGCAGTCTGTTAATGAAAGAACTTGGAATAAGCACTTTTTTCCCACTACTCATAAGTTGTTAGTTGTTATTTTTCTGTCAAAATAAAGCTGCAAGAGCAAACCTGAAATAGAAAGTTATTAAACTCTGATCTACACTGTTAACTATTTCACCTCTTCTCCTCAATTTTCTTTGAATCACACCATGTGAGAAATGTAATGTCATGTAATATTTTGAAATATTTATTAGTATTGGCCTCTGATCTGATTTCCTGCAAAGTCTAGATCTACAGTGTAACTTCACAGACAACAAAGACGAAGAATGCTCCCCCTTAACTCTGGTGGAGTAGGTTTCAATGCAAAATAAAGTCATATCTAAACAAGTTATCCTGATATTAAGTCGAGGTCTCCACACGTCGTGAAACTGAGGAGAGACAAAGAAGAAGCAGCAGCTGCCAGTAAACTAGCTGCAGCATCTCTCTGAGAGATGATTCGTCACTTTTGAAACTGAAATTTGAAGATTTATTGCAATTATAAAAACAATTTGAGAGCTTTTGCCTCATTGGGTCGATAAACAATTCAACATTTCTACTTTCTGACCTTCTTTAAACTGTTTTTATTCAGGTCCAAAACTTACAAAACAGATACAAATTTTCAGGGGGCTGATGCCAATACCGTTAGCTGATTGGCTAATATATAATAACAAAAGTCACTTATTTTGGTTCTGTCAAAATAAAACCATAAAATATTGCTAACAAATCAGTTATGAAATTTAGGAACTTATGTAAATTATTTTAGTTATACACTTTTTTAAATACACTTAAAACAAAAATATTTGGCTCAGTAAAATATTGCTTGTACGGACTTAAAGATTGCTTGACACCTCTCTGAAAATGCTGAGAAAGACAAAAGGTTTGAGGTAAATATTAGCATTATTGTAAAACTGCATTATTCTATACATCAAAATAGAATATAAAACCAGCCAGCGACTCTTTTGTATTCATATGACGTTATTGGGGACAGAAAAAATGCAAAAAGATACTTATCAGCCGGATCAATCAGCCAACTATTTAGTCTTTCTCTATTTACAACCCAAACCAGAAGTGGCATTAATTTCACAATAAAAGCATAGTTTGAGGAAGTTAACCAAAATCCAAGACAAAAAAAAAAAAACACATCCAAATAAAAGTATATGATGTCTTCTCCAAAGAAGTGTCAGTCACAGAGCTGATGATGTGGATAAATTTGAACATATTGATGTTTATATTGAACTTATAATACTTGCTTTAACTATGAGTCTCTCCTCAAACACAGTCAAAGTGGACAGGGGTCTTTTTTTATTCCCTGTAATAATGGATGAGAACGAACTCCCCTGTCCTACTTTCCAAACCTACATTCACGGCTCACTAACCTGCTCTCCCAGTCTTGTCTTTAAGGGCTTGTTCAGCCCAGAAATGAAAAAAGCTTCCTCATGCTTTATTTGTGAGCTGACATGCAGGACAAACGACACCGCTGGTGATCATTTCTCTCGACATTACTCTGAAAAATAAATACATCATGGGATCATAAAACTCCAGAGAGGGAATGCTGCAGAAATAACATCACTTCTGTTTGTTTTCTTTCTTTCTTTTCAGGCTTTTCCTGACAACGCAGTTCGAAGGGAAGTCGAACACCTTTCAGCTGTTTGTATCAATGAAAGTTGCACTTGGAAAGGCAGCATTAAAGACTACGAGGTGAGGAGATATTTGACCTACTTTAGGGATTTCCCTGATACTTAAAATTCAACCTCTGTAGCCGATCAGTACTTTAGTTTTCATTGATGGAAGCTCTCAAATTCAGCCCAGTAAAAACACTTAAAACTACATGTCCAAAGTGGGGATGGACATCTGCTGACTGAGATAAAATATAAATTATGGCTGTCAAAGATATTGATGTTGATTTAAGTTATCTTAAGTGATTTTGCTACTCTTAGCTGGCTTAACCCGCTTTTCTTTTAACTATTTTAACAATAGGAATAATGATAATATGGTACCTTTCAAAACAAAAGTTTACCAAGTGCTTTGACAGACCAAACAGAATAAATGGATTATAAGAGTGGAGGAGAAGTATATCATAAATCATAGCAAATAAAAGTGCAAAACAGAAAAAAGGTTTTAGGAGGAAAAGAATAAAAAAATGAAGTAAAGGAAAAAAGGAAATAAAGACAACCTTGAAAGTTTTTTTTGTTGCTAGGAGCTGTAAGCTTACTGATTTCCAATGTGAAGTTAAACATGTTAATACAGGGCTCTATGGAAATTAACTCACTTTTGGAGCAAGCCTCCAGTGGCCACTTGAGGAACTGCAGGTTTAGGCACTAAAGATGTTAGCGTCTTTGTTTTCGAACCCTGTAGTTTGTCACTTTTTTAAAATAAATAGTCAAGGAGCAACAGAGGTTTTCTGTACAGTCAAGCTTTACTTTCTCCAGATGAACCACGAGGGGAAGTGTGAGTTCATGATCATCCCCTGCCCCTCCTGTAAAGAACGAATCCGCTTCAATGAACAGGAGCGCCATAATGAGCGAGAGTGCCCGGAGAGAACGCTCAACTGCAAGTACTGCAAGGAGCCATTTCACTTCAAAAACATCAAGGTAAGAAATGATTTATTTAGATGTGCTCTGATGCTGCGAGTGCCGCTGTCTGTGCCACTACATAACATGACCTCACTGCAGCTAAAGAAGAAACATGACCGTCCTTCTTTTACAGGCTCATGACGAGATCTGTCCCAAGTACCCGATGATCTGTGAGGGCTGTGCAAAGAAGAAAATACCCAGAGAAAAGGTACAGCTGTGAACGGCCCATGCAAAATAGGAACTTTTTCAAATACAGCAGCATTTAAGAGTGAATTTTCAGCTTAATGCAAAAGTTAAACACTTAAATTTACTCATTATGAAGCGGTGCACACACACAAATCTTCTTTTGGAGTTATTTCTAGATTTCTTGAAGACTTTTCTGCACAAAGACGGAAAATATCCTGATAAAAATAAAGATTGAAATGTTAGGTTTTATCACCAGTTGCCCAAAATGTTGATCCTGTGTCTCGTCCAGCTAACTAGAGGTCATAATTTTGTCTGAGGGTATAAAAATATAAATCTTTCTCTATAGTATGTCATTCCAACTCCTTTTTGCATATGCAAATTAAAATATTTCAGTGTTTGCTGAAATAATTATTTGATTTTCCTATCTCTTTGCAACTTATTTTTTTTATCTGTATTGTATGTTTGAAATAAGACAAATTAATTTTTAGCAATCGTTGTTTGGATCCAAATAAAATGTGGAAAACATGTTTAAAGCCTTTTAATAGTGCAGCAGATGTAGTAGCAATTTTTCACTCTTAACTCTCCAAGGATTCTTTAAGGTAGTTTTTGATCACTTTCTGAGCTTTTAGAAAAAATGTCTTAACTTGAGTAGAAAGACTTTACATGCACAAAAAATGCAAAGTTAGATAACAGTAATAATGTCCCTGTTTTGTTTTCTTCTAGTATGTGGACCACATCAAGTTCTGCAGCAAATTCAGGACTCCATGTCGATTTCATGTTGTGGGATGTGACATGTCTGTAAGTATCCTGATTTGTTTTATACTAATATTTTATTTTACAGCCCTAATCTTAAAGCCATCAATCAGGGACTTGCAGGCAGACCAGTTTCTCAGCAGTACTCTTCTCCTACAGAGCCATGCTGTTGTGATTCCTGCAGAATAGGGTTTGTTATTGTCTGGATGGCAGCTTAATGTTGCTTTAATCATATATTGTTTACAGCGTTGCCCCTTTAAATGATATTCTGTGCTGTAAGGTTTTATGATGAGGAACGTTATCCTGAAATTGTGGGTCTGTTTGTGCTTTCTGTTCCATCACAGTTTTTTTCCTCTTGTTTGTAGGTGGAGAAAGAAAAGATCCATGACCACGAGCGCGCCTACGCCTACGAGCACCTCAACCTGCTGCTGCACTACATCATGGGCATGAAGGTGAGCATGGAGGGCCTGCAGCCCCAGGGACTGGAAGTCGCCGGACAAAAACTGGTGGAGCTCCAACAGTCCCTCAGGGAGCTGGAGGCCCGAGTCTCCCAGCTCAGCACCACCTCCTCTGGGCCTCCCGTGCAGGGAGCCGCAGCCGCCTCCTCCTCTTCATCTTCCAGCTCCGGCCCCCCTGGCCCCCCCACCTCCGCTCCTCTCCCTCCACCTCCCACTCTGGCTCCCACTTTGTCCGTGTCCACCTCATTTACACCCCTGCCCAGCTCGGTGGGTGCAGCGCTGGAGCTGCAGCTCCACAGTGAGAAGACCAAAGTAGTCGAGCTGGGTCGCAGGTGTACAGAGCTGGAAGTCAAGTCGAGCACGTTTGAGAATGTGGTGTGTGTCCTGAACAGAGAGGTGGAGAGGTTCGCCACCACCATGGAGGCCAGCAACCGTCAGCACAAACTGGACCAGGACAAGATCGAGGCTCTGAGTAACAAGGTAGGACTCAAAACTCAGTCTGAACACAGGATTTTAGATTCATAATTTTGATACAGAAAGTGTTCTAGACATTTGCATATCACGTTCTTTATTCTAGTTAAATCAAAGTGTGCGTTTCTTCTCAGGTGCGTCAGCTGGAGAGGACGGTGGGGCTGAAGGACCTGACAGTTGCTGAGATGGAGGGCCGGCTGAGGGAAATGTCTGCCACTACCTTTGACGGTGTCTTCATTTGGAGGATCTCTGATTTTGCCAAAAAGAGACAGGATGCTGTTGCAGGTCGAGCCCCAGCCATGTTTTCACCAGGTAACTGTATCCATGATCTCAGAGCAGATGGAGAAATTCTCTCTCGATTGACTTTATTAACGACCGCAGGATAGCAATACACAGCAGTCCAAGGGGCCATAAACAAACCTCAGACAAAATGCCACTCTATAGCCACAAATAATGCTCAGAACAGCACCTAACTTCTTCAACAGTACATATAGGGTCCCAGCCATAGCACTAGCCACCAAACATCTTTTTAACTTTGCCTGATTTCTTTAGCAAAGAGACTAAACACAACTCACCTACTCTCCTCCAGCAGCCGCTTTTTTGTAGCCAGACCTCGGGCCAGTCCATTAGTGGGGTGACGCAGCTCAAGGAAGATCATTTATGATCATTTCTTCATGGAAATGCAATCAGACTGAGACGCTAAGGCAGAAGAACTACCGCGTCTGCAGTGCAAAATGATTAATATGGTGATTATTACTTCAAGGAAATGATAAAGTAATGATCATAAATGTTCTTCTATGAGCTGCGTCACCCCGCAGCAGTTGATGGACTCGCCCGGAGGTCTCCGTACAAACAAGCGGCTGCAGGAAGAGAGTAGGTGAGTTGTGTTTAGTCTCTTTGCTGAAGAAATCAGGCAAAGCTAAAAAGATGTTTGGTTGCTCGTACTATGGCTGGGACCCTTTATGTACTGTTGATGAAGTTAGATGCTGTTCTGAACATTATTTGTGGCTATAGAGTAGTGTTTTTGTTGAGGTGTGCGCGTGGCTCCTTAGACCGTTGTGTATTGCTATCATGCGGTTGTTACTTAAGTTGGTTTAACTAGAAAAGCAAGTGGTTGGCAACATTCATCTCTCAAGGGGGTGTCTAACTCCGTGTTACGGTGTGTTTGACCCTAAATTAATTTCACGCCAGAAAGGCCCTTTAATAAAGAAGCCTCTTTATCTGCTTATAACTAGAGTTAAACATTCCCTCTGTTTCCTTTCAGCCTTCTACACCAGTAAGTACGGCTACAAGATGTGTCTGCGGATCTACCTGAATGGAGATGGGACCGGGCGTGGCAGCCACCTGTCCTTGTTCTTTGTGGTGATGAGGGGACTGAGCGACGCTCTGCTAAAATGGCCTTTTAACCAGAAGGTAAACCATCCACAGACACAGTTTGTGACCTTTTTTTTATCAAGTAAACAGTCAAGTTCTGATTGCTCTTGTTTTCTTAAGGATTGCAATTAAGCATAATGTTAGTTCAGGCAGACCGCAAAGTCTGCTGATTCTCATGCCAGCTCATATCAGCTAACACCTTTTATACATCCAGTTGGTAAATGTCAAAGAGGGTGTTTTATTTGAACTGCTACAGTCTGCTTCCTTTGCAAACTGCTTTTGCAACTCACCTCCGCCTTATTATCGCCTTTTATGCTGAGTCTGATTAAACAAAGACCACGTGTATTACAACTGCTCTGCTCTGTACCCCTGGGGTCTTTGCTGCTGCTCTCCCTGCCTTGGTTTTCAGTAAATGCATATGAAAAAAGGGAAGGTGCGCCCTCCTCACGGCAGGTTATGTCATTCAACACATGCACGTGGTGTGATGGAAGCTCTTGGAATAACACCGTACCACCTAATAAAAACCTTTTCAAGCTATACTAAGCTGAGGTTTCGGTCTTCAAAACAACAGCTATTTTGATTCATGAACTTTGAATTAAAGGCTGCAGATAAAAGATGCATGATATATTTATTTTAAGAGCTCTCTGCTCTGATCAAACTCTGGCCTATTTTACTTTTCTCGTAACAACTGCATGGTGAACCAGGACTGTCAGATATGATCCGATTTCATATCATGGTGTTAATGCTGGGCGTTAAAACGATAACGACATATATCGAAATTGAATTTCCCTTGATACCAATATAAAACATGGATGATATGCTTTTTAGATAGTTGGCATTAAAAAGGAGAAAAGGGCGTTCTCCATGATTTAGCTGGGTTTAGAGCGGCAAGATGTATGGTGTGTGTCCCTGTTAAAAGACACAGATACAAATGTCCAGTTAAGTGGTGGATTTATTTGACTGTGGTTCGGCAGATACAGATACACAGCAACAATCAGTACAGCTCACACCATACATAACATGAACATCAAGTAGCATGAGATAGCATTAGCCAAATTATGGTAAACAATACATTAACACAATATAGCATCTAACTTGGACAGTGAAACATCATAAAACTCACTTCTGTCATTTACACACAATAAACCCGGGATATGAAGGTGAATATTGGGTAAAAACAGGTAAGAGGAAATTTACGAACTTTCCTCTGCCACATGAGGAGGAAAACTAAACTTTTGCAGCTGCGGCACCTCACACACAGGTGCGGTGTATTCAATAGCGTCGGTACACCTATGGTGCGTTCACATACGACAAATGAATACACACTTTAAAACACAATATAACTGAATGGTATTTACTTGAAAACACCTAAACAACATGGGCTTTTTAACAGGCATTTTGCCATGTCTCAAGCGCAACGCTGTACGACAAAACGTCAAAGAGACATACAGCCTTCACAGATTCAGTAGCTTATTGTATTGCAAAGGATATGCCACCAATAAGCACTGTTAAATTATATTTTATATTGTGATATATATCGATATCGACTGATATGAAAAAATTATATCATGATAAACTTTTTCCCATATCACCCAGCCCTACATGGTGTGTTTTATTTTACATTCAAACCATGGTTTATTAAAAATGTAAAGCTCTGACTAAATGATGTGATAAATAAGAACTTTCTTCAGGTTTCACCTTCTTGTCTCATGTCCAGGTGACTCTGATGCTGCTGGACCAGAGCAACAGGGAGCACATCATCGATGCCTTCAGACCTGACGTCACCTCCTCGTCCTTCCAAAGACCCGTGAGTGAGATGAACATCGCCAGCGGCTGTCCGCTCTTCTGCCCGCTCTCTAAGCTCGACGCCAAGAACTCTTACATCCGTGACGACACCATCTTCATCAAGGCCATCGTGGACCTCACCGGCCTTTAGGCATCCCCTCTTGGTGTGGTCTAGTTTGGCAACATGGCAGCTCTTTGACCATTACGGCTTCATTTTGGCTCGATCGTGGTCCCTCTAGGGCTCTGTTCAGGCATCTCACTGTCCCCCTCTGCAGCTTTGGGGAGGCAGACATGCTTGTGACTGCATGTGGCTGCAGTCCAGATGGCGTCGGCGTTGTCATATCCGGTGGTTTCTATGTGAGAACCACAGTCACTGCTGTACATTTCAGGTGCAAAACTTTTTTCTTTTGACATCACGGTGATAAAATATCACTTCACATAAGTTTTCAGTTAAAAGACACAGAAGCGAGCACCGGTGCAGCGTGGTCAGTGCAGGGTAAAGCAGAAGCGGAGATGTCAGAGGAGTAAAAAGAGTTTACAGCACATTTTATACATTTGAAAACTTGAGTTTTAGCAGAAAATGCAGACTGTTTTATGGGTGAATTTTAGATTTCAGATAGTTGGTGTGATCGTACTGGGTGTAGAAAGCTGGCAGTAGATTATAATAGAGGTAGAGCATGGCTTTTGCTTTTTCTTGCAGATTGTGGATATTGTGAGCTTCTCAATTCCAGTGTCGAGTGAATTTGCATAGACAAACGTGGAGTTATGTTATGAATAAGATAACAGGCACTTTTTGCCTCTTTTATTTCACGCAAAGTGCATGCCGCTGGCGTTTTAAGTAGGAAAATCAGTCCTTATCCGGACTGAGCTTCACTGAAGTTCCTTGTTTGTCGTTAGTGAGTTAGCCATCCGTGATGGTGGACATTGCCTGCATGTCTTTGGAGCCAGGCTTTTTTACATGTAAAGTTAGTGTTGCGTATTTGTTCCTATTAGGGGTTTTCTGATTGGTGGTTGGTACATCTGTGGAAGATAACAGTGGAGTTTACCAAGGAGTCAGGGCAGCTTGCCGGATGAGCCTGAGGCGTTAAACTCTCCGACAAACACACAAAGCTGGAGTTTTTCCCCCCCAGGAAGTGCTCACTCGCTCACATCTCAACACATAGTGCCGTGCCCCACCACAGATTGAGGTCAACACAGATTCCACGAAATGAAGGAATTGTCTTTTCCTTGTTTTCTGTCCATACAGTATACAGTGCATATGTGTTTCTGCTGCTCTAACATAGATACTGATGTGAATCTTATAAATACATGTTGGTGAGGTAAATGTGCGTGGAGGCTGAGAGGCTGACACGCTTCGTAATCAGCCGTTATTGACATTATTTATCGCAGATTGGTGTTCAGTGCAGCCCTGATTACTAATTTAATGTGCTCTCATTGCTCTCCATAAGGCAACACAAATGTAATCTTCAATATAAGCTGACATGTTGTTTTCTACATGTCCACCAGAGGTTGCTGTTGCACTTACTTAGCATGCATGCTGAGGTTTATTTGAGCTTCATGCTGGCCTGTTTGAAAACCAGTCTCGACCTGTATTGAACCCTCTCTGTGCATGGGAGGCTTCAATTCATACTCACTAAGGAGTTTCACACTGGTTTACCTCCCTGTGAGCCTCGTGTGAAAGCGTTTATTTGTATTCGTTTGGATGAAAAGTCATAGAATAGTTATTATGTTATATCCGGCGCTGCATCTGTCCAACAGGGGCAGCCGCCTATATTCATAGCAATTTATAAATATGTATCTTTCATATCATAATGTTGAAATTATCTATATATACATGTTAATATACAGGAGATGTTATAATAAACATAGTATTACTGAATACCTTATTAATTCTATATCTATATACCAGCTTTTTGTTTGTCAAGATGGTTTGAACAGGCCAGGACGCCCCTTCTTTTGTGCAGTAAGGACTTAGGATTCCTTCTCGAGTGCAATATCCGAATGTGTCTGTTCGATTTTGACGACATCTCGGCTCTAAGGGTTCACAGAGGTCATACTTGACTCGCTTGTTTACATTACTCGTCATGCTGAAGAACTGCAACAAGGAAGAAATGGTGCTTTCCTTGTCATTTAGCATAATATGCTACTTCATACCGCTAACACAAGCCAGAAGCTAATCATGAAGCTAGCTGGCTAAAAGAGCTGATAATTCTTGGAAAGTCCATTTTCATGTTGAGGAATTTATGCTATATACTGTCAGTGGGTTTTTATTCTGAACTTTCAATTTTCAATAAGACTGAGCATGTAAGAAGTACATGATCTTTTTAAACCTTTGAGTGTTCCTGTCATGTGCCAAACTCAAATATTACCTCCATATTATACTAACAATGTTGTATTGCAAGTTGTATTTTATGTTCTATGCTAAGAAAAAAGATGGTGCCAAATATGTTTCTATTTTAGTTTGTGCTGCCTGAATGTCCGAGTGTGTACTTTAATAAAATGCATTGGTCACTATTTCTCTAAACAGTAGAGGAGGTATTAAATAATACTGTCCCATGAACATGTCCTCTGACTGCAGATCCTCCTGAGGTGTTTTGAATGTAAGCTTTAACTCTTTTTTCAGCTGTTCTGTCATGTGATGCAGTTGACTGGAACTTCAATCGTGCACTTTGTATCAGTTGTTTGTCCAAACAGGGTATTTTGTTGAGTGATTTATGTACCATGAAATCAGAGCCATATATATTCTGATGTTGATAATTGATGTATTATGCTAAAATGAAGGACATGCAGTATGTAATAAAGTTTGCTGGTTTCAGCTTGTTCATTATTTCAGACTCCTTTTTACTTCTGTGGCTGCCCTGGTGCACTATGTGTGTGTGTGCGTGTGTGTGTGTGTGTGTGTGTGTGTGTGTGTGTGTGTGTGTGTGTGTGTGTGTGTGTGTGTGTGTGTGTGTGAGAGAGAGACTTAACACAACTCATTTACTCTCTTCCAGCAGCTGTTTGTTTATTGCGAGAACTCGGGCCAGTCCATTACAGACTGCTGCGGGGTGACGCAGCTCAAGGAAGAACATTTATGATCATTTCTTCATGGAAATGCAATCAGACCGAGACGCTAAGGCAGAAGAACTACTGCATCTGCAGTGCAAAGTGATTAATATGGTGATTATTACTTTAAGGAAATGATAAAGAAATGATCATAAATGTTCTTCCTTGAGCTGCGTCACCCTGCAGCAGTCTGTAATGGACTGGCCTGAGGTCTCGCTACAAACAAGCAGCTGCTGGAAGAGAGTAGGTGAGTTGTGTTTAGTCTCTTTGCTAAAGAAATTAGGTAAAGTTAAAAAGATGTTTGGGGCTAGTACTATGGCTAGGACCCTACTGTTGATGAAGTTAGGTGCTGTTCTGAGCATTATTTGTGGCTATAGAGTGGCGTTTTGGTTGAGGTTTGTTTATGGCTCCTCAGTGTGTATTGCTGTCGTGCTGTCGTTACTTAAGTTGGTATAACTAGAGAAGCAAGCGGAGAAGAAGCAATTCATCTCTCGAGGGGGTGTCTAACTCGGTGTTACGTTGTGTTTGACCCTAACTTAATTTTACGCCGGAATGTCCCTTTAAACTTGATTAAGTATGTGCATAAAACCTCAATAGAGACCTCTGGGTTTTTTTTGGTTTGTAATTAATATTTTTATTCATTATTTATTGACATTTTTTAGATTTATCATAGTGGGTTTAAGAGCAATTGAACACGGGCCTGAGATGATCTTCTTCTTCTTCTTCTTCTTCTTCTTCTTCTTCTTCTTCTTCTTCTTCAGGTTTAATGTCACAGGTCATTTTGTAGACAGTTGGACATATACGGCTTTATTTAAAAAGGTGATTTTTTCATTCATTTCTTAAATTCTGTACAGGTTTGTGCCTCTCCTTCCATTCAATTTCCCTTCCGAAATTCTTCTTCTTCTTCTTCTTCTTCTTCTTCTTCTTCTTCTTCTTCTTCTTCTTCTTCTTCTTCTTCTTCTTCTTCTTCTTCTTCTTCTTCTTCTTCTTCTTCTTCTTCTTCTTCTTCTTCTTCTTCTTCTTCTTCTTCTTCTTCTTCTTCCGGGTTTACCTGTTACCATGGAAACGAGCGGAGGACCTATTCGGCAAAGCGGTTTCAAGCAGTTTGGAGATAACTTTTTCAAGTCTAAGCAAGTTATTTAAGCAGTTTTATCTAATGTTAGGAGCAGCCATGAATGGAAAGACCTCCCATGATGAGGAAGAGTCGCAGTGAGTTTTTAAAAGGCGGTTTTACCCGGTAGTGAATGTGAATCCTCGGTTGGTTGGTCAGTCGGTCTAACCGTGTACCATACTTTTGTGTGAACAGAGTCCCTCCTGCAGAGATTTCCTGTAGGTCAGAAAGCAGTGCAAACATTTACAGGGCCTCTCTGCTTCAGGATATACTGAGAAAAAAACGAGAAGAGAAAGATTTGGAGCAAAAGACGGAGGAGCGAAAACAGGTGCGGAAATGTTCAGACTTGAGGAATCCCAGAAAGTTTTTAGAACAAGTTACACCGAGGTGAAACTTTAGAAATGTTTGTCTCTCCTGCTTGAAACCAACTTACAGAGTCAATTTATGTGATGTAGATTGAAATTTATATAATATAATGTCAGATGATTCAAAGTATTAGGAGACAGTGAATCAATTTTGAGATAAAAAAAATCATAAAATCATAAAATAAGTGAAGATTTTGAGAAAATAAGTTAAAATAGGTTTAACATTATGAAAAAGAAGGCCCTATGCCAAATTTATAATAGAAAAGAAGACGTGTTTTATACAATATTATGTCAGTTTCCACTGTCTCACACATTTGGTGTGACTAGGAAGTATAACATTTTTTGAAGTGTACTGGATTAAAATTTAGAAGAAAAACATAACCAGGTCATCATTACAGGTTATCATAGTGAGTTGTCCATTGCTGCATCAGCTACCTGAAAACCTAACTTAAATGCTTTTTAAGTTGACAGTATTTACATCTTTGCTTGTGGTGTGTTTGTGTTTTTATATAGAAGCTGAAAAGTTTGAAGGCACGCGTACAGAAGATGCAGGAGGAGAAGAAAAGACTGACAGAGTTCCACTCAGACTTTAAAATGCTGCATAAAGTACAGCAAGGAAACACTCAACATACAAACCCTGAATTTCACTAAAAGTTAGACTATAGTCTCGGTGCTCAGCAATAGTTTTATAACATCATTCTGTATCTCTACATGTAGAAAGAAGATGCTGATCGAGCAAAAAGAGAGAGGAGAGCTGAGCTTCAGAGGGAGGAGGAGAAGGAGAAGAGGCTGGAGGAAGAGTTTGTGAAACTGATGGAGAAGAAAGAGGAGCTGAGACATGAAGTGGAGAGACACGCTGTGTATAATGAATACATGGAGCAGGTGGTCAAGATGACAACGGTAAAGAAACATGGACCAAATCTGACTGTTTTTTTTACAATTCACACTTTATAATGGAAGTGAACTGTCTTTCTGGATGTACAAAAGACTTGTAAGTTGATAAATCACAAACAAAACTTTTTGCCTTCACCGAAAAACGAAAACCAACTGAGTTCATTTCATTATGTCCATAGTTATTTCATATATTTATTTTGATTTTTCACTTGTATTTCTCCAAGGCAACCACAGAAAAGAGACCTCTGTCTTAGGAGGTCCTATGAGCTTATGATTTAGCATTATTTGTGCTGAATACATGTATTCAGGAAGTTGTCTCTATACCTCTGTTAAAAATTGCTTCCTTTTGGACCATTTTTCAATTGACTTTAAATCTGCCATAGTTTTAGCATTATATGCAAGTGGTTTGATGAAAGTATATGGTTTGGAGTCTGTAGCTGCTTCTCTGGTGATGACAAATGAGTCGAGTCAGCAGGGTTAAGTTTTTGTCAGAGTTGAATTGGCACATTAAAAGGTTTAAAGTTAATCAAACTATAGAGTCTTAATATGTGATTTTTGTGCTCTAGTTTCAGGATGCACAGCAGCTCACGAGTCACTTGGAGAGTCTCCTCCAATTTCAAGAGCATCTGTATAAGAAAGAGGCTCAGTCTGATCAGAAAGTGGAGGAGAAGAAGAAAGAGCTGGCTGAACTGAAGGAACAGCATCACCTGGTGCAGCTGCAGGGGACCAACCAGCTGACCCAGCTCCAGACCGAGCTCACCAGAGCGCTTTCTGAAACCTCAATATGGGTACCAAACCCTGTCCTTCAACCAGCACACGCCTCACTTTAAGACTAAACAACCATGTGTTTGGAAATCAGCTGCTTGTGTTTACATGCAGGAAAAGAGATGGAACCACATCCAGGAAACCACAGCAAAGAAAACCCTCCAGCTGGGAGAGATAAAGATGGCCACCCTTAACCTCTTTGAAATGACAGGTGGGAATGAGGATGAAGAGGAGGCTGTGGACATAAACGACACAGAGAGACAGTTAGACCAGGTATGAAAACCTACAGAGCAGAGATGGTAAAAAATAAAAATAAAATTTAAAAAAAAAAAAAACAGTGTGATGAAAACAATTTTTTTTGTTTTTTTTTCTAAGGTGAAGATGTTTATCCGGGATCACGAGGAGTTACTGAGACATTATCAAACTGCGCCGCACAGACACAAAAATGAAAAAAGGAAAGAGACGAGGACTAAAGACGCACAGTGACTCAGTTTGAAATATATTAACGTGCCACCTCACACTCGACCCTGCAACCCTGCAGAAGAATGATAAAAAGTGAACTAAAGGGTGAAGAGGGAGAGTAAATGAAGGTTTTTTTTAAAGACATTAGCAGTAATAGAATTTATAAACTCTAATAAACAGAGATATGAGGGCTGCAGACTGAGGGTGGATCAATGTTGTGGTATTTGGCATTATTGCACAGGTTTGTTTATCTACCTGCTGGTATTGTTTTTTTTATGTTATTTCCACATTATTTGACCTGACTCTAAAAACGCAGTACTTATGCAGCAGACAGTATCTACCCTGAGGTGGGGAGTCTGTGTCAGTTGTGAAGGACTTGGCTCTAAGAACTGACTCGATGAGCCGACTGAGAGCTGAAAGCTGGTTCTTGCTGAGCCGAATGATCTGGATCACCAAAGAGCCTGAATTCCCATCATGAGAAGCAATTACGCTGAAGATGCTGATCATAGATTCATAGATTTGGATTTAATCTGCTGATCTTAATGGAGATTTTCATTCAGCTGACAACAGGGCGGCTGTGGCTCAGTTTATAAAGTAGGATGTTTCAGAATTGGAAGGTCGGGGGTTTGATCCCAGAGCTGTCTACGTGCCGAAGTGTCCTTTGGTTAAGACACTTGACCCCACTGTCCCTGCTGGCTACATCCAGAGGTGTGTGAATGAAATTAGTCAAAAACTGGGGGACTATACAGTATAGTCTCTGCTGTCGTAGTGTGAATGTGAGGTGATGTAAAGTGCTTTGACTGGTCAGAACTTACCCATAGTTGGTGCAACAGGCCTGGTGCAGTTACCATAGTTCAAGTCTGATTGTAGGGTTGTAGTGAGGTGCCGTCACGAACGGTTGTGCTATGTGATCAACTTGTTGAGACCACTGTATTTCATTTTTGCAGATACCCTAGCCTTAAGTGACGCCACTCTCTGGTATCTAAAGAGATGTTAAGAAACACATTAGGACCTTGAGTGTCATGAGTTTTACTAGAGGAAAAACTGTATTTGTTAGCCATGTTGTTGCCCCTTTTAGTAGTTTCACTTCACAGAGAAAAGCAGATTATTTTTTCCGTTTGCCTCCGTGTCATCAGTCACCCACAAAGAGCGCACTAAGAACCCACTAATAACATCCTATTTTACAGGTTCACAGTAGCTTGTTTTAGTCCGAGCTCCACCAACGCCAAACTCTATACTTTTTTGAAAAGTTTTTCCACTTTTAAGTTCCTCTGCAGCTGCCAGCTACATCATCTAACCAGCCAAATCTGATGCCAAACACCAATATCAACCCCAAAGTCAAATAAGTTAAATACAATGTCGGTCCAGCTGCTTAAAAAAGCCCAGTATGTGTAAGTAATTTGTCTACGGCGTGCAGTGTAACTGAGCCAAACTACAGTCAACTTCCTCCAACGGTGGAACATCCCAGCGGAGGTTTGTGTAGCAACAGAGCTGCTGAAACAGATAGACACGTGCAGGAGTGTGTCATCTGTTCCAGTCGGTCCACAGCAGTGTTGGCAAGAGAATACTAATGTTTATCCCATGATTCCTCCACTGTCCAAGTACAACAAGAACTATAAATGAAACAACAGAATACAGAGATAGTCTGTATGTGCATGAGCAAAGCTGAATTCTGTCAGGGCTTTGGATGAACAAGTGTTATATTCAGTGGGAAACAATGGGCAGAAATGGGATAGTCAGTATTTCATTGGTGCGTGTTGTTCTCCATATTGACCCCGTATGAAGATATTGTTTTTAATATTTTCACAAACAAAGTCCTTTTTTATTCAAAGAAGCTCAGAGGAATTAAAATAATGTGTGGGGAAAAAAATTAAAGTGAAAAGTTCTTGAAAAAGTTCAAAAGTTTCCAACGAAAAAGCAAAGTTGCTGTTTGTAATCATAGTGTCTTGCCAAAAGCCCACCATGTGTGTCCTTGAGCTGTGGAAAATGTGTTGAATGGATTTCCTTTCCCATAAAACATTGGCAAAGTCAGTTAAAAAAGTGCTTTAATTTGGTGCAGTTCACATCCATTGTTTCTGGCTTAGAGGGGTTATTGTTCTGACTTTACCCATGATGCTTAATACTGCCACTACTTAACATTTGTATCTACCTACATCTTTGTAAGGACAAAAACAGACCCATACACAGAAAATTGCTAGGGGATGCTGAGAATGGAGAAGGAAAAAAAAGCCAAATGCTTGAGGACTGACACCTTTGGTAGTTGTAAATTTGGTTTTTACTCGTCACAATCCTTCAGATTTAGGGCACAAGTATAACAAGGTAATCAGAAAAAGCAGTCTCTCATTTCTTCCAGCTTGCTTGTAGTCATCTGCGCACCTAAACCTCAACCCTGATTTGCTATTGTTTGACAAAGCTGTGTTTTAAACTCTGCTCAGAGAAAACCAACAAAGCAGTTCAGCAGCCGGACATATGAGAACAGCATCAATATATTCAAAACAGACCAAACCCCCATCACTTCTGGACTGCTTTCATATCAGACATGATACTTCCTCTTAGACTAAACAACCTGGGCAATGGATGTGATTGGTTTCAAGGCAATTCAGCTTTGACCTCATTAAGTGTTGGAAACAGTAAAGCATGATTCAGCGCACTGGGATTTTTTTTAATGTCGTCCTTTTTTATTCCTGTAAAATCCAGCTGTTAAAAAGACTTCACATGGTTTTCAGTTGCATTATTGGATCCATGATTTTTTCCTGGTTTAATTATAATAAAATTATCCCACGTGACGCTGCCTTTAATTTAAAACTGTTTGAAGATTAAGGTTGGATAAAACAAAGCAATGTTCGTTATTATCTTTGACTCGATCGACAACTGACAGAGATCTAGGTCATGGAATCATATGTACAGTAATTAAAAACTGATGTTTGATAACATCTTTAGACAAATCTCCCCTTTGAATATCTAGTCAATGAGGATATGTAACTTGCTAAGCTACAGGCATTTTTTATTGGATAATTTTCAATCAAGTTGGGTCAATTTTTTTATTTATCTGTATAAAGTATATTTAACAATTTAAAATTTAGTTACTGCTTGTGTTTTGTGAGTAGGTATTGCCTTAAAACCCCCTTTATTTTTTCGTACTTCCTTTGTGGCTTCTTTTTTTTATTTTTTTTTTTATTTGCAGCAGTGGCGGTTCTCGGCCACCATACAAGGCGACCGTGAATTGTTAATAAAGTTAAAAAAGAAAAAAGGTAGGCTACTGATGAGTTAAAACCTGACGCATGCGCAGCTCAATTGGCGGGAACTCCGTTCTCAAAAGTGCGGATTTTATCTCTCAGCAGAAGATGTCGCCAGAGTAAGCCAAAGAGTGTGTCACTGAAATGAAAGGTTAACCTTTAATTCTCATTTAAACGTGTTACGGTGAAACTAAATAATTTATTTAAATTAGGAAGCCATTATTTGACTTACTTTAGCCGTCTTGTTTGCTAGCTAACGGTCGTTGTGGCTCTCGATATCCTCACATCCTCGGTGATAACAACAGAGCTGTGTGAATCTGAAGGCGGTGAGTGACGACAGTTTGACTGATTTAACTGATTTATCGTACCTGCATATGTAAAATCTGTCTAAAGACTAATGGTTGAGTTCAATTTGTTGTTTCCAGGTGAAGATAAAGGCGACAATACCTCGCTCAGAGCCGTGTCTTCAGTTTGGACAAGTCTAACGTCCATAGTCGGTTGATTGACAGGTGGGTTGATAAGATGAGAGTTAGAATTAATACAAGGCCTTTTGACTTGTTGCATCTTTTAATTGTTTTTATGCAGAACTTTATCATAGAAAAGGATATTTTTATACTATTATATTTTAAAATTTATGTCACTAAAAGATAGGAGTTTTTCTCCTATAGGGGAGAGTGGGGTAAGATGAGCCATTTTTCATATTTCGGATCCCTACATTTAGACAATCATAGTTTTGTCTCTAACTAGTGTATCTGCGTATATTTCAGGATGTTGTGCATCCCCGTAAACCAACAGAATAAGTGTAAACATAACTGTTTTGATAATATAGCATGCCAAAAAAAAACTGGTCTCCTATGGTCAACTTACCCCGTGGGTGGGGGAGCGGGGTAAGTTGAGCCATATCTTTACTACCCCCCCACTCTCCACCCCAGCCCTTCCTCACCTTCTCTCCTCAGAAATCTCTTCAGAACATTCACAGCTGTATTTTTGAAAAGAAAAAGTAACACATTTCAACAATCTGAACTGAAACTCTGATCCTCTCTTTAGGCTCCTTTATTTTCTCAGTTACCCCAGAACTACTATTATGACTTTATTAGTCCTCTAAGCTAAAATGGTGGACTTTTATGCTCGGTTTATGACCTGATGTTGTAGCTCATAGATACCACAATTGATGTATAAAACAAATTTAAAATGATCTTTTTTGGTCTGAACACATTTCTAATAAAACTGATGACAGACTAAATTCACTTTGAAGAGTGAAAAATGTTTTTTTGGAAATAAATGTCTAACCCCTTCACTCATGTGCGTCTCACCTTCACAGACTCCATGAATTGATGCCCATCTCCTAAATATTTGGTCACATGATCAATTTCTTTTACCATTTCCAAGCAACAGGGGGTGGCTCAACTTACCCCACTCTCCCCTACCAGTTTTCATTTGTAGCCATGCAAAATGTACAGGCTTAAAGATAAATAAGAGGAGAGGGGCTGTTGTGTCTCGTCATCACAGGGGATGTCCTCTCATTGTGAATTGGTTTATGTAACCTTTACGCAGAATCATATCATGCTCTGATTTAATCACCATGACCTACATTGGCTAAATGCTGGTTAGCAGTAAAATTAGGTCACTTCCCAGGGTCTAGTCAATACATAATTAAAAGTGCAGGATACACATCTCTTACTCTCTGAACAAAATGAACTTCTGTGGTGTGACAGGGCTGTGCCACAATGTATGACAATGTTTAAAACATTATATTCATCTTTGAGACATTTGGACAAGAGGCGTAACTACAAACCATGAGAGGACATATAACTAATGACTTTTATTAGAGTAATATCCAGAAAATTCAGTTAATTAAATACTCATTAGTCTTAATAGCTTGAGTATAAAGGCTAAATAATGACAGGGCTGCTTGTGTTTCACAGACAGTCGGACGGCTCCAGTGTCGACAATGTGACGGTTGTGTGACCTGAGGGTAACTCCTCTGCAGCTAATTCATCCTCCACCTGGACAGCGGTGAGCTCAACTCTATAACCATTTTTTTTGTCTGTCTCATTCTCTTAATGGTCGTTAGATATGTGGTTTGCTTGTAAAACCTTACTTTGAAAATTCGATATCCCACATGAGGTCCTTTTACCAGAGAATACACCGGCCAGGTCCAAAGTTAGAGCACCCTGTGATCTCTTTTATGGATCAGATATGTCATATATAAAATAGTAGAAGTTCACATTTAACCAAGCAAATAAAAAAACCACCCAAGCAAGGCAAGGTTATATTTGTTGCACCTTTTAACAGCAACTTATGATGCAAACCGATGCATGATTGCCATTTTTTTCTTAACAATGAGTCAGCTCGACATTGTATGTTATACATATGCTTTGTGTATTTCAGATTTAGATTTAATTTGGCTTTAAGATAATATACAATCCAAGAGACTTAAAGCAACAAGCATAGAGCAACGACCCAGAGAAAAAGTCAGAGTAGTAAAGTTATTTATTCCTTAATCTCCAAAGCAGCAGCTATAAACTAAGATAAACCAGCTCCTGGGAGTCTGGTGTTTTATTTCTATCCATGAATCAAACAACTTTGTTCTACAACATCCTGAGAAATGATAGAAATCTCCCAAAGCCACCTGGGGGCTTTTTTTCCCCTCCTGTCTGGATATGTTCCTGGAGAAAAGATGAGAGTGTTTGTAGTTTTAACTTTTGCATCCATAACATATTTGGGGAGTGTTTTACAGGACATCCAAACCGATAGAGTGTAATTAATGGGTTTTATGTTTCCAGTTGGCTAGAGAACATATCTGTGCAGGTGTTTAAGAGGAAAAACTGCAAACTGTGGAACATATAAACATTTTTATTTCCACTGTTGAAGAGTCTGGCAGTGGTTTCAAATATATCCTGTAGGCCTGTCACGATAACAAATTTTGCTGGACGATAATTGTGCTACAAATTATCGCCGATAAACGATATTATTGACACCATTTTTTAAATTATAGATAATGATATTATATGGCATAACAGGGTTTTTCCTGGCTCAAATTGAGGCAGAGGTGGCACCATCCTGACCATGCGCCACGACGTGCATGTATTTGTAAATTCAACCGATTCACTTACTTTTACAGGCAACATACTTTAAGTTAAGAGTTCAAAAAAGAGTGTGACCATTATTATGTTAAAGCATTCATTTATTAAAACTATATACATACACAAATCAGCTGGCAACTTTAAATTGAAAGTACACTTCATCCACACATCTCGCAACCAGACAGAACATTTCAGCCTCCTCTTTTTCATTCTGTAGAACCTCCTCATGCACTCCTTGTAGTCCAAGGCCTCCTGGTCTGGTCCATCAACGGCCACCTTACAACAGACATCCAAGTGCCTCTCCTTCAGTCTGTTCCACAGAGGTGTCTTCACCTTAAACAAAACAATTCATCATGTATTAAGTATTTTTGTTTTTATTCTGATACAGACATGAAGAGTGATAGTGTTTTCAATCATATATATGTATACGCTGCAGTGTCCTCCCTAAAAAAAAAACGACAACCAATTATTTCTTAAACTATCTAAACTATGTTATTTTAGTTTTTGTAACTTTATTAGTTGAGTTTTTTTAGGTACTACCATCTTTAATATACTTCTCCTTCTCTTCTGCTGCTTTGTGAATGGCTGTCACCTCATGTCTCTTTAATGTGTCCAGCCTATAGTTGGTTGATGGCTGTCTCACTAAGGAGGCAGCAATTGCCTGCTGTGTTGGGGCACAGTGCTTTTGGCATAAATAGCAGTGCATGCCTTCCTCAGTATGCCTGAGCCAGGTAAATTGATTGAGCCACTGCTTGTCAAAGCCACTGGCTCTGTGTTTTTGAGAAGATCTGGAAAGAGGAATAAAAACCACGTACACGTTGGCTTTGCGTTGTTATGCTCCTAATTGGAAACTAATTAATTAATTACCCTCGCCTCGCCGACTCGTCCTGTCCTGCATTCTGACCCTCGCGATCACCAGTCCCTTGTGAAGTACTTTCAGACCTGACACAAATTTCCACGTTGTCACCAACATGAATTATAGCATTTTAACTGCCTGTTACGTTTTTTCTCTGCTGTGTTTCACTTGGACTCTTGACTTTCCTCCTCGCGAGGTCGCTTTTTAAAGTACTGTCTGATTTTGCCTGTCATAACTGCAACGCTTAAAAACGGAGTAAACTTTTTTTTTTAAATAAACACGACATGCTTGGATGCAAAAAAAGACAAGCAGTATTTACCTGTTTGTACCATCCGCCAGGGAAAATCAGGACGCCGATAGCACCAACTAGCGGGAAAAAAACTTGAAAAAACATGATTCGATCCGTTTCTTCTTCGGTAGATGCTTCAGGTCTTTCCGGTGCACTGCTGTTGATATAGCGCCTCTATAGTGGCGCAACGCTGCAACTGCAGTTAAAATACGTTGCTGCTGCATCGGGACATCAATCGCTCAATCAACACAGCTGGAGCTTTACGCTGTGTTGAGCGAAATCAATCGCTCTGGCTGGGGGCGGCACAAAATTAGGTGGAGGCGGCCGCCACGCAATTTTGAACGCAGGAAAAACCCTGCATAATAATGCGAGTACACCATGTCAAAAGTGATAAACTTTAATTTCCACACGAGAACAACACTGGTTGTTTTCGTTGACTAAAATATTTCCCTTTTCTCCGACGACGAAGACGTAACGTTGACGAACTAATCATAAGTCGGAGATGACTAAAATGTGACGAGACGAAAGTGCGTTTACGTTGATGGGACGAGACGAAAATGACGAACAGAGTTGCAAAACTCAGTCAGTTAAACGTTAAACATATAGGAGCAGCTTCAGTCCGCTCTGACAGCTCTCATCAGCCTGCTGTGCTCCTCCAACACACAGACACACGCGCGCGCACACACACGTTGAGTTTTGTGGTTGACGAAAACAAAACTGGTTTAAAGCCGAAATATTCCCACACTTGGGCTGTTGCGTTCGGTTTAGACACCAAAGCTGTCGTGTTCATTCTGTTAGCTTGCTTTTCACTCACGACGCGCACTTGCAGCACTGTATCCAAAAAGTCTGGCTGTGTCCGAAATGGCATACTGCCTACTATCTACTTACCTACTCAAGCAGTAGCTACTGCCTACTGACTACTCAAAGATGATTTGAGTATGCCGCGGCTGCCCGAGCGTTTACATACAGATGCAAACTAAATACCCCAGGATGCATTTCGTGCCGGCCGGACCCAGCGCCGGGAAAATTTAAATAGTCCTACCACAAGCTACACAGAACGACTGCATTCTGGACAAATTATATAAATTCATTCAATAATAATATTTTTTCTAGCGAGAAAGTAAGTGTTTACATCACGATTATGAGCCCAGTTGTTTGAAATAGTGGCTGTTTGTAAATTTGTCTCGGCGTTTTCGGAGACCGAAGCGTCCGCTTGGTCGGTGTTTGCGTCTATTTACCGTAAACACTGGGCGGCAGCAGCTCCCCCTTCACGTTTCCAAATTATTGCGAAGTGTTTTCATAATCAACATGTACACGACACAAACCGGGCGGCAGTGGATGAAAAAAATCACACAAACATCTGTGTGTCCATGGTGATAATGCTATACACCACCTGCTGGTTGTGTGATGAGCAGCAGAGGGCTGCAAAATGACCAACACACAACATAATTATTATGACCTTGTTCGGTTATTCTTTGGCAAATACATCATTTCCCGACTACATTCTTTTCATGTACAATGATAATTTCAGAAACCATCAGATTTTCAACCACAAGTAAGAATTAGTAAAGCTCACATACATTGTCAACTGGAAATTCCCCCGTTTGTATATTCTGAATCATGTGCTCTCTGCCAATAATAATTTTTATTAATCAGAGGTCTGTGCTTAATATGAGCGACCACTTTGATGATGCATTCAGAGATGAGAAGATGCTCAAACTTGATGTAATAAATACATCTTTAATAGACACTTAAATAAATAAAGTCAATTCATACGAAGAGTTAAAAACATTACTTATAATCCTAATTTAAAATACAAATAAATCTGGTAAAAAGATCAAAATATGATAAAATGATAAAAATTGTGTAATGTATACTGACTAAATATTGTTTATCTATTTATATATATCATTATTATTGCAATCACATGCTATCTATTTCTTTTCAGCCTCGGGAAGGAGGGCCATATTACCAGCTGAGGTGCGCAATGCATTGTGGGGCAGAAGCAGTACGTGAAGCAAGCTCCGTTCCACACTCAGAAATCGAAGCCGATTGAGTATACATCCGGGCATTTCTCGCATACACAAAATTTGCATACTGTACAGTGTGAACGCACTGTCTACTCAATTCAGAGGCGGCGTTAGTAGGAGTAGTAGGAGTAGTAGGCCATTTCGGACACAGCCTCTGTGTCTGTGCGCGCCTACGTGTACCTGTGCGCGCCAGCCCCCTCACGACAAAGACACTGAATGACTGACAGGAGGGTTCACTAACTCCGTTCATTCCGCTATAGAGCCAACGCCCCCAGGTGCCGAGAACAATGCGCAGAGTGAGACCTCTTCTCTCATCCAGCGTGTTTGGTAGCAAGAGAGGAGGAAAACAAACGCACGTCAATTATCGAGGCTGGCAAAGTTATCGACCTCGTTTTTATTTATCGAGCGATAAGGCGATTTATTGATTATCGCCACAGGCCTAATATCCTGCCATTTTAACCATATCTACAAACCTCCATGATGCTGTGAGTGCTCCGTCTTTTACCCAAATTGCTCTTTATAGACAACAAGTGATGATGATAAACAGTGATGGAGACTCAGAGCAGAGAGAGTGAGACTGAGCTTATTAACAGGTGGCTCAAATTACTGCTTTGATTATGATTTACTTTCTTTGATCATGCAGCTTGATGTCCCTACATTTCTGTCATTAATCAGAGAAATATAAGGACTGTCTATGAAGTCATTAAATGATTCTCCAGTTCTTAACCTTGCTTTTTATGAGAGCTTCTTTGGGTCTCTAGGCTGTAAAGATTATTCTTGGCTTTTCTCCTACACCCATATCAGTAAACTCTGTATTTCATCAGATAGATTGCACAGTTGACTGTGTGACCACTCACTTTTTTCCTTTTTGAACAAAATCCTGATCAATCCCTGCTCAGCAATCCATCACACTTGTTTCCTGTATAACTGAGACTGTTTTTGTAGCTACTTGTTCCTCATAAGATTGTTTTTACCATGAGATTGGTTTTGGACATAACCTCTGTGTTGAAATCTTATACCCTGGCTTTGTCTTCACTAATTTATTACCCCATAAATAAAGGTCTACCAATGCATCTATAGGAACCAAATACGCTTGTTGATGTCTGTGCCAAAATACACATCTGTAATACAAAACCAATGAAGAGTGCACGTGGGAAAAGAGAGAAACAAACTCTGCTACTGCCATGGATGGCTTATCTGAACAGTAAAAAGAGCTCACTATAAATCTCACTACAATGGTCAGATCTGTTATTGTTAACAGTAATGTCTGATTAGTCAAGTAAAGGAGATTAAGAGGACTTTTGTCTGCTAGTTTTAAAAAATATTTTCACAAGTGTTCCTCGAAACTAAATATTGAAAGAATTGGGAACATTAGTCTTCAGGTATTTTAGGGTAACAACAAAAAATGTCATCTAGATGACTTCAAAACTAGTCAAAAGTAGCCTGTCGAGACTTTATAAAGGAAACTGTTTATTTTAGAGACAGCTGTTCTCATTACTGTATGACACAAAATCACTGACAGGGAAAAAAGCTGATACAAACCTGAGATTACGTTTTATTTCTCGTGTAAGTTAGAACTTGTCACCTACATGTTTAAAATAAGCATTGTACTTATCTTTGAACTGAATTTTATGTAATTGTGTTGCACAAAAAAACAATAGTCTTTGCTTTCATGCTATAAAAATGCAAATTTGCCCGATGAAGTAGTTGTAAAGGACTGTGTTATCTGGTTTTATTACTAGACTTTAAAGATATTTAGGAGAAGTAATATCTGTGAAAAACATCAATAATGATAAGCACTTATGTGTGTACTCCAGTTTTGCCACCTTAGTCAAAGTCTGTATGCACCCCTGCATAGTGCATGGAGGGAAAAGTGAGGTCTGGGTGCCGTCAAATGTGCTCAACCAAAGCTGCAGGGGATTACATCTCTGCTGTTTTTTAAAGATTGAGAAGACTCTTGGCTGAAATTCAACGTCTATCCAGGACAGAACAAAAGTGACTCCTATACTGACCAGACAACGATTTACAGTCAGCTGAAGTGTAATATACTTGAGTGAAACCCAGATTAAAGGGACTGAAGCTTTAAATATTAAAAACAAGACTTCAATAGCTCTTGATTTAAAAGTCTTTTTCTTATGTCAGTAATTTACTCCTATCTAACTAGTCATACAGTTTTCTCCTTTGTATATGAATCAACCCTCATCTTATTTCATCTCTACTCTAAATGGACCTCTTGACTGTTCTAGGCCTCCACACTATTAGCTGCATTGATTGAGGAATCACGGAAAATGTGGAAGTCCTTTCACTGTTGATACAAAACTGAGTCCCGTGACTAATGCGGCGGAGAAGGTTGACAATCAGCCAGGAGCTTCTTTTAGGAACATGAAGTCATCTGAAGACACTCAGAGGTAACATTTAGCATCCCATGATGGCAATAGAGAGAGGAAAACTCAGGGAAAATTCGTGACTCACTCATCACCTTCCTGCCCCCGGGAATCCCATGAAGAGGAGTGAAATCCAACATTTGCAGTGAAGAGGGAAGTTCTAGTTTTGATCCTGGATATTACATAACCACAGTGTACTCCCTGCGGCCTTTTGTTTGTCTGGACCACCATAAATCGGCGGTCGGCTATTTGCTTTCCTCAGGATTCCTTCTTGACAGCCTGTTGAAGAAACAGATCAAAGCACAGAGAGAGCATCTCTCACCTTCACCTCTGACCTCTCTAACATCTCCGACACGTATTATTTATGAAACAGACAACGTCCGACCTCATACACCTGAATTTTAATGCTCTCCCCTCAGTGGTGAATGAGTTATGCTCTCTAATGTTACACAGGTCATACCTCAACCTGCAGGTCAGCTGGTGTCGTAAAAACATTTTTCTTTGGCACCATTTTCTCTCCCTTTGTTTGTTTTGCCCGTAAATCTTTTTAGAGTATTTCTAAAGCCCTCTTATTGAATGACATGTCCAACCAAAAGTACTGGTACAGACGCATATTTCCACATGACATGGTCCAAGTTTTACTCATCTGGGTGTCATGTTCTCCATATTGAATGACACTGTTACTCAGCTCAAAGGACAGCAGGATCTTGTTCAGTGTCTTTGTAAAAGAAGAAGTATTTATGGATAAGTCCCACAAATGTTCAAATATATCTTTAAAAAATATATTGGCTGACATCACTGAAACAAAACTCTTAAAACTGAAGCAAAACTGAAAACTTCTATTGGCTGTTACAAGAAGTTTTGATGCGTGCTCATCAGGGGTGGGCGTAAAATCAATTCATGTCAAAATCACAATTCTTAAAGGGATATTCCGGCATAAAATAAACACACCATAACTCTGAGTAAGACACCCCCTTGAGAGATAAAAACTGCCTCATCTTTTTATGCCGGAATATCCCTTTAATTCCTGCAATTATAAACCGATTTGAAAAGTCTTTGATTCGATCTCTGAACCATATTTTTGTTGCTGTTGTTTCCCCAGCAGCATATGCACAGCAGAGCTGCTCCTGGCACGCATTATTTGCAGGCCATCGACTCCACAGCAGCAGCAAGGGGTGTGTGTGTCAGCCCCGGTCAGCTGGTCGCACTGCTAACTTAGCGTGCCCCTCTCATAGTGACGCTAATTTATTGAAGGCCAGTGTTCAGTTGCTGGCTATACAGGGGGTTGACATGATGTATCGTGTATGTGAAGTGTGCAGTGTTAAAGTTCATCACTCGGAGAACACTTCAAATGCCTGAGGTCACACCGAACACCAGCACGGAAAGTTTGAAGTAGAATAAAAGCCATAACAGCTGACCGACACACACCCCAAGTCACTGAGAGTCACTAAAAGGCTCTAAAAGTACTTTATTTTTTCAAGTTTAGCTCCAAACCTTTATTACCAGGTGTTTTGAAAGTAAATAACACGATCATAGCATGTGCCGTTTGTTATCTGAAGCGTTCAGTGTTTGAATTAAATATCTAACATCAATCTTTACAGTCAGGTATCCTCATATTAGATAATAAGTCCTGTAGTTCGATTGTATTTGTAAAATAAATGAGCGAGCAGAGATTTTTGGTTGGTAAAGTCTCTGTGCTCCACTGGGACTAGAGTGTTCGGCAGCGTTGTGCGCATTGCTCCCAGACAAGCGTGCCAGCTCTAATCTCTCTCTGTCTGGAAGCACTGACCTCTTTTGTTCACTTGATGGCTTATTACCGGTATTGATTTTGGCTCCTTTATTTTCACAGACTTCCTGCAGGGCGGTAGATGACCCATGCACATATCAGCTACTGTTGGCTGCTGTCAACACCAACAAACATTACAGATCTGATCTGCTCAGGGTAATTCTATAGAAGTAGATGTATATTTCGTCTTTGGAAACATCAGACGACATGATGAGTACTCCTTTTCGGGATACGACATCTCCTGTTTTGGTGCTGGATCTTATGTGATTGCCTTGGATTTAACTCTGCGCATGTGTTTGGCTTCCCTCTGGTTGAATCTAGGCTAAAGTGGACACAGCCTCTCATACTGTAAGTGCTGAAAAATATCAGTGATACCAAGTCTGGAAAGAAAGAAGTTAAATGTGTCTGTTGAAGTCATTTATATTGTCTTAAACAATATAAATCCTTGTTTACTTAAACAAGTAAACAAGGAGAAGAGTTTACAGCTGTAATGTTATAAGACAACATTGGAAAGTATCACTGAGCTGTAGAGTAGTACCTTTGTCCATTTTTTTTAGGTTCTGGCTGATATGTCTGCACATCTGGTTTAAACCCAGGACATCCACAGTTCAGGCTCTCTGCTTCACAAAGTTTCTTCCCCCCAATCACTCTCCCTGCTGGAGGTGTTTGTGTTTTCTTCACCATGGTTTTTAAAGGCAGGAGTCACATTCTCCTGGAGATGGATGGCAGTTTGAAGCAAACAGAGACAGATGCTAATAACAGCTCGGACTGTGGGGGTCAAGTGTACATACCTTTTTGGAAACAGCAAGAGAAACATAGTGAAAGCAGACAGCACATTGTCATGGTGACATTTGAGGATGACAGCTTGTAAAGTTGTAGACTTTTGCATGCAGTTATAGAAACAATACTTGACCGGTGCAGTAGGGTGTAGTTTTGATGGGATTTTGGATAAAACCAACAATAATGAGGGAGCCAGGTTTTTTGAAATGTGTCGATCCTTGTTTTTTAGAGCTCAGTCAAGTCACCATGTAACTTCATGTGTTTAACCATCAATTCAATCCCAGACTGACTGTCAGAAAGCAGAAAATGTTCAAAACTGATTTTTTACTTTAGTCATTTGTCAGCTTAGCAACTCTGAGGATAGGGGGAGCACTGACTGTGGTGATTTGCATAGGCAAACATGCAAAACCTCTTGCACACCTTGAGCGATCCCACATGTCCTACACTTTTGTGGTTTTGCGTTGGTGTTGCAGTCTGGATATCAACAGTTAGAGTCAGACTGCTCTGTGGTTGATTGGGAAAAACCAACTGAAAGCCCTATACTCTGTTCCAGCACTGTGGTTGCATTTTTTAAATGAGGACTGTAAGTGCAGAAAATGCTGAACTGCCTTTAGTTTGAATAGAAAAGAGGCTCTGTCAGTGCAAGAAAAACAAACAAAAAAATCATCAAACCTTTTAGTGATTCTAGATTTTTTCTTTGATTGTCATTTTTAGGTCATACTGAAGTTAGACTTTGGAAAACAAGGAAAACATTAGACTTACTAAAAGTCCACAGGTTAATGTTTGCAGTGTGAGCATGTTGGCATGTCAACAGTAACATTAAAGGGATATTCCGGCGTAAAATTAATTTGGGGTCAAACACCGAGTTAAACACCTCCACGAGACATGAATGTTGCCAACTTTAGTAACGACCGTACGATAGCAATACACAGCGGTCTGAGGAGCCATAAACAAACCTCAACCAAAAAGCCACTCTATAGCCACAAATAATGCTCAGAACAGAACCTAACTTCATCAACAGAACATAAAGGGTCTTAGCTATTGTACTTGCCATAGCCATTGAATTTCCCTTCAAGGATTAACAAAGTTCTTCTTCTTAAACATCTTTTTAACTTTGCCTAATTTCTTTTGCAAAGAGACCAAACACAACTCACATACTCTCTTCCAGTAGCCGCTTGTTTGAAGTGAGACCAGTCCATTACAGACTGCTGCAGGGTGACGCAGCTCAAAGAAGAACATTTATGATTAACATTTATGATGACTAACTCGGTGTTTGGGTGTGTTTGACCCTAAATTAATTTTACGCCGGAATATCCCTTTAAGTGGGGTGGATGAGCTTGAGGCTTTTGATGAGGGACTCTTCTCCATTTTGTCATCAGAAATAGCTCATAAAAATAAGACACAGAACTCTGTCACTGACATGTCGTCAATAAAATGATGATGGTGATTCATTTTTTTACAACACTCCCCTTTAAACAAATCAAGTTGTTTGAATATAGACTATAAACTCTTTTTTTTTCATATTTCCTTCATATAAGATCCTATCATTCTCAGAAGTTTGAGGAGAATTAAGATTTTTTTTGCGTCTTTTGCTAAATATACAGTTTCCATGTACTTCATCACAGTTTTTAAGTGTAGATCTCTTTCATGGGGATTTCAAACCACAATACATGTGACTTCATAGCTGGAAGAAGTTCACTGGTGTGCAGCAGGAGGACTGAATGCTTTGGTGCTCCTCACAGTCTATGGCATGTTCACTCAGCGTGGTTGACTGCTTTTCTTTTCTTTCAACGTCGCTCAATTTCACCCAGAGAAATCTTAAAACCGGAACATCAATATTTATGATAATGTGAGAGCGAGCTTAGATTCTTTTTCTTTGTTTCCAGGTTAAAAAACAACCACTGGTCACTACTTTCTAGAAAGAACGTAAATACTTTATGCACCAAATCAATATCAGATGAAGTTGATTTACAACTTCGAGGCCACCTGCTAACCATCCTCCCATTCCCCCCTAATTCTTCCCCATCCTCACCATTAACCAGTGCTTTAGATTTAGTTACTGCTGAGAAATACGAGATGGTTTAAAAATCTGGTCCCCCGTAAATTGACAAACTCTTTTGTTTAAGTTTACCTGTCACAGTCCAGTAAAAGTTATCCTGACCTTACTCATACTTCTGACTATCTGCTGATAATTTGTTAGTCTGAGATTCAGTGAGATGTCTCTTCAGTCTCCCCTGCAAAGGAAGACATAAACAAACTGAAATCACAAGACGGTTTATAACAATAACAATGAGGTGTTTAACATCATCAATAATGTTCATAGGATCCAGGCTGCTTTTGTTTTGTTGGATAGAAAGTTAGTGGTTTAAGACTTAAACCTTTGTTAAAAAATATGTGAAACTTTCTGTGAAGTTGCGATGGTCTTTTCTGTGAAATACCTTCAGCTGATTTGCATTTGTTGTTTATTGTGCTTTCTCTGCATTTTGCAAAACTTGTCCTCAACACTCATAAATGACCAAACCTCATGTTATACACAGTAGTCATACCTTTTGTGCTTTTGCCAAAGCTTCCTACCACATTGTAAACAGATAGCTTCATGAGAAATGATTGTTAGTTTCTTTTTTTCATGAATGTATTGTACTGACATTTACTTCTGTGGTTTTTGGAAATATTTTATGTACTAACACATTAATCTTATTTAGTTTCTGCTGAGGAAATTTTGTATTCCTGTGGCACTTAGAGTACATATTTGGGAAAAGCCTCAACCAGTCAGTATGTAAAAATCTACTTGCATGCAACTAGTGTCCTAGTCCGAACTTTAAAGTAGTTAAAAGGCAAATTTTCTTGTTTTCTATTGGATTGACATGAAACAAAAGTGTTGTAAACAATTTTGTAAATGTAAAAGACCTAACCCTCGAATACATTTCGATTTGAATAACTTGATATATATCTTTGTATAACAAAAGTGAGAGATTTTTGGATACTTTTACCACTGTCTGACCCAAGGAATTAATACATAGAGGATTGGAGCACCAAACTCCCCCACTCACTAACAAAACAAGCCTAGGTAAAAGTTTAAAATTTTACAATATTTCATGTAAATCATATTCTGGCAGTAGATTTTAGGTTAAGGGCCTGTGTCCACTGACAGCATTTTTTGTTGTCTTATTGTTGTTAAATAAAATTGTAACTTTATTAATGAAAGTTCACAAAGTAAACATACTTACACCATCAAAAACAAACAAACAAACAAAAAAACTAATGCTGAGGGAGTTTTGCATTTAGGATTTCGCCAGTGCAGAAGATGCTAGTGGACACAGGCCTTTATTTTAGGTCACAAAAAGTTTAATTTAGAGCAAAACACCTGAATCTTTCAAAATGTTGGATAAAAAAGCATCTTTAATTTCCACGCTTTGTATTTTCAGGTTCAGACAGAGTTTTTAGATCCTGTAGCTACACTAAGAATCTGAAGGAAATTATAGGGTTGTAAAAACATGTCACTGAATTATTACATCTGGACTCCCTACCAGTGTTCCTGCATCTGTTCGATATTACAGTAGGAAGACAGCTGCCAGTAAGTCGTTATTTTATATATACATATATACATATACATATATAAATTAATAAAGAGAAATGGTTTCAAAGCTTAAATGTGTAAAGCACAAAAAATAGTGGCTCTAAGACAAGGGATTATAGGATCAGTTTTGGATAAGACCCGACAGAGAAACAGATGTGCTTTTATTGGGAGGCACCTGAAGGTTCGAGTTCAAAATCCACTTCCTTTCAAGTGCAACATTTATAAAAAGTTATGGGTTTAACCTCTGTAGCTGCAGGGTCGTAAAATATTAATTTACAAGGAAAGCTTTATATTATTGTGCCAAAATCAGTTATGCTTGTTTGTATTAGTGCAGCTTAAAGCTCCTGTGAGAAACTTTCCTTCTGACTAAGTTTTTTGACAAATGGACAGTGAGAGTGTTTATTTCTTTAGTAACTGTGGGTGTTTCTGTTTGAGGTTGGCAGTGATGGTGATGCCTAAGGTTGTCAGCATTCCTGCAAATGAACAGCAAATGCAAAATATCTTAACAAGTTTGTCTTCAATGAGAATAAAGATGTGTCAAATACAATTTTATCCAACTAACAAAACATCTTAGGACTCTCTTTTATCTGTCATAAAAGGATTGTGAAAAGATGATGATTAGCTGCAGATACCTCCGTTTGCTCTTTCAAGTGCAGAAAGAATGGTGTGCTGTGCCTCATGAGGGCAGCCATGCTAGTTTAAAATATACACAGCAGCGTCTGCATGATGGATTTCCTCTGGTCTGGGTGTACTCCTTATGCCTGCCATACAGTAGAGCAGCAGTGCTGATGGTTATTGATAGCCAGCTGGTTCATCTGTGTATCAGTCAGCCCTTAGAGAAGATAATTCACCCCTTGTCTACTCCCAGTTGAATGTGGTCCATTTTTAGACTGTTAGCACTGCCATATTTTACCCCTCTAAGAAGAGTTTACTGCTTTGATTTCACCGAAAGTCATTATTCACACAGTCATTAATCTACTTTATTTCTGTGTCTAAAGTCTAGAAACTAGCGTCTGATCAGAAGTGTTATTTTCTCTATATGTAAGCTTTATCATTGAGCGTTTATTCATTTAAATACATCTTGTATGGCTAAAAAAAGACCAGGCCCTCACAGTATGCAACGTCACAGAAGTGAGAACAATGACTTCATGCTCCCACACATTTTCCATGCGTCCATTTCCAAGCTGAGACCACAGAGCTCTTGCAGCTGTGTGCATAAAAGCGCTGAGTAGCTGCTAACTAAGGCCAGGCTGAGTAGCCTCTGTGAAGACCAGCCATCTCCCGCAGCGGGTAAATGTCAGTTAGATGGAATGAGGCAGGCCTTGAAAGCAGGGAGGCCCTGCAGCTCAGTGGAGTAGCAGCAGTGTTTTAACTTATCCAGGCTTATTTTCAGATTTATTTCACAGCTCATGAAGGGCGACTTGTCACACTGACATGTTTGGAGCACCGACATAAAGCCGCCAACACTGTAAGATCAGTGGGGCATGAATAATATGAAGTATTTCACGAGGATCGCTGCAGACCAACAGAACTCCCTATATTTGGCTCTCTCTGTTAAAGTCCCAGTCCAATTTTTCTCTCTTTTTTTTTTTTTACTGCTTAAAGTGTTATCAGTGGTTTTTAAATTGTGATTAATAAGTTTTTAGCGAAAACCACGTTACCTGTGTCATTTGCAAGGGCTTTTCTTCTGCAGAGCTCCAGTAGCTCATTAGCAATTCACCTCTGAGTTGTGGGCGGAAACAGCACTGCTCTGCACACTCCTCGTCACGCTAGCTTGCAGCCTAACATTGCTGGTGTAGTAGAAGTGACAGGTAACATATGAAATCAGGTCCCAGACATGGAAGTCTTTGGTGGCATGATAAAAGTTTATATCATAATTAGCTTTCTTACAAGCATTTCAATCCGCTAACGCACACGCTTGTTCCGCGATCATCCTCGCTACTTTTCTGAGTCTGGCCTACAAAGCGGAGCTCCGGGGGCGGAGCTTGGAGTTGTTACATAGGAAATCTCACTGAATCTTAGCCTGCCGTTTGGGTCTGGCGGGAGATACTCAGAAATGCAATTTTGCACTTAGTTTTCACATGATATGTCCTGTAGCATTAGAAAAACACCAGATGAACATGTAGACAACTAGAAAAACATGATTTTCGTCAGAGTGGTTCCTCAAGTCCAGTGGCAATGTAGTTGGATTTGCAGGGCTTGGGGACTGAGACCAGGTCTGTAGTATGACCTGTGATTAGATTGATTAATGTTGAGAAGGTAGTTTGGGATTTCATGAATCCTGAACCTCAACTTTGATCTTACCTCAACTGTAACCAACAGCTGAACTCAAGTCTCAAAGCAAAACCGTAGAAATTAAACTTGGTTTTTTTTTGTTGCACTAAGATTTTAGACTGAAAGAGAGGATTTTTTTCAAACTGATGTGTCCTACAAACTGAGTGGACACAGAGGTTATAAAGGATTCTAATTGCTTGAACGTCTTTAACACCAGAGACAGGATTACAGTCTAATGCTGCACACGCCAACAGAGACCTTGGCATGAGTGTTGAGAGTGATATCTGGGTGGACACATTAACAGCTGTTATTCTCATGCTGTGCTGTGTGTTGGTTTATTTTAGGACAGTTAATGAGTTTATCATTACGACAGCTTTATATGGATCCAATGTCTTCTTTGGTTAGAAAGCTTATTTGGACATATTTGTTGTTAAATATCAGAGTGATTATAAAATGTTTGACTTTTAAAAACTTTTTAAAGTTAAATAAGGTGAGCAGAGCATTTGCATTCAAAGGTTATGGGTTTATTCTGAAAGTATGACTGAGCCAGACGGTATCTCCTGCTGAACTTTCTCTCTGGATTTCAGACGACTTTGTGAGCTTAATAACCCCACAACACTGAGCTCACTGAGGCGTGCAGGACTCACAAAGGACCGTCCCAATACAGTCAGTGCATGTCTTTGACTTCTTTGTCTGTTTTAATTGACAATGATAATTTCTCTCTCTGTGGAAAAGGACTATTATCTGAGTAAATTAACCAATCAATTGGACAGAATGGAAGAGCTGAATGTCTTTTTGAACTGGAGGAAAAATTGGACGGTGCTGTCAAAAATGTTAGACATATTTCACCTTTGTGGTCTCAGGGCTGGAGCACCATGTAAAATCTGTTCAGGTGTTTAATAAGAAGTGGTTTATTGTGAATTTCTTGTCTTAAAAATGAACATTTTAAACATTATCTCAGGCTGATTTGAAAGATTGCTGGAAAAGTTTATTTCAACTTCTTTTTTGAGGCACTTTTTGTTCTTGTTGATGAAGAGACTGAAAATTCAAGGAGTAGAGAGTGAGGTAAAGCACGCACTAAAGGGTCATTGCTAGGATTTGAACCAGCATACTGCATATGCTTAAAGAAGATGCCACCCAGCTAATACTTGTGATACCACAACTTTTCCTTTACTTTCCCAAGTCTGGTAACTTGTTTGGTGTTTAGTATTAATCTAAAATGTCTAAATCTATCCCTTTGAAATTAGTCATTCATGGTCCTCATAGGATAAATCCCTTTCTCTAATTTTAATGTCACTTTTCCTCAATGTTAAATGTTTAAAATAACTTTAATATATAGTGTCATAATTATGGCATATTTGTTCCCTTTAGGATAGACAGTAAACAAACTATAGATATTCATGATCCCCAGAGGAAGATTCACACTGACATTACAGATTCCTGGTGGACTAAAGTTTGTCAACATGTTTGAATTTTTTAAAAGATCTGAACTTTATCAGGAGCCTTACTATGAAATTGTGTGCAGATATTCATGGTTGTCAGTGGATAGATCCCATTGATTATATGTTATTCCTGACTTCTGGATTTAGCTCCATCACCGAGTTAGTTTTCACTTTTTTGTTGTTTTGTAATTTGAAAGTTCATGCTAAATTCGAATGGTTAGAAAGTGTAATTGTTAAATTCACTAGTACTTCAAAAGAGGCAGACGCTCTTATGTTGTGAGCATAGACTGTTTACAGAACTGACAGCGTCTGCCTATTCGCTGGGTGAGGCCACCACGAGAATAGCACCCTCTGGTGACGGGCTGCAGTATAGGTCATTAATCCTGCCTCCTCCAGCAATCCCTATGGAGCTGTGGACAAACTTTAGAAATTTATTACGCAGAATATAAATTTTTCTTCCCCCTGGTTGTGATGCTGATATGTAGGTACTGTAAGACTGGTTTGTGCTCAAGTCCTCTTTTTTCTGTGCAGCTCCATTTTTAAAAGTTAGTAGGAGGTTCATGTTCTCTATGATTGACACTTGATACAGCCTATGGGCGTACGAAGGTTATGTAGTTCACCCGGGGGATATGCTGTTTGAGCCGAGCATCACCACAGCGATTCTCCTGCCGAATGCGTACAATGCTACTGCGCAAGTGGTGGTCCTAGGAAGTGGAGAAAAACCCGGAAATACTGAGAGCAATTCAGTTTCAGATTTATATAACAACGAAAAGCGGAACCAAGTTGTCCACAGTATATACAGTCTATGGTTGTGAGTTTTAAGAGTATTAGATCATCTTGTGGAAGGCTGCTACAGCTAGCTGTCTCGCAGGTGGTGCTTCTTCATTTTCCCTCCATTTTATGCCTGGTGGACCACTAATTCCCCCCACTATGAACCACTTATTTACACAGTGTTACTGAGTTCGTATTTCTGGCACAATGTCAGAAATTAACATTTTCAAAAGATTATTATTAATTATTATTATTATTATCCAGTACAATGCAAAAGCCCTAATGCAAATGCTTCAGGATCAGTAAAGGTCTAATTTTCTTCATGAAACGTAACATAAACTGCAACGATCAATGACCGGACACTGATCTTATTAAGGATAATGAGCCAAACATAGATGCAAACAAAGAGTCACATTCTGTCAGGATCATTCACCAGTGTTACACTAATCCTCCAGCTAAAGCTTGTGGAAGTGCAGATCCTCTAATCTGCGCAGAACACAAGCTCATTAGAGCTACCACACTGAGACAACAAAGAGAAGGGATCTCAGTGCAGAGCCTGGACTCAGTGGTTTTTGGTTGAAGCAGTCTTTCAGTTCTAACTGCAATCAGACGCTTTCAGCAGACTGGTTGGAAAGTCTCAGGATCGACCTGAGAGGGATTTGTGATGCATGCAGGGCCATATTAGTTCATGTTTGTATGAGCTGTGACATCTCTGGTCTGCTCTGTGTCTGAACAAGGCCATTAGCTGACTCAGAGTAAGACTGATGAGGATTCAGCTCCACAAGTTTGAATGCAGAGCTCTTCATTTCTATTGTTGTTGAAGCCTCAGATGTTTGTAACTCTGCTTCCTGATGTTGATATTTGCAACAAAATTAGATGTTTAAGAGGATTTCGAAGGCCCTTGACAAACAATTCCAGACTCCTCACCTTTTTATGCTGCTAGTTTTTTTTATTGAGTCATTAAATGTATTCCTCTGTGAAACATTTACTGCACGGTAGCTGTGTTTTTCACCTCGTGTAACCCTACAGGTCTCATCAACTTTATTGTTTTTCTGACTTTTACCAGCCTTTCTCCAGCCGCAATCATGAGACAAATTATGGTTTCTTTCGAGTGTTTCAGTAAAAAACAACGCAAGTGTCCTGTGAGTGTCAAAGCTTTGCAGGAGTTTTTTAGTGGGTCATTAAAACCAAAGAGGTCATCAAACAGCCAGCTTCTCTGTGACACTTTGTTGACAATAAATCACATTGCTTGTTCTGGAAAACTTCACAATCTTAAAAGTTCAGAGAAACAGATTTAAAGGGTTTTGGTTTATGATTGTGTTGTGCTGTGATTATCTGGGGGTGAGTCTGAAAATAAGCAATTAGAGGAGAAAATCACTCCCCTTCATTCTAGATTTTGATGTGTTTTGGTTTAAAAGTGTTGGATGATGCTTTTTTCTAACTCATCCTAGATGTCAGAGTAATACCAGATCATCAAACACTCTCTAAAGACACACCTAGGTTATCACTGGGGTGACCAGTTGTCGTCAGAAGTAACATAGATAGTGAATAGTAAGTGTCTCATTTATAATCGATTTGATTTTGACAAATACCTCTTACAGTGAAGCCCCTTTGGAAAACCAGCTGGTAATTGTCAAACTAACTCCAAATTATGAAAGTCCCCATGCAAATATTTCAACATTATCAAGAAGAAAACAGCCTCAATCGCTTTTCCATTACAAGACTTTATTTGGAAATAGAATTATAGTTAAATTTATTTCCTCAATTGTTTCTTATAAACATGGAATATTGAAGATCCCAACTGGTTAAGTTACTTGGCGTCTCAGCTCTTGTTTTCCCTCATTTTATCCATGTTCCCTCAAAAGAAAAGCAGAAGTCGTATAATTTATTTTCCTTTCATATTCTGAGAAATCAAACCGCTGTGTTTGCAGCCCTCCGGGTTCATTTTAGGTGAACAGATGAGCCTAAACTAACCATGACCCATTGAACTCTATGATTACAGCCCTGTTAAAAGGTCATGCCGGACACTCTTGGCCTTTCTTCGTGCCACTTTTATCCTGTTGAGATTACAGAGGACAGGAGCAAGCAGCGTGGAAGAACCAACCCTAATTCACAAGTAAGAACGCCACAGTCTAAACCACCAATAAATGTTTAGTCTTCAACATACTTTGAAGAGCACAGGAGACGACAATTTATTACAGCTCACAAAAAAGAAATCGTACAAGCCTCTGTGATTTTATATTTTAAAGAAAGACACTTTGAAACAGTTTACTAAGAAGCATATATATGTTTTTATCACTGTGGTTGAGTATTGCAGTATTTTACAGGTTTGTTTTCACCAATTAATCTGATGGTTTTAAGTTTCTCAGTGCAAGGGTCAGAAAAAAATGTAAAGACTGACAAAAAATGACAAACAAAACAATTTCATGTCGCTTGTCTTTTTTAAATTTTGGGTAAACTCCCTGAAATAATCAATTTATTGTCACATTAGATGAAAAAAAGTAGACCTCTCTATGTTCAAAGCTGAGAAAGATGATTGATAATGATGCACTGTCTACACTAGAGTCTAATACTGGAATTATAATGTAACAAGTATTCTGTGAGTCCAACAAATCCAACTATTTAGAAGAACCGCTACATTTTTGGAATTTTTGGAGGAATTGTTCTCCGCTCAAACCCCGCCTCACAGTAAACAGCCTTTTTATGGCCTTGATTAGCTTCTGGTCATTCATGGTGGTCTTGAATCTGATCTCTGCCTCTGTATTTACTCTATTTAATCCAAAATCATGTTCTCACATCACTATTTCTTCTGTTGGCTTACATTTTCTGTATCTTATTGTGGCCACATGTTGAATCAAAGCTTAGCGTAAAGAATTGAACCTTGTTGAATCGGGTGTGATCTGATGCCCTGTAACACCCACTTTAGACTCCGACACAGAGCACCTGTGTTGTTTTAACGGAGGATGGTTTTGGTCTGAGCTTCCTCACATCTGTGGGACAGATGAACTCATGAACATGTTTTACTATTGTACTTGTTTTCATGCTAGTTTTTCGTAACGCTTGGTAACATTTTTACACAAGATGCTCTTTGATTGGTAAAATTTATACCATGCTTGGGATTGAGATGTCTTGTGGTTCACACAGCCAGACCAAGTTTTTTCTGTTATTTATATTTGGTTAAGATTTTAAAAAAGAGAGAAATAAGTGTTTCAGAGAGAAAGAATCTGCAGATTTGAGTTCCTTCACTGTTATTCCCCTTGTACTCTTACATGTTAAATACAGTCATGTTGAAAGTATTGTCATGAAATATGATTGATTCATCATCCCCCGAGGATATACCCTTGTGATATAGATGAGCTATACATGACAGTAACATAAGTTCATCCAGCAGTTTGACAGAAAAATATTGACGTTTGATTGATTTGTTACCAATATAGGTCAGAAATGCGTGTTCCCCAGAGGATAAATCCCATGTTATTGATAATTCCCCCATTTTTTGGAAAGTACCACCAGCAGCATAATTTTGAGAAGACTATCGTTAATATTTGGATGAATCTTAAGTTTCCCCTGACTTGTGGATGATATTTAATGTCTAACCATCAGAATATAACAACAACTACTGGATGGAAATGCTGTGCAGACATGCTGTTATCAACATGTATGTAAAAGGAAACATTTCATAGATCATGACAAGCAAATATAAAAGAGTTATTTTCACTTTTTGGTAGCCAGACCAGTGAAAAAAACAAAGGCGGCAGTAAAAATTGAGCCACTGACCCGACACATTTGCCGCACTGTAAATGAACAGATTTCTTCACACTGACAAGCAAAACTGTGATGTTAAAAAGTGGTTTATTAATCATAAACCCACATGTGTTCAATATATGGGCATGCTGAATCAATCAGTTTATTGTTCATGGAATAGCTTCACAGAGCAGCTTGAAGTTGAAGTTTTGTGAAGTCACAGACTCGGTTGGTGAAGTGTTTATGTCCCATGAGTGGTGCACATCCTTTGAATTGTCTTGTTATCATAACTGCCATGTTGTTTATAGCTGCACCAGCAATATCTTTCAAATGTTCTCTGCTGGTTTGTGTCTGACCCACATGGGCGATAACTGCCATGTGTGGTACATGTGAAACACATGTGGAGTCTGAAATTAAAAGGGGCCACAGTGTGACTTATTTCCTCGGTTCCACACACATTTTCTCGCTCTTCAGCGCTCTCCTTCAGACCAGGATCCCTGGGGTCTTCTGAAGCCCAGGAGCTGGATAGATTTGATGAATGGTGACATATTTTATGAGTTTATCCTCTCTCTGTGAGTGGACCCTCTTCAGCACATACTTGAACTCGATTTCAGACATGCCTATATTTCCTGTTGGCATCTCGAGACACTTGGTTGACTTAGTATTCCGTGTCTTCGTATACCTGCCCTGACGGTGCTTCAATGAAAAGTGACAAATCTGCTTAACTCTGTTGTTGTTTTAGATTAGCGGGATCTATATGCTCCTCCTCCCTCTTGCCTGTCTTTATCAACAAAGTAGAGCCAATGTAGAGACTTTACCTGGGAGTGCAGGTCAAATCCTCAGAGCCAGCCAGTATCAGGAGAAAACTGCAAACAAAACATAATGTTAGGCAGTAATCCATAGTCAGAATAGAGCTGGGAACCTGAAGCATCAGTTGAACATTGGTGTTGGCTGATATTTACCATAATGACAGACACTGACCAATCAGAGATCAGTGGATCAAATTTATCATCTTTATCTTTGTAACATAAATCCAGCGTTGTGGAACAGATGAAGACACTTGTTGGACAAACTCTGATTTGTTTTCATGGCCAAACTTAAAAGGACATGTCAGCAGTGTGGGAGTATTTCACTGTCTCTGTGGGATTTCAGAGACAGGTACATTTTTATGACATGTGTCTGTGACATTTTCAAAGGAGAGACGACCAGCAGTGATTTAAATACATCAAATCTCAGAGATCCTTCGACATCATTTGAAAAACAGACATGAAGAAGTAATGCAAAAACATCGTTTTCATTATCTTCTTTCAAAGATCTTTGTGAGGAAGTATCTGAACAGCTGTGATATGGATTCTTGGAGAGTGGACTTCTTTTTAAATGTACAGCCTAAACAGACAAAATAAAAGTGATGACAATACAAAAACATTAAGTAACACAACAACCAGTGTAGTACTCCTCAGGGCTGATATAGAGACTAGTAAGAGGCAGTGCGTCTCAATTATTAGACCTTTACATACATAAAACAGCTGTTTTTCAAATCCTTTTAGATTCTTCCAGCCTGTCTCTGAAATGTCCAATCCTGGAAAGAAAGCACTTTGTTGGTATGTCTTTCATTTTCCACTGCAAAGGAATCATTTACCAGCACAAAGAAATTTACAACGGTAACCAACGTCATTTTGCCCATGTCAGTATATTCGATGTCAAAAAAATAAATAAAAGTTGGTTTTGGATGTGTGTAGGTAGGCTGTGGTCTCATGTCCCTTTAAGACGCTGTCCTACGTCAGAGACGTGACTCCACCCCATCCAGTCTGTAACAAAGAGGGAAAGACAGGTGAGGAGATGGAGGACGGTTCAAAAGTTGTAGCGGCTGGAGTGGCGGCTGAATTAGACAAAGTTAATGTGGGAGGGGGGGAGCAGCTTGTGGAGTAGTTATCGTCCATTTATCGATATTGAGGTGAACTGATCAATATATCATGATATTGATTTGAGGCCATATCGCCCAGCCCTAGAAGAGAGTTTTCTGATGCAACAAGAAAAAGTGGATTGTGGCTAATTTTAACGTTCAAACTTTTTTGTTACAGAATTATAGACTTCCTTTCTTTAGGGTGGAGTGTTTATCTATGTAGCAGGTAAAGTGTCTGGGAAGATGTTATGTATTTTTGTCTTTGGATAATGCAACTTACAAACAATTTAAAATTGCATGAAACATTGTCTGGCATTAATAAACTCATATTTCAGGCTCTAATCTTCATGAGAAACTTAAAATCCCTCAGATGTGTATTGTAACAAGAGTATTTAGATTTTGTTTACCTTTTAAAAGACAAAATAAAGATGTGATTTTTGTTTAGGGTCTGGTTAGCATCTGTAAGTCAGTTGAAAAGGCTGATTCGTGCACCAAGATGAGCTGCTGTATAAAACTCCCAAGGTTTTTGGAAATGGTTTTCAACATCCTTGAAACATCTCTCTGAGCCACTGCTAAAACCAGGAGTCAAAAACAAATTAATCATCTTTTTTGTTAGAAATAGGTCATCTTTTTCAGGCCCAAATGTGAAAAATGTCAAATGATTTCTGAGGTCATATTCATCTCTTTGATAACTCCTGTTTTAAATGAAAACCAATTGAAATCTTTCCTGTTTGGACTCACTATCAGATAAAATCATTTTAAAACATAATTTTGAGCTTTTGCAAATTGGATTGACAACTCTTATCCATCCTGCTAAAGCGACACTTTTAATTTCCCCTCAAAACAAAAACATAAGCTTGGATTTCTTTGGCATCTTCACCATCCCCACTGACTCTCTTTAAAGATTTAAGCCGGTTTCTCCCCTTATCCTGATCTAATCATATTAAGATTAAACTGTGTGGACTGCATCCATATGCTGGCTCTCCGCCTGCTCCCACAGACTTAAAGTAGTATCATGTTTTTGTATTCAGGTTTGGGACCAGCGACCACTGACACCACATCTCCAACTGCAGCTCACTTTCATTTTATTCCAAGACGGCTGGACACAACGGTTAAAAAAGTGTCTGTTTCCTGCCCACACCATCTGTTAAATATATAAATGCAACCCTGTCTGTGCAAAAACAAAAAGTGTATCTAAGCAAGGCAACATTTCCTTCAGCATTTGGAGATTTGCCTTGAAAAGAATCACTGTTGGATTTCTATCGCTGATTTTACTTTACCAATTCAGTGATAACTGGAAATATTTGTTTTGGGAATCAGCTAAATATTGATTTTATTAAGAGAGCTAACATGCGTAGGAAATGTGTTGTCAGCTGCTGTGACAGAGCGAGTGAAACTCAGGCTGAGGGTTTGGTGCCAGTTTGGGAAGATAAAAAATGGTGACGATGAATGATTTATGAGGGAGTTTCCTCAAAAATGACATAAAGATTCAAGTGAAACCCTGATTCTGAAAGACATTAGACTTTTTAAGTGCTCATAAAACAGATTTTATGATTTGTAAATCATTTAGAGCTGAAATTGAATTAAAAATAGTGGTAGAAAAACACATCAAATGCTCAAGCCATGTTCAAAAAGAGTTTGGACAGGGACAAAAAACACTGAAAAAGTTGTGTTATGCTAAACAAGGCAACACCTGGAGAAACTAGATTAATTTTCCAGTTACATAACTGGGTTTTGCAAAAAAGGCATTTCAGAGAGGCTGAGTCTCTCAGAAGTGAAATTGGGTAGACCTTCACGACTGAGGAAATAGTTTTAGAACAATGTTCCTAGTCATAAAACTGCTAAGAGTATAAGGGGTTTCCTCTCCTACAGTGCATCATATCGTTAAACCAAGCAGAGAATCTGGAGTTCTGGTTTGACTAAAGGAGGTTCAATCACACCCCGCTTTTACAGAAGCAGTACTCCTAAAGTGGGCAGCTTAGGTTTGATTGATTCCAGCATGTCACTGCCCCCATCCTCTCCATGTTTCCAGCTCCATCCACTGTCCTAACCTCTCTGAAAATGTAACTTAGATAATTTTTCCATTCTAACGTTTAAGTATGTTTGAAAGCTCAAAGATATAACTTTTTAAAGAAGAAAAAGCTCAAAGACTCAGAGGAAATCTCTGTATGAAAGAGACAAGGCTGGTAACTGATAACTGATAATGAACGTCCATGATCATTCAAAACAGACATGGCTCTGTAGTGGAAGTCACTGCATGGGCTTAAAACCACATCCAAAACCACCAAGAGAGGTGATGTAGCACAAAGGTAACCATCCCCCCATACTGAAGTCTTTTGAGACATATTGCTGGCATCCAGTTTAAAGGAATATTCCTGCGTAAAATTAAGTTATGGTCAAAACCCCGTAACACTGAGTAAGACACCCCCTCGAGAGATGAATGTTACCACCGCTTGCTTCTCTAGTTATACCAACTTATGTTATGACTGCACAATAGCAATAGTGAGAGCCATGCGTCACCCCATGCGGGGGGGCGCAGCTCAAGGAAGAACATTTCTAATCATTTCTTCATTGAAATGCATCAGACCGAGACACTAAGGCAGAAGAACTGCCACGTCTGCAGTGCGAAATGGATAATATGGTGATTATTACTTCAAGGAAATGATAAAGAAATTATCATAAATGTTCTTCCTTGAGCTGCGGCCCCCCACCCCAACCCCTGCAATCGATGGACTCATGCGGAGGTCTCCGTACAAACAAGCGGCTGCTGGAAGAGAGTAGGTGAGTTGTGTTTAGTGTCTTTGCTAAAGAAATTAGGCAAAGTTAAAAAGATGTTTGATGGCTGGTGCCGTGGCTAGGACCCTATATGTACTGTTGATGAAGTTAGATGCTGTTCTGAGCATTATTTGTGGCTATAGAGTGGCGCAAAGTGAATATGGATGAGGGGAAACTGCTGTCTGCACTCTGACTTCACTTTCCTCTCACTCCCGGCTTTCCCCCTCTTGCTTTTCTGCATAACCACAGGCGCTGCTCACTCTGTCATGACTCCCAGTAACGCTGGCATCTCATTTAGAGGTCCGGCTCTGCATCCATTAGTTCAGCGGAGGGAGGGAAGACGGGCTGCAGGAGAAGAGAGGGAGGGCGCGAGGGAGCGAGAATGACGGCTATTTAAGGGTTGGAGTCAAAGCAATGGGGGTCTGACAGTCCTCACAGTTTAAAACTCATTTACTCCCTCTCTCTCTCTCCCCCGCTCTGGTTTTGACTCTCTCTCTCCCTCTCTCTCTCTTTTTGTCTGTCAGTACACGCGCTGAACTCCAGCCTGAGCTGTGAGCACCGAGGGAAGATAAGGAGCTGGCTGGGGGAGGACTGACAGAGCTGCCACCTTGCTGGAGAGGCTGCAGGACGGAGCGAAGCATCATTTTCTCGGCTCCAATGAACGTGTGAAGACTCAGAGGAAAGTCTCATCTTATCTGCAGGAACCTTTTTTTTTTGCAAAAGTACAGGTAGGAGTATATGTTTATTTTTGCTGCATACTTTCAATCAAACAATGTTTCAATGAGATCAGAGAGCTTTTTGCAAGTGTGACCTTAAACTTAACATGTATAGCATTTAAACATGAAAAGGGGAGTGTGCTTGCATGCATAAGAGCGAAACATTTTAAAATGTCTCAACTTTTTAAATCTTGTGATTTTAAATTTCTTTTGAATTATGTTATGGATGCCTCTTTTCTTAAATCCTTTGTTTTTAAGCTCTTTAAATTGTATTAAATGAGTCTCTCAAATAGAAATATTCAACCGTAGTTGAGCGCTTTCTTTCTTTAGCTGTGGTTTTCTGCTCAGTGTACGGTTACTGCAACACCAGCAGGCATCGATTAGAGTTTATTGGACGTGCATTCTTTGTGTGTACTGCAACTTCTTCCTCAGTCTGACTCTCGTAGGAGCCGATGCAGAGATCAGAGGTGATGACTGAGTGAGGGGTTGAACACGTGGAAGAGTTATCCATATCTTTGGTAGAACGGTTAGGCAGGCACACAGCACTTTTCACGCCAAAAAAAATATGTCATATTTTGTCGGGTCAGAGATTGATGCTCCAGAGATAAATTCAAACTCTTCATCTGTAAGTATACGTGTGTGTGTGTGTGTGTGTGTGTGTGTGTGTGTGTGTGTGTGTGTGCGTGTGTGTGTGTGTGACTCCGTCTGGTGAGGTTTTTGCAGCCAGTGATTCATCAGATTACTCCTGGGGGATGTAATTCAGCCTTCATTGTGTGTCATTTTTCCATCTTGAAGATTAAATTAAAGGGAAAAGTGGGTTGCAGGATTTGCCGGTGTGGGCAAGGAGAAAAAATACTTCATCCATTCAGTCCATTAGCTGCGCTTAATTGAAATCCAAGTCTGGCTTACAGTGGATTTAAAGGAAAGAAACACTCCCTCTGAAGAAAATGATAATCATTCAGCGTGGATTTTTAGAGTTTCCTAACTGGTCTTTAAATGCACATTATCTCCTGTCAGCACCTCTTCAACTCAGAATAATCTACAGCTTCTCTGTGAGTCCCGGGGTGTGTGAGGAAGGTGTCTGAGTGGACCAACCCCTGTCAGAGCAGAGGGACAGCTGGTTTAGTAGCTGGAGCTTCCCCCCGGGGCTTGTGCTGCACTGTTTCCCTCTGCATGACCTCTGCACAAAGAGCCAGGGGTTGATCATAACTCAACATCACACGTCTCTGAGTTTTATGTTAAAACAAGTGACATTTTCTCTCTGTGTCCCAATTTCCATGGTTAGCTAGGAAACAGAGGCGGTGACACAGAGAGTTTATGGCAGCATTGTGCAGGTTTATTCCCCGAATAAGTCATGTTGCTCCTTCTCCCAAGACAGAGAAACAGAATTATTTCATAGCTGAGATCATTTGACAGTTCATGTATATGATCATGTAAGTGTGCCGGTTCTTTGACAGCTGTAACTGTGTCAGTGTTCAGCCCTTAACACAGTAAATCTGCCAGAGTGTCCACAATCAGGTGTGTTTGTGATAAAAATAAGAACAAGATTAACTTTATTCATCCCCGAAGGGAAATAATGATGATGAGGAGGAATGTGCACAGGTGGCTCTTTAGCGAGAAGCTGAATTTCCCTGCAGTTCAGATCTGCTTTTGGTAATGATGGAGAAACAGCTTACAACTTTATCCTTTTTTTAAATTCTTAGATTGTTTTCGTTTGCAGGTTAGAGATTTCTCATTGAGTTTTCAAACCTAGTAGGTGATATCGGACTAGGGGCGTGCGTTGGGACGTTATTAGATCATGAAGGATTAAAACGCCAATCCAGAGAGGTCACACACGGACACATCTTGACGTCATTGTTATCGTGCAGACAGAGCGCTCCGATGCAGACCATGGGCTCGACAAACAGTGAGTGCATCCACAGTATTATTAAGCTGTGCGCACTAAATGTAATAACAAGTATCTCAAAAGCCTCAGCTTCTTTGGGATCTTTTGTGTATGAATGAATAATATTTGTTTTTGGTTATTTATTTGAAATGGACAAAATCTGAATCGGAAATACTTTAATAAATTAAAGAAATACTCTGTGAATATTCATCTGTAGTTTTACTTCCTTACACATATCCATTTCATGCCTGTTTGCAGAACAGCAGAGGCTCTCTCTCCTGGTGTCAGATTACAAATGTAATCTCTCCAGTGCACTGAAAAGATAGTAAACATAAAGACAGCATCCCTCTGTTTAAAGCTCCTGTGAGGAACTCTCTGTCTGTGTTGACTTTGGTGCCCCCTGTGGACAAACCAGTAACGCTTACTCTTAGGGCTGGGCTATAAGATGATTATGATATATATCCAAAAAAATTTGACCCTCGATATCGATATGAAACATGGTCAATATGCTTTTCGATAGTCAGCATTCTCCCATGTTTTGGTAGACTATATGAATAGCCAATGAAAAGGGGAGTTGCTCTGGGTCCACGCCGTGCTGAACCAATCATGTGCTGAATTAGAACCAAGTAGCAAACAACTGCGTAGAAGCAGGCTGCAGCAATACGCAACCATAGCACTTTAACAGGGAAGCGGACAGCGCTGTCGGTAAGAAAAAAAGAAAACGAGTGCTACCCTCGACAGAAATGCAGATGAAGGTTTAACAGATGATGACATCCTTGACAACACTGGCATGAAATTTTTATATTTTGATATCGATATCAACTGACACGAAAAAATATATCGTGATAAACTTTTTCCCATATCTCCCAACCCTACTTATACTGTTACTGATTTAATCTCATCCTCATGAAAGTGGTGTTAATGGACATAAAACCTTCCTCGTGTTGTTGAAAATTATCATTCATTATCGGTATTTGCCAGGCAGAATAGTACCTAAGGTGGCTTGTTCAGCGTACCCTCATGGCAGATACAGGCATTAAGAATTAGACTATAGAAACTGTTTATGTTGTCAGTAATGGTCTCTTTTGCTCCTGTGCATCACTGAGACTCGTCACTGTTCATTTCAGTCTGTTTCATAACATTTTAAAGCATTTTCTTTTCGTGTGGGTGAGCTTCTCATTTTGATCACAAACAGACGCTTTTTTAAATCACAGTTGTGGTAGCGGGTTTTCTGTAAATTTCAGCCCACAGCCAAGACAAACACTTGCATTTTAAATGTGTGTAAACCCTCCTGCTTAATTGGATAAATTGCTAATTAAATCTTGTATTTGTATCCTGTTCAAGCTCACCTGGGACACATGAAGCTCAGGTTTATTGTATTTAAGGGGACGACTTTATGATAATTGTGCAGCAGTGGGGATATTAGTTATTTTTAAACGGGGTGTCGGAGTTTCTATTGTTGTCGTATTTGCTGTTATAACTACTCCAGTTTTCACACTTGAGATGATTTCCAGATGCCGTAAGATTTACCTTTCAGTGCATGTAAAAATTTGAAACATCACAGATGAACAAACAAAGTAGATGCACTAAATTACTGTCACCACTGACACGCTGCAGTCAGGCACAAATGTTTTCCATAAGCAGTCAGTCCAGACATTTTTTCTTATGCATGTGAAATTTTTAAATCAATACTGACTGAGTTTCATCAGCCAGTGAAATCTGCTCGATGAGAGACAACCAATCAGGCTTTAAATCATGCATGCAGGACAGGTCTCAGTTAATGCAGGGGTAGCCCAGGCACTGTGCGGACAAGTATTTTCGTGTCTTTTTTTCCTTGACTAGGCAGAACAGATGTCCTCAGTGCGGGGCCAACATTCCCAGTTTCTCCTTCTTCCACGCGGGAAAGTTCCCTTCTCTCTGCCAGCATGGGGGAAGAGCACTAAAGCTACACCAACTCTGGATTATAACTTAGCAAACTGGTTATATTTATTTCAAATTTCTCTCCAAATTGTCTCCCCATGTCGTGTCGTCAAATGAAACGTCCTCGGTCAACCTCTGGGCTGCTTTAAGTGATGTATTCCTGGCTTATTTAACCACAAGCACTATTAAAGTCATATAATTTACTGTGCTGTGTCTGTGGACGCAGGGAAATGGCTTTTATTAAATCATGGTCGCATAAAAACATATTAGAGATGTTTGCAAAGAAGTACAGCTACACTTTGAGCCACATTAAGTAATAATGCTGGCATAAAACATTATTTAAATTGCATCCCTCATATAGGGAAAGTGTTTTTAAATGAAATGAGGAAACAAGGCAAGACAAAAAAAGCACTAAGACTTCCAGATAAAACCAAACAAATATATGAGTAATTGACAAAACTTGCATTAGAGGGTAAGAAAAGAGATTTGCAAACAAAACTGGAAAATATAGTAGACTGAATGTAAATCTATAAGGATAATAAAACAGAGGTAGTATGACAGTAAGTTTAAAGCGTTATAGTGAAACTTTAATCATTTTTTAAATATTTAATTTACAGTTTATTACTGTTTTGTCTAAACCTATCTTGAGTTGAGTTATCTTGTGTTGCTCTTTCACTTTGTGAGGAACAGTGTTGGGGTGCATTTAGCTCAGGGGGTCAAGTGTATGTCCTATTAACAGAGGCTTTAGTCCACTAGTTAAAAAAGAAAATAAAACTTTTCTGAATCAGCAGTTGAGTCAGAGCTGGGCGATATGGCCTCAAATCAATATCAAGATATATTGATCAGTTCACCTGGATAACGATAAATGGATGATAACTACTCCACAAGCTGTTCACCCCCTCCCACATTAACTTCGTCTACTTCAACTGCCGTTCCAGACGCTACAACTTTTGAACCGTCCTCCATCTCCTCGCCTGTTTCTCTCTCTTTGTTACGGACTGGATGGGGTGGAGTCACGTCTCTGACGTAGGACAGCGTCTTAAAGGGACATGAGACCATAGCCTACCTACACACATCCAAAACCCACTTTTACGTATTTATTTATTTGACACCAACTATACCAATATGGGCAAAATAACGTCGATAACTGACGCAAATTTTGGTATCTGTAAATTTTTGGTTTTTCGCCCTGCCCTAAGTTGGGTTCACAAGCTCACTACCGTTAGACTGATGTGATAAAGTTAAGATGCAGTAACATACTGATAAATACTGGCTACTAGCAGGAGTGTATGGCACGTTATTTCAGATGGGCTGACGTCTGTCAATAAGGCTGATTTTAGCCAATACTGATGTTCAACTGATGCATCAGTGTTTCTCCAGTTTTCATAGCACACTTTCAGTTTTCCCAGTTTGCAGCTTTCTGGATTAGCTTCTGATTTCCTGAATTGTGCGACAGATTATCTTCTGAGAATTTGAATCTTATATTTATTTTAACAACGTCGTATTTTTCCACTGCAAGTGTTGCAGGCATACAGCATTATTAGGATTTCATTCTTCACCCCCAAAACCGCAAATTATCAGTCTTTGGGTCTTGTAAATTTTTCTGAAAGCAGGTCAGAGACATTTCTGAAGACCTACTTTTCTGATTTACAACACCTTCATCCAGGCACTCACCAGATGTGCGAGAACTCGTGAAACTCAAGCTCATTTTTATATCTGTGTTTTTAACACATGAAAAACATGCTGATCGGGGGCACACGGGGGAAGAGAGGTCAGGTTAGAGATCAGGTCAAAGGTCAGGATAATAAAGAAGGGGAAAGAGGATTGATGAGAGGGAGTCTTCCTTCATAGTGTTACCTGTGTGAGTGAGTGAGGCCAAGATTAAAGGCCTGGCTGTGGAAAGTCTGTGTCATAAACATGAAATTGATTTAAGGAAAACAAAAGGCTGCCTGTCGTCCAGATACCAACACAAAAACAATCTTGAACAGAAACAGAAGAGTTGAGTCCATGTGTCCATCTCAGTCTGCTCCTCTGATACACAACACCTAAGCCAAAAACTTGTCACACTGAAGTCTGTCAATTCTTGCGTCTTTAATCTGGTTTACTGCTTTTCCCAGACATAACTCTTCTGTGTTCCTCACAGGAAAATTAATCACAACCCGAGGAAGACAGATCTTCATATTTTGGAACGAACATGAATTCACACCGGCCCAACCTGCCCATATTCCTGAATGTTTTTCTTGATAATCTAAATAACAGGAGCAGAATTTGGAGCTGCATAAAAATGACAGCAACTTGTCACTTGAAAAATTACACAGAAGCAGAGTTTTCACGGGGCATAGGGTAAAGATGGAAATTTATCAACATCTGCATAATTTGATTGTACAGTCTGAGCCACGTAGCGCACTGTGCAGCCTCGTTTCAAGAAGTTTTGTAGAAATTAACCTTCTCTATTTCATCCATACAAATCTTTTGCCTCAATGCAAGAATGACATTCAGTTGTAAAAAATAGAAATAAAACTTCTGCAGCTCTATGTTGTTGCTCTTGTGTTGCGTCTAAATAAGATGGGCTGTCAGCGTCTCTGCCTTTTGCTGCACAGAGCTGTGCGCATTCACACTGATGACACTCTGTTCTGTCCACATACAGACGTTGAACTTGATGGGGGAGCAGCTCTTAGCCGTTTCTTTTGGAGTCAGTCTTTGACAGATGTAACACAAATTTCTCGGTGTATATCCAGATTAATTCTCTGAGCAGTCAACAAAGAACAGCTGGTCCACTTAAAAAAATAAACCCTGTTGTGCGTTAAGGCTCAGCTTTTGCAGGGGTAAAGCCACAGACAGCCTCATACTGATTTAACCCCTGATTATTACAACAGTATAATGGTAATTTAAAGACTATAACAAACTCTGAGGTCAAAAGCATGTCAGCAGTTGTTAACAATGCAGCCCAGTTAGCACCACCTCAGTCCTAGCAGTGTGGCTGTTGGCTCTGGTGTTTGTAAATTTGGTATTTTGATTTTCAGTAAAACTAGTTTGTCTGTAGAGGGTGATATTTTTTTTACCAAATATCCACATCATAGACTGTATATAGAATGGACGCTGTCTACCTCCTTGCTGGGTCAATCCACTGCAAGAACAGCACCCTCTGGTGACAGGCTGCAGTATAGGTCATAAATCCCGCCTCCTCCAGCGATCCCTATAGAGCTGTGGACAAACTTTAGAAATTAATTACACAGATTAAACGTTTTTCTCCCTCTTGGTCGTGATGTCGACATGTAGTTACTGTAAGACTGGTTTGTGCTCAAGTCCTCTTTTTTTCTGTGCAGCTCCATTTTTAAAAGTTATTAGGGGGTTTATGTTTTCTATGATTGACATTTGATACAGCCTATGGGCGTACGAAGACTGCATAGCTCACCCAGGGGATACGCTGTTTGAGCTGAGCGTCATCACAGCGACTCTCCCACCAAATGCGTACAACGCTACTGCGCAAGTGGTGGTTCCAGGAAGTGGAGAAGATACCAAGAGCAATTCGACTTCAAATTCATATAACAACGGAAGGTGGAACCAAGTTATCCATAGTATATACAGTCTATGGTCTGACCAGGAGCTTTTTAAATCTTAGCAAACAGAGATGCAGTGAAGTTTTCAGTGCATTCAAACCTTTGGATATACTTTGTGAATCAGGCTTTGTCTTGAATGGATTAAATGTGTGCAAAAGCTGTGCATTTTACCTTTGAATCAGGCCCTGAATTTAAAATGGTGGGTTAGTTTATAATAATTTCAAACACTATCTATTCAAGAAACCCTTATAGAGGAGGAACCTGTTTTTTTTTTTTCATTTAGTGGCCTGATAGGATTGGTTTGATACAAAGAACGCAGTTGGTCCATTTTTTGACAATGTTTACTTTCCTTTAACAGTTGGAAAATGAGGCTTTGTTGTGGAATAGAGAGAAGTATTTTTGTTCTTCATAGTTTGGCTGGTATTTTTTTTACCAGTTTTGAAGACACAGGTTGGAATGAAGTGTTGATTTATCTGCAGGTGTTATGATCTGTGTTGATTTAGTATCTCTGGAGAATGAAATATGAGGAAAAATTTTGGCAGGGCAAAAAAAAAGTGCAGTCAAGGTTAAAACACATTTTGCTGAAGTGTACCTGAACATCTTCTTTTGTTACCTGATAGCTGAGGATCAGCATCATCTCCAGAGGACCTAAATCCAGGTGCCTCACATGTCTTTCACAGTTATCACTGCATGAACAAATCCCTTCTGGAAGTTATTTATCACAGAGTTTCATATGTGAGCTCTGAGACCAATCAAAGGATCTGGACTCACTGACAGTGATACAATCCTTTATAAGGGTTTAGCTTACTGTAACCCAGACATGCATGTGAACCTGGGGTGAACATCCAGTCTGGACTGTATTTATGTCCTGTATGAGTTGTAATATTAAACATAAGATACTGTAGGTTGAAAAATACTCAAAAGCTTTGTCTTAGATTCTTCCCCTGGAGAGAACTTCTGTATCTGTCCCAATATTGTAGCTTTATATACTTCATAAAAGTGATCGGAAAGCCAATATGTTTCCACATGAAAGGTTGTGCACGGATTAAGCAGTCTGGACAGTCATTGCGGGTCTGTTCTATTGATTATTCTTGCATGCAGTGCTTACTCAGATCCTTTGGAAACTCAGCACTGAGTAATCCAAGGAGGCTTTCCCACGCCGAGGAAGAAGCCTGTCATTAGTTCTAGTTTGGCTCCCACAAATTATAGCATTTTAGTGTCCAGCTGATGAAGTCATCAGAGAGCTTCGTGGGCAAGAAGGAAATCCCAGTGTATGGGATATATTCTGCAGCTTTCTTATGTTATACATACCAGTACATTTGAAACAGCTGATATGTTTCAACAATGTGTAGGATGACGATGAAAGCCGCGAATATGCCAAGACAGCTGTAGATTCTGTAGCTTAAAAGCTTTTCTATACTACAGGATTCATTTTCTTTTCCCAGCTCCATCCGAAAGAATAAATCTGGACATTGTTAACTTTCTTTTTTTACCTGATTTTTGTTGTTTCTTTGTTTCCCACGTCCAATAAACAAGAGGACATAGTCTGTTGTGTGTTAAAGTGTCTGGTTTTAATTAGATGAGTCACAGATAATTATAACACAAATAATTGCAGGAAAAGTTTTATTTGAATGAAGTCAATAATAGGGCTGCAGCAGGAAGAGCAAAACTTCCCTCCTTTTCATGTGCTTGGATAAAAGACAAAGGCAGGGAGAGACGCAGCAAAGATGAGCCAAGGCGGGAAGAGCAACAGCAAAGTAGTGTTTCCTCTAGCTTTTTCACTTCGGCAGGGGGGCAACGTATGACTTAGACCGTGTCGCTACCTGATCCGTCCCAGAAACCCGATTTGTACTGCGCATGTGGGAAATGTATGTCACTTCCTCTACTACTCATCTTTGCGACAGCCCAGCAAGTCTTTGCCCCTTGCGGTTTGCGACAGCTTCGACACCTGTTCAGCAGCTTCAGCATCAGCGAGCTCGCTACAGTTAGAAAGGATACTTCAGTTTATCACCAGCCACATGCTTTTCTTTTCTCTTGAACGGAGTGCTTCCCCCTACTGAAGCAGAGCACTGGAAAGTCAAGAGAATGGTGCCCAGTTTTACGATTAAAGGTTTCTACTCCAACTGAATTGTAAAATTGGAACGTAGTTATAAAAGGCTTGAATGAATGTGAATATTTCAGTGTGGAAATTATACACTGTATAAAAACGCTGAAATTCACTGTCCATAATGTGTAGGCTCCTTGTTGATAAATTTAATTTTTAAAATAAATGAAATAAATCACCCTTGATACTCCAAAAAGTCAGAGAACCATAATTTTGGCTGGGTGGCGGCGCTCTCTGTGGCCCAAAAGGTCTCACCATGCTGGGCAGGTGCTCTGACGAATGCGTCGGCATTGGAGCCTCCTGCTAGCTAGCCTGTCACATCGCCAGCTGGTTTCTGAATCGATCGGTGTTTTAAATGACATTTTTAATGTGAAGTAAATTTGCACTTGCACAGTATGGATCGAGTAGGTAGCGACTCACTGCCGCAATATACATTGAAATGTCAAGAGAGGAAGTAACGTACATTTGCATATGCGCAGCACAGATCGGGTTTCTGGGAAAGATCGGGTAGCGACAGACGGCGCTGTTTTAGGGGCTGGGAGAGATGCTTTAGCTTCCACAAGAGAATATGCAGTGTCTGCATCACTACGTACCATCTTTTTGAAGAATGCAGAAATTTTCTGTTGGGGTGCTGAATGTTCAGGGACAGGTGCTCCATTACCAGATTTTCATTTTTATTGTTTTGTTGGTGGCAAACACAATGGAAAGGAGCTAGAACCCCGGTTGTCAAAACCATCCTGCGCAAAACTGGCAGGGTAAGAGCGGTAAGGGCTTGCGACCAGAATACCAGAATCAGTGGTGTTGACATGCCGCTACTAAGTACATTGTGAGATAGAGAGAGGAGTGAGCGAAGAGCCCCGCTCGTCGCAGAGGAGCAGAGAGATACATTTTTCTTGAAAGTGATGAAACAATTGCGAGCTTTAGAGTCTGAAATTGCACAAATTATATTTTATTGGCTGTTTTAATGAAAATAGAAGTTAAACATATATATCTATCTATGACTTCAATTTCCTTTCCATCCTGACCTTTTCAACCCATATGTTCTTTTTGTTTAATTCCAGGTTCATCAAATTGTCTCTCCACGTTACTGTAAAACATTTCTGTGATATATTTATTTTGGTTTGTTTTTCAGACCTTCACCATCAACCGAGTCAGGCCTTTAATTGAAGGCTCAAACTGAATTGTATTTCACTATATCCACGTCTAGTATGGGTGCAAGAGGCCTTCTGGGTTGCCTCCTCATCATCACTGCTTTGCTCAGCTCATCACATGCTGGGCTTGTGAAGAAAATCCTACGGCATCGACGGCAGACTCTTATGCCCACAAATGAACACAACCTCAGCCTCCCCATTTCAAACCATCCTGTGGTTTTCAATCATGTTTACAACATCAATGTCCCCGCCAGCTCTCTGTGCTCAGTAAATCTGGACTCTCCGGAGAGCACGCAACTGCTCCCCAAAGATGCCCCAGCCTCTCCGGACCATCAAGCCACTGAGCACACATTGGATGGTGAGAACCAGATCGTCTTTACCCATCGTATCAACATACCACGGCGGGCCTGTGAATGTACAGATGACCTTCCTGGCCTAAAAGACCTCATGAGCCGACTGGAGATGCTTGAAGGAGAAGTTTCAGCGCTGAGAGACCAGTGCAGTATCGATGCGGGCTGCTGCAGTGTGCAGGTCACAGGTAGGTGTAGAGTTCGTGTCATTTATGAGTATTTAGATCACAGACATCGAGGTCAAATAATCATTTATTTTCCTCAAGAGCTTCACTAAGAATCCTCCTTAAACTCAATCAGTCCTCCTCAGTATGAGGACATCTGTTCCATTCATTTGCTGAGGAGCTCTGTGGAATTTCATGTGTGGGTTTGATACTCCCAACAACTCTGTTACCTTTTGAATGGGGCTTTGTGTGGCTTAGATGACACAGTCACTGAGTATCAGTTACAGTAAGAAATCTTTTATTGTACTTGCTGACCTTTTAGGAGAGTTTACAAATAACACAACCATGAAGCAATTTGAATCTATTTCACAAATGCACTGAACTCCTTAACTTGTCCAGACATTACCGTGAGGGATAGTGTTGTATCATTCATGAACGATTTGTTCAAAAGAACCGAATCTTTTCAATAAACATACTGAACCGAATCACTTCCTCGAGTGATTCAGTTGAGCTGAAGTGAGAAACAGTATTGCCAGTCGAGCAGCTGGCAAACGAGGGACTCAAATGACCAACACCTGAATCATTTGGTGAATGAATCACACAGTGAACTACACTCTCTGGAATCATTTTTGTCAGACAAAACTACCCTTTTTTTTACTGCTAAATTGCCACCACAACAACCTGCATAGGGAACATGCAAGGGAATGGTGCATGTTCAGTTTGAATTCTTCTAAACGTTGAGTGAACGAATCACTCACTGAGCCCAATTTACCGAGCAGACCTGATAAATAGCATACCAAAGGACAGAACACTTAAAACATCATGACTTATAAACAAGTTCATTTTTACAAACCTGTTTGCCAAAACAACACAGCCAAACACTCTCGTCTCCCGGTCCCAGAAACTATGAATTGAACTGAATCCTGAAACGTTCAGCTGTGTATCAGTTCAGGAGGTCGGGGTCGCGGGCTTCTCACGTCAGGCGCTACATGATTCGGTGATTTAGTGAACGAATCTTTTGAACTAATCTTTTTTGTGTGCTGATTCTAGTGATTCAGTTCATCTAAAAGAACTGCCGTGCCCGTCACTACTGAGGGACTCCCTGTGAGAATGAAAATATCTAAACTTAAACATCCTACTGCCCTCCCTAGATTTTGTTTGGACAAGTTTTGACTCAACCAAATACTGTAAAGTAAACCAAATACTGTGAAGTGAATGTCAATGAATTCACAGTAAGCAAATGATTGACTTGGTTGAAGTGCAGTCTCTCCGTACACTTTTCTTCCATCTGTCTAATATTCCTTTCTCTTGATGGTGTTTCTGATTCATTAGGCATTATCAGGACAGATCCAGTCATTTCACAGGCCAAGTCCTCCCTTTTTCTCCTTCTGCAAGGTCTTCAGAGACAGCATCTGTTCCCTAAACCTCATTCATCATATTCAGTCGTTGGGGCTACAGTTCAAAGGAATTTCTCCTACTGTGTGCTACATGTGTTGAAAGACAGCTCTGGACAATGTCCAGATTTTATTCTCTAGATCCTGAAATTTGGAAAATAAATTAAATGTCTCTCTTGCAGTCAGATAATACAACAGAATCAACTTAATTTGTGGAAAATATTATGGCGAGCTTGGCTGTGAGGTCTGGAAGAAGAAAAGTGCATCCAATCAAAGGACGTAACCCTACCTAAAACTTTAATGTGTTATTTTAAGTCATATTACAGTCAGAACCACTTTAGTCAAAGAGCATTGATTAGTTGCATGCATTAAGTTATATTTGGCAGTATGGCTCTCCTCTAAAAGCTCCATTCCACATGCACATGTAGGATGCTAAGACTGTAGCAAGTAGAGCACTCCTCCACTTTCTTTCATGTGCATACTTTAAAAGATATGGCAGGGAGAGTAGCAGCAAAGACCCTGTTGTAGAGAGCAAAGAGTAGCTGGGAATTCGACACTAGAAAATCAGACACAGGATGGAAAAGGAGGAGCTGGTGTAGTTTTCAAAAAAGCAGGAAGAGTGGAAGGTAATCTGCTGCACTGTCAGGTAATAAAATAGTTTAACTAGGGTGACCATATTCTGAATCCCCAAAAAGAAGACACGACTATGCCGGGGCGGAGTCACAGAGTCGCGCGTAGTTAATTTTGAGAACTCTAACTCGCGAAGTCCACACGACACAAACTCAAATCTTTCATACAAAACTCTGCACATTTGAAGGATTTTATAAACTTCCCCAGACAAAGCTGGACAGCCCGCAAAAGAGAGGACATGTCCAGGTAAATGGTCACCCAAGTTAAGCTGATGTACTGCGGGCTGAGCTTGACCATGTGGTCTGTCTAAACTGACACTATGCTCTATTTTTGTTAAATGTTAAAGGTTTCTTTAAAAAGGTAAATCAATTATTCAGAAAAAAGTGCCATATCACAGCAATACAACTTAAAACTTTGAAATACATCCAGACAAAATACACTGAAACAAAACATCATTGATGGAAATTAGGCAAAGACATCTAAGTGTAAAATTATGACCTGGTAAAGATGCGTCATCTTTGCATGAGCTGTTTTAAGCTCCAGTTGTTTCTGTGGTATCTTGTTTGAGGAGCAACAAACCGTTTAGCAGGGTTGATAGTGGATCTATGTATCTTTAAATAACACACAGCCAGATGTATTTTTCCTAAGTGCAAACTGTAAATCATACTGTATTGTACTTGTATTATTCCTCATCTATCGCTCCAGAATGTTGCTCTTATGAAATCTTTTCAAGCTGATCTTAAGGCAAAAAAATCCTCCAAACTGGCGTTGATTTATTCCACAATAAGGCTCCAACATACCACAGAAATTCTTTCCACAAGACTCTGTTCTTGAGTTGTTAAACCAACAAGTCATCAACACAAAATGTCATGACTGTCTTATAACAGGTGACGTAGGAACTAGGCCTTTCTGCAACGGTCATGGAAACTACAGCACTGAGACCTGTGGCTGTGTGTGTGAGCCCGGCTGGAGCGGACCCAACTGCACCGAATCAGAGTGTCCCAACAACTGCCAGGACCGCGGCCGCTGCGTGGACGGAAAGTGTGAGTGCTTCAAAGGCTTTAGCGGAGAGGACTGCACACTGGAGGTCTGCCCTGTGGACTGTGGCGAGTATGGCCGGTGTGTGGGAGGTAAATGCCTCTGCTCTGATGGTTACTTCGGCGAAGACTGCTCTGAAACCAAGTGCCTCAACAACTGCCAAGGCCGCGGCCGCTGTGTGGATGGAGACTGTGTGTGTGATGAACCCTGGACCGGCTTTGACTGTAGTGAGCTTATCTGCCCCAAAGACTGCTACGACCGTGGACGCTGTGTGAACGGCACCTGCTACTGCGATGAAGGATTCACCGGGAAGGACTGTGGAGAACAAACCTGTCTCAACAGCTGCAGCGGAAACGGCTTCTGCGTGGATGGTCGCTGCGACTGCATCGCTGGTTATAGAGGAGACGACTGCGCCAAGCTCGCCTGCATCAACGACTGTAACGACAGGGGAACCTGCTTCAACGGGCTGTGTATCTGTGACACCGGTTACCAAGGCGAGGACTGCAGCCAGCTAGCGTGTCTGAACAACTGCAACCACAGAGGCCAGTGCATCAACGGACAGTGCTCCTGCGATGTCGGATTCCAAGGAGACGATTGTGCCGAGCTTTCTTGTCCGAGCGACTGCCTGAGCAGAGGCAGGTGTGTTAACGGCCAGTGTGTGTGCGAGGAGGGCTTCGCTGGCGAGGACTGCAGCATCAGAACCTGCCCCTCAAACTGCTACGGTCGTGGCGAATGCATCGACGGACGTTGCGAGTGTCACACAGGGTTCACAGGTGACGACTGTGCCGAGCTGAGCTGCCCTAACAACTGTCAAAACCGCGGGCGCTGCATAGACGGTCAGTGTGTCTGCGACGAAGGTTTCACCGGGGAGGACTGCAGTCAGAAAGCGTGTCTCAACGACTGCCTGGGCCGTGGTTACTGTGTCGACGGGAAGTGCGTCTGTCAGGAAGGCTATTCAGGAGATGACTGCTCGGTGCTCTCCTGTCCGAGCAACTGCAACAACAGGGGGCGCTGCGTCAATGGGAAGTGTGCATGTGAGAGTGGATATGAAGGAGAAAGCTGCTCAGAGCTGAGCTGCCTCAACAACTGCCAGGACAAAGGGCGCTGTGAGAACGGCCAGTGTGTCTGCGATGAGGGATACATCGGAGAGGACTGCTCAGAAGGTAAGACGCTCTTATAAGAAAGTCTTCACCAAGGCAGCAGCAAGAATTTCTTTTTATACTGAGATAGACAAGCAAGGGACCAAGTAAATGTTGCATTAGTCGATAAATCAGCAGCAATTAAGTATCTAACTTTTGCATATATGCTGGTCAAATGAATCTTAATCCTCATTTTAAATATATCCAAGCATATGACACACTCTGAGTCAAGGTGACCTTATAGCAAAGACCAAGATGGTGGAGCACAGGCATTGAAATGTGTTGTAAGAAAGACAGAGTGAATTCAAGGAATGGAAGAAATCAGTTTGTGTAGTTTAGTCTGATAAAGGAAGATATACGGATTCTACGGTGGCCCTTTTGTAGATTAGCTACACAAACATTTTATGACCCCAGAAATATTTTTAAAAAAGCAAAAACATGAAATATTTTACAAAACACAGGAGCATTTTGCATCATTCATCACCAAATACAGTATTTCATTCAACTTAAAAGACATTCATGATAGAGAAAAAAAATCATGAATCTATGCTAAATAGATAGTTTATTAATGTTTAATCATCATTTAAAAACAGCATGTAGACCAATTATAAATGGCAAATAGATTGTTTATTAATGTAAGTTAATAGTTACTTTACCATTAACAAGCAATAAAAATTATGATCAATCATTTTCATTAATTATTAATGGACTATTTATTAAAGGTTTATATAGTGTTTAAATATTGGTTGTAAAACATCTAGATTAAAATGTGTCAGTAGCATTTTGTAAATGGTTAATATTTGGTTTTTAAATGATCTATAAACATTACTTAGATGTTTGTTGTAAAGTTGCAACTGATGTTTGTAATACTTTGTAAATGATGAATAAGTGTTTTATAAACCACCTGTAAACATTACTTAGATGGTTATTGTAAAGTTAGGGTTAGGTTAGGGTTAGGTTTTTAAAATTGTAACATTTACAATTTATAAATGGTCTATATGCTATTTATAAATGATGATTTAACATTAATAAACTATCTGCTTTCCATTTATAAATGGTCTATTTAACATTTATAAGTTATGGTTATTGTAAAGTGTTGCCAAAAACAGAAAGAATAACATCTCACTATTTAAGAACGTATCACAGTGCTAAAAAATAGGCCATCAAAGTGAAGACTACTTTTTCTCTGTTCTCTGAATGACACACTGGCTGGACTTAGATAAGAATAGATAACTCTGTTCAGTTCACTGCAGTAACACTAAAAGAGGAACTGGCAGTTCAGGAGTCCTGAATGTTTCCATGTGTCAGCTCGATGTTCTATAAAAGCGCATACAAAGTGATGTAATTTCCTCCCATTCTCACAGTTCACTCACCAAACATCTTCTATTCTTGTGAATATAAAAAAAAGCCTTAAAGTTTGTGAATCGCCGTCGTCTGCACTATGTTCGCACATATTCTTGGCCGGTCTTCATACCGCAGCCAGATGTTTTTCTGGAGTTTGCATCAGCTCTGCATGGTGGATCGAGGGTATGAGAGAGCGTCCAACACAACGCCCACAGTTGTTTTCTTTGCTGTCTTTCCTTTCCAGTGTCTCCTCCAAAAGACCTGACCGTCAGCGAGGTCACCAGCGAAACAGTGGACCTGGCCTGGAACAATGAAATGCTGGTGACTGAGTACCTGGTGACGTTTGTGCCCACCAGACCAGGTGGTCTCCTCCAGGAGTTCACCGTATCAGGAGACAAAACCGCCGCCACTGTAAAAGAGCTTGAACCTGGACTCGAGTACCTGATCAGTGTGTACGCTGTCCTCAGCAACAAGAAGAGTGTCCCTATTAGTGCCCGGGTCGCCACAGGTACATCAGCTGTCTCTGAATTAAGAACATTACCTCCCTGAGAAGTGCTGGAAGGATTTTTACTTAAAGGGATATTCTGGCATAAAATTCATTTAGGGTCAAACACACTGTAACACTGAGTTAGACACCCCCTCGAGAGATAAAAGTTGCAGACTGCTTGCTTCTCCAGTTTTACCAACTTAAGTAACGACCGCAGGATAGCAATACATAGCAGTCTTAGGAGCCATAAACAAACCTCAACCAAAACGCCACTCTATAGCCACAAATAATGCTCAGAACAGAACCTAACTTCATCAACAGTACATATAGGGTCCCAGCCATAGTACTCGCCACCAAACATCTTTTTAGCTTTGGCTGATTTCTTCAGCAAAGAGACTGAACGCAACTCACCTACACTCTTCCAGCAGCCGCTTGTTTGTAGAGAGACCTCAGGCCAGTCCATTACGGACTGCTGCGGGGTGACGCAGCTCAAGGAAGAACATTTATGATCATTTCTTTATCATTTCCCTTGAAGTAATAATCACCATATTCATCATTTTGCACTGTAGACGCGTTAGTTCTTCTGCGTTTCAGTCTGATTGCATTTCCATGAAGTAATGTGTACTGTTGATCAAGTTAGTTGCTGTTCTGAGCATTATTTGTGACTATCGAGAAGCGTTTTGGTTGAGGTTTGTTAGTGGCTCCTCAGACTGCTGTGTATTGCTGTCCTGCAGTTGTTACTAAAGTTGGTAAAACTAGAGAAGTAAGCAGTCGGCACCTTTTATCTCTCAAGGGGGTGTCTAACTCGGAGTTACGGTGTGTTTGACCCTAAATTGATTTTACGCCAGAATATCCGTTTAATTGAACTTAATTGAATAAATAGAAGACGTAGAAAGTACAAGACAATATATGCACCTAAAACTTTGATTTCTTTGAACTTGCAGCCAGAACATCAAAGGAAAAAAGCTATCTGTGGTAATAACTTTTTTTGTTTCCATCCGTCCAGCTCTCCCACAGCCGGAGGGTCTTATATTCAAATCGGTGAGGGAGACCTCGGTGGAGGTGGTGTGGGACCAGCTGGACTTCCCCTTTGATGGCTGGGAGATCTATTTCCGCAACATGGTCAGTTTGCTGCTGCTTGAAGGCTTGCCTTGGATTTTATTAACCGACAGGGGAAAAAGTGAGAGGTGATAAGCTATGCCTGCTTATTGGAAGTCTCAGCAAAAAAACATGGATTTATTTCATCACAGACCATTAAAATTGCTTTGACGTATGGAAAACCTCATTGAGGGCAAGTTCTGGAGCTGCGGGCAAATCCACCGCCTTAAATCCACCGAGCCAGGAATTCCGTGAAAGTAAACGACTGTGCCAGCTGATAAGTTTCGCAGTTGCTGCAGAGTTTGTGTCACTTTTTTGATGTGTTGTCCTTTCTTGAACTTTTTATTAACTTTGATGATTGGCTGTGTGTGACATCAGTTCTGTCAGGATTGTGTTGTTCTGGTTATCAGTCCTCGAACACATTTTCTGTGCTGCATTAGATGACAACTCTTATGTAATGCATACTTATGTGTCATCAGAGCTCAGTTTGCTGCATGCAGCACTGCTGTAGAAGTTTTGAAACTTTACTTCTGAAGTGTCATGGTGATTAGACACTTTTTTCTTTCCTTTTTTTATGCACAGATGCAACCGTTCAAGTCCCTAAACCTGTACCTGGACTTGTATTCCTCAATGTGAAGATGAGATTGAGAATCACGTCTCCAGATATCTGTAGAGAAGCTCATCCCTGCAACATCTGTTCCCTCAGTTTCACAAAGTTATTTATGGGATAGTAAACCCTTCCTGGGTTTCAAGTGTTCAGTTGCACAGCAGAGTCCCAGGTTTTCAGTGACTCGCAGGGGTGTCTTGTCCAAACTCAGCAGACATTATCTCAACATTTTTTTACTTTCAGATAGGGCTGGGTGATATGGCCTCAAATCAATATCACGATATATTGATCAGTTCACCTCGATAATGATAAATGGACGATAACTACTCCACAAGCTGTTCACCCCCTCCCACATGAACTTCGTCTTCTTCAGCCACTTCACTTTTGAACCATCCTCCATCTCCTCACCTGTCTTTCCCTCTTTGTTACGGACTGGATGGGGTGGAGTTTATGTCTTTGATGTAGGACAGCGTCTTAAAGGGACATGTGACCATAGCCTACCTACACACATCCAAAACCAGTTCCTCATGTCTTACAATGTCATGAGGTACTTTGTTTCGGCTGCTGCTTTTGTTTGGTTGAACTCATGTTCCTTGAAATGATGATTTTGAAGATGCTTGATTGGATTGGTTGGTTAGCTTTGGACCAAAGAAGTCCAAATACATGCCTAATATACAGAGGCTGTACCTCACAGGGATGGCCTGGGTTCGATTCAAGCCTGCAGTCTCCTTCCTGCATGTCAGAAAAAAAAGAAAAGAAGAAAAAAAAAAACTTTCAGTGTATTTTAATGACACCAAATACACAACAGGTTTTACAGGGAAAAAGACAGAAAAATATAAAGAACTAAGCTCCCTGCATACCTGCTGCAGGTCTCCACTTAACGACATGTCTGTGTTGGTTGTTGTTACTCTGGCTACAAATCACAAGAGGCTGTGCCAGCTCCAACAACTGAAGCTGTAATCCAGCTTTGACTTCATATCTATAAAAGTAGATAATACAGTGCTGTTAATGTTCTCTGGACTTTTTAAGGAGTTTTGGAACAAATCTAGTCTGTAAGAAATGTTAATCTAACTTAAAGCTGGAGAAGTCAGTCTGATGACTTTCCTGAACTTGATCTCCAAACTGTTTACTCTTTGCATTGCTATATCTATTATTTGTTTTTACAGAAGGAAGAAAATGGAAAAGTGTTGAGCACCCTCCCATCAGCTCAGAACCAGTTTGTCCAGTCAGGCCTCGGACCGGGACAGGAGTATGAAGTCTCCATCAACATCATCAAGAACAACACCAGAGGACCCCAAACCTCCAAAAAAGTTACAACCAGTGAGTTTCAGCCTGTAAAAAACACTTTTTATAGAGTTAAGTGGTGGCATTACTGATGGTTAAAAGCAACCGTCTGGCACTAAATAATCATTTCAAATGGTTTGTAATTTTCCTGCTCTGCCTGAATATCGAACAATTACAGAGGAGGAAAAGTACGTTAATGTCAGAGGCAGAAATTCCATAATGAAAAGAGGAGGAACAGCAGGAAATCCCCGCCGGCTCGCCGTAGTTCCAGCGAACACATTCATGCTGTAGCGTAATCACTCAGGCTCACTGAATCTCAGTCTAGCATGACTGTGTAATAGCTTTGTTTTCACGTCCACTCAGTCTTCCTCTTAACTCTGTCTGTTGCCTGACTCTAGGTTTTATTGCAGTGTTACTCCATACATTACTTTGTGAAAGGCTTCCAGTTTCTTATGCAATCGATATAACATGCCAGGCAAAACTGCTTTCATTGTGCATGGAAAAACCATCGACTTTACAAGTCTCTGCCGTTGGATTCCCTCTGGGTCTCACACCATCTCATGTCTGAAATCATTTGTTTGTGCAGGCTAAGGTAGACCAAGGTCCTGAAATGAATGATAGGAATATAGTTATACTATGTGCAGCTTCTAGCCCCCGGAGGATGTCTAATCAAGCCTCAAATATGTGAAGAAAAGACGTTTCCTCTGTGTGTAAAACTCTGGAAATTTGTCAGGTAGTAAACACAACTTGGGAAAGAAAAGGTAAACGCATAAAGTTTCATGACAGCCATTCCTGTGCGGTTCAAGTTATGGCTTTGTCTTATGAGGGAGCCAGTTTGAGTCTTACAGTCCAGTTTTATCATTAACATGTGCGACATGTAAAGAAAGGTGGTGGGAGAGCTAATGTTTGGACTTACACCTGTGTAAGTCAGAGAAGTTTCCAGGATACTTGTCTTTTCTTGACTCATTTGGGAATTAAAAACTTTCACTGTAGGAATTAATATTAAGTCTGCCAATGATGTTGAAATATCTGAAGTAGATGTGAAGATCTTTACAGAAGTTATTGTAGTTTAGATGAAATCTGGAAACGTGCAGTTTTAAGGTAACAGCCTGCTGGTCTCTAAACAGATCATTGAATTAGTGTCAGGATTGAAGTGACAGAAACCATGTTTGGTTTAAAATGTGTTTGTTTCATATTCCATCTGTTTACATGGAGGAGGGTTATAGTTCAGCCAGTTAGCAGGGGAAGTGTGAAATGTTTTGACTCATCTTTTCATACAATCAAAGATCCAAAGGTTGATAAAAAGGTCTGGAAGCATCTCTTAACTCACTTATAACGCCATAATATAACACTGAGTTTTTTTCTCTATGGTATCAGTTGCAACATGATTGAAATAAATCCTGGATGGGTACAGTGGTTGTTATTGAGAGGTCTCCAGACAAGTAAGAGAGACGCGAGGAAGTAATTGTGGTCATATAACCGTAACCCAACTTTTATTTTATATTACAGTACCAGACGGAGAAGACATCAGGTTAATTTGAAGAAATCTCATATTAAACATTCAGTTTCTGTGCCCATGACTGAGCTGGTTATGGGAAAGGAAAGTTAAATGACCTAATGAGTTGGTCAGCAAATGATTTTTCTCTAGCATCAATCCTGAGAGGCTTCAGATGCTGATTGGAGCGATGCTTTCAATCTTAATCATATCAGTATTTCTGAATGTATTCTTGACGTACAGAGAGTGTCTACTTTTAGAGGTAGGTTTAAAAAAAGCAGATTGTTGGGAAAAAAGTGACTTACATTAATACAGTTCACCCTTGGGGGAACGTAAATACTTGAACACTGAATATTGTTGTCAGTTGTACCTCTTTTTGCTCATTCATTTCAAATATCTGACAAATTGGCAGGAAATCTGTAATAAAAGTTGCTCTCTTTTACACGATTCAGTTCGTTTTTGGTGTTTTCCAGAAGTAAAAAAGTGAAAAACTGTCCTCCTGTTTGAAAACTTCCACTGCTTTAAACCAAGTCCACAACGTGAAGTTTCTGCTCAGCCGTGAAGCTTTCTTTCTCAGAGCAATCTATTCTCACCATCCTGTTGGCTATCTGTTTATTAGTCAAGCCCATAGACTGTATATAGAATGGACGCCGTCTACCTCCTTGCTGGGTGAAGCCACTCTGAGAACAGCACCCTCTGGTGACAGGCTGCAGTATAAGTCATAAATCCTGCCTCTGCCAGCAAAGCTTATGGAGCTGTGGACAAACTTTAGAAATTAATTAAACAGAGCATACAATTTTCTCCCCCCTGCTTGTGATGTTGACATGTAGTTACAGTAAGACTGGTTTGTGCTCAAGTCCTCTTTTTTCTGTGCAGCTCCGTTTTTAAAAGTTATTAGGGGGTTCATGTTTTCTATGATTGACACCTGATACAGCCTATTGGCGTTCAGGGATTGCGTAGCTCACACGGGGGATACGCTGTTTGAGCTGGGCGTCATCACAGCGACTCTCAGCGACTCCCCCGCTGAATGCGCACAAAGCTACTGTGCAATGCTGGTTTCAGGAAATGAAGAAAAATCGCGGATATACCAAGTGCTTTTCGGCTTCAAATCCGTATAATGGCGGGAGGCGGAACCGAGCTGTCCATAGTATATACAGTCAATGGTCAAGCCCAGTCACAGGTAGGTTACCAGGTAACTAACAGACCGGTTTGCAGAGACTTGACCTGGGATATCTCTCGAAATAAACCAGGTTAATTTAAAAACTAGCTAACCTCTGTTTTCACTGTCTAGATGAAAATGTGTCTAGTCTGGTAATTTCACAGCCTACCTTCTCACCTTCCAGAGATCGACGCCCCCCGGCAGGTGGAGGTGAAGGACGTTACTGACTCCTCTGCTCTGATTGGCTGGTCTCAGCCGGTGGCTCCTGTGGACAGAGTCACTTTGTTTTATGGGCCCAGCTCCGACCCTTCAGGTGACACCAGTGTGGAAGTTCCTCCACCAGACAAGCAGTACAGCGTTGACAAACTGAAACCGGATACTGAGTACAGAGTGTCACTTATATCCAAGAGTGGGGACATCAACAGCGATCCCACCACGGTCACATTCACGACAGGTAAGCGTCACATACACGTACGCGTTTATTTCATGCGAATAACAACTGTCTTTGATTAAAGTGGTCCTGACTAAAGTGAATATGTCGCAGCCCTGGATGCCCCCAAGAACCTGCAGGTTGTTTCCCAGACAGACGACAGCATCTCTCTGGAGTGGACGAACAGTCTGGCTGATGTTGGCAGCTATCGAGTGAAATACAGTCCCATCTCTGGAGCGAGTCACGGTGAAGATCTGTTCCCACGAGGACCGGGAGACACAACAAAAGCTTCTATCACTGGTGAGGGTCAAGGAGCATAAATCAGACTTGAATATTCAATTGGTCATACGTTTGTGGTAATTCCCCATCTTTCCCTCTGTATGGCAGGGCTTAAGCCGGGGACGGAGTATGGGATTGGCGTGACTGCTGTGAAGAATGAGAGGGAGAGCCTTCCTGCGACTACGAACGCAGCAACTGGTGAGAAATGCTGCCGAACAGCTGTCCAAACAGTCGTCCTTCACACCCCTTCACAAAAAAACACAGATGGGAAAATTTGTTGATCCAAATTGAGTGATGAAATGAAACTAATGGGGAGAAAGTGATTTGCGATTTTAGCGAAGCGTGTAACAGAAGTGATGAGAGATTTAAAAATATCCCAGTGTGAAATTTACGGTCTTTTAAACGCTTATTTTTCTCTGCGGTCAGACATCGATCCCCCCACGGACTTTGAGGTAGTGGAGTCTACAGAGACCTCCCTCACCTTAAGGTGGCAGAAACCTCAGGCCAAAGTCAGCACCTACAGGCTGATGTACGTCTCAGGAGACGGGCAGGTGGAGGAGGTGGAGATCCCGGGCGCAGAGACCAGCCACGTCCTGTCCAACCTGACCCCAGGAATGAGCTACAGCTTCGCTTTGGCTGCAGAGAGGGGCCACAAGAGGAGCTCACCTGTCAGACTGTCTGCAACCACAGGTGGGTAGAGAACCGTTTTACAACATCATGATCATCAAACAGAATAAATGATACGGTATGACTCAAAAGCAGGACCTAACTCGTGTAAACATTGTTTTTAACTTCATCAGGGCTGGGGCAAGCTTTTATATTGACTTAAAGTATTCCTCCCTGATATCTTTTTAAAGTTTAATTTATAACTTAATGTATTTTCCATATTAGTTTGGCGTTATTAATAGGTGACGTAACCAGTGTTGAAATCTAAAGGATTACTTCTGCATCACTGGGATTTCATGATACTACAATAAAGAGTTAACAGCTGAAGATTAATCTCTGAAATGTTAGATATAAAATGCCCTGATGTCCTCTTCATTTGTGCCTTTTTGTTTTTCTTGTAGCCACTTTCACATTTTATTTAGCTGACTCAGACGACCGTGAGCTAACGACTCCTACAGGCGCAGAGGACAATGTCATTAGCTTTTCAAATTTAGACCCCTCTGAGTCCCAGTTCTCTGGGACGGAGCCTAAGGACGAGCATGGACTGCTGACTATTTCAGGCATCACGCCTGAAGGATTTGACCTCTCATGGAAACTGAACGCTCACACTGTCTATGATAGTTTCGCAGTAGAATATAAAGACACCCAGCCAGTATCAGACGTGAGAGAGATTCAACTTCCTGGAGATGCCACGGGCTCTAGAATTGGAGGCCTAAAGGCATCGACAGAGTATCAAATTAAACTCTATGGAATAAGCAGTAGCCAGAGATCTGCTCTACTTGAAGCTGTTGCAGCCACAGGTATAAGTTCACTTTTCAACCAAATTCTCACAGAGACAGTTCGGCTTTGTTCAGACTGCAGACTCACTTTTTTCTGGATATATCGGCATTGTATTTTGACTGATTGAAGAGAAGTTTACCAAAAGTGCAGATGGCAAGAAAACAGGTGAGCAGAATTTGCATTCATTGTGACCACGCCAAAATCAGTGAAGACAAATGCAAATCTCTCAAATTCGATTCGACTGCAGTCTGAACAAAGCCACAGACCCGTTTGCTTTACATTTTTTAATAAGTTCCCCCTTCATTAGGAATATTTCTGATGCTTAGAGGTCAATCTGTCGCTGAAATCAGAGTAGCTGTATGATTTGCATGCGTATTTTTAAGTCTTAGATTTCCAAGCAAACAGTATTTTCATTGCAGGTGTCAACTGCACTAGATAGATTCACAAGAAGATCGCTGCATGTGTACAAAACTCATCGTCATCTCATCCCATCCGTTATCCACTGAGGCTTCAGAGCGATAGAAAAAATGTTGCTTCTAAATTTTCAAACCCAAGAAGAAATCGGCAGTTTGAGCAGGAAATTAAAGGACGCCGACTGTTCCGATTTCTTCCTGCTTTTGACTTTTAAATGCAGCAGTTTTTCCTCTTTGAAAGCCTGCGCCTTCAATTTCATCCTCATCACTCATCATCCTCAGTCCCATTTACACACTGAAATTGTTCCCCGGCAGTCAAAGAAAATTACAAGACGCATCAGTCGCATGTCGAGAAAGAGTCTGTCTCCAGAACAGCAGCACCAAAATGGCTGTGCATGGCTTCATCATCAGTTTGAAGATGACTGAGTACTTCCACCTCGGTGGGCTACTCAGGAACTTCAAATATTAATGGCACTGACTCAGACGCCATTAATGCCTCAGCTGCTGCCTGAGCCGTGACTTTGGAAAAAGTTTGATTATACGACATAAGAGAAAATGTTGAAGTAGTAAGGAAATGTGTGCAAACTGACTGAAAACAACAGTGTGATCTTTTAACCAGGTGTTTCCTCCACAGGTTCATTTTCAGATATCAGGAGATCCGGTAACAAATTCATTTATTAACCTTCTTTTATTCACTGTAGCAACCGAGCCTACCTCTCCAGATGTTCTTTCACTAAGCATCAAAAATGCCTCAACAACCCCACAAACCACCCTGGAAACTCTTACCCCAGAACCCCAGACCACCAAGGCTCCTCCCACTGCACAGACTCCACCCATTTCAAACACCCCTCCCATTTCAGAGGCTCCTCCCACTTCAGATTCTGGGGCCGAGCCTGAGAGCTCAATCCTGGACTCAGTGGGAAACCTCACAGTCAATGTGACCTCCACAAGTGTGAGCCTGGCTTGGTCAGCGCCTGAGGTGTTTGATAACTTTTTGGTGGAGGTCACTGCTCAGTCGGGGGCGGCAGAGTCTAATGTGACCTCCCTGCCAGGAAGTATGAGGAGAGCTGAAATTGAAGGTTTGGCCCCCTCGACACAGTATAATATAACATTACAGGGGCTGGTGGAAGGGAGGAGATCTATACCCCTCAAAGCTTTTGCCACCACAGGTACATGGAGATTCTTTATTTTGTAGGCCTTTGTCACAAACCATCACCACATGCTGTTTTTATCATGTTTTTACTGTCCCAGGACTGCTGCATGGTTATTTTGTGTTCGTCAGATGGTTCATGTTCACTGTATAAAACAAGTCACCCTTATATATCAGCAACATCTCCAATTTTATCAAACAAATGTGATTATGATGAGAAATAAATTATTGTGAGGGCAAACTATTTCAAGAAAAAGCAACTTTCACAGAATAATGCAACTTAATGAGAAAACATTTGTCCTGTTTTGTCCATGTTAAAGTTTAAATACTTGAGTGAGAGTAATTATCAGAGAAAGTTCTAGTTTTATGAAAAAATCCAGACATTTTGAGATTACACTCTCAATTTGGAGAGAAAGTAAGAGCATCAGTGTCATAATATTTGGTGCAAAAGCTGTAATATTGCAAGATTTTGTTTCTCTCTTGCAGATAATCCTAAAATTCAGGACATTTAAGTGAAAAGTCATGACATTAAAGAAAAATGTAGTTTCAATAATAAATCATATCCTAGATATTACAACCTCTATTAAAAAATGTTGGGCATCATCTGTCAAGTTGAAGTCATTAAGAGTTAAAGATAATTAAAATAATCTGAGAGGGATCTCTAAAAATATCTAAACCTGTAAAAAAAGAACTGGACATTTTAATCTAAGAGTTTGTGAATATGAAAGTAATTTTTAAAATCCATCTTGCCATTCAGTTGACCCCACTCTGATCTGTCTATCTACCAGAGGAGCTGAAGCCCATGGTGGTGAACCTCACCATCTCTGACAAAACATGGGACGGCTTCACTGTGTCCTGGAGCCCCAGCGATGGGGAGTTTGAGAGCTTTGTGATTGAGGTAACAAACTTGGAGAATTTCATTGAGAGCCAGAACCTCACTGTGTCAGGAGACGCTCTCAGCCTGGGCATTTCTGGGCTCAATCCCAACACCAGCTACCTGGTTGGATTGTATGGGATGCATCAGGGCTCCTTCCTAGAGCCCCAGTACACTGAAGCCATCACAGGTACCTGCAATGTGCAGAGTTGCAGTCCTTTAAATCTATGACTCTCTGTCTCTTCTTTCTTATTTTATCTCATAATTTAGACACTAGATCCACCTCATTGTGGAGTGTCCACACCTCACTGCATGAAATGACAACAAAACAATAACCTGATTTATCTTTTATCACCACTCTCCATTACGTTTGTAATGAGGAACTGAACCGCTTCATCTTAACCAACATGCCATGAACCATTCTTTACCCTCCAGCCACTGTTTCTGTCTCGCTGAGAGAGGGCAGAGTGATGAAATTGCATCACTGAGCCACTCAGATGCCCCCTCAAATGTTCACCCTTACACCCCCGAACTGCACCCTTACATCCCAGTTACCAGAGTGCATGAAGCCCCCTCCCCCCTCCATACCCTCCCTTGCATCGTGGTAAGGTTTGACGCTGATGTGCTGCAATGATTGCAAAAGCAAATCCAATAACTTTCACTCACACACGCCTGTCACACCATGACAGCGTGACCATCTCATTTCATCCCATCACCCGTCATTCAGTGTGTAATCGATTAACCTTGAAGGGATCATTTGCCCGTGGATGTGTCAGTGCTGGCGTGAGTTTTAGTGACAGTTTTGATTAATGACACAATTTTGTCAATTTGGATTGTTGAGTTTCACAATTTTGATGTTTAATTTGGTTGATTCTGATTCTCCTGAAACGTTAACATAAATATACTCATTTCCCTCTGAACTGTTAGGTGGCAAATGATTAGATCCTCTTGTCATTATCAAGGTAAAGAGCTAATAACATGATCTTAGGTTGAACAGCAAACTTGAATGATGCCTAAACAGTCTGCTGCATGTTTCTATGCATCCAAAATAATCTCATTGCATGAAAAAGGAATTAAAGTTTCTCTCTGCAGCTTTCTGGGATTGCTCTGGTGCAACATTTTGCAGGATAGATCTTGTCCTCTTTGTTACCAGATGGATTGCATGATCAGAATCTACTTTTACTTGCATGAAACAGACAAATTTTTGTTAATCTCAGACATATTTCAACACTTGAAAAAACATTTTAAAAACATTCAGGTCAGAATTATTCAGCTGAGGGCTTCTTTTTAATTCTTGGCTATACATGTTATCATGAAGGAAATAGGCAGTTGGTTAAGTAATAAAACTGCTAAGTTAATACTTTTATATATGCATGTAATTAATCTTTCATTAAGATACCAGGCTGTCAAGAATTGAAAATGGGTGGTGGTGAGTTTCTAATAACACTTTACTGTTTATTATAATTAGAGCCTGACTGATAATGCAGATAATAACTGGATCTGTCATAGATATTTCCTCGAAGTACGCTATGATACAATATAATGTAGGGCTGCAGCTATCTTTCATTTTAGTAATCAAGTATTCGACTGAATATTCTATCGATTACTCGAGTAATCGGACCCAAACGGCAGACTCACATTCAGTGAGATCTCCTATGTCACAAATCCAAGCTATAACCCCAGAACCCTGCTATGAAGGCCAGACTCGGAGAGATAGAGGACGATCGTGGAACAAGTGTGAGCGTTAGCCGATTGCAGTGATCGTAAGAAAGCTAATTATGATATTAACTTTCATCATGTCCCTAAAGACATTAGTGTTCGAAAGCTGAGTAGCTCCTATGTTACCTGCCACTTCTACTTCACCAGCAATTTTGAGCTACAAGTTAGCATGAAGAGGAGTGTGCAGAGCAGCGCTCTCTCCGCCAACGACTCCGAGGCGAAGTGCTAATGATCTAGTGGAGCTCTGCAGAAGAAAAGCCCCTCTCATAATTCATTTTTTCCCTCTGCAAAACCAAAACGGTGCCTACTCCTCGTTCTATTGTGGTGACGTAAGCGCATCATGTCACCTTGAAAACAATCTGTGCGAAACAGTAACGATTTGAGCTTATAAAGGAGTACTCAAAAATTCCTCGATCACCATTTGCAATCCAGGTACTCAAGGTACTCGAGGAATCGTTTCAGCCCTACTATAATGCTGTAATGATATTTTAGCATTCCATACTATACAGTTAAATAGTGTACAGTACTCCAAATTTGTTACTCTCATACCATAAAATATGATACAATATACAATGTGTTTATAAACACATACAATACAAGAAGAAATTAAGCAATACAATATGAAATGATACAATACAATAGGATACACAAAAATACAATACATTACAGTGTGATACAATGCAATACAATATGATACAGGATAAAGTGATACACTTTTTTCCTATGGGAAATTCATCCACTGATCTGCTACTCATACTATACTTTCCTTACACCAGTACCAATAATTAAAAACACTTTTAGCTAATAAAGTCACATGCAAACAGAGACACACATAAATCAAACAGAGTAAATTGCACATCACCATATTGCACAAAATCAGACCAAATGAGAGAACGATGGATCAGGACACTATTGCACAAGCAAAAAACAATCCAGGCATGATTTAGAAATGGTGTCACAAAGTGTTTTTTTTATTTCAGCTGCATTTACTGATATCAGAAAATGAAGTAAATTTTGATTAAAACTGCAGTCTTCAGAGTTAGTTTGCATCACAGTTATTGTGTAAATTATGTGCAAAAAGATTATTCCACCGTATTGATAATGTGTGTATTTTTCCCAACAAAAACAGTTTTAATAATCCCATATCAGTCGGGCTCTAATCATCATCACAACTATAACTAGCTTGCAATTCTTGGTTCTGTCAGAAGTAACATATCAAATCCTAATAATGGTTTCTCTCTTCAGTGAATCAGCCACTGCTTGGCAAACTATTTATCTCAAACTTGACGTCAGAGAGCTTTGCAATCCTCTGGAATGGAACTGATGGAGAACTAGATGGTTTTATTCTGGAGATAATTGACTCTGATTGGCTGATGGAGCCACAGGAATATAACTTGTCCCACACTGTAAAGTCCTATGAAATCACAGGGCTCAGGCCCAGCACTGATTATATAGCCTACCTCTATGGGACATACAAGGGATCCCGAACAAGAGCTGTCAGTGCGGTTGCATCAACAGGTATTTAGATTTTTCATATTTGTCATACTAAAACAGCAGGGCTGAATATGATATTCTGATATTACTTATAGATTATCTTCAGCTCTTTAAGGTTAAAAGTGGATTTAGATTAAAATACAAATTCATGCTCCTTATTTGTGTAAACATTTGTCGTATTTTTCTCCCCCCCTTTAGCTAAAGAGCCTGATTTGTCCAGGCTAGTTGTTTCTAACATTACCTCAGACAGATTTTCTCTGTCATGGCGGACAGGAGAAAAGGCCTTTGATAACTTTATAGTAGAAGTCAGAGAGTCTGCTTTGCCCTCGCAGGCAATGGGGCGCACCCTGCCTGGAGATGTGCATTCAACAGTCATGGTTGGGCTCAAAGCGAGCACACGCTACAACGTAAAGCTTTATGCCAGCGTTGGCGGCCAGAACACACAGCCCTTGTTTGATGTAGCTACAACAGGTATCACATTACACGCATTTTTATCACATGTGCAAACCACAATTCTGATCTGCCAGCACAACCTGACTAAAAAGCCCTCTTCTTTTTTTTTGTTCAGAGGATGTCCCACTGTTGGGGCCCATAGCTGCTTTGTCCACGAGCCCACATAATCTCAGCGTGTCCTGGAGCACGGTGTCAGGCCACTTTGATGGCTTTGTTATCCGGGTCAGTGACCCAGAGCAGCAGTCTGATACGCTGGAGTTCAGACTGCCGGGCGAGGCCCGTAACTTTACCATCTCTAACCTGATGGACGCCACAGGCTATGATATTGAGCTATATGGTATATCTCATGGGCGCCATACTCCCTCTGTGTTAGCCCACACCGTCACAGGTATTATGTATTTTACTCACATCTGAAACTCTCATCTCTCGTAAATGGAAACCATGTGTGCTTTTGAATTCTTCAGAGGTCTTGTATCAAAACTTTTAATAGTCCAGAGCACCTTCCGCTCAATTTGCCAGAACAGCTCTTTTCAAAGCTTTGCACAGATTTGTTATCAGCAGATTTAAAGCTGAAACACATTATGGGTAGATTTGACATGCAGCATTAGCACCTACTGTTTTCACAACCTGGAAGTATTCCTTATTCATGGAACTCTATGAGCTCTTAGCTCGGCCTCTGCAAACCAGTTCAGCTTGGTTCAGTGTTTTTAATTTTCCCAGGGGGCAGCACTGCATCAGAAGTGCCTCTGAAAGTGAATAGACCTCCAACCAGATTGACGTATTTATGTTGTCATTAATTTAAGTATGATGATTGAAGTATTTGTAAGTAAATGTGCAGAACGTAGAGTATTAATTTGAAAGACCAAAGAACCTCAAAAATATTACATAAGGAAACATACTTTCCACTCTGGATTAGGAGCTCAGTTTTCACTTCAGTCTAATTTTAGTTTAGTTCTCTTTGTCCAAACTTTCTTGGACAGTTTTGTTACAGTTTTAAAGGAAAATATTTCTCCCGGTTTTAAGTTTTCAGTGAGAAGAAAGAACACTTTTAGTCCTCTTGGCTGAAATGAATTTCTAAATTTTTCTTCTCAGATGTCACAAGGAAAAAGTTGAGTGTCCAAAAATCATTATAAAAGTCTAATAGTCTCTATTCAGAGATCCAAATCCTGCATACACAATCAGTATTTTGGTCTATAGGTTACCTTATACCGACCAGCATGGTAAACGCTGACAGTAATGTATTAGGTGAGTTTTGTGAACATTAAGTTTAAAGAACTATCGTGTAGTAAAACATCTAATCATCTTACGACATTGTGATTTACCTGGACAGACCCTGCATGGTGCTTCTTCTCAAGTGCTGGGTTACTTGCCTCCAGAACATTTTGCCCTCGTTTGGGGTGGATGTCTCTAAAAAGCATCTCCATCAGTCATCTCAGTTTATAGTGAGGCACTTATGTTGCCACGTGTTAGCTCTGTTAGGCTGCAAACAGACTTCTTGCCTCATGCAGCAATGCCTCAAAAATTATCCAGTGACATTGAGAAGATGAATAAAGGCAGTGAGAATTTGTTTCTGGTTTTCTGCTTGAACAGAGCCTACTATTAAGTCTAGCCACAAATGTTTCTCAACGTAGACTTAGCCATAGTTTTCCTTCTCTGTTTTTTTAGGTCATTGTCTCTGTTTGGTAATGAAATATTAGCCCATCATTAAATACTTCCTGTCATTTTATTTTGTTGACAAAATTGACTCTAACTCACTCCTTTTTCGTTTTTGTATTTTTTAGTTTTAGGGTCCAGATAAAAAGCTTGGAACTGTAGCTTAGGAAGCGTATATACATAGTTGTTCGAGCAGCGTATAAATCGGTGTGATGCATGACAAATTTACCCTTTATGTGTTTTGGACTAAAATTTTCTAATAAATTCTGATCAAATGTTCTGGCCTGCAGTGATCCGAGGAAGTAAACATATTTTATGATTTGCTTTTGCAACCATTGCAGACATTATCCTCATAATAAAATCTTGTTCCCTCTCCCACATGTGTCCACCCTTAAAAAAATCAAACCCGCTTCCTCCCAGCGCCTCTGCCCAAAGTGGAAAGCGTGACCATTTCCAACATAACCCCCTACGGCTTCAGAGTGTCATGGGAGGTGAAGCAGCAGCCACAGGAGGACTTAGCCCCCTCTAGTGGTGGCTTCAGACACTTTCTCATAGTAGTGACAGACTCTGGCTGGCTGCTGGAGCCTCAGGAGTTCACTGTGCCTGGAAACCAAAATCACCTGGACATCTGGGGCCTCATCACAGGAATAGGCTATGAGGTCAGGCTGACTGGGGTGACAGAGTCAGGGCTGCTCTCTCGGCCTCTCAATACAGTGGCTGTGACAGGTACCACTCAATGCCATGCAAGCCCACCCCCCTCTTCTTAAAAGAGCAGCTCTTCAACTACTGTAAACATGATCATACTCTGAAGTGTCACCATCACAACCTGGCAGGTCCATCAAAAGTGTTACGCTTAATTATTTCTGCTTTTCATGTAATAAATTGAAATATCTTAGAATGATTTTTATCCCCTTCAGCAATCCCTTTTTAGGCCATTAAAGCCTCCAGTCCTGTTACCTGGTAACAAAAACATGATCTACCATTTCCTGGAAAACCATCAAACACCCCATCAGACACAGAAGGTCCAGAGTAGGGCTGGGCGATATGGCCTAAAATCAATATCATGATATATTGAGCAGTTCACCTCGATAACGATAAATGGACAATAACTACTCCACAAGCTGCTCACCCCCTCCCACATTAACTTGGTCTACTTCAGCCGCCGCTCCAGTCGCTACAACTTTTGAACTGTCCTCCATCTCCTCACCTGTCTTTCCCTCTTTCTCACGGACTGGATGGGGTGGAATCACTTCTCTGACGTAGGACTTTACCAATATGGGCAAAATGATGTCGGTTATTGTCCTAAATTTTGGTGTCTGTAAATTTTTGGTTTATCGCCCAGCCCTAGTCCAGAGGTGCCAAAATAGTTTTCAACTCTTGTCATCTTTTTGCTTTAAACTATAGCGAAGTTTTTGGGCTGTGAACATGGGTTGGTTCCACAACAGTTGTAAGATTTCAGAATCACATATTTTATAGTTGTACATGTTAAAGCTTTAACAGGATCATCATTCATCATAATTATTCCTGCCATGTTTTCGATCGTGATGCTTCAGGTCAGTATTGTAACTTTAACCCTAACTTGATTAATTTCCCAGAACAATCTCACTTTTCTTTAAGTTACAAGCTTTCTCGTCACTCGGAGGAAACTATGCGGAGCTCTCATGTGTTTCTTCCCACCTCCAAAATATGAGCAAGCATATTTGTTTGTTTTCATATTTTTGAAATGTGTTTTCCTTCAAATTTCTGATGACAGATTGGGATGATCATGCTATGTTTTTTCATGCTGGTTTATCAATCAATCCAGCCACAAAGTAGGAGACATTAAAAAAATATATCAGATGTAGGAAAACACTGAAAAATCAACAAGACATAGAGAGCATGACATGTCTGTTGATTTGAGCTCTAACCTTTTTCATTTCGTTTCCTTTGAATGTACTGAATGCACTGAAGCTGACCTTGGGGACGAATCTTGAAACCCCTACAGGATCTTGGTCCCTTGGTCTGGATAAACACTCAGAAAAAGCATCTTGTCTCTTTAATTAGACTCACGCCTTTGTAGTTCTTGTGTGTTTTCACTGGTTTTCACTAACCGACACCTGAGCATGGTGGATTGGAGGTAGTTGACTAAAAGACTTTCTCTCTACCACCTGGATACCTTCCCGCCTGATCGCTGACTTTCTTCAAACTGGCGTCTCTGGCCACCTCTCAGAAGTTCATAAATATTGTCAAAAAAACGCGCCCAATCCTGCAACAACATTTTGTTTCCCTTGTCTAACCAGAGGCTGAGCCAGAGGTGGACCATCTCTTTGTGTCAGACATCACAGCAGACAGTTTCCGCCTGTCCTGGACGGCTGATGACGACATTTTCGACAGATTTGTGATCAAAATAAGAGACAGCAAAAGATTAGCCCATCCTCAGGAGTACAGTGTCCGTGGAGATGAACGCACCAAGGTCCTAACTGGACTCATGGGTGGCACCGAGTATGAAATTGAGCTTTATGGTGTCACATTGGACCAGCGCTCCCAGCCTATAACTGGGGTTGCTCAGACAGGTATATAAAACTCCAGCAGAGTGTGAAGTTTTATACTAACTACTTGTTTCAGCTTTTTTGGTTTCTTGGTGTGGCGTCTGCTGTCAGAGAGCTGAACCCACAGTCCCACTAATCATCTTTATCCCTCTGGTTTAGGCTTAACTCCATGTCTGACTCTAATGGAAAATGGTCTTTGGGGAAACACAATTTCAGGACTTTAATTTGGGTCCTCTGAGTAATTTTATTGGACGTACTTGAATTGCTTTGGTTCAACATCTTTTTTTTTCTGCTTTTCTGTCTGTGCATATTTCCTTTTTTTACACTTTCTTAGGCCTGAGCACACCGAAGGGACTCACCTTCTCTGACGTGACTGATTCCTCTGCTGTGGTTCACTGGTCCATGCCTCGGTCTCCAGTAGACAACTACAGAATCACATATGTGCCATTCGAAGGAGGTAAGAGGTCAATCGGCATCTACAATTGTAGAGGGTTTTTTTCTGAAAAAAGTCTCGTGGATCTGTCAAACGAAATGCTCACTGCACTTATGGTCTGTAAGTGTGAAAATAATTTGTCTTTCCTTATTTATGTATTTATTTTATGTATCTTATGTTAAAATTAAGGTTCAAAACTGTATTTTCCTGCATATTCAACCTGCTTCCTCTGCTAACTTCCTTAAAACTCACCTCCACCTCTTCTTTTTCTGCTGTTTCTAATTATATACACGTTGTTTTTATTGTCACTGATCCTTGCTTTGTACCTTGGAGTCTTTGCTGCTGCTCTCCCTGCCTTGACGCTTTCATGTTTGCATAAGGGTAAAGGAAGGTGTCGTCTCCTGCCACCACTTAGGCTCCCTCTTTTCATGCTGTCTGGTTTTAATAGTGATATGGATTGTCACTGATGTCTGCTTGGGTTTTTTTCAGTAGGGGTCTTTGCTGCTGCTCTTCCTGCCTTTGCTTTTGATGTATACACAAGAAAGGGTGCAGAGGTGTGCGCTCCTCGCCTCCACTAGAGCTACCCCCTTTTATGCTATTTGAACTTACATGTTTTATATGTAGAGTCACTGATGCCTGCTTGGGTCTGATCCACAGGGGTCTTTGCTGCTGCTCTTCCTGCCTTCGCTTTTGATGTATATACAAGAAAGGGAGCGGAGGTGTGCTCTCCCTACCTCCACTCCACTTACAGGTGTTAAATGTATTGTGAATGATGCCTGCTCTCTTTTGTTTCCCCCTGGTCTTTGCTGCTGTTCCTACTGCATGTGAAGAGAGTGTGCTCTCCCTGCTTTTTCACATATGCTCTTGTAAGGGCAGGATGTTTTGTAGCTGTGCCACCAAATAACACTTGATGAATGTAAATATATATTTTTATATTTTTTTGACTGAAAGGGGGTCCTGACTGGACCAACATTTTTGCTGCTTGTCCCTGTTGACATCTGTGTTATTGCAAAATGGATTACGATTGTTATGCGGCTTTGACCAATCAGAATCAAGTACTTAACAAAGCCTCATGAGTAGTGAGAAAGCTGGGTAACAAACCTCCTTACCTCAGGTTTAAAGCAAAAACTGAATGTATTTAAATCATTCAGATTTAGCTATCAATCATACTGTTTTATGTTGTATTTTAATATTTTTTTCCCCTTAGAAGGATGAAAATGTCACTCCACTGATTGGTTGGTTAGCCCAACTGTATCAGGAGTTTTTAGTCATCCAGCTCCCTGGAGAGCCTTATACACTGCTGTTTTAAATTCAGGCGACAAATAAAGTCACAAAAATGTTAATCTAATTAATTCTGTTTTCTCTCTTTTATAGGAAGTCCGATGTCCATGACGGTAGATGGCAGTGTTTTCCAAGCTTTACTGCCCGACATGGTTCCCGGCAAAGTTTACCAAGTGACTGTGAGTGCAGTGAAAGGTCTGGAGGAAAGTGACCCCAGCACTGACACCGTGACCACAGGTCGGCCCTCTTCTCTCTCTATTTAAACATTTTAACCGAACACTTGTAACACCTGTGTCTGTTCTCCTCATCTGTGATAATGTCGTGTTCGGTCCTTAGAAAACTGAATTAAAACCATGACACTGTTCCTGTTTGCGTCCTCTAGGTCTGGACAAACCTCAGGGCCTGACTGTGGCTAATGTCACTGACACGTCAGCACTGCTACTATGGCAACCGTCTGTTGCCACTGTGGATGGCTACGTCATCACTTACAGGATTGATTCAGGTGAGTTTCTGTCTGCGAAATTTCATTTGATTGATTCTTAAGGCAAAATTATGTAAACTCAATTATGTGTATCACCGTCTCTTCCATTCACTGGTGTGGATTTGTTCTCCCCCTCAGTGTCCCCGATGGTGGAGCATGTTTCTGGAAACATTGTGGAGTTTGAGATGGACTCCCTGTTTCCAGCAACTCGATACACAGTCGGAGTTCATGCGATGAGAGAAACGCTGAAGAGTGAAGCAGCTGTAACTGAATTCACCACAGGTATGCTCAAATAGATTTAATCTCATGTATTTGCAGGTAAAGCTCTCGAAATAGGAGATAAATCTACACTTTGATGTTGTATTTTTCAGATGTGGACCCTCCTCGTGATCTGACGGCGATTAACATCCAAACTGACAGTGCAACTCTCACCTGGAAACCTCCACAGGCCGCTGTCACTGGTTACACACTCACCTTTACCTCCTCTGATGGAACAATACGGGTACAGTCAGATTTACATCAGCACATGTACTTGTGTTTTTTTCTTATTTGAACCTGAAAAACTTGATGGACCAAAATATGATTGGTGGTCTTTCTCAAACTATTTCAATTTTTAAGTGTGTTTTATTTCCATGTAGCTTTTGCAAAACACCTTTGCAGACATAATGAATTTGCTCTGCTGTGGTTTGTATTGATCAACACAGGGAGATTAAAAAGAAATAGAGAGCAATATAACAACTCTAAGGGCCTGTGTCCACTGACTGCGTTTTGTGTGCTGACAGCTTCAAAGCTCTTAATTTCAGAGTACTTCTTTCCAGCGCTTACTGTTGGTGGATTATGAAAGTTGAGTTGTAGCACTGAAGTTTCCCCTCGAAGTGACCATTGAAGCAGATGAACAGAGTTTTCATTTCTGTTGATTTTGGCGGCCACTATGGGCAAGAGCGTTGTATTCGCACGTATTATTGTCATAAAGACACTTGGCTCGCATGTCAGGGCTCCAGAAACTAACTTTTTTGTGAGCAGTTTGTCGTGATATGTTCGTGGTTTTATTGGAGTGCATTCTGTGTATTTCCCCTAGTGTTCTTGTTTCCCTGTAGTCTTGTGAGTTTTCAGTTTGTGTCTGACCCCGTTTCCCTCATGTTCTCAGTGTTTTATTCTTTAGATCAGATTTTTAGTACTTCCTGTTTTATTTTGTAGTGGTCCATATTTGTGTGTATCATCTTGCTTTACTTCCTCAGTTTTCCCTCCTCTGTAATTGCCTGCACCTGTGTCTCAGTGTCTCACCTGTTGCTTGTTTCCCTGTGTGTGTATATAGTCCCTGTCTTCCCCTTGTTTCTTTGTTTGTTCATTGTGGGTGCATGTCTGCCTGTTCCCTGTGATCTCTGGTATTTGAGTCCCTAGTGCCTTTAGTTGGATTTTGCTGTTTGGATTTTTTGGTTGGACATTTTAAACTAAGTTTTTGTCTGTTTTCATTTTGTTCTTTTTAAATAAATCCTTTTTTTGTCTGCATGTTGGGTCCTTTCCCTTTTGTTTCACCCTGGCTCGTGAGACAGTTTGAGGCAACTTACTTTGTAAATGTATTTAAAATGGGAAGCGAGTCTCAGTCAGCCCACCGCGGACAGTGAGACAGACATGGAACAGCAGGACTACTGAGGTTAGTGACACCGAGCTGCTCCACCTGTCTGTCTCCGGTGTGGAGGCGCTTCTCTCTCCGCGGCTGCAGCTGTAGCATGACACGGTGCTCCCGTTTTCACTACCTAGAAATAGCTTATCTTCACGCAGGTGGGCTCATTCGCTGTTGCGGTAGACAAGGAGACATGAGCAGAAACGAGAGATGTTTTGAAATCTAGATAAAAGCTCTTTATAGGATGTTAAACTCTGTATTGTATGCTTCACAGTTGCTTTTGTTCAATGAATTTTCATGATGAAAACAAAAATTGCAGTGAATAAAAATCATGACACAGCTGTAAATATCACCTTAAATAGACAAGTGTGGTTGGCTCCTCTCTTGAACAGACCTCTGCCATGTCGTTGACAAGGTTGAAATCAAAAATACAACTCCTTCTTGAGTGACCGGTTGGTAAGGGAGTAGTTCCATTGTCGAGGTTGGATGTTGTTCCAAAAGTTGAATAACTTTCAGGTGAACATACTGTGAGCACCAGAAAACCCTTGAATCTGAGAGCGATGTTGCACCAAAGATGCTAAGAACTGACAATGATCTGCATTGGTTTTGTTTGGAAATTAGATCCGCTGCTGTTGGTGGAAACAGGCCCTTAGCTACGACTGATCGATCACTTAACACTGAATTAGCAAGATATTATCTAATGGATGTGCAAAAGTCTGGAGTATGAAAAACAGGGACAGCTTAGTGTCTCTTCTAGTGGTTTACCAACAACTGTCAGCTGAACTCCAGTCCCAAAAAATGCTGTTAGTGGAAACAGGCCCTTAGCTACGATGGCTCAATCACTTTGCACTGAATAATCGAGATTTTCTAATCAGTGTGCAAAAGTTTAGAGCTTAGTCTTTTCTGGTGGTTTACCAACAACTGTAGGGAAGTTTCTGTAAAATCAGATGTTGTTTTAATTGGGAAATGGTAAAGAGTTGTGAAAAATGTGCACATGTATTTATGTTCCTGCCGTTTTTAACTGTTTTGTGTTTTTATGTATTCATTTAGGAGGTGGTGTTAAGCCCCACAGCCTCCTCTTACAGCATGGCTCAGCTGAGCGGCTCCACAGAGTACACTGTCAGACTGCAGGCCATCGCTGGCGCTCAGAGGAGTCGTCACGTTAACACTGTCTTCACCACCAGTACGGATGATTGTTTGTTTTATATTTGTGTGTGTCTCCAGCTTGTAGACTTTATGGTTCTTAAAGTTCCAGTCGTTGGTTACGCAACAGCCCAGATGCACATTTGAAAGATTTCGTCTGGCTTAAATTTCTCCCTTTTAATGTAATATTCCACCTGTGCTTATTTTTCATTCTGTCTGGGTTTTTTAAGTGGAAAAAACGTTTCTTCTTTCCACGTCTCTCAAAGATATTTTTATATAACAGCGAGGAAGATAAAGCACCTGTGTCGTCTGAGCTTTGCGAGTTGATGTCTTTTTAATGTGTGCTTCTAGTTGGACAGCTGTACAGACGGCCAAAGGACTGCGCTCAGATTTTACTGAACGGAGAGACGACCTCGGGTCTGTACACCATCTATGTGGCGGGAGAGGAGACGCAGCCCATTCAGGTTTACTGTGACATGACCACAGATGGCGGGGGATGGCTGGTGAGTAAATGAGATCACTGGAGTCCAATTAAAGGTCGTTTTGGGAATCAGAGTTATGCAACCTTTTTGAAATGCAGCAAAAAGGTGACCTCACCTGGGCTTGTTAGGATCGGTTAAAAAAACGCTGTGACACTCATGACGGTCATCCCTCTTCAGGTTTTCCTGCGGCGCCAGAATGGAAAGCTGGATTTCTACAGGAACTGGAAGAACTACACGGCTGGCTTCGGCAACATGAATAATGAGTTCTGGCTGGGTGAGAGCATCTGTCCCCTCTTCATATTCCTCCCTCTCTCTGTTACTCCTCACTAACTCACCCATATCATATTATTACAGGTCTCTCCAACCTCCATAAAATCACAAACTCTGGGCATTATGAGCTGCGAGTAGACATGAGGGATAAAGGGGAATCGGCCTACGCTCAGTACGACAAGCTGACGATCGCAGAGCCAAGGACACGTTATAAAATCTACATTGGAGCGTACAGTGGAACAGCAGGTAGGTACAACTACAAAGGATCAGTTTGACATTTTGGGAGCGACACCTGACTCTGTTTTTTGCCGGCAGATATGACAATAAAAGTGAACTTCTAGGTAAGAGTGAGTAGCCAATCAGCTTAGCACAAAGATGAGAGAAGGGGAAGCAGCAAACCTAGAATTGGTCTAAGTAAGCATTTCAAACAAACCGCTCACTAAATTATTCATTCAGATTTTACATTTAAGGTGCAAAAACAACAGTACAAGCCATGCTACAAAATTTATATGAGCCATCAATCCCCAAATGGCTGATTTTACAACTTTACCAAAGTGAATCAATCTGATAAAATATGATAAGAGCTTCGTGGTGCTCTGAGCACTGTCTTCAAAAACTTCTCCAAACTGCATTGAATGAAGTTTGAAAGATCTTGCACGTTTCTTGGGACTGACCTTATTTCTTTTCCCTCCAAACAGGTCTGTAGTTTCCTTCTGTTTCTAGTATCTTCACCTGCTGCTTCACACAAAAACATGGCAGTGATGTCAATATTTCCCAGACTCTTAAAAGCTTTAAACTTCACTTTACCCAGTGTAATTTTAACTAAAGATGCTCACGGTCACTTGTACAGACCTGTTAAAGCCGGTAATGTCTTTCCAGGTGACTCCATGACTTACCACCAGGGTCGCCCCTTCTCCACCTACGACAATGACAACGATATCGCCGTCACCAACTGCGCCTTGTCCTACAAAGGCGCCTTTTGGTATAAAAACTGCCACCGGGTCAATCTTATGGGGAAATATGGAGACAACAGTCACAGTAAGGTACGTACGAGGAGTCACATCTCTGATTGGAAAAACTCTGTTTTGTTCAGTGAAAGCTAACTCTTCCTACAGTTTTAATCACTCGTGGTTGATTGGCTTTATTCATCAGTTGCAGGGACACTTAAAAGGAAACTTCATCGGAAATTGATTCTCATTAATACTAATCCTGTGTTGCTGTTTTTCATTTGGAGCGTTATACAATGTTGAAATGTGTCTATTTTACACCAGCGTGTTAGATGTATGTGCTGATTTGTACATAAAACTAACATATACAAACATTATCAGACAGTAATTCTTTGTTGGTGGAGCTATTTTTCACTTTCTTAGGAGAAATCACTGTGATAAAACACACTTAATTGGCTTTTGTAGCCCACTAATTGCTCTTTATTCATTCTGTTTAATGAATCTTATACGCTAAAGTTAAAAATGTAAATTAAATCTAAATTCCTTCTTAGTATATATTCAATTTTAACCACATGTATTCTTTGATATTTAACAAACATTAGACTAATCCGCCTCCAGTGCTCCTCACTCTGCCTGTCTTTACCTCAACCCTGATTTCGCAGCTTTGTTGTGAGAGAGGAGTATCAGATTTTTCCAGAAAGCTGTTCCCTCTGCGTGTGAACGGTTAGATATTTGCTGTAAGACGAGACTACTCTGACGTGTTTTAGAAATCTCACCCTTTGAGCCTCTTTCCCATGACTTGCGTCTTTTCTTGGTTCTCCACAGGGAATCAACTGGTTCCACTGGAAGGGCCACGAGCACTCGATTGAGTTTGCAGAGATGAAGATGCGGCCGGCCAACTTCAGGAATTTTGAGAGCAGAAAAAAGCGATCGTAGACTCGTGAGCCCCCACTTTTAATCACACCTCAACTCCACACACATACGCACATTTCCTCTCTGTGTTTCTCCTCAAGTCATTCTATCAAATACAAACAAAGACAATCACACTGAATGAAAACATACGTCCTACCACCATACCAAAGAGAAAAAAAATAGCCATGTTTTTGTGTCGCCATCCAAGACAGTAGCAGTGATTTTCCTGAGGGTGGATAGACGCACAGTAACGTGGGTTTTAGGGACCAAACATCTGTGATGACATGAAACTCACCTGTAAAATAATTCACATGAAACCACTGAATCAGTAACATGTCAAAGGCACATAGCCAGAAGGCGTCACACCCATTACAGCAAAAAATAAAGACATTCAGTGTTGAAACTTCTCCATCTTAAATTTAGGATATCTTAACAAAACGACACATTTTAAAAAACTAAAATCAGCTCTATGAAACGTTCTCTGTATATTTACTGCACAACCAAGAGACTGATTAAACCAGATCAATATTTAAATTGTGCTTCACTTATTTTGATAAAAGGAAAACGTTAAAATGATGGTCTGCAACCTTCAGTACAAATAAAAATGTTACTTTGATAAACTTGTGTTCGAGCTGTTTTTTTTTTAAAGTAGGTCACTTACATTGTTAGTCCAGCAGGTGGCAGTGTTTACTCTCTGTAGGAATGGTGACATGTAGGCGACTGTCTACTCTTAGTAACCAAAATACTCAGACCTCCTGTTTCCTGCAGGTATTTCCTTTCTATACGTTCCCTCAACAGGTTTTAAAGAGGCTGAATTTCAAACAAAGAAGTTGAATATTTTGTTTTGAGGAGCTGAAGTCAATGCTGTAATCCTTGTTGGAAATATTGTTCATGCTGCTGCTTGTTACATTAAAGAACAAGTGTCCAAACTTAAAGCTCCTTTGAGGAGTTTTCATCTCTTTATGAGGCCTGTATATGAAGTAGAAAACTAATCAGACCATCGAAATGAGGGCTGATGTTATTTTTTACAGAGAAGATGAGATGATTAGTCAGCAGCTTGCATTAAAATGAGAATTGTGGGTCATTAAATTTCATTTAAAAAACTCATAAAACTCCAATCCTCAGCGCCACACGGTCATAAGACCCAGATTTCTGAATAGATTGCACAGATGGAGACGTGCAGGCTAGCAGACATTCGGTGCACTGCAGCCATTTTTAGTCATTAGTTAACAAGTACAGCTCGACAAGATGATCCACATACCTCACTGTAGGTGCAGGAAGCTGACTGCTCGAATAACCACAGCCTGTAACTATGAATTCTGACTAATGAAGTTCATCAACTTCTCATAAAATTACTACTTAATAACAGCATACTCCTAAATTTTAACGATATTAATGTTGTCAACTTGCAACTTTATGCTCTTATATTTTGTTTCGATTACACAAGTTCATACATTTTGTCTAGTATTTTGCACTTTATCCTTATAGTTTTGTTTCAGTTAATTTTACAACTTTGATAACAAATTCATGATTCTAGTTTAGTATTATTCACTTTATTCTTTTGGTTTTATTGTCAGTAAATTTTAAAACTTTAATCTCATAAATGTACAACTTTATTCTTGAAAATGTACCACTTTTTTATGGCTTCATTCTCAAAAGTTCAGCTCCATATTTCTGCACGTTTATGACTTTAGTCTTGTAAATTTACGCCATTCTCTTAATTGTTCAAAAATTTTTCCTTCATGATTTTATTCTAATAATTGAAACTTAACTCAAGAAATCTCTGATGTTTTTAATTCGTTATGCTGCCATCGTAACATATATAAGAGAAAATAAGCAAAAGGTTAAAAGTTATAACTTTGTCCACAAGGGGGCATTAAAGTCGACAAACTAAAAGTTCCTCACAGAAGCTTTAATTGTCTTCAAGATGATTTGATTCATCTGTGTATTTACTGCAGTTTCTCTCTGGATGTGGTGCTAGTTTAGTTATGGTTATAAATATTGTTTATATATAAGATGTGAAGTACAGGTGAAAAAGTGGCATTAAAAACAAACTTTGATAAATTCTCTGAACATGTGCTACAACTAATAACAAACAAATGAGAAAAAAACTTAAATAAAAAGGTATTTAATCTCAAAATTACATTTATTAATGATGAACTCAGCATGTTGTTATGTGAGGGACAGTAAAGGGCCAAGCAACAGCAAATACTGTCATATTCTTCCATTCAATAGTAAACCAGAAATAAATGATTAGTCATATTCTTATTGTTTTAATCTGTAAAAACCACAATAATAGGGGTTCAATATGATTCAATATGATTTTTAAAACGCTGCACAGATCTGATTTATCATGTGTGGACTAAGAAAAAGTTCTCTGGTGTTAATAAAAGGAAAAAAAAGATACATTTAGGAGAATTATTCAAACCAACCAAAAAAACCTTTGAACCTTTCACAATGACTTCATTTGTCTAAAGCAGTGGACTATTCAATAAAGTGAGTTTTACGACAGGCTGCAGAGAAACTCTCTGGCTCTTGTGTGCTGAATATTTTTGCAGCAGGGTTTCTTCTCCGTTCCAAAGTTTAGGCTTAAATCTGTGTTATCTTTCTGTTGCAACTGGAGCCCTTTGGAGCTTCATTGTGTAAACCATGCAATTCTGGTGATCGATATATTTTAACAGATGTCATCAAATCGGCGGTTTATGTAAACTGCTCCACATTTGAAGGGGAAACTGTTTGAACCCGGTGCTTTCAGGGTTTAAAGACTCGCCAACTTCTTTACGTTTCGAGAGCATTAAATGAGAATCATTTTAATTAAAGCTGACTGATCTGCATGATCTTGTTTATGTTGCAGAGGCCGGTAAGCTGTATTAAGGTCATTGCTGCATTCCAGCGTCAGATAAGTGACCTAATAATAAAACCCTTTCTTTGTAGGGTATCATTCGGCTTGATCTGCAGCTTTAGGCATTTGTTTGTTTGTTATGTGACTAACTTTGCATTTCAACCTCGCTCATCTGATCCTCCTCGAGAGCAGTCACACCAAGCTGGTCGTCTGGCCCCATCACGACCACAGCAATAGTTTCTGAGCATTCCTCCTCCAGACTGATCTCTTTGTGTCCACAGGAGCCTGACACTCTCAGCTGTTAAAGGTGAAGGATGTTGGAACATTTTTCGCGAATATGACAAAGAGGTATGCGAAGAGGAATGGCGAGACAGTAGATGTCGGCTGGCACAGAGCTGGGAGTTTTCCACTTAGAAATAACTGTGACCTGGATTTCAACCAATGCATATCTCTGACGATCACATTTCATCCTGAGACGATTCTAAATAAGGACTCAGGTCAAGAGCCAAATGCCTCTGCAATACGGCTCCATAGGGGATTCAAATAAAATCTTTCCAATAATCGTACCCTGTAAGTGTCCAGGAAAAGATTACACAATTATCTTGTGTTTGTCAAAACCAGAACCATATTTCCCATGACCCTGATTACTTCCTTTGGTCAGGAGGGGGAGCAGATAAGAGCAGATAGAGGCCTCTGACAAGAGATAGTAGCCTATGTATTCTGGGGGTTACCTTGGTGGAATCACCAAATGCAGCAGATTTACTGCAACAGTTTGTATTAAAGATTTGTTTCATTTTTGCAAACCGTGTATGTTAGCAAGTGAGCTTAAAGTAGCCGGACTAATGGAAACATGATTCTATCCAAAGGTTAAAACAATCAAGAATTCCCATTTAACCGCTTTAGTATGGCTAAAATGTAAAAAAGTATCTACTTCTATGATGATCAAAATATCTAAGAATTTGCAATCAGTTGATGGGACCGCCTCTTCTTCTGACGTGACATCTTGAAAGCATCTTTGAGGAGTTTTTTCTTAAAGTAAAGACTATGATAAACACTGACACCTTATGATGACCTTCAACGCAAACAAGACCATTCGCAACGAATTTTAGCGAATTTTAATGGCTGAAATCATTTTAAAGAGTAGGTGTCAGATCAGCTTACTGACTGCACACTGAAGGAAACAGACTGAAAATTCATATTGACGACTTTTCATGATAATTATGATTATTATTCTTTATTATTCTCAATTATGATAATGATTATTTGCTTTGGCAACAGCCGTCTTTACCATTCAAGCCAATAAAACACCTTGAACTTGAACTAGCATAAAGGGTTGGAATTCAGCTGAGCAGCTAAAGAAATACAAGCATGTGATGGATAAGATAAGACCGTTTTGTCCACAAGGGAGCGCCAAAGTTGACACAAACCATAAGTTCCTCACAGAAGCTTTAACATTTAGCAAAGTAATGAGATCTTGAAATGATGTGTGTGTAAATAAAGCACAAAGTACTTATACACGGAGAAAGCACAGATCTACTGATATCAGAGTGAGCAGAATCGGAAAACGTACGCTCATAACAGGTCAGCTGATTGCAGATACAGTTTCTGATTGGCTGATAGACCAAAACAAAGACGGCAGTCTCTGTCTAGTACAGTCAGCTAGCAGGAATATCACTTTTGCAGCAAATCATCATAGATTATGTTTGTGTAGGATCTTAATCTGACTTTTCTTGCGGCATAGAAACGTCCCTGGATGTTGCAAAAACACCCAGTTTGTCACCTGACCTCACAAAGCGGGTAGATTTTATAGGAAGTTCCTACTTCATACTGCTCTGAATTTAGAGCTGATACTGTAAACACAACATAAACAAACATACGTAACATCCTGGTTGACTCAAATAACTCAATAAACCCTCAATTTAAGATGATCCCACAGGGTATATTTAAAAGTTTCTCCTTCTTAGCTTCCAAATTTAAACAGTCTAAACATTGACTGACATGAGAATAGGGAGCATGTGCGGTTCCTGTCGCTGCAGGTCAAGTCCATGAGCCTTTGTCTTTGAGTTTTTATGTATTCACCTAGCTGCAACAATTACCCACAGGGTAAGTTTAAGCTGATGGTAAACATGACCTGCTTAACTCCGTATTAGCATTTCCCTCGAAGCAATGTTGTGCTCAAGTACATCTCAGCTTTCCTGACTGTGCATGATCGTCACAGTCAGCAAAGCTGGCAGTCACACTCTGGCTAGCTAAAAAACCTCAAGGTGCATCAAAGTGACTGCCAGCAGGAGACATCAGGTGATGTTGTGTTGTCTTGTTTGGTCTGGTGTTGTGTCACTGCCTAAACACAGACTGGGACAGCTGCTAGCGTGGGTGTGGGCTGTCGGTGCTCAATTACGAGCAGGCAGACACGAACGAAATATGAACATCACACCCGTAAATTAATTTTGATACACACTGATCGCACATTTTCAGATTGTTTCTGGTTTTTAATATTTCACTTAAAAACAGAAACGTCCAAATACATCATGACTTAAAATTGATTACTTGGATTTGACTTTGCAAACACTACCAAAGGCTAAAAATACAAAAACAAAAACACTGCTATTGTACTTTTTATTGGTCGAAACTATGGTTCAACAGGGACCTGGCTCAATACATGTGAACCAAAATTAGCCAACAGTTCTCAGAAGTGTCACGGGGTTGCAACACATTGTGATACCATCAGTATTTGTACAGTGTTATATCATTGTTTGCTCAAAGAGCCGCCTCAAAATTACACAGCAACTCTCTCCTGCTGATGCAACAAAAGACAGAGCAGTCCAACTTTCTTTCTTTCTCTGCGTGTTACTGTACAGAAAAGTCCCTTTTTTGAACCGTGTCAGGGTTTAAAGTTTGTCCGAAAAGCAGCCTGAAGACTATAAAGCGGTTTTGCTTCTTGAGGTCAAATGGGAGTTGACATAAAAATGTGATTTCTGTATGTGCCAGCTGGGCAAAGGTTACTCTGTTGCCTAAGAAAACCTGTTTGCATTAGTCACGCCATGCAGTCTCGCTGAAACACGCTGGACCGCCATTAATCATGTTTTTCAAGGAAACTTTTTCCCAGGAGTCCGTGCTATATTTGAATTGGCTGTGCTCTTGGTGCAGAGTCCCTGGCACTGTGTGAACATGTATCTAAATCATCTCCCGCTGCCTTGTCAGTGAGCCCCACACTACTTTCCACTCCACCATTAGACATACGTAATTGAAAAATAGGTTATTTCACGCTCTGTCTCGTTATTCTGTACGGTCGCTGACTTCCTCATGCATGTGCTGTAAATTAACTATGACAGCAGCATAAAGAACACGCTTTGATTTCGGTGTTTTACATGTAAACCTGGAGGTGTGATTTAATTTCTATTTTGACATATTTCAAGTAGAGGCAGAGGTTATTTTCTTATTCAGTCACTAAAATAATATGGAAGCAATTGACATTTCTGTCTGATGAAGTGTGAAGTACACACACTCAGGGAGTTTCACTTTAAGTTGACTGTACAGCAAAATAACTTGGCCTAAATAGGACTGCTCTAAACAAACTTACACTGGGAGACAATACAAACAATACATTAGAGCAAACAACAGCGGACAGTGATTAATGTTGCTTTTACAAAGAAGTTCTGCATTCAGGAAGCATATTACTGCAGCACTGCAGAGAGAGAGGTTGTTTAGGACAGAGAGACTCAGAGGAGTCAAGCTCATTGTGGTAAAAACAATCAAATAGAAAAAAGTACTGCAAACTATCAGTGTTCTGTCTTAATATTAATGTTTACTGATCAAAAACAGCATTCAGTTTTTTTAGTATATCAGATCATAACATTCACCACATTACATTATTTAGTTAGACACTTGTTTACTATACTGAAATATGAGGAAACTTGTAATTATTGAATCAATAACCGATAATTGATGAATTATACAGCATTTAAGGCAAAAATCAACTTCCATAAAGAACAACAATGTGTATCATTACAGAGAGTACCATAATCCATCAGATGGTACCATATTGTATCATGTCTTAACATATCCTTTTGTGTTGTAACATATACATAACATATATCTTAAAATAACTTATATTGCATAGTATCGTAACCTTACGTGTTGTAACATAACCATAACTTATCCTCTATAGTGTCATATTGTTTCGTATCGTATCTTATTGTATCATTTTGTTTCGTATTATATCCAATTATGTCATATCATATAAAACATCACAATGTATCATTTCGAATAGTGTTGGATCATATCACATTGTATCATTTTGTACCATATCATACTGTATCATATATATCATACTTTATGGTATTGTATTGTATCATATCATATAAGGTATTGTATTGAAGCATACGGTATAGTATGGTATAGTATAGTATAGAGTTGGATCATATCATGTTGTATCATTTTGTATCGTACTGTTTCATCCTAGTATCCTATTATATCATATATGATATCATATTGAATCTCAATGTTTCGTATAGCATCATTTTGTATCGTATCGCATTAGATCATGCCATACTGTATGGTATCATATATTGTATGATATATATTATACTTTATGGTACTGTATCTTATTGTATTGTAGCATATCATACAGTATCATATTGTATCATATCATACAGTATTGTTTTGTATCATATCATACAGTATCATACTGTATTATGTCATATTGTATCAAACTGTCGCATTGTATCATATCATACAGTATCAAACTGTATGATATTTTACAGTATCGTATTGTATCATATCATACAGTATCGTATTGTTGTGTTTTATCATATCATACAATATCATATTGTATCATATCATACAATATCGTATTGTATCATGTCTTACAGTATGATACTGTATCATTTCACACAGTATCGTATTTTATCATACCATACAGAGTTGTATTGTATAGTATGGTGCATCATTTTGTATCACACTGTTTCATACAGTGTCCTACTGTATCCTATCATGATATGTGATATCACATTGAATCTCATTGTTTCATATCCTATCTTATCCTATCCTCTTCTTTCATATACTATTGTATTGTACCACATGCATGAACACCCTTGTAACTCCTCGTTTCTAGTAAAACCAGTGGAAATTAAATGATAAATATCAGAGCATCAAATTTTCAATAAAACCAGTATCAGCAAACCAAATCTTTGATAGCTTTAAAATAAGTATTTCTCAATAACAGAAATATGAATATGTTTAATTGTAAATAATTACCTCTGAATATTAGATCTGTCAAATATCAATAACCTCAATACAAAGCCTCCAAATATTCAGTAACTTTAACCACAAACACATGACACAAATCTACCACCACCTTAGAACCAGCACACCAAATGACAGATCACCCCAGCTGATGAATGCCAGACTATCAGACCCCCTAAAACACACATCATTGATCCAAAGTGGTCCTAAAACGTCTTTGTGGGACACCTTGATTTCCATATGAATCAAAGCACCGCGCTGCCTCTGTGTAATACTGAAGCATCACATAAATCACACACAGGATTGAGTAAAATGATCCCATTACAATCATTAATCAATGTGATCATCTCCTGACATCTGTTGGCTTAAACAATGGACGCAGCCATCCGTGCACGCCATGTGTCATCAAAATAAAAGCGTTGAAAATGAGAGCGAGAGGGTCTTATACGTGTCAGTGACCTCCTGTGTGTACGTACCAACATGCATCAGGGTTTATAACCTATCAAGATGGTGAGTGATCTCCTCTAATGGATCCCTATTTCATAGATTAACAACAGAGCTCATTTAGTTAATCACTGCGGATGGGATCAAATTTATAGATTTGATGCTATTGTCCATTTCAGAAAAGCAGAGCAATTACACGAAAAGCCCCAGGGCCAGATGTCTGACCTCTGATTAAAAGCCAAGCAAGCAGAACTGACAGCGACATTAAACTGAATTATTTGGCTGCAGCTTTGTGCTACTTTTTGATCTCTTTTGTTCCGTTCTGCTCTCGCTCCTGCTCCTTTTAGCCCAAATGAAGCGCTCTTGTAATCCTCACATTGCAGCGCATGTTCTCTCCTCCTTGGCTTTACATCGAGAGCATTAAGGTCAGAAATACATTTCATTTGATCGCTGCAGATGTACGTCAAGTTGGACCGCGGCCTAAGAGGATTGTAGCTGTGTTTAGAGCATGCATGTTGAACCACACATATGACTGGCACAAGCTGCCCCGTTCCAGTCGTACATGCTAAAGAGATCACAACCCCAATTTCTTTCCCCTCATCAAGTTAAGCCAGCTGGACTTTGGGCGTTTTGGGTTAAAAGCTTCTTACGGCAAATTCTAATGAATTCAATCAGCCTGTACGTTTGGGAACCTATAGACCAAGTCATCTATGTCTATAGAATCGCAAAAGTACAGGGTAATCCTGATTAAAAAGCAAATGACAAGCTGTACCATGCTGTGGTATGCTGCATTTTGAGAAAGATGTGTGGGCCTTTTGCTCAAATGACATCCAACTATTCCTTTTTTTTTTTGGTGTAAAGCTTCTTACTACAAATTCTGTCAAATTCGATTATCCTTTACATTGGGAATGTATGGAACAAGTGCTGTGTGTCTATAGAATTACAAACACTATGGGTAATCCTGATTAAAAAGCTTGTTTTATAACGAAATGGCACACTGTACCCCGCTTATCCACACTGCATTTCGAAGAGGAACATGTGGGCGATTTAGACAGACACTAACAGACTGCATCGAAAATGTCCTAGAGTTTGCTTTCAACATGAGCAAACTGAAGCAATAAGAAGCTTTTATTGGGTTTGCAAAGCTTCTTACAATAAACTCTATCAGCGTGTACATTCGTAAATGTATAGATCATATCAGGGATGACTACAAGATTAGAAAAGTACGAGTTCACCCTGATTAAATACGTGACATACTTTATGTTCTGTACTTTGTGACTTTATGTTGCATTTTGGAAAAATTTATGTACGTTAGGGTGACCATACGTCCTCTTCTACCTGGACATGTCCTCTTGTTTGGGGGCTGTCCGGCTTTGCTTGGGGAAGTTTATAAAATCCTTCAAATTTTCGTGGTTTTGTACGTAAGTTTCAAGTTTGTGTCACGTGGACTTACTGAACTTACTTAGAAGCACGTAAAAGACTCAAACTCAATTTCATGCGACTCCACGTAGTCGTGTCCTCTTTTTTGGGGATTCAGAATATAGTCACCCTAATGTAGGTGCTTGTTGCAAATGACACCAAAATTAAATGAAATGTTGGGAAAGTATACCCTTTTTGAAGACGCTTTTGGGCTTTTATTTTGAAAAGACAACTTGACGGAGACAAGTAGTTAGGAAGACATGTGCCAAATCATGCCAGAATTGGGAATCGTCCTTGTTTCCAGTATCTGGTGGATGACAGCCTCTAAACATGGGGTTCCTGCTCTTCCAACTGAGCTACACTGGCGCCCTGTGCGTGAAATTTTAACCACTGAAATTAAGCTTAGGTTAGCCATGATTATGGGGCTGATTCATTGACTGATTCATATACAGTCAAATCAGCAAAAAATTCATGCGTGTTGGTACGTTGTTTGTATTTGTATTTCATTTTATAGAATAACTTGTGATGGAAGAACTTCTGGTGTTCTGGTGCTGCAGTTCCACCAGCATCCACTTGAGGCAGGCCCCAAAAAGCCAATGAATCCCCATTTGGTCCCATGTTAAAATGGCCAACTTAACAGCAGAATTAAACATATTACACTCCAGTTAAAAGGAAAGTTTAGGCTGTTTTCTGACCCATCTGTGCTGAGATTTACTTGTCCTTGGCTACTTTCTTAAAAACATTTCTACGTACTTCTTGCAGGAATAAAAACACCTCAGTTCATGTTACAGGGCGGCAATAAAAGACAAACAGGAATGATTGAAAAACTGTGATTTAAAGGTTAACTTCCTGAATAATGTTGCTATTTGGCTCTCAGTCCTCCTACTAAGCCAGGCTAAACCTGGCTGCTGGCTGTAGCATCATATTTACTGCACAGACATGAAAGTGGTGTTAATCTTCTCCTCTAATCCTTTGAACAAAATGGGACAAGCATAACTCCAAAATGTTTTAACCGTGTGGGTCTAAACTGCACTCAGAAGGAAGGAGGTTGACTCATCCCAGCGTCTGTTGTGTAAATGTTCACTTCAACTCTAGGACAGACCTGTCTTTCTTTTGTTTGTGTTTTATGAAAAACATTTCAAATCATCTCTGGAAATCCTTTTATGATATGTGTTGTACCTGCTGGTATATCCTCATCCGCTCTCATTTGATGAAGGTTTTAGCCGCAGCTCTGGCTGTGACATAACATCCCGGCTCAGAACAGGAGCACACAGGCTCGGTGACGGGGATTACAGCTCATTCTTCAGAGCGCTGGGTTTATTTTAGGGTCCGACTGGATAAAACAGGATTAGCATCACAATGAATCCCCGGGGCACTCAAACCCAGAGGTCAGCTCCTCCGTGGCCTTTGACATTTCAAATGTTTATAAATCCCCATCTGTGTTGTGATTGCCAAACATAGATTTGATCAGCTGTCATTCCAGTGAGGTGTCCATTTTTGAGAAGTGTGGTGCTTTTTGAAAGCAGTGAGAAGTTTTATCTGCCTGTCACTGCTCTCCCAGTTTCTTTATTGTAGCCTCAGGAGCTCATGCATCTTTTAGGCTGATATTTTTATGGATGTTGTCATAAAATAGGTTAGCAAAAAACCAGAGGAGCCAAAAGAAACAAATAGGTTTGTAAGCTTTTCACTTTTCTGTCTTCTTGGACACTCTGTGAACATAAGGTAGTAGTGAGATTTTAATTATAGTATTCCATTGGTAGGGCATTCAAAGGGCACTGTTAAACTCTAATCTTTATGGAAGGACAACAAGAGGACACATTTCCACGTTAAATTAACTAGAGGAGCAATAAGATGGATTGTTTTATTAAGTTTTATGTGTACCGACAGGGCCCTTTTGTACCATTTACATACACTGGAAGGGCATTCAGATGGCTTTGTGCTATGTCTTTAAACTGGAAAAGCAACCTGAGTGCACTTTTAAATGTTTAAGATGCAAGAGGGAATTTTTTTATGTAAATCCACAGATAGTGTATCCAGGCAGAACATTTTTATGTTAGAGATTTTTTTAGGACACACATTGATGTCTTACATACTGAAAATGACTCCAAAGAGCACTTTTTTACATTTTCTCCACAGGAAGGGCATCCAGTTTTTTCCAAGTATTTAAACAGGAAGAGCATTAACAGAGTATTTTTTATGTTTTACATACTGAGAGGCCATCCAGAAGGGCATTGTTTCATATTTTTAGAACGAACATACTGAAAATGAATCTCAGGACCACTTTTTCTAACATTTGATCCACTGGAAGGACATCCAGAGGGTACTCTTTGCATCTTTTACACTGGAAGGGCATTCAGGGGGACTTTTTAATGTTTTGTCAACAGAAAGAGCATCTAGAGGGCACTATTTTGTGATCTATAAAATGAAAGGGCATCCAGGGTGCATTTTTTACATCTTGTATATTGGCAAGGTATTCAAAGATGGACTTATTCATAGTTTTCAGACTAGGGGGAGAATCCAGAAAGCACTTCTTACATGTTACATGCTGAAAGAGCATCCAGAGGATCCTGTCTTTGAGTTAGAGCAACAGTAAGGGTATCCAAAAGGCATTATTTTTGGGTTTTATTCACAGGAAGGGCATCCAGAGGCACTTTGTAATGTTTTCTGCACTGAATTGGCAACCTTGAGCAGTTGCTTATGTTTAAATCCTTTGAAAGAGCAGCTGTATAAGTAATTATTTGTGCAGAGAGGATACCAGAGAGGTCATTTTTAATGTTTTGTTTGACTGAATCATACTAACGTTAGCTTTATTTTTACAGAACAGAAAACAAATGACTTAACATCCCCTCCCACATACCTTATACCATGCACGTCAACATGTAAACATGACAATATAAACTAGAACACAGTATCGCACACGTACTTTAGGTTCCTCTTTTGGCAACTTCAGGGTGTGACATCAAACAGAAAAACCCGCAAAAAAACTGCAAATAACAGAATGTGAACGTGTGTGGCCCAGGGTTGTCGGAGGTCAAGCTGCAGAGAGCACAAAGAAGAGCAAAAAGCCAAAAGTGAACAGACGAGCTCTCTGCGTTTAGCACCCTCCTCCACGCTCACGTTTCCTGTATGAAACTGCACAAACCACAGCTCTCTGACGCCGGCCTCTGAGGAGCGGTTTGTAGCCTCCATGTCTGGTTCAAGGGCATTGTAATGTGTTTTCTCATTCTCCTCCAGTTTGTCTCTGACGGTTTAGTGAGGGTAAAGCACAATGAGAATCTCCATCATCCTGACTGAGCAGGTCAAGAGCTCAAAGCTGGAGAGAGGAGGTTCAGATCTGTTCTCTGGGGTCATGAGAGAAATTCATCATTCTGTAGATGCAGAGAGGTTATTGGCTATTAGGGACTTAGAGCAAATCTGACTATAACAGCTTAATCTCCTTAACAGTTTGTTGGGACATTCATGGTCCTCAGAGGATAACATGAGTGATGCTTTGCTATTTTTCTCAGTTTTCTTTATGCACCGTTTAATACTCTGAGTATACAGTCTCCCTCACTCCCCTTACTGCTATAAACTGTATTATGGATATTCATGGTTCCCAGAGGACGCATCCTGATATAATGTTTGTGTATGTTACATTTAGTTTGTATCTCAGATGTCTGTTTTTATATGCCTTCGTAAAGTCTGAGTAATTGTGAAAGCGATAGATGTACCTCCATGATATTTGTCGTGGACCCCAGAGGATGTACCCTACTGGTGTTGCTGATACCCTTCTCTCTTTTTTTTTTTTTTGGTAAATCTTAAAGGAAAAGTTGTTTACAGTCGTACTTTTTGGTACAAATATTGTGTGTCCCATGAGGATATACAGGAAACATATTTGAGAGATTCAGAGTTTCCAGATGATGCATCTTATTGACTTGCATTTATTGTAAGTGCATGCTGTATTTTATTAATTTCCTCTGTTAGATAGATTAATGTCGCCAAGTGTAACTACTGACTCAAGGCTGACGTTCTGTGAGAGTAATGGATAAATGTCTTGATAGACAGACATTCATGGTCTCTGGAGGATAAAAATGTGGCTTTATTGTACATTTTTTAGATCAAGAATTTTCCAATTATAGTGTGTCCCCAGAGGATAAACCCTGGGTACGATTTTTATAGTTCTAATGGTTAGCTGTCTTTTGGGAATCTTCTTGGAACATCCAGATGGATTAACTGTCAACGTGATATACATACGCTCATTGTTCCAAGAGGATAGCCCCTGGAGTTTCCCTGACTTTTCATTGGCTATACAATTTTTAAAAACCTGTTACAAATGTGCATGGTTCCCAGATGATGTGTCTTTGTAAGAGTGGTGAATAGTCCTCCTTAATGTAGTTGGTCCCCAGAGGGTAGATCCTGCAAATGTTGTTAACCCCTTGATTTTTGTCAAGGTGCAGGAGTAATCATATTCACGATTCATGGTCCTCAGATGATGTACCATTATAAGTTTAAACACCATAACAACATCATATTTTCTGTTCGGAGCAAAATATATAAACTGCTCTTTGACTAATTGCCATAAATGTTGGTCAACATTCATGCTCCCATCAGGTTAGATCATCTAGGGACAGTTAGCTTCAGCTGAGCAGAGGTGTAACCTTGGTAGATACCAGCATGCGGTAAAAAGCGTCCAGTAAAAAGGGCTCCTATCGATAAAAACCTACTTTAAAAACCTGAAATTAAAACTTGTTATATCTTCACTCACATTACTGACATATACAAAGAAGATTTGTGACAGTAAAGGTTAAAGTAGTTCATTCTTTGTCGCCTTGGGTGAAGCTTTGAAAGGTCTACAAGCTCAAACAAGAGAGAGGGGGAACACACTTCAAACGAAATATGACATTTCAAAGCTCACGTCTCGCTCTTAAAAAAAAAACCTGATCTAACATCTCTCTCTTTGAGGCTGCAGAGATTCTTTTGTTCTTGCTGTTTCTGACCTGACAGACCTGTCGTGAACGGATGAATCGGGCTGTAATGGACTCTCGTGATTTATGGTTTTCGAACGGCAACACTTTGACTTCACTCTGCACACACTTCTGCTAATCAGGGCTGATGTCACTGCGGCTGGGTAGACCCGGCCTCGTTAATTATTGAGAGACCCATATTACACATTAGCAATTAGATAATCACCATGAGCACTATCTCTGAACGTAGACCTCAGATAGCTTTATAGATCTGCATTCCACCTGGTCTAGAAACAGTACGGGCTTAAAGCAGAAATCTGAATTTTTAAATCTGAAGACTTTTACATTATGATCTTTGTACAGACAGCTCCAGGACTATAGCTTTTAAAATGTTAGCCGTTAAATGGCTGCAGCATAAAGAGAAATATAATATGAAGGTTTAAAACTCAAACTTCTTCATAATCCGCTTCATCATGACAGTAAGGGTGCGGTTCGATCAGATTTGACCCACCGGCTCTCATCAGATTGCAGTTTGACTGACACAAACCCTGATATGTGCAAAGGCTTATGAGAGATAAACTTTTTTCCCACAGGGCTTTGCTCACGTCAAACCTGAAGAGCAGACTGAACAAAAATGTAGATAAATGTCATGAGAAAGATGTTCAACTGTTTAGAAAACTTCCAGTCAGGAGCTAAATTTAGGGCTGGGGTTTCAATAAAACAGTACCAGTCCTAAATGTGTCAATAACACATGTGACAGCGTGTCCTTTTTACTCATGACTCTGCTGATATTTAACTTCCTCGTTTTCACAGATTGTGATTCTGTCTCTGGTTTGAACTCAACCGAGATGTTTATTCATCAGGTCAAAAGTTAGATAAGGTGAAAAAAAAAAAAACATGCTAGGCAGATTTTTTAGTCTCTTTAACCAGGCTTCTTCTATACGAGGAAAAAAACAGCTCTAACTCCAGGCGTCTCTGAATAAATCAGTGTTTGAACTGTAAAATTAATGTGCCCAGTAGCTGCATTTTTTGTTTTTACAGAAACCGCCAAAAACGTTCTTGATTCTTATCATAAAGTTATATTTTCTGGGTGTCTGCCTTTATCAGATGGGCTGAAGGATGACAAGATATTTGGGGGAGTAGAAAGTTGGGGGTGAAACACACAACAAAGAGTCCAGGAGTCGAATTCAACTTACTTTAACGATGAGGAAAATTTTAAAAACATCTCATTTTTAAAAAAAAGTTACAAGGTGCATTTACAGATTCACTCAATATTTTGTGTTTAAATAGTGAAATCCCCTACATTAAGACAAAAACTAAAAAGAAAATGAAAAAGGTACATGATAAATCAACGTTATAGCCATAATAATCATAATAATTGTAGCTTATAGTAATAAACATAACTCTTTAATTATCAGGTCAAAAGTAGATGATAAAAACAGAGGAATAAATAATTTATACAGTATTATGCCAATATACCACACATTCACACACATATATGATCAATTTCACTGTAAGAATCTATAAAATAAATAAACAGTATTATACTCTCACACCTGTTCGGTCAGGTGTAATGAAGGGCTGCCACAGTAGTCTAAAGTTATCTGCGCAGAGGAAGTCGGATCTTTTTCAGTTTCAGTAATTCTGGAAGATCTGTGGCTCACGGTCTAAAGGGGGGTGTGGCAGACTGTGGGTTTGCATTGGTCTCTTTAGTATCTGTGGACTGCGAGGTCCAAAGAAACCCAGACAGTAGGAGCTTGTGCGGCTGCTGAGGGAATCGTCGTAATTGTAGGTTCAATCTGCGGCGACCATGTTTGGTTTTCAGGTATTTTGCCTTTCCAGGAACCGTTTCACTGACTCATTAGCAGGTTTTAATGTTTCTTTATGAGTTCAAGGCCCTTCAGTCACCTCTATCTGCTGTTCACATGATCGCCATTAAGCCCCGGTATCTTCCAGACGCCGCATATTACAGCAGGAAGAGTGTCTCATCGGGGATAGTGGTCCTGATTATTGATTAACAGTCTGAGTGTTTACAGTGAGCAGACTTCAGCAGAGCAGCCACATGCGGTGATGTGCTCAGCAGCATGTGATCAGGTCCTCGGTCCTCTTATTTCACTCTGAGTGCAGACACTCTGGCTGTTTATGGTAGGACTAACCGGACCGTTCCTCTCAGGGGTCAGATACTCTTACAGCTGCACACCTGGAGGCTTCTCAGTGCCAGACCCTCAAAGTGGGCCCTCTGTGTCTGAGTCTGCTCTATATTTACCTATAGGACCAGCTTACAGAGGACAAACATACAGCTGAGGACACCGCCGACATTCCAAGTTAGTTTTCACCGCAAATGCCCTCAGTCAGAGCACAAGGCTTTATTTAGAGCTCTTTTATGGGGGAAGAAGGTTTCCTGAGGTGTCTGAGTGAGAAGAAAAACAAGGGCATGTCTTTGGTACATGACCCATAATACAAGCTCCTGTTGGGTTCTACTTTTCTGATGTTGAAATGATCTAGAAAAGTTAGTGAATCAGTGTTCAAAAAGTTAAAATCATTAAACATTAAACTAAAAACCATCCATCTAATTTCTTCATTTTTTTTCTGGGTAAGTCTCAGAAAGTCAGCAAATTTTTCAAGCTTTTGGAGAATCCTGAGGTGCTCCCAGGCCAAATCTTCCTCTAGTGAACTTTGGGCCTACCCGAAGGCCTCCTCCCTACTGAAACACCTCCACAAGTGAGGCATCCAGGAGCCATTCTTGTCAAATGCTTGAACCCCCTCAACTGACTTCTACCAACGCGAAAGACCAGCTGCTTTACCCCCTCTCAGGTGTTGAAGTTCTGTACCTGATCTGAGCCCATCCAAACTGCTTGATCTCAATCTGTCTGCAGATCGAAGAGTTGGAACGTAGATGCATCACCGCTGACGACATTCACCCCCCCACTTCTGAACAAGACCCTGAGATCTTTTCTTAAGTTATGTTTTGGGGGATTTTTACAAGCTCCTGTTGGGTTCTACTTTTCTGATGTCAAAATGATCTAGAAACGTTAGTGAATCAGTTTTCAACTGGTTCACTGAAGTAAAAACCATCCATCTAATTTCTTCATTTTTTTTCTGGGTAAGTCTCAGAAAGTCAGCAAATTTTTCAAGCTTCTGGGGAATCCTAAGGTGCTCCCAGGCCAAATCTTCCTCGAGTGAACTTTGGGCCTACCCGAAGGCCTCCTCCCCACTGAAACACCTCTACAGGCGAGGCATCCAGGAGCCATTCTTATCAAATGCTTGAACCACCTCAACTGACTTCTATCAACACGAAAGACCAGCTGCTTTACCCCCTCTCAGGTGTTGAAGTCCTGTACCTGATCTGAGCCCATCCAAACTGAGTTGGAACATAGATGCATTACCGCTGAGGACACATTCACCCCCTCACTTTTGAACGAGACCCTGAGACCTTTTCTTAAGTTTATTTTGGGGATTTTTGTCTTGATTTGATAGAAGAGCTGAAGACAGACAGGAAATGTAGAGAGTAGAGAGCGGGGGACGACACTTTGCAAAGAATCATGTCAGGGAATCAAACTGGTGCTTGGAACACCTGCACCCCAAGAACCTGCGATACTTCTTCACTTGGGGCAAAGACTAATCCTCAACCAAGAGAGAGAAGTCCACCATACAACTGCACCCACATGAGTCTGTAACACAGTGAACTCAATACGTTTGGATCTGCCTAGAACCAGTTCAGCCAATCAGATTCAAGTATTCAACATATCTGGGTAATCAAGTAAAAACCAAACTACCAAGTGTTAGAAAATCCAGGCATGTTAAAATCAGTTCGACTTTCAGGAGTGACAGTAAAGCTCTAACAGGAGGTACCGGGAAACTTGACTGAAGTACTTTTACACAGATTTGTACTTTAAGACAGTAAAGCTTGACTATGATAGGGGGGACTGTGTAAATTAAAGTGGGGCCTAAACGGATGTCACTGATCCCCGCAGGCTTGTTAATGCTTTGCAGGGCGACGACTGCTGGACTTTGGTCCTGAATTACTTCCCTGAGATCAGTTTCTGAGAGGGGCTCATCAGGGCTGCAGATATATCTGTGAAACATTAACAGAGTGCTATGCAATGCCGGAGCCTCTGCTCTCTCTATCAGCGTTTTCAGAGATAAACTGTCTGAACCCGGGGCCTTATCTTTAGACCTCATCCTTTACAGCGCTGGAACTGGTGAGGCTGCATTACAGTCTGACCTAAAAGAGGAAGAATTCCTGCTTTTAAAGGACCAGAGATTGACAAGATACACCTTTAAAGTTCCTAGTATCATGCTTTAGCTAAAAGTCGACCAACAAAGGATTACAGGCTGACCTTTCTGTGATTGCCTCTGGAAATCTAATTTTTTTTTAAGCTGTAGTTTAGCGTCATATCCGTGTCTGATTTGCTTCATAGTGTCAGTTTCTGTCCTTGTTTAAACTCTAAGCCCTACTACAAATCCCTGCCATTAAATGTTCTCTGCAGATTATAACCATTAATCACAGCTGTAAAACCAACAATGTCCATTAACATCATTCATCAGTCACTGAAATAGCCCAGAATGAGGGTTCATGAACTAAAATGTAACTTACACCATGCCACCATGAGGTTTTTCCAGTTCAGTTATTCACTGCGGTAGCTGTGCTGTGAGTTTATGAAGTGCGTCACGTTGTAAAGAGCCTATAGTGTCCTGTAACCCCCTCCACAGAGCTTTACGCCCCCAGAACTGAGGCCTGCTCGGATACCTAAAGTCTGTCAAAGTAGTCCGGGAGGTAGAGCCCTCAGTTAGTCTGGTTTTAAGAGACTGACACCATCTTTACATCCAAGTATCGCCTTAAAACTTTCTTTAATAAAGCCTATAGTGAGGACTTGCTCAAGCTTGGAGCAACTCCTTGTGATGCTTGTGATCCTATGGGCCAAGCAGTCCAGTCCAGTTCAGTACGGTAGAGTTTGGCATGGTAAACCCTGATTTTGCTTATGCTGCATTCAAGTTACCTCGTAAGTCAGATGTCTGAGCTGGGAATAACGTCACACCCGAGTTACCAGTACTAAGTCAGAAGAAAGCAAAATCAGAGGCGGAAACAAGATGGCTACAGCTACGAAAGTTATTATAGTGCTTGCCTTATCCTTGCTTGAAACGTTGGTAACTCGGGTGTGACATCATTCCCAGCTCAGACTTCTGACTTCTGAGGTTACCCGAACACAGCATTAGCTACACATTTTTGACTGGCCAAACTGGGGCACAAACCACTGCCGTCTGTTTTTAAAGGGTAAGTTCAATGTTTTATTCGACCGTCAAAGTAAATTGTAAAAAATAATCAATAATAATAGAAATTAAAGCCCTTCGAAGCTTAGAGTCTGGGTTTGGTTCCTCTAGCTCTTTCCCTTATGTTGCTCCTAGATCCTGGTTCCTCACTTCCTGCTCCATCCACTGTCCTACCCTTTCAAAATAAAATTAAAGAAAGCCTAAGAGTAAAAAAAAATCTTTTTTATCTTAATTTGCTAACTTTAAATCTTTTTTATTATATTTACTTTCAGTTATTTTATTCTGTAAATCCTCCATCCACTTAAGATCCTATTCTTTATCATCATTACAACATTATAAATATTAGTTATTACAGTTTTAAGTGTGCATGATAACTCTTTTTTCATAAATTATACAAGTTTAAGCCAAATGTTGCAGACAGAAGAGTACTGCAGGGTTACTCATGAATTGTGTGCAAGCAGCAGTTTAAATGTTGATTAGGTGAGGCTAATGCTAACAAATTAACGTAATTATTATTCGTTTAATTTGTCAAACAGATCACTTTTCTGAGCCCATAAAACAGGTTAAACTCCATCTCCACAGGTGCACACGAGCAGGTCTGTAAGTGTGGGAAAGAGGAAAAAGTCAGGTGAAACACGTACGCGCTGACGCTGCACTCTTCTTCAGTTACGTGTTTGGTATGACCGTCACGTCTTCTGAGTTTGTGAGCTTCAAACATGAAAGAGGTCGTCAGTCAGCTGTGACTCAAAAAACTGGTTTGTTCTCTGAAAATATCTGTGATATTCCAGAGTGCTGGTTGCAAAAGATAAACTTGCGAGATCATCAGTGAAGAAGGTCAGAGGAAGAAATAGTTTCTGTGGAGTAGAAAGTGCAGAAGTAAACGTTTGGGTTTGTGTTACGATGAAGTGATGACAGGTAGACTAGCAAGTCTTTGGTTGTACCCACTTAGCATGAGATCCAACCTGCGAAAGCAGCAGCTCTCATATACGCTACCAAATACTTCTGCCCTTGCCCTGGTCCAAGCAGGAGATAGCTAGCAAAAGTTTTAGCTTATGTAGCTAGAAATGTAACTTCAGGATGACGTATTATACTCACCGTTCCTCAGGCCAGTCCAGAAATCATAAAGAAAATCTAATTTTGTACAATTTGCAGCTCAAAAAAGTAACTAAACTTTATCTAGACTGGCATACGTGGAAACCCTTGCCCATCTCTATTTGTCTCTGACTGAAAGCCTTTTGTTTCAGCTGCTTTGTGAGTAATTTAAATATTGGGACACAGCTAGTGGGTGTTACTTTTTACACAGTTTTTACTCATTAAATGGTTCTAACTGTCCTTTACAACAACAACAACAACAAAAAAGTTTATGAGAAACTGTGAGACACACATCAAAAAAGGCAAAAAACTGACTTCCAAGCTTCAGAGTGGGTGTGTCCTTAAGCACTGTTCTGATTGGACGGTATAAACCAATGTCAGGTTGTGGCCATGTCTTCAATAAATGTTTAGAGAACCAGCAAAAACTCATCCAGAGGTTACATCCCCATTTGGGTGTCTTATGTTATGAAGCATTGCTGAGGTTTATTATGGACGTTCAACCTTGCAACATTGTGAATGTATTAAATTAGGGTCAGTATAATAAGTGACCTCTCTGTATTACTAAGGAGAGTTTGCATCTCTGGTGAATTGGCTGTGAAGGATACACCCAGTGCAGCCTTTGCAGCCCCTGAACTGGGACAGATATCGTCCCTGTGAAGTCAAATATTGGTTTCTGGAGAGACATTTTGACCCTTAAATGTCGCCATATTGAAAAAGCTAACATAACAGTTTATCTTTATGCAAATTATACACATTTATTTCTAACTTTCACTCTTTTTTCAAAACAGTTAAGATATCTAAAGATTTAAACCTTTCTTTTTTTTTTCCTTAAGACCATAAGCGTGTGAAATGTTGCTTTTATTATAGGACCTAATGGGGATTTCTTGACTTTTGCATCAAGCCTCAAGTGGACACTTGGGGAACTGCAGGCTTTTTCTCAAACTTGAACTCTAAACTTACATGAACATATTTGATATTTCCCACTTTACTTGTTTTAATTTGGCACATAAGAGGATTGATGAAACTGCTCAGAAAATTCTTACATGTTTATAAAACTAGATTATTTTCTGCATCTTTTGACTCCATTAAAAGCCAAGATAAAGTAGTTCAGACATTATTTTAAAAGACAACACTCCATTGATTGATTTCTATCTTTAAGGGGTTTTTTTGTTTGTTTCTGGAGGCATGGATTAGACATTAATCCAAGAATAAACCAAGTAACCTAAAGAGTCAGCAGTGTTTGGTGTAAACTGAGGACATCAGGTCTCTGCGAAGGTACTGAGAACTGTGTGGCTCTCACTTAAAGCCGACCTTTGCCCTGCTTTCCTGCGGTAAAGAGATTACTGTACTTGAATTCTGTCAACAGTTGACGTGGAAAAATTAATCTGTTGTGATTCAGAATTAGAAAAGCAAAGATTCCTCTAAATCCCAGTTAAGCTCCCACCTTCACGGCGAATGTGCGCTGACTGCTGCTAATCAGCCTGGCCCTCAAACGGCGTTATCTGGTTTCAAGCACAGGTCATTACAGGTAAGGAATCAAAGGTGTGAGTTCAGTATTTTAGGCTCTAGATGACGTCGGCTAACTCTAGCATCAGGGGAGAGTCAGACTGATTAGCAGCAGCAGCAGCAGCAACACCTCATGAAGCTGAGAGCTTCCTCAGGATATACTGTATATAAGAACCTCTGAGGGAAACGTGTCAGAATAATATGTAACCCTACTATAACATTAACTCAACGATTAGCTGCAGGATGCTAACTTTGACTGATCGCTGTAGTTGATAAAACATATGATTTGCTGCCTGCAAGTTATTCATAAATTAAAAAGTGAAAAGACAAGTATTTGTGTATTAAGGAGAATTTATGGAAACATTTGAATGAAACCATATGAAAATTTAATACGATGTACACGTCCATATATCAGAAGCAATGTGGCCAGATATGTTACATATATGGCAAATACAGTGCTATCACATACATAATACATTTTCTGTATATATGACGATAAAGATTGAGAGCATTTATGAAATACCCAAATAAAACTTTAATATTGATAAGTAGTTAAAATATACATGGAAAATAATCTGTATAAGGCATCAAAAGTTTTGACAAAAGATGTTAACATATATCAAGAATATATGCAAGTATGAAAAAGTATTTTTCCAACACATACTGTACATATATAAGTACTTTGTTTTATATTTTTTTACATATGTCAAAAATATATATTTGACTCAAATGTGTTGTAAGTTTTGATTATACATGTTAATAACTTATGTTTAATCTGGTTATCCAATTATATGTTTTTTTTTTTCATGTTTGTAAAAAATAAATGTTTAATTTATCAATACAGGTATAAAAAAAATTATTTAATTCATTTATATCTATATTTTAGTTATATATATTGACAACATATTCTTAATGTGATTCTAGTGTTGTATGTTTTGATCATATTTGTAAAAATATATTTGATTTATAAATGTAAGTAAAAAAACTATTTAATTTATCTGTAGAGATGTTTGATCAAATATGTTGATAACTAAATTAAAATAAAAAAGGTTGCTACACATCAGTGCGTACATATTTTGTACTGATGCATAATTACTGCTTTTAAATGACATCTAAGCGCTTTTATGACTTTACTATTTACTAAAACATCATCAGTTGAGATTATGATGGTTTAGTACGTGTCTCACTGGTTATTTCTTAATGATGTAACATTAATTTCATTATGATTTAAGGATATATTTTGTATTACAATTACCATTTTGATGTAACAATAGGCAGTTCTATCAATATGACTTAATATGAGACTTTTTCTGACTTTTCTGATCTATTATCTTGATATCTATCTTCATTTTTCCCAGACCACCACTGTCCAGTGGTTCGGCCTTATACTACCATATGAACAGTCTCTTACACCCAATGTAAACATCACATCTGAAGCAACAACGACAAGATCAGAAACAAGATCAGTTTCTTAAAAAGAAGTGTTTTATTTCCTTTTTAACAAAGCCCAATACAGATTTGAAGCAAAACTGGGGGAACACTGTTAAATCTCAATCCAATCATCATGTCAGGGGACACCCACAAAGAGATGAGCTTCAAATAAAAAAAAACAAAGAGAGATACACCGAAAACAATCGTACATCCCAGACCTGGGGCAAAGAAAATAATGGTGCATATCATCCAAGAAGTATTAGAGAAGAAATTATTCATGACAAACACAAAGTTTATGCCAGCAGCTGTTGGGGAGGTTCAGAAATCTTCCATTAAAAAGACAATTTAGTGTCCATGAGGTCTGATCGAACCAAATACGCCTCATTACACCTTTAAAACACATTTAAGTAGCTTGGACAACAGATCTGCCATGAGGGGGCGCCGAGAATAAAAGTAAAGAAAAGAAAATAAGATGTTTACATGTTTAAAGGTTTTCTTCTTTTGCTTTCTTTCTTTTTTTTTCCACATATAGAAGTTGTGCCAAAGAATTAAGAGTCAAATTCAAAGAATCGAAGAAGCGTCGGGTTAACATTTTTACACGTCATTTTGTTACACAAAGATATATTTAAGTGTTAAAGTTGACAGCTGTGCTGAGCGTGGGCACATACGTCTTGGGGGTGAGGGATAAAAACATCATATCTACATCGTTTTCCTAGGGTTGTAAATATATTCATTAATGGCAGACTTTTTGTCTTTTAAGTGGTTTTCGTTTGTACTTCTAATTTGGCGATATTTTTAAAACATTTTTAGAGAGTCACTTCACCAGTTTGCTGAGTTTGTACCGTTTTAAGTTGGACTACTTAAATCCAGAGAAAAGATGGGGTCAGGAAAGTAAGATAGTTGAGCTGTTGAGTTTTTCAGGATGGCGGATCCTTTTATTTCTCTGAATATGAAATTACAGACAGATCTGAAATGAGCTGATCCACCTAGTATGTAAACACAGTGATTTTCTGATACAGAAAAATACTACGATGTTTATCGATCTTTAATAACAATATCCGTTGGCTGAAAACACCAGTCTGCTTTGATATATCCTCATGTGGGAACATATATATATCTTATAACAAAATAAATCTATACTGTTGTCGTGGTGATGGTCGCTAAGGGTCGTACAATCCCATCATCCCCGTTTCTCTGAGTGCTTTCTTTGTCCGTCCAAACAAAGAAGTTTAGCTCTGTAAGAAATCGTACTTGTAACCGAAGCAGCTCAAATACTCAAGAGGCTCTGCCTGAGAAGAACATTAGTTTGAAGCAAATAAAGACTAATAAAATACTCATCTTTTCCATCTTTATACCAGCTGTTAAAGTCATTTATAATAAAGTTTATGTCGCTATTATCATCATCTTTAAAAATCAATGCGCAGTTTTGTTTTTAACTGTATCGTAGCATTTTGACACAAAATATCCTCTGGGGGATATTTACACAGGAAAAGATACTTTTCAAGCAATAAAACAAGCTTATATTGTGGGTTTGCAACAGAATAAAACACATCTCTGAAGAAGTAATGGAGGAAGAATTGCATAGCAGATCAGAATAGAACTAAACAGAACTGATCCTTTTTGGTATGGTGCACTTTGATTCATGACTTTTTGCACATTTTCACATATATACACGAAGTCCATTCATAGTTTCACCTGCCCACAGTCAAGATCAAGTTTACTTCTGCGCTATAATAATGCTGGACAGAGAGGCGGCGGCAGGAGGCGTCCTCTCTCGTCCTCTCTGCTCCTCTCGCCAAAGTCCATTGGAGTCTTTTCAAAAACAAAACAATTAAACTTTGTTTCAAAAGTGCCTTTTTGCTACATTTATCAGCCGACCCGAGGTCCGCTTATGAACAGTTAACACACGCTAATGTGTTACACTCCCCCACCAACGTCACACAGTTTCCTGATTCTATGAGTTTTGGTCACATGGACAATCACACACACTCACACGCTCACGCACGCACGCATACACGCTCACAGACGTACTTGTGCAGAAACACACACATACACGAGTAGATGACATGAAAGGGAAAAAGAAAAAGTGGAAAAAAAAACAGAGTTGTGGCCGTTGGGTACAGTTCCATTTGAAGAGTTTATCTTGCTGCGATTAGACATTCCCAGCTGGTAAAGCTTTGAAAAATGAACAAGCACCATTAGGAAAAGGCCTCAGATGTCCTCTGCTGGGGGAGAGTTCAGCAGTTTCCGCTTGATTTTTCTGTGCTCCCACGAAAGCAAAAGAGAAAGAAATCTACATTCAGACTCGCCTCAGGCTCTCGTCGGGCCAAGTCACTGAAATGTTTCAGGCTTTTTTTCTCTCTTTCCAAGTCTGAGTTCAGCAAACAGAGCCTCTTCTATTTTCAAAACATGGAGTCCAAGGACGTTTTATCTCCAACTCCAACTCCCATGAGGCCTTTTTTCACATGTCCCAATGGAAAGATCCGGGAGGGTCCTCACCGTCTCTGCTGGGAGTAGACCGGGTACGCTAGAGTCACATTCAGAGAGTCATTGTGCTGGACCAAAGACGTGTGCTGGTAGTGAAGAACGAGTTCTTTCAAGGAGCTGTACAGGTTGTACGGCTCGGCGAAGCCATAACCTGAGGGGGTCTTGTTGATGACGCAGTGCTTCACCTCGCCTTCCACGCTGCAAAGAGAGGACAGAACAGACGGTCACAGAGCGTTCTCCTGCTCGAGGACACAAATGTGTTTCTCTCTCTTTACGGTCTGGTCACTGACGGTTAAGTTTAAGGCAGCAGCTGACATTTTAACGGTACTGTGAGCACGGAAACAAACAAATCAGACTGATATTTCCTCCATGTTTGAATTTATGTAACAATCCTGCAGTTTCAAAACGCTGACAAAGTTTGTGATGTCTACCAGTCTGACTATCAGTCCTTGCGTTAACAAAAAGAAACGTAAAAAGGGGTAATGTCAAGAATCGAAACAAGCAAATGTTTGGACTTCAAAGTTCCAGTTTTAGTTAAAGCGCTTTTCAAAACAAAATGTTGATGTTTTAGCCTCTAGCTGTTCATCTAGCAACTATCACTCCATTTTCTCCTTGTATTTCTCATCTTTCTGCTAAATTCCCTTACACTCACATCCTTTCTGAGTCTTTTTCTCTTCGCTCTCGTTTGCAGATTTTGAATGCATGCACGAAAAGCTGACTAAATACTGTATTTGTCACTTAAACAAGCAAATCCACCACAAAAAAGACTAATATGAACGCACTGAATGTTTTTTAAAACCTCTCACGAGTCAAAATTAAACATTTTAGAACTTTTTAGAGACCTTAAACTTTCTCGCGCCCCTAAACTTTCTCTGAGTCTTCACTAAGGCTGACTTATAAAAACAGTTATTATCTTCACATGTTCTCGTCTCGTTAATATGCAACTCAACTCTGAGAAACTAGGCCTGTTATCTTTTCTGTGCGTGCATTAAAAGTCGGCACGTCTGCGTCTGGTATGAAGAGCAGGGCGATAGCAGCTGGCAGAACCTGTTCCAAAGATCATATGGGCACATGACGGTGGATTTTACTGCTCTGAAAACTGAAGCTTTTCCGTGTACAGCTGTTTGAAGTGCGAACACGTGTTGATACGTACACAACGCTGCAGGCGTAGCATCCTGCTTTGCTGCTGTCTCGGACCAGGAATGTTCCGTCTCTCTTGCTCTGGAGGAGAGCCTCCGCCTGCAGCCGGTTGATGTTGCCGAGCTTCCAGGAGCGCTCGTCTTGATGGGGGAGGTCTTCGTCGTCGTCGACCATAGAGTATTGACTGTAGAGGAAGGAGATATTCAAACGTGAGCTTTGTGCAGAGATGTAAGAGTGTTTCTTTCCTTTCGTTTATAAAGACAGAGACTCACTCTTCTGTGTTCTCGTTCTTGATCCCCAGCCACTCGTTGAGTTTCTTCTGTCTGACTCCCTTCTGGGTCAACCACCTGAAACACGGAGACGGGAAACACAGAGAGACGTTAGAAACCAGGGCAGACCTATTTTGAGAGGAGGCGTTTCTGAAGCAGCTTGTGCTGGACTACTTTACTCACATCAGATACTGGTCTCTGGTCTTGCGGAGCTGGATGAGGTCTGGCTTGATGCTGTTCATCCTCTTGTCGATCTCTCTGTAGTCTGCCGCCTGTTTCTTCAGGTCCTCCTCCAGCCGGCGCTTGCTGTCGACGATCTCGCTTATCCTGGATTTCAACTTCTCGTAGTTTCCCATAATCCTAAACACGATAAATCGAACTTTTAGATCCAAATTCAACTTTCTGAATTTGATCTTTTCTTCCTGAGATCTCAGCAGCTCTCTTACCTCTGGATCTCCTTGTCGTTGCCTTCCCTCCTGAACTTCTCGATATACTCCTTGCTGTACCGCTCTTGTGTTTGGCATTGCTCCTCAAAGATCTTAATCGTTTCGTTAAAAGCTTCGATGGCCGTCCTTTTCATTTGGATTTCCTGCGGAAAGGAAGCACAGAGTTAGCTCTTCTTGTAGAGATACAGCAGGTAACTTCTGGATTTCCGTCAGAGGGTGGCGCTTACTTGTGACGTTCTGGTGTATTCTTCGTACAGACGGTCGTACTCTTTGTTTTTCTCCTGGTACTGCTGGTGGTACTCACACAGCTTCCTCCCCACGGCTTCAATGTTGTCTTCTTTCACCACCTGATCCTGCAAAAAAGAGTCAAAAAGAGGCGCAAAGTTGTGGTTAAATCCCTCAGATGTGAGATCTGTGTTTGTGTGTTGGTTTAGAGGCGGCTTCTGCTGACCTGCTGGTGTTTGGAGACTGGATAGAGCAGCTTGACATCCAGCTTGGGGTTGTACTGAGCCAGTGACTCATTGCGATAGTGGTTGATTAGCTCCACGACGGAGCTGAAGGTCAGTGGGTCCGAGAAGCCGTACTTCCCGTCCCGGTGGAATATCTTAATGAGCTTGTTGTTGCCTCCTTTCCTGTAAACGCGTAAAAAATAAAAAGAGGGAAAGCGATTAAACTCCCCGCCAAAATAAACAAACAGGAGGGAGGGGACTTCAGGGGGAAAACTCACCTCAGAGTCAGAGTGTAGTCTCCGTGCATCTTGGTCGAGGCGTCACGCACCAGAAACGTACCGTCGGCGGTGTCCCTCAGTTTCTCGTTGACCTCCTCCCTGGAGATGTCCCCCCAGTACCATTCGGCGTCCTGCAGAGCCATGTTGTTGTTCATACCGTTGTTCGTCACAGAGGCGGGCTTGGGTGGTTTTGGAGGTAGAGCTGTGAGGGCGAGACGAGACGAGACATGATCACCTTGAATTAAAACCTCTGTTTCCTGAAAGGTTAATGAGACTGAAAACCAGAAACAAACCGAATCTGAGAATCGGATTTAAAGGTTGTTCCGCCAGAACTTAGACACGGAAATTACACCCACTCTGTGATTCCCACTCATCTCCTTTTCTCCCATTGATTAATCACGGCTGAAAAAAAAGCCGCCTGTCTCTGGCAGAAGGGGGAGGAAAGGAGGGAGGGGGGAACGGCGAAGCGGTGGGAGGTGAGTGAAGCGAAGCATGAGTCAGGGAGAATGAATTTCATTCAAGAAAAGGAGAAACTTATAATTATCCCTACGAGCAGGAAAAGTGACGACGTGTTTTCACGCAGAGAACATCGTCTTCTTCAGAAATACGTGACACTCATATCGATGATGAACAGCTGAGTGACATGCAGTTCGGCAGCCGGGTCTGGATTTCCTTCAGGGTTCAGCCTCCAGCTTTGACGTCAAACAGACAGTCGGCGTATTTACAATCACACCTGAGCTGCATCACGTCGGCCTGTTCCGACCAAAAAATCTCCAACCTGCAGTGCCGCTGTCACCGCCGAACGAAGCACGGTTAAGGTAGCGGCTATTTTTAACCCACAAATCTGCGCTGCCTTTGTTCACCCCCCACCTCCCCCTCATCCCTCCTGCATTAGCAGCCTCTCTGCTCCTAAAGACCGAGCGTGTCTGCGGCTCAAAGAGACCAAACCCAGACCCAGCAGAGATTTCTGATCTGTGCAGAGAAAACGGCTCACCAGTTCAAGCCCACATGGAGCACATGGTCTCTCTGCTGCAGCTCTCAGCTCTCCGGTCTGATCCCGTTTCATCTCAGGATCACCAGAAATGTTTTCTTCTTAAACCCTCCGTCTGCACAATCCAGCCTCAACGACACAACGCCAGCTAAACTGTATTTTTTCTGTTCACCTACAGACCCGTTTGGTAAAAAGCCATTAAGGGCAGCCTGCTCGGTAACGTGTTACATCACTTACCACAGCCAATCACAGGGGGGGGTCTGTCACCAACCACTCCTGCATCTTTCATTTCCTGCGAGCGGTGAGGTCATTCTGAAAGCCCCGGACTTTTTTCTCTCTTTTCTATCCTTCTGTGCAACAAGACTGCAGCTAAACTGTCAAGAAATCTCTCTGCAGCATCCGGCGCTCTCTCTCTCTTCCCTCTCTCGCTCAGTGTGCATCCATCTTAACAGCAAATGTGCAGCATCTCTCTTCGCTCAGGGAGGAGGAGAAAAAAGAAGCTGCAGGCTGATCCATGCTTTCCCTCCCTCTCCCTCCTCTCTCTCTCTCTCTCTCTCTCTGTGGCCACTGGCTCTCCTGCAGGTTCGCTCGGCCCCTCCTCCTCCTCCTCCCTGCGTGTGTCGTGCGGAAGGTTTTAGTCCGTCCCACTGCTGGCACTCAGACAAAGCCAGCTCTGCTGCAGCAGCACGTACGCAGCTAAATTATAATGCCTGAGCTCCGGTCAGCGGCACCCGGGGCTCCAAAATACGCCTGTAATCCCGCAGCGTGACACTCGGCATGACAGAGATAGCTCGCTTGATATCCTGAGTGAAATTAAAATAGACCTAATTCTTGGTAAAGCATGAAGGATTGGAGAGGAACGCGGTCCGTGTTCTTACAGGTTCATGTGGGGCTCGGTTTAAACTCTTAAGAAGTGACAAACTCCTCACATCAGAAATTAAACTGTCCTTCGTATCTGCGTTTGTAAAATCAGCTTTCTTTAAACTTTCCCTCTCCTGCTGCAGACACACGCTCTACTTTCTCCGCCTCTCTGGAAATTAAAAATCTTGACTGAACTCCACATAATCTTGGCCCAGAGCGAAGCCGACCTACACAGGAATATTTTATAAACACACACAGCTCCATGAAAAGCAGCCTGAGGCGGCACAGCTCGCTGACAGACACAACTGCAGGCTTTAGGACAACAACACACACACACACAAAAATCGAAAAGGCCATTCTGCTTGTTCTGTTTCTGTCTCCAGCTGTGGTGTTCCTGTCTGTTTCTACCTCATGCGGCCTCTTTTCCTTCCAGCCTGAAGGCAGCAGCAGCAGAAACTAACTGTCCCACTTTTCTATCAGAGTTTTCAGAGCAGGAGGAAACTTACGTTGCAAGTTGTGCATGATTCGGTGAGTCTTCTTCAGAGCTTCACTTTTATTCCCAAAAGATAAAATAGATCCAATCGAGTGAATGTCAAGTCCTGCAATAAAGCTCCATTTCATAGTTCAGGTCACAGAGAAACCGGATTTGTTTTTTAATCTTATTTTATAAAATTGATTTTATTTTATAAAAATAAAATCAAAAATAAAAATAAAAAACGGCGGTTGAGGCTTTATGTGCTTCTTATTGAAATCCAGGTAATCCGCTCGGCGTGAGGCAGGTGCAACATGCGACACAAGAGGAGCTGAGTGAGTGAGTGGCTTGTTCCCGCTGTGAGCGAGGTAAAGTCTCTCTCTCTCCCTCTCTCCCTCTCTCTCTCTCTCTCTCGGCCCGCTCGCGTGGAGGCAGATAGTTAATGATTAGCGGTAGCTGCTCCGGTGTCAGAGCTGTCTGTTCTGAAAGCGGCCGCTCGTGCCAGCTGCGTGTGTGTGCGTGTCTCTCTCTCTCTCTCTCTCTCTCTCTCTCTCTCTCTCTCTCTCTCTCTCTGTTTGCAAAGGAGGGGGCAGGAGGGAGGACCAGAGGAGGAGGAGGAGGAGGAAGAGGGGGGTTCAGTCTTATGATTAACTTGCAAAGTTTCAAATATTTGCTGAGCTGGGCACTTTGAGGCAGGGAGGACATGTGGAGGGAGGGAGGGAGGGAGGGAGGGAGGGAGGGAGAGAGGGGGAGGAGAGTGGCCCTAGAAACTGGAAGCAGCTCTCAGTTAACAAGAAGTGCTCTGTGGAGCAGGCCGACTTTCCAGCCAACCAAATCTAAGTGGGCCTTTTGTCGCTTACTTAAAATAGTCGGGCAGTAACTGGGAGGAGGCGCGCGCACACACACACATTAACACACACACTAACACACACTCACACAGGTCATTCACAGAACAACACAGACAAAACTGACATGTGTGTGTTTACAAAGTGGGCTTTTCTCCCGTCCTGTCTTCTCTCACGTTGGCGGCGTCCTCTCTCTCTAACAGGTGACTTCCTCCTCGCTCTATCTCCGTCCACGCTCTGACTCGCTCATGTGTGCATTTTTTTTTAAAGAGTGAGTCAAATAAGAGGCTTCTCAGGGTTCGAGTTCTGCCCGCCTGGCCGCCCTTCAATTCAAGCGTCCAACGAGCAGAGCAGAGCAGAGCAGAGCAGTGCGCTCCCGCAGGTGCAAATTACCGACAGCTGAGCGCGGCCCATGCACAGGAACTTTATAAATAGACCTTAACAGGTAATAAAACGTTTAAACAGCCACAGCCAGTCCTGGGCCTCTGGGCCGGCCAACGACAGGGCTTTTAACTAGCTCTGTAAAAACACTTGAGTCCCACGCAATAAACCGCACACTCTCACACACACGCACACTCACACACACACACACATGCACACCAGCTTTGTCTCTGCAGAGCAACCATGAAGACTGACTTTGTGCAGCAGTGTTTGACATTTTATACCGAAACATCAGAAACCACACCAACGCAGAAGAAAACCAGCAAGAAGCACCAACAACAACAACAGCATGACCTCCTCAGGCCTCTGTCCTCATATCTGCTCCTGTTATATTTCCATTTTTCACTCTGCAGAAATCCACTTTTTAACCCCAAAATCAAAATCCAGAAGCAAAACAGACAAAAACTGATCAAATAAAAATATCAAGATTGTTTCTCATGTTTTAAAGCACTCATTAACTCTTTTTTGTATCATTACACTTTATCATATTATTATATATAAACGCAGAAATATTTAGATCTACATGAATTACTTCTTTTAAAATGTATGTAAATATACAAACATTGAAGTATTAAAATATTGCTTTTTATTAAACTCTCTATTCCAATTATGTCTGCACATGTAAACAGAGTTATATATAGTTATTTTACAGTAATATATTTATTTAATCTTTTTTTTATGTTGGTGTAAGTTTCAGTTTGTTGCAAAATTAAAATAAATATGTTCAAGTATTGACTTTTTGTTTTAAAGAAGTTTACAGTCATACTGGTTCATTAAGCAGCTTGTTTAACACGCTACAGGAAACCTCTTTTTATTCCTCAGACTTTAACTCAATTATTGTGAATCCAAAAGTCCTCCTCTTCTTGGTGCTAATTTGTTAAATATTTTTAAGCTGTTTATTCTGAGCTCTGTAACTTGCAACTACAGGAAGTAGTGTCCATATAATTTCAAAATAAAAGCATGTCCTGTCTACAATACAAGAAATACTGAAGCGTTTATATAACTCAGTGACAGAATTAAAAAGAAGTCATCACAAGGAAAGTTTAATGAGGAAATCTCTCTTCTATAGGTGAACAAAAACTGGGTCACACACATTGGTGTTTCAGAGCGACTGTAGAGCGAATGAGTGTGTGTGGGGGGTGTCAAAGTGAAAGTTAAAGTACTTTAGGTACTTCACTCAAACTCAGACAAAAGTTTCCCTGTTAGTTTGGAAGTTTTTTGGATTTTGATGGTGAGGTAATTGTGAAGAAGATGAGATGCAAATTCACACGCAGTAGAAGACGGTGAGGTTTGTGTTTTTAGGAAGTTTCTGCTGCAGAGCTGCTAAACTTTAGCGTATGGGATTTTTCATTTTTAAGATTTCTCTCCCTGTCATGAATTCTTTTAACTGTGATCATCATCTCTCAGTCAAACCTAGTTTTAGTTCTTGTTGAAGGCGCTTGACAAACTAAGTATATCAAGTTCAATACAAAGTTGCACTCCTGCCTTAAGGGACTACAGTAATTCTTTATCATTTGAGTCAAAAATTCAACAGATTTTCAACAGAGTGATCTGCAAACCAGACAGCAGAGCCTCACATCCTCTGCAGCTGTGGCCCAAATTCAAACCCTGCTCTTTTTTTTTTTTTCTTTGGCTGCCATGTTACTTATCACAACCAGGAAATGAGATACAGTCAAAGTGTAAGTTTCCACTGACCAGCACATGAAAAAGTCATCTTAACTTTGCTTTAACCATACAAGTCAAGAGTCAGTAATTGACCCTCCGCTCTGCACCCTGTGGCTCCTCTACAACTGCAGCAGTTGCAAGTCTCAACACCTTTTCTCTAAGCTATTAATATTGCAGGTCGTTCAGTTCATGTTCTGCAGCCTTTTAGCCCCTGCACAACACACATGCATGATCTGCAGGAGATAATGAGTGCAAACCCAATTCTCTTAGCAATGCAAAACACAGAAAGGTTGCATTTATAATCTGTTTTCAAACTTCATCTGTGATAAAGTCATAAAAGAAGTTTTGAAGTACCTGGAGCTGGCTGGCTTTCACTCCATTCGCTGGCGACCAGGACCTCGATGATCTTGATGTGTGCATCCAAGCTGGGTTCACAGCTGTGGGAGAGAAAAAAGGGAGAGCTGAATAAATGTTTTACAGGCCAGGTGACAGCCAGCTCTGCTGCCCTGTGCTGCTTTCAATCTGATGCTGAATCAGGCTTAGCTACTTTAATTGTGCAGCACAGCTGGTAAGTAGAAAAGCTCCAACCTATATCCGTGTTCTGCTGAAAGCCATGAGTGCCTAACAGCCTGTGTGTGTGTGTGTGCGCGTGCGTGTGTGCATGTCTGAGAGTCAGTGTGTCTCAGTGTTGCATGACTGAGCCTGCACACTTGTCTGTCTGCCGTCTATCTTTGACAGACCGGGGGCATGATGAATGCGGCTGCTCTGACACCCACCTGGTGGTCTGTTGTCTGAAAAACACGGGGCTGAAGATCTCGCCCAGGGCTCTGGCGCTGAGCAGGTTCTTGGAGCCGTTTTGGCACACACGAGCGAAATGCCTGAGCACACAGTGGAGGGCGAGCCAGTACTGGGGAGGGAGGCTGGGGGTGCTGGCGATGCGACGTAGCAGCTGGGCGCATTCCTCAGGATTCACCACCTCTGTTGAGAAAATGGCACGGGGAGGTCAGCCAGACAGATGTGAGAAATCGATATGAGCGCAGAGCTCCGAGGAGCAAAGATCGAAAGATGTTACAGAAGAAAAAAAAAAAGAGGAGATGGAAAGAAAGCGTCATGTGCAGATCGGTCTCGAAACCACAGAGAGATTGTGCGGTTGACAATGAGCATAAGGTACACTGGCAGGTGATTGGCTGCCTCGAGATGCATGAGATAAACTTTCAGGCTTGTTTTAGTTCCTATTAACCACAGATATCCTGTTTCTGGCCATGTGACAGCACGAGTATGCAGCTCTGCAGAACATGGTGTGGTGTGAGAATTTAGTCTGTGCATGCAACAGAGAGAGTAAGAAAGAGTGAATGGAAAAACCCTCTTATAGTGCACCTTTAATAAAGGTTTACATGTTTATAGGTCTGCTTTAGGGGGCCAAAGGCTGCCGATGAGGTTTTGTGGTTTAGTTGTGCAAAGTACTGAATGTGCAATAGCAAGGGCTCATTACGTCAGAACTTTGGTTTTAAGTCAACTGTCCCAGTTAAACGATCAATGAATATGTGCGAGAGTTGACGACGTTCACCTTTGGCAGTGAGCACCATCTGAGCGTATAGTGCAGAGGGGATGATGGGCTGGGGGAGATCCTGCAGGTACCTGCGCAGACCATCACACAGGACGGGAAGTTCGAACTGATCCAAGTCTGCTGTAGAAGGATCTGCGGTGGAGAGAGAGAGAGAGATGGAGACATGTGCTTCAATGCAAACACTCCTTTCTGCAGAGTTTAATTACAGTCTGTTAAAACTTGATCATGCATGGGTGAAGACAAACACTGCTGCAGAACAGGCTCCACTAATAAACGGCCTTCTCTGCAGATACAGGTACAGATCTTTCTCTGTCATGTCACACATTTCACGCGGTTTTTCTCTGCATGACTGACGTAGGCTCACTCTTTAGACTTCCTCTGTTCTGTATTTGTCTCACACGCTCAGTTTTTGGAAACTGTGAGGTTTCTAGAAGTAAAGTAAAGACGGTGAGGTTTATAAAAAGCTGCTTACCGCAATCAAAATACTGCCTGACTTCAAGTCCACCACCAGCAGTGAAAGTTCGGTACAAAGTAGGGTTATCAAGACCTGCGAATAATGAGCGAGACATAAAACAGTAAATCAACGTGCTGATTAAACTGACACCATTCTGTGTGCATGTGTGAGTCTGTGCAACAGGTGAGAGCTGCAGTCCCCCACCTTTCCTTTCAACAGCCTCCAACAGTTTGGCGAGCACGGGGGGAGCTGTCTCTGGGAGGGAAAACTGCTCCGTCAGGTCCAGCAGACAGGAGCCTGGGGGAGAGAGTGACAGATTGTTAACCCCAGTGAAGAATATTACACCAGCCCACTGAGTAACAGTGGTGTGAAACATTAGATTACACAATGGTAATATTAGCACCAATAATGCACCACTTCTGCCTGTGAAGGCAGTGAACCAAACATACGAGCGTCTCTCTATAAGAGAGGCTGTGTCACGGAGAGTCATGCATTTTAATACAAGTGTAAAATCGGCCTGGACCAAATATTAGCATGGGAGATACTTTGGATTGGGGCCGGTGATGAACTGAAAATTTACAGATACCAAAATTTATGACAATAACTGACGTCATTTTGCCCATATCGGTATATTTGGTGTCAAAAAATAAATACATAAAAGTTGGTTTTGGATGTGTGTAGGTAGGCTATGGTCTCATGTCCCTTTAAGACGCTGTCCTACATCAGAGACGTGACTCCACCCAATCAAGTAACAAAGAGGGAAAGACAGGTGAGGAGATGGAGGACGGTTCAAAAGTTGGAGCGGCAGCTGAAGTAGGCAAAGTTAATGTGGGAGTGGGTGAGCAGCTTGTGGAGTAGTTATCGTCCATTTATCATTATGGCAGTGAACTGCTCAATATATCGTGATATTGATTTGAGGCCATATCGCCCAGCCCTACTTTGGTGTGAAACATATGGACTGTGCTGACGCAAAGCCTCAAAACCTGAAGATATCCAGTCTTTCATGACAACAGAAGCAGCCTGTCTTCTCATGCTGAGTTTGTTTATTGATATCAGTCAATTTAGATGAGCCAGACCAGCAAAGTACATGCTAATGAGGGCTTGATCATTAAGTTTTCTTATTTTGATTCATAATGAAGCTCTATTTTTGAGAAATCAACAACAAAAAAGTTAGGATAAGACCGCTGGTGTTGAGATAAAATATGAATAAACTTCTGTAAGTGGCATGGAAACTCTTTTGTAGATACTAACAGCAAAACTTTGTGTATTAAGTGCACCCTTATATCTTTTTAAGCCTCCCAAAAGTGAGCTGTGCCCTATAAAAGGATGTTAAAAATGCATAGAGAGGAATTCAGTGTTGCAGTATTTCACCCGGAAGCTGGCAAGAGACTGTTCAGCAATGCAAAGTATGCTGGATACCCAGCAGCATACCAGTCTGGCTGTGCAACTTTTATAAGGCTCATCTCCCTCATAAGGTCATTATCATGCTTTTATAGAAAACTTTGTAGGAAATAACTCTATGGAGTTCTGCTTTGAGTGGATTTAAGGTGCAAGTCTCATGTCTGTTACAGCTGCTGCTATTGAGTTCAGCTACAGTGGAAAGTATGGGTGGACCATTATTGGTTTTGTCAGAACTGAAACCGATAACAACAGCTCGTGACACCGATGACTGATATTTGAAACCAATAAGCATTTTTAGCGTAAAGGAAAACAATGCAGAATTTGGAAAATTAGAAGAGTTTGTATAAATACCTTCAGCAAATGTTTAATTAAACCTGAAACTCTGGACATGTGCTCCTGACTGTGTGCATATCACTGTCATGTGTTGTTTAGCCAATCAGATTGAGTTGTGGGTGGAAAAAATGGGTTAGGCAGAGTGGTGAGTGAAAGCTAACTCAGACAGGAAGACACACATGCAGCAGAGACAAAGTAGCACACTATGTTATTTAAACTATTCTGTCCACAATTAGAGCGAATAATCAGAATTAAAGGGTCGATCAGAATAAAAATGCCTCATGTAAACATGTCGATCGGAAAATTCTGATTCAATTCGGCTCAATCGGAAAGTGATTGTTTCCCGATTGAGAGGGGTGGTTTATTCCGATCATTATTACGAAACTTCATCCATGTAAACACTTATTCCGATCGTGACTCTCTAACCTGACTCAGTCTTGACTTTTTATTTATTGAGGTCAGTACAGGAGGTTTCATTATTAACACTCTAGTACAACACAGAACCGCAGGTGCTGTTCCTGCTCCTCCGATAACATAACAAGGCGTACATACAGCGGGATGATGTCACAGTAGCGCCATCTAGTGACAAGATTTAACAGGGGAAAAATCCTGAATTGGATGAAGTGAGCCACTACCGTGTTAATTGGTTTGTTGACAGCACAGGCATAAATACAACTCTCTTCTTCTGCGGTTGTTTTAGCGAAATTAGACAACTCTGCGCATGTCCAAATGCTTCTAATTTGAATAAAACTTGGAGCATGTTTATGTGATCAGATTATTTGATTTTGCGCTCATATAAACAGTTGATTCAGATTTTCCGATCCCTCAAATGTGTTATCGGATGACGAAATGTTGCACTTGAAAACATGGGTAAAAAAACAGAAGGGCTACACAGCTGCACAAAAACTGCACATTGTGGACTGATTCAGACTTCTAAATCTAGAGCTTGAATGATCCCAGTCTTTATGATTTATGATGAAGATAGCCAACAGCTATTTTCCTTCTCATGTCAAATATAAAAATATCTTCCCCTGCATGTTAGCACAGAGCTGCTTTGTCTAGCCAGATGTTAATCTAAAACTGCAGCGTAACCATGACTCTGTGAGATTATTGTCTGGCTCTTTCCTGGTTTTGGGGTTTTTCTTGTCTGATTTCCTTCTGAGTTGAGTAATCACAATGACTCAGGTTTTATAGGGATATATTTCACTGAATTTCCTTGTTCTTTTGATAGAAAACTGAAAGTAAAAGTGCCCCTCGCTGAGATGAAATGGTCATTTAAAAAGCTGTGATTAATGCTCCTGTGACACTCGCTGGTGAGGGGTTGTGATTCATCCAGAGCTGCAAAGGTTGACCGAGCGCATGACTTACTAACTGCTCAGACCTTCAAAGGAAGCAGGCACGAGACCAAAGGCCTGCCTTCAAAAAGTAAAAGGTGAGTATTTACAACACCAAAGTCGGGGCTTTGGTGGACCAGGGAGCTAAGCAAATACCCTGTGATATGAGGTAAGCCAGGTCTGAGTTTTCCCCCTTTAGAACTCTGCGTCCAGGTGTGGACATGAAAGGATGAAGGGGTTGGCTGGGGTTTTATTTGGATTTGGGAAGGCGTATTTTGAAAAGACACTTTACTAAAAGGCTCGACTGTTCTACTCGAGGTCTGCAGTTTCAAAATCTAGACAAACTATGAATGGACGTCTTTCTTGCGACCGTATTTTTCTTTCTTGCTGCCTTAGAAAATTATTACAATTTCTTGAAACGGGCATGAAAGTGGGCATCTACCGGCCCCATTGATGCATGCGTGCTAGCCGCTGCCAGAGGAACTACCCTCTTCCCCCCAAAGAGTGTTCAGTCGGGCAAATAATGAACCACTTCTTCCAAATCCACATCCTCTTTGGCCAGCGGAGCACACAGGCTGGCATGTTGCGTGTGAAGGGATCTGGCTCACCGAAGTCCTCCTAACCACAGAACACACAAAACTGCATGTAGGACAACTGGTCATCTGGAAGACATTATTGGGACTGCAATGCTGAAAAAGGGAGGAGATGGGGTGGGGGTGAAATGGGTGGGGGATTGAGGGGGATTCTCAGAAGCAATGAACTCTGAGATGGAACACTAGAGTTTCCCTAAATAGAGATGGAGACACGCAGGGTTGCCATTGCACACCTTGAAAGTGTAGTCTTGCTCCCAGACAAGATATCTAACACGGCTGCCATTCAACGGCCAGCCTTTTTCTCAGAAACTCAATTCACAACCTGGAGCTAAAATTAACCGCGACCCACCCAAGCACAAAGCCCAGATCCATAAAAATGACCTGAAAGCTGCAGCTCAGGGTGGGCCTGTTTCGGTAAACATGTCTAACGGTCATCTTATGGATAGCTAACTCGTATGTAAGTCTTAATAGCAACACAAACAATAGATTCGGTTCAAAGCATCTGCCTTGGATTCCTACAGTAGCTTGGTGATAACTGCTAAAACAAGAGGACATCCAAACCACTCTGAAGGTTTGTGTTTATTTTCTCCATCCACGGTTGGCCTTTGAGTGACACCGGACAGGCCGCAGATAGAGTTGCTTCTCAGTACTGTCAACGACGTGAGAGTTTCGGCACCGATGGAATTGTATCGAGTGGCAGATGAACTATGGCAGTAATGTTTGGAGCTATCAGTGATGATTTCTCAGATGCCTTGGCGCGGGATCAAACAATTGACGTGCCTGCGTTAGGCCGGTGCTTATATCCATGGAAACGCTCATAAAAACAGGCATAAATCAGACGCGTTTGCAGTGCGTATGCCAGAGGATCAATTTGAACAATGTTGGCAAACACAAGACGGGGATCTTCCTGCATCTCTGAGAAAAGACTCTGTAGTGGGACTCACTGCATAGGCTGTTTCAATGCTGCATCCACAAATGCACGTTAAATCAGTGCCATTCGTAAACGCATTTGACTGCACTGGCTGCAAACTCTTGCACCAGGCAGTATAAATCAATGCCAGAGATGTCCTGAGTAATCCTCTTTGTATCGCTGCAGTGATAACACAATGTAATACCATTGTCCGTCTGTGTTTAAAGCAGCTCAGGGGCTGCACAAATCACACAAGACATTTTCCACGAAAGTCAGTTTCTGTGGCAACATGTGGGAAGGAGAGTGAGGAGGAGACAGGGGGGCCCCTTGGACGAGTCCATGCAAGCCTCCATGTTATGCAGACCTTCTCATCATATCCCAGAGGGCCTCAGCCAGTCAGTAGTCAGTTAGACAACCGCAGGTCGAGGAAACAGTCAGTGCAGCTGCCACTGCTGCTGCTGCTGCTGCTGTGGTGTGTGTATGTGTGTACTGGGGGTGAACCCCCCCTCGAAACGGTATGTCTGAAGCGAACAAACTGCAGACTGTGGGCAGGACAGGGCTGGGGCACCATGGACACACTAAAGATAGCACTCTCTTTGGATAAATTTAGAGGGGCTGCTCAAGTAACCAGCATTTTCAGGTTGCACTGTTTCTTCTCGGCCTAGCAGAGGCGAGGCAGTAAAAATTAATAACCCATGGAAAGTACCTCACAGCACACAACATGTAACAGCACATTATAGAGCAGTGCGTGCAATGCAACATAAAATGCATTTCACATTCTAGGAAAAAGGCATAAAACTGGATTGTCTGGAGGGTGTAACTGAAACTGAAGTGATAAGCAGGCATCTAAGTGAAACTCCTGCTAAAGGAAGTTTCAGGTGAAAAAGCTCTCACAGGCCTGCACTGTAAGTTTATACTGGAGGCAGCTTCGAGCTGAAGTCACAAAAAGAAGCAGGCAATGTCTCCCCCTGCAGGTTACACCACGTGGTGCGCCTGCTACACAGCAGCCAATGAGGAGACTGTTGCTACAGCCTGATGATTAACCCTATAAAGAGCCGGCCGTCAATGAATCACCACACCTACTCACTAAACCACAGTTTCCTGATGCGCAGCTTAACCATGAATCAGTCTTTCAGCCGCTCACATTCTGCCAAACACGCACGGTAATTACTGCTTCGGAGAACTTCGGGTTTCTGGGTTTGCATGCGAGGAGGAGCAGCACTCTCACAAATGATGAAGCCTCTTAATAAGATGAAGCTTGCAGAGACCTGCAGCTGGAGATTTACTGTGATGATGCTGGAAATGTTATTCATCAGCTGCAACATTTACATCCACGAAGCCTGAAGGTTGTGATCTTACATAAGGCCACAAAGCACACTGACTTTTTAATGCAAATTTTACCTTAAAATGAATTATATTTACCCTAATTCGTTTAAAAAATAGAAGTTATCGACTATCAAAAAATTACTGACTATTGGGAGATTACAACACTTCTTCATCCTGAGGACAAAACATTCATTTAAGGTCATTTTTAATTTCTTCTCTGATTAAAAATTAAAGATAGGAAGATTTCTACATCAATTTTACTTATTTGAGGTTAATTTGAGCCATTTTTTCCATGTGTCTCGCTGAGAAACAGGCATTGAAACCCATTGAAAACCTATGTGAGAAGTTCAGGATGTGCAAGTTCTGATTCATAACATTTACTGACCATCAAAGTGGCAAATTTATGAATTTTTGATGACAAATTTAGAGAAAAATTTGGTGCATTAGTTAGCTTTTTCAAGTCTGCAGATAAGAAGTTTATTATTTCAGTCATTTAAACAAACAAGTCAAACATTCCTGGTTTCTAAACTTTCTTTTCCTTCATTATCAAAATTACGAGTTAAATTGTTTCAGGCTGTTCATTTGGGGCTCTTTTAATATGTTATGATCATTTTCCCTTACTTAGTGACTGTCAGAGTTAACAAATCTATCATAAAGTTAAATGTGGGGTTGTCATTTTGATCATGCAGGTGTTTTATATCAGTGATAGTTAATGTGTAACTGCAGTGTGAGCTCTGCGCTGAAAGGGTGAGCTCTAACTTCTGAGTTTTCCTTGGTGGAGCAGTAAAAGCGGTCTGTGCGCTGCAGCAGTCCTCCTCCGTGAAGTAATTGCTTCTATTTTTAATTGAACCGACTTACAGTATGACCTATACAGTGGAAATAAACCCCCGATGAAAATAACGGAGGCTTTCTGAAGCCAGCCTGTGATCTATGTTGTAGAGGGAGTTATGTAACGCCACACCTCCACAGCACGAGGCTGACACAGCTCACCTAGCCACACTAGCTGGTCCACCTCCCTCCCTCCCTCCCTCCCTCCTTCTCTGTCAAGTTCAGTACATAACTCACATACCTTTTGTGTTCCTCTTGACTTTGTTTCTCACTAATCTGACTTGTGTCTTTCTGCACCACTTCTTCAAGTCCACCACCAGACTGTCTCCTTCTGCCTTATTCTCTCTCTCTCTGTCTCTCTCTGTGCCCGTCTTAATCCTGCTCGCAGACATGCTCCGACTCCACTAAAGAAGATTTGCCAATTCAGACTTGGGTCTCTGCACACAATCAAGTAATGAAACAGTTATACACGCTTTCATGCACACTAGTCTGACTGGATTCATAAACTAATGCAGCTCTGAGAGAGGGGAAAAAAATCTAATTACAGTGTTGATTTTATTGAGCCCTGAAATTACATCGCTTCTCTTTTTTCCCTCCATCACATCACTGAGCGGTAAGATATTTTTAAAAAAACGGACATAATTACAGAAGTTGAGGATATGTCACTTTTTTTTTTCTCACCACTTTGCACAGGAAGCACCCGCTCTAAGTAGCTGAGTGTAGAGCCGTTGTACTTTTACCCTGACTTTTATAGGGCTCTAAATATATATGAGGTTATGTAATACCGGAACTTTCTTTGTGAATTGGTTTTTTTAGTTAATGGATGGAAAACTAACCCTCAGTTAGTGCGTTTTTCAAGCAGAAGTGGCCTGTTTGTCTGTCCTCCTGTTTCTGTAGAGATGAACTAAATATCTCAAGGGTTTTAGCTAATGGCTGGAATTATTTAGCTAGTTTACTACAGGACCTTAAGTTTAAGAAGTGATTTGTTGAGTGTGTTTCACTGGTGAGATGTCCAGGTTAACTCAACTGAATGATTAAAAGTCTGCATTTGTTTTTCAAACAGTTATTTGTCAGTTTGCTAAAAATGCTGGTATGCTCTACAACCTGGGTGCAAACAAGCACAGATAGTGAGTTTTTATGCATTTCTATTATACCAGCATTTAGGGCTGGGCGATATGGCCTCAAATCAATATCACAATATATTGAGCAGTTCACCTCCATATCGATAAATGGATGATAACTACTCCACAAGCAGCTCACCCACTCCCACATTAACTTCATCTACTTCAGCTGCTACATCTTTTGAACCGTCCTCCATCTCCTCACCTGTCTTTTTCTCTTTGTTACAGACTGAATGGGGTGGAGTCACGTCTCTGACGTAGGACAGTGTCTTAAAAGGACATGAGATCATAGCCTACCTACACACATCTAAAACCAACTTTTATCTATTTATTTTTTTGACATCAAATATACTGACATGGGCAAAATGACGTTGGTTATTGTCGTAAATCAATAAATTTTGGGTTTATTGCCCAGCCCTACTAGCATTTAAGAAGTCACCAGCACAGTTCACCCACTCTTCATCCACTGACTCTGAGATCCTGTGTTTAGCTGTGTTTGTTAGCTGCTTTGGATCATCTATTCTTCAATACATACTTTATTGATCCTGAGGGAAATGTCGGCCAAACTACCAAGGCTTTTTAGGGCCAGCTAGCGAGGGTGAAGTTAAATCATTCAGGCCTTGTGTGGACAACAATGGTCCCATTAGAAATGTGAAAGTTCTTGGGTTAGCTGGAAGGTTATTAATCTCAGTATAGCCAGCAGCAGAAACGCTGCCTTTATAGTCCTCTTAGTCGTGCATTGATTTTTAATTTGGGAACATGATGTTGAGTGAATGAGGCTGTAGCATCACTGTTTTCACAGGGTTACTGTGTTGCCGCATTTTCAAAGATTCCTCTTTAAAACCTGGATTTGAACGTTTGCATTTTCAGTCGACCAAAACACTATTTTTAAGTGTAAAGGCAGCCTAAATTCTTTCATGAATAAGTTACATGAACTGATATTAAAGTTTAACACCTAAAAGTAGAAATGGTTAACAACGTTTAAAGTTTAATTGGTGAAATTATCCTCCCTCCAGCAGCCTCTGCTCTGATACCACTGTAGGTGTACACCAGCAATCACTGGGGTCCCATTCAGCGTGCTACCATTTATTGTCCTGTTGCATTGTGCACCAAGCTACTGCAATCAGCACTTAGCACAATACTGATTCATCACAAAGCTACAAATCAGTCTACCCATGCAGTCTGTGCTCGCACCCCTGCAGCAAAGAAGCGCCAACACATTCCTGTCCTCAGATGCCTTTAGGCCCACACAGGAACATTATTATATAAACTTCAGCTGGCATCGCTCTGTGCCACTGACTCGGACGGACTTTGTGATCTGTGACTGTCCTCTCTGGAGCAAAAAATGTGAGATGCATTCCAGTGTGACAGCAAAAGTTACAACTTGTCCTACTTAAGACAAGAGCGAATTCTTTGCAGTGAAAAATCGACTGACAGAGAGAGAGTGTTCAATACAGCAGATGTCAGCGTGAGCGCTCAAGAGGCCCAGAGAAGGAGAGCCACATTATCTCAATCTCCAGCTATGCAGCGTACTCTCCCTGCAACTGTCTCCTTTGTACAGCCAGCTCTCTTCTTTCCAGTAGCCCCTTTTCGAAATGTTCCTGTCACACGCAAAATCCCAACATCTTCCACCCAGATGTTGCTCAAACTTTATCTATGCCAAAAACGATGATAGGTCTACAAAAAAAGTTGGATGATTCACAAAAAAGTACTTTACAACAATCACACACACAACAGAAACTTTTAAACTACAAGAAAAAGGTTAAAAAGTTCAACTTTACTGTCTGTTCCCAGAGGAGCTGAATGTCGTGCAATGCAAATTCAGTTACATGAAAACTGGAAACATAAGAAGCCTCAGACAGAGAAAGAGGAGATGCCCGATGGCATCAAATATTTCCTTCCAACAAGCCCGAGCATGCAGGCTGATCCTTGTGAGAGCACGCAGAGTAACAACCCGTTTTTATCATAAACATTAGGAGGAATGCTCCCCTCAGACCGACTGTTGGGAGATAAAGAGCAATTATACACACACACACACACACACACACACATATACACACACAAACGTTTCACCAAATACAGCCAACACCTTAGTATTAGACATGGCTGCTGAGCTTTAGGTTTGCTTTTTTAGCAGCAGTTTATGATTCAGCCCATTTTTCTCTGTTCTCCACTAAAGCTAAGTTTAGACAAGAACTTTGGGATGTGACGTGATGCTTTGTCCAGGTGTAAGGGAGGTGATCTACTGGATTTAAAGCACAAACTCTGCATTAATCAGAGGCTAAAATCTTTGTTTCCAAGTTTATGAAATTCCGTTGGTAAAGTTAATCATGTCCATCTTGTGTTTCCTTCTCTTTTTTTCTTTGTTAACACTCACTCATGGTGCTTTTGTGTAAGTATGACTTTGGGTAAAGTTCTTCAGCCACTTCTGCATTTTTTTGTGTGAGTATGAAGAAGGTAAACGATGCTTGGAGCTGAGGTTAGAGCGGCTTCATTCTATGAGTTCCTTTCTGTGCGGAGGGCCCACCGACACATGCATATTCTCTTGACTGAGAGGCCCAGAAAAGGAGCAACACTTTAAAGTTTCAAAAAAAAAAAGAAAGGCTGAGAGCTGGAATGAGGCGGAACAGTTTCCCAGCCTAGCCCTCCTCTCTTTCTCTCTTACCCTCTCCACATCTGCTGCACTCATGTAAACCCCTGTGGCTCAGAGAGGAGAGGCCCCCTTTCCAAAACCTCCATTCCCCCTACCAGAGCTGACTGTAGGAACTATCAAAACATTAAAAAAGAGAAGTAGGAGGAGGAGGGGGAAGGGGAGGATGAAGAGAAGAAAAAAAAAGGCTGAGGAGGAGTAGGAGGAAGGGGAGTGAGATCCCTTGGTGGCGGGCAATAAATCACAAACACTCTGGGAGCAACAAGAGCCCTGCCTCCATCTCAGAGCCCCTCTTCAAAGCCCCCTTGAGCATGCATGTCCCTCCGTAGGCCCCCCAAAGCACCCTGCGCCTGCTTCAGCCCCTCTACCAAGCCCCCGGCTCCGCTCCAGTCCTGATCCTTTCGCACACCATCCCTTGCACCGACCCTTTAGCAATCAGAGGGTCTCTCTCTGCCTTACCCGCAACCTCAGGGGCCCCTTTTCCTCCCCCCTCTGCGTGTCTCTCACAACCCAGCACACAGAGACTTTTCTTCTCCCGGTGCTACATTCACACTCGCTCCAGGCTCAGCGCTGCCACTCAACCACAACACAGCCATTCAACACATGCCCCCTTCATACAGCTCCCTCACTCACCCTGCAAACCACAGCAAAGAATTTCACAATCGCACCACAAAAGGCAGAAACTAGAAACCTGGCAACTACAGCTGCTCTTTAGGTGAGCAGAAACGCTTTCAGCGCACATTCATGCGAAGCCGCAGCGTCTTTAAAAAGATGCACGTTTTAATTGCAGGGTTGTGGCCTGAGCGGTAACACTGATTCAGATTTCTGAGGGTACTTTTTACACGCAACCATCTTGAAATTCACACAACTTGAACAAAATGGCACATGTCGGTGTCTAGTACATAAAACTGCAGCTCTAAATCACTCGCTGGAATAACCCTTTAACTACAGCGCACTGTCTAAAGATGTCACAGAAACCCTTTTAAATAGTTTAATTTTAAAGAACAGCTCAATTTCTGGCTGGTTTGTCGTCTTCTTGGAGTATTTCCTGATCTAGTTCTCGATGTCTGACCCTGCTGCTAAGCTAGTCACAACCCCATTGTGAAAAGGGGAGCAGGCTAAGCTGTTTCCCCAGGGTTCCAGGGACTAAGCAATTTGCCTTAATCACCAGTACATAGTGATCTAATCATCCCTCGCCACACTGATAAGTGAATAATATTCCCTTAAGATGTGGCTTTGTGAAGGAACACAGATGATATCCACTTGTAACATATGGCTGGCACAAGATGCTCTGGTGTACTCTGGTCTGGCTACGGGCCAGCGCCATTGTCCTCTGGGAATCAGTCTGGCTCACATTCAGCGCAGCTGTACAGCACAAGGCGGAGATACTTGTTGCAAAAGACCGCCAGCGTTTTTGCAGGATCAGCATCTTTCTGCTTCCTAAACGAGCTGAATACAAATATTTCAGTTGGTGGTGTTTTAACTCAGCGGCTTATTGCCCTTTCAAACTTTCCATGTTCCCTGATCCGAACCGGGATTACGGTTGTGAAACCAGCCCTCGGATCACAGTCCAAACCAAACAGCCAAACCTTTGTCAAACCAGAAGAAGTGGTCTAAGTATACCAGACCATGTTTGGGTTTGCTTGCGGCTTGAAAATGTCTCGGTAAGTTTCAGACATACGAAAAAAAAAAAAACAGCTATCATATGAATTTCTAACAGGGATGCGAACGCCACAAAACCAATGAGCCTGGAGCGCACTGATGGCACATCCACTGATACCACATTTGAAAACAGTCTGCCCTACTTTTCAGCTACTTTTGAAGAGCGTGTGTTTATTTTGGCGCCCCCTGTGGACAAAGAGGCCTTTTTAATATCTCTTCTGATTTTGGTTAAACACATTTCGATGCTTTTGGTGCCATCTTTTTCTTCCCATCTATGAGTGCTCATTAAGAACGGTGAGCGGTGGTTGATTGGTCATGCCTGCCAAGAGTAGCGCAGAAGCAACCCTCTATAGCCGACTTCAACAAGCACTCGAGGAACAGCAGTTTGTGGCTCTTCCACACCAGCTTCAGTTTTCTGCTTGAAGGTAACGAGTGCCTCTTAATCTGGACATCCAGCTGTGTTATGTACGAATACTTGACTGCACACTTTGGGGCTTGCTGTAAAGCTGAGGCCGCATACCGCTACTAGACGTGTTGGAGGTAAATAACAAACATGGCGATGCTCAAGAAGTTGCTCTTATGTTAAGGTGACAGTAGCAGGGATGTAAGGCCTCCAAAGGCTGTTGAATGCTCTATCACATCACACCTTCTGATTTTAAATCGGTTAACATCAGCCTTCAATCTTAGTGCTTTATTGTTAAATGACATGAAGCTAATAAACATAAAACCAGAAGGACTAGTGAGAAGATGAGGAGCTTTTAGAGGCCGCCTAAAGTTAGAGGAAATGAATCTCCTGAGGTTGGCGATGTTGATGGTGATGATGATGCAGGGAGTGTGGATGGAGGCTGCAGGTTCCTAACTTTCATCACATGCAAACTCACAGTGATGGTGTTTATAAGCAAAATAAATACTGATATATTTGTGGTAGTGCTTGTGCTCCTTAATTTTGCTGGTTAATGGTCTTGGTTTAACTCACCTTGCTCTGAGTCCGAGTCCGCCTCTGTCTTGTAGGCCCCTGGAGCAACAGGTAAGGGTCTGAGGGGTCTTGGCTTAGGCGTTGGGGGAGAGATCCATTTCTTTCCAACATACTCAACATATGTCCCAGGGAAGTCCCCCTTTTCCTGAGTGGTTTCATTGAAGCCTGGCAGCCAGCCAATCTCATTAGGTCTCTGCTCGAGCCCATCAGTGTACCCGAGAGCCACCAGAGCTCCTTTACTCACCAGCAGTATATCCCCCACATGCAGATTAATGTCCTCCTCCCTCTCCTTCTTGTAGTCATACAGGGCTCTGTACTGATAACCTTCTGCGCTCATATTGATCACTTTGTGTCACTGTCTTATGCGTTTGTTGAGCTTCGCTGCAGCAAAGTTACTTTTCAGGTTCCTCTGAGTTTGTGTTCAGTCCAGGCACACATTTGCCGTAGGTGTTTTCTTCCAAGAAAGCTAGACCTCGACAGTTCTTTGAAGACAACTCGATCTAGCTGGTCTTCATTCTTTCACAGGTCCTGTCTCTTGTAAATGATTTCCAGTTCTCTTGGTGTGCTACCTCACAGTATGTACCCATCAATGAAAGGACTGCAGCTGTGATCTTCAGAGTGCTACCAAGACCTGTAATAAGATAATAACAGGATTCATAACAGGCGATAAAAAGACGTGAATCAGACAGAATAACTTTATAAAACTGTGTAAGACACTGAAGCTAAAGAAAGGCTACTTCATCTGGACTTATTCCAGTGTGTGCACAATCTACAGAGTTTAAGCACTTGTTTTAAATTGCATTATCTATTCAGATTACCTCCATGGCTTTGGCAAAGGCTCATTTGAATCCCTTTAATTTATCTGTAATCACAGACCCTTCATAAAAAATGCTGATGATTAAATGCTCTACGGACCTGATTACATTAGTATTCATTTCTCTTATTCTTATCAACTGGAGCAACGTGACAACCCTAAAAGTAAATTATTCACTTCTCATGCATAATGCTTTTCTCTCTGGTTAATTTTTGATGCTCGCTGGCACACTACAGCCCTGTTCAGCCAACATATGGTTGCTAACATTAGCACGTTGCGTGACTGCTTTACTTCACGACGCCGCCACAGTTACATAACTAACAGCAACTTCTCTGGTATGTTAATGACACTAAGTGTGTGAGGAGTAAACTTGAGGACTTTTAAATTGTTTGAACTTTTTTTTATTACATCTTAAGAGGTTCACACGCTGCTGGCTTAGACACTTAGACACAGTGTCACAAGTGAATGACATTTATTCTCCCATTAAGTCTCCTCTAATTATATATACTTTCCCTGCTAAGATTACTTATGGTGAATACTTTAATAAATTTGAAATATAGCACACTGGGCTAAATCTTTTCAGCTTGAATCCTTAGGAATTAAAAGCAAAAAGTTTCTTCAAAGTCGGATTTTAAAGGGACAACACAACTGCAAGTTTCTGTTGGCCATTAATTGTATTTTTGACAATGACATAATAAAAATAGGAAGCTTTTGTTTGCATGGGAACAACATTTGAGGAGGCTGAAAGCATAAACCGATTATAGAGTCGGCTCTTTTGAAATAATCATCCCTTCTGTCACTATGTAAACTAAAAATACACAAACTTTGACGTCATGGCCCCATTCACAAACCTATATATGTATTTATATGTACTCAAATACTGTTGAAAAAAAACAGCATTCAGTATTCTTTAGGGAAGCATAACTTTCTACCTCTAACTGCATGCATACAACAACGTTTGCAGTCATTTTTGCAAATCTGTATGCAGATTGTTCGCATTAATGTTGTTGCTTGATTGCAAAAAAATGACTTTTCTATGTTTAATGGCCTAAGATAGTGTGCGGGACTTATATTGCAAGTTTTAACTAAATGGTTCCTGTCTTATCAATGGTACCTTTGGAGTATTTTGAGATGACTCAAAAGTACAGACAGAAGAAAATGTGCAAATAAAATTCCAACAAATGCAAAAAGAGCCACTTCAACACACCTCAAGGGCTAAATTTGAACGTAAGTGGCATCTGTGTCTCGGTCAATAGTGAATTAAGAGTCAGGGTTATGGGGTGGCCAATTACTTTGCAAATGGGGCCTGCGCCACCCCTGGCTGCCCTCCAGACTCGCCCCTGGGAGCAGGGTTAACAGTTGGCTATGTTAGCCAGCGAGCTAGCAAGTATCAGCTTCTTCTGGTCAGTTTGCGTTACATAGCCGGTCGCCTATTTAATAACACACAAATGATGGTGAATTCATACTTATATTGTGAGGTGTTTTGTACAAGAAACAAGAAACGCCGATGTAAAAGTAGAAGATAAGTCAAGGAATGCAGCAGTATAGACGAGAAAAAAGGGGAGACTGTAAGTTAACGAAAGAGTACAAAGTAAGTATTGACCAAAGAAAAAGATAGGTTAATTTATCCCAAAGGAAACTACTAAATTTATCACTTTTTAACGGTGGTGTAATAAGGTGTAATAACGGTGGTGTGGCAGCAGCAGCAGCAACGTTACATACCGAGTCCGCATGAATCCACAGGCGAATCCAGCGAGTCCTCTCCGCTTCGATAACACTTGATTAAACTTGAGAGAAGCGTGATACTATTAACAAACTGCAACCCTGACGAACTCTTTCACCAACAAGGTTAAAAACAACAGTCCTTAGTTGGCGTTTAAATCCGTTTACCGGGCAGGACAAACTGTTACAACCAGCAGTCTGTCCGCATAACGGCACGGCTTCCCCCGTCCTGAACAAATGCTCCCTTCAACGTCGCCTCTGCGGCCAGCGAGGGGCAAGACAAAGCACGGCCCATCATTGGCCCGCGTCTCTGTCAATCATTAACGTCTCCCAATTGAACCAATCAGACTCTCGCTCGACGCAGACACTCCCCTCTTCCATGTACTATTGCACGCAACATAAAACACCTATGGAAATTACATAACTGCTGCACGCAAACCTACTGTTAACCGGTATCCTAAAGGTTTTTTAAACCAGCATGTGCTCTTAATCTTGGCAGGGATTATTTTCACTGCCTTATCAGCCAAAAAAAAAATCAGAATTATGTAAATATATCACCTTACTCTGTGTGAGATCATGTAAGATAGGCACTCTACTGTGAAATAACAGTCCCTTTTTATCTCTTGTTTAAACCACCAGTCAAAAATAGTTCATTAAATCACATGTGAAATAAAATAATACATACAGCAACACAAAACCAAAAACTAGACCTCCTGTGAGCAGCCAGCACACCATGTAACCAAGCTCAGCTTGTTTATACAGCCAATGTTTTCACTTTTTTTTTTGTCTTTGTAACTCATTACATGTTCCCAGTGTAGAAGGCACCAAAATCTTACACAGTCACCATCTGAAGCACATGACTGTGAATGTGGGTGGCCTAATTATGGAAGAGAGAGAAGGCTGGCTTGCAGAAATCCCCTATCAAGTATAAACCCTACTGTCCTGGCTGTGCTAAAAGAGGCCGTAAGCAGCTTTGGAGGTGGGTAGGCCCCTTTTGAGTGTTATGGCGTCTCATAACAGGCATCAGTCGCCATCACCACTGAGCAAAAGAGGAAGAAGTGTGTATAAAATAGGCAAGCTGTTGGTGTTGAAATCAGCCGTTGCTAGGATCTACAAACCGTTGCTGTGGTGCATTGGGAAACTTAAACAAAATGTACTTTTGATGTCCTTAAGCGAATCACTTTATCATTTCTTTCCGAGGAACTCTACAAATGTTGTAATTTTCATCCACCACGGTAACCACACAGCTACTTCATTCATCTCATTTTTCCATTCATATGTTGCCCTGACAGGAGAGTCAGTTTGTCTTTATCCCAAACGCCAGACCAAACCGTGTCCGGAAGACTAACACTGAATATTAAAGTCAGGGTTTATATTTCCGCTGCAGATGATGGAAATTAATATTCAGACCACCAGACCATGTAATCCCCCTCCCTGCCGGCACCACACCTCACCCCCATAATGAAAAAGCCAGGCCCTGGTGGCCCATCTGCTATCCTGAAAACACCCAAACCACACCTCTGGTAGGATCTCTCACTTTCAGGGTGAGAGATAAAACAGAAGTGCATCATACTTCCCATAAACTCCGTCAAGCTTCATAATGAGCAACTTGTGTTGTTGCTGTGCGAGTTTAGAAAAGGCGGTTGTTTGTCAGACAGAGAGTTACTCATTACATGTTCTTTTTCTGCTGTAACACTGACAGTAAATTTAGCTCATGTGTTTGCTCGGGGTCCTCAACCAGAGCGGTAAACCACTGTGGAACATAAATTTGAGTTATAAAGTTATTTCTAAATAATTTTACAAGTTCTGTTGTCCAAAACTCTTCTCACACATGCACTCTTAAAATTTAAATATAATTATCATGAAGGAACAAGTTAACTATCTCATGTACCACAGTTATTTCCCTTGCAAGAAAAAGTAATTGCCATTTGAAAACAACTGAGATGATTGTGTAAATAAATTGACATTGTGCTTGCAAATAATCATCAAGATAACCACCTTGCTCTTGCAAAACAAAAAACAAACAAACAAAAAAAAAAACGTGCATTCAGTATCATCATCTTGGAGTAACAACTTATCTTTTGCACACAAGATATTTTCCTATGTGGACAAAAGATTGACTTCTGTGCATAAGATGGGAATGTGTTTCAGCAGTTAAATATCATTTAGGATTGAGTGAATATCTTGTGCACATTAAATTATGTTTTAAAAAAAATAAGCAAGACATAACAAGATATTGGGACTTCAGGGGTGTTTATCCTGTCTTCATTTTGAAATATTACCAGGTGGCTGGCAGGAAAAATTCCAGGAATAATCAGGGTGAAAATTTTAGCAGTGTGCTGTCAATATTGCAGCTCATGCAGAAAATTTGGGGAAGTTTTCTGGAGTTTTGCAAATACAGTTTCAGACTGATGAAGAGAAAAAAGTGCTTTAATATAAAATATAAATTAAAGGGAAGTAAAACACGCAAAATGCTTCTTTAACCACACTTTTTAATGTAAGTAGAGCAGCTTTAAAATAATCTACTCAGATATTTTTTCATGTTTAATGCAAAACTAAGAAGCTCTCAATGCAAACCAAACCATACCATAAATAACATTCTGTTTTCCTGCTGTACCCCTTTATCAGTGTTGGGTAATAAGACAAGACATGTCTGTTTATGCTGAGTGCTTCCTTTTCTGCTCCTCAGCAGAAAGCAGGCAGGAAACCTGAACTTGGGTTACATGTTTAGTGTATCTGCACAAACAAGGATCCTGAATGTAGTTTATATGCCTCATAAACAATCAGTAAATCACTCCACACTGTAAATAAATAAAGTTTTGCTCCACAGCTATACTGAAAACTGTAAATAAAGATAAAATATTTGCTGTTTTGAGTGGAAAGTGTCCTGTGTCCTGCTTCTGGATGCATCATGATACTGATAAAAGAAAATAAATCAACAACCTGATCATGAAACAATAGTTAGTCACCTTTTCAGTTCCTGGTAGAGGCTGTAATATGAAAGTAAGTACCACTCTTCTCGTTTAAGGCAGCCCACAGCCAGTAAAATTAGCTTTAAGATAAATTATGCAAACATGCTTCCTCTGTGGTGCACCCAAAGGCGCAGTCAGCTGAGGAAACACAAGTCAGCAGGATCCGGGGCTTACTGTACCAAACAGTACCAGACTGTACTGAACCAAACTGGGCTGCAAGGTGAAAACACATCATATGAGATGTTATGCTGTCACCGAATGGCATTTAATACTTGTGATTGGTCACAACCCTGTAACAGTATATCACCTCAGAAAAAGCAGCAACACAGACAACCTGATCGCATGCGTCAAATCGATCAATTAGCAGAGAGGACGTTCCACCGCTGCCTGTTGACACTGTGGCAAAAACATTAGCTTGTTTTTATCAATCCCAATAATGGACGCACCACAGACCTGCCACTGCCACAAATACTTGTTTTTTTTTCTTAGTTTGGAAAGAGCATTTCAGTTACAGAAAGTGGAAATGGGAAGTTAATTTAGTGGTTATCTAGCAGTCCAAATCTAGATTGAAATGCTCCCTTGCTCACCCCTCCTGTTGGGGAAGCAACGGCGTCCTTCGAGGACAAAAAGCTCCTTCATTCAATGCATGATGAGAATGATCTAGATATGCAAATTCTTTCATGGAAAACAACCACTTTCTACTGACAAACTCGACTAGACAGAAAATAGGTCTGAAACATTACTTACCCTCATTTTCATGGTATGTTTAGCACCTTTGGACCGAGCCAAGTAAGCCATTGCTGTGTGTTTCCAGTCTGTACGGCCAAGCAAATCAACTACAACCTGTTGCTTCATATTTAGTGTACAGACAGAAGAACTGGACCAGTCCATGCTTTTACCTCTCAAAAAAGAGTGATTGAATGTGATGATGACCAACTCTTTGTGTGCGTCACATTGCTTAAATTTGTCCTCTTTTTTTTTTTTTTAAAGAACATTTTCAAACTATTTTTACTGTAAATTAGCCCTTTCAGTTGACATACATACATTCAAGAGCACACGTTGTCCACCCACGGTGTGTCAGACCTCTCCGTTCTTTATTATGGTAATTTTCAAAGTGTGAAGTGCTCTCAGACCACCTACAGTGCCACAGCTGTCCAAAACAGCCCGAAATAGGTCAACAGACTCATCATTTGGAGTAATAATATACTATCCTCAATCTGAGTCATATATACTACGTAGGTACATACATGAATATAGCAGGATTACATGCATTCAAACCCGGACATGTCATGTGAGCACTGCTCCTTTATGTGGATAAGCATGCAGAAAGTCTTAGGATTATTTCACCACTTTTACCCTCTCCAGAACTCATAGCATGAGCTTTGAAGTGTGTGAATTTTTTAACATGTTAGAAAAAAAAGGCTCTTTCTTTTCTTCAGTCTGTCAGAATGGTTTGGCTTTGGGGGGTAGCGTGCTGTATGGGCTCTCAGACACTGAATTAAAGCTGCAGGTACATGGCAGCCGCTCCCTTTCATGTTGCAGCAGTGGGACCTACTTTTTAAAGAATCCACTCTGCATGGATCGGGCCCCTTAAACCATTAATCTATGCGGTGTTTTCAGGCTGTAAATAATGTGTGTAGGGCTCTCAGACTCCCAGCTTTTTATCCCCCCCACCCCACCAACCTCTCTTGCCATTCACCGATTCTTTTACTTTTGTGAGCAAGCTGAGAATTCTCACATGGGTAACCCCATCATGCTTGCTAACATGAGACGAACTTGTGAAATGCATCACCCACCAACGCCTATTCAAACACAAGCAAGAAAAGGGAAAAACAGACACTTCCTCCTTATGCTTTGGTCCCTCCTCACCACAGGAATGGTTTTTCATTGACCATAAACTCAGTCACCTTTCTGCTTTATTAGCACCTTTTCTTCTTCAGGTTCTCATCATACTTTTATTCTGAAGAGCACTTTATCCTTAGAGAGGAATGCGGTGAAAACATGCTAAATCCCATCACTGAATTTGAATAAAAACAGACATTTTATCTCAACCATGTGGGCTGAAATATGCATAATAATTAGTATGCCCATTTATTATGGCATAATTTTTATCAGCATGCATTATATATATGCTTTTCACACGTTCATGCAGCTTAATGATTACATGCTTCATTAAATCAACTCTGCAGAAAAAGGAAAAGACCAAATTGGATTCAGGGTCACACAGAAAGTTACACAGAAATTTTTATTTATCCTTTTTTCTTGCAAATATGATGTTGTAAAATCCAATCCAACTCTTAAAAATGGGTTTAATGACAGAAAAATACAGAGTCTGATGTTTTTTGATAAATTTAAACCATAAATGTAACTTAAAATACTTCAACATATGAAATGTTTGAACAGGAACATATCATTGCTCTATGGAAATATATGCATGTTTTGAATTTGATATAGACAACAGTCTATAGGTTAGTAGGATGACTAACTAAAAAAAAAACATTCAAGTGAATGGGATTGTCAGAGGCTGCTGCCCATTTGGAGTCAATAGATTAAAAAAATATGGAAAACTTCAAAGTTTTTCTAAATATTAGGGTTACATTAGGTATAGGGGTTTTAACCACAATCACAGAATGGCAATCCTCAAGGGAACGAGATAGAGATCTGGGACCAAAACAACCACCTTATTTCATGTACCCCAAGTTCACTGGTACTGGAATGTAGTCTATACAACATTGCATTCAAAAGTTTTAGGCCATTTAAAAATCCCCATTCAAGTGAATGGGATTGTTTGGGGCTGCTACCCTCTATAGCAAGATCGTACAATGCGTTTAGGGTTAGGTTTAGGGTCTGGGTTAGGGGTTAGGGTTAAAACCACTGTCTCAGACCTATTTAGAAGCACAATTCTGACCATTTGGAGTTGTAAGGTACAAAAATAATTAGGAAAAAGTGTTGGGTTACGCCAGGTAAAGGGGTTTAAACCACAATTGTCAACTGGTGATCCTCAAGGTAACCAAATAGAGATATGATAAGAAAAAATCATAATACAGTAGGAAAAAAGTATCATTAAAAAAATGACAAAAATGTCATAGTATAGTATGAGAAAAATGTCATAGTATACTATGATAAAAATTAGAAATTTTATTATGAAAAAATTGCATAGTGTAGTGTGATAAAAATAAAAAAGTTAAGAAAAATAAAAATTTCATAGTACATGGTGATAAAAATTTCAAATTTAAGTATGAAAAAATGATCATAGTATAGTATGACAAAAATATCATACTATAATATGTTATGAATGTCATAGTATACTATGATAAAAATTTCAAATTTTAGAATGAAAAAGAAATCATAGTATAGTATGATAACAAGGTCATAGTAAAGTATGATAAAATGTTCATAATTAAATGTGACAAAAAAAATCACATTTTGGTATGAAAAAAGTAATAGTATGGTGTGGTAAAATGTCATAGTATCGTATAATCAAAAAGCCATAGTAGACTATGATAAAACCTTTGAATTTTAATGTTAAAAAATGTCATAGTATAGTATGTTAAAAAATGTCATAGTATAGTATGGTGAAAATGTCATAGTATACTATGATAACATTTTTAAACTGTAGTATGAAAAAAAATTGATAAAAAAAGTCATAGTACACTGTGACCAAAATTTCATGTTTTAATATGAAAGAAAATCAAAGTATAGCATCATCAAAGGAACACTGGAGATATGAAATAAGATAAGAAATAAACATTCATAGTATATTATGACATAAATGGCATAGTATGGTATGATAAAAATCGGAAATTTAAAAAAATATCATATAACAACAGTTTTTGGTATCAGGGTTTGTTATTAAATAAAAAAAAACTTTCTCCTGATCAATCCCAGCTTGATTGATCCGTCTTGCCCTACCACCCAAAAACTCCTCCTTCATTCTTCGACACCCTAAACAGACTTGGCTTGTGTGCCTGACAGTAACAGCATTCCTGTGGTTTGAAGGCACATGTCTCTGTGCTCAACCATCAACTCATAAGAAGCTACAGACAATGACCTTCTTCTCTGGACTCGACCATAAATCATTCATTTCCAGTATTAGACACAGTTCAAGTGTTTTCTGGCACAAGAATTCCTACAATCTTCAGAGGACACACGCTGATAGATGGCAGATTAGCAGAGTTGGGCTTCAACATATACCTGTCAATCAGGATGTAGTTTATTAAAATCACAAGACTGTATGTGAGATGAGTTGAAAGCTGTAAGAGCAATCATTGTGTCTGAGGTTTTTAATTAAACTGCACGTCTTTTTGATCACATTTGATATATCTGACTGCGTTAAATCAGTGCTTCATCATATTAACATTTTTTTTCAAATGCAGGCAGCAGAAACAGCTTTAAATACAAAAAACACATTATGCAACCTCTATTTACATACTGTTTCTGTATTCAGAAGTCTAGACTTTGGTTTCAGGAAGTGTGCTCGTTTCTGCTTGTAATCTGAGTAGTATTAACCCAACACATATCATCATGGAAAGTAATCCACATGTAACTCTGCTGATACTTTATTTGTCTCCGTAAGCAGATGTCTGCATGTACAAGCAGCCACCAGTCTTTCCAGTCAAATCTATTTTTTATGTTTATTTATAGGCCTTTTTAATACCTTTATTCAGAGGATAGAGAGTCAGACAGAGTAGGAGTGGAGAGTGGGGGATGACACGCAGCAAAAGGATTTGATTTGAACCCAGGTCACCCGTCTGTTAGATGAAAGCCTATGTGCATGGTGGGTGTGATTTAACTGCTGAGATGAACGAGCAACCCCAAGATCGAAATTTTATCTGTAACAACAAATCTGCTTCATATTGTGCTTCAAGAGCCAATCAGCATTTCCTAACTTCCTGAATGAATCAGAAATGAGTAACCACAGTTAAAAAAAAAATATTCTCCTCTCCCCTCGAGGGCACACATAACAGAGCTCGCATTTTATTCTTTGCAGATTTGTATCATGATTCTATTTCAGCAGACTAAAGACATGATCATGGGTTATTTTTGTCCTCTTAGGGTTATATTAGTGAAAAAAGCCTGTAGGTACTTACTTTTACAGTGAAACTGAGATTAAGCAGGAACAAATGATGATGCACTTTTAGAGAGTTCAATGAACTTTTTATTACAAGAAAACAGCAAAAGCCAGAGCTGGGTCTTTGTGTGATGAGCTACTTAAAGTGAAGCTGGGACTGATCGCACTGTGGTGGAAAGAGTACTAAAATATCCTTCATGAGTTGAAGTACAATGAAATTTTATCTTAGTAGTAAACTGCCAGAAAAAGTGTTTGGAAGTCATATCACTCAAATGTATCTTAGTTACAGTGAAACTGGGACTCCCTACAGACTGATTATCTAGGCCTTTTCCGGGTGATGCACTAAACTACAGAACAGCAGCTGTCTTCAGTTAAGGTGGTTTACACTTTGCTTGTGATCTGGACAAAAGATTGCCCCTGAAGATATTAACTTGACCCTTAACATCTAGGCACACAGAAAAGGGAGTTTACACTGTAAAAATCAAACAAAATAAGTTATTTAAACTTAAATAACTTTGAGTCCTGGACTTAAAATTTTAAGTTGATGGGGTTACTTTATCTATTCATAACAAAAGCAAACTATTCCTAATAAATAACCATACTTATTCAAGCTAACTTTAATAAGAGGTTAACCGTCTGGATGTATAATCTTAATTAAAATTAAATATTCTTTTTTACTTTCTTTATTAGGATCCAAATTAGCACCAACTTAAATATAAAAAGTTGGAAAACTTCACATTAGTTGCATGATGTAAAAATAAATGAATATTCAGTTGTTACAAGATTTGATCTAGCTCCAGTTAAACTGACCATAAATCGTAAGTTACCACAACTAAAGCTCCTGTAAGAAATTTTTAGTTTTTTTGTCAATTTTGGTGCCCCCTGTGGGCAAATCAGCCATTGCCTTTTCATGCTAATTAAAACGTACATTAAAAAACATCACTATTGTTGATTTTCTGCGTCACAAAGAGGCATTAATGTAAATTTCAGTCTATTTCACACATTTCAAGAAACTTCTCATTGGAGTTTTAAGTTCATATAGCATCAAATTCACCAGTTAGTCCCCCTCTTGCTCTCCTTGCTTGAAATTGCTGGTCGGGTGGGTGGCTTAAAGTTTGTTTTGAAAGCTTCGTCTTCTGCACCAAAGTGACATAAACCCCCTGCTTTTTCGTCATACCCTAAGCTGCATCTAGAAATTATGCCAATAAAGTCACAGGCTGTAGAAAAAACAACCGGCCCAAGTATAAAAACACTGATTATAACGGCTTTAGCTGCAGCCAAAGGCACATAAGCAGAGGCGGTGGAGAAAAACAAAGTCCTTCTCTGACAGATTGTTGATTCTGCTCAGAGAATCAACATCTTCACAAAAGTATCAGCAAAGCCACAAGAGGAAAAACACTCCTCTTTGAATGGAAGTTTGTACTGACTCTATAGAAATCCACCTGTTTGTACTTGTGAGCACAGAGTGAACAAATACTGAGACATGTGCAAGTTCTACAGGCTCATGACGGTCTACTCTACATGCATTCAAAGAGCGGCATTTGCATGATCATCGTGCTTTAGAACTCTTTCTTCATATTTAAATTAAGCATATTTTGTAGCACCAGTAATATGTTGCAGAGGATTTATGAGCGTGTGTGTGTGTGTGCATACATGTGCACCTTCAACCCTTTCACATCATTATTATGCTGTGCAAAGTGTTGCTAATGAAACACTCGGGATGCGTCGCATGTTATATTGTTACACTTGATTTACCGTGCCGGTAATTAAGTCAAACACTGCATGACAACCTCAGCACACGCAGTATAAAAGCTGTAATTATTGCAAAGGTTAAATCATTGCAGTAATTGCATAGAGCGTAACACCAGGCTTAAAGGGATAGTGCACCATTTAAGGGGCTTGTTTAAACTCCGTAACGGATGGTTTCTGAGTTTTGCAGAAATGTAAACGGAAGAAGGTGACATGAGCTCAGTGTCCACTTTTTCTTCTCCTACTTTCCTTTAAAACAACATTTCCCCGATGAAGCAAAAATTCTGCTGCAAAGAGGAAAGCAGGAGGTTCGTATCACGCCACATGTCAGCTCAGTGTTGCTCCAAAAAATTCAGTAACTTTTGACTTGCTTTAACAAGACGTCCTGGCACAAAGCACAGCGAGGTGATTAATGAATAATGTTGGCAAGCTGTAGAGGAGACTTCTGGGAAATCAGTGACACAGATAGAAACCTGAGCTGTCATCTAGAGGACTTTTTTCTCTGTCTTTTATCCTCTCTCTCTTTCTTCTCTGTTCATTGAACTTTCTGAAAAAGAGAGCCGCACTGCTACAAAATAAAATCTCTTTAATGGGGGTCGTACGTTTCGACGAGGCCAAAGTTGCAGCCTCTGAATTCTTTCGCTACTTTTCATACAAAAACCTCAAGACTTCCTTTCTGCAGCTCTCATAAACTTCTCTTTTATTCTTCCCCTCTCCATTCATACACCACTTCCTCTCTTCCTCTTTCTGTTTTCGCCTCTCCAACTGATCCGACCCTCTCTTTTTAACCCTTGCCTCTCTATAAAGCCCATGTCAGACCTCCTATCCCCCTCGTCCTCGCTGTCTGCTGGGGGGGACCAAAGAGGCGGCGACATGTCACACACACAAAAGGAAGAAAAAAATGGGCCACATCATGTGGAGGTGCAGCTCAGAAAGTGGCCAGCTAACAGTGCAGAGGAGGCCCCCCGTTTGATGTGCACACACAGAGAACAGTGACCTAGTTCTGCGCTGACATGTTTATGGCTGATGAGCACAGGCCAGTGATTTTGCTTGCAGAGATTGCAGCCTTGCTCCAGGGCCCTCTCATTTGGAGCGCTCGGGATTGAAACCATTCCAAGAGACGAGACACGATTCTGACTGGGTGGAACCTGAATACTCCTCCCTCTCCATGACAGCCTCTTTGTCTTCTCCTGCTTTCTCTGCCTTTTTGCCCCTACTTTACCTTTACTACATCTATAGGCAAGCATGGCTGCAGGGATGGATGTCTGTCTGTCTTTCAAACACTGAGATGAGATAAGATTTATTAATCTGGCAAGATTTTTCATGCAAGATTGCTCCAAAACAACAGAAAAAAAGAAAGTAGGCTAGTGATGAAGAGGTGTTGAAAAATGAAGGCAACGCTGAAGTGGAAAAGAACCGCAGTTCCTCGACTGTCCACTTGATGCTTACTCCAAAAGCCACGAAACCCCACTGAAGTCCATTAAAATGTCTATTTTTATCAACCTGCCATTGTAGCCTGCATAAACTGACTGACCAGCTGTTCCCACCCTCACCCTTTTTCTACTAAGCACCACTACTATCACCTAGCAACCTCGTCAGCTGCACCAGAACCAGCAACACAACTAACATCACATAATGTCTAGGGATAGATAACTGGGGCCATTAAATACCCCATTAAGCATCTTTCACTCCTGAAAATCAATCATGTTTGAGCTTATTAACTCTCGAATATCTGCGAAGTAAGTTTGACTTATGTCATTTTAATTGAATCAATGGTGGACACACTTAAATAGTCTGTCTAGTAAAGGTTTTGAACAGTAAACAGGTATGACAGTATACAAAGAAGAATTCCAACCCCCAATTTCCAACGCATATGGAACGGCTACGGAAAGTCCGGCTTCTTTCTGTTCTACTGCGGATTGCCGGACTCCGCAGCTGATCACAAGAGTTCTGTTTTTTCCAGACGCCGGAGCATGCTGGATAAATTCAGCACAGATTAACCCATGCTGGAACAGACAAAGACACAAAATAAAACATCCGGCTTCTTTTCAAAATAAAACACTGTGTTTCAGGTGGATCGTATTTCACACCATGCAAACAGGCGGAGACAAACAAGTGAAAGGTTTTTAGACAGCATTTTACCCCGATGACACCGTGGTTGAGGAGATACTGAACCAAAAATCTAGAAGTGGATTTCCTTCTCTGGAAGGACAAAAATCTTATGTCGTTATGTGGCTACAGAGACAACTTGTTAATGCATGTGAATCCATGTGTACTTGTGAGTTCTTGGGATTCCTGCTGTCTGTAATCTGCCAGGAAATTCGCCTCACAAATGGATCCGGTAGGAATTGGCGGACAGCTAAAATTGTTGCCGTTACGGATCGGAGCTGTTCCGGATGTGATGGAAATTCGGGGTAATGCATCAGCATTATGCATCAAATCAAGCCAAAGTGCATCTTCCTCTTCAGCCAAAGTAGCTGGGGTAAACAGCCAGACTTTAGAGCAAGTCCCCTTATATAGAAATCATAATCCAGTATGTTGAAATTTAACAGGATAAAAGCTATTTAGTTAACTCATTGAGGTTACAGATGATTGCACTGTGAGGTCTTTAGGGTCGGGCTGGTCTAATGAGAAATAGGCAAAGTAAATAATGTTATCTTGATGTGTTCAAATGTGACGTCCAGAAAAAGAAAAAGATATCCGTTGGCCTCTCGCTAACCTGTTTGTCAGCGGTTTTGGTATGTGACAGAATAGATCCAATAGTAACCAGCAGAGGTGAAAACATCATGTTAATAAACCAGCTCCCAGCTTGTTCTTGTACGCTGAGACAAGACTTCGGACTTTGAATCCTTGAATGAATGTTTAAATAAAGAAATAACTGCTGGCTCCACTGGGATTCCCATAAAATTGGTCTTTAATCACTTTTCTCCCAGAGGCCATATGTCAGCAGACGTACGCCTCCATGTTTGTCAAGAGGTGAATGCTAATCTGCACAGATATCTACATATGAATACTAAATGTATGCATGGGATATGATTATTTCGTACCAGAAGTGTTTCTAATTCGAATCTGTCCGTCTCTCTGAGTACAGAGTAAAACGGTCCATATGGAGAACAAAAGAGACTGATTGCATTGCCTGAAATAAAATCCCCAAACCCATCAGCCATCATTAAAGTGCAATCTTTTTGCATTCATCTCTATAAGCAGATATATGCATATTAGTCAAGAGAGCAGTATGATGGAAAATGTCACAGAAAATAAGACCTGAATATCTTTTATCCATCATGCAGATATTCACCGTCTGTACTGGTATCCCAGAAATATCAGACCTTTACCCCGGAGGTTTAATCGGTCTGATACTAAAGCTGATGGGTTCAGAGATTTGATGGATAGAGACAGAACAGTTAGTTCACATATTCGTGGTGCATAGAGGATGAATTTGTACAACTTTGGTGAATAAAAAGCTTTTCTACAAGCTCAAACAGCAGACTGACATTTATGTGTTAAAACAAAATTCTTAAGAAGTGCTGGATGGTTTAATCTGACGCACACATTTATTTATTCTCTCAAGAATTAACACCCATAAAATAAGATGAATTTACAGTTCAAAGCACTTTTTAAATAATTAAAATATTTTAAATGATTTTCAGTCTAGTTTTAGATCTTGCTTTAGAACCATTACTGCTGCTATGGTTATTGTAAATGAATAGAAAAACAACATTCTGCTGTTTTATTTGTAGATCTGTCTGAGCTGTATGACGAAGTGGATCATAAACTACTGCTAATCAATTGTAGAACTGCAAGTTTAAGTTTACAGACGGTTCACTGGTTAAAAAGTAATTTTACAGATTAAACTTGTGTCAAATCTGGTTTTCATAATACTGCCAAAGGTGTTCCTCAGGGTTCTATTTTGGGACCCTTTCTGATCTCTATTTTCAAACATGACATGGACAAGGACTTCAGAAGAAAAAAATATACCTCTATGCTGATGACACTGCCATCTTCACTAGCACCCACAACAGAGGGCCAAAAATCTGATTTTCTTAAGATCTGAAGGTGTCCCCTAGACTTCTACTTTGGGAACCTCTCTCTTTTTTTTATCTACTAACAACCTTTACAAGGACATCAAAGCAAGGTACACCTGTATGCTGATGATACTGTCATCTACAGTAATGCCAACAGCAGGGGGGCACAACTCTAATTTTCTATAGATTACTTGATGTCCCCCAGGGCTCTATTTTGGTACTATTCTGTTCTCCCTCTTTTTTTTGCATTGAATTACCTGGGTTAGAGCGTCAAAGCAAGAATACACCTCTATGCTGATGATACTGTCATCTATACTTAGGTGCTCTTGGTTCCAAGAGCAGTTAAAAACATCACAGTGTTCTTGTCTGTACAAAAAGATGTGCTAAATTCACATTTAGTTTTGAATGCCCAAAGTAAAAAGTTTACTCTCTTCTTGAAAGCTCATCTGCAACAAGATCTGTTTAATATTTTTACCTCTGAAGTGAAAATATTTAATTTCTTATTAATACTGGGGTATTTGATATGTCAACAAACTCTCATTCAATGCACATATTACCAATCTAGTTAAAAAGCTCGAAATGAAGCTTAGCATTTATTTTATAGAAACATTGAATGCACACTGAAAAGTATGATGCTAACAACATGATGGCTAACAAAATTATCAGATATCTACACTAGGCTGAATTATCCTGCAAATGGATGTGCATATCTCTTCGTTGTCCTCGTATTCAAATCGTCTATTTAGTCTTATTCGCCCCGTTATGTGTGACTCTTAAATGCTTGTTTATAGTTAATTTTTCTGAATGTTTCCAGTTGGGGTTTTTCACCAACATTTAACAAATGTGCTTGCAGGAAAAAATCTGCATAAAGTTGATGTGAAAGTTTGGTCTGTTTGTGTTCACACAGGTCATTTTAAGCAGTTTTCCATAGTTTTGTGTGTAAACATACCTTATGTAATTTCTTTCTAGTTATGTGGTACGAGTGTGTGTGTGTGTGTGTGTGTGTGTGTGTGTGTGTGTGTGTGTGTGTGTGTGTGTGTGTGTGTGTGTGTGTGTGTGTGTGTGTGTGTGTGGTTTGTGCCTGTGCAGCCTCTCCCAGCCTGTATTATTTATTTTTCCTGATGTGAGGCTTTTCCAGGTCGGCACACAGCGTTTGACCAGTAACCCCGGGGACATCCCAGTAGCTCATTTTCTTTTTTCTTGTCAAAATATATGTCATTACTCTTCAGGAAATAGTGACTCCAATTGCCCTATGTCCCATTATTGTACCCTTATTTTGAAATGACACTTAATGCTTATTCACAAGTTCACAGGTCCAGCAGCAGTAATGAGTCATATTCTTGCGGCTGCTGTTTCATGGTGTCCAAGGTCATGTGTGAGCCGCCACAGGGCCTGCCTGACAGCCCGAGCGTATTCATTTTTTAGATTAAAGCCTCTGATGAAGAGGCCTGCTCTATAATTACAGACAACCCCACAGCCACTCTTTGTGAGATTCACGTTACCAGGGCAACAGGCAAATTAAACATGTCTCCAAGGGGAGTAAATATATGCTCGGTCTATAAGTGTAATCTTGTTTGATGTGTTTGCCACGATGCTCCCCTCTGCGAGGGAGGAAATAATTCAAAGAGATTGGATGGAGTAGAGAGCTGAGGGCGAGGGAGAGCGAGCCCACTGTGTTACCCTGTCATAACATCAGTCAGAGAGCTGAAGAGACATTTTGTCCCAGTATGAGGTTTTCCCCTTTGACATTAATGATACAGTTACAAAACCGCAATGTACGATCATTTCATATGGTCGACTTGGCCCCGAGATCAATTTCCACTGCGTTTCTTCGTGTTTCAGGAGGATTTATTTGGCAGGAGAAAGCCGGAATGTAATCTGCTCTCTGTCATGAAAAAACGACCACAGTGAAAAACAAAATGAACCCTTGTGGTGAGGACTGTTCGATATTTACTCTTATACCACTCCATCTTCTCAAACAGTCCAGAATTTAGCAGCTCCACTTTTTACTTTTTAAGCAGCATGTCCACTGGTATCCCACCAGGGGTCCAGGGGCATGTGCTGGTCCCAGCAGGGGTATCCACCAGTGTGTGGAAACACACTTTTTGGGCTCTAATTTAATCATCTTAAACGCAGAGTTTAATGTGAACTAGGACGGTTCTGACCATATTTTGCTAGAAAAGCGGCGCACAGTCTGGGTGCTAATTGAGATGTATGGTGCAAAGTGGGTACATTAAGTTTCTTGATTATTCAAAGTAGTGAGTTGGTTATAACAAGGAAACCGATCAGTGTGCCTGCTTTTACTCCCAGTATTTCCAATATGAGAGCTTCATAATACCTCCTCAGATCCTCATGCGGTGCCTTTATGCTCATTGGAAAGCTATAACTTCAATCTAAACTATTTCTGACAGGATGCTGATAATACCATGAAAGCCGCCACACTATAAATGTACTCCAGCCTCACAGAGCGGCGTGCATGATTGCAAACTTATCTTGTTTCTCATCTCCTCTATAAATATCTTTAAAAGTGGTGTGTTAATCTTTGGCCTAGTGTTAAATTCACAACCCTCCTTAAAGACGTTTGGGTAATTTGACCCTTTAGCAGATTTGTCTGGAATTAACAAGAACATGAAGTCAGCAAAGCAGCAGGTCAAATGTAGGTGATATATGTGCAGCATGAAACATTTCATGGAAAGATCATCATTCACAATAAACTCAGCTAAAGATAGTCTCAGGATGTCCACACACACTGGCTCTGTTTCTCTGCAGCCACACCAAGGATCTGTCCAGCTATTTCTCACCTGCATTTCAAATTCGTCATCGGCACACTGCGAGGGTTTGGATGTGTCGATTTGAATTACATGAGGGGGCTGTGAGATCTGGTTGCAAATTGAATTTCCTGGTAGATAGTCATCAGTCCACGTCACCGGGCCGCCGTTACATTCACAGTCTGATTGTAAGATACGCTGCCGGGGGAGGCTCAGTGATGCCTTTATCCTGCAGCTTTCTAACTGAGTACATGTGTCGGGTTCCACGTATGATGAAAATAAATGTGCACTGGTCAAATACCTGCCGCTAAATATGACCTGGTGCAGCAAAAGATGAATCTATCATACTTAGAGGATAAAAATTACCAAAATGTCAAATATAAAATATATCAGATTTAAAGATTGAAACAAGCAGGATTAAAAAAAGTGAACAAGAGCATAAAAGTAGGTGCAAGACGAGTCAGGGATCAGGTATGGTTAGCCAGTTTTTATGCCAAATAGAATCTGAAATTGGTGAGAGTGGCAACCTCTAACCTTGAGAAATGAAGCCGATGTAGATATGTCAAAAACTGCAGTTCCCTGATGGTCCACTAGAGGCTGGTTCCAAGAGTGCAAGAGGCCACATACACAACCATTCAAAAAAACACATCTTTGCAGCAGAATTTAACATGCTTACATATTTAAAAGAGATGTTGATATGAATAGTTAATTTCTGTATCCATATGCTGTACAGAGATTAAATGTTTCTGTTAAATAATTATTTTTGGAGATGCTAAGTTAGGCGATTTCGATAATTGAAGGCACAGCTGGCTGATACTCTAGCTGCCAGCGAAAAGGCTAATAATCCACCTTAACTGCGCCTCTTTGCTTCTTACATCCTTAGTCAGGTACTACTTTGTCCACAGAGGGCACCAAAACAAACACAATAGAAAAGCTTTAAGAATCAAATAAAAAGACAGCATAACATGGCGTGACTTTCCGGGACAATGAAAAAAGTTTAAAAAACGTCATCCTCACTAATTTGGAGCCAAGCAATTCAGCATAAAAATGGTAACATCTCTCAGTCAGCCTTTCTTCTACCTGCTTCAAACAGGCGCCATGAGAAAGAGGAAAGGTATGATTCTCAGGCCCATGTGTGACAAGACCCTCAAAAATATATAAACCTTCATTTGTACCAGCTCTGTCAGCAGATGGTAAGAGAATGAAAACACCCTGAGAGGATGGCAGAAAGAATAAAAACTGAGAGAACAGTGAGGCTTTGAATGCAGCACTGAATGAGAGGGTCCGGACTCTGGAGAGCAGTTTGAGCAATAGCCTGCTACTGTCATCTGGACTTCACATCCAGTTCCCACCACAGGCTTAGGTATCAGAGCACGGGACATGATGGAGAGATCGCTGCATTGTGTATTAGGCCGACCATCTGGCGTCATAAAAAAAGCTGGGAACAGGGAGGCCCCACAGAGCGTCCATCACACCAGACAAACACCAGCTACATTGAATCCATGTAAGGATTGACATGTGGGCTTGTTTCAGTGGCAATATCTGTCAGGAGCCGTATTAATTCCTGAAAAGTACGTTTTTATTCGCATATTTTACCATTTAAAAGCCACCTTTATATGAACAGGTGCAGATTTGAGGTCTGAAATCCATCCCTCCACTCTTTTTTATGTTGCCTGACAATCCAGAGAAAAACCTGCAGGCTCATGTTTTTCTTTGCATGCGGTCCCATTCCCCCTGATTCAACCCAGGCCAATCACAACTGTTGATCTTTTAATGTGAGGACTGTGGCGCACAGAGGAGTGCTACTGAAGCATGTTTGAACTACAAAGATGGCCGCCATTGATGTGGCACAACAGCAAAGTTATTACATGCACAGAATGGGAGTCCTGTCACTCTAAATAGCAAATGTTTGCACCAAATGCCATCTAAATTGGATGTTGGGAGTAGTAACAAGTTTGTTTGTATAATCAAATATTGTAAAATTTATATTGTAAAATCAGAATCAACCAGTATTTGCAGATGTCTCTGAGTCTTTTTGAACCCTCATTATGGACCAAACCTGACAGTAAATAATGGGAGAAACTTATCTCACCTCTCCTAATTGGAGGGTACATGACAGCATTGATACTTGTCCTGAAGCAAACCAATTAATAAAGGCTGGAAAAGAAGGAAGGACTGGCTCTGTCAGAGGCACATGAACTTCCATGACTCACATGCAGGCGTGGTGTCGTCCTTATTTCAACTTGGCGGTGAGCAATGACCTCAAAACCTACATACCTTTTTGCACCTTGTTTAACTGTTCAATATTTAATTTTTGCACATACTTTCTCATCTATGATGCATACACTCACATCCTTTCTGTATAAACCATATTTCTTTTTTTTTTTATATTGAGGAGAAATTCTGTCGCATGAATGTGAAACAATGTGCAGAGATTCAGTTTGTTTGTGAAACAGAAACTAAAACTCTTGGTTTTGGGCTCGTCTGAAGACAAAAGAAACTATGCAAAGATACAAATGTGGTTCAAAACTTGTCTTTGGCCTATTTTAAATAGTGGACTATAAAAGCTTCATGAAGTCGGCCTCGTCTTTTGAACTATGGACCTTTTTAATCATAATTATTTTTGTAAGTCAACTCAAAATAGCTGGACCCGTCATTAAGTTTTCACCACCATGATAAGAGACTCTTTCGTAGGTCTTGGACTGATGCACTTGTCCACCAATTTCTATGCAGATAGGTCGAACCCACTCAAGGGGCTGAATTTTTGAATATTTAATGGAGGTGCTATTGAGTCATCTTGCTTTGTTTATGCATAACAGGAGTGTCATACATGAATTTCCACCACTTTGCATGTAACCACCAAGTCTGGTAAAGTTTCCAAGTACAGACAGAGTGACTCCTTCTGCATACTATCAGGTGCTATGGTCCAAATGATTTTCAAGGTCCCTTTTAGCCCTAAATGCAAATACCAACAGTATTTATATTGTTTAATACCATCAAATGCAACTTTATTATGAAACACAAAAGTTAAATGTTGAAATAGATGAACCGGTAAAGGACAAATTCGCAGTTTTAAGGCTTAGGCTCTTTATTTTTGACCCCTGGGGAAAAACCGTCGATCCACTTTAAGTTTACGGTCCGGACGAGATAGCCAGCTCCTCTTCTGCCATCCATTTAACGTCCTCTCAGCTAAAATAACAACAGCCCATTTCTAATATTAGACAGCTCACTTTATGTGAGGCAGCCTGGATCCACCACGCAGGCCAGGACAGGTCCAGGTGCCTGAGGGCTCAGACTATGTGTGCTAACCGAATAGACCAATAAAATAGGACTGAGCATTGTTTGACATATAATATTAATTCAGCAGCTCGGTCCTCCGCAGAGGCATGACTGACATTTATGAACATTGCTCTGAGGCATTTCATCCCTCCAGGAAGTGATATACAACATATTGCAGCTCACTCTCTCCCTGTCTGATCGTGACATGGATCTCTCACAAGCGCAGGGAGAGTTTAGGCCTCTGAGACTGCTGCAGGGTGAGGAATGTGAGAGTCCTTTGTATGTCCTCATCCAAACCAGATAATGAGAGAGGAGTCCATCATTCCTCCCCTATAGGAATCAACACTGTGTAATCAAACACAGCCTGGCTCTGTCATAGACTGTAATATTCAACTGATTGACTCAGTCAAAGGTATTAATCTAATGTCATGTTTTACTTTAGAGCTGCCGAGCTTTAAGACGTCAGGATAATGACATCAAATGTTTGGTTAACCCTGTTTAGAAAGGTGACAGCGGTGGGATATTAGAGACTCATTATGTTACAGCTTCTCCTGCCTGTTATGCTCTATTATCTGTCTGATTCTCAGGTTATTCTTACACATTTGCCTCCTTCGCTTTGTTCTGACTCAGATGATAATGTGAGATATTGTTGCATTAAAGCTTCAAGCAGTGACTAACAGGCCTTCACAAATTTGCACACGTGGCCTGTTGCAGCTGCAGGATGTGCTGCAGAGAGCGCCTGTGCTGCAGCTGTGACTTTGCGGGAGAAAGTGGCCTAATCATCACGAGCTGAATATCTTAATAGATCTATTCAGGCTAGGAACATATGGATACTGTAAATTTTAAACACATAGACAGTGAAGAACTTATTCATAGTCTAGAAAAACTAAAGATGGCCAAAACAGGGCTCCAGATTACGGTGGCCCTGAGGGTCAATGGCACAAATAAATAAATAAATGATAAATAAATGTTTCATAACACACACAAACAATTCTTTTACAGAAAAAAAATATTATATAAATAAATGAATAAATCTGAAAAAAGTTTTAATGACGTAAATAATATTTAGATACTTACAGCATTTGGCACCAAATTAGTAATAATGTTTTAAAAACTCTATTATTCTCAAATTTTAAATAAAAAAAAAAATAAAAAAGGGAATATGTTCGAAAACAGAAATTATTTCGAAAACACAAAAGTATTTTGGAAAACAAATTTAAAAAGTATATGAATAATTTTGGAAAAAAAATCAGGTACATTTTAAAAAAACAACTTATAAAAAAACAGACACATTTTGAAACAAACTTATTTAAAAACAAAATACCTTGTTAAACCAAAAAAATGTATGCATAAAAATTAAATCGAAGGCTTAATAAGTAAAAAAAAAAAAAACAACAAAAAAGGACTATGTGGCTGAAAACAGATAACAGTTAATTTAGCAGCTAATTAGTTTTTCTACAGCCAATTAGCTCACAGATTAAAGTTTGCCACCCTCACCAATAACATGTTCACAGCGTCTTTTTTGGATTTTAACACTTTTAACTTTGCTATATAAACGATGTAGGTTTTAAGGTCTTGTGATCCCTGCTTAGTTTTGGTTATTGCAGTTGTACAAGGCTAACTGGAAGCATACCAGTGAGTAATACATGTGGTAGATGGAGAGGGCATATTTTATCACCCATACAGTGTTTCCATATATAATTTGTATAATATAATGTATTTTTTTTCCTCAGTCTTAGATCTATATAAAACAGAAATTGCTTAGAGGCTTGTGGTTTCCTGGGCCCTGTGTACAAGACATCTCAGTGTACACAAACATGTGCTTTATGTGCTCTTTAAGACCCCTGCTAATATCAATTTCACCATTTCATGGGAAAACAGCGTGTCTGAAGTAGTGTGTAAGTTTGTTACAGAGTTCATGAACATGTTTAGAATCAGACATCCTGTCTGATTAAACAGCTCCATGAAAAGGTCTTTCAGAAGCCCTGACCTTAAACTACGACTACATTAAAAAAAACAATCATCACAACATCACAGAGTGGCGTCTGATACTACTAATTATTTAGATTTTCAGTTTACTCCTGAAATGCACAGTGTATAAATGTTATTTTTTAGTCAAATATTTGGGTCAAAATGGGTCCAGTTGTGATTTAAAGGTGGCAGAGGAGGTATGGACCCATGAAGCAGCTTTACATGTTACAGTAAACACATGTCACCATCATGTTAACAACCAGGAGCAACACTATAAATGTCTTCCTGCCATGACTCGCTGAGAGGGCACGCATGTATGTCTCTGTACATCCGCATATTTCCTCCTGCTCTGAAGCCGCATTAAGACTAAATATGAGGCGAGTGTTTACTCTGTGATTAAGCCTCATTTATACTTAAGGGAACACAGAGGGGTGATCCTCATCTACAATGATAATAAGATATTTACAGGAGGAATTACAAGACAGACAACAGAGTAATTAGAGAAAAAAAGCACCGCAAATATAGATTTGAGGCCAATAAAATCAAGTTGGATCAGTCCAGAAAAATGTCTTATTTCAATTATTATATCATGTGGAGATGCAAATTAACTATATGTGTGTAATTGACTGCAGAATCATCTGTATTTAAAACTCCTGTATGGAGCTTTCTGTCTGTGTTGACTTTGGTGCCCCCAGTGGACAAAGTAGTAACACACATAGTGTTGCTAAATTGATCTAATCTATGTGAAAGTGGTGAAAATAAACATAAAAAATCTCATCCTGTTCAACGTATAAAAGATATATCACACGCCACCAATATTTGCTGGGGGAAATGACTCAAGCTGTTTCTTTAGTGAAAGAGCTCCCTCACAGCAGCTACAGGCATTAAAATTACAAAACTGAAAAAAAGTTGCAAAAGATTTTAGTGTTTTCAAAATTTCTCAGTTATTTACATGTTTAAAATCGATACTTATTCCAAAATAGTTTTTGTTTTTTAAATTCATTTGTTTTTTGGGATTTTGTGTTTGAAAAAGATTTGTTTTCAAAGTTTGTTTTCAATTTTTCTTTTTTTACTTATTTGTATTTTTATGATCTAATAGTCTTTTGTTTTAGTGTTTTAAAACAGTTCCAATTATTTTATTTTGGCTAAAAATCACATTTAAATTATGCTGGGGTTTTAAATATAGCTGTTTTATCAGAATATTTTTATACAGTATTTACCAAAACATTTTTGCGTTTTTCAAAGTATAATTGTTTTCCTTCCAAAAAAATATGCTATGAAGAATTTGTTTGTATTTCTTAAATATTTTGTATTATTTCAAAAGGAATTTGTTCTCCAGAAATATTTTCAAAATTTAGCCTTATTGTATTCTGAAAAGGTTTTTGTGGTCTTAAAATTAATCTGTTTTTCTAAAATTGTTATGTTTTCAAAATAAAATATTTGTTCAAAATGGTTTTTTTATTTGTATTTCCTAAATATTTTTTTTTCAAAATGATTTTGTTTTATTTCTAAAATATTTTTATCTTCATGTTTGACATTTTTGTGCTTAACTAAAATAATAATGCCATTAATCCTCAGGGCCACCGTATCCTGGCCCTCGTTATACTGTTTACTTTTTGAAGCAATATTATTTGCATGCGTCACTGCCAAACAAACAGGTCAATAGCTAAATAAATAGGAACAAAAAGTTCAAATGGGAAAAAACAAAAAGGTACCGACATGTGTTGTGTTGTGTTGTGTTGTGTTCACAGTCTGTTAGTGTTGTAACCAGCAACCAAAAAGAGTGACTATTTCAAGTTTAACTATTAGGGTTATATTTTCAGCATATAATTTTCCATAAAGGAAACATTGGAAACATTTTAAAAATAGAATCCTAAGTTTAGTCTTAAACTTAGCTAAAGGCAGTTTTTGGTTAGAAGATGAGGAGTCCTGCTTTGGTTTCTGGCTCTTCTTCTCTCCCCTGTAGTTCTTTGTGTTGGAGGAGGTTACATAAATGAAAAAGTGACCTTAGAAGGAACTGAACCACAAAATCAATGACATGAAAGCTGGACAGAGACCCTTTGTTGTTGTTGTTGCCCACAGAAACCCTCCGCAGCCTGCTGGATAATTGGAGAGTGATTCAGCACAATGAGGGAACTGTCACTGACTTCATGCATGTAACTGTGCATAATGGTTTACTATTATATCACCGCAGTATAAATACATTCATCTGTGGTACTTTTGTTTTCACCGACTGCCTTTAAACCTCACAGGAAATGCTATCAGCCATAAAATCAGTGCAGCAGAGAGTGATGCCTCCGTGTGTAATCAGATGATCGTACTCCTGAATGTCTTTGGTGTAACACCAGAAACAATCTTTATGTTTGTGTACTGGTCCACAGATATCAGCCTCACACTGTTTGAAGCCATGCTTTGCTGAGAGTCTGCTGACTAAAGACTTCACAAAAAAGGAGATGTGCTGTAAAAGATAACTGTGGCATTTACCTCATTCAACCAGCAGGTCCTTAATTGAACCCTTGAATGTGGAAATCAGGTGAGCGAGAGGCTTTGCAGAACAACCACTCTGGGAACATTGGACCATGTTCTTGTCAACAAGAAGCAGCGTGAGTCATCCATTAAAGAAAAGTGCTTCCTCCGCTCTGTGGGAGGCTAAAATAGACTGTCATTACATATTCGCTTTGCCATTCATTCAGAGCCCCTAATGCACGCTTTCTGCATAAATGCTTCACTGCAAGTCCAAACAGAACATCATATCTCACCATCTCATGATATCAAGCTGCCATGCATTACTTTCTCTCCATTAAAGATGCACATCCATTTGCTTTCCGGTCGTGGACCGAGGATTCTAATGATGGTCGCATCAGTGCGGTCCTGAAGTTACCAAATCGAGTCACTTGGGGAGAATTTAAATCAGCTTTGAGTCAAATTAGTCTCATCTAAAAGATAAACTTATGGACAGTTTTCATAATTTCCTTTTATAAGTCTTTTATTTTTACTTATAGAGTCATGAATAAATTTGTAAACCACTAAATTAATCCCATCTACTCAGAATTGAGGGCCAACAGAGAAGGCAACATGTGACAGTGTTCCTTTAAAAAAACAAACCCAGAACCTTTCCACTCCATCCGTCTGTTTATCCATCCATTCATCCATTTATTCATTTATCTGCTCATCCATCTGTCTATTCATCCATTGATCTCATATTCATCATCCATCCATTCATTCATACATTTATCCATTTATTCATTTCATTCGTCCATCCATCCATCCATCCAACCATCTATTTATCCATCCATCCATCCATCCATCCATGCACCAAATTATGTATTCATCCATCCATCCTTATGTCCATAGGTCTATCTGTCCATCTATCAATTATTAATTCATTCATCTATTTGTCATTTATCCATTCATCAACCCATCATCTGTTCACCCCTTTATATATTCATCCATTAATTTATCATTCATCCTTCCATCTTTCCTACTATTCATCTGTCCAACAATCTGTCCATCCATCCATCCCTTCATCCATCCATCTATCTATTAATCCATCCATCCATCCATCCATCCCTTCATCCATCCATCTATTAATCCATCAGTACCTCCATCCGTCCATCTATCCATCCATCCATCCATCCATCCATCCATCCATCCATCCATCCACCAATGCTTGTATCCATCCATTCATCCCTATGTCCATAGGTCTATCCACCCATCCATCCATCCATCTCTCTATCATCTTCACCCCTTCTCTAATCTGGTTTCTGGAGGTCCTGGATCTTCTCCCAGCTGATGTTGTTTATGAGGTGGGTCACATCCTGGACTGTCCATCTTCAGCCTTTTTCAGAAGTTCAAACAAACACAAAGACAAACATAAAAAATGTGAACAGATTATTTTTATTAACTTGTAATCGATCATCACTCCTCTTTTTTGGTACAAACTTCACTTCCCTTCAAAGAGTTGCAGATTAAACGTCACATTTGAGAAGTTAATTTGTTGTTTAAATGTTTTTCCTCTCACTCCTGGCCTCGGCTCTGCTGTCTATCTTGTGTAAAATCACCAATTTTGTGCGTTTTCCCTTCACTCCAATAATAGCTCCACTCAAAGAGAGCTTACATTAAATATTTAGATATGCTTCCAGCAGTTTTGGGTCCTTCTTTGCACGACATCCAAACAGTTTTTGAGTGTGTTTTAGTGTCACGTGCTACTTTCACCATGCTCTGTGATCAATTAGACATCTGATGGTAGTAGGCAGGTTTTCTTAAAGGGACACAAAGATAATTGAAGTTTTAGAAAGTCTATTGTTGCATTAAATAGTCTAGCTGACTGAAAGTTAGAAATGAGTTGTGGTAGTATTCTGGGCAGGCCATTGCAGGACTTATGCATGCACTCTCAGCGTTGGTTTTTCCATCTGCTTTAAGCCGAATTATTGGATTATTGACCCTCAAGCTTCCCCTTTTGAAAAAGTGCCATCAGAGACAGAACTTTCCTCTGAGGGTCCCCTTCTCTAATCATAGGGTCCCATGTTAATATCCATTCGCCCGCCTCTTACATGTGACCGGCCTCTCTCTCTGTGGTTCTTACGCTAGCTTTGATCTGCACGTTAAAAAGTCTCATTCGAACACATTCCTCTAATTGGCGTCCTGTTTTCACATTAGTTTAAAGGAGAAACTTGAACCCGTGGAGTTTCCAGCGATTAAGGACAAAGACCTTTGCATCTTTGTCAGTCACACTGGGCCACTTGTAATGAGAGAGTGAACAAGTCTCCACCAAGCTGATTACCGCACAAGCCTATAATCTGTGAACATCTGCAGCTCGACGAGGCTGTCGCCGCTGGTCTCCACACTGTGAGAAATCTGCCAATCGCAGATTTGTCTGCGCTCGCCGTGGAGAATTACTGCAGTTTGGACTCAAACGTGGTCTTGCTAAATTGCTTTACCCAACCAAATGGAAAGCCACACTGATCAGGTTTAATTCAGAGTAATCCTTGAGACACAGTGCTAGTGTGACTGGGATGTAGGACTCTATCACTCTGCCAATGGAAGTGCTGATAAATGAGGTTTATCCTTCAGTTTGAGTACATTTATTTAAGGGCTGTTTTCTTTCCTTGCACTCCTCTGAAGTCTTTCCACTTTGTGCCACTTTGCATTTCTACTTATTTACATATCAGATAAATAAAAAGTTTTTCTCTGTGTAATTTCCATTTCACAGCAGTTTAAAGTCCCCTTCTAGCAAAGATTTAACACAAAGCATATGATTACTGATAAAAAAAAATTGTGAATTCTGACAAGAAAGTACTTCTATCAACTTTTACAGCCTAGTGTGCAAACAGGATCATTTTATCTGGTTTTCTGATATGCAGCTATTCTCAAACTTAATTATTTCTGGGCTCAATTTGAAATCCACTAAACCATAAATCAACCAAACTTGATAAACCAGGATTTCAATAAAGCATTCAACAGCATTTCTTTTTGTGTCACTAGGAAAATTAGATGTGAAAGTTATCCATCCAAGTCCAGTTATTGAACTTTGGAATTAAAACTAAAAAATTGGCTTTTTTCTACATCAGATGTGCTTTTGAGTCCTGTTTCCATATGCATGCCAGGCCAGCAGGTGACGATCGTGTGTTAGCAGTCTGTCAAATCAAAACACTAAAGAGGAACATTGTACACATGCCTATAGAGTCTTCATAAGCAATAGCCAGTCAGAGACAGTGATCCTTATATTGTGGATGGATTGGTGGATTAAAAGCTTTTAAGTGTGATTCATTGATCTGCTTCCATGCTGCTGTATCCTGAAGAACAGGGAGGTTAACTTTATTTTTTTTTAGTGACCTAAAATTCAGAAATCAAATATTAAAATACTACTTTTATTTCAAATATGTCCCAAACTTCTGCCACCTCAGTAACCATGTTTTTAAAAATCTTACTGACACATTTAACAACCTGATAAATATCGTTTACTTTAGCCTTGCTCTCTTTATAAATATGTAAATTATATTCTTTTGGCAGCTTTAGTTCACTAATTTGCATTTCATGTCTCATGAGACAGAATCTCACCCAAACTGAAAGGTAAAGAGTTTAAGTTGTGGTTGTATGTGGTGCAAACAGGAACTATTTTTTGTCCAGTAAGCAGCGGAAACACAGTTTTCTTGCTAATATCAGAAAGAGGCAGCTGGAGATCACATTAGCTTAGCTTGTAGCAGAGAGACAAGAATCAGGGCCCAGACTTGAACCATTTAAAAAGACTTTTCTATTGAAAATGGGTAAGTTAGGGATCAAAAAACTTTTTAAAAACATTCTAAGTGCAGTTATCAATGTATTTGGAACAAGCAGAAAGTTATCAGGGCTAAATGAAATCATGCTAAAGTTAGCCTCTGTGAACCTGCGTTTAAAAGATTTTAGGAGTGTTTTTTTCCCTCCAAATTCATCACTTTGCCGGAATTTAAAGCTCCTGTGAGGAACTTTTTGCTTGTGTCAAATCTAATGCCCCCCTGTGGACAAAAATGTCTTTGCTTAACTTTCTTCATCCTTTAATAGCGTCTCATAATAGCAAGTTTTGACAGTGAAATATATTTATTTTGAATATTCTAAGCAGAAGTCATAAAAAGGGGATGGTTTTTCAGGAAATTTCTGGTCATCCTTAACAGTGACGTGGATAAAACTATGGCATTATAGAAATGTCGATACTGAAACATACAGCAGCTTTTTGGACATTCAAAACTGGAATAACAGGATGAAATGAAACATCTTTTTTTATATATTTAACAGTGTGAACACGTGCTTGGCTCAGCTGTGAGCTGGACTCCGGTTAAGGTGCTTCACTTGCAGTTTTTCCCAGGTTTCGAACACACAGCGGCTCATTGTTGGAGCGATTCTTCATCCTCACTCGGTGCGCGAATGAGGTGAGCTGCTGTAAGCTACGCGCTCCTGTGACTGTTAAGACTGTGCCATGCTGGCAGACCAAGTGAGGCAAATCCAGTATATCCCAATTATACAGCGGAGCGCTTTACTCCACTTACTGAACTAAGTGCATTACCCACTAATCAGTGCCTGGCTGTACTTGTTGGAGCATGACCTTCCTCATATTCATGCCAAGGTAAGAGCTGCTGGCAAATCAGCTCTAATTTCACCACCACAGTGAATTCACATTATACATGCAAATTACTACGTCTTATTCATTATTTAGAAAAGGTTTTCTCTCTCCAACAAACCAGCTCACATTAGCATATATGCTGCTGTAAAATAAACATGTATGAATAAATTTTGAGCTGCGCTTGTGGAGATTACACTGAATATTTCTCACTGGTGCCGTGTCCTTAAACTCGAACACAGCACATCTCTTTATACAATGGATATGTTGAGCTTAATGGCTTGTGAGGCAGGAGGACATTTTTATTCATTTGGAGTCTGTTTTTGACCAACAGGCGAAAAACTCCACTGAGTGCTCTAGTTTGATGTTCTGCTTTGAGTTGCTGCTAAAGGAAATAGTTTACAGAGAGTTTTAGAAGTTAAAAGTTGCTGCTCAACAGCTAAATGATGAGATGAAACTCACTGAAGCTCTACAGACTGAGAGGAAAGGCAGATCTGTTTGTTTGTTTGTTTTTGTTTGATTTATTACTTTGAGGGATTTTTCACATTTTTCAAGGTTATGTACCGCTGAATGTTTCAAAATCAACATTATTGTGTGTTTTTTGCAGGTCACATTCCAGTCTGACCATCTATACAATATGCAATTTGCAAAAAACAATAAAATGGGTCTGTGCAACTCTAAATATATACGTATATTGCAATTATTTTTCTTATCCACAACATGCATATCTATAAAAACAAACTAGATAAATGTAGTGTAGCAACTTGAAGTGCTCAGAATGCTTAATAAAACAATTATCCAAACTATTATTTGGATCTCTATGTCTATTTTCCGCCTTCAAATCAAACTCCACAACTGCGTCCAGTCCTCTGCAGCAGCTCAAACACCTGCACCGAGAACCAGGGGGACAAGAAGAGGAGCATATGGTCTACGGGAAGAGCGACGTGTTATTGTTTAAAGTGTACTGATAAGTGTAACAGACATACCTGCCAAAGCCTGCAGCAGGAAGAACACACCTCCTCTCTGCTTCATGTGCATATCTGGAAATAAAGCACGTCTGTTTTTATTCAGTTTGTTGCTCAAAGTAAAAAGAAGTCTGAGGATCTTGGGGTCTTCTTGAAAGTGCACGTTGTGACTGACCAGTCTATCTACGTTCTCACCCTCATCTTGGGTCATGATCTTTGGGTTGTGACTGAAGGAGTGAGATATCAATACAGTATACAACCAAATTAAGTTTCCTATAAAGGGCGACTGGACTGGAGTGGTTGATGCTCCTTTGCACCAGGAGGAGTCAGCTGAGGCGTCTCATTAGGATACCTCCTGCACGCCTCCTTTTAGAGGTGCGCCTAACTGGTAGGACGCCCCAGGGCAGACCTGGAGCTCAATGAGAACGCCTCAGGATCCGCCAGGGGGAGCAGGAAATCATTGCTGGGGGAGAAATTGCTCGGAAGTGGGGTTAACTTGCTGCCTTATCAACCTGACGCTGGATAAATTTATGAAAATCTGCATCTAAATCAGCGCCTTCAGGATGACTAGTTCAGGTTATATCTCAAATGTTGAATTTATACCCAAACTGAAAAGTCAAGCAGCTCTTTATCTTGATGTTTTGAGCTTCTTGTTACATAACAGTGACTATCTGCTCGCTAAAACCTGATATTTGACTCAGGTATGCACCTAAAAATGTCCAACAGAAGTACCTTAAACTTTATCTTTGCTCTCAGTAGGAGAGCTCGATCTGTTCTCTGCTGTTGTTTGTTCTGTCCTGAAGCCAACAGAGAGACATCATGTTTTATTTTGACAGTACGAGAGTCTCTTATCACCTGATACCTGTCAGATGATTCTGGTTAAACAGGAGGTTTTGTCCCAGTGTGGTACAAGGAAATGTTTGACAAGTATTCCAAGTATATGTTGCTCGACAACAGGAGGGTTTAAAACTATAAAAAGTATGCCTCTGAAATGTCAGAAATCACTTTGGTTTGTCTGTTTCTGGTCCTTGTATTTCTCACACATGTACCGGCTCTAACAGGAAGGTACAGGTTGAAAATGAAACAAGAGGAAAATTTCCGTGCCTCCTTTTTGCCCTCACTTATGTCAGTTGCGTTCTGGTTTTTCCGCTTACAGTCTAAATACTTCCAGCGGAATCCAAAAATCGGAAATCTGACTTAATGTGGATTGAGTTACGGCCGGTAACCTCTCAGCAACCCCCTCAAAGTTTCATGAATGCTTTTGGGAAATCATCTGGGGCAAAAAGTCTCTCTGGAATCTCTGGCTATCTGGGACAACCTAAATCCTGCACTTATGATAATCCATCCGTTGCAGCACCATGTATTCGGTTGCTGTGACACAGGACTGAACCAAAGCAGATTTCCTGTGATCTAAAAAACCCGGATGGCATACAGCGAGCCTGAGCCAGGCCCTCTTACGCAAGTCCAGCCAGCTGTGGCTGCTGGGCTGTGCGTGCAGAGAATGTGTTTACATAACGCCCATTTGGGCTTCTTTCTCTTCACACAGCAGGTCCTATACAAAGTTCAGAGCGTGCAGAGAGGAGGCTTTTTATTTATTTATATTCAAACTGTTTTTAACGGCATGTTTTTGGGACACTTTTGAAAGTAGGTCTCTTGGTAGGCAGTTTTTAAAATCTCAACCTTTACATATTTTATCCTCTGTGTCTCTGGGGTTGATTTTGATCTAAAGTACTTTCGAATATACCTCCTAAGCTGGTAGAACAATGTGGAAATGAAACTTTTTATACATCTAAGAGGTGCAGAATGAGCAGGTTTGTTGCAAAACGTTTTTGGCAAACCAATTCATCAAAAAGTTAAGTTGCAGAATTAAAGCTACTGTAAGGAATTTTGGGCTAGTTTTAAAACAAACTGAAATTCACACTGATGTCTCTATATGACCAATCAAAGCAAGCCAGATCACTTGGATAAAGACCAAATATTCCAATAAAGGTTATTTATCATTTTAAAGTTCATTTATCTCCCAACTAAGCTAGCAAAAACAGATGTTTTTAAATATTTCTACAACTTTCCCTGAGAGTTGCATGTTGGACATCTCTGATAAAGATGATTCATTTGTCAGAAAAAAACACTACTATATGTGCAGGGCAAGTTTAGCCAAAAGACCCTGTTATCTCCACTGGGGGTACCGAACATAGCAAAACCCCAAAAGTTTTTAACAGGAGGTTTAAAATGACAAAAAAACTGAGCAACAGATCTATAAAAATGATGCAACCCTCCAGAGTTGCAGTACATTTAAATTAGAGAATTATCACCCAGATATAGAAATCCTTTTGTTTTAGCTAACTTAGATGTAGTCTTATTTAATTACAACATAAAGAGTGGGTCATCCTCCACAGAGACTGCCATCTTGCACCAGCATGTTTCTATGGTGACACAGAACAGACTTATAATAACGTGTGTTTTGTGCACATGGGTGGCCGAGCAAAGAGCGCCAATTATGAAGGAGAAGAGAGTGTTTGCTTTGTTTGAAAGATTTTGTATTGATAGACATTTTGATGGTAAAAATTCGACAAATAGAGGGTCTTACTTACCACAGACCATGATGGCTTCTTGTCCTGGAGGGCCACCATCACCTCACTGATAAGAGGAGTGAGCAAGGGAGCTCAGGGAATTTGAGTGCTGGACTCTGCTTGAGATTCTTCTTCACACTGTATCTCTGAAAAAGAAAAATAGATGTAAGAATATCAACAGAGTAAAACAGAGAGTTATGACTAGAACAATGAAAGTGCACAACATTCAAGCATCCACAGTTACACAGCATTTATGCATTTAAGAAATTGGTGTAAATTTAAGACAAAACTTGCACAGTGCATGATAATTTTTTTTGCATGAGTAATAAATTTGGTTCTCGTGGATTTAGGTGTTTGCACGATAGCACCAAAAAATAAAGCAAAATGATACAGAATCAGAAGTGTTAAAGATGTCACCACTCACTACAGAGCTAATCACTTTTGTTAATAAAACAGAGTAAAAAAATAAGTTTTTATTTGTATAATTGAAGGGAGACATACTTTATGCGTTTTTTAAAAGTAAAATAAGCAAAACTGCAGTGAAAAAAAAAATGAAACTCTTATCCAAAATCACTTTTCAAGAAGCTTTAGAGTTCACAAAATCTCCTTGGTTTGTGAAATTTTACTTTGAAGATGTTATTGGTGATGTCTGTGTCTATATTTCCCCTAAAGAGTGATCGAAAAAGACTTATTTTTTGTGTTTAGTTTTTAATCTTACACGGCACAAACTTAATTGTATAAAAATGACTGTGACCCTCCTCCGCATAGACGGCCGAGTCTCCCTGCAGTGAACTCACTCTTTAATGTCAAAGCAGCTTACGGCTGCAGCAGCAGCCTGCTGGGATGGAACTAATGTCAAAAGTAATGGGCACTTCTGACTATTACAGTGTATTATATTTGATAAGTAAAGCTTTGTGTGTAGAACTTTAATCTGCAGAGCTTAAAACATCTACAGCTGGCAGATGAGTGTGGACGTGCAGTCAAAAACCTTTGCAACTTCAGCATCTATTATCCAAGTGTTTTAAAAGTTTTATAAACAAGGTTAGGGTGCTGAACTATGTCCTTAAAATCTGTATAATGCTCCATGAAAGAGACTAAATTCTTGGGCCATTAGGCAAAAAACAGCTGCACTGTTGGGACCAGATTCCCGCCCAGTCTTGAGGGCTTTTAATTTTAATTTAATTCTTCATTCAACATTTATTTTACCTAAAATACTCCCACTGAGACACAAAATCTCTTTTTCAGGGAGTCCTGGCAGCATAAAAAAGTTTACTACATAGTGCAAGACAATCTTAAGACAAAAAAACTGCATTTTCTCATTTTCTCTGGGCTGTTTGCCATGGAGTTCCTCAGGGGTCTATCCTGGGTCCACTATTGTTTTCACTCTACCTGGCTCCACTCAGGTCTTACAGCCTATCATGATTGATTTTTTACTGCTATACTGATGAGTTACAGAGACACCATGCCATTCGATTTCAGAGTCAACCACGGACCAATCAACCGTAAGACGAGTAACAAGGATGTGGGTGTAATTCAGTGATTCGCTTAAAGCAGAATTGAAACAAATTTGTGGACATCCAACATTGGAAAACAAAGCTTGATAATGATAACAATAGATATACTGTAAAACAAATAAGGAACATAAGTTTGTTTATTAGATCCTTTTTCTCCCCCAGAAACATCACCAAGATTAGTCCAATCCTGTTGTTTAATGATGCCAAGGATCTTATCTGTGCCTTTGCTTCATCCAGATTAGATCATTGTGGTGCCCTTCTGTCGGGGTGACCAAAGAGGAGTTTGTGAGGTCGGCAGTTGGTTCAGAGAGCAGGGGGCTTGTATTCAGACTGCATCCCATCCCAAAATGAGCCCATTACTCCAGTCTTGGCCTCTCTTTATTGGCTGCCAAATCATTTCCAGCATATTTTAAGATGTATCTGTGTAGGACACCATCATATGTTATATTCAGTCTTGATACTGAAAAAGCAAATCAATTAATCTTTATCTACATAGTGATTTCCCAAGATGCAAAAAAAGTTACAGTGGAGAGGAAAAACTTCCTTTAACAGGCAGAAACCTCGAGCAGAACCATGTTAGACAGAGACTGCATTGGGTTTAGAGAGTTGATAAAGGGAAACAAACAGAGGTGAAAACAGGCAGGTCCATGGCAGTAAAAAGTCGGTCCAAAGGGACCAACGGCATGATGGAGGTCAGGGACTCCAAGAAAAGACTGTATCAGGAACTCTAATGGGCCCAGATGATTCAAAGTTGATGACAGACAGGAAAAGGAAAGAGAAAGGGAGAAAGATGCTTGTTGGGTGTTACCTAGGGTGATCATACACCCTCTTTACCCGGACATGTCCCCTTCTTTGGGGGCTGTCTGGCCTTGTCTGGGGGAGTTTATAAAATCCTTCAAATGTCCTTCAAATGATCAGATCTTCCTCTTATGGAAATGTACCATTTTACTCCATTTACCTTTCGATATACATTGATGTTAACAGACCATTGCTAACTATATGTCAGCAAAAGATAATAAGGGCTTAGTTTTAGGGTTGAAAACATTTGCAAGAGTTACAACCTCAGTGCAAAAGCAAAAAAACAAATCACAGTTGGATTATTCACTTCAACTTTTTGGCTTTTGAGAGTCTGCATACAAAAATCCTAATAAATCTCAACTGCGTTTAAACTACCACAAAAATGGCGAAAGAAGCAACTGAGTAAGGAAACATAAGTACATATTTGTATATTGAGGAAAGAAGGATACACAGAAAGAGAAATTGCAAAACACCTAAAGGTGTTTAACAAAGGAGTCCACTACACTCTGAAGAGACTAGAGGAACCTGGAAGTTATGATGATAGAAAATGACCTGGACGAAAGAGAGTTACTACAAAAGCAGAGGATAAACATAGCATTGTCACCAGTAAGAGAGATCGGCGAAAGACAGCACCACAAATAAGGGAGGAAATCAACATGACCCATATCTCTGACAACCGTGAAATGACGTTTGAGAAAGGCTGGTCTGAAGGGTTGTGTACTGCAAAAAAACACTACTTCGTCCACAGAATAATAAAAAGAGAGATGAGAGGGCAAAAGCTCACAAAAATTGGACTTAAGATGACTAGAAACAAGTTTGCACTGTTTGGTTCAAAACGCAGAGTCTATGTCTGCAGACAAACTGGTGAACATCTGAAAGCACCATGTGTTACACCCACAATTAAGCATGGAGGTGGTAGTTCCATGGTATGGGGATGTTTTGCAGGTGATGGAGTAGGAGATTTGTTTGAAGTAAAGGGTATCATGAAGAAGAACCAGTACCACTCCATCCTCCAGCACCATGCTGTTCCATCTAGACTCAGACTTGTGGCTCATAAGTTTGTTTTGCAGTAAGACAATGACCCTAAGCACTCTGCCAAGCTCTGTCAGGGTTACCTCGACAAAAAAGAAGAGGAAGGTGTTCTTCAAAAGATGGTTTGGCCCCCTCAGTCTCCGGGTCTTTCTCCAATTGAGCTTGTGCGGGATGAATTGAATCGATCGGTCAGAAAAACGCGTCCCACAAATCAGCAGTCTCTTTTTAATGAACTGTAGAAAGCTTAGAATGCAATCCCTGGAACATACCTTAGAAAACTTGTGGAACGAATGCCTGGTATATGCCAAGCTGTTGTTAAAGCCAGAGGAGGTTACTTTAAAGAAAAACAATAACTCAAATACCTAATAATTATATTAAAAATGTCTTCTGATAAGTTACTCTTTACACAATAGTCATGTTTATTGTGTTGCAAATTATATTAATGAAACTATGATCTTTTTTTGAACAAATCTGATCTTGCTTCCAAACTTTTGGCCTGTATATACACACACACACACACATAAAGAAACCGTAAACTTAGTTTCTTTTCCACCCATTCCTGGGGAATGTGAGTCTTCCCTGGTGAAGACTCGAGGTCCTTGGCACAACAACAGCTGCAGGAGAGAGAACCAAAGTATTGCATATTTTGAGTGAGTAAAAATGACCAGCTGACTAAAATATTTCTTATCACCATATGAATTCCCTTGTGATAGTTATTCATAACCACTGCACTAAATAAAGATAGCATGCAAATTCCAGGACAGCTCATACTGAATACTGACCTTATTCCCTACAATCAGCTATCAAATCCACCCAAACCTACAGCAAACCTCAGCAGATAGAGGTATCTCTATCACTATTGCTGGGTGAAAATCACCCGAACACATGCCTGTAGGAAAAAGTGAGTTTTGGATCAGGGAAACAAATATGCCTTTAAAGATGTCAAAGGCAATGCTGAAATTACCTAGAGACCCAAGATACTCAGACAAACGCAACACAATAAAAAATCATATAAACATGTTTGGTTGGGTGAAAATCACCTGGTGATAGGGTTCTAGGGTTAAACAGTGTAAATTGCATTGTCACTTTTTAAAAGTCACAGAAAAGGGTCTAAAGTCCTGAAAGACGCAGCTCTTCCCTCTGACATGTCGAATACAGTCCCTAAAAAGACTCTTTTATCACTTGTGCCTCTCTTTTTTTCACAAAATGCTGTTGCATAAACGTGCTCAGCAGTCTAACAACAGTAAATGCAATGCTCTGGAGAACTGTTCTAGATGTCAGATAGCCCCCCAGTGTTCCAGGTGCTTTCATCTGAGACCTTAATGCTCCTCTCCCAGTCTGCACCATAATGGAGGCTCAGAGTCCAGCCCCGCTCTCCTCAGGCGCCTGATCTGTGCTAAGCCCTCAAGCTTAAATCCCTCTCAGACGCTCATTAATGCGCTCGGTGTGGGACCACACCGGGGTTATGTCACTCTCTTGAGCCCAGACCCTTGCCCTGTGTCTGACAGAGGGATCTTCTCCTCCCCCACCCTCCTCCTCGTCTTCATCCTCTTTCATTTCATCTTGAACCACTGTCTCTCGGCCTCGACTAGCTTTTGACCTCTGACACCGCTCATCCGCTCTCCAGGTAACTCTAAATATGACAAGAGAAGCAGGATAATCATTCAGGCCGCTGAACTGAGCCGCCTTCTTTACAGCTCACCTTGTGCTCGTCCTGAAAGACAATCTCAACATTCAGATGAGCCTGTGTCCGTCTAATGAAAGAGGAGCCTGCTCAGGTGGGATCAAACCAGGCTGCAGATTGTGAAATTTTTATTTAGCTGCACCATTACTATAGCTTCTTATATCCTTGAGGGGTTGCTGGAGGGCTGGAGCCAATCCCAGCTGACATTGGGCAGGAGGCGGGGCTGCGGGGTCACCAGTCAATCACAGAGCTGACACATAAAGACAGACATGTATTCATACTCGCTTTCCAAGCTACAGGCAATCTAAAGTCCCCAATTAACCCAGCCGGGATGTCCTTGAACACCTGGAGGTATGCGAGGAGCACGCAGAGACGCCTCCAGCGGGCCTTCAGGAGGCCTGAGGCGTCTCACTGCTAACCGCCATAGTGATCCGATATTACCCCTCATATCTGTGGTTAAAGCTTCGCAGAGTCATAAATCTATAAAACACAGCCAGCCTGTTTCAAATGATGGCTACGTGTGCTTTTCCTCCTGCCATGTCAAACAATAATGTTCGGAGTCGGTTGTGCAACAAGCAAAGTTCACTTTTTTTATAATGAATGAGTGACAGAAATAAAGAAGCAGAGATGATTGACAGAAGGTCAACACTCTTCATCATACGGGAGCCAAGAGTCCGACACCTCTTACAAGATTATATCTGTGCTGATCGCTAATGAAGGTTCAGACCAGGAATATAATGTGCAGATCTCCTGCTCAGATTTGGGGCCCGGTTTCACCCCTTAATCGCCACTGTAAAATCCTCACCACAAACATTTAGTGTGCGGTCTGGCTGGCTTGTAGAATCGTCCAGTGTGTGTTCAGAGAGTTATTATGTTAAAAACCGGTCCAAAAACTATCTTTGTGTCTGTGAGCTCCAAAAGTTTAATCACCGGTTCAGATCTAGAGGTCATCTAGTGTAAAACAAGGCGAATATGATACATCTAACTTAGCTTTATGGATCCATTTTAGCACCTTTAAGATAAGATAGAGGAAATCCCCAAATTACCTTTCTACATGTTGTTGTGGTTTCAATCAGGTCTGCAGCTCAGGACGGCTTCACAGCACATGACTTTGACATCTGGACTCTATCAAAAATCCTGAAATTATGAAATGCATTGTCTCGGTTTCATATTGTTCACATCGAACTTCAAGATTTGCTGAGATATATTGTTTAGAGTTAAAGTTAATCAGACCTAAACCAAAAACTTCTTCCTGCAGATAAAACCTGGATGACCAAAAGGGGGCGTGTACTGTATATATAGTGTAATCCTATAAGTGGAGCATAGTCAAATATCCTACTTGAATAAATTCACTCTTTGCAAAAATGTAGGATGTTTATATCTGGTTATGAAACTGACTGAAAAAAACAAGGATGCCTCTTAAGAGCCATAAAAGCAAACAAGACCATAATCGACTGGTGTGATTTTTCTATACTTTCCACCTTAGTGATGGTTACTATGGCTCACTAACGCTCTACAGATACAGGCAGACCCTCAAGTCTGTACTCTGTGATCATATTTCTGCATGTCCTCTACAAACTTGTTGATACAGAACAAACATTTGTTCCCTCCACTAAGAATCACGGGGGCTGCAGAGCCAATAGTTTGAACTACAAACTGCAAAAAGCAAAAAGGAAAACACCTAAATAGTGGTAATCTGCCTTCGATGTTGCCTCAGATATATAATTAAAATCACCTTGATTGGCGCCATGTTTGTTGTTTTCGTAAACTCTTCTTCTTCTTTTAAATGAGACTTTAGAGTTATGGGGCGCTCACACCAAGCGCGAGTAAAGTCATCTATTCGCTTAATTCATGCGAATCTATAGGTGTGAATGAATAGTATTTATGAGCTGCAAATTCAACTGGCGGGGTTAAGTGATGGACAAAGGTTTTTTACAATTTACCAGGTAAACCAACCTCCTCGCTCAATTGCCTCCAGACGAGCTCCTTTTTATTCTGGTTTCGGTAATTGAAAGAAAAGGAATCATATAATTTGGGGCACCCAACACCCCGACACTATCAGTTTGTCTTCAATTTTAGATACCAGTGAACAGCTGTCTGTTTTCATACGTCAACCGGCAACCTTCGTGCTGATTAGTTATCGCAACAGTCAAGTTGAGACATTTTCAGCTCCCACACAATTCACCTTATATGTGTCACCAAAGTAGTATGAGCTTCTCATTGCGTCTTTACATTGACTTAACATGTAATTCATTCGCGCGAATGTTTATACTCGCGCTTGGTGTGTGGAGACAGTTGAGGGATTTCTGTGTAAGAAAACAGGGCAAACACATGAGATGAGGCATAACACTTTGTCCACAGGGGGGCGTCAAAACCAACACAAACTGAGAGTTCCTAACAGGAGCTTTAACTATTTGAATGTGTTAGCATGCATTGGAAATGAAGATGCATGATGTTAATGCAGGTATATTGTATGTGACCAATTTCCAGCAAATTCTTAACTGAAGCCATAATATGATAACAAAACTAAACTGTGTTATAGTTGAAGCTAACTTGAAACACCTTAATAAGAAGGTTGTAATGACACAGCAGAGTTTAAACACCTACCACTTGGCCTCCTGACACAAAAACCACATTATAATCTGTATTCGTCATCCTTTCATTTCACTGTAACAACACAAGCCTCAAAGACAGTCTTGATCAAAGTGCAGTGTGTGTTTTGCCACACAGGGAGTCTGCTCGTTTGTCTCAAACCCCGCAGAGCATCAGATATAACGAGCGTTTATTTATCCAATTGTTGCAACATGAGCTCTTCCACGAATCCCCAAAATATGATTCTGTTTGTTTTCACAATCTGCATTTTGTGTCCTCTCACATTTACCCGCCCACACTCGTCCAGCCGCCACCCACGCACACACCCCACACCCGTACACACAAACACAAACACACTTTTACTTGTGTCCACATTGCATCATTTGTACCACTTGACACGGTGAGGAGAGTTATGGCGGTTAAAATGTCACATGATAACTATCAGCTCTCCATGACCGTTTGAGGAGTTGCGTAATTTTGAAGGATGTTTTCATCGCCGGTCCTTTTACTTCCACTAAACCAACAGAAACAGAAGTTGAAAGTCTTTAATTATGTCAACAGGATTAAACGTCTCTCATCAGATTTAAAGAGCAGAGCTGGTACACCGATGTTCGGATCATATTTATTTGCAGAAGAGAGGAGGAAAACAGAGAAGACGGATTACAGGAAATAAAGAAAGCTGTGTTTTCTAACCCAGAAAGAGCAGTTTCTATTATTCCTAACACAAGATTGAACCTTCTCCCACACAATGCACTCGCCTCTCCCTGTGTACGTGATGGGCCAGTGGCTTAAGCTCGGCTAGAGGCCATTTGTTGCAACATGAGATATGAGAGACGGGCTGGAGTTTTGGCTTCCCCCCAAGTCACAGAATGTACTTGAACGAATTCCAGGAGCCAGAAGTTAATGCAGGCCAGGGTGGATTTATCTATCTGTGTCTCAGATTGCATGCATCTACAGGAACAAGTAATCTTCCCACCAGTGTTTCCACGGCTCCGCTTCTTTATTCATGAGATTCGCTTTCCTCTTTTAGTTGCCTAAAAGGACACAGGGCTCTTTAGAGTCGCTTAAAAAATAGAGGGCGGGTGTTTTAGGAGATTTTTGGAGCAGCTAAAGTGCTCACTGTCGCCATGGAGTAACGTTGATTTGTTGGAGAATGTTGTTTATTTTTATTTTTAGCCCTGCCCAATGACGTGACTCTATAATTCACAGTTATGTTCAGTGTGTCTCTGCTTTGATCCAGGAAGAAACCCAATATTTGATTGATGCCAGGGAACTCTACACAGATATTCATGATCCCCAGAGGAAGAAGTGTGTCGACTCTGACTATTTTTGGACCGTGTTAATCCACAACATAGTCTTACTGTTGTGGAATATCTTTGCAGCTTTTCATTAGATTATGTTAGATTTTCATACTTATTCATAGTCCTCAGAGGATATACCACACTGTCTTTGGTTATCCCTCATCATTAACTCCTACATGAGGTGGCTATGGTTACTTCTGCTGGAAAATCTTGTCATTGAGTGGCTGAAGAGGCAGAACATTTCTTATTAAATTATGTCTAGGTTAATATTTGGGAGTAGGACCATGAGGCTTATAACAACAACCTGTAAACCTTGCTAATCCACTGTGTTGTTAAAAGTCTTATTGTTGTAAATTATCTTGGCAGTTTTTCATTAAATTGCCACTGGATTTGCCGAGGTCATTCATTGTCCTCAGAGGATATACCAAACTGTCTATGATGATCCCTGAACATTTATTTCTGCACCCTTATAGGATGGCTATTTTGACTTTTATGGAGTCTAGATGTCTAGCGGTCTAGACATCTTAACATCAACTCACTAGCGTGGCTTCAAATTTTTTACAACTATTCATGGTCCTCAGAGGAAAAATTCATCTGACTTTAAGGTTTGATTGACTTTTTATTTGGCACTATTATTGCATAAAATTGCAAATCATTTTTATAAAATTCATGGAACTGCGTAACTATTTGGGTCACATATTCATGGTCCCCAGAGGAGGAAGTCTCCTCTCTCTGTTGATATTCGAACCTTTAAGTACTATCGCATGGTTAGCTTCTCACATAGGAATACACTAATACACATTTTTTTAGATTTAAAATAACACATAAAACAGACATTCATGGTTGCCTGAGGAAGAATCCTGTTTCTTCTTACTTTTTGTGGAACCTTTATGTGGTTGAAATTCTTAGTTTTGACAGTTAATGAGTCAAGGGATGAAATTTAGTACAGACATTCATGGTCCCCAGATGTTTACATCTTGAATCAACCACTTTAACAATTTTGGCCATTTTTAATTTTCTGGGGGGATATTTGAAAATATATCTGATGAATTGGGATGGAAACTGGGTTAGACATTCATTTGGATTTTGATACTGACGTTCATGGTACCAAGAGGATGATTCTCACATGTTTTGGTGAACCTCATTTACCAAATAGTGAATCTTGCAGCATGAAACATCTACATATATATGAGGAAAGGACACATCTGTTTTGGAGTAGTCAATCATGGGTCCTAGATGATACATTTTGGTGGTTTTGTTGATAGCTAACTTTCAAAGGAAATAACTGACTCTTTCTTTAAAACAGGAAACTGCACTCTTACTTTCTTTTATAAATATCTGAAGAACTCTTGGATGTATTTTTCTCAAATCTGGTACAGGTATTCATGGTAACCAGAGGATGACTCTTGCATATTTTGGTGATCCTTTCATGCCACGTAGCCAAGCATTTAGTCCAACTCCAAAAACACAAGAGAGGATAGGCATACACTATGTTTTGGTGTAGACAATCGTGGCCCCCAGATGATCATACTTGGTGACTGGTACAACCATTGAGGGTTTTCTGAGGATGAATCCTGCATATATTTGTCAAAGCTTTCATATTTTCAGTGAGATATCTCTTGGGCCGTTGCTCTCCACATGGTTGTTTGTGTGTGTTTGCACACGTATGCACTTTACCCCCCTTTAACTCCACAGCCTATTGATAACAATGCACACAGTCTGTAACATCATTAGTATTGATCAGTCTCTCTAAAATGGATTGCACACCAGCTCGCCTCCACTCTCTGAGAGCAACCAGATGGACAATGAAGATACATTTTATTATCCTGAAACCCTGTGAAATAACAATCTATTTCTTTTATTTCTAAGTGAAATTACACCGGCTGAATATTGAGGAGGGCTGTTCGGTTGGTGGAGCAGCTGCATGCGGTCAGGATCCACAGCGGTGTGTTTGCAGAGTGATTAAAGGTGACAACAGAGGAAGCAGAGATGGGGGATGGTTTTGCACTGAGAGAATTGGTTTCACTTCCTTAAAATATGGAGCAAAATATTCTTTAAAGGCATGTTAAAGTGAAACGACTGGTACTTTCCTTTGTGGCATTATCAAGATAGTCCATTTGCATCCTGCTCTACACGCATCATTTAAGACAGCACATCAGATTAGATAGATTAGATTGATTTTATGATACAGGGTGCATAGATTAGAGTAACAAGGTTAGCATTTTGTACATTGCAGCTATGAAGATAAGGGCCTCCAGCTGAGGGAAAGAGCGAGATATGATTGGAGGTTTTTTTTGCAGGGAGAAAATTGCTCCCTGATGGAAAACTCAAAGACGAACCAAACAGCCAATTTATACTAATAAATCAGTCTCACTGTGCTCTTTCTCGGCCTTGTGTAACTCCTTACTGCTGCAGCAACCCCCACTCCCAATGGTTAACCCCATTCCCAAACCCTAAGAGGATTTTTTTTCACCCCGTTCATTCCTCTATTTAATTTTTTCGCTTAGTAATCAGTCTGTGTCCCTGCTGATCCATCTGTATCATTAACACTGTAATCACGTATGAAAAGACAGACACTGAGCATCAACAGGGATTATTTTCTGTGGGAGGAAGAAGAGCTTAATGTGCTGAGGGTGCTCTAATTTTTGGTGAATTCCTGTGATATTATCATGCGTGCAAGTATCCCTGCTCCAAAGTTAGATCTAATCATGCATATGCAAGTGGTGTAAGATAAAATGCAAGACTTCACATGCAGCTATTTTAGATTTTGGAGACTCTCTCTGCTGCTCCTCATTAGTCCTCAGTATCTCTGCTGAGTAGTGCAACAGACGGCGTATCAGAGGAGTAACCACCCAAGTACGCACAGATGGAGGGTTACTGCCCCCTGTTGGTAAACACACTGCACGTCATGGTTTGGTATGCGCCTTAAAATGCATCTCTCTGTGTGAAAAGAAAATAATCCAATTCAATCCAATCTGCTTTTTTTATATAGCACATTTTTAAAAACATTCAAGTTTACCAAAGTGCTGCACAGTAAGATTAAAAGAACAAACACTGCAGAAAACATCAAGAGGAAATAAATAAAAGCAGGTAAAAAACATTTAAAATGAAATAAAAACACAAAAGCATACAAGAAATAAAATTGATAAAAGGACTATAAACAACATAAAAGGACAGAGATCACACAACTCTCATGCTGAGCTAAAAGCCAAGGAATAAAAATGAGTTTTTAGGCGTGATTTGAAAGTAGAAAGAGTGGGGGATGTTTTAATCTCGAGTGGCAATTTGTTCCACAATTTGGGAGCCACAGCCGAGAAAGCGCGGTCGCCACGGGTTTTCAAAGGAGTTTTTTGGACCACGAGTTGGAGCTGATAAAGCTGAAGAAACATGGGAGGGTATAAACATTTAAGAGGTCAGAGATGTACTGTGGTAAATAAACTATCTAAACTTTTATTCTAGGGGCAAAAAAGAGGCTACACAAGTTCATTTAGACTCTTTTTGTGTCATCTGGACATTATAGGAATAAAACACTAGCTGAAACATTAAATACTTGAATTTAAATACATTACATTCCTTCATACTGATGCTCACAGTGAGTCAAATCACACTGCAGATCCTGCCAAGTTTTGAGGGATGATCTAACATGATCTGATGTATAAAGTCTTTTATTTTATTTGCATCGCCGCCTCCCAGTTTTTACAGTTTTCACCCCCCAGGTGGTAAGACGTCTGAACTGCAGCACTTCTGGAGCCAAAGAGTAGATACTAAAAGTCAGTGAGCAGCCTCAGATGTCGCATATAAAAACCACTGATCAAGCCAGAACTTTCAGCATATTTAAAAACTTAGACCTGAATTTAAAAAAACATATTAAGAAAATTACAAAGCCGGTCTGCTAACATCCAAAGATAAAACAAGGACTCACCTGGATAAATGGGTCCATGCATTCATCTTCAGTCAACTCAATCACTAAAACAGTACAGAAGAGGATGAGGGTCAAATTTATGTTGGGCTCCATGCACAGCTCCACTCCACTATAAACTGATTAATTCAGGTGTGTCTGACTAGCCTTAAGTTCCTTAAGTTCAGGAAGTAGTGGATCGGTGCAAAGATCAGAAATCTGACTCTTTAGCCAAAATTCCTACTTTAAAATCAAATTTATTCATTCACATATAATAATAATAATAATAATAATAATAATAATAATAATAATAATAATAATATATATATAAATAATATCATTTAAGAAAGATGGAAAGGTGGTATAGTGTCAGAAAAGGAGCTTTTGTCTGGCTTACAGGAGTAACAGGAAGTAGTTTGTTCTTAAATGGGACAACACAGGTCAGGTTGCGAAGATATTAACTGTGGTGTCCCACAGTCTGAGGACCCAAATTGTTTATTTTGTACTTTATGTAAACCGTATGTCAAGTGGCTGATTTTCTGAAATTCATTGTCTTTGCAGATGACACAGATATTTCATGTTTCAGGGATGATCTTCTGCAGCTTTTGCATGAAATTTAGAGGAACAAGAGGAATGGTGCAAATTAAAATGTTGGTTTGACATCAACATGCTATCGTTAAATTTTAACAAACCAAATTTATGTTATTCAGAAATCATAAAATAAACACAGGATTTCCTGGTAGATAATTTAGGGCCAAAATACACTAAAGATATTCTCATACAGGTCAACTTTTGGTCCTCAGAGTCAAAACCAACCACGGAGAAGCATCGCACAGTTTTTCCACTTAACATCAGGTCTGCTGAAAGTCTCACCCAGAGCCTCACCTGTTTACTGCTCCCCTTTATAACATTTTTTAAAATCAAACTACCTGTTTTTAAATCATATAACCCTGCACTGTTACTTTTATACTATAATTCAAAACTGTCTTATTATATTGAAACGTTCTGGTTTTGCTGTTTCATTTCCTCTGTGCTTTGGTTTTTAATAGCCTCTTTTAATGACTTATTAATGTCGTCATTACTCACTTTTTAATGTTTTCATTTAATGTGTTTTTCTGACCTTTGTCATTTTCTCTATTGTCCTTGTGTGAAGTACTTTGAATTGTCCTTGTTAAAATGTGCTTTACAAATACATTTGCCTTGCCATTCAGCTTCCAGTGACTTAAAATAAAATCGTAATATATCCAGGAGTCCTTCTCATACCACTTTTGTCTAATCTGTGTATGTTCAGGTTTACAGGTAGATGAGATCTCAACAAAGAGAAGCCTATGAGTGTTTACGCAAAAGTTAATGAGCCTGATTGTGATGAGCCCTCAAAGTTTGCTAATTAACCATGAAACAGTAGTTTTTTTTCTCAGCTATGCATACTCCAATCTGACCCCAACTCACCAGACATAATACGAATCAAGATCACATTCATGTGGTCATATTTCACACAGGTTACAGCACCTCCTGGTGGCACTAGGAAATGTCAAGCTGAATCCAAAAGTCCGTTGAATTTCATATTTGAAATCTGTTTCTGCTCATGACAGCTGATTGGAACGTTCTCTATACTCTACATTTAGGGTTGCTGTCCGTGCAGATTGAGTCATGCAGTGTCAGAATCCTGCCGCCCTGACCTTATTCCCTGGGTTTCAGTATCGTTCAGGTCGCTGTACTCTACCCTGAGTCCTGATCATAGACTGCCTAAAGCACAGTCTCAACGACATCATCCATTAGGCTTTGAAGAGTAATGTTATGAAGCCTCATAATGGAGGTCGCCATAATGGAAATACTGACTCAGCCTAGGTTTTGCTCAACTGAGAAGCAGACAAAGAGACAAAGTTATAGCTGGCCTTCAACCGCCTCTCTCTTAAAGGGATATTCCAATGCAATCAGACTAAGACACTATCGCTTCTGCAGTGCAAAATTATTATTATGATTATTACTCCATGGAAATGCTATCATTTCCATGAAGTAATAATCATAAATGTTCTTCCTTGAGCTGCGAAAACTACACTGCACTCGGTGATCGACTCGTCAGGGCTCCCCTACAAACAAGCGGCTGCTGGAAGAGAGTAGGCGAGTTGTGTTTAGTCTCTTTGCTAAACAAATCAGGCAAAGCTAAAAAGACGTTTGATGGCTAGAACTGTGGCTGGGACCCTATTTGTACTGTTGATGAAGTTAGGTGCTGTTCTGAGCATTATTTGTGGCTGTAGAGTGGCTTTTTGGTTGAGATTTTCATGTGGCGACATAGACTGCTGTGTATTGCTATCGTGCGGTCGTTGCTGAAGTTGGTATAGCTGGAGAAGCAAGTGGTCAGCAAATGGGATTCCCTTGGTTTTGGCAGCAAGCCTCAAGTGGACACTCAGGGTACTGCAGGTTTTAGCACACCAGCATTGAAGCCTTTTTAAAGACTAGCCATTACTGCTTGGTCCTGACTCAGCACTTCATTTTTGCACAGTCTACAACAATTAGATATGATATAACCGGGAACTTACATTGTATGCAGATGACACTGTGAATTAAACGAGTAATAAAAAGATTACTTTATAATTCCATTTTATTTTCAATATTACGCAACATTAGAAGTATAAATATCTGTTTTAATATACAACATCTATGACATCCATAGAGCTTTCCTTGGGCAAAATACAAAACTCAAAACACTTTTATTGCACATTTTCTAAAAGACAAACCATCAGAAGCGTAAGTTTATCTAATACTAGTTTTTTTTTCACAGAGGAAGAAAGAAAAAAAGTCAAACTGAAAAGACAAGCAGACGAAGAAGAAACCTGACATGAAAAGACGTCCATTACTGCACAAACAAATGTTCTTAGTGAACATCCTACTATAAACAACATTATCTGTGACACAGAACAGAGATTTGGCAAATCAACAATATACAAAATATACATCCATGATGCTTTGTAAACAAACATTGAATGTGCTTTGAGGATTTAAATGTCGGCCGTCAAAGGAAAGAAAATTTCAAATTGTTCAAATAAAACTCGGTGATTCATTTATAATCTAAAGTGGGGTTTCAGAAACCAATTTCAGTCCCTCTTTTCTCACTTTCTGAACTGAATCTGGCAAAAATTAAGGTGCTTTTTTATCCTTCACATACAACTATGACACATTTACATTAAATATCTAATGCATGTAAACATCAGATTATTTTAAAATCTCTGAAAATCAATCTCACATGTTTCAGCTTCACCCTTGGGAACAGGACATCTAGATCATCTTAACTCTAGGTATATGTAGATTGTTTTTATAGCCAGTACAACAGAGTAAATACTGTATTATAACCTCAGTGTCCTTGGCTACTTTCATGTTTTTAAGGGTATTAGTTAAAAAAAAAAAGTCACCCACAGTGTAGAAAAAACATGTTTGAGCGTGTGCAGAAATTGCAGAAAGTGAATGCGAGTATATGAGTCTATATGTGTAGTACCAATTCGCACATTAACATTAAATCTTGTGAATAATACGATTCAAATTATTAGGATTCCTCATGTGAAACCGCTTTAAGCTCATTATAAAGAGATCAAAACACAACACAGAAACAGCAACCTGACATCAAAATCCGTAGAAACCCTGTGTACGTGAACGTGAACACTCGTAATTGTATGATTGATGTCGTTTCACTTTGGGCGGGTACAAACATAACTGGAGATGGCGCCCTTCGGAAATTCACTACAATAGTTATCTGAAAACAATCGCACATCTCATTCACCGTACTCACACAGCGGCCATTTTTCTCTGACATCATGTTAAAGATTGAGAGCGCGATTTTTATTATAAAGAATTACATGTTGGCTACTCGCCAATAAATTTAAAGGAAACAAAGGGGAGAACATCTCGCCATATTTCAGGTAAAAATAAACATAATTTTACACCATCTCTGAGCTGAATTTAAAGCTACTACTGGACAACATCTAATGTCAGCATTCTTCCACTTATTATCCAATATGGAAGTTAGCTAGAGAGTAGAAAAATGCTAGCTTTACTGTCAAAATGTGAAATATGATCAGATAAGAACAAATGGAAAAATCAGTGTTAGCAAAAAAGACTTAAATGCGAATAGTTGCTGTTGCTTCATTTTTTATGTTAAACAAGCTAAGAAAACTTATATAATTGAGCAATTCCTTTTGTCAGCCTCTTATAATTTCTACTACTGGACAACATCTAATCTTAGCATTCTTCTACTTATTATCCAACATGACAGTTAGCTAGAGAGAAGAATATCGCTAAAATTACTGTCAAAATGTGAAATATGATCAGATAAGAAAGGCGAAAATCTGTGTTAGCGAAAGAGTTAAATGCTAAGAGTTGTTGTTGCTTCATTTTATGGAAAACAAGCTAAGAAAACATAATTTAGCAAGAGTTTGTGGGTTGTTTTTTTTTTTGGCTTTGTGAAAGTTAGCATTAATTTATTTTTTCTACACTAACATTTGTCATTGTTTACATTAGCCTCAAAACTTATTTCAGCTGCTTTATAATAGTTACGTTTTCCTTTAGTCAGCCCTTATAATTTCTACTACTAAACAACATCTAATGTTAGCATTCTGCCACTTACTATCCAACATGAAGGTTAGCTAGAGAGTAGAAAAATGCTAATATCAATGTTAATAGTTGTCTCTGCTTCATTTTTGTGTTTCATTTTATATAAAACAAGCTAAGAAAACATAATTTAGCAAGAGTTTGAATGTTGGGATTTTTGTCTTTGTTAAAGTAAGCCTTTATTTTTTTTATGCCAACATTTGTCGTTGTTTACGTTAGCCTCAAACGAACTTTAGCTCTTTTATAATAGTACCAATTTGTTATGTTTTCCTTTTGTCAGCCTCTTATAATGTCACCATGAGTTATCCTATTTGAGGTGGCAACAACCTAAAAAAGTAGTTCAACAATTAGTTAGCGTGTTAGCTTTTCATTATAAACATTATATCGGAGAAAAATGGCCGCTGCATGATTATGGTTGATAAACTAAGAGCTGTGTGTCTGCTGCAAGAACTTTATTAAGGGACTAGGAACCTCAGAAGATATTAAGTGTTTCCACAACAGAAACTTGGTTTCTTTGTAGTATTTTCAAGAGGTTCCTGTTTTTAAAGAACAAGTACTGTCACCTTCCTGATTGATTCAGTACCAATCAGGAAACACGGACTACAGTTGGCTGGAGGAACTTTTTGACCCCTTGAGAAACAGCCCCTGAAACTTAAAGTTCCGGTTACTTTTGGTGGAAACGCAGCTAAAGAAACACAGTTGTTTTTTATTTTTCACATGTACTTTATCACTCTCAAACGTTAGTGAACCAGCAAACACTCCGTCAACAGTAAAGACATTCTTAGGAAAGCAGACAGCCCTCACAGTTTTCTTTAAAATGCTACATTTTTAGAAATAGCCCCCTCACCCCCCTCTCGTTCCTTTTTTATTCTCTCTTCCTTCAAGTTATTTTTGAAAGGTCACGAAGAAGAAGAAGAGGATGCCTTTGATGAGACACGTCACGGTAGCTTACTTTAGACCAGAAGCAGAACATTTCACTCTAACACGCTGCAAAATCTATACATATGATACAAACAACAATCATGTAAGCCCCATGTATCCCAGTTTTACAGTGTAGTCATATTTACACCCCTATTGCATAAAAATCAAAAAAATATATGTACACATGTCAGAGGAATGTGGATTAACACCTTGCTAAGAACAGCAAGTTTTTTATTTCCCATTATTCTAAGGCCCCTTCTCTAATCTGTAATTTCTAGAACCGTGAGATGATTCTGTATCCGATCAATTGAAGATTTTAAGCGCAGGATAAAGTGAGTTCCCTCTGTGTACCGCTGCACCAAACCCCACCTAAAAAACCTCTAATTTAAGGAACGGAAACAATCCTGATACAGCTGCTAAATCAAGTGTTCTACTGCATTAAAAGACATCAGGTCCTCCGAGTCGACGAGTATAAGAGTGCAATTCAAAAATCATTTATGGCACTGACTCTACAGTACGTCACAACCTCTGTAAGGCTACTTCCCTGTCTGTCGCCCCCCCCGACGCGTTGATTGCACAAAGCATTCTGCGAGAAACAGAAACAACACATCCCGACATTCACTTGACATAAAAAGTAAAAAAAAAAAACACCAGAAATTATCAGCAAATGATTGCCTACATTCAGACCTAGAAACACACACACACACACACACACACACACACACACACACACACACACACACACACACACACACACACACACACACACACACACACACACACACACACACACACACACTCAACCCTTCCTCTATCAGCATGTAACAGCTTGCCCGGTCCTCGAACAAAAAAAGAAGGCATGATGATGTTTGCACAAAACATTTCTAATATTTTAATACATCTGGCTCCGGCTCTTTTGTTTGATTTCCCTCTTTACTTTTTGTAGCCAGAACTCCTCGGTGACTCTTTCTGCTGCTTCCCCCGCCCCGAGTCTTTGTCTGAGTTGTCTTTGGGCGCAGAGGGAGCAGCTCTGGGAGCGTCTCTTTTTGTGTTTTTCTGCACGGACGTGACCTCTTGGACCGCTTCTTTCTTCTTCTTCTCCGGTGGATCCTTCTTGCTGGAGGCGGCCTGTTTGTCAGGGGTGGTGTTGCCTCTGGTTTCAGGGCTTCTGTGTCCGTCCTTGGACGCCTTCATCCAAGTTTCCTGGGGTGCACAGGTGGAGATCTTGCCTGGAACAGCTACACTGCACTGCGGATATGTTTCTCTTTTCATTGCAGGTTTCGGCAGCACTGGAGGGGGATCAGGATGGGAGGGGATGTCTGACGGCTGAGGTGTACTTAGAGGTGAAGCGACGTGTTTTGGTTTAGAGTCATGGAGGTTTCTCACAGGTGCGGCTTGTTTTTTGGGGGAGGGGTCTTTCTGTTTGGCGTCGAAGCTTTGTTTCAGGACCGGTGTTGGAGCTACAGAGGTTTTCAGACTCGATGAAGGGGGGGCGCTTTTAGGAGAGAGAGATTTTGGCTTGGAGTCAATGGTTTCTTTTAGTGTTTGAGCTGAAGTTGCTACAGAGGTTTTGGGCTGGGTTTCTTTAGGGGTCGAGTCTTCCTGCTTTGCGTTGACTCCAGCAGACGGAAACGGCGCCTCTCTTCCCTGAACGCTTGAATTTGAGGGTGCAGACTCTTTCGGCGGATCTCTCTGTTTTGCATTCGGACTCTGACCCTTGAGAGCTGCCACAGGAGGACTCTTCACCTCGGCTGTTTTCGCCTCCTTTACAGCGGCGTTTGCTACAGGCTGTGCGTCAGGCCTCGGCTTACTTTTAGGACTTAAAGCATTCTCACTCGGAGTCGAACACTTGGGTTTAGCTGCAGGGACCAGGATGGCGACAGGGTCTTCTTTCTTCGAGGAGCAGCTGTCTGAATCAGGTGATTTGTTTTGTGCTTTTGATAGCTGCTCTGAATCTTTCACATTCGTGGTCTTTGGTGATATTGGATCTTCTTTTTTCTGCATTGCTATGCTGCTACTTTCTATTGCACTGACAGACACAGTTTTATCCTTCTTAGTTTCACCTGGACTCTCTCCTAGGACGTTTTTCAACAAGGAGACCACATTGGTTGCAGGAGTTTCGACTTTTAGTATCATTTCCACTCCTGCAGCAGGTCTGTGAGCTTGCACGCTGTCCTTACTGACAGGTTTGTCCTCATTCTTCGCCTTCAGACTGCAGCTCTTCCCTCCCTGCACAGGAGCAGCTGCTGATGTTGTGGTGGTGGTGGAGACCTGCGGTTCAGGATTTGAAGAGCAGATGTTGAGCGGCTGCTGTTTTGAAAGCACATTCTCTGGAGCGCGTTCAGGGATGTTCTGTACCGTCACCTCAGACTGAGAGGTCACGTCGGAGTTATGTGCTTTTTTCTCGGCGCTCTGACGCTGACCTGTGTCCAAACTGCTGTTTACGCTCAGCTTCACTGTAACAGGTAATGGCTCCCTGGCAGCAGCTGCGGCGGGACTCAGCACAGGTTTTATTTCCACCTCCTGCTTCGCCGCGGTCAAAGAGGCGTCTGTCTTGGAGCTGTCAGAGCTCTGTGATGCACCGTTTGCTGCGACCTCCTGCTGCTCTGCCTCGTCCTCCTGATCTTCGTTGCTCACCTCTCTAATGGACGGTGTTTTTCCGCAGGAAAAGTGCGAGCTGTGTCGAGGGGCTCTGTGCTCGTGAGACAGAGACGACCCCGGTTTCAGACTCGTCCTGCTCTCCTGTTTAGCGGCGAACACCGAGGCCTCCCCTTTGCTGCTCTGAGCTTTTAATGACTCACCGTGTCTGTCCTGTGTTTTCTCGCCACTTGTGATGATTTTCACGTCTGTGGGTGAGTTGTGTGCCGCGTCCTTGGAGGCGACGATGTTATGTAGAGAGGAGACAGCATCAGAACTCGGGGAACACGCCAGAGGGCTCTTCTGTTTGTCTGCGGTTTTTGAGTGAGGGATGGTGATCTGCTTCTCTGTGTGGGTCTGGAGCCAAATCTGAGGGCTCAGAGGGACTGTTTCACTCGTGTTCTCCACCATCTTGGATAAGCAGGTCTCTGTTTTTGACACCCGCGGCCCTGAGAGGAGGCCAATATCCAGAGTGCCCTCCAGGGGTCTCAGAGAGGACACGTGGCGTCCTTCCAGTTTGTATTCAGACGATGTTTTACGAAGCGGAGACTCGGCCGACGAAATGAGCTGCAGCTTCTCCACGGCGCTCTCTCCTCTGCCGGTGAAAATCTTCGGGGTCAGACCTTCGGGGCTGGAGTGGATGCTCCCGAGCCCGGCCTTCATGTGATCGTGAGACAGAGCCGAGTCCAGCTGGAGGCTCTTGGATCTGGTGGAGCCGAAGTGCAGGTTTTCGTGGATGCCGGAGGAGCAGCGGCACATGCAGTCGTCCCGTTCTTCGAAGGACAGCCTCTTCCTGGTGAACTCGATGTTTGGCGCCTTGAAGTCCAGCCGGTCTGGTTTGATGGTGTCCTTACCGGCTCTGGAGTGCTGCCAGTCTGGGTGGATGGAGCAGAGGGGTGATCTCAGCCCGCCTTCGCTCTCACAGCTCCCAGATGAGTCAGCGATGCCTTCAGAGACACGTGTGGAGAGTTTTTTGTACAGAACGTCTTTGAGAGTGGAGCTGGCGGCTTTGGCCTCTAGAGGACCCGAGTCTGAGCTGCTTTTGTTCAGCCCCCTGCTCAGGAAACCTTCATCCCTCTCCTCGCCACAGACGGGGGATGACTCAGAGTCCCGCAGGGCGTCTTGTTTCTGCAGAGACTCCCTCCTCTCGGACCAGTCCTGCCTCTTCACAACTACTTTGGACTTGAGTTTCTCCTTATCCAGCTCCTCCACAGACTCCTGCCGGCCCACTTTGCGGGTGATGGGCCTTTTCAAGCAGCCCTGCTCCACGGGGCGAACGCGGGTGATCGCCGGCGGCTCACAGGCTGTTTCTTCCACACTCTGCAGGATGCTGTAATCCTTCTGCTCCTCATCCTGCACCTCCTCCTGGGTCACCTCCAGGCTGTGTTTTCTGGGACACAGGTGCTTCTTATCTCCCGTGTAAGACGGGGAAAGCTTCTCCTCAGACTGAACCCGTTTCAGGAGGGGGGAGCGAGGCGGCTCGGCGCTTTTGGGGCGCACTATGTGCCGCACGATCGTGGGAGGGGAGTGAATCTTCGCTGGGAAGGCTTGTGTAGTTTTGGAAATAGAAACAGAGTGCCCACTCAGGAGGGGAGAAGGGGAGCGCTGAGGAGACGTGGGCTGGGGGGTGGGAGAAGGCGTGCGAGCCAGAGGAGAGAGGGGGATGCTGCCGGCGGACTTGCGGCGTCCTTGACGGAGCCTCTGACCCGGCAGCTTGGGGCCGAGGCCGTGGAGAGTGGAGGGACGGATGTGTCCAGAGCCTGCGGGGGAGTTTGGAGCGCTGGAGCTGGGGGAGCTGCTCTGAGAGGAGTTCCCACCTGGAGTTACAAAAGACAAAAAGAAAGAGGGGATGAGTAAAATCTTTAAAGAGATAACGAGAACAACATTTCAGAGAGACGATGTGAAATCTCCACCTGACTGGGTGAAGTCTGGAGCGGGGCGGAAGGCGGCGGTGGGGGAACGAGGGGAGAGACTGTGGGTGGGGGAGCCGGGGAGACTCTCACCGGAGGACAGCGAGTGGTTCAGAGAGGAGAAACTGCGGCTGGTGTGGAGGAGAGGAGACGGCTGCATCGCAAAACGCCTGAAAAGAGAGCGCCGCCTGCAGGAAGCAAAACAAGAAAAGACAAAGTCGTGGTTATTTTACAGATTTTAAAAGACGCCTTTTCAATCAGAAAAACACAAATAATTAAACAGAGAGACATCAGGGAGTGAAGCTATCACATTTTAAATCACCTACAGTCATTTAAAACCAACAATCAGTGAGTCTTAGAGTGACAGGGTTCGAATAAAACATGCAAAACTCAAACAAAGTGAAGCAGAAGAAAACAAACTCATAATAACACAGAAACAGAAAATGACTGAAAGCTGTAATCAAAATGTTTGATTTGGGTTTCTCATTACACAGAAATTGTCTTTCCTCCTCCAAAATTCCTTTTTAATCATTTTAATGCAAAATAACCTTCTGACCCTGAAGGCGAACCACATATTAGAGTGTCTCTGTGGGACTTTTCTGCCCCCTAGAGGCCAACGGGACACAGAGCGGGGTCAGTTTATAAACCAACAATGAGACAAAAGTAACGTTTTTTGGATACATGGTGAGAAAGATGAGAATAAATAAGAGCTTTTCTCTTCAGAAGGTCGTGCGTTTAATGAAATCTGTTGTGAATATTTTCTGGTTTTAGTTCTGGTTTGATTAAAAAAGAGACCCTCAGTTACGATGTTGAAACCCCGGAGCAGGTGTCTACCTTTCTGGCGTTTTCTCCTTCTTGGGCTTTTTGGCACATCGGACCATCTTGCTCCTGTAGCTGTTCCTCCGAGCTGGACCGGTTTTTATCGAGGTGTTTTCAAACGGGGTTGTTGAAATCGCCACTTTGCTGCCGCTCTGAAAAAGGAAAAGAAGAACTTCATAGTGAAAGGAAAAACACGTCTGCCTGCCTCCAGTGTTTGGCTCTTCGTTGCTTGCAGATCTGGACTTTATCCTCATTTACCTTGAGCAGCAGCTCCACCACTTCAGTGTGGACCAGACCGTGGACTGGTTCTCCGTTCACATGAGTGATGAGGTCTCCAGCTTTCAGTCCTGCTTTGTGTGCAGGTCCACCTTCTTCTACGTTCTGAGATTAAAAAATAAGAAATATTTGTGACGAAAGTTTTCAGCTACGTTGTTTGACAGAGTTGTACTGCAGTCCTGGACCAGTTTGAGGTTTTCCTGACCCAGTACAAACCCCTGTAGTCCTTACCCAGACCATGTGGTAGACGGTGTAGATGTCCCCCTCACAGGCGTACACCCTGATGGCCCTCAGCGTGAAGCCGAACTTCTTCCCCGAGCTGTGGATGATGACGGGCTGCCGCGGGTTGGAGGTGCAGAGCGAGGAGGAGTCTCGGCTAGGAGAGGAGTCTCTCGAGGACGGATCCGAGGACAGGGAGTAAGGAGACAAGGGGCTGGCCAGAGGAGACACGCCAAAGATATCTGCAGGAATAAGAGATAACCCTCTTTTTATTGAATCAATGAGACTTTAAGTGTCCCTGCAGGCACGGCGAGGTGTCGCTCTGAAGCTCATTCATGCTGCTCCTGCTGAGGGTGAAGCTAATGGGATTTTCTCTCCCAGCAGTGAAGACCTCTCACTCCCACCCTCCATGCTTTCTTTCCTTGTTAGCGGCTCGCACTCGGCTACTCGCCCGCAGCCACTCTGGAAAATGGGACTCACAGCAGGCGTCGTGCCGGGCCAATTTCGCACAGATCTGCAGCGCGCTTTCATCTCTTTCACATGATTTGTTCAAAGCTTGTTGCTGTCTTTCTCATTCACGTCACGTCGTTGCTCTGACATACTTTAACCTTCAAAAAACTGGTTAAGATCAGACTTTAGAGTGTGTATATCATTCTGCATGTGTGAGGACTCACCTCCAGGGATCAGGAGGGACAGGGCCCCGGTAGAGATGGACTTGGGGACTTTAGGGACAGCTCCAGTCCTCTCTGCGGCGCTCTCAGGATGCAGAGAGTTGGTTTGAGCCGCCTGGTCTGTGGAGGTGTGACTGGTGCAGTCGGGGCTCTCTAAACCTTCGCCTCTGGGTGTCAGCTGGTCCAGATGTTCAGAGAAGCTTCCTGATCAATACAAGAGATGAGCACAGAGTGAGGCGCCACAGAAGACATACTGGGTTTGTTTTCAGTCCAGGTCATGTCGGACACGTTTCTGCTAACAGAGGAATAAAGAAGATGTTTGAAAAATTTCCTTTTTTGACTTTCTGAGCAAAAAAGAGACACTGAGGAGCAAACAGAAATCAATAAGTGAATGAAAATGTGCATTTTGTGTCAGACAGAAGGCAGAGTATTACAACAAATTGAGATTATTTGTTGTAAAAATTATTTTAAAAAAAAGATTTAAAAAAAGACTTTTGCATTTTATCCAAAGGTGAAATCCACTCTGGCAGGTAACAGGAGAACTGCTTTTGCCCGAGTGGACTAAAACTGAGAAAAGGCACCACCTGTTGGATGATTGTTAAACTACAAATATGAATGCTTTACAAGAAAAGGTGGCATGATAGATAGATAGATAGATGTCTGAATGTCTAGATAGATAGATGTCTGAATGTCTAGATAGATAGATAGATAGATAGATATATAGATAGATTCCCTGGTGGAGAAATTGTCATGTCCACACAAGGACAAGAGTAAGTTTATAAATATGGCTAAAAGTTGCATAAAAATCTAATAAATGGCAACTAAAAACACTCAAAATGTAAACATTTCTCATGGCAGGAAAAATGCAAAAAAAACATCTATATTACACGCATGTTTCTTTTAACTACAAAAAATATATATATAGTTTTTGTTGAGCTTTCTTTGACATAATTTTAAGAAGAATAAACACATGATTGAATTCCCGGTCCTGTAAAGTTCATTGAAAAACATCAAGTTTTAAGTTCAATCACATGAGAAGGAGGTTCAGTTTCATGTTCAGTGTAGATGTTCGACTCGTTTTGACCTTCTGATCTTAATCTCCTTGAGATTTATGTCGCTGATTTATGTCGCTGCTCTACATAATCCCTGACTCGAAGGGTGATGTATGTTTGCTTGTTGAGCCTGTGTACAGCACATGTCTGAAGATTGTATTCTTACATAAGTCCTGATGTTCAAAAGCTGCAAAAAGGAGGACTTTAAAAAATAAGAAGTTGTCTGATCAGCATTTCTAGACTGTGGGACTTCTTACCGGACAGTGTGGCTCCACTGTGGGTGCTGCCCGGGGTGGTGGCGTCAGGCTCGTCCTGCGGGAGCTCAGCCATGCTGAAGGAGGTCTTACTGGGGTCGCCGAGGCCGGAGGTCTCGTCTCCTTCGCTCTCTGCTGAGATGGCAAACTTTGGTAACAAGTTTGGACGAGGGCCTTGATTCACGCTGTCTGTGTCTGTGGAGTGGGAGAGAGAGGGCCTAGAGGAAGAAAAGAGAGAGAGAGGACAGAATCTCATGAGATAGACAAAACTCTGTGACAGCAAAATGTGGCTGGAATAAACTCGACACCTGTCTGTGTTTAACAAATCTGCATTATTCTGTCAGTACAGATTAAATATTTAGTTTTTAAACCTGTCTGTTAGAGAGGTCAGTTTTTAAGCCACAATTTATCAGTAATTATTGGAGCTGGACAGTTGAAACTGGATTACACTCATTTGGAGTGAATTTGTTTGAGTTTCGGATTTAAATAAGAACAACTGCAGGCAAGTATAATTTCAACAGCTCCCTTTTTCTATATCTAAGTTTTTCTGCTCAAAAACTCTACATTTTAAATTCAAAGTCAAATCATAGTAAAGTGTAAAACATGCAGACAAAGGCAGGCTTCTGTTGAATGACTTGTTTGCTTTTTCAAGTCATAAAAAACATCAATAATATCTTCAGTCACTTTCACAACCAGCTTAAAATTCCTTACAGTAGCTTTAATTTCTGTCAATAAACCCCAAAAGTGTTGAATAGAACTTGTTTTTCTGCCAGTTTGTATTGAGGGTTCCTCGACGTTTGATGCTTTAAGTGTGTTTTACTAAATTTTAACTTTGTTAGAGAAGGTTTAAGCACAGAGCCATCGATGTAGAGTGTAAACTTTTCAGTTTTGGTCAAGATTCCCATCACTAAAGTGGTAAATTTAGTGCATTTATGCAACTAAATAAACCTTGCGAAGTTAATTGCAGTGATTTAATTCATACAGAAACACTAGGGCTGTTTTTTAAGAGGTAAAATCGATTTGAAACAATAACTGAATCACAGCAAGAGGGGACGACTCCAAATGTTTCACAAATCAGCATCTGTACATGTATGGAGGCAATCCTACTCCAGAAACTGCTAAACTAAACACAGGTGAACTTTAACACACATATTTCTGGAGTTTTTACATCAAGAGTGGTCATAAAAGCAATGCTAAAAACTCAAAGTTTGAAGATCTGGATTATTCCCCCGAATGCTGATTCCTGAACTCCTCTAAATTTAAAACTTTAATATTCAGATGATTAAAAATTTATCTGAACTTGTTTTCTTTCTCTTGTATTAACTGAGTGTCAGTTTCTGCACATAAAAGGCTTAAATGAGAGATTTTGTTCATACAAATTTTCGTTTTGATCAAACGCTGACCTTTGAATACTTGAACTAAAGAAAAACATTTTTTTTTTAGCCGTGACACTTTCATGAATATTTTATCTCTTTGATTTAGTGTTGTGTTTATTAATTCTCTTGAGTTTTTTTAGACTTGACTCAAGGACGTAGGCGAGCGTACATTTCAGCGAAATCTGGCGTCCAGCTGAGGGAGTCGACAGTCAGCGGGCTCTCGCTCTTCTTCCCCTCCGTCTCTCCTTTTTCCTCCAGGTGCCCACGGGACAGATCCAGGCTGCTGTACACCTGAAAACACACGGAGAGCGTGACTCACCTCCGTACATCTAGGATAGAAATGTTCACAAAACACATCTAGATGCAGAGGACAACAGTTTCTTAACATGAAAGAGTAATAGGAGAGCAGAGAGGCGTCTCCATCTGTGCGAATAACGACTTCATCATGTCAACACTTCCTCTGAGACGCCTCTGTGTTGATGTGAGAGAGGAGAGCGAACTGCAATGCAGCACAACAATGACTCCCAGCTTGTATGACTGTATTGTTTAATGTGCCCCACATTGAGAGCAAAGAAATAAAAAACACAGATCTGATTTGCAAAAGCGGAAAATATATGCAAAGCCGAAATTTGCGTTTAATACTGTAGGGGTAAATGAAAAGCGTGGGGGGGACATACATTTCCATATGAAATACCGATCACTCATGCTTTCGTTCCCATGAGAAAAGCAGCAGGACAGATGAGGGCATGAGCTCATTTACATCCCTGATGATGTGTGTGTTTGTGTGCGTCAGACGCAGACTTTAGAAATGTGAGGGCGGGAGATTAAAACCGACCTTAGAGAATCGGTGAGAGCATGAGGAGAACTGCCGCAGCTCAACGTTGAAGTCTTCGTCGTTCGTGTCGTCTTCCTCCGTCTCCAGGTGATGGTACCTCTCAGAGCGAGCTGGGGATGGAGGAGTTTGACACGTCAGATACAGCTTTTTCTGATTTATGTCTGATAAATAGAGGTTTTGTCTGGAAAAGCAAGCAGGTAAAAAACTACATTTGGCAGAAGTGTTGGGATGACGCCAGCAAGAAACACAACACCATAGATGTTAAATTCATCAAAAATTCACCTAAAATGCGCAAATCTAAACCCCAAATTTTAAAATGAAAACTTTGAGCTGAGTATTTTTGTTCCAGCGTTCTCAAAACTGTCATCCTCAGCTTCTTCAGCAAACTTCTGAGCTTAGATATTAGAGGTTTCTGTCAAAATTCACCGTGAAAGTGCAAGTTAAAGTCTACCCCGAAGTTTTTTATGCACATAAGCGTGTTTTTGGATTTGACTCTTCAGCTGGAGAGAGACAGGAAACATGGAAGAGCAGGGTGATTTGTGACTGATGTGTCAGAGATTGTTTCCTCAGCTCAGCTAAACCGATGCCCTTAGCTCAACTTTTAATACTTGTTTTTCCTATAAAACGGCTCCTTGTAACACTTTCTATTGAAACAGTCTAATGGGACTTCTTCTATTTTAGGTAAGTGCCTTTAAAATAGCTCCTGCTATTCTACAATGCTCTGTACTGAGGACAGACGTAAGACATGAAGGCAGAGCGGTGAGTCATCTGAAGCTAATCTTACCTCGAGTAATTGTATAGATCATTATACATGTGTTAGTTCAGCATTAATGATGCCTTCACAGATCCCCCTTTGCAGAGCACAGTGTGAACCTGCTCTTATGAATCCAGCAGTGGATTTTGGATGTGACTTTGAAGCCTATGTGGTGAATCCCACTGCAGAGTCATGTCTTCTTTCAATCTCTGAATGACATTACCTACTTAAAAAGACTCTTAGGGGCCTTTCTCACCTGAAGTCTGCTTAGCAGGTCCGGATCAGGGACCAAATGTTTACATCGTTGCATTTTGCATTTGGTTCAGTTAGCGTTCACATGGGACTTTTGCTTAGCAAACCAAATAGTTAAAAAGAAAAAAAAAAAGAGGGAAAATCACTGTCTGTCACCCGCTCATTTGAGGCACAATCTTCGTTGTCCCACAATGCACAGAGGACCGAGTGAAGCATTTTCAAGAGGACCATGGTCCGTTTGTTTGAGCCGGACCAAGGTACGGTTGTGCACTCATACCACCCGGACCCAAAAGAGTAAGGGGACAAAACTAACCAAACAGTCCTGGTGTGAATGGGCCCTTAAATTCTGCAAACGTTGAGCTAATTAGAGGTGAATATCTCCACTTCTGCAAGACTCAGCCTCTCTATCTGCTTATGTGACCACCCTGTTGAACAATAACCTCGTTCATTTGTTCCTCCAGATGTTTTTATTGGCATTACATGTTTGTTTTCATTGTTTTGTTGCTCAGATTGAATTCAAAATGAGCAAATATCCTTCATATAAAAATAAAAACGATTAGTATTCAACTTTTTTGGTGCACAGAAACTTTGTTGTTTACCGACTTGACTTTGAGATTTGGGCTGAAATTGTTCCCCCCTCTTCATTTACTGGTCTTGTGTTGGTAAACTTACTGTCAAAGTAGCTGGTGTCGTCCTCAGACTCCAGCTGAGGGATAAACTCGGCCTTCTGCCTCAGCAGGCTGTTCCAGTCCAGGTTGTGAAAAAACTGATGCTGCTTCACTTCAGCTGCTCCTCCTGAGGACGGATTAAAAACACAAATTAATAAAAAAAAAACATCGGACCAGTTTCTCAGGATGAGTTTAAACGTATCTGCCTGAAATCATTCAAACACCAGCCGGTGACAAAAAGCGGCTCAGTTACAAACCGGAGGTGAAATGCGCTTACTCCAGGTTTTCCTCTTCCCTTGTGACTGCAGACTGAGCTGATATCATAACCATAAATTATGCAGAACTATTTCCTGCCCATGACCTTTGGTGAAATAACAGAAGCCAGTGTGAACACCAGCAGGAGGAGGAGGAGGCCCGGCTGTCCCCACACTGACCCGGCTTTGTGAGTACCTCTGATTAAAAGTCTTTGTCCCGGGTCATGGCCGTTTTTACAGCCTCACGTCTCCCCCGCATACCCTTACTGCCTGATCATGCATGGGACTAGATTCATGCACTGCTGAGGAAATAATTGCAATTGATCAAAGGGAAAAGGTGAAGGGGGCGCGGGATAAACGGCGCTGCTGTTAGGTGACCTCAATTTCTTCCCCCGGTGACTTGGAATAATGAGTGCTGCTGAGGTGGCACAGACGGTCACATGAGGATTTATGGAGGAGTGTCTGTTCTTAACAGAGTCACTGCCTCTGCCACATCCTCTGTCCTCTGTGTTCATACCTGCACCCATCCTTTCCAGAGGGTTCTGTCGGAGCAGCAGAGTGATGAGCTCCTGGGCGTCAGGAGGAGGTGCGTCCTCTCCTTCAGGCCAGTTGATCTCATCTGAAAAAAACCAAGGAGCAGAGGATCAGTTTGTAAATGATGATTTAAAAAAAGCCAATTTAGATCAAGTGTTATCAGTTATCATACTAGAAAATTGGAGATAAGGCTGGGCGATATGGCCTCAAATCAATATCACAATATATTGAGCAGTTTACCTCAATAACAATAAATGGATGATAACTACTCCACAAGCTGCTCACCCCCTCCCATATTAACTTTGTCCACTTAAGCCGCTACAACTTTTGAACCGTCCTCCATCTCCTCACCTGTCTTTTCCTGGATGTGTGTGGCCAACCCATACACATCCAAAACCAACTTTTATCTATTTATTTTTTTGACACCGAAAATAACGATATGGCCAAAATGGTTGGTTATTGTCATAAAATTTAGTATGAGTAAATTTTCAGTTTATCGCCCAGCCCTAGTTGGATTGCAGCATTCTTCGATTGGATTAATTGATTTTCCTGACAGGAAATCACTGCTGCAGGTTCAAAAAGTAGAAATGCTTTTAAAGAATGACTTAGCGCTGTTTTTGTACGCTGCACCTGAATGTTTTTAGTAATGTTAGCAAGCTACAGTGTAAAATTGAGCAGTAGTGTTGGTTCAGGCAAGTCACAACATCAACAAACAGCCATACCCCCAAATATAACTTTCTGCATTTCGATAAATAAATAAATCTCTTAAAATAAAATGGTGGAGAGTTTTGGAAATCTGCAGACAAGTGCTTTTGAAGCAAGTTTTTATCATATCTCTCTTATTTTGGAAGTAAGTTTTCTTTACGCAGATGACACACATATATACATTGTTTTTATGTACCTTAAAGGAATTTGCTGATTTTGGCTTCCCTTGTTAAAAATGATATATTTTGTATTTCTGCAGTTACTTTTTTTACTTTCTTATTTTTTGCACAATTTAAAAGAATACAACATAAAACATTATAGGTAATAATAAAAGGGAGAGGCTAAAAGCCACGATGGGCTTATTTGAAGCCTTCACCTGATAATAGCCTAATACTAATATTACAATTTAATGTAAAAAAGAATAAAAATAACATGAAAATTTAATAAAAAATAATAGTGACTGACAACAATAATATGTATTTAAAAAAAAATGTTCTCATCCAGAACATGTTTTTCAAAAAATCTTACCCTGCTTTTTTCCTCATTTCTTTCATAATGGTGTAAATCACATTGTGTGGCTCTAACCCAGACAAAGATAATTACTGAATTAAAGCGCTCTACTTTCACGCTGACAGTCTTGTTTGCTTATGTGAGCCTGAATTCAACATTTCTGTCTATTGGACGAATTCTCTGTAATTCTGACCCACTCAGGCTCTTTTTCCAGACAACCTAAAGAGCAAAGTCAGACCAAACAAAGCGGGTTCGAAGGTGTCTGCATAATGTTAAGTGAGACAATTTACATGTGCTCTAGCCTCCTGGATAAGCAATGAATGGGGGCAAAGCCTGTCTGTGGCATGCTGATTGTCTGCTCTGCGCACAGTTTGCCCCCCATTTTAATCAAATTTGGGCGGGGAGCTATGAATATGTATGTGCGGCCCGAGGCCAGGGTGGCATGCATTCAGCGTGTTCAGGCCCCTTTAATTAACAGTGGATCTCTGAGGCTGGGTACAGTGTGATTGAGAGCATACCAAATCAGTCATGGCATGCCATTCATTTCCACGCCACAGATAAAGGCTTTTATCCACCGACTGCAAATAATGCAATTCATCAGAGCCGCAACACTGACAAGATAAAAGCTGGTGTTTTTCAAAGATTGAGTTTTTCCCCGCACTGCTGTCACCATGAGACCAAAAGAAAACAAACTAACATCATCATCGAATTAAAACTTCATTGTGGTCTAAAGTCAAGCACAATCCACTTACTGCCATCTGCTTCGCTACAGGCCTTCAGGGAAATCTCAGTCTTTAATAAACAGAGAAATATGCACACTAGATAATTCCATGTGGTCACTATTTAAATATTTAATTCAAAGTCTGAATGAGGTTTGGGAATTTGTTCTACCGACTGCCACAAAAACTGAATCTCTTCTGAAATCGTCAAAGATTCAACCAAAGTAAATAAAACCTGCGTTTTTTCATCTTTATATAAAACAACTACAAGTGTTTAGAAATCACAAGCAGGTGGGAGCCAGGGGGGCTGTCTTCAGCAGGTAAAAATCGAGTATTCCCTTTTATAAAAACGAGCAACGATCAGGAAATAGGTCATCACATCCACAGCAAAAAAAAAAAAGGCTTTAACTCTCTCCCTGACCCCAGCAAGTCTGCCTGAATGTTTCCTTCAATTGTCAGTAATACTTGGAGATAGGGCTGCACGATTATTTGATTTTATATCGTAACACGTCTCTGTCCTGAAACAAATTCAGCAGTAAACGCAAAATTTTTTGTTGTATCAGCATTTCATCTACATGGAAATAGCGTTTTGGGTGACTGCGAACGGTACTTTTTGAAAATGGGTCAGAGAGTGCTTAAATCTGTAAACGATTGTAAACGATTTCATCTCCGTGTGGATGTCTATCTTCATCTCTCGAAACGATCATGTGACACACAGTGTAACTCCTGTATGGCGCCTGCGCATATCCAGCCAAAACAACCTTAATGCGCCTGCTACACACTCTTCTTCTGTTTTATGTACATTTCCTGTGCAGCGGTTACAGCGGCCTTACTGGCATGGCATATGCACTACATTGTTTTCAGTGGTTTTGTTTTGAGAAATAGAAAAACTTTTTATTTTTAAAGTGAAGTTTGGTGAAATTGTCACTGAATAAAAAATCAAAATCGAAACCAAAAATCGCGTTTTCAGCAGAAAAAAAAATCAGGATTTTATTTTGGCCAAAATCGTGCAGCCCTACTTAAAGAGCACCTGATTTTACCTGGACACAGTTATACTACTTTAATTCAGATTATGGCGATTATTAACTGTTTTAAAAAATCAGTTTGAGACCAAAGTAAAAAATTAAACCCAATACATCAGATCTGCTGGTTTATATTATTTCTGACGAAGAAACCTGCACGGTCAGACGAGGTGGCAATAATAAAAAAAAAAAATAACAGTAAACATGTGGATTGTATAAAATTGGAATGGATAAATGTGTCTTTAACTTTTCTTTGCACCACATCATGCTACATTTAACCAAATTAAGCAATGCTAGCTGTTAGCACACGGCCATATATCCGAGAAGTGTTTGTGTGTTTCAGGACAAAAATAAAAATTCGAAAATTTGCTACAAATCCAGACAGTATCCGAGTCCGGCTGTTAGTTTTGGCTGAGTATCACATAAATAACAGGAAGTTAGTCACTGTTACTCAAAAGTCCTCCAAAAATATCAAAAATTCTGCGTTTTTTTGTTCCACATACCGCTGATGACCTGTCCAAACAGCTCCTCTGGTGTGTCTCCAAAGAAAGGCACGCAGCCCACCAGGAACTCATAGAGGATGATTCCCATAGCCCACCAGTCCACCGGCTTCCCGTAGCCCTGTCTGAGGATCACCTCTGGGGCGATGTACTCCGGCGTCCCGCACACCTGGACACACAGAATAATGTACGATAAGTTTACCAAACATGACAGGAGTGTAGCAATCAAGACAACCCTGGGTGTGAAACCCACACATTCCTCACAGGAAAGCTTCCTTATCTGGTCCCAGGAAACAGGATATAAATCTTTCCAGACTCGTTTACACTTTCAGGTTAAATAAGTGACCCAACCGGAGGTTGACTAAACCTCCGACTCTTCACGATTGGTCAATTCGGAGAACAGAGACAGAGTTTTTATTACCTTTCAAACTGACTCCATTTGCTGACCATCTAAATAAACATTAACGTCTTAACCCAGATCTCCCATTTGAGATTTAGCGTCTTAAAGTGTGTGGACATACGGTCCCTAGGATAAGGGGGGACACTGACCTCCAGACCTCGGTCGTAAAACCCTGCTCGACCATGCACTGATAAAGACTACATTCCTTTGGTGAAAGAATACAAATGACTGATCCTGACATCTTATGCATTCAGCAATGTACTAATCTGTCTAATCATGAAATTTATGTTAAAATGAGATGTTTCCCGTTTTTCTATGTGCTCCAGAAGCCGAGTTATCGCTCTTTAGTTTCTTTAGACCAACAGCTTTTCAGACTGTTTCATGAACTTTTAAGAGTTAAATTTATTGACTATGGATCATAACTTAACTCTAGGTAACAGAAATAGTTTAGAAATGTTTGGTTTATATTTTAGTTGTTTATTTAGTGTTTTTAACCATTAGGTGGTTATAATGTCATTGAATAATCTGAATGTGAGTATTTAGAATCCATTATTAATCATGAAGTTCATTCACATGTATTTACTCTTTTGTTGTTCACAGTTTACATGTGTTACTATCTGTTTCATTTCAGAGTAATTTAGCATGTTCAATGTGATACTTAAAACATAATGAGAAGTTTGATGTGATCCTACACTTCATTCATATGTGTTTAGTATCAAATTATTTATCATGAAACCAAGCATTCAATGATGTTAATCATAGTGAGTGAGTATCAGATCTGACTCTTTTACCAGCCAAAAGAATAAGTTAGATCAAATAATCAGAGACCCGATGACCCCCTCCTCTTTCTCCTCAGCCACTCCCAGTGTGAGAAGATAAAACCAGTGAAGTGGGGTTGCTCACTCTCTCTCTTACGCTCTTACGCTCTCTTAGCTCTCTTATGCTTCTGCTCTTCTGCTGACTCTCTTGTCCCCGGCTCTTATGCCCCTTCTCTTCTGTCCACACGCTTCTGTGGTGCGTTTCTTTGTTTTCTCTTAGAACTTTTTCTTAGTCTTCTAAGTTTTACGCCACGTGTTGATTCACGTTGATTTTTCTTTAACATCGTCTTAGTTCAAGTTTTGAAACTTCAACTTTTTGTGCACATAGCAATTCAAGATTAAGCCTTTGATTGATTTTTCTTTAATTTCGCGAAGCCATTTTTGAAAGTTTTCTCTGCTCTTCGAGCCTCGTTTTTCTGAGTTTTCTGCGTGATTTCAAAGTCACCTCCGAACGCAATCCAACAGGCCCAGGTCATCCTCTGTGCCAGAGTTTTTGAGTGAGACTAAAGAAGTACCCAAACGAGCATCCACAGGATCCACAGGCGCTGGTTTTTGCTTCGGGCCTGAGTGCTGCAACTCCTGGCTCATCCTTCGGCTGACTTCAGTCGTCTTCTGAGCTGAACCGCTCGAACCGCCAGTAGCCCGGACCTTCGGAACCTGCTCCATCTTCTCCAAGGACCAGTCTCACTTAAGTATGCAAACCTCCAGAGCTCTAAAGAGGGCTGGTGCTGTCTCCTGCGTTCAACTCAGATATCCTCTTATTCTGGTAATCTTAGATTCCTCCAAATCCACATCCGAGTTTATCTCGACACTAAAGTTAGTGTAGGTTAATATGTTAGCGCATATTCACTCACTATCATTAACTTTAGTGCTCCTAGCCTGACTCAGAATCTTGATTTATTCACCTATTATTATTTATCTTCATTATCTTATCATCATTTATTGCATGTGTGTTGTACCATCATTTATCCTGTAATAAACAGATAATTATTTTTCTAAGTTCTGGTCTGTTAGTGTTCTTCCAGAAGTGGAGTCCCTGAAATTAGAATTTCGACTTAAGATATGAGACTGATTAATTAAGACTGATTAATTAAGACTGATTAATTAAAACTGACTTGATGTTTGATTTCTGAATTAAACTTTTGTTTTCTTTATTTTCCCACCATTAAGGGTGGGTGGTGCCCCTTTCAACGAGTGCATAAATGTCATAATTTGAGATTATTAATCTTCAGACATTTATTATAAATTCCAATCGCCAAGTATTATTTTGGTGCGGCCTTGTGAGGCTCATTTTAAATCGCTACATATATTTTGGTGCGGCCGTGTGAGGCTCATTTCAAATCACTACATATATTTTGGTGCCCTGCGTGAGGCGTTTCAAACAAAACTTCTGGATACTAACAGACAACCTAAAACTTAGCCTTCCAAATTGATGAGAGAAACTTATTTCCAGGCTATCCTAGACTTAATCACAATAAATGCTATGCTTGCTGAAGTTGCTTGACTAAGTTCTGATGTTTTCCTGATCTATGCATAAAACCTTTATGCTCTGTGTTTCACACACTTTTGTACTACATGCCTGTAGTCTGTGTTTGAGCTGGACAGCGTGAAATGTTGTTCTGAGTAGCAGTGAGACTGCTTCTTCTGCTCTGTCTAGACTGTCCAATATTTAAGTGCACGATTGTTGCGTCGCCGTACGCTTGTATTTAAGGCCTTTGGCTGAACCCAGTGTTCGCGATGCTCCGAGCTGTGGTTTCAAGCCCCTGAAGTCTCTGTAGTCTGCTACGAGTTTCTAGTAACTATATGGGATTCAGATTTCCTCCTTTCCCCTGACAGATTAGCTACCTGTCACAGGAAACCACTGTAACAGTGGGAGGTTGTTGTTTGATTGAATTCAGACAAAATTTGTGTTCACAAATCGCCGCATTTGTGATTTTAAAGTCTGCAGTTGAATCTGCTGTTGAGGGATTTGTCACTTTGATTCTTGTCACTATAGTCTGCTATGAAGTTCTAGTAACTATATGGGACTTAGATTTCCTCCTTTCCCCTGACAGATAAGCTAACTGTCACAGGAAACCACTGTAACAGTGGGAGGTTGTTGTTTGAATGAATTCAGATAAAATTTGTGATCACAAATCGCCGCATTTGTGATTTTTAAGTCTGCAGTTGAATCTGCTGTTGAGGGATTTGCCACTTTGATTCTTGTTCCTGTAAATGATTTTATTGAACCAATCTGCCTGAGCAGATGGTGGAAAGTTCTATGTTTGAGGGTGCAGATGCAGCCTGCTGTGAAATGTTAACCCTTTGTTGTCAGTGGAGAGACTGACCATTTGACCTTAAGCAGATAAGGCCCTTCAAGGAGGCAGAGCCTAAAGGCCCCTTCCTGCATACTTCCCAACTTCACACAGCCACAAGAGGCTAGTTGGATGACTGTTTCCTCTTTTCTTCTTCTTCTCCACTTGTGTTGAGCTTGTGCAGTTCTCCCAACTCCATACTGCCCCACATGGTTGCTTTTGGTATTGAGCTAACACTGTTATCTGCCTGCAGTATCAGCTAGCTGTACTGCCTCTCTGTAGTCAGTGTGTAACACTCTACAGACATAATTCAAGTGATTGACTTGGTTGATGAAGTTTGATGTGCTTATTCTAAATCATTGATCACTGATTTTTGATTTTTATCTTTGTTATAAGAGCCTACATAATGTATTGATAAAGTAACTCCTTGAATCAATCACCTGATCTGTTGTTACTTATCACACCATTGAGCAGTTTTACTGTTCCCTATAATACATGAATGTATTAACCCTCCTCATAAGATTAATTAATTAATGAACAAATTAATTAATATTGGAAATCTATTTTACCATTTCAGATGAATTGGGTAGTTGAATCTTTGGCTTTATTGCGATTTGTGAATTAACTTCAGAGTTAATTCCTTAAATTGACAATTTCATTGGTTTCAGATTCATCCAACTGCATCAGGCAGTTTATTTAAGCTTTGCTGATCTCTGCAACATGGAGACAATTTGAACCCTTTATTCAATGGTTCTGTATCTGATGTTAAATTTAATTTAACATTATTTCACCTTGTTTTATTTCAATTTTCATTGAAATGAATTTAACTTTATGTTATTTTTCTCTCCATTAGAGATCTACTCAGATAGGCTCTTCCTCTTTATCAAGCACTGATAAATTAAGTTGATTAACTCACTTAATTTGATATTTTGCTTCTTCTTTTCATTTTAAGTCAACTCAAACTCATCAACCAACCAGCTGCACCTCTTTACCAAAACCAAACATGCCTAACACAAAAGAGTCCAGCCAGGGAGACCCCCTGAGGGACATACCCACAGTGTTGGCAAACTTGACTAGTCAGCTGATACCTCAGTACATGACTAAGATTCAAAAGGCCAAACCCTCCAATCCGGAGGATGAAATGGCTGACTTACTGGAAACAGCCTTAACCACGACACTTCGTGACAAAGAGCTCACTAGATGCATGTCTGTCATGATGTCTTCTCAGCTTGAGTATAAAGACTACTTGCTGGAATGCGCTTTAGCAAAGATAAAGGCGCAAAAAGACGAAAACAGCGCTCTGAAAAAGACGCTAGAGGAGACTAAGAAGTCTTTAAGTGTTTTAGAAAAACACAGTGCCAGATGTGAAGCGTCAAAGCTTCCCTCACTGATAAGTCATGAAGAAAATCTTGATCTTAAAGACAAGATTGAAAGACTTAATGAAAACCTTTACAAAAAGGAGAAAGAACTTGATGACACGAATAAGCAGCTTGCTAAGACCACAGAGGATCTGATACAGTCAGAATCCCTACTAGAGCAAGCAACAGAAGATGTAAAAGCTTTGAAAGCACTGGTCAAAGTGCGTGCTGAAGCTCTTGAAGTTAAGGAGAAGCAAACTTCTACCTTACAGCACCAGCTCCAGATAGCTCAAAGACAGTTAATTCTTTGTCAAGAACGGCAAGAAAAGACAGATAAAGAACTTGAAGATGCCCAAAGAGAGTTACGATGCTCCCTCCAGTCAGGTCGAGCCCAAAGAGAACGCATGAAGCAAACTTTTCTCGAAGAAATGATATATGATCAGCCTCCTGAGAGAGCGCCATCACTTCCTTCCAAACCAACTCTTAAGTATCTCTCTCAGCATCATGACAGGACCCTGCTTGACCCTGAGAGGTCATCCTTAAACCAAGAGTCCTACTCTCCTCCTCATGATGGCTTCTTACCATCTCCCTCAGATAGGGATCTTGACAAAATTGCTCGCAACATAGCACGCTTTGAACCTGAGCACCAAGGTGCTACTGACACCTGCACCTACTTGAAAGACATTGACTTTTACCTGAGGAAATTTCCAGGTGCAACCGTTGATGACAAAATCTACCTTATTAAGGCAACGTCAAGTCGAGAGGTTAGCAGTTTCCTTGAACGACAGCCTTATCATGTCAGAAATAATTATGACTTGCTCTGCCAAGCATTAATTGAAGAGTTTTCTGATCATTTGACCCAGACAGGCCTTTCTGCTGCTCTGTCTATTAAACAAGGGAGATCAGAACCTCCCCAACATTATTACAACCGCTTACGCGAAGCTTACTTTGGTTTCCGAAATGAACCAGAAATGGAGGAGGACTTGAACTTCAAAACGCTGTTCGTCCAGAACCTCCACCCTACCACCAGTCATCACCTTGGCGTCTTAGCTTGTCCAAACACTTTGACTAGCCGACAGCTTCGTGAACTTGCTGTAAAAGGTTTTGCCAAACAACGACAAACTTTGGCTAAGAAAGCAGAGCCCGTTACTCTCTTGGCTATGGAGACAAAATCACTGCCCATGGAGCTGAACGAAGCTTCAGACTGTGTATTTTCAGGCTCCAATAAGCCTCCAAATGAGTGGTTAACCAGGCCTCCAAAACCTTTTCGACCTCAACAAACTCACAAAGGTCAAAGTTACACACCAAGGCCCAGGTCTGACACAGACCAATGCCCGGTAAACTTTGAGACCAACTGTTGTTATTCAGACTCCCGTCACGGTGGGTTTTATCCCAGACAAAGGAAAAACCATCAACACCGCCAAAGTGGGGTGAATGACTGGCAGAATCAGAGTAAATCACACTCTCAGAAACGACGATCTTATTATCCACCTCAATCGGTTTCATCCACTTTGAAGGTGAATAAACATGACTACTCAGCTAACCACTGAGATTAACACTGTGGAGTCATGAAGGTGTGAGTCCTGCGAAAGCAGAAGTCACCTAGCCAAAGCTAAATGACTCCAATAAGATATCCAAATGCTGTGGTGATACATTGATGACTGCAATACCAGTTGCTGCTTTCTTTGTTAGCATTTGTCTCTCCTCTGTCAATATAGTCAGCTTGTCAGCTGTCAAATATCCCATGAACAGATTAAAAGCTGAAATTTCTGTCACTAAGACTCAGATTGACAAATTTCAGACTCAACAGCAGATAATTAGTCAAACCGATAAGAGCATCATCCCCAAGTTTAACAGACAAAGTTTAAGAGAAACTCTGTGCAGTAAACTTTTGATGTTTGTGATTCAGGTTGACTATGCTCATACACAGATGGTTAATATGTCTATAGCAGACATTTCTTTTCCACCTAAGTCTTAACCATTTTTGAAACTGAAATTGAACTTTCAGACTTCTCCAGCAAGCATGAAAAACAGCTATAGCTTTAGATCCAGTTAGCATTCAGACTAAAGAGTGCTTTTCTAAATCTCATTAATACTGAAAATTAGGAGATTTTCTTTCACATTAGTCTACCAATAGTTAACTGAGAAAAGTCTAACACCTAGACGATTTTATTTGATAGCTTAATGCATGCTTGATGTTATCTTAAAGCAGATACTAGTGATTCACATAGTGATAATGAGACGCATCAGTCCTATTTGCATACACCTGCTGCTGCTGCTGCTGCTTCATGGTTGTCTACTCGTCGTCCCGATGCTCCATGGACAGGACCACCGTGACGAAGGGGGGACTGTAGCAATCAAGACAACCCTGGGTGTGAAACCCACACATTCCTCACAGGAAAGCTTCCTTATCTGGTCCCAGGAAACAGGATATAAATCTTTCCAGACTCGTTTACACTTTCAGGTTAAATAAGTGACCCAACCGGAGGTTGACTAAACCTCCGACTCTTCACGATTGGTCAATTCGGAGAACAGAGACAGAGTTTTTATTACCTTTCAAACTGACTCCATTTGCTGACCATCTAAATAAACATTAACGTCTTAACCCAGATCTCCCATTTGAGATTTAGCGTCTTAAAGTGTGTGGACATACGGACCCTAGGATAAGGGGGGACACTGACCTCCAGACCTCGGTCGTAAAACCCTGCTCGACCATGCACTGATAAAGACTACATTCCTTTGGTGAAAGAATACAAATGACTGATCCTGACATCTTATGCATTCAGCAATGTACTAATCTGTCTAATCATGAAATTTGTGTTAAAATGAGATGTTTCCCGTTTTTCTATGTGCTCCAGAAGCCGAGTTATCGCTCTTTAGTTTCTTTAGACCAACAGCTTTTCAGACTGTTTCATGAACTTTTAAGAGTTAAATTTATTGACTATGGATCATAACTTAACTCTAGGTAACAGAAATAGTTTAGAAATGTTTGGTTTATATTTTAGTTGTTTATTTAGTGTTTTTAACCATTAGGTGGTTATAATGTCATTGAATAATCTGAATGTGAGTATTTAGAATCCATTATTAATCATGAAGTTCATTCACATGTATTTACTCTTTTGTTGTTCACAGTTTACATGTGTTACTATCTGTTTCATTTCAGAGTAATTTAGCATGTTCAATGTGATACTTAAAACATAATGAGAAGTTTGATGTGATCCTACACTTCATTCATATGTGTTTAGTATCAAATTATTTATCATGAAACCAAGCATTCAATGATGTTAATCATAGTGAGTGAGTATCAGATCTGACTCTTTTACCAGCCAAAAGAATAAGTTAGATCAAATAATCAGAGACCCGATGACCCCCTCCTCTTTCTCCTCAGCCACTCCCAGTGTGAGAAGATAAAACCAGTGAAGTGGGGTTGCTCACGCTCTTACGCTCTCTTAGCTCTCTTATGCTTCTGCTCTTCTGCTGACTCTCTTGTCCCCGGCTCTTATGCCCCTTCTCTTCTGTCCACACCCTTCTGTGGTGCGTTTCTTTGTTTTCTCTTAGAACTTTTTCTTAGTCTTCTAAGTTTTACGCCACGTGTTGATTCACGTTGATTTTTCTTTAACATCGTCTTAGTTCAAGTTTTGAAACTTCAACTTTTTGTGCACATAGCAATTCAAGATTAAGCCTTTGATTGATTTTCTTTAATTTCGCGAAGCCATTTTTGAAAGTTTTCTCTGCTCTTCGAGCCTCGTTTTTCTGAGTTTTCTGTGTGATTTCAAAGTCACCTCCGAACGCAATCCAACAGGCCCAGGTCATCCTCTGTGCCAGAGTTTTTGAGTGAGACTAAAGAAGTACCCAAACGAGCATCCACAGGATCCACAGGCGCTGGTTTTTGCTTCGGGCCTGAGTGCTGCAACTCCTGGCTCATCCTTCGGCTGACTTCAGTCGTCTTCTGAGCTGAACCGCTCGAACCGCCAGTAGCCCGGACCTTCGGAACCTGCTCCATCTTCTCCAAGGACCAGTCTCACTTAAGTATGCAAACCTCCAGAGCTCTAAAGAGGGCTGGTGCTGTCTCCTGCGTTCAACTCAGATATCCTCTTATTCTGGTAATCTTAGATTCCTCCAAATCCACATCCGAGTTTATCTCGACACTAAAGTTAGTGTAGGTTAATATGTTAGCGCATATTCACTCACTATCATTAACTTTAGTGCTCCTAGCCTGACTCAGAATCTTGATTTATTCACCTATTATTATTTATCTTCATTATCTTATCATCATTTATTGCATGTGTGTTGTACCATCATTTATCCTGTAATAAACAGATAATTATTTTTCTAAGTTCTGGTCTGTTAGTGTTCTTCCAGAAGTGGAGTCCCTGAAATTAGAATTTCGACTTAAGATATGAGACTGATTAATTAAGACTGATTAATTAAGACTGATTAATTAAAACTGACTTGATGTTTGATTTCTGAATTAAACTTTTGTTTTCTTTATTTTCCCACCATTAAGGGTGGGTGGTGCCCCTTTCAACGAGTGCATAAATGTCATAATTTGAGATTATTAATCTTCAGACATTTATTATAAATTCCAATCGCCAAGTATTATTTTGGTGCGGCCTTGTGAGGCTCATTTTAAATCGCTACATATATTTTGGTGCGGCCGTGTGAGGCTCATTTCAAATCACTACAGGAGTTACTGAGAACATGCCGTCAAAGGTGAGAAGTATACTAAAGGTGGTTTACCTGCTTATCAGAGAACTCTCTGGCGTCTTTCTCGATGTGTCCCTCGTACAGGTTAGTGGTCATGTTCATCAAGCCGACTTTGGACAAGCCAAAATCTGTCAGCTTGATGTGACCCATAGATGTGACCAGCAGACTGTGAGGGAAGAAGAGAGGAAATTTACAACCAGAGGACAATAATAAGATGGAAACCGCCAATAGACTCTTTAATTAAAACCCAAAGTTTCAGGATTCTCTGGGGGTCTTACTTGTCTGGTTTGAGGTCCCTGTGGACGATACCATAGTTGTGCAGATACTCCAGCGCCAGAACCGTCTCTGCAAAGTACATCCTGGCCATATCCACCGGCAGAGGACCCATGTTCTTCAAGAGGGTGGCGCAGTCTCCACCTGTGAACAATAACGGAGTGACGTTACCAAACACACAGGAGACTCGGTTTACAATGCAACACAGCTTTTGAATATTTGCTCACCTTCGACATACTCCATGACCATGCACAGGTGCCGGCGGGTCTCGAAGGAGCAGTACATGGACACCACAAAGGGGTTCTCGGCGAAGGTGAGGATGTCTCTCTCCACGAAGGCCTGCTGGATCTGATTCCTCAGGATCAGGTTTTGTTTGTTGATCTTTTTCATGGCAAATCGCTGCTTCGTTTCTTTGTGGCGCACCAAATAAACCGCTCTGTGAGGGAAACAATTCACAAGTTAAAATAACGTTACTTTTAAAAGCTAAGGGGTAACATCAGATCTGTCATTTTTCTGTTAAAATCATTACAGGTTATAAGATAAATATTATAATGTTCTCACCCATAGGCACCGTTACTGATGAGTTTTGTCATCTCAAAGTCCAGTTCGCAGGGTTTACGCCGACACCGCAGCGCCGTGCTGAGGCTGTGAGACTGAAGATGATAAAACAGATAAATACTGAAAACAAATCAAGAAGATAAAATCTGCACTTTGCTCGTACACCTGCAGTAAAGATGGAGTCGATCAATAGAGTAATCCTTTAGTGAGCACTCACTGAGTCATCTGTTTCTGGGGTTTCTGCAATCCCGCTGTCACAGCTGGTCAGCTGAGCGATTTCTGCAGAGAGAACACATGAAATCAAGAAAAGAGGAGCAGAGAGAGAGAGAGCAGGATGGATCTGAAGTTAGACTGTTTAGTTTGCTGTTTAATTTACTTTACACCCTTTTTTATAGCACTTAATTCATCTCCTCACTGTCTGTTGCTTTAGCTGTTAAATGTGCAGAGCATGCATTGCAGAGAACAATGCGAGAGGTGTTTAGGAGAGTGTACTATCATGTACAGCATGCTCCATGTTTGCAAGTCTCAGCACTATCTGCAACTGTAGCACATAGAGGTCCCTACAGAGGAAGACACAGCAGATGTTTGTGCAAATGTGCTGCAATTATACAAATGATGCAAAGACAAAATCACACAATTAAAAAAGAAAAACGCTGCAAAACAAAACTTTAAGACCAGAGTGCTCCAGGCCTGTAGGGGGGCTGGAGCACTTTTATTATAGATGGGACATAAAGAAGCAGCCACTGAGTTGGATAAGGTAAAAATAGATGCCAGTGAGTCTGATGATCACGTGCTTATGTCTATTGTAGAAAAAAAATTAATGTAAATAAAACCTTCCATTAGGGCTGGGCGATATGGCCTATAATCAATATTACAATATATTGAGCAGTTCACCTCGATAACGATAAATGGACGATAACTACTTCACAAGCTGCTCACCCCCTCCCACATTAACTTCGCCTACTCCAGCCGCTACAACTTTTGAAGTGTCCTCCATCTCCTCACCTGTCTTTCCCTCTTTGTTACAGACTGGATGGGGTGGAGTCACGTCTCTGACATAGGACAGCGTCTTAAAGGGACATGAGACCATAGTCTACCTACACACATCCAAAACCAACTTTTATTTATTTTTGGACACTGAATTTACCATATGGACAAAATGACGTCGGTTATTGTCGGAAATTTTGATATCGGTAAAATTTTTGGTTTATCGCCCAGCCCTTCCTTCAATGGCTTTCTGACGGACTGAAATGCTGCAGATCTCAATTAGCTGTGCAGGCTAGCAGCACTATCAGGAGCCGCTCATTTGCATGTGTTTTTGCATTGTGTCTGCATTTGCAGCACATTTTTGAAGATAGCTCAGGCTGTTGGAGATCATTCACCCTCTCTGCTAACACAGGTCTGCACTTTGATCCGTTAAATATAAGTAATAGAGATTCAAAATGTGGGATTCAAAGAGATTCAAAACTTTTATACTTATAGCTGCTTAAAATTCATACAGCAAAGACAGATCTATATCCAGTTTCATGTTTAAAGTAATATGATGTAGAGCGTATTGTCCTTGGATTCATACATGTCTAAAGCTGTTAAATCTTTAGGTTGAGTCTGTCAGGATGTCCTGTGGTACACTTTTCGAAACAAAACTAGTATAACTGCTGAGAAATCAGGAGCAGTGAAGAAAGGACAGAGCAGCAGCTTTGGTTTTTTATTCACCTATTATGTTGGAGGTGCTGACTCTGAGATAATGTGAATTGAGAATAAATGAGGTGGAAATCAGATGTGGCAACACAAACACATGTCTAACACCCATTCTGAAAACCACCATTCCAGAACAAGAGCTCATTATAAACCGCCCTCCATCTTGACAGTGTTTTTCCTCTGCTGTGTGTGTGAAACCACACCACAGTCCATGTGTGTGTTTTCACATGGGGGTGCTAGTCTCGTCTTCAGGGACCCTGTAAACACATTTCCTCTGCTGTTTAACATCTGTCCTTTCTTGGAGGTTTTGCTTCGGGCGCTGGAGTTTCTGGGCAAAAGAAACATGGGAGACACTCGAGGGGGGGCGAACGGAGAGATGGGCTGATGGACCGGCCTGTGTGGATCTGTGTACGGTCTGTGGGGAGGCCATTCCTTTCTAATTAGTAATAATGAATGTTGTTTGTTGGTGAATCTGGAGAGACCGAGGGTCATTAGAAACACAGTCTGTTCAGGACGTTAGTCAAGAGTGCCTCTGTCCCAAAGTTCCCTTCACAGCTTTTTCACACATACCGCCATTTTCCCTTTGACGCCACACCTGAGGTGTCAGCTCAGAAACTGTTATAATGCTGCATTGTAATATAAGCAACATAATTTTACCACTTCTGCACGAATAAGCTGCTAGAAAGACAATAGACAATGTATTTTATTCTTTTAGTCAACACAACAAACACTTGAGCTGACTAATATTACCACTGGCTATGAACACGTGGCAGCCTACAGCATTGAAACATGGAGCAATTTTGGAAGTGCATATACTGCAGTACCTAAAGCAGCCACTTGGGGGTGCTTCCAAAAGTTGAGGAGTCTCTATTAGCATCCATGTTAAAATGCACGTTTTCAAACCAAAATTAAACACGTTTTAATCCTGGTACAACAAAAATTTCTGGACTGACTATTTATTTCTTTATTTATACACATTGTAATGGTGGTTAAATATTAAATCGCTATTTTTTTTTGACGATATGAAGAGAACGAGTCGCAGTCTATCTGGTCAAATGCTTCTGTTTCCAAAACAGCAATTGCCTTCAAAACTTCTCCTAAGAAGGAGAATTTTTGAGACAATAAATAAATATAAAGAAATAATAATAACAATTACAAATAAAATAAAAAATAATAACAATTTAAAAATAAATAAAAATAAACAATAAATAAACCAGCCAAGACAATACTTTCGAGTAAGCTATATTGTTTGAGTTTAGTTTGGTGCCCCCTTGTGGACAAAAAAGCACAGCCACGTGATTGGTCCAAAGTTCTTAAGTTTTTTTTTTTCACTTTCCATTTCTTTGTTAGTTACTCATGAAGAATTAAACTGAAACTCACAATACTGTAATCCAGCCAATAACAATATGACAGCATATATGAGCTGGAGGTCAGAACTAAGCTGTCATTGTGTGCATATGGTGAGATTAATTTATGTGCAACACAATAGGCTGCTCTGTCCCAAGTTATCTGACTTAGCACACTGCCAATATATGATAACATATTAGTGCCAACATATTACCACAGAGGGATGCAATGCCATGCAGTGAATGCACAAATACTCTTTATTTACACACCATAAAACACCTATGTTGAAGTGTTTTGCTGCACTAATGCTACCTTAAAGTGCTTTTTTGTCCTGCATCTTGTTGGAGATTGACAGCAGTTATTCATACTTTATAAACACTGATAATAAGTAAAGACTGTGTGCTTCCTGTACCTTCCAGAGGATCTCTGGTGAGTCCCAGCTGGCTGATGATGTAACGAGGAATGTCCGTTTTGATGCCCTGACCCTCTTTAGCGTGTCCCTCTGCAGCCTCCAGGAGGTGGTAAAACTCTTCGGGGTCAAACTCCTGCAGACACAGAAAACCTCTTCAGCTCATGTTCTACAGAAGAGAGCACACAGTTACCTTTACCTGTATGATTGTTTGTTTTGACACTAATTTCACCAGCAAACAGTCGACATTTTAGCAGATACAAAATAAGACAAAAACTAGTCAGGTTGTGAGTCTTTCCGTATCTCACTATTACATTTGATTTTGATTCTTGGTGATTTGAACTGGCTGCTGGTGAAACTAAAAAAAAAGGTTTAATTAAAATTCAATTTTGTTTGAGGAATTAAGAGCTGTAATTCGGACACAATTTTATTTAAAAAACAGCCTCTGCAAAGAATAACTGCACCCTTATTGTGTGGCACTAAAAAGCCTAAATGCATGTGTAATGATAAAGAAAAAGCCACTAGTTTGTATTTCAATCCATCAATATTACATCTTGATGACAAAAGTACACAAACTAACACATGTGGTTAGTGTTTTTTCTACTGTAGATTTACACAGAAGTTGTTGTGGTAGAAATTAACAATATAACTATACATTTACAAACATTTTAGGTTTACATATAAAGTAAAAAAAATGGCATTGAAAATAATTTTAAAGCTTCAGTTTGGATGTTTTGTTTGTGTCAAATTTGGCGCCCCTGTGGACGGAACAGTCTCTGCCTGCCCCACCTTCTACATACTTGTGAATTTTACCTTTTTTTCTACAGTAAATGTGTAATTTAGTGTGAATATTGTGGCCCTCCTTCTTTCAGCTGCTCGGCTTAAACCTTTAACATTTAGGATCTGAAAACCTTTAATCTTCTTCATGGTCATGTTTGCTTATGGATGTTATGAGGAGTCGTCAACATGAATTTCAGTCTGAAATTTGTGAAAATACTTCTCATAGGAGCTTTAAACAGAACTATCATAACTATGAGGTGAAATCTAATGAAAGATCTGAACCTTTTGTTAACTGCCGATGAGAAACTTACCAGACACTCCAGCAGCCGCGCAGGTCGGGCGATCACGATGAGGATCTTCTTCACCAGCTCTCTGATGAAGTTCACCTCCTCGCTCTCTGATCTCTCTGTGGACTGCAAAGAAAAGTCCAAAAGGTTAAACAAAAAGTTTAAAGCAGAATTACAAGACGCTTGATGCTTCTCCCGAAAAACTGAAAAATTTTGATGAGTTACAAGAGCTGCAGATGCAAAAACTAACACCAACACTAATATTGCAGTTTTCTTCAATTTTAAGAAAGAAAAACCTCCTGCTGTATAGATCTTCTTTCAAAACAGACACCTACAGGAACTATACTGTCTCTGCAGACAATGCCTTAATATCTGAAGACTCAATTCACCTCCTGGACCAGCCTCTCCAGCTTATCTGTGAGCTCGCAGAAGTAGCTGGAGGTAATAAGTCCGAGCCGGCTCTTCTCCAGACAGTCACGGGCCAGCTCAATTATCTGGTGGTGGGCAAAGCCGAGCACGCCATCTGCCAGAGGGAGGACGTTCTCCGGAGAGCTGCTGCGGATGATGTCCTGAATCCTCTCCTCCATCTGAGCCGTGGCCTGCAGAGAGAGGAAGAGGAGGTGTCAGTTTGGAAATGCAGGAGATAATTAACGACCACTCACTAATGTAGCGGAGCCACTGCGGTATTACCTTAGGAAAGCGCTCCTTGTACACGTGATTCATCATTATAATCTCATGGTCGTAACAAGATGGAGATCTTCCAGGGCTAAAAAAAAAATCAACTTGAGTCAAGTCAGTGCTCATTTTGAGGAGGAAATGTTCAGTTTTTGAGGTGGATCAGGTACCTGAGACTGCGCGAGCGGGGTCGCATGGCCGTGGCTCTGCGGTATTCATCCCCGGAGATGCTCTCGGTGCAGAAGTGCTTGGAGAGGAAGTGCAGTTCATCAGGTGTGGGCTGGAAGGGCAGCTGGTGCAGCTTCTCCTGTGATGAACAGGATGACTGGAAATGAAACACATATATATTCAACATGAAAAGAAAAAAAAGACGACAAGCTTTTTTTTTGTTTTAATGGATGACAGAAATCCGCAGGCTAACAGACAACTTGAGAGTGAGACAGCGTCTGTTTTTTTTTTAATTAAAATAAAGCCCCACCTTGCTGCGCTGTGATTGGACGGACAGAAACATAGGCTTACGGTACTTCAGTTTGAGATTTTAGACTGATTACTTACATTTTTAAAAATGTTTTAATGGATGAAAGAAATCGGCAAGCTAACAGACAACTTTAGAGTAAGGCAGCGTTTCTTTTTTTTAAAATAAAATAAAGCCCTGCCCTGCTGCGCTTTGATTGGACAGACAGAAACACAAGCTTAGGGAACTTCAGTTTGAATTTTTTAGACTGATTACTGACCTACCTTGTCTGTGTGGGCGTTTTAACCTTCCTCCTGTGTTGGCTTTTACTATGCACCCACTATGTTAAGGGTCAGTTTTGACCCGTGTCTTAAATCAGATGTAAATTACACTAAAAACATTTCTCTATCATCCAATTTGGTTCTCATCTCTAGGTTACCTTGTTAGGTTTCATTATCCATGGACATGTTGCTTATAATAGTTTATGTTGTGTGCTTCTGGGCCTTTCTTTGTCAGGATAACCCTCATACAGACATCTATACTGAATTGATCTGACATGTCTAGACATAGTTGATGTTGTTTTATGTGCAGGGAAAAACACGGCAAAATGAGAATTTCCTAAATCTCACATGATTGGAAGAGGATCTGAATAGAAGTTCCTGACAAAGTCAAAAAGTCTTGATGCGAAAAGCTCATTTAAGTGGTTCTTTTAAGCATTTAAAATCAAAAACTGGTCGGTGCAGACCCTAAGACAGGAGGAGGGTTAAATAACAGTAAATTTAATTTACAGTTCGCAAAAGACATCAAACAAATCAAATTTCTGAATATTTATGGAAAGTTTTTGTTTTTGTTGTAAATACATAAAAGTTCTAAATATTGGTTATCAGTCGCATTAACCGTGAATAATCTGTGTCTGAATCGGCCCTTAAAAACCGCCATAAGTCGACTCCTATGCTATACATGCAGTTTTTCACAAGTACCTGCAAGCGTGGTTAACTCATCCTGGATAAGAGTTTTGGGGAAAAGTGTATTTAGATCTGATTAAAGGTGAAAAAAATGCTTAAAACTTACAAAACACCTCTTTAGTGTTTCAGTTTTTTGTTTAAACTTAATAAACAAGCTACAAGATGTCAGTGAATGACTTTCCCATAAGCTAATTCAGCCACTCTTGGCATTACAGTCTATAAACTTTAATCAAAATGACGTTTATGCTCTCAGAGAAACCCAAAGTGAAAAAAACTAACGTTCACACCACTAAACTCCTGATCACTTCATTTTTCGCTGCATTTACAGTTTCTATTGTTGCTTTCAGCAGAGAAACATGCTTCCTGCCATAGATGGTGTGAATGGCAGGAAATGAAGTGAATGAACCACAAGAACAAAACATCAGCGAGGGGCAGATTTCACTGTGCGTGGCACCTCTGAAAAGTGTGTTTACATGTCGTGTATACGTTGATATGTTGTGTAAATGAACCTGCTACAACAACACAATTATGTCGTGTCAGAGAGGGAGAGAGATGTAAACAGAGACACAATGAAAAAGGAGAGACAAAGAGAGCACGTGGGTTTCATGGCGTCTGCTCCACCAGCAAATCTTTCACCTCCTACAGTTATTCTCCTCAATACGGACACATCAGTCAACAAAGTGACCATATTTAATACTTGATTTAAGTCACCACAGGGAGTTTTTCACTGATTTAGAAACAGCCTCGCTCTTAGCCTGATTCCTCTTCATGACCTACAAAGTTAAATGAGATTATCAGAGAGGAGACCGAAGTTTATGTTATGTTTAAGTTATGACGATTTCTATGACTGAAATCGGAGTTATGATCACCCTCAGATAACAAGAAGAGTCAAGATCCTGAGAAAACAAAGAAAAACGACTTCTGCTCAGGGCGTCTGTACATGTGTTTTCATGCTGACTTCAACAGATTTCTTTTTAATAACTGTCTGCCTTGTTTTATCCTGATTAACATGGTTTTAATTAGGGCTGAATAATTACTTGTTTGTATATTGTTAAGGCTGCAATTTTGATTGTATTTTACATAATTAACCACGTCAACACAGCCTGCAGGGAGCTGCACTGTGGTTAAAGTGCGCCCTCACTGATTTTCCAGTTTAAGTGTCAGCTGTTAGCTAAAGACTTTGTTTTTTGTTTTTTTTTTACTCTCAGCATGTTGGCATCAGCACACTCTGGTTTCACGGACCAAGAAGAAACTGGCTGTGCTGGTTTCTGGCATTTAAAGAATATAAGGAGTGTGCCGTTCCTGCTTCTTGTTTCTGAGAACAAAATCTGAGAGAGCGGCTCGTCTGTTTCAGCATTAAGCGATCACCTGGTGTCGGTTTGAGACAGATAGCTAGAAGGCAGCTCAGAGGTGATCAGCTGATGAAGAGAGCCGTCAGGATATTTCAGCGTCTGACTCGACTCAGACTCTGAGACAGTCTCTCCTGTCGACTCCTGCAGACTGGGACTACATCTGAACATTTACTAAGAATTATGATAAAGCTTGAAACAACTTTTTCTGATCTGTTGGACTTAAGGAAGCCTTGTAGCTTAAAAAAGATTGTACCTTTACTAAAACAGATTTTTTTTTCCTCCTGACTGGCTTCAACAGCAAACAACAGCTAAATTTGATTTAAATCATCAAATATAAAATGAATAAATGAAGACGGACATTTTTCAAATGCTCTTCAATCAAATTATTTCTCGACTCACGGTGAAAAACCTGATTCTGAAACCCCCTGAGCAACAGGACTTCATCTCCCTGCGTCACAGTGTTGCTGAACCAGTAAAGAACATTTTAAAGCTCCTGTGAGTAACTTTTCATTTCTGTCAGTTTTGGCGCCCCCTGTTGACAAAGCAGTCTTTGCTTATCCTTAGTATCGTTGGACAAAAAAATCATCCTGCTGACTTTTGACCATCAAATGTGTAAATTTTTGTAAATATTTAAAGTTGAAATGTAAAAACTGGATTTTTTTCAGCATATCCTCTTAGACCCACCCCCTGCAGTGGTTTCAGGCTTTAAAAATTCCACTTTAAAACTCATCAGTCTTGTTGCTGATGGTCTTGTTTGCTCCCGTATGTCGTAAAACAGCATTAACATGAATTTCAGTCTTTTTTTTATAAATGTCAAAAAAACCCTAACAGGAGCTTTCAATACTCAATTAAAGTCTGTATGAGGAGTTTCTTAGTAACATCCGGTGGTAGGAGTCAAGTGATTGACAAAAACAGTATTAAGTAATACCTCTTATTGTCTACTGATCTTTTCCTTGAACTTGTGCAGCCAGTTTTCTCTGTTTCAAACATTACACATAACTACACAGCAATCATCAGCCTTTATTTTGACGGTGTTTGCTTTTGTCGATCATTAATTTTAGTCTGATTCGTGACCGACTAAAAACTCCTTATTGAAGCTTTAATATTCGCCAATTTGTGAGTTTTGTGTCGTGTGTTGCCACAGATGGTTTCATGTCTTGCTTTTGATCACTCTGGCACTGATTTTGAGTCATTAGGCTGTAACTTACTGTAATGTTGATTAAGTTAACTATTTATGTCTGTCAGGGGACGACTCATGTTGGCTGCGTCCATGCAGGCTAATTAAGATGCTGTTTATACAACTGTCAGCGTCTCCGTGATGAAAATTAAACCACTTTTTTTATTGAGATCTTAAATAAATGGATGATATCGATGTGTGCGTGTGTCGCTTACAGAAACGGTGGAGCTCGGCGTGTTGGTTCCATATCCAGAGGAGGGAAGAGAGGCCAACGACCAGCGACGACCATCAGTCCTGCCACACAACACCAAACACAAACAGAGCAGGATCACACCACAGAGCGTGCTGATTGAGGACTAACATGTTGGGGTATTTACGATGCTTTTTTTTTTTTTTTTTTGCTCAAAGACAAATATGCAAAATTGTCTTCAGTCACGAGAAAATGCTTTGATCCCATGTTTATATTCAAAACATGTAAATTTACCCCTAAAAACCTCATGAAAACACGGTTAGAGATGAACGAGGACATTTCTGTGTGCTATTGTTTAAAGGATCTAAATACACAGGGGGGCGATGAAACAATAAAACAAACTAGGATTGAAATTAGATGCAAAATGAAACCTAACGGTTAAAATGAGACAAACTAATGAAGAGGGTGGTGAACTCTATAAAGTGCAAACAGGGAGTTTATGAAAATTCAGGCCAAATGGAAACCTAAAATGAAATTACCTGTCTGCTCTGTGGCAATGACTGTGGATTATAATAAAAATACAGAATTACATGAGAAATGATACAAAACAAATGCGTTACTGCAGCTGGTTTTGAAGGCATAAATAGACTCAGTATAAGGCTGTGTGCATTCAGAGAAAATGTAATGTTCAAATTAAATAATCTGAATCCAATAAGTCTCCCTCTGGTCTTCACCGGCTGATTTGTTCTCCTGCAAATCGAGTAAATAACCGTGATTGTTCGTACCTTCGTGCAAAGGAGAAATGAGCAGAGGCACTGGGAGAGAAATTTCTCGGGCTGTCTTGGGGACTCGTCCCTGCAAAGAAAACACAAAGAGAAACAGGTAAAACAGATTTTAAAAAAAGGAGGAAAACAAACCTGCAAGAAAGACGATTCAATAAGGATGAATTCCCTTTTCAATTTGAAGCCCAGACAAAGCCTGAAAAACTGCAACGAAACACTGATGGCTACAGAGTCAATACTGGCAGAGCAGTCAGACAAAACATACGCTTTAGTGATTTCTGTGTTTACCATAAAGACACATCAGTACAGCCATGCTTTCTAAAAGGACGCTTGAAGCTTCATTTAAGGATGTCAGGTATCACAAATCTGTCTCTGCTAACTCAGGTTTTCTGTCATTTAAATTAAAAGCTGCGTTAAACTGTCATTTAGAGCTTCTTCTGCATAATCAAGAATGATTAAACATGGCTAAACACAAACGTATCTGTAGACAAACAACGCCAAATTGGTTTGCAGAGCTAGCACCACCAGCCTCAGGTCCATAAGCCTGTGACAGTCTCAAAAAAAGTCACTAACTGGAGCTTTAGCCCAGATGAGTGCTGAGCGACAGCTCTACAGCTTCTGCTCAACAAACAAACACCATTCCAGACCTTTAATATACAAATGATGTCGATTAGTTTAACTGACTCATTACTCTGGTGTAGGCTAGTAACAGTGACCATGTTTGATCGACTAAATTTGCACGTTCTGACTGCAAATTGGAAAAAAAGGACCCTTTTGTCTAATTGATTAACACTTTTTATTTCTAAAGCGACAACTATGACACAGCACAGCTCTGAAACTCGGACAACATGATTTGAGTAGCAAAAGAAAGAACTGCAAACAGGTCTGATACTTTCACTTCGTGAGAAACAAACAAACATCTTCAGTTTTTGTTGATCTTTGACTATGCGGGTCATCTGCTGAGATGTTAAGTGTTAATTTGAACCTGGAGCAATAAAGAGGAGGGGAACTGGAGAATATAGTTCCTTACTGAAAGTGTCGCTCTCCTGGTGTTGTGTTGTCATATCATATTATGGTTTTTAACATTTTCATATGACTGGTGATCATTATCAGGAAATAACTACTTACTTAACATCTGATCGAGATATCAAACTCTAAAATTAACCCGAAACAACCGAACTAGACCAAGTTATCTATTAAGACAGCTTTTTGAAACTGTAAACTCTGACTTTGGGCTCTGCTTTCTCTTTAACTTTGCTTCAAAGTTCACTCTTCTGTCATTTTCCTGTGCTTGAAATATCTTCTCAAAAGACACGCAATCTACAAAATGCATCTCAATGTGTAAGTCTTACTGAATCGGCTTTTCAGTTCTTGTTGCTCTAAATTGGAAATATTTAACATACATTTACAAAAAACAGAAAATTCTGTTGCATATCATGTGCATTTGAAAGATTCTGAAGGAATTTTTGCATTGCATCTTTTAATTCTGCAGAACTGGAACTGAAAGAATGATGATTGTTGGATTATTTTATCCAAAAAAGCTCCTGGGTCACAAAAGTCCAAGTGCTTTTGGTGAAAAAGTGACATGATCTGTTTTTTCTCAGCACTGGGATCTTTGCATCCACACAAACAGCACTCAAAGGCTCGAAACAACACCACAGGATCCCCCTCTCTTTACCCACTTAACAGCGTCCGTATACTGTCCACATACATTACCTCGCTGCATATCTACGCCTGAACATCAAATACTACAGGGATATTTTTATGGCACCAATTAGCCGTTGTTTTTCCACAACACTAATGCAAGAACAACGCTAAGGTCCGGCATTAATCAGACGTAATTACACCCCTCACTGAGGAGAGGACCAAACAGTTAATTAACCATCACCACCTCCTGTGATGACAAAGAGGGGCCATTTTTTTTCCAAACTGGGGAACAATGAAGGAGCCACTGACTCTTGTTAGTGATGAATGTCACCTACGTAATTGCGGTGTTATCTGAATCACAGCCAATTAAAGATGATAACCTCTTCCTTTGGGAGTTAGGCGGCACATGAAGAGACTGATTATCCCCTGAACATGACTAGAGGAGGAGAAATAATGTTGTTTGTCCTTTTTTTTTTTTTATTAGGAGTAAAAACTTAACGATTATGGATCACAGTTAAGTGGAAAAACACACAACTGTGAAGAAACGTGCTTTGTAAATCAAAATACGGGGATGTTTTTCTTACCTTTGGCACCAATATTACGGCTGAGCCACAGGGTTAAGTAATCCGACAGCTGCGCACATTCATTAACAGGAACACTCTGACTTTCTGGGTCCATGTTAAAGCCTGAACTCCTTCTCTATAGGTTGAAATCCAGTCCAGACACTGAGAGTTTGCAGCTCAGCTTTTTTCGCTGACCAATAGCAGGAAATAAAACGCCCTGTGGTAAATGAGGCCTGCCCTCCCTCTGCTCCTGTGCATTTCCTCTCTGCGGGCCAACACTTCCTCAACAAGCACAATCACTGCCCTTCAACTCACAACTGCGCGGCCAGATTATCACTTCAACGCCACAGAACTGACCTAAAATCAGAACCACCAAAAGGCTGGTAAAAATCTTAGTTTCCTTCAGATGCTGCAGATAAACTTCTGCAGAAAACAAGATTCAGAGTGAGCTTGATTATTGATATGTCCTTTCATTTATTTAACACTCAATATTTGGAGACAGAGCAGGGTTTTACATCAGCTTGCATTGTCCTGAGGTGTTTTCCGAACTACGTAATTTTGGTCTGCATTCCTGCCCTAATGCTCCTCCTCTGTGCACCGATAAGCACATTTCAAACACCAGGCTGAGGAAGCAAGAGGAAAAGCTTGAATTAGAGACATGCACATGTACAAACTCTTACCTGTGAGAGATGACAGAGGAGAGTGAGGTCGTGGTAAACCTGAAGACTGGCCGCTTCCTATCAGGCTTTTTCTGTTGCTCGTTCTGCAGCTGTGAAGTTACAAAAAAGGGTCAAAAATTAGACAGAATGATCAGATTTGTTCAATAATTCAATTTAAAACCACTTTCATATCATGTAAAAGTTGCAAAAGACTGCTGATCACATAATCCCTTTTTCAACTGCCTGAAAAACTGAACCTCTAACGGCTGGGACCCTCGGTCTTTTCCAGAATTAAACTGATGCATCAACACTCAGAATGCATTTGTAAGCTTTTCATTGCACGCACACAATTAAGGCGTCACCTTTTAGGCTGATAATTGTATCCACATGAATCTTTTGTACATGCTGATGTTGATAATTGATTTTTGAAGCTATTTTCTGCCAATACAGATATCATGCCGATAACGTCTTGTATCCCTAATAATGTGGTGCATTGTTTATTTAGTTACTTAGCACAAATCAAATGTGTTAAAATACGTCTCTACACCACATCATCCTTTTATGTCTATTTGCTGCCTATGACAGTCGGTCTTATAACGCAGCGTGCTGTAAAAAAAATCCACAAAGACTGTCCAGCTGTTCACTGTACTTCAGCTTCAAAAGAGGTTACAGGCATTGAAATAAGATGATAATAAAAAATCAGTCTCCTTTCTGATGGTCTTATTTGCTTTTTGAGGCATCAATATTAGTTTCAGTCTGTTTCATAACCGACTAGAACTCCTATAATGGACCTTTCAGGATGAACAGTAACCGTGTGAGCAAACAAAGACACAGAAACAATAGGCACAATGTCTCGGTTGCGTCACCTAAAAAGCACAACATCCAGAAAGCTTCATAGTCACATTAATACAAGAGTGTGACAAACAAGGAGCCGCAGCGTCCTGACTGATAAATGTAGCCCAGATTTTCACCTTTAAAGACAAATGAACTAGATCAACATAAAAGCAGCTTCAGTGTTCAGTGTTTCGATTAGTCCTCCTGGGCTGAGGCTGTCAGTGGAGACGCATAATACCCATGGAGCACGAATACACTTCAAGGTCAGAGACTCAATGACATCCTGTTACATAACCTCCTCTGAAAACTGAAGCGTTTCAACTCGGTTTTTAAGATGGTATTGAATAAAAATGTTCAATCCTGTGCAGAATAAAATCACCACAAAAGCCAGATTTACTTTCAGTGCTCCAAAAGTGAAGTTGGAGGAGGCTGTATGTGGAGATTTTTACCTCAACTGTAATTATATACAGTAAAATTCCTACTGTTGAGTGAGGAAGTAGCAATACACTCAACACGATAAACACGATAGATACAATATGATATTGTACGATACGGGGCACTAAAATACAATCCCATACAATAAGAGACATTACATTACAGTACAGTGCAGTTTGATACAATATGACATAACAGGATGTGTTACAATATGATACATTATGATGCAGTCCAGTATAAAAAAAAGACAATATGATATATGATACAATACAATATGATACGATACGATATTGTATGACAGGGTATAATATGATAGGATTTGATATGATATATTATATGATACAATACCATATATGATATGATATAATATGATATGATATAATACAATACTATATGGTTTGACATGATATGACATGACATGAGATGATATGATATAGAATACAATATAATGTGATACAAGATGATATGATACTGTATGGTTTGACATATGATATGATATGATATATGATATGATACCATATATAAAACAAACAGTATGACACAAAATATGATACAATATGACATTACATATGATATGATTTGATGACAGGATATGATATGATATGATATATGACACGATATTATACGATATAATATAATTATTATACGATGAGCTACAATACAATTTCATATAATATGAGGCAATACAGTGCAGTTTGATACAGTATGACACAGCACTGTGCCGTACAATATGATACAGTGTGATGCAGTCCAATATGAAACGAGACGATTTGATACAACAAAGTTTTGTTACTCTATAATACTTTATTTTTGGTCATGCAGGATTCAGGTTAAGATTTTGTAATACTATTTTTGGAAGGTTGTAATTACTCACTATAAGCCTTGGAAAGGATATGATATAAAAATTGTTATTTCTGATGCTTTTATTTTTTTATTTGCACAAATATTACCTGATTACCTGTTTCAATAATGAATGCACATACATTTTGAAAGGACAGCTTCACAGGCATGGGGGTAAATCATGTGTAAAAAATGTCGTATGAAAAACTTAAACTTTTCTTGATAGAGCAAATAATTCAGAAAACTAGCTTGGGTAGCTTCATTGGCTCTGTTATAGGTGAGGCTTTCTCAGAAATGCTACAGCAAAACTACATTATTGTTTAATAAAGTATGTCTTTCATTAAGTACACCTCTGATGACCTTTTCACTCTGAAAACAGAGGTAACTCAATACCCATTTTAACAGCCATAACTGGTAATCAGCAACCTTTATATTCTGAAAGTGGTATTTGTTTAAGTCCTAAAATATCCAGACTTGATTTTCATTGATGATTCACTAAAAGCTGTTAAAAAGTGCATTAATGTATTTATGTATGCAGATGACTCAACGTTGTACAAACATTCGTAGTGCATCATTAAAATTGGAGCTGAGAAGCACTTTATTGTTAAATAAACAAGAATGAACAAATTAGTTCTGCCTACGCTTAATTCATTTTCTTGCCATGAAGACGATCTCGGCGTGTTAAATTAGATAAATGGCTGTCTGGGTCTGATCAGACTGATTATATTGCTTCATAATGGAAGAGGTTTTGCAATTTCAAGTAAATATTTTCTATACAGAAAACAGAGGGGTGCAGAGTTTTGATACAGACCTGGAAATTTCTATTTAATGATGCAAGACTACCCCGACTCTGACCACCTCTGAATTGGAGATAAAAACTTTGCCGGATTCGTCAAAGCTTGTGTGCTTTCCGATTTCATCACATTGGCCTCTTTTGCTTTTTCTAAACCTTATATTTTGCTTTCTCTCTTTTTGTTTCATTGCATTTGTTTTTAAGAAGACTTCCTGAAGGTTATAGATCTTTGTTCAAAGCTTTTCAAAAAAGTCCTAAAAGAGCTTTTTACAAAGAGAAGATAAGAGTGCTGCATGGGTACAGGATTGAAAACGTTGCTCTGAAGCCAAGAGATAAAAAGACACATTGATGTAGGAGAGGAAGAAAGAAAGACATGAGAGAGAGTGAGAAAGAGTGTCAGTCAGTCACTGTGTTACAGCTTTGATCTAACGGAGCGATCACATGCACATGAGCCTCTGCATTGCTGCAGGACGGCGTGAGAAGACGGCCTTCATCTCTTTGTCAACAGTGCTGAGCAGCAGCTTGTTCAGGAGCCAGAGCCTTCCGAGCTTCAATGTCACTGCAGCAGGAGTGACGAGGCAGGCAGCTTTCACAAGAGCTGATAATGATGTGCAAAACGCTTCTGACACTAATGCTACTTCATGCTGCAGCAGAAAAAAACACCAAAGCATTGATTTACATAAGATGTTATTGAATATTAACAATATTCAAAGTGCTCAAAGTTTGCAGGACTTGTACTTCGTCTTCTTGTTTGTTATCTTGCATCCTAAAACTTCTCACATTGACAGGTTTTCGTACCACTGAGGTCAGGTCTGATGGTGCAGATCCTTCCGCCACATGCCCAAAAGCATTTACATAAATATTCAACATCAGATTTTTATCGTGGTGATGAGAGTTTGCATGAATTTATACTGTCAGGAGCCGTTTTTACAAGAATTTTTGTTTAAAATGCCTTTTCTTTTTCCTCTTGAGGACTGACCTCACAAAGTTTTAGACTATTTTTCAGCTTTTTAATGACTTTATTCACAGGAAAGGATGGAGCAGGAAACTGGAAGCAGAGAGCTGGGGATTACATGCTGCAAAAGGCCAGATTTAGGGTCAGATTTGAACTTGGACTGCCTGCTTCAAGGTCTGCAAACTGTGAACACGGGATGGGGGATTTAGCCGGATTTTACTTCTCAAGAATTTGCATCATGACGTTTTAATTTTGGCAAACTTCAGACCAGATAATCACAAGTAAATCACGTTAGGTTGGCTCTTTTTTAAGCTCATTCTGCTGAGGTAGGCCAGACTAAAGCCTCTGTGTAGCTCTCTACTTACAGAGAAACTGAGACCTACCATTAACAGAAAGACGGATGCTACACTGGGTAGTCTTGTATTTCACTCTGGAGCATGAAGTATAGCACTGTTTACTGATAATTACTCTATATAGTGGGTGTAGTGTTGGGAGGGCCTGTGGAGGATTTCTTGGTGCTCATGACCATGCTGATTACTTTTGGGTAATTTCTCTGCTAATTTGATGCATTGATTTAACAATTACAGCAGAAATATCAGAGCACACAAGGCGGCACCTTCTCCTGCTTATTTGCTGAGTAATTAACCACAAACTAATGTGATGATGAAGATGAAAAATAAACGTGTGGAAACAAATTTGAACCGCTCAGCCAGAGTCATGTCCCAGTGACACAAACCAGAGGATGCAAACTTTTGATAATGTTTCATATTTGTAAAACCTCAGCCTCATTTTGACATATTTGGGGGTCTGACTGGTAGAGCTGTTCAAGAAGCAACAAGACCCAAACATAGTCATTGAACCTCACAGAAGGTGGACAGTTTGTGATGTTGTCTCGCCTCTGAGTTCAGCCTTTAAAACATCAAACTCAATCATAAATGGATCTAAGGCTGGGTGATAAACCGAAATCTTACCGATAGAGAAATTTATGACAATAACCAATGTCATTTTGCCAAAAAAATAAATAAATAAAAGTTGGTTTTGGATGTGTGTAGATAGGCTATGTTCCCGTGCCACTTTAAGACACTGTCCTACATCAGAGATGTGACTCCACCCCGTCCAGTCCGTAACAAAGAGGGAAAGCCAGGTGAGGAGATGGAGGACTGTTCAAAAGTTGTAGCAACTGAAGTCGGCAAAGTTAATGTGGGAGGGGGTGAGCAGCTTGTGAAGTAGTTATCGACCATTTATCGTTATGGAGGTGAACTGCTCAATATATCGTGATATTGATTTGAGGCCATATCGCCCAGCCCTTGTGGATAGTTTGTGTTGTTGTCTTGCCTTTAAAACACCAAACTCAATCATAAATGGATCAGTTTGTAAAGGCTCAGATCTACAAACTGTGAGTGATATCGTAACAGCAGCTAACGTATGCTACTGTTGTTAAAGGTGGGGCTGTCCCAAAACAACTTTTTTTTTTTTAACCCCTGATACGATACCGATATTGTAGCCTTCGATATTGGCCGGTACCAATATTGATCCAATATTAGCACAAGCTTGTGCATGACAAGTTTTGCACTCGGCTGCAACTTCTTTTTCAGACTGTAATGAAAAATACTGCCACAGGGCTGATATAACTCCTACTCCTTGGTACTTTAGTTAGTACCTTAGTACACACTGTTGTTGTCATTACAGGGGCTCTACATGCTGGATTCAGGTGCTGCTAGATAGAGGTGCTGGAGTGGAGTCTGGAATGGACTGCTTGTATCGGAGTGCTGATATCGGAAATTTTAGATGCAGGCCGATATAATCCCGTAGTCAATATTGTATCGGGACGCCCCCAGTTAAAGGGAGAGCAAAATGAGCATGAGTGACTAGCGTCTGATGTTTTCTATAAAGGCATAACTGTTAGGATGTTTCATGAGTACACAGCTGTGTAAAAAGTAACTCCCAGCAATTCAAAATGAAGCGTTTAAGGCAGAAGGCGAACTGTTCTGCATATGAGGGTTTCAGAGGTGCCAGTTAAAGATAATTAAGGAGATTTTTTTTTTGAGTTGTTGAGTTGTGTCCAAGGCCGACATGACGACAGGGGAAAAATGAGCACAAGAGGTCTCCTGGAGCTATGCTAGTTCAGCTTTCAGAGAAAATTGAGGGCTGTAGTCAGACGAGGTCCTGATCATATTTAGTGAAAGTGGTCTCACTCTGAAATCCTCAGTTTTAAATCAAATCCTGTTCATTGTTGTTTACTCAAGTGGTTAGCGGGTCTAACCCCGTGATGGAGAGTGTACACATGTCATAAATCATTTATCGGGATGTGGAGGGCTTGAATGAAATCTGGTACACAGGTGCTCAGTTAAAGAGGATCAGATTTAACGAGATCTATTTATACCCTCTCACCGTGGATTAGGCCAACACTGCTGCCCAATCAGGCCTCTTGTTGCTTCACTCTCTGTGCATGTGTGTGTGTACCATTACAACCCCTATTAGCAAGTGGAGTGCCACTCACAGACACATTACTGCTTGTGGATTACTTTCCACGGGTTACGTTGGCACACAGGCCATCTCCGTCACGTTTGATGCTGAGCTAAGCTTCAGTTTCGGCACCTCGGTGGCCAGAGCGGCTCAGTAAGTGGAGGGAAAACGTGTTTCTGTATAGTGAAGCTTTAAAGCAGGGATAAAGAAGCCCTGAGCGAAGATGATAGGGAGAAAGTAGGCCAGTGTTGTATGCTGTACTGCAGATGTGTGAGATCGCTGGAACGGATCCATATGAGATTTACTCGTCTCGCTTATATGCAAAACCCTCAACCTCATCAATCCTTTTGTTGCACTACACATGAAATCTCCACCAGTGCAGCTGCAAATCTCCTTTTTTCAAAGCCTGAAAATACTCCGCAAAGGTGTTTATCAACATCAGAGATACTTTACGCATCTTTTTTAACCCGAAAACTCTTGATTTATTTCACATTTCAGGCTGACCTAGTTAGCTAGAACTCTTTATAACACAAAGTAATCTCAATCTGTCAGAACCCATTTCTTAAATTCCACTTTCCTGTCTTCTTCTGGGCGCGGGACGAAGCGAAAATAGATGAAAAACACTTTGATTTACATGTCTCCGAATCTAAAAATGTCTGATCCTGACCCTCGTCAACACAAAAAGTCATGATTAATCTTTTTCGCTCCCTCGTCAGAGCTGTCAGGTGAGCTGACAAAGCGCCATGCCACATAAATTGCTGCGGCTGGCTGACAAATTCAAAGTCAGACATATGACACACACACACAGAGGGATCTATTAATAGCTTTTAAAAACTTGCTGCTTGGGTTTAAAGCGACGCGGCGACTCTTTTATTCCCACTATCCACTGGAGACACTGTCATTTTCCACTTCTGAGGATGTACAGCGTTTCATGGATGTAAAGCAGAAAGGTTGGGATGAATCTCTTGTTTGTTGGTCCCAGGAGTTGAAATTGTTCATTGAATTCAATCTAATATAGTTAAAAGCTGCTGCAGAGTCCAGACCATGAAGATCTCAAAATATGACTGAATCCCGCAGGTTATATCACATTTAAGCACGCCATACCCTCACTTGTCTGACCTTAAAGACTGTCTTGGTCTTAAAATAAAGTAAAGTTGTTAAAATTTTTCAATGCAGGGTGCTTTAAAACAATAGTATATCCATTATTTACGCATTTGACAATATCTCAGAGCACCAAAGCTGATGCTAAAGAAAACATGAGGCTGCTGTGAGTGAGTTAAATCCACAGAGTGAGCAGCTGATTGACATAGAGGTAAAGTGAAGAGAGAGAGTAAAGTGGTGAAAGAGTTTTCTAATACGTCCACATCTCTGCAGAAACCTGCAGCAGGTTGTGGTTTTAGTTTTTAGTTTGCGTGTCTCTGCTCTGCCCTCCGTCACTATCACTACACCGCTCTACATCACAGGTTTCCTGTTAGTCCTGACCCGTGGACAGCTGGCTGTGAGCTTATCACACTTATCACTAATGTAATTATTAACAGTATGTTTGTTACAGTCTGGGGTCAATGATTACTTCTCTCCCTGCTCTGTTTGCTCTGCAGATGAAATTTCAATATTGTGCTACTCCTGTCACATCTGCAGAAATATGGATTCATCTTTGAGGTTTGATTCATTTAAAAATCTGCGTGTCTGTCCTTTAAAGTCCCTCTGGTGTCTCTTAAACATGTCTTACAAAGTGCACGTGGCTGATCTTTCTAAGACACTGTGATATTGTCACTCTGAACACATTTTCTTCCATCTTTAGAGTCAAACTTTTCCAGCAGGAATAATAACTTTCCTGCTTTACATCTAGAGAACGGATGCTTAAGTACGCTGATGAACGTCGGCGACTGACTTCAGTTCATCACACACGATTTGTTAACGTGTTTGACTGACATTATTGCGGCCCTATCAACTCCTAATGAAAAACCCAAAAACCTTATTGGTATATTCAGTTTTTAAAGTTGTTTATATGCTCAAACCTTTGTCTTTTTAGGTGAACTAATGAAAGAGTATCTATAATTTTTGTAAAACTAATGACCTCCAACATATTTAGGTGGTTTTTCAAAATAAAAGAGTCTAAAATAAAGTCATAACAGTATTTTTTCTGGATTTTGGGAGTTGTATGCACATTTTGACAATGTTTTTGGTGGGATATTGTGATTGAAATGGGTGGCCATAACATGAAATCTGTCTTTTTATCTCTTCTGTGATAAAAATCCAATAAAATTGCTGACAGCACAAGATAGAATAGGGGAGTTATTTCCACTCAAAATGCTTTTACAGCCGATTTAACTGAGTTATTTCTGTTTGTTCAGTTCAAAGAATGATTAAATATACGACTGAGCCTTATTTATTTATGCTTTTCTTCTCAGTGTCAATTCAAATTATAGTAACAACCCCTCAGCTCTGATCTCTAACAGAACAAAGCTTCAGATTTCAGCATCCGAACCCAAATCAGACACAAGTTATTAAATAAAATAGCGATTACGAGCTGATGCAAGATGTCCAAAAACAGCCAGGGTTTCCTGTTAAGCTCTTTTGCTCTATAAATGGGTCAGGACGAGGATTAAAAATAAATATCAGTTATACTGGATGAATCCAAACCATATACGAAAAACTCTGATCAAGTAGCTTAGCTGTAAACCAGTCTGCTCCCCAACTCACAACCAATCATACGCCGCTGAGGGGGAAGTCAGACAAAGCAGAGCGGCTCTTTAACTTTGTCCAAAAGGAAAACAGCTGCTACATGATAGAAAAAAACAATGACACATCCATTAGCAACATAAAGAAGAAACAGAAAAAACAACCAGCATTTCCACTTTGCTGATTTTGATTATTAGAGATGGCTTTAAAGAGAGCAAACATCCTGTGAAGGAAACATGAGACTCCCTCAGCGACAAACATTCAATTTGACTCACAAAGCAAATAAAACACAATGGGTAAGACGGGAACACCCAGCGCCTTATTCATGGTGACCTGCTGTAAACACAGAGGAAACACGGACATGAAGATTGGTTTACTTTTGGTGAAAATAGTGAAACCTGACGAGGAGGCGGCGAATCAGGTTCAAGAAACGCTTCTTGAGGTGTTGAAGTTTTACCTTTTGGAGCGGCGCAGACGAGCCCCGCTAAAGAAGTGCGGCATGTTAAAGTTGGACAGAACCGTCCACAGACTCGTGTCCGACATCGTGTCCAAGTCATGCCAGAGGGGCAGGTGTAACGGCGGCTTCTGCAGACCTGCTGAGGGGAAGCGGGGGCTCTCGGGGTTCAGGAGGATGCGACCTGCAGAGCCGTCCTGACTCACGCTCCTGCAACAACAGCCCTGCTTCGCTCCAAACTTCCTCTGCACGGGCACATCTGCAGCCAGCTGCGGCATACACACACACAGGCACCGCCACAGAGGACACGGCGTCCTCCTCCGTCCTCAGATAAAAAGAGTAATCCTGAGAGGGTCCTGACAGAGTGTGCGATCCAGGTCAGGTGTTGACAGTCTTCGCCGTCGCTGGGATGTGACACCTAACACCAGCTGACTTTGTGTTTCAACGTCTCACTGCGACTCACTTCTCTATCCCAAACGCTCAACATGCTTCATATCATGTAACAGGCAGCTACCACTTCACATCCTGAGCAGGGGGGGTTATTGCACACAGAGGGGTGCTGCATCATCAGCAGATGCTGCTGTGCACAAACTGGCACCCCTCCAAAAGTTCTGTGGGTCAGCGTGCGTTAAGCAGGATCTGTTTGAAATGGAAATGCTGCGCTTCTGCACGGACTTCTTCCTCAGCCGCACAAAGTCTTCCCTCAGCTGTTAATAGATAAAACATCCTCGCTTATCCGTTTAACTTTAACACCTTTGCTTCTTACTCGAGTTTACAGCTGGACTCTGACACAAAACCGGATTATATCTGACAAAAACAAGCCGATCGAAAGTTTAGGATATTCAAATAAAGACACTGATTCTTTTAGGAAAAGAACAGAGAGTACACATTCGTACATTACACATAAAGCTGTGTTTTTGTCGGCTCAGTGGTGAATTTGACTCTTGAGTCCTGCGTGTATGTGTGAGAGTTCAGGGTCAGCTGATCGCAGCCGCCTGCAGAGAGCGAAGCACGCAGACAAACTCTGTGAAGAAACTGTCAGGGTTACAGGCGAAATCATTCTTCGCTCTGAGTCCGTCATAAACCCTCCGGATGAAGAGGCTGATTATTTTAATCCAATAACTTTTTTTTTTTTTTTTTTAATTTCAGCTCTGTGCAAACTTTACTGGAGCTCAGAGCGCTGCGAGTGTGAGGATGCTGTAAGACATGATGAATGGAGTGTGGTTTATTTGTTACTTTCACAACGTAGCTCCAAAACATTCATCTAATCTTATTGAGCTTTAAGTCATTACAGAAAGACTCATCGACCTCAGATGAGCGAGTACAAACAGAGAGAGAGATAGTGAGAAAACTCTGCCAAGGTTTTATACGGACTGATCCTTTAATGGCTTCAGTTCTGATAATGTAACATTAGACTGTGGCTTTGAATTGTTGTCTTGTCTCACTGCATCCATTTTGTGTTTGCTATTATCGCCATGGCCACGCTTTGTTGCACTCCCTTCCTCAGTCAGCTTGCCTCCTGATTGGCTGTTATTTTGTTCTTCAAGGTCCCAACCAGTATCAACCAGTATCATTTTTCAGCCAGTACTGGTGCCCATGACTACAGAGCATACCAGCCAATAAAGCTGGAATTACATTCATGTTTTCTAAATTTGATTTAATATTACAATTTTGTAAAACAGCCACTATTCCATGTCAATCTCATATATTCAGATTCATGTGTTTCATTGACTTCAGCACATGCTATATCTATAGCAGCAATAAAGGCTACAATAAAATCCATTTTTTCTATGCAGTAAAGCAGAATATGTCTTAAATATTGATAGTAATTGTAAAATTTGATCATTTAGTATGGGAAAAACATGTTAAATCTAAGGTGAGGTTAAGATCTTAGCTGCCTGATATTTTAATAGTCTACTGGTCGCCAACTATTGAAACGATTAGTCCACTAATCGGATAACAATGAATTTTTTTCTTAATCTTTTAACTAGATTTGAAAAAAATCTCTAATTTCTGCTGATGTCTCCCTGTCACCTGCACCAACGAATGTTCCCATCTGTGTGAAGATAAGCTATTTCTAAGTAGTGAAAACGGGAAAACAAGAGCCAGTCGTCGGGTCGTCACCACGAATGAAACGATTTATGGTACTCAGACCAGAAACGACACATGCATTTTTTCTCTTTATTTTGCACTAAAACACGCATATTACGGTCACTACACAAACGATGATAACATCTTGGAGCATGAGACTCCTGCAGACACTGTGTCATGCTACAGACAGGCAGAGTGGCCCTATGTCAATAACCTCAGTAGTTCTGCTTCTTCACATCTGTCTCACACCCCACGGCGGGCTGACCCAGACTCGCTTCCCATTTTAAATACATTTACAAAGTTAGGTTGCCTCAAACTGCTCACGAAAAAGTTGATTTCTGGAGGCCTGTCATGCAAGCCAGATAAGTGTCTTTACGACAATACGTGCTGAAACGTGACCGCTTTTGTTCAAAGTGGCTGCTAAAATCAGAAAACAAAAACAGAAAATGACAACTCCTTCCAGCTGCTTGAAATTTAACATTTTCGCCTTATCTAGGCTAAAGTGCTTCCAAACGTTGGAGGTTTTTACGCGTGCACTCGTAGCTGCTGTTAGGGATGCCGGCGCCGCCATGTTTGAATACCCTACCGCCCGATATATATTAGAGGGCGCATCAGAGACCTGAGGTTGTATGCAACAACAGGATTTGAAGGATTAGACATGGCAGAAGTCGCAGATGACCGGTACAGAACGCACCATCAGGAGTTTTTCTAACTTCTTTCTCAGATGTAACAGTCCTGGACCTGTTTCCATTTAGTTCTGCAGGTCTCCATATCATCATCATCAGACCTTGCAACACCAAAACCACCACTTTCCAGGAAGCGATAAAACCCATATGCTTTTCACACAGCACTGCATGAGATTCAACTGCAAGCTTATCACCTGTTAAATTTTAATAAGCAGACTGAAAGGCATAAAACGGATCAGAAACAAAACATTAAAATCATGAAATATGGACCAGGCAGCGACGATGAGGACTTAGAGACATGAACTCATCTCTCAGTAATTTGACACAATGAAACAAACTTGGTCCCTCGGCACATCTTTCAAACTGTCTGTCAGTGTTTTCCCTGCTGCTGTGTCGACTGTCACTTCCCCTCTGCCTCTACATGTTCGTACTGCAGTTTGTGTCGGTATCACGTTAATCTTTCAGGACATGCATAGCCAACATGACGTCAATGCTGCAAATGCACGGTTAACATGATACATAGCTAACAGCGAGTTTATGTCTAACCTGACAGACCGTCATCAGGTACGACAGCAGTATGAAAACATGTGCAAGATCTTAAAATCTTTACTGGCTTTAGTAAAGAGAAGTTCAAAACTCCTCACTGGAGCTTTAAGTGCTTGACATCTTTAGGATTTGCTGACTGTTGTCATGTGACAAGAATAAAACCAACAGATCAGCTCCTGTTCTGCAGCCAGATTCTGTTTGTCCAGGACGAACACTAATGTGGAGTCCTACTAGTCCAAAGAAAATTGTCTCAGACCTTCAGTCAGACCTAAAGACCTCCAGGATGCTGCAGCAGAGACCAGAGGGGACTCAAAAGTTCAGAAAGACAGACAGAGATCCAAACGGACAAAAGAGGAACACAAGTATGACAGTTATAAAGTGCTAACAGAGGCCGTTTCAGACATCATAAAGCCTGTATGTGTGCGCCTCAGTACGCGTCCCTGCAGGGAGGCCAGTGTGACAGCCTTCACTCTAATTATGGCTCTGCTCTGTTTCTGCGCTCCACATTAGAAATGAAGGTCCACATGGTTCAAAGTCAAACCTGCACAGAGCAGCAGGAACAGAGAGGTGGGGCAGAGGGAACACTGACATCTCACACACACACACACACACACACACACACACACACACACACACACACACACACACACACACACACACACACACACACACACACACAGCATTTGGGTTGCTGTCCTCTCTCTGACATGTGACGAGTTTCTGGATGCTCTTGAAAATAAAGGACGTGAAGTATAAAGCATGAAGTATATAATGCAAACAAGATTTACTTTATTAGTGCGTGCAAATCAAATAGGATTGCTGTATTGATAAATTTAGACACCTTTTAAATAACTACTATTACTCATGTGGTTTAAAGAAGTCCATGAATGTGTTGCTGCAGCGTCTGTCACCTGCTCCCCTGCTGTCTGCATGTGGGAGCTCGGCAAGGACAAGCATGCAAACATAATATATCACTGTATACTGACTCATGCACGCATACATACACTCAAGCCTTTACATATGACCGCTTACAGTACAGGTCTTGGACTTCCCAGCTGACGTAGTCTTTCATGACCAAGATCATGCGGCCATTTATTTCCCACACCTGCTCACTGTAACAGACACATATGTTGTGCTGACAACCACACTTAGAACCACTTAATCCTTCTTTAAATATGTCGACCTATAAAAGTGGACACATTTTCACGCAACTCACTTACTTTGATTGCATCAAGGCAGAGCTCATCTGGGGGCGGGGCTTGTATGACTGACAGGTGGGCGTGTTTTTAGATGTAAATATATGGCCTTGACTCATGCTGCGTTCCAGTTGTACTTGGAAGTCAGGATTTCCGAGCTCCAAGTCGTAAATTCATCTGGAACGCCCCCCTTAAGTCGGATTTCCGACTCGGAAAGTCAGATGATCCTCGCCAACCCCGACTTGACAACAACGTCATAATCCAAGATGGCAGCACAGTGCATCAGCAGTAAAGAGTAACAGTCAAAGCTCTTGTAATGTATTATCATTTATTAGCACTTCTGTTTTGATTTTGTGAAATTAAATAAGTGATATATGTTGTACTGCACAACGTCTAACTGTGAACACGGTGCTATGGTGTTTGTAAGAGTAAAATACTGTGTTGTGCGTTGTTTACAACTGGTACAGATAACAACAACTAAAAACAGCCGACAACCGCTAACAACAGCTGACAATTGTAAACAACAGCTAACAACAGTAGGTGACCATTTTAGTTTTCCGACTTGTTTACTGGAACGCCATCAACTTTGGGGTAACGTTATTTCCAGCTACGACATCAACTTCTAAGGAAACTGGAACGCAGCATCAATCTCATTTCTGCTGTCTAGATTATTCAGAAGCTAACTGTAGTCATCATTTCCACTATGATGCCATCTTTGGCATCCAGAAAGCAATGGCTGAAACTGCATCCATGTTTGTTGAAGTCCATGTCCTCAACTCTGGGATCTGTTTTAAACTGAAATTCCTAGATTAATAGCCAAACAAACCTCAAAGCCTTTTGTTAAAAACAGAATATTAGGTTTTATACTGAGCAACCACAAAGTTTAACTTCTTCATTGAGTTAAAGCGACATATCTGACAAAAAACTGTCTTTACCACAAGCTTTATTAAACACCAAGAAGTGGACAGTAAAGACTGATTGGTGCAAAGTGCGGCTGGCTGTAGGGTCCTGTAACTGCAGATGGTCATATATGGACTCTGTGGTTTGTAAATGGTATTTATAAAAAGTCAGAAAATACAAGTTTAGATTCTTTAAATATCTGAATTCAGCACGAGCAAAATATGTATTTAAGTAGAAGAAAGATCCAAACCTGAAACTGTCAACAAATGAAAACCTGCCAGTAACAACCGACTCCACAGTCTCGTATGGAGCTGACTCACTTGAATGCGAGCTCCACTTGACTCTGTATGAAAGCTGAGCGGAACAAGAGGAGATCAGAGGTGATGTGTGTGGGCGTCTACTGCTTTTCATTGATACAGAAAAAAAGCAGACCAAATAGAGGGTTTTGAATGAGCTGCAGAAGTGAAAAGTTTAGAGTTTAATTCCAGCTTTTTTCTCAGGGTAAAATGTGCCTAAACTTTGGCTTTCTTCAAACTGCTGAAACAGGTCATTCCTGTGCAGTAAACTTCTCAGTTTTTAATGAGTTTTTCACTCCTAACTTTAAGAGTTGCTGCATGAAGCTAGTTTTCATTGAAAAATTACATTATTACAATATGAGTTGGTTAAAAACTGGATAAGAAAAAGGCAAGAATGGAGTCATATGTGATTTCTTTAAGCAATAACCGAAATTGAGCAACAAAATGAGGAACTTTTCTGCGTGGTTATACATGCAGTGACAACCTGTTCATAGACGATGGTTTTTGGAAAAGATTTTGAGCAAATGCTGTGATTTCCACTACAGCGTCATGCCTGTTTTTTCATGGAATGCCACCCGAGGGCCCAAAAATCACAGCCATCCTGCAAAGGTTTTACGCCTTGTCTCTTTTAGACTGAGATTATCAGCTTTTTTTGACACTGTGATGCACTTTAGTTGAAGAAGTTACTAATTTGTTGAACACAGTCTCTCACCGGGTGTTTAAACTGTTTTCATTTTTTTAATGTGAGACTCAGCTTTAGTGGGATGCTCTTCTAATCCATCACAAACTGACCTAATAAGTTGGGAAATATTGCGACACAACTTGTTCATAGTTTTGTTGTCCCAGTTGCAGCTTTTATGAAGTGTTCAAGCATATATTTATCATAAAACAATAACATTTTTCAGCTTTGATATTTGATGTTTTTGTCTCAACTTTCTTTGAGGTTATGGTGCTGTAACTATCACGATTTGTCCCACAAACTGTAAAGTAAAAAGTCTGTTTTCCCTCCTGGAATCAAAAGGCAAAGACCACTTTTATTTGCTTTAACCTAAAGGTAAATTGCAGCAACCGCTACATCAACAAGATGGCTCCATCCTTAATGACTTCTTTGAAAGTGAAACCTTTTAGACGAACAAATCAGACTCACAGCTTCCTGGTGAGTCAAATCTAAAGTTCAAGGAGAGGGCATGTTATCTCCAACATCACCCCCACTGAAATAATCTTCAGCGACACACGGATAAAAGTCTTGATGTTCACAAAATAATCTGCAGCTTTTTCTGCGGAGACAGATTTTTAAATACTCATCATAAACCAGTCAAGATAGGAGCACAGATTGGAAACCATTAGAGAGAGAACTAAACAGAGATTTGGCTGTTTTGAATACTCGTCGCTCCTAAATGAATCAGCCCAGGCGGGATGCAGACAGATCGAAAGCCTTCTTCACTTTGATGTATTGCAAACGCCACAAATCCTACTTAGCACATGAAAGAGGGGCATAAAGCCCCGAACATAGAGGCAGAGAGGGAGTGAGGGGCAAGATGGGGGAAGGGGGTGACACCATCCACATTATATAAGCACCCTGTCCTCTTTCAATGTCACTTCAATGGCATATGATTTTAAGAGGACAAACTGTACACTCTGCTCTGGCTGTATGATGCATGAAGACAAGAAGAGCGGCTCAAACGTGCACCAACCGGCTCTTTCAAAAGAAAAACAGGCATGGTTGAAGAGCTCTCGCTTACCTCCAGAAATGAAAGGCGTGCAGAGGGCTGCACGGGCTGCAGGGGCTAGTGGGAGTGGGGCTCAAGCTTCGAGGAGTGAGGCTGGAAGTTAAATGGAGTGGAGTGAATACTTTTCTATTACCACACAGACAGGACAGGACAGGACAGAAACCCCCCCCCTCTCTATACCCCCGCCCCGACCACCCACACCTGCAGCTCAGACACGTGCCCGATGAAGACAGCAGCATCATGAAGAGTGATGATCCCTGTCAGAGGAGCGAATAATGCAAAAAGAGCAGGATTCCCGAGGCATTTGTCTGGTTCTGTAATGTGTGTTTAATTAGTTCTCACCTCAGTACACAGTTTCAGCTCCGATAAACAAACACACTCGCTGCAGATCATTGGGGGTGTTACAGATTAACCTAATTTCACTGATTTTTTTCTGATGCGATTAGCGAGGAACACTTTCACCTCACTTATGGGACGTCATGAACAGAGCCCTGTTCAAGTGAAGGGTGGCACTGCAGAGCGTCAGGTCAGATAGAGGTGACTAACTTTTACTGCAGTGGTACTCCAAGGTACAGCCTTCAAGGACAAGACTGATGGTTTTTAAATACACCTCTCTCTTTTTCTAAACAAACATGAACAAAAAGACCAAAACCAACACACAGAACGGACACTGTTTGCAGCTGTGCCATCTGTGCAACGAGCTCTGCATGGACATGCTGTGTCTGTACAGTCATGAGGCTCCCCTTAATGCACTCTCTACCGTATAACCAAGTTCAGACTGATTGAAACTGAATGATGAAGCTCTGTGTTGCAAGATATACAACTTCTACTCCTATACTGTTGATACAAGCTGTATCATGTTCCCAAAACTATGAATTAATGACAGAGAGCCACACTGCTGCACTGACTGACATATTTCATTATTAACACGGACACTGGCACAGTCAATTTTGATACCACCATGCTGCAGTATATATGACAGCTGGGTCTGAAATCACTCAAATCAGAGACAAAAAATGTCAGTGCTCTCCTTGTTAACTGGTTGGCATTTGTATCATGTATCATTTGTATCACCCTAAATTTTTACTGATCTTTCTCATCATGTGACCTCTTGCTGCCATCTTCTTTTAACCGAGATTTGTGGGTTTTTTGCCTTTATTTTTGAGAGAATATATGAGGGTTATAACCTTCATATATGGGGTATGCCCATTGACTGCTAGGCCAGTGATACCCCATGAGTTTCCTTGCTTATCCAACACTGCAGAGTTTGCATTAGCTGCTACGTCATTTAAATCTCATAAATTTGAGCAACACTGTCACTCTTAAAATCCTCCAAATAATGAATACTAATTTAAATTGGGTATGGTATTTGATAAAAAAGTGGAAATGGAGCACCAGTCTCTGACTATTTTCATCAGTCATTTAACACAGAGTTGGATTGGTCCAAAAGAATCCACTCTTACAGCACTGGCTGCTCTTTATATGAAGAAATATGTACATAATCACATCATCTGCATAAGAAGATACTTTCAGATGCTGTTCTTCCCCCTTTGTTCTTGAATTTTTGCTGTTTTTTGTGCAATTCAAGCACAATATGTGATGGTACATGAAGCTGGATTTAGGACTTTTGGTCTGACTGCATTTAACTTTGTATTTTGGGATCCTTTGGGTCTATTAAAACATATTAAGTTGAGTTGGGTATCGTGCAGTGTGTAAAAACCAGCACCATGTACCATCATGTATTGTGCTAAATAAATAGGGGGAAAAATGCATCAGTTTAAGCAGAACTAAGAAAAAAAGGGGGAAGGGTCTGCTGGAAAGTGTCTCTGTATGCTGACGATGTGATTATCTACATTTATCTCCTCATATGCAGAGCAGAGCTGGATTAGTGAATGATTTCCATGATGATGATGAAAATGGTTCCAGACTAATGGTTTATCCTCCTTTTTTGGGGTGACATTTGCTCAAAATTGCAAATCTTCTAAGTGAGTTATTAACATTAAAGGGAACGTACATATTTGTGACCTATTTTCAAATGGTAAAGGTTTGTAAAAGGAACCGAAACGACAAGACAAAAGGAGTCCGAAAGAGACATTGTTCATTTTCGTCTTTTCTGCAGGCTAGTTGAGAATTTAAGAAAAAGATGTCAGGCATGTTCTGCATCTGTTTTGTATTTTCTCTGTGTTGAAATTGTGGTTTTTTACAGCACGCTGAATGTAGTCACTGCAAGAAGCCCAATTACGCAGTCTCAATTTTTAAGCTGCAAATGGAGGGAACCATGACAAATGCCTCGGTGACCTAAAAAAATGAATCAAGTCAAAGAAACGGCTGAGGGTGTGATGAAAGGAAAAAACCTGCCATGTAAACAAACAGCCGTCACTGATTCACTGCTTATTGATCATATCCGACACACACTCAGCATAGGTGCGTTAGGAGCATGTGTGTGTTTCCCCTGTGTGTGTGTGTGTGTGTGTGTGTGTATGTATGTGTGTATGTGTGTGTCCCCCTCAGCAAATAAAGCATGTTGCGGCACTACGTTATCAGTCTGTCCATCACACACACGTGAATGAAAGCATATAAGCGTGAACATACACACAATGCACACACACACTGCACACACACACACACACACAGTGAGCGGCTGTTGCCTAGCTGTGGAGGATCTGACATGAGACTTCCTGCTGCAGATGCTGCTGCTAATGCTAACGCTGCACAGAGCTGAGAGCGACAGTGAAAGACAGCAACAAACATGACACAGAGACAGATGGAGCTGCAGGATAACGGAGGAAAATACTCACTCTAGCGTCAGCCCTGGAATTCTCAGCCTCTCCCGCTGGGCTTTCATGGCTGAACTGTGCTCGTTTGCTCTATTGTGGTCATGATATGCATTCACGCTGCCTGCCCGCCTGCCTCCCGCCCCCCCTCCTGCACTGACAAAGAGCCAAACCCAGGCACCACAGTGCGATGAGACGGATTGCTTTCCTCTCCCCTCTCAAAAAGGAGGGAGGGGGTAAAAAAAAGAGGGCCTACTGCTCTTGTTTTGGTCTTTCCACGTTCCACCTTGGAGCTGTCAAGTGAGATCCTTAGTTGCCTGCGGAGGGCAAGGAGGCAGGACAATACCCCTTCTTCCCTCCCCTAGTACACGCCCCCTGCTCCTTCAAACGCATGCACATTTGTGACCCCCTCCCCTCCCTTCCCTCCTCCTCCTCTTCCACCATCACCACCACCATCACCACCGTCGCAGCAATTCCCCCACCAGCTGGTGACTTGCTACATAGCAGAAATTAATACAATAAATTAAACCTACATTCTGTCTGCTCCCTTTTACACGCAGTCACCTTGACGGAGGCTAACGCCAGGCGCCTAGCACACGATGCAATGTCACCACAAGCACGGGGATGATGTCATCTTGGAGAGGAAAAAAAACATAATGCAGCACTACCTGCCAGTCCACATCAGTCAGTGCAGCAAGGGAGGATGCACACACACACCTGGACTGAACTGAGGTCTTTTTTTTTTTTATGAACTCATGTAAATAAAAACAAAGAAGAGCAAAAGATGCATCTTGCAGTACATCTAAACCTGCAGAAAGAGAGGCAGAAAGCCGGGGCTTGTGCTCAGATGAGAGAAATAAACTAGTGGTTAAGTGTGACTGAAATGCACAGAAATAAAACATGATGACGCATCACAATGTCCGACCCCCTGAAGGGTTTAAAAGACCCCCGAGGCTCCTGCTTATCCACGGAAAATGATGCTTTCCATCCACACGTATTGTTTCAGACGCTCTACTGCCAAACAAACAGGATCCCAATCAGTCAAACTGAAATCAGTGACTCACTGGTGGGAAACTGTCCAAGGATAAACTCCAGCATGACACAGGACCAGGATGAGGCTTATCCAGAAACTGTAAAAACTACACAATGAATGTGTTGTGTTTGCAGTGAGTCAGCTACAATAATTAGGACAGATTAAAGCTAATGAAGGGAGTGTTTGTTTAAAGGGGTTGCTTTTGACCTGGGCCTTGTTATTTACAGACACAGAGGTCTAAACTGCAGATAAGTGTTATTTTAATATTCCCTTTGTTAGCAACATGCAGCAGTAAAACAGGCTGAAATAGCTGCACTGTTACCTTTTCGGGTAAATGCACCTGATCAAAGTCTGCGCACGAAAAGCACTCATTCGATTGAACAACATCACAGACAAGACAGACCATTTTTAGAGGGTATAGATTGTTTTTCTTTTATAAAAGCAGATAAAATCACTCTCAGCAAGAAGACACAGAAGTTTGTTTTTCCACTCCAGGGGCGGATTAAGGTTTTTCTGGACTGGGGTGGCCCAATTGGGGTGCTGACTCATGCAGGGGTAGGGCAGCATTAAGTATGTGCACAATATATCTTTTTAAAGAATGGACTTCAGCTATGAAAAGTAAAGGTCTGAAAGAGTAATTCTATGTAGTTGTCTAATTTGAGGGGTAATCACAGAAATTACAAATAATGGTAGAGACCTCATAATAACATAAAGCTGCTCCAAGTTGGTATTTTCTGGCTTTTGGTCGAGTTCAAATGCAGTTATCAGGTAGATAAAGGTATGTATGATACATTTATTAGTCATTGTTTATCTATTCTGACCTATTTCTATATCCACCATTGTCTATTTTGCAGCACTTTTCCTGAGGACGAATAAAGTTTGTGTTTTAGCAAGTTAACATAAACCTGAACCTGATCATTGGTCAAAATGCAGAAGCAAAGACGCAAAGGCAGCAGAGCCAAAGCAGCACAGTTGATTTTAACACAAGCCCCACCCCCTGGCAGAGCAAATAGCCAATCAAAGTTCAGGATTTTAGGGCGACACCTAGGGCAGTGAATCGGGGGCCCATGGTGCCCCTGTTCATCCCTCTCTGGGAAACAAAGTCTTGTTTTGTCAGTGGTCCGTGGTGGTTTTGAAAAGAGTGATGTAAGAGTTGTTTCTGGTTTTAAAAGGGGGTCTAACACACACAAAAAAGTCTTCAGCTGTGTAGATCTTTTCAGTCAAGGATTTTGAATGATAATCAGAGCCAGTCAGAAGCAAAAACAGACCCACTCAGGTGACACAAGTCTGTACTGTGAACCAAGTTTGTCAGTTTTGCCCTCAAGGAAGCTTGTCTTGTGGCTGAAGCAATCCCCTTGATTAATACTCCACTTTTCTGTACATCGATCATTCAGAGTGCAAAGCATGTAAAAAAAGAGAGCCTGGGTTCTCCTCTAAACCTTAAATGATGGTAGAATTTCAGAAAGCAGACCGCAGAGACAACCCTCAGCTGCCTCCCTCATTCAGAGAGCGGATGAATTCTTTATCACTGTGAGCATGTTTGAGGAGCAAACAGCCTCTGCAGATGACACCAAACACTGCATAAATCAGAGGACTAGTAGTAGCAGCAGGCAGGAACTGGAGCATAAGAAGAGGCAGAGTTGTTCCTCGACAAAAAGCAGGTCAGGAGTCTTCTAGAAAGTGCTGCCTCGCTTGAAATTTCCAGGTGTTTTCATCTTTAGCTATAGCAATGAAAGTAAGTCTGGTTAATTCATACAGGTTGAAGATCCTTCGAGTGGCAGAAAGTGAAACCCCTGACCCGTGACTTTCTACCAAAGGAAGTTTCTTCTCTCCTTCTGAAAGTTGGCGAGGTGTAAACTTGGCTGTGTCAGAGAGCCGAGGTGATGACCTCTGTGCTCAAATATGACCGAGAGACTGCAACGGAGCGAAGAGGATTGAAAAAGAGACCTATTATTTAAATGTATGAAGAGAAGAGAAAGCTGTTTTTGAAATCAAAGAGTTAGATTCAATATTTTAACAGGGATTCAGAGATTGACACAGCTGTATATATTTATCATGCATCCAGATATTATTGCAGTATTAGTCATATGTCATATCACATCAATTTCTAGATGTGCATTCTGATGCCAAAAATATTTTTTAAAAACGTTTTTTTTGGACCCCGAGACCAAACATTTAAGAGTGGCCGTTATCATCCTGAGCATGAGACAGTGGGAGGTGGAACGCTCAGGGAGTGGGAGTGGCTTAGTATGTAAATTACTCCTGTCATTACATCACCACAGGAGCTAATTCAAAAGTCCGTGTAGTGGCTATTCTTTAGTTTGTAGGAGAGGCTTTTTCACTTTTATATCCCCAGGATTTTAAGGGAATGACTTAAGTATTTAAGTGTAGACAAGAAAATGTAATTTACATCATATGGAAACTTCAATACTTGTTTTCCACAAAGCCAAAGTATGTTTCCCTGCTCTGATTACAACTACAGTTCAATAAAATCAAGTTCAAACACATAGAAAACACTCTAAAACTGTGACTATGACTAACTCCCCTAATCATAAAAGAGATTTAACGCTTTAATTTTCAGTTTTCAATTGAAAGATTGAGGGAAAGTAACAAGAGCCTCTTTTTTTTAGTGTCAACCCCAAGTTCCACAGCTCATCTCAAAATAAAAAGACAGCTGACCAAGGGCATCCACTGTTCATTTCACCTTTTTACAGTTTAAATCTAACTGAACATCCTCAGCTTTCACTCAAACATTAAAAGAATACCTTACATGTGTTAAGTCTTTACAGTTGTAACATTTCTTATCAACTTTAAGGAGAATAAATGTATTTAAAAAGTTTCCTCAAAGAAGTGATACAACAAAGACTGTAAATATTCAGCTCTGCTTTTGCACCTGGACTGAATTCATTCATTGTCAGTGATTTTTTTTTTTTTGTGCTGAAAATTGAGGCTTTTGTTAAAGGTAGGTGACTCACCGAGGTTTTTTTTCTCATAATAATGTCAAACTGTCAGCGCACCAGTGATGAGAGAAACCTTCCCTCTCTGACAGCACAGTGTGCAGAGGAGCTTCTATTGTTCAGCTTGAATTCATCTGAAATCAGTTCCACTTCGATGCAAGAGAAGCAGACTTACATCAGTCTCTGCACCTGCATGCTGACTGCTTTGAGTCAGATAGAAAGAGAATCAGACGGCTATTCATTTTAATTACAATCAAATTTTGTATCATAATGACAACTTTACATTCACAGCCCTCCATCCAGTCAAGCCTTTGAAAAACTGTACAAATGAGGCGCTGAAGTGAAGGAAATGACTGTGAGCGCAAAGTAGGACAAGTCAAATTATATATTTTTTTCATCTGAGAGAAGAGAGTGCACATAAGGTTAGCAGGAACTCTCCAAAGTGACTGTGATAAAGTGATTTTTTCAAAGCAGAGAGGGACTCTGCAGAGAAATCAAGAAACAGTTCTGAGATAGAGTACAGAAGAGAAGCACAAAATATTTATTAGAGTGACAGCAGGACGAGTCATGAGTGAAGCAGCAACCAGCTCAGCTAAAACATATGCAGCCAACAAGTGTGTTTTTGTGGTTTTCTCTTTGCATGTTTCAGTCTTAACCTGACACCGTGGAACCAGCAACAAACTGCAATTTTAAGCCTGTGCAGTGACCTCCAGTACAGAGTCATGTCTGTTTTTAATGCAGTGCTGCCTGGAGGCCCCAAAACTGTGGCTATCAGTAGTTTTTAATGATATCACACTCTGTAGATGACAAAATCCCCAAAATTAAAAAAAAAAAAGCACTCTGAGGGAGATTATGAAATCGTCAAACTATTCACTCACAGGGTGGTTAATTCCCTACCATCTTTACCTGTAGGATGCCCTTTTTATAACCACTCATGTTACAAACTGGTAGCAAATCAACTTAATTAGTTAGAAGAAGTTTAACCAAGTGTTTTATTTAGCATTACACAACTTTTAAATGTTTACCATCACTGTCCCAACTCTTTAGGAATGTGTTGCTGGTATCAAATTCACAATCTTTCAACATTTGATATGTTGTCTTTAATTAAATTAATATATTTGCAAATCATCAAATTCAGTTTTTAATCCACATTTTACACAATGTCCACATTTATTTGGAATTTGGGGGGTATTACTTCAGACCCAATCTGCTGGTCATGTGTTGTGTCTAAGCTGGCATGGAGACTGCCCTTTAGCTAAAGTATGGAAAAGTATGGAAGTAGTTAGATCTATTTCGAGGTCTTAAAAAGAATGGTAAATGAGAAATAAAGTAATAAAGAAAAATATTTATGTTTCCAGACTATTACTACAGTTCTAAAACACTGTTTTCTAAAATAGAAAAGAATATATTTCCAAAAATAATTCTATAAAGTTTGGTACGGAAAAGTATGGAAATTCCAATTGTGTAGGAACTCTGTGTAGTAGGGCTCAGTTTCCCAGTATCTGACCACTGTGGACCAAAGGTTGGTGGTGCTAGCTCTTCTAACCTCAGCCACGTTTACGAACCAATCCCCCATCCCAGAGACTCTTTGAATCTCATTGAGCCATGCTTGATAACTTGACAATTTTTCTCTGTTGTCTTGTCTTCACTGATTGGTTAGCTGGAAATTACATTTCCTGTTAAACGACTAGAAAGTTAGTCGCTTCAAAACAGATCTTAGAGACATTATTCCTTGGTTTCTGTAGCAGAACTTTGAATCTCAACAATGCAGTTGGCCATATTGGAGATGCTGGCTCAAACTAACTTTGGGTCGATCTAGCATGAGGCAAAGAGGTGAAGTTAGAGCAGGCCAGCAGTCATTCAAACTGAAGAAAACACTAAATAAAGCAGCTTCACATGAAAACATCTTTGTCTACTAGGTTTTGCAGGGTGCTGACTTATGCTCACTTGCAAAACAGTTGGCTGAAATTGCAGAGCAGGGATGCTGTGACACCAAAGTAAAAACTTTCAGTTTCTTTTTGAAAGGGTCAAATCTGAGATCTGCCAAGTTTCAGTTTGGGAACAGCCATTAAATTTACTAACTTAAGGGAAACTGTCAGATAACACACGAAAACTTGAGTATGTCTGTATCAAACAACTAATTTCCACAACCTTTAGCTCAGATGATGAAGCACTTGAGCCGTTGCCAACATCTGCTGAATCAAGTAACCCCCTGTAAAGCCCGTTTGTAACAGAACCTCCAGTCAACAGTTCCTCTCTCGTATTTCGTTGCACTGAAAAGCAGCTGATGGCGTTGGACAACATTGTGGTCGTTCAGAAACTGCAACAGGCTGAGTTTTAGTGCTGATGATGAGAAATAGGAATAAGATCCAACATCATTGTCAACAGATCCAATGCGTGCTCCTCGTGCTGCCAACGCGGAGAAATGATTGATTTGCGGCCATTTAATTGGACCAAGCAGAAGACTTCCAGTTATTAAGGTCAAACTATAAATAGGTTCCAGTAATCGCTCAATTACTCCACATATGACACAGTCTAAAAGGTTCAACCCATTACTCTTTGAACTGCAGAAAGATATTGCAATAATAAATTGTCCTGCCAAGTTGTCAGGACTCTGTGCAAAAGGCTGAAGTTGGTGATTAAGTAGCATGTTGACACCAGAAGTTAATGACATCAAATGTTCAGCAGATGGCTCTCTGCCACAGGAAAAAAACTCGGAGCAGAGATCTCAGAGCTGCACTTCAAGAGTTAAGTTCCTCTTCCAGCCGTCTGCTTTTATTGTAATGAGAGGATAAGTACATGAGTATGACAGCCCCAGATTATGCATAATCAGCGTTAATGCTGTCAGTTTTAAATGTTACCGACTTTAGCTGCTCTCCTGCTGAGCCTCAAATCAACTATTCCCTCTGTCTGACACACTGAAACCATGGTAAAAGAAAAAGTGATCAGTCACAGCAGTCACACCATCTCATCTCTATCTGAAAACATGTATGTTACCTGATGTTTAGCCTTTTCATCTTCTCTATCAATAACTTGTTTTATCATGTTGCATGTAGATCCTCTAATTCATTTACCTCTTTCACTTTACAGTACAAAGGTCATTATTTATCACTGCTGAGGACATTTCTAGAGGGTTTAAGTCGTTTCTTGTTGTATTGGTAGCTTATTTGCATGTTTTATTCCTACAGTAAGTCCGACATATTTCACCTCTGGCTGTTAGACACTCATTTCTCTGGCTAAAGTATGCAGCAGCCATTTATCCACATCTATCTATTCTTTATCTATAATTTTTATATGTATAATTATATCTTTTGTAAACATGCATATCTTTACATTTCTTTCATTTATTTGATGGGAACATGCACAACACAACACCTGAGCCACCATTAAATAATTTATCTAATTTACATCTGTGGTCACTGTGCTCTATTCAGGGGTATTAGATAAGCCAATACTTAAATACTTGATTCTGATTGGTCAAAACCTAAAAAATAGCGGGAAATTTTGGGACAGCCTGATGACATATGTCTAATCAAATCAATTTACAGAAAGTAACCAAGTGTAATTCCCCCCTGCCTGTTGACACTGTGGTAGGGCTGGGAGATATGGCCTCAAATCAATATCACAATATATTGAGCAGTTCACCTTGATAACGATAAATGGACGATAACTACTCCACAAGCTGCTCATCCCCTCCCACATTAACTTTGTCTACTTCAGCTGCTGCTCCAGCCGCTACAACTTTTGAATCGTCCTCCATCTCCTCACCTGTCTTTCCCTCTTTGTTACTGACCGGATAAGGTGGAGTCACATCTCTGACAGCGTCTTAAAGGGACATGAGACCATAGCCTTCCTACACACATCAAAAACCAACTTTTATTTACTTTCTGACACTGAATATATTGACATGGGCAAACTGATGTCCGTTATTGTCGTAAATTTCAGTATCTGTAAAGTTTCGGTTTATCGCCCAGCCCTACACTGTGGCAAGAACATTAGTTTCTATTACCATTCTGAGATGGAGGCTAATTTTCGTCTGACTGATGAGAGCAGATCATTTTAAATTAGATGTCAATGACTGACCAGTCACCAAGAAAAAATAGAAAGGAAGGAAACCAGCACAACAACAGATCTATTTAACTATTTATCTATCTATCTTGCATATAAACATTGACTTTGTTCAATCCAAACACCATAACCGTGGTTGCCAAGGTCTCCTGAGGCTGCAGCACTAAATATAAACTGTACCGTCTCACAGGAGCCTGTTAGTAATGGCTCACCTCTATTACAGACGGTGCTCCCTCTGCTGTGGTGCCAGCGAGAGCAGCAAGGTGTCATGGGTAAATCTTTCTTTTCAACCATTAAATGTAGCAAACTGAAACAAAATCAATGTCCTGGGAGTCTATTATGGCTTCAACTAGCTTAATAGTGTTAAATCATCGATCACGGCAAAGGCAAAGTTTTATCTAAGATGAAATACTGAGAAGATATTGATTAACTGTCAGCCAAAAAAGGGACAGTTTGATTGGTTAAATATTGTAGTTTTTAAGACAAGATGGACTCCTAAAAATGTGGGAGTTGGTTTATGAAAAAGTGCAACTCTGCTTTCACACTGATACAGTGTGCAAAATCCAGCAGTTCTTTTTATTAATATGTGGTTTAAAAATGTAAACTAATCCATGGTGCAACACGGAAACAGATGCAAACCTCTCCTTTAAAAATGCAGGAACTCAGTTATAATCAAGAACCTGTGGAGATAAATATTTTTTAGGTTTATCTGATTTATCTAAGAAAAAGTACAGGAATGTACCCTGTCCATAGTCTAGTTTCTGAAAAGTGTCCACCTGTGTGTTTGATAATAATTCAAGGAAGTACTTTATTTTTATTAACCAGGAAGGGGAATATTCAAGCAAAACTCTGCACAAAATATTAGTAAACGTTGCTGTGTGAAAATATTTGCCAATCGTGCCAAGATGATTCAAAGGACCGATGAACAACAGGAGCTCTAAAAAACGGTAACTTTGCCGCAATAAAGTAGTGAAGCTCAGTGATAAATATGTTTATTTTTGTGGATCCAAAACATCCAGTAACCTTCCTGTGTCCATATAAGGTAGTGATTCCAGTGTGAACCATGACCCCCTTGTGGGCTGTAGAAGTATTGCAGATAGAATGTAAGAGGTCGTGTATATTCTTGCAGCACTTCACCATATTTGCAGCACAAATATGCTGAAGTGCACAAAGAATCGAATTTTTCTTAAGGGGTGAAAAATCACTTTATATTACATTTTATAATTTCATATCACATCATGTCGTATGTTGTATTGTATGTTATCGTATCAAGTTGTAGCATATTGTATTGTATCATAACTTACTCAATGATATTTTAACACCTTTGAACATATAATGTATCATTATTTATTACAGTATATTGTATTGTAGTTCATCATAATGCATCGAATCGCATTGCATCTTATTGTATCATACTTGGTTGTATCATATTGTATTGCATTATATTGCTTAAAATTCTATCATATTGTATTATATTTAATCTTGCCATATTGTATCATGTTGTATTGCATCTTATCGTATCATATTTAATGAGGTTTTTGGCCCTACATTGCTGCACGTTCACTCTCACATTTTATTCTTTCTGTTTATGAAGCAGAGATAAATTCAGGAAATATCTCATTTCAGTCTCAAATGTTCTGGGAGACATATAAATGTAGGCATCTGAGTTCTCACGTTCGACTGATTGAAGTTGTAGTCCAGACAGCAATGTACATAGTAAGGGTTAATACTTAGTAGCCTTAAGACAAATTAAACTTCATTTGACTTCACTTAATTTAAGTGGTTGATAAGCAATCAACATTTAACCAGTTAAATGTGCATAATTTGCACCTTTCAACCAAATCACTCACCAACAATTGAAGACTTTGCTTTTATGATGGTTTTTGAATCAAAATGTTTTTTTTCTAAGTAAAGTGATCCTAAAGATGTAATAACAAACCAGTTTTTAAAAAGGATTTCTTATTAATCATTTTTTTTCATGTCAGTGAGTTTAACTATATCATGCAGCATCATTGAGGAAGGCTATGATCATTGCTTATTTACATCACTGTCAGCATTCGGCTGAGATGAAGTGATAGATGAGCTTTTCATTTCACATAAACTTCTGTGGAACAGTCACAGTCATCGACTCCAACAGTGCAATCATGAGAGTGACAACGACAAGTTCATCAGACTGTATTCAGGTCAACTATCTATCAGACCACTCAGTCTCAGCAGATAATGTAACATTAAGAGTAAGTGGGTACTTACAAACTGCCTCTTCTGGGAAGACTCAGCTCCTTCTGTGGATGGAAAGAGAAGACTCATAAGAAACCGTGTACATGCAACATCTAAATACACTATTTCTAATTTATATTTATAGATATCTACTTCAATCAAACTTAACAAAGGAAAAAAAGCTGTGTGTATGTGACATAAAGGAACTGCAGCAGATACAGTAACACAGAGATGAGGGTTTGGTTGCTCTGAAGAAACACCAACAATACCCTCACTGATTTCTGGAAGGATGACGTTTCCCTTTACCTGGCCTGCAAACATTTGCAATAATGCAAACTTTCATGATGCATGTCATCTGTTATGCTTCAACCATTTTACTGTAATCTGGTTGCACAAGTTTCAGAATTAATTTTTATATTTGTGCAGAATATTTCCTGAATCACGTTTTATAGCACATTTCAGTTCCCTAAAGTGATAAAACTTAAATATGAGGAGTTATTGGTATACAAGCAGGTAACAGTCGTTTTAGTTTTTATTTTAATAATAAGATAGACTTCTTCTTTTCTTATCTTATTACCGAAATAAAAACTTAGATTACTGTTACCTGCATGTAGACCACTTTGAATTTTAATCATCTTTAGCAGCACAAAGATTAAAAATCTGATTAGATTTCTGTTCGAGTGCCCCTGATTGGCTTTCAGATAAATTCAAATGTTAAATTAGTGTGGGTAACAAGTGTGCCATGTTTTTATTTTTTATTTTTTTGATGATTTAACTCAATGAAGTCATCAGAAATCAAACTGAAGTGATGTTATTTACCTTAATTTCCTTGAGTGTCCTCTAACGGACCACATCTCTCAAATCTGGATCATCTGAAAAGTAGCTTTGCCTGGTTTTTAATGGCTGTTTCAGAAGGACAATCAAACACCCTTCTGCTGCTCATGCTTTATAGCCAAATCTTGAACTGTATGTCTTACAATGTGGCTGAAATATTTAAAAAGATGTTGTTTGTGTCAGAAACAAGGCCAGATTTGTCCTGGCTTCTGCACTTTGTGCAGAACATATCAATCACTTCCCTGTCAGCAGGGGATGGTTGTATGTAGGAAACATATCTTGCAGCTTACAGTTCTAGTCTTGGGCGTCTCCCAGCAACTAAAATTCACATTCAGCTTGCAAACAGTCAGACCAGCAAACACATCTGTCATCTGCTGGTCTGACAGTAAACAATAGAAAAACACAAAGAAAGGGACAAAGACAGTCCTGAGAGGCTTTTGCTGTTGACAGTTCACGACACAGGAGAACCCTGAAAGGTGGCCGTCGCTGTCAAGTTGTAACATCATCAGATAATAATCATCGTTCTCAGATTTTTTAGTTTAAAGACAAACAGCTTTTCTTTCAGATTACAGTAAAATTTGTAGTTTGAGGTGCCCCTTTGATGTCTTTTTTTATCATCTATAATTGAGCTGGAGCCTCAACACCAGTGCAGCTAATACAGCAGAATAAAATGTAGAATTTTCTTTTAATTGCATTACAGCTATTTACCCAGAAGATGGCACTCAAACACCACAATACAACTAGAATAAAACTCTTTACTTATCTTAAAATTTTTTGGAAACCTTCAGGACATTCTCTTGATTCCTCCAGCACATATTTACCTCACAAATTGAAACTTTTCCTGTGTTTAGCATCGACATGCAGCTTTTTGATTTAATATTTGGTTTTAAGTATGACCACCTCTTCAAACAACTGTGCTTGAGTGCAATTATGGAAATTGCATGGTTTCCTTTTGGAAAGTCCACTTCAGTGGCAGGAGGGTGGAGAACTTTTTTTAATGGAGAACTTTTTCAAGCTTAAGTAATGAGTAAAAAAGAACACCTGCACGCACGTGCGGCACTCCTTCATGGCAATCAAATGACAAATTTCATTAAAAAACCCTTTAAAGAACATATGTGTGCGACAGCTGCCAGAAACAAATCCGTAAAATACATGAGAGCACAAATGATGCTGCTGCAGCTGCAACATCTGGTGATGTGTCGGTGCCACATGGAGGACCATGCAATCCACGATCAGCCACAGCGAGAGACCAGCACAGCGTGTTCACATCACCACATCCCCCTGAGAGATAACGCAGCAGTTTGTTTAATTACAGCACTTTCTTATTAGGAAGCAGGTTGTTTTATTACCCTTTTGCAACATTTCCCTGTTCCCTTTGATATCAGCAGAGTGAAACACATGCAAACCTCTGCAGCTCAGACGAGTTTCAATCCCTCTTCTCTTCCTGTAAATAACCAGGCTTTGGATCTGCTCTGTTCTGGGGCTACAAATCCCCCTGATTTGATCTGCAGGAGTCTCATTGTCCTAAAACAACCCGATAAGGGCGAGGTCCTTTGTCTCAAACAGTGGAGGACACTGTCTTGATGTGTATTGGCTGCTCCAGTCAGCAGAAAATGTGCTAAGCCCCACTCTCCCTTTGCTATCAATTAGGGCTTAATGTCGTGCTTCCCCCGCTGCCTACAGAAGACCAAGGGCACCGAGTTTCCTTGGGAGACATGACCGCGGCTCTCACAACGCTAATTACCAGCGGGGAATGACTTACAATGATGGCATATCCACCTATCACAGCACGGCAAATAACAGCGTGAAGCCTGCAATAATGCAGACCCAATCTGAGCGCGAAAACATCACAATAACTCAGAGAAAAAGACGTGTTTGTATGTAAAATCAATGCATGTCTCTGGGTAATAGAAACATAAAGTGAAATAAATGTCTTGTAATGAGTTGCTTATTTATGCGTTTGATGCCTGACACTTTTGACAGCTTTCTGAGTAAGCAGAGCGTGTGCAGAGAGAGACGGAGAGAGAGAGAGGGGGCTATTACTGACAGCAAGCGTATTCAAAGTGCGCTGTGTGACAGGGTTTTAATGAAACAGAGTGCTGAGATGCATATAAAACCAACAGCAGCTCTCCCTCTGACTAAAGTTTGGTTTTATCTTCCTTGAATAAACAAAGCTGCCCTGACAGAGAAGAGGCTTTCTGAAAAAAACATGCAATTTTCTGCAAGAAAGGAAATTCAACAGAATTTTGAAACCAGAAATTTAGTCACAACAAAAACTCCAGTTTGCAAATCACCAAAATCCTCAAACTCATTCAGAGTCATTCACCATTTCTCACTAATTTATTGTATTTACATTGTGTGATTTACTTTCTATATAGCTGATTTCATTGTCACTAAAAAGTTTCAGGGAAAAGAGTTTATGCATGTAATCCAGATTAGGTTTGTAAATGTATCTCACTGAGACTTTTTTGCATATAGAGCCATATTAAAGGGTTCATATGCAATTTTTATTCATTTCTTTATCTTGGAGTCTTAATGATTGATATGAATGACTGAGGTCAAGGACTTTTTAAGGAAATAAAAGTCTGAATTAGGGGAGAATTGCTGCCCTGAAACCCTTCAACAGTCGAGTTTGAGATGGGAATATAAACCACTGTTGAAAAGATGAGTTTGGTGCATGAGTTATCAAATCAAGGATTTTTAAGTACTGTGACATTTGGGATACGAGACATGCTTTCAGTTAGTTTTTGCTATGGGTCATTATCATGCATTTAGAGAAAACAAAGGTATACTATTAGGTTAATAAAACTTGTTTGAAAAGAGATTTAAATTTGATGGAACATGTGACCAGCAGAGGCGAACTGGTGACAGGCAGGGAGTCACCTTTGGTCTGCACTAGCAGCTGATACAAGGAGGAGCTACACATCTACATAAAAACTGCACATTGCTGAATGCAATACAAGTCTTGATGTTTATGGTAGTCCCCCTAAATAAATTAAACTGTGTCTTATATTAGGGTGCCCATAATCTGACTTCCCAAAAAGAGGACGCGACTACGCGGGGGCAAAGTCACGGAGTCGCACAAAGTTAATTTTTAGAGTTTTTCAGGTTGGATCGAGTGTCTTTTACACACTTCTAACTCAGTAAGTCCACGTGACACAAACTCGAAACTTATGTCCAAAACCACAGACATTTGAAGGATTTAATAAATTTCCCCAGACAAAGCCAGACAGCCCCCCAAAAAGAGGACATGTCCGGGTAAAAGAGGACATATGGTCACCCTATCTTAAATACTGGTTATCATGCATCAGACCAAAGTAATACACTGCAGCAGCTGCAGCTTAGTTTGCAGGATTATAAAGTCACAAAACTAAATTTTTTTGGCATTAGTCAAACCACAGAAGATTTATGATGAAATCAATAAAAGTACAAAAATTACCCAAACATTTTCTGCAGGTAGAAGAAAAGTAACAGACTATTCTTTCGTTGGTTGTACATCAAAATTTGCCACTGTTGCCTTGAGCATGGTTGACAAATTATTAAAACAAGTCAGTCAGTATGTATTTAACATGGCGATTTTGTGATTTCCCCCCCTCGGTTAATCTCAGTGGCATCAGACAACGTAATAAAAAAACGCTTTCCTTTTTTCTGTCTCCCTTTATCAGTCAGCGGCCTTCACCTCGTGCTTCATTATTCCTCACAGATATGTCTCTTTTCAGAGAGCAGCCGGAGCTGTGGGCCGGTGTCATGGTCAAACACTGATTCACACGGCTGGAATATCAACAGACCCAAGACCGGGCAGGAGAAATTAATTCAGCGAGAGACCATCAGGGGACTTGTTCTTGTTAAACTGCTTTTGCATATTTTTTGTGTTCATTAACAAAAGATCTGTGAGTCTTTCTGCCATTTTGAGTTCCTGCTATGTATCCTGTGCAGAGAATATCACAAAAACTAGGACATGATTGACGACTGAAGGTGTAGGTTATTGAGTTTTTTATTTAAATTGATACTATTATAAAACCTGAGTCTTTATCCCTGCCGTTAATGAGGGTTTTACTATTATCTGGCGGAAAGATATGACCACAGGATGTTTTTAACCTTTAGCCTCAGAGCCATTTGACAGACAAGTCCTTGAATACATCATAATGTAACTTGTTTCTTAGCCAGCTAGCTTTTTTAGTCTTTTTTTTCCACATGGATCTTAACACGACTAATATTTTTAACTGATGAGATTTGCGACAAAGTTTGGAGGACAACAGCAGCACCAAAAGTCGACAGTTTTTTCACTCTGTGGTTGCAAACTGTTTGATTTGATGCATGTTGCTGTTAAAGTTGACTGAGGAGGTCCAGGCCTCCTCTGCAAGAAATTCTTTTTGCACATTTTGTCACTTTTTAGAAAAACTGCACCTGTTGGAAGATGATTCAAACTGGACAACTGAAGTATGTTTGTGCACCAGGGGTTCGATTTAAATCAGAGGACTTCACTCGGAGTATTTTATTGTATAAGACAGCAGAAGTGATCAACTCAAATGGGTTTGAGCCCTTCATTTAATCCTGGTGCTACACTCAGGATATTATATTGAATTTAATTTTGAATTACACAAAATAAGTGCAGATCATAAATTCTTGCAGTTTATTTTAGGGCTGGGCGATATGGCCTCAAATCAATGTCACGATATCTTGAGCAGTTCATCTCGATAATGATAAATGGACGATTATATCTCCACAAGCCGCTTACCCCCTCCCACATTAACTTTGTCTACTTCAGTGGCCGCTCCAGCCGCTACAACTTTTAAACGGCCTCCATCTCCTCACCCGTCTTTCTCTCTTTGTTACGGACAGGATGGGGTGGAATCATGTCTCTGACGTAGGACAGCATCTTAAAGGGACATGAGACCATAGCCTACCTACACACATCCAAAACCAACTTTTATTTATATATATATATATATATATATATATATATATATATATATATATATATATATGTATGTATGTATGGGCAAAATGACGTTGGTTATTGTTGTAAGTTTCAGGATATGTAAATTTTTGGTTTATCTTCCAGCCCTATGTTTATTTTTAAAAATTGACTTTGAGGCTGTGTACTCACCTAAGGAGACGTTTAGATCTTTGAGGACACTGCTCACTTTAATAACTGCCTGAGTGGGTTCTCAGTCTCTTAAACACTTCGGATTTTGCACTTAAGGCCATTTACCAGGTTTTAATAATGGAGCTGTAATACTGTGTTTTAATCACCCACTAATGCACACACTCAACTAAAGCTGATTTGAATCTTTGAAATGTATTTGGAGTAAAGGTTGGTATGTGGAGCTCACTGAAACAAACTCCAATAATTCTTTTACATATCTTTCAATATAATTTAAAATAAAAAAGGAGCTTACTTCATTTTTACTGGTTTTACCTCTGAGATTTTTGCCCGTGGAGAGAGCGGAAACCAGGAGAAAGAGCGGGAAGTGGCATCTAAGCTCAGGGTTGTAAACTCTTGTTAAAGCTCAAAGCAGCCCCCTTAACATTTTTTACAGCTTAACTGTCTTTTTATTTCTCCACTGGCTGAGGTTACTCTAAAAACCTCTTAACTGAAATCCTTGCTGAGCCTGGTCAAGTTTAAAAGCCCCACATGCCACGTTTGATTTAGCGCTCTGTCAAAGAGCTTTGGTTCAAAAATAGTTTCTAAAAAGCTTCGTGAAATCTGTGTAAAAGCGTAAGATTGAAAAGTTTAACTTTTTACAAAAGTGTGTAAAGCAAAAGCCCTGTCATGTTTTTACACTAACTGCAGGTATTCCCATTAAAATTCAAGGTGAAAAGCTGTCAAACAGGTAATACATACTGAAAGTAATTACATGAAAACCTTTCATCTTTCAAAGTAATCAATCAGACTAAAAAACTCAGAGTAAAGACGGTTAATCGTGCGCTGTTATAATCTGTTTATGTGGTATTTTTCTCAGTGCACAAGAGCGAACAAATCTGACACAATGACCTTGATTTGGTTTATTGTTATTTTGGCTTAATGTCAAGTAATGACTCCTATCCACACCTCTGAGTCTTCACATCAAAGCAGAGGGGTCTCTCCTATAAAAAGGTCTGAGTGTAATGCTTCATTAATAATTCCCTTTGATTTATTCTGGATTTTCTCACATTTCAGGATCAAAAGTGCGCTTGCTTTGGCTGCGGTTTGCTGCTGACTGGCAGAAAAAGTTCTCATTCTCATGTAAAGTCAGTTAGATACTGTCGTGTAACAAACAACAAGCACATTTATCCCTCATCGTTTTTTTCCTGCTGGTTCTGTTTTCCTGTAATTACCAAGTGCATCATATTTATCTTTTGGAAACCGCTTTTACATGTCGTTCGTTTGCCTCCATCCGTTACGCCTACGAGCATTTTTCAGTCAGACGGACAAATTTGTGCCATCTTTGATGTAATGTTTACAAAGTTGAATGTTTTAGTGAAGCAGGTTTTCATAAGTCTCTCTCTCAGTCCAGCTCTCTCTGGCCGTGCGTGGGTGGGAATGTTGATGCAGCTCGCCATCCTGGGTGGTTAAATACCAACACTTTGTCATGCCCCTTTGGCGATTCATCTAAACACAAAGAGAAGTTAAAGTGTCTGTATGAGACACTCCTGAAAAGTCACATAATTTAAGAGGAAGGGCAAAACAGTCTGCTGTCAGGGGGCAGCTGACGGGTTAAACAACTGAGGACTCTTAGCAGAGAGTTGTTTGAGTCCTGTGAACCCAGAACTGTAGTTATATTAGTACACTAAAGGACAACTACAAGACTAGTGTGTTTTAAAAGTTATGGTTACAGATGCTACAGGGTAGGAAGAAGAAGAAAAAGAAGAAAAGGAAAAAACAGGGTAGGAAAAAGAAGTACAAGTAGGAGTAAAAGAAGAAGTAGAAGAAAGAGAAGAAGCAACAGGGTAGGAAGAAGAGGAAGTACAAGTAGAAGTAGAAGAAGCAGAAAAAAATAGTTGAAGAAGGAGAAGAAGTAACAGAGTAGAAAGAAGTACAAGTAGAAGTCAAAGAAGAACTTGTTGAAAAAGTAAAGGTAGAAGAAGAAGTAGTAGAAGAAGAAGAAGCAACAGGGTAGGAAGAATTACAAGTAGAAGAAGAAGTAGAAGAAGAAGAAGCAGTAGTAGAAGAAGTAACAGGGTAGGAAGAACTATAAGTAGAAGTAGAAGAAGAAGTAGAAGAAAGAGAAGAAGCAACAGGGTAGGAAGAAGTAGAAGTACAAGTAGAAGAAGAAGTAGAAGAAGAAGCAGTGGTAGAAGAAGTAACAGGGTAGAAAGAAGAATAAGTACAAGAAGAAGTAGAAGAAGAGGAAGAAGAGGAAGTAGAAAAAGAAGTAGTAGAGGAAATAGAAGAAGTACCAGATGAAGAAGAAGAAGTAGAAGAAGAACTTTTTTTGATCCCCGAAGGGAAATTCAAAAGAATGCCATACAAAAACCGCTTGACAGAGGCTTTGGGGAACCTCGAAACAGAAACCATAGAACCTCTTAAAATAGACCCTAAACTGTCTTTACAAATAAACAGAGCAAGAGGGTTACCTAAAACACTAAAGGGTACCCTATACACCAAACAGACCCTTAGACTACTCTGAAAAGCACAATACAGATGATATCGAAACACATTGAAGGGTACCTCAAAACACATTATAACCTCCAGTAAGTCTGTCCCAATAGGGAATCTTTAAAACAGATCCTGTTGATTACTCCGATACACACACACACAAAAAAAGGTTCCCTGAGAACTATGCAACATCTACTTACAGGTAATAGGTAACTTTAAACAACTGCTTAAGTGTGTGAAGATCTAACCTAAAAACAGACCCCAAGTGTACCCTGACACGGTCAATAAAGAGGATGTTGAAGCAAAAGCCAAACAACTCACCCCTGTGAGTTATCTTAGAAACATAAGTTATAGACAGTCTTTAAAGGTATCTACAAAAAGTCAATACAGGGTAACTTAAAACGGGCACTAGAGAGTACTTTATATTCAGAAACGAGAGGAAACAACATGATATTGACAAAAACCTTGATATGGATGCCAAACAATACCTTACCATAAACACAAAAAGGGTACCTAATAAAAGGCTCTGACCACTTAGAAACTGGCACTTAATGGTATCTGAATCAGATCGTAGGGGTTTAGAGGACTCTTAAGATAGATGCAAAGAGGTACTTCAAAACAGACACTAAGAGACATTGGTTGATATGTTTAAAGCACACTGAGCTCACATCCAAACATGGTAAACAAACCTGACTTTTGTCGACCTTAGACCAGCCATGGGAATCACTACATGTTCCTAATTAAAGATGTTACTCTGAATTAAATCTCAGCCTTCATCTAATCTAAACGCTGCTTCAAAGTCAAGGGGCTCAAATGTATCTGGAGACTGGGGAGAGGTCAAAGAGATCAATAGAGGTGGTTATCTGCTCGAAGCACGTTCAGCTCAGCCAGTGGTCAGACTATACATTACCAGGACTGATTGAAGATTGTCTGAGAGCAAACATCGACTTTAGGAGACAAACAATCAGCCTGGACATTTAAAAAACAGTCAGTAACCTCTATTCTGGTCACACGGAAACTACAAGTAAGCAGCCCATTTATTAACCCTGACACCGACATCAGTAAAACCAAACCTACTGTCCAAAGTTATATTTTCCACCATTATGCCCGGACTGATCTGAAAGGTATTGATTTCTCCTCCAGCAGGAAAGGATTCAACAGCAGAGCACACACACTCGGTTAGAAAGCTCTACTGATTAAATCTGTTGGCATCCACATTTCTCCTTGTAGCAGGATGTTAGCTGTCATAAAAGCTTAATCCACTGCCTCCTCCAATGATGTAAAGGGAAACAATTAGTTTCAGGACTGGCGGGGAGAAGAATGGTGGTCTAATTTAATGATCTCTCTTTCTTATAATGAGTTCATCTTTATGTCAAGGCAATGGAGCCTTAAAGCCAAGATAAATGGAGATATCCCAACAGTGAGATAGTCTATAACTTCTAATGATGCTGACAGGAAGAAGTTTGGCCTCAGAGTGTTTTTATTGTAGAAATTTTTAAATCTTTAAATAAGGGTGGGGGGATTCTGGTGAGGTAGATATTCATCAGTTATTGGCTTTTCCATCTTTCCACCATTTTAAAACAATTCAAAGGTGAAAATCATCTTAATTTGAAGTAGAACAGAAAATGATAACCGTAGAGTTTAAGGCTTGGCTACCTTTCGTTGATAAGTTTGCCAGCATTTTTATTGAATATTAGGAGTCAGCTGATATTGTTTTTTCTGGGCCAATACTAACACTGACTTTTAGAAATTCATGACACTTATGTGTATTTGAAACTAATACAGTTCTACAGTAAAAATAAAGAAACTGCAAACACAACTTTTTCTCTCACTTTCACATAATTGATTTTATTGTGCATCTGCAGAGTGAAGTGTTGATACAGATAATCAGCCAAATACCGAATATCGGCCCTGATAACTGTCCAAGGCCGATAATCTGAATATTTGCAAACATGACTAAAATCTTTATTTATTAGCAGGTAATATTTGGTGATATACTTGCTTTATCCCAAGTTTTATTCCAAGTATTTTTTTACCTGAGTGCTATTTATTTACATGCCTCATAAACTGATTTCATCCTACCAAACTCAAGTTTTGATTGGTGGAGCCTGGTCATGTAAAACTAGATGTCAACTGGCAGGCAGCAAAATAACTCCACCTCCAGTTTTCTGAAACTTGGCGATGGACTCCACTTGGCTACTACATTTAGCCGTAGACAACCACTCAAGCCCCATCGGTTCCAGCCTTTGCCTTCTTGGCGCCCCGCAACTTTAAAAACTGCACCAGAATTAGATAAAATAACCAAAATCACATAACTTAACCTGCGATTTCAAAGACTAGATCAAGAAGTTTCAAGGCCCTGACACTTTTGTTACCAACTACCTAAGTTAAAACCAGGAAGTGTAGCCTATTTCTTGGTCACCTGAGAATCAATCATTACATCTGAATTGGCGAATAATACATAGCATGATATTCTGACCATGAAGCATGGATCAGGTGCACCCTAACCCTTACAATACTTTACCATTATCTTATATTAAGAGATGAATGTTAAGATGTATCACTTAGAATCTTTTAAGATCTGTAAAACATGTCTTATTTTACAAATTTGACAAATCCTAGTAAATCTGAAAGTAAATTTTTTTTTCCCCATTTAGATGTTTTTAACATGTGGGATGGATGTAGGCTCAGGTTAGTTTTTCCTGCATGCTGTGGGTGTGTGAGAAGTTAGTTGCACTCTATTGTTAAAACTCAGAGAGAATATTTTTTCTATCATTGGCTGACATTTTAAAATGTGATCTGGTTCTAAATATAAGCGATAACAAGAATCCTGGAAAGTGAAGCAGAGAAAAATGAAGTGGAGAAAAATCCAACACTTAGATCAGAAGTTACTGCTGCACTTTGATGAAGCATCAAGGAGCGCCTCATGAAACCCTCTGAATATAATAAGTGAGAGAAGTCTATTGAAGTGGAGCAGTTTCTTTTTTCTAATTCTTACAGGGTGAAATAACAAATGTCAGCTGGTATAGCTGGTTGATATTCTCCCTGTACGTCTACGCTTTTACTCAGCAAAAATTAGTGACAACTTTTCACAGGTGGGTAGAGGTTTGGCAGTTTGACGAGACTTAAGTTTCAAAAACGAGGCGTTAAGATTAATAAATTCCTTTGTAGTGATACTGTATGCTTAACCACTATTAGTTGGCTTGTTCAAGGTGAGACATAACTCTGCTGTTATGCGTCTATTTAAGATAAACACCAGTTAACTATATAGCTTATCACTCAGCTACCGACTAAAAAGACGTCACCATATATGGATCCAAAGTTTAAATTGTGATCGAAGATTAATATGTCTATACAGCCAAAAAGAAAACAGTACCTCGATGCTGTTAAAACTAAGCTGATTTTAATCCATCGTTAAGTCCAATATCAGCTTTTCTTAGTTGTCATTCTTGACAAATAATTAAAATAACATTAGGTCCTGTGTACGTAAGTAGGGGTGGGAGGAAAATCGATTCATATAAGTATCTCAATTTTTTGTTTTACAATTTTAAAATAGATTTTTATGTTCCATTTTTTTTTTTTTTCAAATTTAAGAATAAATCTTAAAAACTGACTTATACGTGATGTGTATTTTGGGGGGAGATAAGGTTCCTGGAATAACCAGTAGACAATCATAATCATTTAGCTGTTTTACTAGTGTAAAGAATGCAGACCAAACATTGAGAAAATCGACAATATTGTAGAATCGCAATTTAAATTAAATTGGCATTGCTGACTTTTTAAGTATTTTGTGGTTTATCTTCACTTAACCAGTCCTCTAACTCTGCCAAAGCCTACTCCGTATTAAGATTTAAAGTTGCTGTTTTCTTTAATTTGGTTGATGTCTCTTTAATTCAGCTCAGTAGAGTTTTCCCACTTTTTTCTCACAAATCTTAGCTTTTCTGCTTAAGAGTGTTACTAAAAATATCCACTAATGCTGTTGGAAATAAAAACTTTTGCCACATTGTCAACAGGAAGAGGTAACATCACATGACTGATGCGCTATTTGGAATTAACAACCGTCGTCAAGGGTTCCTGGCCGATCAGAATCAAGGATTTAACAGAATAGGAGATTAGTAATAAAGTTAACACAAATAATTTAACATTTCAATGTTTAAACGCGCAAAAGCCGACTGTCTGCAAGAGAAAATTAACTTCTATATCATGCTTCAAAACCTCTCTCAACCACCTCACCTTTTAACTTGGCCTTTATTGAGTATCATCACTTATAATACTTTTTTAATTTTTACAATAGTGTTTTGTTGATGTGTTTAAGCTCACCGTTTTGAACTGCTGGTGTTAAGTGTAGCAAAATACCAGCTTGGTGATATTTCAGCTGTTTTTTTATACAGTCTGCTGTCTGTTGAAGTTTGATGGGAGTGGATTCAATCGACAGAAGCGATATTCAAACTCAGATGACAGAAGGATGAACAGCTGGAGCCGACAGAGGAGCGGCGACTACTGAAGATGCCCGTCCATTTTGAGCAGAAGGTGCTGTAACCACTTCACAAAGATGGTAACTTCAGTGAAACTGTGAAGTCTACTGCCAAAAGATGTACTCAAGCAGAGAAAGTGTGACAAAGATGCTTTAGAGACCTTTGGAAGTACACAACAACATTATCTGGCAGCGTAGGAACCTAATACAGCTGATCCATCAGCTGAGTGTCTGCTTGTTTACATCCAAGATTCAAACATCAGTGATGGTGTAATCTGTGCCAGGAGTGAGAGCTGCAGCTTCTCTTCTCTATCCAGAACCAACTTTCAGACAAAATACAGCTTTAGTCTCAATTTTTAAGTTGCCCAGAATTGCCCAGTTGTGATCTAATTTGTGATGGTGTGCACCCTAAATGGTCACAAAGGTGTTTGTGATCGACTGAAACCCAGAGTTAACCCTGAAGTTACTTCCATAACCACAAACCCCTCTTCCAAGTTCAACCCTCAAGTCTCAAAGTCACGCCAAGGATCCATTACATCACCGTGGACAAGAGAGCGACTGTATATGTCAGGCTGTAGAACAAATCGAGCTGACCTTCATTCATCCACCTCCTGTCTGTACCCGCACAGGTAAAGGTGAGGCTGATGAAATGTGTCTCTGAGGATTTGGAGAGGATACAGAAATGTTTTCTGCAGGATCATCAGCATTCTGTCTCCTTCTCTTCCATCACAGAGTGAAAGGCGTGATGATGAGGAGGACACCCCGCATTTTTTCTTCACCGACACGCTCAAGGACGGTTCAAACGCGCTGCACGGTTTCCCGCCTGAGTCAACTGTACATGCATACTTCACGGATAATTCGAGACCTTGAGCGAAACTAAAAGACTTTCAGTTTCTTCTAAACCTTCAGCTCTACAAGAACTTCATAAACAGCATTTTATCCACTGGATTTCATGCTTTTGCTCACAAGTTTATCGTATAAAAAGATTTAAATGAAGAAAAAACTTGAAATAGTCCTCTTCAGGATTTGTGTTTGGCGAAATAATCAGGATTTTAATCTGCATAATACATTACCACTTACATACATATACTGTATAATGCAAACACTTATACATGGATAGGGTTTCATATCTACTATGCTGCTTTTTTGTTGTTTTTGTAGTTGCGATTTCCAACTTGATTGTTTTCTTCCTTTTGAAACCAGAATAAATACTGATCAGTCTTTAGTCTTCATGCATCTTTAATTTGCTCCTAAAATAAGCGGGGTATCTCCTCTACTTCTCAGCAGAGGCTGCTGTTGTTCTCAGTTTTACAGATTTACTAACTCTGCCAGGAGATTTGTAATTTCTCTGAATGATTTATCGGTAAACCATTTATTTATTTCCTGCTCCTCTCTCAAGGAGAATTGTCTTTTAATCTGACCACATGAATGAAGAGCCTCTGAGCTCAGAGAAATTCACCGTCTTGCATAAAGACACTTCAGCAGAAGGGCTGTTTACCTCGTCCGGCGAAAAGAAAGCGCGTCCTTTACACTCGTCCTTCTTACAGGAGAGCTTTTCTCCGCAGTTCCACTAAAGTGGCTGAATTTTTTATGAAATTAGCACATGAACAATATCTCAAAGACCACCTTTCTCATTGAAATTCTATATATGGATGATTTAGGGGTCATCCTTTGATGCAGAATGTACACGTCTGCTCCTGCAGCATTATGTTCAGTCAGACGGGCTCTTTACTCACCAGCTGTCTACCCACACTTCACACAAACCGCTCTTAAGAAGCACACAATGTAACCACACAGGCCCGCATGGATACCTTTTATTATGAGGGCTCTCATAAGTGCAGTAAAGCTCACAATGCAGTGCAGCAGCTTCTGACAGGCTGCTGCTAATTAAGACAAAGGACGAGTGAAGCTGTTTTAAGCGTTAATAAAATCTATAGAAGCTGGACAAATTCATATAACGGTGGGATGTAAGGCTTGTATGCATAAAAACCTGGAGACACTTTTCATTTAGGCTTGAATTATTCATTTAAACTGTTATGTGCATTGAAATTATTTAATAATTTATGCACATTTGAATAGATTTTGATGCCAAGGACAAAGTGTATTTCCACGAAGCGTTCTGGTTTGGTTCAGTCCATTTTGGTACGGTAAACCCTGGTCTTGCTTGCATTTCCACAGCAGACTGTATGTTGATTTACAAGACGGCTCTGCTCTGCTTGTTTCTGACTCTAAAGATGGAAATGAACTTTGAGAAAACTAACAGGATATGAAGCTTTACTGTAGCCTACTGCAACATATGCATTATATTTTCGTCTGGTTTTGACAGCCCAAGTAAGCGCGGTGATATCTTTTAAAATCCACAGGCAATGCAACGTCGCTTTTGCACCGCATGATATAATTCAAAACTGGATAATAAAAATGAAATACAAAGTGAGGGAGAATCTTGTAGCAGATCTATTTGCAGTGACGGAAAACCATCAATCAGCTGTAACATTTACGACCAGGAAGCTGGCCCTACCCCTCAGGTCAGGGACAGAACAGTCCTGATCTGTTAGACTCCACCAGACAGACCTCTGAAGGTTTGCTGTGGTTTCTGGCAGATTCTTTGAGTACAGAACGCTGTGCCCAGATTTGTGCTCCATAAAGGGACTTTGGTGGTGGACAGGGGTCAGCACTGGTAACCTGGTCGGTCTGCAGCTTCAAAGTGTAATACATGACAAACTACAGAATCAGCATTAACTTGACCCCTAAGCTTGCAAGCCGTCCATCGCCAACCATGACTCGATCGCTTTTTCCCCTTACGTTGACCACTTTTGGTCTGTACTGACCCCTGCAGAATGGGAACACCCGACAAGAGCTGCAGATTTGGAAACGCTCCAGTCACCACGTTTTAATAACATCTCATTATATCAGAAGAAGTCCTCCTTAAAGATAAACGTTTGAGTTATTCTAAACTTTGGACAAGGTTTTTGATTTCTCCATCGTGTGGTAGGGGTGTGGTTCTATAGCTGTAATGGTTCAAAGTGGGGCTGAGTGATATGGCCTTAAATCAATATCATGTTATTGAGCAGTTTACCTGGATAATGCTAAATGGACAATAACTACTCCACAAGCTGCTCAACCCCTCCCACATTAACTTTGTCTACTTCAGCCGCCGCTCCAAACCAACTTTAATTCATTTATTTTTTTTGACACTGAATATACCGATATGGGCAAAATGACATTGGATATTATTGTAAATTTTGGTATCGGTAAATTTTCGGTTTATCGCCCAGCCCTACCCTCCAGACTGTGAACACTCCACATGAGCTGCAGATTTGGAGATGCCTCAGTCACCACATTTTAATTACACCTCATTATACCAGAATTAGTCCTCCTGGGTGGGATTCCTCTTCCCCTTAAATGCAACTCTTTAAACCACAAAGATAAACATTTGAGTTATTTTAAACTTTGGACAAGGTTTTTGATTTCTCTGCCAAGTGGTAAGGACGTGGTACTACAGCTGTTATGGTTCAAAGGCCAGAGACAGACAAAAAAAGGCTGAAATAAAGACAATATGAGCTGGGGAAACAGAGGGGCTCACTACCTTGAGAGACAGACACCTTCAAACACCATCAAGCATACATAATTAAAGGATTATTCAAATTTGTTGAACAGGAAATTGACAGTCTAACACTTATTTTCAGTCATGAATTAAATATCACACAGATCTCCTGACATTATGCAAACACAGGGGTATCCATGTGCAGGTGATTAGTCCAACACAGAGCGTAAATAAAGTGCATCACATCAGCATTTAAATTCTCCACTCTTATTTGCAACAATAACAAATCTACTGAAATGTTTGGGAACAAACACTTCAACTTTCTCACCCTCCTTTATTCGCGCCCAGGCAGGCAAAAACAAGCCACTCATGAAGCTGACAGAGAGCGCACTCACAGTGAGCTGAAGACTTTATTCAGGAAACTCATTAATGGCTCTGATGGCAGGAGGCAGTAATGTTGTCTGATCGTCTGAGCTTGTTTTCAACAGGTCTAAAAATAAATCATGCACTCTGTCACAGTCATTAGGCATCAGCATGAACACTAAACCTGCCTCTTCTTGTTTTCCTCGACTGAAGATCAACAAACTTTTGACATTTTCTTTCGTAAAGCGCAACAAATTATTCCCAGGAACACAAGCTTTAAAGTGCTGACAAATATACTATTGTCTATTTTGGGGGGATTTTTGCTGGTTTACGTTTCGATCTCACGACAAAATGAAACTTAAATGGATTATACAGAAATAGTAAACTAAGTGGATGTTGTAACATGCAGATGAAGTAACAGTTTGAGACTGTGGGAAAGAAATCCTTCTGGTTTCTCTTGCAAGAGTTGGTTACCTTAGAACTTAAAGCAATGCTAGGAAACTAATTTGTATGAAACCATCCTTTTGATCAACTTTCATTCAGACTTATCAAACCTCACAGATTTAACATGGTGGAAACTTCTGCAGAAGGACTGACTGCGTCTAAACATGGACGACATGCCTCCGTCACCTCCAATAAAAGATGAAGCCAAGATATCACCATGATGGATGCCGACACACTGCACTGGTTATGTATTTCAGACTCATGACATGTGCAGAAGTAATCTGGATGGCGAGGCAAAGAAATTGATGTCAACTTCCACCGACACATAACGCACATTTAACTTAAAACGTCAAATTTCCCTTTAGGTTGGTACAGAACAGATTACAGTGATAGAAAGATACTTACAGTTACAGAAACCCAAAGACAGTTGAGAAAGTGTGTGTTATGTTTTCTGTTTTATATTTCCTTCTCTACTCTGATAATCCATTTAGGAACAGAGCGATCTCAGTGGTTCATAGAGCTGTCAATCACAACGTCAATCACCCTCTTTTTAAATCAAGTAAGTTGTCGTATCTAAACTTCTCCTGAATCGGCACAATAAGAAGTAACTATAATGTTAGAAAGTAAGTATTAAAAATTTTATTTGATGTGTTTTTTAAATTTTTATTGCGTGATCTATGTCCCATCTGTCACCATTGAGGAGGAGGGCTTTATTACCTTTATCGCAGCCAGTCTGTAGGGGGAGCTCTAACTGCCAATTTCCACCTTTTTTGGGCAGAATTGGCAGTATTTTTGCAAAAGTTAGCTAAAATGGTAACCCTCTGGTAAAGACAGTTTGTTTATTAAAGCTCCAGTGAGAGATTTTTAGCTGGTTATGAAACAGCCTGAAATTTATACTGATGCCTCTTAACGCAGTGACATGCAGTGACTCCCACTATAGAGTCATGTCAGTGCCACATAACAGCCTAAAAAAAACAGCGGAGTTTTGCCTTGTCCCTTCTCCAAAATCAGGAACCGTATTCAAACATTGTTGAACTATTTGCTCACGCAGTCCCTCACAAAGTGGCGAATCTCTATTTAAGTCATGTTACTAACCTGTTGCATATCGACAAAATTATCTGGGATATGTTCCTCTAGGTATTTTTTTTTTTTAGCATTAAATAACCTTTTCAGACTTTTTCATCCTATGTTGTATACATGTTTGCACTCTCTCTGATTACATGCAAGTTTTAATGATTTGCAAACCATCAAGTTTTGCAGTTTTGGCTCGACAAAATGCAGAAAAAGCAAGTATTACATGAGGTAAAATGTACTGAGCTACTTTTCAAAACAAGTAACTTAAAACCTACACACATTTTTAAGCATTACTACGATCATGATATCGGGACAAGAGCAGCAGGTAACTATTTGGACACCCTCTGTGCTGCAAATAGTCTAACTGTTACTTTTCCCTCAATGGAGACAACAGCCGGCTGGAATGATGTCACCTCTTCCTGGTCTGAGAGTGAATGGGAAACTGTGGAGCTCGGCCAGCTACATTCATTTGCCAAACAAACTAACTTCCGTGTTTCCTTTTGAATGTGAAAGTTAGAGCGCGTACAGGAGTGGCCGTTGTGTTTCGGGAGGGAACATAAAGACGTCTGTGTGGAGGAGAGCGAGAGGGAGCGAGGGAGGAGGTGCTGCCGTCCAACAAAGGAGGAGGGAGATTAGGGCAACTGTGCACAAAATTACTGTTTGGTGGCTTTTGATAAACGCAAATTACAAAAAGTGTTAATGGTTTCTCTGGAGAAATCCATTAAAAACTATCTAGAAAGAGAAGTCAGAGCGTAAATTGAAGGTCAGATTTTCAGGCGTCTAATTTTCAGAAAGATTCATAATCGCAGAGGAACACATTGGCGGTAAATCTCTGTGCATGAAAAGCTTCGTTTTATAGATTTGTTCAAACAAATAAAACCTTAAAGAGGAAAATTAGCTCCAAAACAAGCACAAATTTACCTTTTGTCTGTGTAGTGAAATTAACATTGGAGCATAAAAGCAGCTTTATTGGTCTAATTCATCCAGCAGAGTGAGGCCTAATTAAAACAAATGACTCATACAATGGATCACAGGGAGTTTATGATTCAAGACACATGCAGCACTTTGAGCTGAATTGAAACAAAAAATAAATAAAAGCTTCAGTTTTAACATGTGTATCAATTTGTTCTGTATGCAGCCCAAACTGGAGAAAGCAGAAATTATAAATCAAGTCCAATTTACGCTTCGCTGTAACACCTACTGCAGAGTTTGTCAGCTCGGCGGCAGGAAGTGATTAATGTCTGAAAGGTCTGGGATTAAAAATGGCACGACATGTGGTGTTAAAATACTGGCAATTTCAGATTTCAGAACACTCTGTCCTCCCTTTACACCTTCAATTATGGCTCATTTTATGACTGAAGCACGGCAGGAATAATGGGATAAAGTGCATCATTTGTTCGGGTGTTTTTTCCTTTAACTTATTGCTTACAGCTCTTTAAGGATTCCTGACAGAAAGGAGGAAGACCTCGCTGAATGAATGCTGCGGTATCATAAAAAGTAGATAAAGTGGAGGAAAGCCCTTCACAAGATAGAATCAATGCACCTGCAGGAGATCGGATCTTTTATTCTACCTGCAGAAACAAATGAAATGTGACAGAAAAAGTAACCGCGTCTGAATGCAAATTTACTTTAAACATCTTGTTTTGGGAGAGCAAACATTTGCAGCCCATGAGAGGGAATTTTAATCATCTTGTTTACTACATCTGCTGAGAATCTCTGCCTGTAAATTCTCCCACATGCACCCCATCAATAAAGATCTCAAAGTCCAGTCTGTGATCTGTTAAAGAGCAATCCGCACAAGCACACGCAGTACAAAGTCACCCCGCAGCTCACATACACACGCCGCTCCACATCCACACACACATCCGCTCGCCTACCTGTAGCCCTCGTCTCCTCAGAATGCTCGACTCGTCCATGGTACACAGCCCTGACTTATCATGCCTCCCTACCGGCGCATATCCACGCTGCACTGCCTGGCTCCAGCCTGCCTCCTGCTCCCTCCTTTCCTTCCTCCCTCCCTCCCTCCTTCAGGCTAAATCTGATCTTAGCAGCTGCTAAACACTTCCATCAGAACTTATCTGATTGGAGGGGGGCGGTCAGCTGACGCCTCCTCTCTTGTTCCTCTCCTCTGTAACTTCAGGAGTGAAGGAGAGAGATGGAGAGAGAGAGAGAGAGAGAGAGAGAGAGAGAGAGAGAGAGGGGAGGAGGAGGGAGAAGATAGGCAGGTCTAATTTAGTGTAGCAACGGGTGGGGGTGAGTAGGTGGAGAGAAAGAGAGGGGGGAGCCAGGGACGAGTGGGAGCCCCAAGACTCATTTCTCTGTGCAGCCACGCTTTTTGGGCACCCGAGGTGACCATGAAATGAGAGGATATCCTTCCCAACATTGTTCTGCTCAAACCTCAAGACAATGAATCTGGCATCCTGTCTGCAGCAGGCGGAGAGAGGCTATCGGAGGCTCGCTGCTTGTATCCAGTCACATAAAGTTTACAGAATACACACCTGAAGGCCGAGGCTGCAGCGCACATCAAATATAGACACGGAGGAAAAGTAGGAAGAGGGAAATACAGAGGAGGACATGCTGCTTATAAAGATACTCCACTGTTTCTCTGAATATCCACACCAGTCTGAAACTACCCGTGTGTCCTTTATGGTAGTTTTTGATACTCTGTACCTCCTAACACAGAATCATTATCATGCTGAAATCAGACCTGCAAAACCTGCCAACATATACGACCACATACCCTGTGTCAATTTCCAACGATTTCATGCGTCGCTTCTCTCACTTACGGCTCTGTGTGAAAATGAGTTTTTCCTCAATACAAAATACTCAACAAGTTTAAAAAGAATTCAAACTTTTCCTGATATTAAGGTTTGATATGGATGTACTTTTTCTCCAATTTAACAGGCGCATGGCAGTTTTTGAGCATTTTCCACCATGCATTGGCCACATCAGCTAATCCCCTCACTCTAGCTCAGACTCAGACTCAGTCTCAAGTGTGCAACAGTGCACACTTTGTACATAGTATCTGCGCCATCTACGCTTAATGTTACAAAGTGCAGGTGTGGAGTTGTGACTGTAATCGCCTATTTTTAGCTGCAGGAGGTTTTTCCAGTTTGTTTTCGGTCGTTTGTTCTAGGGATGCAGCGATCCGATATTTGGATCGGATATCGGCTCCGATATTGACAAGTGAACTGGATCAGATATCTGATGAATGACGCTGATCCAGCGTTCTGAGCCAGTCTTTTTTTTTTTCATCTTTTAATTAATTTTTCTTTTAATACATGGAAGTCGTTCTTCTTTTTGCTGTGTGCTAATGTGCAATTTGTTAATAAATAATATTAAGTAAATTTATATCTGTGTTAATTTGTAATCTTTTTTTAACAAGGCTAATGTCAAGCCTGAAGCCTTCACTCACAGGGCAAGGTATACGGCTCATTCATTCAACAGTAGGATTGGATCGGTATCGGATAGTGGCCGCTCAGCCTAGGTATCGGTATCAGACTGGATCGGAAAAAAAATGGATCAGTCTATCTCTAGTTTGTACTAACCTCTGCCACAAGGGAAAGAAAAAAAAAACAAAACACTCAAAATTTGGCGCAACTGATTAAACTTGGTGACTACAAAATCTGGTTTGCAGAGTGTGGCTACCATTAGCAGAGCTAGCACCAGCATTCTTCAGTCTTTTGCCTCCCTTGCAGGTTAAAGTCTAAGTCACTCTTACCCCGGTCGAGTTGTTGCATGCCACTTTAACTTGACACAGCCTTCATCCAACTCAACGCTGACAAACGGCGCTGTGCTCCGAGATGCTCTCTATCATCTGAGCTCATTTACATCCAGATAGTAGAGCATGATAGCATTATGACGGTGTTAACCAGAACTGCAGCCTCAGATTGAGATGGGTGGTTATTCTCGTATAATTCAGAGCTGACCAGTTAGGGCAATAATATGAATCATTTAGCAGACTAAACACGCTCATTCCTACAACATCCTTTTAATCTGGAAATTCATTCACAGTTTTAACAACACTAAGAGGCTTATCAGACCAGTTGCATGAATATGAAGACTTGGAACTCAACAGCTTTTGTTGGAAACAAACTTAAAGATACAACCTTTTGGAGTAATGACCAGTTATTTAGTGTAGTTAGATACCAAAAGTGAAATCTCAAGTTGTGAGTTTATTTTTACTGAATAACACTTGTATATCTGTCAAAATTTATTTTAAAAACTGGATAACGTCTTTGTTGGGCGATAGTTGAGGGTAATACTGCAGCTACTGTGGCTGTACAAAAAGATAAATCCAAAACTGTTTGAACTTTTCTGATTGAATGGTCACAGTTTGAGGGATAAACCCTGCCTCCTCCATGTTAACAGATGGAGCATGAGACAATCTTTCAAATCAAAAATACTTTTTTTTGTTGTTATGGAAAGTACTTAATGAGTTCATTTTTCTGAGACTTAAAATGTTATTAATTAATACATGATTATGTAATAGCCTTAAAATGGATATAATAGCTGCTAGCTTAACTTCTCTTAACTATGAGTATCTGCGTTTTTGGTTTCAACCTCATCTGCACTAATGACTCTGAGTCCAAACATTCGGCAAATGGCGTCTGCGCCAGTTATATGGGGTCACTTTTGTTGAACTATTCAGTCAATACTGTATATATAATGTTTGTACACATACGGAAGGAGTGCCTCAGGGTGCTAATGGACTACAAACAAGACACCAGAACCGTTCAGACTACAGACTCTGGATTTATCTGCAGTCTCTATTAAAAGCAAATAGCTAAGTATGAATTGGATAGTGGAGTACTTTGTGACTCACCGTTGACTGCTTGCTGTAAATAAACATTTTTCAATGCTTCTACCAAACTCTTATACTTCTATCACTGCGGTGCTGTTATTGTGCATGAGGCTGGACGCTTAATCAGGCTCTCAACTTTGATATCATTTGTGCATTATTACTACAGCAAGCCAAATTTCCACCAGCTTTAAAACCTGCTGCGTGGGCCAATCTGTATGTAGAAGATACTTCCTTTCATTCAAAAACCTCCCAACACAGAGTCATTATCATGCTGAAATCAGACCTGCAAAACCTGCTAACATATACGACCACATATCCCGTGTCAATTTCCAACAATTTCATGCGCTGCTTCTCTCTCTTACGGCTCTGTGCGGAAACGAGTTTTTTGAGGCAGTCAGCAAGTGACCACAGATCTTCACACTCGCTAACTCGATGTCCCCGCACCCTCCTGAAATATTAGCATTTGAAAAAAATAAGTTGTTTCCGCTGCCGCGCTGCCAATTCTCTCCTGCAAATTTTGCATTCTGTTTCAGTCAGTGTTTTCCTTGCCCCCTCCTCTCTTTCCCTTTTTTCACCCTCTTCTTCTCATTTCCATTCACTGTGGTAGTGCTCTGTGAATATTAAGTGAGCCCCCTCCATTCTCCTCATCTCCAGCCGAGCTCAAATGATTTCTTTTAGGGAGCATGGCTATGAATGACAGCTACGCCCCACTACAGCTAGTGAAGGAGAAGCACGGGTTTGTGTAGACAGGTGACCACTACATCAACTTTTCCCGCTGTGAAACCTGTACTACAGAAGGCTGATTGAGTGTTGCAGAGGCTGGGCTGACAGTCATTTGTGCTGCTGTGTTGATAAGAGAGTAGGGAGAAGAAAGCCCAGGTCTGCGCTCTGGTAATCAGCCTGTTTCTTTGAATAAACCCCTTAAAACCCACGAGGATGAGGATTACAGTCGTCAACTTTTTCAGCCTGAACAATGCCCTCCAGATTACCTAAGGGAATTAAAGAATCCTCTTCTGTTCAAGTGACTTGTCTCGAGTCATTGCCCTGTCTGTCGCCCAGTGAAAGAACAATTAAGAAAAGTCCACATTGGACTGACAAGGACGATGACAAGCTGAAGGAGCTCAAGAGGAGGGGTCATTTGTCTTATTTACTGCAGGAAGTCCCAGTTTCCCTTTAGGAAATAGAGGCTGACAACTGCCAAAAGGAACCATGACGTTTGTTTACAGAGTTTCCACGTAGAAAAAAGAAATGCTGTCACGTACACACTGAATCTGATGGTGGCAAACAAAGAGATACAGAAGACAGAGAAATTGGTTTTGTTTTGTTGTTAATGGGTTTATCAGGTGAGGAAACTCAGCTCAGGCTTTTTAGGTTTTCATCTGGGGAGAGTAAACAAGCTGACAGACAGCTCTAAATTCAGTCTAAAAGAGGAAGAGTTTGTTGTTTGTGCAACATCCTGGAGATTGGACATTGGATTGTAACTCATTGAATTGTATGATTTTGTATTGTATAGCATCTAAATATATTGTTTCAAACTGTATTGTTGAGTACCAATCAGAAACAGTAAAAGATACAGTAATGAATCTTTTGTATTGTGTCACATCATATCACATCACATCACATAGCATCAGGTTCTTAGGCACTGTATCATATCATGACACATATTGGGTATCATAACACATCAAACATTTATGTGTCCAAACTTAGTGGATAGTACTGTGCCATATTTAATCTGATGCATTATATTAAATCATAACTTATATCTTATCAAATCGTATAGTAACATAACATACCGTAACAAATGTCTAGTCATGTAATATTGTGTTGCATCATATCTTAATGTGTTGAATCAAATCCTATCTTGTCATCTAGCATCTTATTGCAATGTATTGTTATAGTATCATATTGTATTGTATTATATCATAACTGGGCGTGTCCTATTGTATCGTATCTTATCGTATCGTACTGTGACTAGTAGTGTCCTATTGTATTGTATTGTATCATATTTAATTGAATGGTCTCATATCTCAGCTCATATCGTATAATGACTAGTCATGTTCTATAATAATGTATCGTATCATATCATATCATATTGTATCGTGACTGGTCATGTTCTATAATAACGTATCATATCATATCGTATCGTATTGTAACTGGTCATGTTCTATCGTATTATATCGTATCATATCATATCATATTGTATCGTACTGTATTGTGATTGGTTATGTTCTGTCATATTGTATTGTATCATATTATATAATATAGTATTGTATCATATCATATTGTATCGTATTGTATTGTGATTGGTTATGTTCTACTGTATTGTATTGTATTGTATTGTATTGTATTGTATCATATTATATCGTATCATGACTGGTCATGGTCTATCATAGTGTATCGTGTCATATCATATCATATCATATCATATATCATATCATATTGTTTTGTATCGTAGCGCATTGTATCATATAATATCGTATCATATCATATTGTATTATGACTGGTCATTTTCCGTTGTATTGTATCATATTGTATTTTATCATGACTGGTCATTTTCTATCTCACTGCATCATATCATATCATATCATATCATATCATACTGTATTGTGACTGGTCATGTTCTACCCTACTGTTTTGTATTTTATTTAATTATATTGTGCATGTGGGTGTAGTCCATTTCCGTAGTTTATAGCTATACATAAAAAATTAGTCAAAAGGATCGATAATTCATTCATAACCAGCATCAGTACAACATTTGATGCCTATCCATTACACAGTTCTTTAAATGTACCATCTTTATCTCAGGGTTGGATTTTCCTTTAGTTTTTCATCGTCATCCTACAAAAAATACCAAGCATATCTTGGTTTTCTTTACATGCTCACCTTAAATGAGAGTGTTTCTTCCTTTTATCTGTTAGAAATCCCTTTAAATTAAACACTTGTGGGTGGCTGCACTCAGAGTGTGTTTTAAAAAGGAATGTGAAAAGCTTCTTCACAGCTTTAGAGAAACAGCAATGGCTCAATAATAATGTGTTAGTTATTTTTACTTCCGAGTCCATTGCAGGAAAAATTACTCATCCTAAAAGAAAAAATCTGTGCACAGAGTTTGGAAACAAAAAAGGTGCTTTGAGTTGGGTTTGGGGGCAGTTCTGAGGGCCTGCAGTTTGTGCCTCTGGCCTTGAAGCAGAGCCACAGAAAAGCCTCTGGGAAAAGTCCAGGGGTTGTCTGTGACTCATTCCCTCCTAGCAGGTGGGCAGCCGAGGTTGTTTCCTCCGCCTTTGGAGAAAAAAGGGAGAGCAGCCGCTGAAAGCATGCAGAGAGGGCTGATTGAGTGACCCACAGCCTCTGCTCTGCCCGAGCTTATCTGACAGAGAGGCGACCTGCAGATGTAAGGCTCAGAGGAGGGACACAGCCTGTGAAGAGAGCGGTAAGCAAACAAAGAGTCAATTCCCTCCATACAAAGCAGTGCAAGGAATCCATCTGTCCGAAGCCAGAGGAGGGAGACCATAATCCAGGATAAAACCCTGTCCAGCCAGCCTCCAAATGGACGAGACAGGGCCTTTAACCTTGAAAACAAACATAAAAATAGAAACCAAGACGAGCCAACACATGCAACGCATCAATCTTGACTCCTCTCTGGGTTCTTTGTTTTTAAATAAATTGGAATAGACATGTAAATCTATGCATTCAGATGACAGAAATCAGACCAGCTGGAGTCCTCTTGGTAAATCCAATCGGCTCTCTGCTCAATTTACTTCCCCCAGTTTTAAAGAAACAAAGTCACACTGTGCATAATACCGTCTCATATGAATCCCAGAGCTCAGAAAATTGGATCTCAAAGTGAGCCAATGACAGGAATTGAATGTCTCCGCCGCAATGACTTTATCTAGAGTGACAGTCTCATTTAAATGACACCTGAATATTTACAGTAACACACAGCATGGCTTGTAGTTTTGGGGTTGTGTAAAGCCAATATATCTCCAAAGCTATTCTGTGAAACAAAACTGGGTGGATGGAGCAAAAACAGCCTCTTCTGCAGGAAGGTTTCCCTCGATGTGGCTGAAACACCATAAAACACAGCCCATGTTACTAAATAATTAAGAGATGGCCTTAAAGTCAGGAGAATGGTGGATTCTGGGAGTGCATCAATGTGACTGTTTTACAGCCCCAGAACCAATAACTGGTCTGTGAGGGTTTTGACTGATTTAGATCTGAAGTACTAGTCTGTTGAAATGTGCTCGATTGATATGATCCGTGCTTTTTTTTTTAATTTGATGCCTGCAGTGTATTTCAAAACAAGACAGGGAAGGTTTCCCTTGTGTTGCATCTAAAACACCTTGTCAATATTTGGGAATCAAGACGACCAGTTTCTGAGCTCCATTCTTGTCTTATGTAGTATTTCAGCTGCTTCACAGTTCAGAGTCTCCTGTGTTTTGAGTTTTTGATCCAGATGTTTCAACAGGTGAAAAGTCAGGACTTCAACAAGGCCAGTTGCACCCGGACTCTTCAAGTGCAGGGCCATGCTGTTGTGATACATGCACAATGTGGTTTGGAGCAGTCTCGCTGAAACATGCAAGGTCTGCCCTGAAACGTTATGGTCTGGATGGGACTAATGTCGCCCAGATGTGTGAAATGACCATACCACAGACACTTGTGCATCACATATGTTGGCTTTTGAACTACCTGCCAATACATCCTCAGCTCTGTCTATGATCTCCAAAAACAGTGTCAAATTTTCATCTCAGACCATGAGACAGCTTTCCACTTCACCTCAGTACACAATCAGTTTACAGATGATGGGTTTCGGAAGAGATTTAAGGCCAATGCGGTGACTTCGACTACAGAGTCATGTCTGTTTTCAATGATTTGCTACCTAAGGGCTGTAAGATCATGATCACCAGTATTAGATTTCAGCCCTGTCCAACTTTTTCGTGTTAGTAACTCAGAATAACTGACTATTGGTTAGGGCTGGGCGATAAACCGAAAATTTACTTATTTATGACTTATTCTGATAAAACGAGGTGTAATCAAAATGTGGTGACTGGAGCATCTCCAAATCAGCTGCTCATGTAGGGTGTTCCCAGTCTGCAAGGTAGGGCTGGGCGATTAACTGAAAATTTACCAATACCGAAATTTATGACAATAACCAGCGTCATTTTCCCCATATCGGTATATTCAGTGTCAAAAAATAAAAGTTGGTTTTGGATGTGTGTAGGTAAGCTATGGTCTCATGTCCCTTTAAGATGCTTTCCTAAGATGGAGGAGGAGGATGGCTCAAAAGTTGTAGCATCTGTAGCGGCGGCTGAAGTAGACGAAGTTAATGAGGGAGGGGATGAGCAGCTTGTGGAGTAGTTATGGTCCAGTTATCGTTATCGAGGTGAACTGCTTAATATATTGTGATATTGACTTGAGGCCATATTGCCCAGCCCTACTATTCGTCACATTTTAACCATTAAAGCAAAAACTGAAGGTCAAACCAGGCAGCCAAGTAGAGATCTGACAACAAAGACAAAAGGATCAATAAGGCGCATCAGAAAAACTTATTTTCATTTAAAATTCTTCAGACTGGATAATATTGTTCTTATGATAGAGGCGAGCTGGACAGTAAAACTCACAGCTCGTTTCAGCGTTTAGAAAAAAATCCATATTGTTTAAAAACAGCATACAGTCTATTAAAACGCCACAAATCTCATGTTTTTTACACATTATCTATAGCTGCCTCCTCTGCTGGTCTAACAACAACAATTGTATCAGTAAAGGACATCAGTGACTACAATTATAAGGGAGAATGAAGAGTCCACAAAGGCACAACATCAGGATTATGACAGTCTTATCTCCATATCGCACCAGAGGTGAAGTATTGATTTTCTGCCAAAGAGCATCACAGTCAAGAAGGATGTGCCACGCTTGTCAAAGAGCCATGCACACCCAGGGGCATGATGGGAGAGCATGAAGGGAGAAAAATGGCAAAAAAAGCAATAACAGGAGTCCTGTGAGGCAGAAGAGGGACGAACCACGGGAGTCTCAAAGACACGATGAGGGAGGAAGGACATGAGGGAGGAAATACAGACACTTTCCTAATGTCTCCTCATCAAGTTTTAAGTTTGGTACAGAAATTCTTCAATTTATTTTAAGTTATCCATGATTTATGTGGGTCAGAATGAAAAAAAACAAACAAAATGCACAAATCTGTGTTAGTTAGAGGTTGATAAATATTTGATTAACTGTGAAGCCCTGGTGCAGCAGCTACAATAATAGATGATTAAAAAGTGCTTGAATACTTTCCAGAGGCTGAATTTATTACTGATGCTCAATTACAGATTTTCCTGAAACTTTTCTAACTGAAAACAACAAAAAAATAAGATACTAAATGACAGAAATCTTGTGACTCTTCATAAGTCTGCATTAAATTGCTAATCATACACCGTTATAAAATAATAACTCAAGTTTGGATCAAGCTTTGCAGTTTTTGCACAAATCTGTTGGACAACATGACAACTTTTTTGTGTTCAAACAAACATAAAAGTTTAAACCAAAACAAATCTGTCCATTTCAGACTGAATGAGCTGTACCCCAAACCTATCAGCCAATAAAAACCTCTTTGGACCTGCGTTTATCTGCCAAATCTGACCATGGGTAGAATAGTTAAGCACATAAGCTGCAGCTCCACAGTGTGAGAGTGTGCGCTGGCAGCCCTCCATTCATTCACTGTCACTAAGGCCAGGGCCTAATGTGCTTTCCAGTCATAACCATCATTATGACAAATGCCACTCCGCTTGTATAACACAGGCATTTCTTTGCAGCACCAAAGCACACTGGAGACCCGTGCTGGAGTCTGCACAATGGGTACAGAAATTTGAGGTGAAAGCGGACAAAAAGCACTCCCTCCATTCAGAGCGCAGTAGAAGAGGTGTTTTCTTTCACTCCTCTCTTCAAGGTCGACTAATTCACCGTCCTCTCTGAGTTTGTTCTGCAGGCAGGAGAGCGCAGCAGCTGCGGACGGACCCCTGAGGTGTCCCTGCATCCGACTCCGAAAAGATACCGCCAAGATGAAGCATCGCATCGCTCATTCAGCTTGTGTCCACGCAGGACAATATCTGAGCAGCAGATCACCACGCATCTCATTTTCTCATGGAAACAAGCACAGAGTCACCAGGGGCGTGCAAGCAGCGTAAAGAATAAGAATCAGGATGAGACAACAAGTGGGCTGCGAGCAACAGAAACATTAAGATGGTCCCAGAAGGTGTTTGAGGATGTACTGTACATGTACAAATCAGTGCTGGAGAGGGAGTGGGCTGACTGTAGAGCAGAGAAACACTATCAGGAAACATCTGCATCATGTCTGTGGCAGTCAAAAGTGCTTACTGCTCATTAAATCTGAATCTATTTGTTGGATGTGAATGAAAAATGTTCACACAAAGTCCTCAACAGCAGCAGGATGAAGCTCCTCCATATCTCTGCTTTAGGACGTGTACTTCAAAACTAAACAGCGCTATTATGATTCAGTGCGTGATTTTATACAGTGTTTTGTGAGACAGAGCAAAATTTTTTGATATAAAGCTCGAGTTTCACATCACACACACGGCATTGTTCCATCTTGTAAACTATCTCAAGAGATGCTGTTTCGTCTCCGTCACGACTTCTGCTGCCAGCCTTGAGGAAAAATCCTGGACTGTGTAAGACGGTAGAAATGTGTGCATGAATCAGGAGAATAGAAAACTTTACACAAGTACAAATGCTCTCTTTAAACCGACACCAGAGGCCGTAAGTGATAAGTGTCAGTCTATACATGATGTTGCTTCAATAAAGCATTGTTACAGTAGCTCTGAGTGAGACGATTTCACAATGCACAAGAGAGAGGAAAAAAAGAAAGGAGCGTTTCAAAGCAGAATCTCCCAAGGATGAGCATGAACCACCAATCAATAGTCTCATACTGAATCTCGTTTTTTTGGAGGTGGGACATGCTGCACTCAGGACGTGCATCACACCCCAAAGCCATTTCTCTGCAACAAGCCCAATTTCTACCATCTACCTCTGCAGACCCATTTTCCGAAGGAAGTCTGGGCAAGAAATGTGTCAGACTCCCAGGTAGCTGTGAATTTAAGGATCACACCTGAGGGTTGAGGAGACTTCTTTACGGAGTTACAGTGCAGTCCTATGAAATACTCCCAAGACTGTAACTGTGATGGATAAAATTAAATATATCAATCATGCACACGTTGTTAATAGGGGGAAAATGTTGATCGCAAAAGTGAAAATAGATGTGTGAACGAGGAAACTTGAGGCGCAAATGGAAAGAATAAATGAAAGTACTATGTTTGGAGTCAAAGCAGCTACATTTGTCCAAAGTGAAACTGCCGAACTAAGCAGACACTTGATACAAAGTTAGAAGTCGACAAAGACTTGTATCATCCGCACACAGACATTAATATAAAACAGGAACAAGAATCTCCTGTTTTTTATCAATACAATATGACACAACACGACGATATGATACAACATGATATACTACAACAGGATATGATATGACCTGATATGATACAACAGGATACGATATATGATATGATACAACAGGATACAGTATGACATGATATGATATTCAATATGATATGATACGATACGATAAACAGGTAGCTTTATGACCTGATATGATAGTGAAACAATATAGTATGACATGATATGTCATGATATGATACGATAGGACACGATACAATACAAGACCAGATGATACAAAATACTAAATAACACAACAGGATACAATATGAACTAAATGATACAACAGGATATGATATGACCAAATACGTTACGATACGACACAATACAATATGTCTTGATAAGATACGATATGACATCATATAATACGATGAACAATATGATACGACAGAATTTATATGACCTGATATGACACACTAAAACAATATGAACTGATGATCGGGCACAACATGAGTTGGACACAATACTCATGCATACTATAGGATATGATACAACATATGACAAAATACAGTATGTTTTGTTTTAATACAACACTATACCAAACAATAACATACTGTGGGATATAATACAACAAGGTACAATGCTATTTGATTGGATACGATGGAATACGATTTGTTAAAATGCAAACCAATGATATGACATAATATGCTCTGATGCAGTATGGGACAATGTGAGACGATATAATCTGATATATTACAGTGCAGTACAATAAGAAGCAATATAATATGATAGATACAATGCATTTTAACAAGACAGGATATAAAATGATAAGATCGATACCATATAAGAGTTAAAAAATGATGCCTCAGGATATGACACTGCAATTGCATGTCAATTATGTAACAATAGATCATGATATCTGATGATGTTTAAATGCCTCTAAGAGTTTTCTCACAGCTTTAAAGTCATCAGTGCCGCTGTGAGAAGCCATGGAGTAGAAACACATTTTTTTCCATCTGCCTGTGTTACCGTTTTTCTTTATTCTTTACATTTTTAAGAGTGTTTACACTTGAGTGCAGCTCAGTCAATGAATTTCAATGCTTCTCTGTTTGAGCAGGATGAAAAATCATCCCGAAAATTGACCGTGTCACAAAAAATATTGACAAATTATGTTTTTTCTCTGAGTTTGGCAGAGGAGTTTTCTAGTGCCCAGAGGCTTCCCATCGCTCTGCGTGTCCTTGAGCAAAACCCTCAACCCTCAACCCTCTTGTGATTCTCTGTAAGATAATAAAAACCTGCAGGGATCGGAGCAGCTTTATACTAAAACACAAATACAATAAATCCTGGTGCAGTCAACGCTCTTTAAGAGTCATCAAATTGAATCAACACTCGACTGGAGGGTTAATCCAGCGGGGGGCAATTATGTTAGAGGAAATCGTGTATTCATTCAGTCTGCCGGGCACAGTAACCAAAGGGATTAATTTGTGGCTTTTATAAGCTCAAGGATACAAATGTTTTACCTTGAGATAATAACAATGCACCAGCGCCCCCTAGTGGGCGAAACCGGAGGAGGAATTAATACCTGGAGAAGCCAGTAATTTGATATCCCGGAAAAATCAATCATTTAAAGTCAAATATGGATAATTTATGGCACTTTTATATGTTTTTTTTTTTTGAAGAAGAAATCAGGTGGATCTCAGAGAGTTTTTGGTGTTTACAAGAGCAAACAGGGTCACTGTGTTGTGAGCAGCCTGAGGAATCCTCCTCTAGTTCAGGTTACTGTGTCCTATTTATGAGTCAAGTGTCAGTTACCAGAATAAAATGTCACAGTAGCTCCGCCATGAACACAAATAAACATATTTACACACACTCCCACCCTGCTCTTTTATTACATTAACCTTTTCTCTAACTGATCGCGGGCGTGCAGGGGGGATGAGTCATCGCTGAGCAGCATTGGATTAAACTCTGCGTCTGATTGTATCTCAGCGCCGAGACAATGAGATCACCACATCACAGTATCTGTCAGTGCCATCAGGAGGGAGCGAGGAGGAGCGGGATGAAGGTCAACCCCGTCTTTATCAAATTATTTGCTCTACACGGAGACCGCACTTAAACCTTCTCGTAGTATTTTTAAAGACAGTCATCTTCTGCTTTTTTTCAAATGTATTCAATCATCTCCGATAAATGTGAAATGCAGTTTGGCTCGGCGCGGTTTGTATCCACACAGATAAAGGCGTCGATTAAGTGTTTTTCCACAGCGAGTAGAACATATAGGTTATTTATTAAACCAGAGGGCTGAAAAGAATATCAAAACAGATGGAGACAGAGGAGCTAAAGTGCTGCTGGATCCTTTTATTGATCACGTCTTGGTGATCTTTGGATGCTTCCTGGTCCTCTTGTAGCATAAAAAAGTACTTATTTCTGCAAACTGTATGACCTTATATAGTCATAAACGACCCTCCAAATTGATCCAAATCCATGCAGAGTGTAAAATGTGTCATGCTATCTTTGAAATCCTTCAAACATTCTACCTTGAGTGGCGCAGAATCCTCTTTCTGACAAGTACTGAGACCTCCCTGCTCCGCTGAGGGGCATGTGTGGAAAACAAACTGGATTTTTTTCAGGTGTGCACATGCAAAGAAAAGCTCAGGACTTCCTCTGTTTGTGTTTCACAAAATGTTCATTGAAATCAATCTCTTAATTGCAAACTCTAGATGGGAAGCGCTAGGGCTGGGCGATAAAACGATAATGATATATATAGAAAATTAATTTCCCTGAATATCAATATGAAAACATGGTCAATATTCTTTTCGATAGTCGGCATTCTGCCATGTTTCGGTAGACTATACGAATAGCCAATGAAAAGGGGAGTTACTCTGGGTCTGCTTCACGCCAAACCAATCATGTGCTGAATTAGAATCAGGTAGCAAACAACTGCCTAGTAGCAGGCTGCAGCTACACGCAACCATAGCACTTTAACAAGCCGAAGCACTGAAGCTGAAGCTCACTGTTGGTGAGAAAAAAAGAAAATGAGTGCTACCCCCCGCAGAAATGCCGATGAAGGCTCAACAGATGATGACATTGTCAAGAACACTGGCACGAAAACGTTGGTGGTGTGGAGGTATTTTGTTTTTTTGAGGTCGGACATGAAGCAGAGTAATGTGCACTGCAAATTATGTCAGGTAGAAGTTCTTGCAAAGTCAGGGAAAATCTTTTTCACCACCTGAAGCAGGGCCATGCAGCAGAGCACGCACAACGCAAAAGGTTATAAACCCCGAGCGGAGCAAAGAGGCCATGGCGCCTGGGCAGTCGAAACAGCCGACCACACAGATGTAGTAGCTTATTGTATTGCAAAAGACATGCTACCAATAAGCACTGTTAATTATCATCTTTTATATCGTGACATATATTGATATTGACTGATACGAAAAAATATATCATGATAAACTTTTTCCCATATTGCCCAGCCATAGGAAGGGCATTTCAAGGACGTTTTGGGTCTATCTGTATTAGCTCTATCAGTAAAGATAGAGTAGCTAGTAGTCTAAATCTAGAGGCAGAGTCCACAGGTACTCACCAGGCTGGAGGTGAGGGAGGGGTCTGACTTCCCCAGGTTTAGCGAACACATCCGGACCAGATTTGAGATCTCCGATGATGGCTGCCACGCTGTCTGCACCTGCTGGGGGTTTGTGGGTAACAGAAGGTATTTTCCTGCAAAAAGAAGCAACAAGACAAGGATCAGCGAGCATTTCACGGTTCAGGCAGTTTATCCAAAGACTGATTTCCCAGGATGCACCTCCCAGATGTTTTGCTGTAATTACCTCAGAGGTGAAATTAAAGGTAGATTTATCATGCATTATTCAGTCTCTTTTCCGAACACCTCTCATCTGCAGACTTTACAACAAAATAAATGTGGATCTGAGTTGTAAGATAATAAAAAAAAAACCACATAAATCAACATTAAATACGTCTACAACCAGATGTGCACGCCTTGAACTTCTTCAGAAACACTTAAAACGAGTCCAGCGAGAAGAGCTCAATTTAGCAACCGTCTCCAAGCAGATGGAGCGACATATTTCAACACTCGTTTTCCCAGTTCAGTTCAGACTTGAGGACAGAAGTGGGAGGAAAAAGCAAAGATTAGACTGAGTCACCACTACAAGGTTGGATTTCGGTTTACATCAGTCGGAGAATACTTTTAAAATTTGCACAAAAACAGAAAACAAGCACAAACACGCCAGCTTTTGATTTGAGAGGATGCACTACAATCACCGAGAGGAGGCACATCACACCAGACAGCCTCTCTCTCTCTGTCTCTCTCAGTGTTTTTATTTGCAGGGCATGAGATTAGTCAGAAATCTGTTTTGCAAGAGTGGAATTGCAGCCTGAATCATCACCTATACAGAAACACCAATCAGATTTCACAGAGGCATCAAGTTTGTCCTACATGGCAGCTCTCCAAACGTAAAGCAAGCAACAATCTGATCATTCCAGTCATCAGAAGGAGGAGCGGCGTCTTCGGTGTCACGCTCCACACCTCCTGACCCACAATCAAGTGAAGTAAACAGGGTCAAATGTTAGACCTGTAACATAAGATAATCCAAGCTGTCTGCTCCTGTTAGGAGTCAACACATGCAGCCCCTGATCCTGACAGCCAGACCGGATGTTGATGAGGTGAAACGAGGCCAAGCTCATTAAGAGATCACTGATAATTGCATAATCAGGGCAGCAGAAACCACAAAACTAAGTCTAAAGGAAGGAAAGTAAACAAATCCAACTTTAGGACCTGAAGTTTGAATAACAGGAGGTCCATCATTTTTAAACTGAAGGGTAATGTTCAGTTTACGGCAGCTAGATGGCACTAAACCCTACTTTTTCTTCGACTTCTCTCTCACCCACACTGAGGTAAGGAAAAGGGATCAATAATAACTTAGTCTTCTTCCACTTGACTTGACTCTCCTTGACTGACAACATATCAATAAATAAAAGTTCAATTCAAGTTCCTCAAGAGGAGAAGAGTGAGTAAATACATTCACTGTCCTCATTTAATATTCAAGTAGTTTTAAAGCTGCACCTTATGAGAACAAATTTTTCTCTTGTTAATAACTAACTAGAAGTAAAATCAAATGCACAATGGTTAGAAATGCAGTTCAGTAATACTTCAACTCAAAAACATTTAAATACATCTGTGAAATATTTGGGGAACCTGCATCTTTAATTTAATGAAACAGAGTTAATTAATAACTAACTAATTTATAGTCAATTTATCAACTAGTTTTGTTTTTTTTTAACATTTGCAGCTATTCAAACAATCTAAAGTACATCATTTGTAGTGAATTGTGCAAAGTTAATCAGGGCACGGTTAACAGATATTTCAAGTGAGGTGCAGAGCTCCAAGAGGAAGTCCCTGGGTCACATGACAGGTGCATAATGAATACTTTGGTGTTTATTAATAATTGTACGTGCACACATTGAGAGTTGCGTGTGTTTGCATGGCGGAGTGCCAGTTTCTGCATGTATTAGCAAGAGTGTGCATGATGGAGAGCTTGGAGAGCATTGTAGAAATTTCCCTCCCTTTAATTTCCCTCTATGAGCAAAAACTGTAATTTTTTTCGCAGCGGAGCGTCTCAAAGGAATAGATATCACATATACTTAAATAGCATTAAATATCAGGAAAATACTGCAACACTGACCTCAGACTCAAGTGTTTACTTATTCAAGAGATAACAAAAACCTTAAAATCTAATCAACTTTATATTTAAATAAAACAACTTTTCCAGTGTTTATCATGAACCAAGCATGAACTGAACCTGCTTATACCTGCTTATAATTTAATGTTAAACACGTGGTAACTCCTCTTGCACAGGACTCATACCTCAGTGGTGGATCTGTTTTCGTTTGTTTTGGCTTTAACCTTTAGGAATTTCTCACTTTTCTGAAGTTAACACCATCCCTGTCTTTTTCTCACTCCTCTGCAGATGACCCACATTTCCAAAGCTTTTAAAAAAAAACAGGAATATTTTCTTTCTGCAGATACGACCTTCACGTAAATGAATACAGAGTCATCACGGTCAATTGGTTTCTGAAAAGCAACCAAACAGGATAAGGAGGGAAATTTCAGGTCCTTCCTTCCTTACTGACGAATGTTTTCCTCACTGGAGTCCATCACATCCCGGCATGAAGGAAATCTCTCATCAGACACCAATCAACACGTCTTTTGAAAGACGGGCTTCAGGACGTAAGTGGAGAGGGTTTTACATTCACCGCAGGTATGTGCAAGGTCGGCTCGCTCTGTTCCCAGCCTTGTGCACATGCCCTATAGTTAGAAATTACAGCTGCTCTGAATGATCCCGTCATATAAAGGATAAAAAACCTCCGCCTTCACTCTGACTCCCCTGCCGCCTTTGATGCATTCACACATTTTATTAAAACATTTTTCAGCCAAGGCCGTCTCACTGAGTCATCCTGTCAGGCTCTTGAAGCTCTGGGTTTGAAAGCAAACTTTGAAAAGTCAGGGTCGTAAATGAATGATGTGTTGACACCGTCGTGAAGGGAGGAAAATCGTTTAAATTTAAATATTGATTTTTGATGCACAAATTTAATAAAACAACAGATAATGTCACAATAAAAACATAAAAAAGATTGGGTTTACCTTTCCTGATGAAAATGTTATTCTGATGCCGAATGCCTCTAATGTTATTCTAAAGGTCATTACTCACCGGCAAAATAGCGAAGTGATGCACAAATGCGATGCAAAATTGCAACGCAAAAATGGTATGAATACAATATGGTAACTGTTTTTATAGTAGCAAATATATCCAATCCATTACTATAACAGGGTAGATAATATTTGGGTCAAGCCAAGAAATCCTCTGTATTCAGTGTTTTTCAGTCGCTAAGTATTCATGATCGAAAGTTGAGTTGAGTTGATTTAAACCTGAAAAACCTTAAAATAAAAAAACCAAAAAATCACGTTTTCTTTAAACATGACAGAAAGAGAGGCTGCTTGCTTAGCTGGTTTGGATTTCTATCAAGCACTTCAGAACCCTTAGTAATGATTCCTACTGCTGCCAAGTTGTTGCACTATGTGTTATATGTTAGTTACTTTAGGGTAGGGCTGTGGGATATAAGGAAAAAACAATACTGGGATATATTTTATGTTGGCGATAAACAGTTTATATTGTGATATAAGAAAACAAGAATATACTACACTAGATGATTTTGGCTAACTGTCTCTTTTAATGATCACAACCAGACCTACAAGATTTGAAAAATATTTCTGAATATCTCTGAATTCACTAGGTGACAATTTACTGATTCTGGATCACATCTAAAATAAACAGAAGCCCATCACATCCTTTAAACGCCCTCAAAATCCCTCTGAAACAAGCTCATTCATGGATCGTGGGGTTCAGATGACTTGAATAAACCATGATCGATAAGTACTGGTCATGGTTTCATTCACTTTGTGTGATAAAAACATCCCAAATTACTCTCTGATGGAGGTCTAGATGGTGGTATATTTGTCAGTTTGGGGGTTGTTATTGTAAATCCATCAAACTCTGTAAGGGTCTGAGGTCCAAAAACAAAAATTCTGACTCTTATCTGTTACTGAGAAAGTTGGCCAAACTACTCTAGGCCTTGGCCAGTATTCAACTTTAGTAATTATACTGTATTTTTTCTGGCTCTACAGCGATTATTATTTGACAATAAATCACTGTTGTTTTAGAGCAAAAGGATAAAAAGTGGTCGACTGACTGAGCAGTATCTGCCTTCAAACACTATGCCACTAGAACAACAACTCACTCATGTTCAAACAACATCCGGCCAATAACAGCTGACGTGCTTCAGGTCGGTGTTTGTTTGTTCATCTTCGCAGTAAAGGGTGATTCACTCATCCAAAAGCCTCACCTGATGAAAACAATCTTTTATTGACTGTGAAAAGGCCGACGTCATAACCAGAGAGGTAAAAGAGAAAAATAATCCGCCTGAAACAACATCTATTATGAATACACAGATATGTATAAAACTCATGTGATCTGCTGATTCTTCAGTTTATACGAAAAGCTTTTCTCTTTTATAACCCGTCCAGCTGTTGTACTTTGTATTCTGCTCATACTCGCTGATGGATTTGCTACCAACCCATTGACTCTGATCTCAAATCCTCACACTCGGATTTTACGACTCCAGGGGGGAGAGTTTTTCTGCTGACTTTACACATTCTCCATCACAGGAAAAAGGCTCATCCAGGATGGTGCTGCTGACCCACTTTCTCCTTTTTGTGGGAATTTTTAGATAGTTTGTGTCTCTTTTTGTTCATAAACATGATGAACCAGGACGCCTGAATTCTACTCTCCGTGGGTTATGAACATGTGACTTTTTTGTCATTACTGCCATCTTTAATTTACTTCACTGAGTCTGCTGGAAATATCAAGAATTGGTCTTTTCCTGGTATTCATATCCACCTCGTCTACCCGACTTCTTCCAGATGTTTAAAAAGCACCAAAACCTCTGATTAGATTCCTTTATTTGTGATTTTTATGCTTTACAAAATGCTTATGCTACCTCACATCAGGTTCTGAAACCTAATATACGGGAAAAGAAGAAACTTAATTTGCTCCGTAGTTACATTACCAACTTGTTTTGGGATGAAACTAATAGTTATGGTTGTAAAATTAGTTAGATTATCATTGAAACTCAACATTACATGAGTTTAAGTCACCCGAATTCAAGTTTGGGTTAATCTAGTTGAAAACTCTTGAAGCTCCTGTGAGGAACTGTCAGTTTTGGCGCCCCCTGTGGACAAAGCAGTCTTTGCTTATCTTGTTACCAACACATTTTAGTTTTGTCTCTGACAAAAAATCTCCCCCTGTTGACTTTAAACAGTCAGATGTTTCATTTATTGCGAATGTTTTATGTCGAGGATGTAAAATCTGGGCTTTTTCTTTGGCTGCTCAAGCTAACACCTCCCCTCTCACACCGGCTTTAGGCATAAAAAATGATGGTATAAAAATTATCAGTATTGCAGCTCATGGTCTTGTTTATTTGGGAATATCAGTAAAAGGCTTCAATATGAATTTCAAACATGTACATGGAGGAAAAAACTCCTGACAGGAGCTTTAACCCGTAAATCACCATTCGGGCAGTGAACAGGTGAAGGATACTTAAAGGTCTCTGAGGATAGGAGGGTCTCTTTGTCTTCCTTCACCTTAAATACAGGCTTAACTAATAATGCCTGATTGTTAAATTAAACCCTAGTTGATGTGAACACTGATGAATTATGCAGAAGTTACACCAACATCAAATCTAAACCATCAATATGTCCAGAGCAGCTGAAAGTAGAGGAGTATCTCAGGGGAAATAATCACAATAGTTGTAACTGTGTGTGTGTCTGTAGCCCTCGGTCTCTCACTCTAAAGGAATGTGATATTTTTAGGGCTTTTGGAAATGTCAACATGATAAAAATCTGTTCTGAAAATGATCCTCTGATGCCCTGGAGGACGTCCAGTTTGGTGACATTCGGGTCACATCTCTGCTGTCTTCAGATGATCAAATGCTTTTTAACTTTGTCAAACTTCCCTCTGATGCCCTTCTGAGTGATTTCCTGCCAACTGTGACTCTGCCATTGTTGTTTATCGTTACCTCAGCAGTTTTCCCGCTCAGAGGCAGATGGTGTTTTATCGCTGCTTACAAGAAGAAAACAGTCAAACATTTGGAGAGGAGTGGAGCTTTTACTTCTGAGTTACCTCACACATGTAGAAAACACTAAGAACAATTCCCAGCAGGGTCTGTGGATTACCCCGATTATACTGAGTAACCGAGGCGGCCAAGTGGATATACACTACAGTTTTAAACCTCTTTTAATTGCTTTAACTCAACCAATGAAAACTCAGTAATCTCCTTTGTGCTGAATTGAGGCCAAAGACCTTAAAACTTCAGGAAAAACCTGCATATGAATCACTCAAGGTAGGACTTTAAACATCTCTGATCAGGGTGACGTAGGTCTGAATGACCATAAAGTCACAACCATCTAAAGAGGGCAGACCAGAAAACCCAAATGTGTGAAGAGTTTACCTGTGAGTCCACCTCCGAGGCTCCTCCTGCGGACGTGTTTTCCATCCTCACTGAGGTGCCGCTTAAATTTGAGAGCAGGACTTAATCCGAAAGACAACTCGGGGTTACTGGACTTCCTGAGGCAGGTGGAGGGAGGGTAGAGAATGTGGTCCAGCTGGAGGGAGAAAGAGAAAATATCACAGTTATAAAAGACACCTTTTTTTTTTTTTAACAATTTAAGTGAGATATCAAGAGTTATTATTACTGTTTTTATTTACATGAGAGAAAATATAGTAATAATAATTATTTAATACACTTTAGAGGCCCACTAGTTTTGACGATTCAGGGCTGAGACCTGTATCACCTCTTAGTCATCAATGTGGCCAATAATTAATATTTGGAAATGATATGCACTGACAGTGAATATGAGAAACTTTCAGTCAAAGTTATAATCTTGGATATTACAAACCTCAAACTTGACTTTAGCAAATGTTTGCCAAAAACTGGTCTACCTTTATCTCAGCTGGTGAGATGTTTTAGATGAATTTTGAAATAATAAATGAACCAACAAGTGAACCAACTAACTGATGAACAAACCGACAAACTAACCAACCAAAATAAAAAATAAAAAAAATACAATGAGGGAACAAATGAATCAACAAACCAACAAGTGAAAAAGTGAACCAACCAACTAACTAATGAACAAATCAATGAACTAACCAACCAAAAAAACAACAAGTGAACCGTCCGATATACTAATGAACAAACCACGAAATCCATGAATAAAGAGATCAATATTTAAAAGTTGTAAGTGTACTTTAAAAGAGTTAAAATTAGGAAAATTACTTATTTTATAAACAGAAGTAAAAAGTGGCAGATCATGGAGTCATTGACATCCAGATGAAGAAAACCCAAAATCAACTCTTGACAGTCACCGGCTGGATTAAGTTCCACTCCAGATGTTCAGAGTACGACTGATATTTGATGCTGACGCAGAAATTTCAAACTGTTATTAATTTGCACATTTAATCAGTCCCTCTCTCTAATTGTGTGTTCCCTTTTTCTACAGAACCTTTTTTTTTCTTTGAGGAAAGTGAAAAAAGTCAAATGGTATTGAACCTACTGGTCAACTTGCCCAGACCTAATGATGCAGTTTGGGCAGAACCAGAGCTGTCCCCAAAACTGCAAACTGAAAGCAAATCCTTAAAAAAAAATCCCATGCAACTTTTTTATTCTTCTGGGAAAGTGGAAGGAGCTAAGTTCGATCACATGATCACTAAGTTACAGTATAAAGCTGCAACTCTGCAAATCTCAGGCTTGAGAACTGAATTCCCAGGAGATCTTCTCGTGGGGATTCCCAGGAATTCTTCTCCAAACACTGTTTAACTCACAGCCTGGAAAATAATGTGAGTCAGCTTTTCAATCTAAGACCTGTAAAGGCTGCCACACCCATGGTTGTTGTTGCTTTTCAAATCAGAAAAAAAAAAATGGTCCAAGAAGTGGGCGAGTCTCCTGAGCTTTTACTGTCAGCCAGCTGAAAAAAAGCAAACATTTTTTTTTCACTTGATTCTTGGAAGACAACTAAATTAAGCATGCAACTGTCTTCATCAGAGATGGCTCATTTGAAAGACACACTGTTATGCTAGATTACACTCGACAACAAAGAGATCCGGGCCATTGTATTGCCAGAGGATAACGACCTCTACAAGGAGCTCAGAGTGGGTAACAATGGCCGGCGGTGAGGAAGAGGCCCTCCCTGAAAAATACAAAGATGTGCACAGCTCAGGGCAGCGTGTGGAAGGAAATACCCTCTGCTTTCTATGGGATGATTCACGACCTGGCAGCTATTACAGACAACCGAGACCGATTCTTTTTAGGGTGTCCTGACCTCTTGAGGAATGTGGGGCAAAAGCGACACAACGCAAACTGAAAACAAACACTCAAAAAGGACTGCACAATGCTTCCGTGTTTCTGCTCAAGTAAAAAAAAAAAAAAGGCAATAAAGATGATCTTGGAATTTCGTAACTCAACTTGTGATCTTTAAGTCATGAAGGAATGAACTGTTTGCAGATAGATGCTCAAAATCTTATGACCTGGATATACCAGCTCTGGAAACACTGCTGTTTATTGTCAGACTGAAAAATACCACATCAATAACCGCAAAAGGGGAAAAATACAGAGGCTGAAATAAAGCAGTGATATCTAAAACATGCTCCAATCCAGTACACACAGTAGAGTAACTGATGTTTTCTCTCATAACAAGCACTGCAGACTAAGATTAGTGAGTGAAAGTAGGGCTGGGCGATATGGCCTCAAATCAATCAGGATATATTGAGCAGTTCACCTCGATAATGATAAATGGACGATAACTACTCCACAAGCTGCTCACTCCCTCCCACATTAACTTCGTCTACTTCAGCCACCGCTCCAGCCACAACAACTTTTGAACCGTCCTCCATCTCCTCACCTGCATCGAATATAAAGATATGGGTAAAATGATGTTGGTTATTGTAAATTTCGGTATTGGTAAATTTTTGGTTTATCGTCCAGCCCTACTCAGACCACTCCTGATCTTGTTCTTATTTCTGCCAGGCTGCAAACATAAAGGAGTGACTGATGTTTTCTCTCTAAACAAGCACTGCAGAGTAAAATTAGTGAGTGAAAATGGGTTTTTTTTCATAAGACATATGTCAGAAATAGGTCTCGAAACAGTTTGTGTCACATCGCTTTGTTTTTTTGTTTTTTTTTTTTACCAACACAATGTGAACTTTAGGAACCAAAGAGACCAGTTTTCTGGAGCTTTGGAGGTGAAATGTTGTCCCATTCTGGACTGATAAAGTTCAGGGTCTCTTTTGATGAGTTTTTCATTGTATATCAGACCAAATGTTTTAAATGCGTGGACTACAGACAGGTAACTTTACCACGAGGGCTCTACTGTAGAGTCATGATGCTGTGATACACTATGTGCATGGATATGCATGGTCTCTCCCTGAAAAAGGCCTTATTCATCAATGGCAGCCAATGTGAGAGGGGTCTGAGAGGACCCACCTCCACTGAGTGGACCGGAAGTTGTTTAAAGCCCTTCAAAATAAAAGCAAATATACTGGGAGTACATTTCTTTTTTTACATCCGAAGTGAATTCGAAGCCTCTCAGTAGAGGTCTGCAGCTAGACTGTCTTGGCATATTGTTGCACCAAAACCTGTTTTATTCACTAAGATATGTGAGCAACCCAGACGTTGAGGACTTTAGCATCAATACGTGGGGCTATCAGAGGCCCATAGATGCTGGTTTTAGAGCAAACTAGCAGTTCCTTTGTGGAACAGAGCGTCTGTTATTTCCACAAGAGTAAAATTTAGATTTATCAGACCACAGGAACATTTTCCACTTTGCTGAGGTCGATCTGAAATGGGCTTGGGGGCGCAGAGAAATTTCTAATATTTCATGGTTTGTTCACAGACAATGACTATTTATTGATGTTCAACCCATTTCAGAGTCATGGCTGTAAGACTATTTACCTAATTGCTCACGCAGTCTCTCACCGAGTGGTGAACTTTTTCCTATTTCTGGGATGCCTTTTATAAGTTACTAACCTGCTGTAAATCAATCTTGTTAGTCCCGTCAGGTGATTTTAAACTCCACAAAACTTTTTGAAACTTTTACAAAGCTCACATACTGCACTTTTAACAGCTTTTAAATGATTTTAAAACCACCAAAATCAGCGCAGGAACTTTTTTTGGTTCCTTTTCTTGAACATATGACCAAAATAACCACAAAAAAAGTTTGTACAGTGTTTGTTGGACATAACCGTTACTTTCCCCAACCAAATATAGAGTTTCAGTACAAGCTGAATATATACACACGAAGAAAAGAAACAAGACAGGGAGTCATTTAGAGTCAAGTGGACCATACATTACTCTTCAGCTATGTCTAAACACAGACTCTATTTATACGGAGGTGGCACATGCAGAGCATTACGTATAGACTGGACAGTTGAAATGGACTGTTTGGGTTCACAGGAGACATTTGTTTTGTTACATAACCTCACACTGCGCTGACAGTCCAATAAAAAAGGACGCCTGGACCAAAACTTTCCATCTGAGCTGTCAGACATGATCAGATAAATGTTCGAGGTGAGAAGGAAGTGAACTTTTCAACAGTCACTTCCTCACTGAGAGCTTTTTCACTTAATAGGAATTTGAGCAACACCAAAAAAGATGTTTGTTCAACCTGAATTTCATGACAGGGGATTCATTGTCCAAGCACGCTTCAGCCTCTCTGCAGCGAATCAAAAACAGACCGATCCACACACCCACCACCTGATATTAAGCCAACAACCGCTGAGATGAGGAGCTGTGATAACATGATGCTCATTTGCATTTCTGTTCATGACAACTTGGTGAAATCACAGGTTTTCAGGATCACAAACTGAACCTGCAGAGTCTAAGACTCCCTCTCCGTCTGTTAGGTGCAGCTCTTTAACCGTCTCATGATGTGATACAGATAATCTTCCTTTGTAAACGCGCATCGACTGTCATATTGTGTAAAAAGCTGTTATGCAACCTATGTTTTCCTGTCTTAAAGCGCTCCCAGAGAGTCACAGCAGAGTTCAGCCATATCATTACATCAGGAGGGTCAAGTATCACCAGATCTAAATAAATACATCCTTAGAAATCCAAACAGAGTCCATGCTCCGCTCTTAGAAAGTAAAAACCATATCACAGCAGGTATTAAGACGACCAGGTTGCACAATATCACAGTAAGTTAAGGCTTCAGTGAGAGGTTAAGAGTTTAAGCTCATTATGGGACGTTAGCATTAATTTCAGCATGTTTTATAAGCTGTGTAAAACTCCTTAAAGAAGCTTAAGTGTTGCATTATTCTGTTAACTTGAAACGAACCTGAAAAAGGTTAGTAAATAAGTTCAGCAGCGAAAAATCTAGAGGTTCTTGGAAAAATGTTTTCTAGACATAAAAAGCCTTGAACGACTCTTTTAGGGCCAACTCCAGTAAATTTAAATGTTGTTCTGTTTGGGAAAGAACCTTAAACCTAAGAAAAAAAACAAGAACTAAAAATCACAGAAGAAGAGGTCATGATCTTTATTTTATTTTATTTTATTATAATCCTTAAATTTTCATATTTTGATTATTTAAAAACACTTCAATGAATTAGGTCCTGATCTGGTGATCAGCGATTACTTTGACAGACACAGCTGCAGGTAAATAGCTGTTATAAACATGAAGTTTTGTGTAAGGTTTATTTAATTTTTAACGTGAAACTAAAAGTTTGATGATCTGGTTTAATCGTCAGAGTGACCCAAACATTATCATTAATATCTTAAAGTAAATAGAGTGAATATGTACTTTGAAACACAGCTGTCTAATCCTATTTTTTATTCTAGTTATGGCATCATGTGGATTATGTTGTATGTTCCAAATCTACGTACAATAAGAGAGCTGCAAAGTCACTAGAACGCCAAAAATGTAATGGTGATATATATATTACAATATGTTCAATATGTAAAAGATGTCACAATATCATATCCTCACACCAAGATTTTCAAGGCTAAAAATCTTCATGATAATGTAGGGCTGAAAATGTACCGATACCAAAATTTACAACAATAACCAACATCATTTTGCCCATATCGGTATATTCGGTGCCAAAAAAATAAATAAAAGTTAGTTTTGGATGTGTGTAGGTAGGCTATGGTCTCATGTCCTACATCTGAGACGTGACTCCACCCCATCCAGTCCGTAACAAAGAGGGAAAGACAGGTGAGGAGATGGAGGAAGGTTCAAAAGTTTTAGCGGCTGGAGAGGCGGTTGAAGTAGACAAAGTTAATATGGAAGGGGGTAAGCTGCTTGTTGAGTAGTTATCATCCATTCATCGTTATCGCGGTTAACTGCTTAATATACCATGATATTAATTTGAGGCCATATCGCCCAACCCTACCCACCAGAGTATCACTACAGGCTTATTTTTAGCACAATATCAATATTTCAGGCTTTTTGAAAAAGGGTTATTGTAAATACTAGTATGCTATGATGTTCCTTTTAGCAGCATGATCAGATGTGCACTCACAGCCTGACGTGATTCTTGCAGTCACGTGATGTAACCTGTGCAGGTCAGTCATGAGTAAACATGTAGTTTTTTTGACACAGCTTAGGTGTTTAAAGGGAAATGCAGATTAATCATAATAAAATAAGGAGTGGACGGACTTTAATGTAATTTAAATCAAACATAATAACGCTGAATTGTCTCTATAAGAAGCTTAGAGGTCACCTGTGAATTAATCAGTGAGAAACCTCAGGCTCAGGATGGGTTAATGTGACCTTACTGCTTAAACACCAGGGATCCTGATGACACCTGACGCATGTGTAATGACCTGATGGAAGTCTGCTGCAGCTCTTTAAATAACCGTGCATCAGTTTCCACCGCCGCAGCAGTTTTTCCCAGCGAGGCCTTCTGTGCGTGAGTTATTTTAACCTGTAACACTGATGCAAGATTACAGAAGTAATAAAATGTAAATGTGAGCGAGTGTGTGTGCGTTTGGGTGTTTTACCTGCAGATAAGCGCCTGCACATGACTTTAAAGCCATAAATCGAAACACTGTAAGCTGCTATCAGTTTTGCTATCTTCACTTTAGGTCAAAGTCTGAGCTTTAGGGTCGTGGGGAATATTTTGTCTGACATTCGCTTATCTTGTGACTTTGTAAACAAGCATTATCAATCTAACGTGAAAAACAGAGCCACAGTGCAGGGACTGACAAAGACGATCCAGGATTTTCCTTTGGCTAAGAGCGAAGGTGACACAAAGTACAATCTGACAACCGAACACACAACAAATAAACTGTGCAAAGCGTGTAATCCCTGCAACCTTTAGCCTTCGTTCCCCTGACTCTGTGGATGCACCAAAACAGAGATGTGAGCCAATGAAAACCGTGCAGGGCTGCCAAATCTGCAGAGACTCATCGGATTTTTTGGGCCAATTATGAAGATCATCTCTGCGATCAGTTAACTCATATTTTCTACTTCATGTGTGTCATATTTTCTAACAGAGCTTACAAAAAAAGGTCGAGAGTCAAATTCCCGCCTGTCCTGAACATCTGCACTGACTTTAAAAGTGGGTGTCAGCCCTTTAAATGCCTTTTTGATTACATATAAAGCTCCCAGTAAGCCAATAGCAGTTTGCTCCGTGTGTGCACAGCGGGCAGCAAACACACGTTGCAGTTTTTGGCAGCTGCTACTGCCCTTTCACCTACCATCCCTCCATCCCTCCCTCCCTTCTTCCCACCCTGCCGACCTGCAGCAGAGATGCACGCAGAGAGAGAGAGAGAGAGAGAGAGAGGGAGAGAGGGAGAGAGAGAGAGAGAGAGAGAGAGAGAGAGAGAGAGAGAGAGAGAGAGAGAGCTCCCCGGAGCAAGATCAAACCTGACCAGCCCATCCCTCCCCTCTCCTCCTCTCCTCCTCCATCCTCATTTCCACCCTCAGCCTCACACACAGTGGACAGTAGCAACAATCCTCTGTTGTCAAAGCAGAAGCAGACAGAAAACAGGTGAGACAAACACACTAAGTAGGTCAAGAGGACCTACATGTGAATGATGAGCATGTCCGGGGTGTTTCTTTTCTGTCATTGTCAATGCTGAGTCTGATATTTACAAAACCAGCTCATCGCCGTCTCACCAGCTTATCATTCTTGAAATAAGACCGTCTGGCCTCTGACTCCCCTTTAGTCTGCGATTTCAACCACAGTGTCTGTTCAAACTCTAATGCATATTTCATATTTCTGAAAACACAGTGTCTCACATCAGTTACCTTTACTTTTAAAATCTGACAAACTAAAAGCAAACGGTTAAACTTTTACACATCTGGCAGTTTGGTCTGAGTAGGGGATGCACCTCAATTTTGTTTTTTGTAGAGGTATCATCTTCCTAATTTAAAGCTACTATGAGAAGTTTTTGACATTTATGAAATAGACTGAGATTCATGTTGATGCGTTTTAATGATAAACAAAATCAAACAAGACCATCAGGAACAAAACTGAAGATTTCGATACGCGTGCTTTAAGATCTGAGTCTTGCAGCTTTAGAAACATCCGTTTTTACAATTTCCACATAAAATATTTAAAAATATTGACACATTTGACTGTTAAAAGTCAACAGGGTGAGATTGTTGTCTCAAACAACTATCAAAGCATGTGACAACGCAAAGACTGCTTTGTCCACATGGGGCGCCAAAACTGACACAAATTAAGAGATCCTAACAGGAGCTTTAAAGCCAGGAACTGGCTCCTTATCTGGTATCTCCCTTTAGTAACACAGAAGCTTATCAGTCACTAAAACTACAACTTTATTGCTGTTAAATATTAACTTTTTCGGACATATTTTAAACCTATTTTGAAGTGTTTATTGTTTTATTATCTTTGGTTTTCCTTATCTGCTTGTCGTATTTTGCTGGAAACTTGGAAAACTTTAACTTTATAAAACTAAAGTTTTCAGGATAAAACTATCTATTATGGTAGCTGTGTGTCTCCGTGGTTTCAGATTCCTGTCGCTCAAAAGCACCGTGTTGAAATTTTGCAATAAAAGCCATTATTTAAAGGGGAATTTCAACCATTTTCAAATTTAAATGATTATATTTTATTACAGAGGAAAAAATGCTAACAGCTGTCAGACTGAGCCACAGCTGGAGGATCTGCTCCTCATCCGGCCACCACTGAAGTCATCCACACTTCATGGGTGGTCTGGAAAACACATACGCCTCTTCATACTTGCATCTGCTTGGAGAGCAGACTTGCAAGAAACTGTTTTACAAACAGACGAAAACACACGTGGAGAGGATGTTCTGGACTTGACTAAAACTGAGTACTGTTTGCTGAAATTTGGTTAATGCACAAACTTTTGCATCAAAGCAAGCAAACATTTTGCTGTTTCAGTCAGAAAAACCTGCACGGAGGATTTACGGGCTGCACCTGTTTACTTTGACTATCAACGCCGATCAGACACGAGAGGTGTGGAGAGGCTCCTGTGCGGATAAAAGACAGCTTTCCTGCAGCGGTACATACGCATGAGTATAGTAACAGCAGAACAAACAAGCAGAGGATCTGAGGGACAGAGGAGCAGGAAGGGCTGTATACTCCAAATAAGCAAATGCAAGGATGAAAGAGCAGAAGAAACAAGGCCGCACACGGGGCACCGTCCCCGAGGTCTGGTCATAAATACTACAACGGTCCACGCCAACAAAAACAAGAACCTAAGAGCGGTCTGTGGAAACAACACATAGAAATGCATTGATTACATTATGGTATACTTCATATTTTGCATTACAAACAGGTGAAGAGGTTGAGTCGTGATTTCCACATGAAAATAATCTAAAGCTCCCGCACAAAGGCAGGATCAGCGAACATATTCACTCTGCAGGATATTAATTCTCTTTGAAGGATTGTGAGGAAGTGTTGTTTATCACTTCACTCACATTGATAAAAGGAGCCTCTCAGAAGTGGGAACAAATTGTTTTCAGTCGCTCATCGGTTGCTAAGACACAACAGGAGGCAGTTTACAGTAAAGCAGGAAGAGACGCCCCCTTCTCCTCGTACACATGAAGAGGCTTTTCACTTTGCTGCTGGGCTTTGTTTCACTCGTCACTCTGCCTGTCATTGTTTCTGTCATATCCTCTTTACACCAACAACTGCGAAAAACACTGACTGTGTCATCGAACCACACTCCTGACACTTTCTGAGTCTCGCCTCCTAAATCATTACCGTATTTTCCGCACTATTAGGCGCACCGGATTATAAGGCGCACCTTCAATGAATGGCCTATTTTAAAACTTTGTCCATATATAAGGCGCACTGCATTATAAGGCGCATAGAATAGACGCTACAGTAGAGGCTGGGGTTACGTAATGCATTCATTAGATGGAGCTGCGCTAAAGGGAATGTCAACAAAACAGTCAGATAGGTCAGTCAAACTTTATTTATAATTACAAACCAGCGTTCTGACAACTCCGTTTACTCCCAACATGAATAAACAGCTGTTTTATGTGATGTGGTATTTCGTTTATCTTTTAACAACAGCAGGGTATAACATGTAGTGCAACATTTATATCACATAGTGGAGGGGAACTTTTCCTGGATTCAATAAACACGTAAAAAACAGTCTGATACTGTTACGGTAAATCAAACGTTAGTGCTATCACAATATAGTAACACTCGAAATAGTGCAAAGCAATAACAATATATAAATAACTCAACGTTGCTCAAACGTTAATGCCACACAACACAACACAACACACAAAATAAACATGTAAAGCTCACTTTATCAAGTTATTCCTCATCCGCGAATCCCTCGAATTCTTCTTCTTCAGTGTCCGAATTAAACAGTTGGGCGAATACGGGGTCCAACATGCCCGGCTCCGTCTCGTCGGCGTCGTCACTAATCGAGTCAGTGTCGCTGCTGTTGTCTAGCAGTTCAGTGACAATTCCTGCCTTCCTGAAAGCTCGGACCACAGTTGAGACTGATATATCAGCCCAGGCATTTACGATCCACTGGCAGATAGTGGCGTATGTCGTCCGGCGCTGTCTCCCTGTCTTGGTGAACGTGTGTTCGCCTTCTGTCATCCACTGTTCCCACGCAGTTCGCAGTCTAGCTTTGAATGCCCTGTTGACACCAATATCTAGCGGCTGGAGTTCTTTTGTCAATCCACCCGGAATGACGGCGAGTATTGAATTAGTGTGCTTCACTTGTTTTTTGACACCATCTGTGATGTGGGAGCGCATGGAGTCGTAGATCAATAGGGACGGAGCTGTGTGAAAAAAGCCACCCGGCCTCTTCACGTAAATTTCTCTCAACCACTCGCTCATCTTTTCTTCATCCATCCATCCCTTCGAGTTAGCTTTGATGACGACGCCGGCTGGAAAGTTTTCTTTTGGCAAGGTCTTCCTCTTGAAAATAACCATGGGTGGAAGTTTATGGCCATTAGCCTGGCAAGCGAGAACCACAGTGAAGGAGGACTTCTCATTCCCTGTGGTGCGAACATTTACCGTGCGTGCTCCCGTTTTATCCACAGTGCGGTTCACAGGAATATCGAAGGTGAGTGGAACCTCGTCCATGTTGGTGATGTGCTCTGGCCGGATCTTTTTTTCCGTAATGTTGTTTTTGCAATATGCGCGGAAAGTGACCAGCTTTTCTTGGTAGTCTTTTGGCAGTTGCTGTGAAACAGTAGTCCGTGTGCGGATGGAGAGATTACGTCTTTTCATGAACCGAAAGCACCAAGAAGGACCGCCTTTAAAATCGTTAATGTTAAGTTCGCTTGCTAGCGCTGTTGCCTTCATTCGAATAGTGATTGTACTGACACTTCTACTTGCTGCTCTCTGTTCAACAACCCACTGTTCGAGTTTGTCCTCCAACGGTAGCCATCTCGCCTTGTTCCCTCGGAAACTCTGTTTAGTTTTCTTTACTTGGCGCAGGTCGTCTTCTTGCTTCCTCCACTTCCGCACCATTGATTCGTTAACGTTAAATTCTCGGGCTGCTGCTCTATTCCCGTGTTCAACTGCGTGACTGATCGCCTTGAGTTTGAACTCTGCGTTGTAGGCGTGTCTCTTAGTAGGAGCCATTTTGGGGTCTGTAGGTGAACACACAAATGGAATGAAACGGCGCCTCGCGCAGTCATATATCCCAGCATGCACCGCGCGCTTCTTCTTCTACGGGGGAAAATGAAGTCAGCGGCTGCTTACCGTATTGGTCCATATATAAGGCGCACCGGATTATACGGCGCACTGTCGGCTTTTGAGAAAATTTGAGGTTTTTAGGTGCGCCTTATAGTGCGGAAAATACGGTAATTGTTACAGAGAGGCTGTTTCCTCAGGAGGTCACGTAGAGCCATCATTAGTGTGGTTTACAACCAGCATAAAATATCTCCTTAAGAGCTTTAGAGCTGCATAAATAGCATCGTCGCCAATCGATGATCGATGGAGAGTGCTTGGAGATAACAGTGACGGCTTTGTGCTGCAGAGCAGAGCACGATAATCGTAGCAGCAGAAGTATGAGAAGAAATAAACACAAAACTAGATGGTGGTAGCTTGTTATTGGCTGCTACACCAACAAGGATTGACGTCAACCAACCAAGATGATTGGTCTGAAGGTCTGTAAAGCAGCACATGGTTGAGTTTTCCTCGTCTTATGACAACTTTAACTTTATCTCACTGTAAACAATGAGGAAGAAGTCATAAAAAGAGCCGTCGTGACATTATCAACTGGTCGTTTGAACATCGCCATCAGCAACGCATAAGGAAGGGGTCTCAAACTCAAACTGGCTTGAGGCCACAGATGATACGGGTGTAGGTACTCGATCGGAGCACAGGGCCTGTTGAAGACATCACACTACAGCAAGACCACTCAGACAAACTACATTGCGCTTCATTTAATAACTCTGACGTGCTTGGTTGAGAGTTCCTCTCGGTTTTCTTTATTTCTGTTTGTTCATTCAATTGACCTCAAAACTGTCTCTCTGTATCATGCAGAGAATTAAAACTTCCTGTTCTGTAATTGTGAGATGGATTTAATTGTATACGTTAACTTTTCTAAAGGAAAATGAACAAAAAGATGTACGTAGGATCTCCGCTCATCAATAGATGGTTTTGTTTTTATTCCACATTTCCTTTGGCGACCTAAAATAGGCGATAGTCCACCTGTCTCAAGTGCCCTTTGATAACTAGCAATAGATTGCTTTGTAAAATTCATCCATATTTTCTCCGAAGAACTACAATCCCATGAAACCCAATCCCTATGGTAATGTGCAGACCAACCACAATCTTCTGTCATCCAAACCAACTTCCAGCCAATCAAATCGCGTGACATCATCAACGATCGATCTGGCAGCCCAAACACATCTGGTATCTACACTGTCATCCTAAAGACGGGCCACTTTAAAGTTCAGGTATTACAAAAAACCTTCAAATATGCTTATATTTTTTGCGTTATTGTTTCACACTTACTCCACGTGTACTTTAACCCCCACAGGGAACATCTTTTTTGCCTTTTCAAAACAGATGAAACATCTTAATCCCTTACAACCCAATAACATCACCCTGGGAAGTCCTCTCAAAGACTTCAAGACCCCGATCTGGTCATGAGCCGGCTCCATCAGCCTTTGAGCTAGAAAAGAAACTAAATTGTTGTACTAAATTAAACCTGTGGGACAGACTGCATGAAAATGTCTGATATCAGGGGACTTGTCCCGCAATCCAGGCGATGGCTTTAAAACAAGAAGGAGCGTCCCCCACTGAAAAAACACCTCTTCATCTCTGTCTTATAATAACCTACAAACTATTCTAAGTTTGTATTCTTCGAAATAATGAATGAACGACTCTTCGGTATGTAGGCAAAGTCGTGGTTACTTGGTCATAATTGGGCAATCACGGCGTGGGTGAAGTTTTCAGTCGAGGGTCAATTAGTGGAAGAAATTCATAAGGGGAGGATAATTGTTGCAAATTGAGCAAACATGTTCCCAACCTCTTAAAATAACACATGCAGTGTTTATATACTTTGTGCTAAGTTTACATCTCTGTGAACTCTCTGCCGTGAACTCTGGAGATGCAGAGCGTGTTCATCACTCTTTTCTCAGGGTCATCTGCAGGAGAACAAACCGACCTCTTCACCCGACATCTGTCTGCTTCAACTCTCCCTGAATTCCAGCCGGGCCCGAGTCCTCTCCTCTCCTCTCTTCGCTTGAAGTGTCTAATCCTTAAACGGCACACTCAAATCCAAATAACAGTGTGTGATCTCAACTCTTCATGTTTCTGTCATCAAGTGGGAACTTATTTTTCTGCTGACACTCACTCCAATCCTTCATGAACTGCAGAAAATCTTTAAATACTTAAACTCTGAGCTCTCGGGGGACTTCAGTTTCCTGTTGACGTGGTCCCAAGTTAAGAAAATACAGAAATTCTTTCCCCCTCCAGTTTTGTCAAATTGACCATTTAAAGACCTGAATGAAAAGGCATGTAAAGAATTACACCCTGCTGCATTTTCCACCAAGAAAGAGTGTATTCACTCCATGAGATGTGAGCGGTGACGGACTCCAAGCAAGGGAAGAGATGATTACAGTGTGGTCATGATGTGCATGTGGAAACTCTAATGGTGGCAGTAAGAGTACAGGGTGAGTAATAAGAGGACCAAAACCCCACTCTTATAAGAATCATTTTCCAGAATCAGGAACACATGTGGCCATAAACCAGTGTGCTCCTTTCTACTGTGCATGTACGCTTACACGCTAAAGCTTAAATTAGAGATGCGCGATGCTTAAAGTTCCTGTAAGGAGTTATTATGAAATAGACTGAAATTCATCCTGAAAGCTGTGGAGGACTAAAAGCGACAGAATGAAATATATAAATACATCTTTAAATAAATACTTAAATATGTCATTAATTAATTAAAATGGGAATTAAATGGACTCAGGGCTGATGGATGAAGGCTTCCACATACTCTGCAAGGTCTAATATATCTATAACCAACTCACGAGAAAGTTGGAGCATATCCTCCATAGACGTCATGTTGTGAAAAACTTCAGGCTTCAGACCAAAGTAATGGATAACTCCAGATCAGCATTAGTCCAGCAAACTGACTTTGATGGGTGAGTTTGACAGATGAATCAGATTCATGAAGCACTGCAACACAGGTCCATGAAATATTTAACTAAATCGTGGAATAATTATATATGTTTTTACATTAAATGAACTGGTATTTTAATGAATTAATGACTGATTTATTTATTTAATTACCATTTTAATTAATTAATGACATATTTAAGTATTTATTATAAGATGTATTTATATATTTCATTGTGTCTCTTTTCGTCCTCCATAGCAACGAAGCAATCAAGACAATTATCAATGAAACGGGCAAATTTAAGACTGCAGTTTTTGATGCTTTAAACTGGTACAAGGGGGTAGGTGTCAAATTAAATGCTGACTATAAATTTTTCATTTAGTTATCAAAAGTTAGCAGGATATTTTTGACAGAAAACACAACTCAACACATAAAGGAACAGATTGAGTCGTGATATCATCAAAGCTTGATATAAACGGGCTAACCAAAAGTTCCTCACTGGAGCTTTAATAAATACAATTAAGCCGATGCCTGCAGCTGATACCAATGTTTTGTTTTTTTTTCTGTTTCTTCTTTGTCATTTTTTGTGTGTCTGATTGTTTCAAGGGCAATGAGTTTGAGGTAGTCTCTCTTGAAATGTCTCTGAAGAGTTATCAATCTCTCTATTCGTTTGTTAATTTATGATGTGCATGATGGGAAACAGGAAAGACTGGGTAGGAGGGGGCAGGGGGGCATCAATGGGGAGAAGAGCATAAGTCTATAAGGGGGTGTATCAGGTTGGTTCTTAATTCATCCTCAAGTCTTATTTTATTTAAATGTTCTTTGCTTGTATTTTATTTTATTCTATATTATTTTTCATGCCATGCAAATAAAAGTGTAGATATTTTTGCAGATTGTAAATAGTTCTGTTCAAATTGCTAATAAAATTGTTTAAAAAAATGTCCCTAAAGTTAAAGAAAGGATGCTAAAAGACACAGATAAATATCGGCGATTGACATCGGTGCATGATTTGCCAGTGTCAGTCAACAAGGCCAATATTTCCTGATAGCTCAAATAATGGATTGTTTATGGAGTAATGCAAACGCACCTGCTGACTTTATTAATGAAAATACATTAGAGTCAATCTAAACGACTCAGCAAAGTTTGTCCAGAATGAAAACATGCAAGTGAACTAGTGCAGCCGAGCTTCACGGGTCCATTTACCTGAACTCAAGAAGAGAAACATCTAAAAGTGGACACCAACAGGTTAGATAAAGAGGTTATTTTTAGCCTCTTCTTGTGGTCGCTCGCTCCACTTTGAAAAAATAAAGTGGGTTGACATGTATGTAACTTCACATGTGGTGATGAACATTTTTAAGGAGTTGAACACGAATCAAAAGTGTTTAACTTACTAACAAAGACACGGGAAAATACTTGACAGGAACTCTCAATCTAATCAGATCAGCAGATGTCTCTTACCTTGTACCCCTCCGATGATGAACACCCACATGCAGGAAAATTTCGACCTAAAGACATTTTTGTTTGGACTCTAACTTCTCTCCTGTCTCACTCGGCCATCGCTAAAGGTGTTGGTTTCACAGCGCTCACGAAGAGCAGAGGAGAGGAATCAGAAATCAAACGTGGTTTCCTGGGATGACTCGGTCCACTGTAGGAGTGAAAAGAGTCTTAAACAGATTGTGTTAATCCTCTTAGCACACACTAACGCTGGGCGACCCTGAGCGACTGTCTGTTTAGATAAATGGCTGCTTATGTAGGGGCACGCCACGGGAGCAGACCCATCGCATGCGGAGAGAGTTAAATATTGTCAAACTGCAGCAAATATTGATACTCAAGCAGGCGCTGGTACAGCAACGTGTGACAGACGCCCTTCCAGCTTCAGGGAACAGGCCCTCGGAGAACAAACTGAAGGATTATTGCAGGCTGAGCCGGATGGTATAAAGAAGATCGACTGTCAACAACTTAATTTTGGTGTTTTAAACTCGGGATTAAATCAAGAATACGCAGAAAAATCGGATCATCTTTTAAGACCCGATCGTCTCACACTCATCAGGTTTTCCATTGCCCCCGCAGAAGATCTCCGCAGAGAGATACATTCAATGATATCATTGTGTGCCATGATATGAGTCATTGTTGTCTCACATTAAGCACCACTTCGCCCCACCCTAAAAACAAGCAGAGTCCTCCAAAGAAGTTGTCTCTCCTTGGCCTCAAAATACAGTTTAGATCACGATGATTAAACCAAAGCAAATTTGAGGTTTTTAGACCGATAGTGTACGCCCCTGATTCCTATCAATTTAAGTGGAATAACCTCAGTTAAGAGTTAAGAGCAGAGGCTAAGTTCGCTTCATCTTTATATTAATGAAACAATGAACCAGCTTCCTTGCTCTGACTGTCGTGGCCCCAAACATTATGTCAGGTTTCCAATATGTTGCGTAACATGAGCAAACAGCCAAGATCAGTGACTCTGCTGACCCTCAAACTGTTTACAATAATCAGGGAGGCACTTCAGGACAGCAGGGTACAGGGCGGTACAGGGGCCTGCTAGCGTTTCAGTTTCAGGCGTCCATTAGAGACTTGTACGAAACAGATTTAAAGCTACAGTGAGGAGATTTTTATTGGCTACGAGTAGGGCTGGGCGATATGGCCTCAAATCAATATCACGATATATTGAGCAGTTCACCTCGATAACGATAACGAACTCCACAAGCAGCTCAACCCCTCCCACAATAATTTCGTCTACTTCAGTCACCACTCCAGCCGTCGCTACAACTTTTGAACCGTCCTCCATCTCCTCGCCTGTCTTTTCCTCTTTGTTACGGACAGCGTCTTAAAGGGACATGAGACCATAGCCTACCTACACATCCAAAACCAACTTTTATCTTTTTATTTTTTTGACATCAAACATCCCTAGTTATGAGTTCTGATCTGGGTCTTTGCTGCTGCTCTCCCTGCCTCAGGCTTTAACATTCCCAGTTCACATGTGGGAGGGCAGAGAGATGATCCATACTACAGAATTGAACTGGTTGCACTCTCTTTGACGGCAGAATCAACATTATGAATTTTGACCGGCAAAGACCTGACCACGCCCTGACGCTTACCTCCTGTTGTTTTGTATTAAACAGTTGAAGCCACGCTCATCGTCATGCAGGTTTTCTTTTTACGATTTTGACAAGCTCCTGCAGGACCACACAGTTTTCTTTTATTACATAACTGTTTTCACAGGCTCATGGTACTCCAACTGAACTCTGTGTGTCGGCGGAGAAAACTAATTTCTCGAGATGTATGTCGACCTACACACGAATGCATGTTCATGGAGACAGATGGGCAGGTATTCAGCTCAGCTTCATGTTTTTTGGTCTGAAAATAAAGGTCAATAAAAGAAAACTGCCTGTGGTGATTTCACTGTTGGCTCGCTGCTGCCCTGAAACCTTTTCTGGAAGAATCCCATCTCTCCTCTGCTCTCCTCTCCTCTCCTCTGCTCTGCTGCCAGATTCATTCAATCTTCATAGTGTTTCTCTATCCAGTGATGCTCTGACAGTTCTGAGTGCTGGGCTCCGGCTGCTGCCAACAAGTGGGTAGCCAACACTCGGTAGTGACTGGAGGCATCCTGTGTACGCACAGCCAGATCTCTGGAGCTGCTGCCTTTACTGTAGGAACACAATGCTCTCATGCAGAAAAGGGAACATTCAAATGTGGATAGAGATGTTTTTAAATGCTGGTATTAAATTACTATAATGCTCATAAAAAGCAGGGTGATCTTTTAAATGCATTACTAACAATCCAACGTCTAAAATGACTCAATTTAAATGAAAAAAATTGCTGTCAGTTAGGGCTGCCGCTTAATTGATTTTAAATCGTAATCGGATTATTTGATTTTGACGATGTTAAAGAAATTAAAACCATCAAATCCATTTTTCTCTTTATCGTGTCTCACACCTCCAGGCCAGGTAAACCAACATGGAGTTTGCAAAAGAAGGCGATAGTTTCGTGGCTAAATAGGGCAAGAGCAAGTCAGTCGTGTGGAATTGGTACGGCTTTGCAGTTTTGGATGAAGAGCTAACCACTCCCTGCTGCAAAGTCTGTCTTTTGGCGGCATTAACCCGTCCACAGGGAAACGAATTCAGGTGTAAAGGTTTAAGTTTTTTGTTGTATTGTCATTTCATCCACATCGAAACAACGTTTAGGGTGACTGTATACAGTACTTTTTGAAAACAGGTGAGAGTGAATAAATCTGTAAATTACGACCATTCCATCTCTGTGTGTGCGCCTAACTGCATCCCTTCAAACAATTACGTCACACAAAGCGTAACTCTTTTATGGCAGCTGTGCGAAAACAACCTGCATACGCATGCTCTGTATTCTTCTTCTGTCTTTTGTTCATATCCTCTGTAGCATTACAGCGCCACTTACTGGCTTGCCATATGCACTACATCGTTTTCAGTGGTTTCCTTTTGAGAGATGATAGAAAAACTTTTTATTAAAGTGAAGTTTGGTGAAGTTGTCACTAAATAGAAAATCAAAATCAAAAATCAAGTTTCCAGAGAAAAAAAAAATCGAGATTTTATTTTTGGCCAAAATCGTAAGGTCCTACTCTCAGATGCGAATTGAGGGCCTAAAGTAGGGTGACCATACGTCCTCTTTTACCCACACATCTCTTTTTGGGGCTGTCTGGGGGGAGTTAATAAAATCCTTCAAATATCCGGGTTTTGTATGGAAGTTATGTGTTTGTGTACTACGGACTAACTGAGTTAGAAGCGCGTAAAAAACTCTCAACCGGACCTGAAAAACCCTCAAAATTTTGTGCGTGACTCTGCCCCGTGCAGCAGTGTCCTTTTTGAGGGGATTTAGAATATGGTCACCCTAGCCTAGAGTTAATTTACATTTCATAAGGTGTTTGCATTTTTGTTTGTGATCAGCATCGTCTTTCACAAAACAATGAACTGGTAAAAGCAGGAAATAACACAGCTGTAGGATAATGCTAGTTTGACTTGCTCCTGGGGTTTTCAGACTGTTTTTAGGGTTAGATTAGGGCTTGGTTATGGTTAATCATTCAAAGAGTATTAACCAGGACTACTTCCTCAAAAACAAAAACACCCTGATATACACCTTTTAGATCCAATTAAGATTTTGGCTCCCTGAAAATCTAACAAAGTCTGAACGATCCTAACTGTTTCAACTTACTACCACACAACATCTCCAGACTCTTTGGTTGCATGCTAAAACACCGCCACAGTAAACAAATGCGTCCTCATGTGATAAATGAACATCCTGCAAATCTAAACCCAGCAGCTCTAATCTACAAACCCGTCTAGCTGTTTTAATCCTCCTGTTAATGCAGTTTACTGAGTGCCAAGTGTCACACATGGTTAGCTCTTGTTTGAACAAACTCATTACTCACCAGGAGGAGAGTGCCAAGTTTGTTCAAGTGGTGAGGAGGACTCTCACTTCGGCACAAACACTTGCTGTTCTTCATCTTTCTATGAAGGATGTTTTTATTTCAACACTTTCACATTATTGATTCTCCAGTCCTTGCAGTCTTCTTCCAATGATCCGATTGCTTCAAACAGTCTGTCATGTTGTGAAATGCTTCCACACAGACAAACAGGCGTATGTTTTGACCATGTTTCTCAGCCTCAAGGGGCTGAATCTATCCGTGACAGCAGCTGCCTGATGGGCGAGCGATAAAGATGAATTGCAGAAAAATAAGGGCTCTATGTTTGGTGCCATGGAGGGAAAACAAGAAATAGGAGGTGAGGTTCAGAGGCAAAAAACCTGCTTAGATAAAATCAGATTAGCTAACAACTACCTGATGAAGATTACAGGCTTAAAATTAGAGATTTATCTCCTTTATCTCTTAATCATCGTCCTAAAGGTTGTAAAATGGTTGTTTATTTACACCGTACAGAAAACAGACAGACTTTAGATCCATATTTTGTGCCAAAACAAGTTGAAAATTTACTGCTCACCAGCTCCTGAGAGAAATATTTGACTTATAAATCAACGATCCGGCATTAGGTTTGTTAACAAGTGATTATTCTTGGTGCATTCAGTTATTCGTGTTTCTTTTGGGGTTTTTTTTCTGAGTACAAGATCAAGGCAGAAGAACATGACCAAGGCAACAAGAACAAGAACAAGAACAAGAACAAGGCAACAAGAACAAGACCAAGGCAACAGAACAAGATGAAAACAATATAAAGAGACCAAGGCGACAAGAACAAGATGAAAACAATAGAACGAGACCAAGGCAACAGAACAAGACCAAGGTGACAAGAACGAGACCAAGGCAACGGAATGAGACTAAGGTAACAGAGCAAGATCAAGGTAATGGCACAAGAAGACAATTATGTATTTTTATTCATTTGTTACGTGGGACAGTAAATGTCTCAGATTAAAACCAGAAGCTAATTCCCAAGTGGTCCACAGCAGGTTGGTGCTAAACCTATAAATGTACTTTAAGAGTGTGCGTGCAATAAAATAGCATAAATTACACTACTTTACAAAGACTCACTTTAACAATACAGTTGGTGGCTGTAAAACTGCGCTCTAAACAAACCAGAAGTAAAGTTTAAGTTAGAGCTTAAATGCATTAAGTGTTCAAGGCACTTAAGTGCTGGTGTAAACTGCACCTTTGCCCCAGGCCTGTTCATTTAAAGTGCTATTATAGCTCTGCTGCACAAATTTAGCATAAACAGACATGTTAATGCATGTATTATTGCACAGGGGTTGCACACATAAAGGTGTTTAAGTATGTTATGTCACTGCACTAAAGTTGCATACATATAATAGACAGGTCACAGATCTGGTTCGTCCCTGGTTTGACACATTTCGGCCCAGGGCGGCGGATTGTCTCAAGAGGAAGCATACAGTCACCTTTAGCATCCCCTCGAGTTATCCCGTCTAGAGAGCCCCTGATGTTTTCTGATAAAGCTATTTCAAACATGTGGTAGTTGTCACAGCTTAACAGCTTGTACAGAGCGACATTTACCGCCTGTGTGTCTCTGTCGACTTAAATGTTGTAATGTGACAGGGTGGTTGCTTTGGCGGTGTTACATAACAGCGAAAAAAAATGACACAACAGTAAAAGTTGTCTTATGTCATTTCTGTGGTAATTAATGCAAGAGGAAAAAAGAAGTAATATGTCTTTAGACTTCCCCGTTAGCCGCAGGAGTGAGTGTTTCAAATAAGTGAAAGTTTATAAAGTTTGTCTTCGCAGCTTCGAGTTTTCTCTGAGTTATTTGTTGCACCTCTTTTTAAAAAACCATCAATTACAGCAGCTTTAAAATCACCATTCCTAAAAACTGACCTCTGCTCAGCCGTGTCAGCTTCTTAAGGGCATGTCATGCTGAAGCTTCTTTCCAGCTCCACCCCTGAGAAAAACATTCATGTTCTGCCGTGTACAGAAGATAATCCACCTAATTATCAAGTACAACACACAGATACACACAGCTGATGTCATTATAAAAACCGCAAGAGTAAACCTGACATGTGGGAAGAATAATTCGTCATTTTTGTTGCAACATGTTCTCTAAAGTAAGCCAAAATGACTCCCCTACTCTACACTTAAATAACTTTCTTGACCTCGTTTTAAGTGTGATATTTGAAATCACACCGATATTCCACCAAACTTTCACTGCTCCTCTGTGGGAAAAGCGTTTGTTGTTGCAGCAGTAAATATGAATGTAGGAAAGCCAAAGAGGAAATAGTTGGATTCAGCAAACACGACTGGCAGTTCCCACAGTCGTGTTTACACAACATGAGAGGTGGAGAAAGTATGGCACATGGGATTTATGGTAATGAGGGGCATGAAAGCAGCAGGACTTTTAAAAACACGCTGACAGATTGTGTACTTTGGCACACAGCATGACAGGATCAGAAGTATCTCATAAATTTATGGCTGTTTGTGAAAGTCCTGCGTGGAGTTGAAGCATGTGTCTAATACCTGGATTTAATGGTTTTCTGGGTCACTTCACCTCCCTAAGGTTGAAGGTGTTTGTCAAACAACAGAAGACTGACTTTAACTTGGATTCACAGGCAAGCAACTAAATTATGAGTTGACTTGCAAAGTGATGTGAATACGTTTTTATATTCCTCATTTTGAGCATGTCGTATTTTCTTGTTTTATTTTGTTTTATTTTATTTTTTGAGCTTATCTAATAAAGGGAAAAGTACCTAAAATTTTGACTTCAAGCTCCTATGGAGGAGTTTTTTCATATTTACAAAACAGACTGACAATAACAAAATGGGTAACAACAATAACAATTTTTCTAGCATAAATTTTTACATCTAAATCTGTGCATTGGGGTAGGTTACAGCCAAGCAGCTGAAGAGACAGCCTGTCTTTACAATTTCCACATTACATTTTCATAACTAATGAAAAGTTTGATTATGAAAAGTAAGCAGGATGAGATTTTTTTGCCAAAAATCGCTGCCAGAGTTGGAGACTAAATCAGTGAAGACTGTTCTGTCCACAGGGGGCGCCAAATTTGACACAAACCTAAAGTTCCTCATAGAAGCTTAAATTTTTCCACTCAGCCAATTCTTCGATATGCAAATCAACTCTACGGTGATTAATGATGATTTTTCCAAACCTTGAATAAATGCTTGGAAGATTAATCACCTTTATTGCATCGATGTGTTTTAAGGAAAGTGAGGATTTCATTTGCTACCTCATTGCTGTAAGACTGAGAATAACATCATTCTAAGAGCTGAAACCCTTAAAAAAGTGACTTTAAATAATCACTTTGTTAAATAACCAAACTGACTGATACAAGATAATTTTTGAAAAATGGTGTCAGGTTATTAGACTCTTACGTCTTTCTTAAAATACCATATTAAGTCAGTTTAAAGCTGGTATGTCTGCTCCTCTGAACTGTAGGCTGTATTTAAATCTATTCCTGTCATTTTATCATATGCATGAAGGATTAACGGTGAGATAATCCTCTCATGTGTCGGTACCCGTGATACTGAACTGATTAAGGTACATTAATAAACGCCGTGGAAAACGCTCTGTGTCGTAACCCTCTCCCTTTTTGAAACTCTGCACAGGGACTAAGTCTGGCAAGGTGACGTCATGTGAGTTCTCAGAAGACATTCCTTCTTTAACTCTGCGGCAGTAACACATAGGTCAAAGGTCAGGGTTCCCTGATTAACCCTATAGTACCACTCACTGGAAGGGCTGACCTGTTCTGTGGTGTTTCGGTCGGGGACACGTCTGCTTCGCTCAGTGTAGCAGGTCAAGTTGCATCTCGTCATCTGTGAGCGGTGTCACCAAAGAGCTGAGTGGTTTTTCAAAGTGACATTTCAGAGAGATCAGGAGGAAAGGTCACAGGGTTCATCAAATACCTCCTGCTCTGCTCTGATGAAGTCTTAAAGAGGCTTTAAGTCTGTTCCTATTTGTTTAAATCTAGAGTAACTATTCTAGGGGACTTTTTCTGACTGTTTTCAGTCTGTTATATTTGTTTTAATTCCTCAAAATACTGAGCTTAAAGATAGAAGGAAACAGGACTCCTTGCACTATTAAGCTAATGGACGATCACCCTGTTACTGAGCCAAGTGAAGCACCAGTGTTAGCAAACGTGACACCCACCCCAGGGGGGGAATTCAAAAGGGGCAGGGATAGTGGTGCATGGAGGACCGTCTGATACGCTGCATATAAACAAATCCAGATAAAACTGTGAAAGATCAGCAGGTAATATTATCAGAATACATCAATATCTTAGTATAAAAACTGTAAACTTACATTAAATGATGAAACAGGGTGATGATAAAGCTCTATAGTTGCGCAAATGTTTGTTTTGTATCCCAACAACAGTCAGAAAATCATGGTTTTATATATTTTATTGTGCATTTACATCGCAAACTTATATTTTTGCACACAGGAAGATAATCTGTGTGCACTTTTATCATCATGGACCAAGTTAGTTATTTTGGTGCAGAATATATTAGCTCTAGTGGGAAAGCACAAGAGTATAAAGTGTGATCATGATAATAACTTGTTCTCATAGGAGAAGTATGGCGTGTACGCATGCTAAACAATTTGATAACTTGTAAAATCATGTTTACTATACTGTGAACACTGGATTACATCTCTTACCCACAAAATATTAACTTATGTGCACAGGGCAATAACTTCTGCACACGTGATTTTAACCTCAAGATAATTACTTAAGTGTACAAGCTGACTTATTCTTATAAGTTACTATTTTTGTTGTTTTATTTCCTTGATCATATTTTTCTTGCTTTGATTTTTAATAATTATAAATGTCCCCTTAGAAAAACTTTTAAATCACATCTTCAAATATGTTTTTCTGACCTCTGTAGTGATTCTTTAAATGAATTGTGTGATAAAAGATGTTGTATAAACTTGCCTTGTCTTACAGGATAACTCTATTGTGTTCAGATAATAATTAACTCTTTTCCTACAAGATAAAACTTCAGTGCAAAACATCAGTGTGCACAAGTTAATATCTTGTGTGCACAATATAAATAAGGATGCACAATGTAAATGGCATAGTATCAGTATCTGCAGATAAAAGTTATCAAATCAATGATCAAATTATCATTTTCCGTAAGGCTGTAATGGTGAAGTGAGTTGGAATGAGTCACTCAAGAGGAATTAAGAGATCGCATTAAAGGAAAGTGTCAACTGTTTATAAGAGTATGGGAGGAACCTCTGGAGCTGTTTCTTTATTGTTCAGCACTTCAGTTAACTACACCTGTAACGTGCTTACTCTGCTAATTATCAGCCAATTTATTTTAATCATCAGCAGACATAAAAAGGACTAATTAAATATGTGCATGCACTGAAAGCTAATATGCTTGTATGGAGTATATCCCTAACATGACTGTATGGCTGTATTTTCAAGTGTAAACAGAGCGCAGACACATTACTAAAATTCTGTATTTGAAAATGAATACATTAAGAGTTGAATCAAGTGATGTTTGTCTTGTTTTATGTCTGTTTTTGACATAAATAGACTGTCACGGTAAGAGTGGCGGGTAAATTCAATTACAGGAGAGTCTAAATGATCTTTACAATGACAAAAAAAAGGTGTGCATATGTCTGTATCGGCCAAAATGAGTTCGAAATATCAGCATATCAGATCTGCAAAAGTCAAGTACCCCTAAATTAAAGAAAAAAATGATATTTTTAGATTTAAGATGCTCAGTTATGAGTTACGCTGTTCAGAAACACAAGAAAAGACCATTTTTCAAACAGGTAAGGTTTCATGTTTTCACACTTCTCATACATGAGTTGTCTCCAGGTGAATTTCCAGCTGAACATGACGAAGACTGGAAAACACCTGTTTTCACACCTGTGCCAGCATTTAAACTATAGAGGAAGAAACTGCGATGTTGCTTCAGCGTCTGTGCTTTCCCACTGCTTCTGCTGAACTACATGAGACCCTACCGTCAGACACGCCCACAGCCTGAAGTCACGCTGCATGTTATTATGGTTCAGACAATGTTTTTAGAAGTCAGGTAGGTGCTTGAGATCTCAAACACACCCAGGTACATATCAGGCAGTATTGTGTTGATGTGAGCCAGTTAAACCAGTCTGCAGAAGCCTAAAGTAAAGTGACATATAAATCAAAAAGGCTGAGACATGACTTTTGTCTTCCTCATTTAACCACATCTGTTTCCTGAGTGGAGTCTGCAGCAACTGTGGGTGATCAGTCTGTCCCAGTTTGTAGCAACATGTATGACCATCACATATGAAAGCTACATGTGTATTATCACACAATATGAAGAGCTGATCCTCTTCTGCACACCCTCAGTAGTCTTTTGTGGATGTTTGGATGGTATAACAGATGATTAAAGGTGTGAAATGATCACACACAGGAGAGCTCAAACTGGAGCTGCAGTGTGGAAATCAAACAGTATCCCTGAGTTAGAAACATTTGATGGTCTTTTTCTACTATAGATTCTCTTCCTGAGGCTGTCCAGCAAACAAACTTGTTACTGGAGGTGTCACTTCCAAAAGTCACTGAGATCTATTCACACTAGATCACAATGTTTATTTTCAATCAAGTTCACCTACAGGTGTGTTCACAGTTTCTGCCAGGATGCTTAGAGGGGCAATTGAGGTAATCAGGACTCAACTCGGACTGGGCTAACCCAAACTCAAACACTAGACTGACTCAGACTGGACTAACCTAAAACTCAAAACACAGGAGGACTAGACTCAGACTAAAGGTTTGATCACTTCATTACATCTTGTGGATGATTTATTGACTTCTCTCTAATCCTGACAAACAAGCATCACAAGCTGAATCTCCAGACAACAATGCAACAACATAAAGGCTGAATCATACTTTATTTTCATCATTTTTACTTGTTATATCTTTATTGCAATTTATTATAACTTCATGAACCAACTTCATGGACCTGCTAATTAGAGCAGGTGACAAAGTCATCTAGAAGACAGCAGAACCAAAGATTTAAAAAAATAAAGACTCATAGGATGATTGACAGTAACCTGATCTCTGAATAAGTTGACAGTTTTATAATCCCAGAAGAAATGAGCTAGTCAGAAAAACACTCAAATACTGACTCCTTCTATAGCGCTCTCCCATGTTAGTCAGAAAATAAACATCAGAAAAGTCCAGGATCATGATGTATAGGACCCAGACAAGTTTGACTAAAGTACTGTTTCTTTAAATGATATTCGTTTATGTGGGTTACGATGGTAACCTCAAGTTAAGGCAGCAACATAAAATGTCAGGATTTTAGCCAATTAAGAGGAACTTTTGGGGAACTTTTTGGATACTGTGATCTTATATTTCTTTTCCCCTGCATTTGACGGTGACAAGTCATTTGAAGCTTTGTTTGTAACACATGATCTCAACAGTGTCAAGCACTATAATGCATATTTCATTTCTACATTAATTTTACAGTTACTCTTAACCTAAAAGTATGAACATGATTTTATTTGAGTATAAAGCTCCTCTGAGGAACAGCTTTTCCTTACATTGTCTGCTGCATGCTTGAGTTGTCATTTATGACAACAAATCTCACCCTGCTGACTTCTGACAGTCAAATACATCATTCATGGTCAACATTTTACAGGGAAATTGTAAAACTATGTCTTCTTCTTTAGCATAAGGCTTGGACTTTCCTCCTCACATTGGTTTCAGACCATCGAAACCAGAGTATAAAACTCTTGATTCTTGATTCTTGATTACTTTTTTGTGTATGATTAAAAGGCATAAATATGAGTTTCAGTCTGTTTCATAAACATAAAGAAACTCCTCAGTCTTGGAAATACACTGAATTCAAACCTGGATGCAGAGGGAGCATGCTGGCTTCCTCACTGAAATATGCAACTTGTTGCTGTTGGATATCTGAGTATTTATAGCGCACTGACATTACAGCACACAGAGTATTTTCTGGAAAATATGCTATAAAAATGTATGGAGACTGGAGAGCAGCCAGTGTGAAGGTAGAGCCCAGTATGGTAAACACACTCTGGACTTTGAATCATCAGAGTAATAAAAGGGAAAAGCAGAACAATAACTTTCAGACTGGAAAACAAGTTATTACAGCAGAGACGAAGTAAACCATGTGATGCAAAGTTGTTTTTTCCTAACAAAGGGGGTAAAAAAATGAATGAGTTTTCTTCTTTTACCTTTTCATCTTCGTCTTCCTCACTATCTTCATCCTCTGCTGTCTCCTCTTTCTCGAACCCTGTCTGACTCCTCTGCCTTTCCTCCTCTTCTTCTTCAGTGATTCCTTCAAAGTCCAGGTTGGGTTCATCGTCCTCCTCTGCAGAAACTTTGATGTCCAGCATGACAGGCGACATTTCATCCCCCTCCGACAAGGTGTGTGAACCTGACGAAGACCGACTCTCATCGCTCACAGGACCCAGAAAGTGTTCCTCCTCCATTATTTGTCACTAATATCACCAATGTCGAAGCCAGAAACGAGCCGTGTTAGCTCCTAATTAACCTGACAGCACACCTGTCCGCCTCATTTTCCGCAAGGGTCGCGAGCAGTTTTCAAACAAAGTCACGACACCTTCAGAAGTCGGTGATATCGCGACTGAAACGCTGTCGAGGCTCTTAAATCTGTGGATGGTCAGATTCAGGTCTTCACTTCAGTTAGAAGTTTCCTCTCTTTGTATTTTGTCGCTCATTACTCCTCCTGCAGCCGCGCGAGCCCACGCTGCTGTCACTCACTCCACACTTCAAACTGCTCACAAGTGGAGCCAGAAGCCCAAAATAAACCCCGCCCACAACGTGCGGGGGCGGACCAATCAGAGCCCTGCTTCACTCCAACCGAATAAAAGCACTTTGAATGATTTATGATGGTCAGTCTGAGACAGGGGCGGGAATAAGGAGCGAAAGAGGGGAAGAGGCATACTTCCAGTAATGTTCAAAAATGGAAGAAAAGTCAGCCCAGTTTTGAATGAGAAGAGAGGAGGGTTTAAATGTTTGAATGAAAACTTCAGTTTATTACAAACACACGTGAGAGTTTCTAACTTTTAACAAACAAAGCAGTTTTAAGGTCCTTACACACCGGGGCCGACGCAAATGTAAAACGCAAAATCTGAAATATTCAGAGGCGAATTTTGACGCACCTGACTATTCACATCAAGCCTGATGCGATATTGCGACTTTCCGGGGAGAAAAGACGCATCCCGGGGAAGACTTTTCTCGGGGAAAGTCCCGCCTCCTTCGCCTTTGATTGGCTAGAAAAGTTGGAAATGTCATCACACGCTCAAGCCAAATGGTCAGCACTTACAGCCAATCAGAGTGTCCCGGGTGGAAGCGAGAGGAAAAAACTGGAGTCTACTTCAACTTCAAGTGATGGCGAATTGGTACTTCTTTTGCTTTCTCAAAAGAAAAAGAAACGTAGCACATGGGTGCATCCAATATTATTTCTGTTATGATAGCATGTACTGAGTCTGGGCCAGTACCAGATAAGCACATGAAACTATGGTGACAACCGTTAGCTTACGTTAGCTCAGATGAAAGTTAAAACAAAGATGTTTAGCAAACTGTTAAAGCACACAAACTATCGTCATATGAGAAATCCGACACTATGACTCTCCACAAGTTGTCCCTCAGGTCGCTATCTTTGTAATATTTGTGTCTTTTATCAAAAAGCACTCTGTTCTTAGACATGTAAACAATCAGCCAGTCGGCCATGTTGGATATACCGGATAATCAGACGTCGCAACAACACGCAATCTGATTGGTCAGAAGTGGACACACAGTATGCGAAACTTGAGAAAAATCGACCATGATCCGAAAAAAAAAAGCAGCAATATCGCGGGATGGAAAAACGTCCTGATGTGAACACTTGTATTGACAGGATACGGGTTTAAATAAAAATATTGACGTCCGAAATAATCGCACAACAAAAACGGTCCCAGTGTGAAAGGACCTTTAGACAGTTAGAGCATCATTCAAAACTAAACCTTCTTATATATGCAAAAAAATATTATTCTGCTCAACTTAAATAGTCATTTTTGCATTTTTTAACACATTTTAACACTCTTATAATTTTGAATCTAATAACTGTATCTGAACTAGGATCATTTTAGATTGAATTACCTCTTTAAGATTAAATCATACAAAGCCTGTGGAGTCCTTAAAGGTTAACTTTTTTTATTATATACACAAGATGATTTTCTCAATGCAACAAGTTGTTAACATGTGTGCACTAGCTGCCATCTTTTGCACACAAAATAACGATACAGTGTTCATAATATATTAACTTTTGAGCACAAAAGGATCTGTTCCCTCAAGGTAATAAAATAAGAATCTTGTGGGAAATAATTATTGTGTGCACACAAGAGAATAACTAAATAAATTATGTCCTAACAGCTTATTAAAAAATATACTAAAAGCTGACTTTTAAGGACTCAAGGGCTTTATCATTATTATTATTATTATTATTATTGTTGTTGTTGTTGTTGTTTAAGGCATTAAAAAATTACAGTTTAAAAGTAATCATATGTGAGGCTGATGGTCTTGTTTACCATTGCAGTGTTTCCCCTACATTCATTCAGCAGGGGCAGTGCGCTGAATTACTGGCGCCGCTACTGAAATTTCACATGATCATTAATATCAAGGCACCACTAATGATTTCTACTTGTACTGTGTGAGCACAACAACACAAGACATTATTTCCGACTTGAGTCTTAAACGAGCGCATCAAATCCTGTTGGACCCTCTTCCATTAATGTGAAGGGTAACATTCAAGCTTCATGCAACGAAACGTGAATGTAACAGCGTAGCTCCTTGAATGGCAGAGAGAGTGAGGGTAACAGCGAACCCCCCACACACTCACAGGCACACACACACACATACAGACACACACACTAACATAGCAGTCCCGCCACTGAAAAAAATTCTAGGGGAAACTCTGCTATTGGATGTCATAAACATAAATTTCAGTTTATTTCATAGTCGTCAAAAATTACTCACAGGAGCTTTAAAATTGAATCTAATATTCTGAAATTTCAGTCTATCTTATCCTCAGGAAACTGAAGTCTAACATTGAGTTCATGAATCCAAACTTGCACACATACCTGGCAGTTTTGTGGACTTTGATTAAATATAAAATAGTATATCACCCTATTTAACTTTTTAAAAATGTTCAAATGAATGTCTGGTTTTTATAGCCCCTCCTAAGAACAAGACTTGCATCTGTTTTCTGTCACGGATGATAAAACTTTAATTGTGCTGCATTTCGGGGTCAAGTCAGGAGCCTCTTTGATAGCAGAAGTGTCTGTGTCCTGAATTATTGTGACGGAAATGTGAGATGTGGCTCTTGTGTTATTCGAGGACATCTATTCATGTGAGTACACCACACCCTGAGGCAGCCTGATAGTACAGCTATCTATAGCTTTGTTTTCTGGTGACAGTTCAAACCTTTACTAGATTAGCATTGGTCAACATAAACAGCATCATTAGGTTATATACTTTTATCCTTTAAGAAAAGAAAGTATTTGTTTGGACCTTATCTCTGTGCATAAATCCACCTGGTTGAGGCTCACCATGCAGGTGCTCCACTAGAGGGCGCACTTACACAAACGTTTGCATTCACTGTAGCGCAGAAACAGGATCTTAGTGATGAGAGCTGCTTGTCATTTGTTATTTCAGTCCAGGTCATTGTTCAAACAGCTGCCCTGATGTTAAACAAACAAAGACGAAGAATTAACGAGAAGATAAAATACAGCTCAGTCATCCTGGAAACACATCTCAGATAGTTGAATGTGTTTTTACTGACTCTTGTTGTTAAAGCAGCAACTCACCCGTGAATGATGTCAGTGTTTACTCTCAAGGAACATCTTCTGGTCGCCAATATTTTGACAAGATTTGCAGCCACATGATAAGGATCACATCATCTTCGACACGCCAGTTTTCAAAAGCACGTGCGCAGTCCCCATCAGGATTTCAGGGCATGGCTCTTGTAATGACAAAGCCGTGTTTTTTAACCGTCATTCCTGCTCTTGAACCCAGAGGAGAGGCACTTAGAGATTTATGAGCAGCAGCAGATGTTTTTGGTTAAAGCTAGGGTGTTATTTTAGTTTATATTTCACAAATTTTAAATAAAGCCTCCTTGCAGCTCAAATGCAAAGCTTTTTGGATTGCTAAAAACAGAGAAGACTATCTCATTTATCATGTTACAGTCAGCGCAAAAGACACAATGAGAAGAAAAGAGCTTCTGAACCACTAAAAAGTCTGATCAAAGCTGAAAAACACGACAGAAACCCACTAAAACCTGAACCCACGGGGTAGTCACGGCGCTAGGCTGATCTCAGGGATGATAAGAGTCAAGGTGGGGAAATTTACATGAAAGAAAAACATGAGTGGGCAGATGTGCTGGTTTCACGGAAATTTATTTCCTGTAAGGAGGATCTTCAGAATATCACCTCATCATCTTAATTACCACCGTTGATTTCAGTCATTTCAGACCCTCAGCCTTCTTTGACGTCAGTCCGCCCAAAGTCTCATGCAAAGAGATGGGGCAACAATAACGAGAGTTCACAGCTGCTGCTGCCACCGCCACTGTGTTTGTGTTTGGGTGAAGCGTCAAGATTAAGTTAGAGATAAACTTTTTGAGGGCCTCAAACTGAAGTCAGCGAGGTGAGAAGGGAGCTTCCTGTGAGATCTGTGCTAAAGGAGGAACACGCTGCAAGAAGTACACAAGACGAACCTTCGCTTCTCTGTTTCTGCTGCATAAAGGTTACAGATTACAGTGAAGTTCATGTAGAAATGAAAACAGAATACAATGATTTGCAAATCCTTTTCCACCAAAAAGACTAGATACTTTTTGTTCAAACTGAGAAGGACCTGTCCTGGATGTCAACATACGTGGAATCGCCAGACCCACTTTGCGTTAGTCCGTCTCAGATGAGCTCGGAGGCGTTTGTGGTTGTTGTTGATATCTGATGTAGAGACGAAGTGTGTCGACTGATTTTCTGGTTTCCTTTTATGGTAAACTCCTTTACAGAATGATGTGGGTTTGACCGCCTGAGGAGGTCAAAGGTCACAGGTATCCAGTGTTGGTTTTGGGTCTGATGATGAAATACTTAAATTCCTGTAGTTATCAAATGTTTGTTAACTCTTGGACTATTTGTTCACGCAGTTGCTCACAAATTGGTGAACCTGGCCCCAACAGGTGTTTCTGGAGAGAGTCCTCATTTTCCGCAGACTTTTGTTGACACTGTCTGAACTATTTTTTAAACATATTGCAGCAACAAACTCAAAATGAGTGAATATTAACAATTAAGTTTATTGGTTCGATCGTTAAATAACTTCTAGTGGATTCAGTTGAATTTAGGCGCAAGTGTATTTATTCTTACTGTCCAGGAAAACTGGAAAGTCTATTTTCTAACCACAATAGAAGTGTTTCGGTCTACTCTGCCCCACGAAAACCACTCAGTCGTAGAAACTGAGAACAGTAAGTCATCCTCTGATGCAAAATAAGAGTTCTTTTAATGCCTAGATGAAAAGTTCCAGCTCCTCATCTTCAGAGAGCGTTTTATCTGTTTGAAGTCCTCTCAGAGCTTCTGCTGCTGCTGCTCTATTTGTGGAAAGAAGAAGTAAAGAAGAGGTGACAGTTTTTCTGCAAAGTTCAGGGGACTCCACCGACGGTTTGTTGTCAGTCTATGAATCCTCTGAACTGTGACAAAACGTGTCCCCGCCCCTCACCCACCGAGTATAACTCCTCAAAACATTTCCTCCTCCCTCACTGTGAGCGAGCGTGAGCGCAGCGAGACTGATGTGAACAGTAGTAGAAGAAGAAGCTGGAGGTGTGAGATCCCCCTCAAACCCACCTCCCTGGTTTGGTGGTTTCACTCGCTGAAGGAGACGACATGGTTGGATGCGGTTTTCAGTTAGATCTTTTACACCCTCTATACTCTTCTCATACAAGCTACTCTCAAGTCTCCATCCTTGGTAAGTATGGGATTACATTTTTTTTTTGTTATTTAAAGACAGAAATACAATTTTGAGCTACTTCAAACTTGAAAGACAAAAAATCTACTATTTCATTTTTTTCTGTCTGATTAATTCCCTTTCTGCCACCTTAGTCCCAATATTAGTTCCTTCTTATCACCTGGCTTGCTTACTATTCACAGGGCTTAAAATACTCGATCGGGATTGGTCAAAACCTCTTAATAATAGCTGTTGATTCTGTGTTGATAATGAAAATTTTAATAATATCAGTGGACAACAACAAGGATATTTTAATGCTACTTTCAACTTACTTGGAGTTTAGGGTTTGAATAATTTGCAAAAAACAACTATTTCTATTTCATTTACATTTTATGTATTTTACTTCTTATAAATTAGAGATGTTTGTGATGGCTAAAATACAAACAGGACTTCCTTACAGACCCACTGGGGTGAAAATCATGTTTTTCTTGTTGTCTATATGTTCATATGACATTTTTCTGATGCTACAGGACATAGCATGAGAAAACTAAGTGCGAAATTGCATTTCTGTGTATTTCTACATTCATATCGCTGTTAATGTCTGACAGACCCAAACGGCAGGTTCAGAAACAGTGAGATTTCCTATGTACCAAGACTCTGAGAGATAGAGAGGACAATCACGAAACAAGCGTGCGTGTTAGCGGATTGCAATGTACGTAAGAAAGCTAACTATGAGATTAGTTTTCATCATGCCCCTAAAGACATCAGAATCTGAAAGCTGAATATCTCCTATGTTACTTGTTACCTCTACTACACCAGCAATGTAAGTCTACGAGCTAGTGTATATAGACGAGTGTGCAGAGCAGCGCTGTCTCTGCCCATGACTAAGAGGCAAATTGCTAATGAGCTACTGGAGCTCTGCAGGAGAAAAGCCCTTGAAAACGACACAGCTAACGCAATTTTGGCCCAAAACTTCATAATCACATTTTAAAGACCACTGAGAACACTTGAAGCAGTAATAAAATGATCGGAGTGGAGCTTTAAAGAGCCTGTGGGGAACTTTTGATTTGTATCTACTTTGGCGCCCCCTCTGGACAAAGCAGATTTTGCTTGTCATTTCCTTCACGCGCTAAGGTAGTGTATTACGACAAAATATCTCATCCTGCTGACTTTGACATTAAAATTTGTCATTAATTGTTATTATTTTATGCAGAAAATATAAATTGTCTGACACCTACCCTCGTGCACTGGTCTCAGGCATTAAAAATCACATTACATAAATCATGTCAATAATGATCTGTTTTGCTTTTGGATAGCATAAAACGGCATAAATATGAAATTCAGTCTATTTCAAAGATGTCAAAACACTTACAGAAAGTGAGTTTCTGCCCTTGAATCTTCACAGGTCTGATCTTTGCTTATTTCACTACATTCTCTTCTCCAGTCCGCACCTCTGCAGGTGAGATCCAAACACTTCTTTTCTCTCAGATTACTTTTATATCAGTGATTTCAGGTGATTAAACTTGACAAGAAACTTTAATTTCCTGCCTAAATAAAAGGGGTTTTTGGTCTTTTTACTGTGACATAAAGCAGAATTCTTGGTTATTGTAATCTAGTTTCACACCTTTTTCTTCCAGTGAAATGTAAGTCAAAAGACATTTCTTCCAAGTATGCGTACTGTGAGATACAGTCAGGTAAGACAGCAATGTCTGAATCATCAGCAAAGTGAGATATGAAAGCAGAAAGTGTGTGTTTCCTCACCGCTGTATCTGCTGTGTGTGCTGCCTCTGTCCTTCAGGTGGAGTTCATGGTTTAGACTGTTTTGGTAAACATGGTTTGACTTATAAAACCTGCGAGTGGAAACCTGGAAACAGGTCATCCAAAAGCACATACACACTCGTCATACAGCAGTAAGTCCCACAGGAAATAACTCACACATTCTAACACACATTTTACGTCTCTACAAGGTGAAAATCGTGTTTTTTTTCAACTGTTTCTTCTTCTAGACAGAAAAGATTGTGCAACGCCTTCGTCAATATCACAGAGTTTTCTATGACAATCACATTATTTATGAAATACAACATGACCGCTGAAGTTTTTGAAAACATCCATTCAAAGACAAACTGCACAAAATCAGTTTTCAGCGCTTCACCCTCAAGTATATGTAAGTAAAAAACAAGTTTATTAGTCTCATTTTGATGCTTTAGCAGCTCTGGAAGATCTGAAAACAGGATTTATTTAATATATTTCAGGGAGATGTGGTCCTCCAAGTGACGTGTCCTTCAGACGTCTCTCTGGGAAACTTGTTGTGGACGTGAGATGGGAGCAGGTGGACGGATCGGTTGTGGAGAATTACTTAGTGAAATATAAAGCACTGAGCGGCATGTTGGGGAGTGAGGTCAGTAGAAAAGGGGGGTTAGGATAAAATGTTAATAATGTGTGTTTAATTTCAAATGATTTTAAATATCTGTAAGAGCATGATAAAAGGTGTTTTTAAGGTAGTATACCCAAATGAAGAGAAATTAAATGACTTCTATGGGGGAAAAAATGCACAAAATGAATGAGAGAACTATAAGAAGAAAATCATGAAGCTAAACTATGACTCTATGACAGCATAAGGTAAAACTATACTGTAAAAACACTTGATATGTTCACATGGATGACATGTTTGAGAAAATATTGTGTAATTTTTTTTCTTTTACATCATTATGACAAGATTTTTATTGTTATAAGTTGAGAACCACCTTTTAAGAGTAATAACTATGAGATGTATCGATGTACTTTCTAATATTATTAAAATATCATGAGATAATATAAAAGACATTTTCATTACAATAAAGTTATGAATTATAAAAGAAGAGTTTATGGGTAAAATTTAAATACTATATTTTTACGATATTTCAAAAAAAATTCTCATTATAGACTTTTCTTTATGATGGGAATGTTTTGTGATGACATGATTCAATTCAAATCAAACTTCTAATATTAAAAAACAAAATAATATAAAAATACCATGCTATGACATGAAAAACATGTAAATATTGATAAAGGTTTAAGTTGAAAAAGGTTAGTTAAATATTGTCAAGACGAAAAGGATTAACTGGTGAAAAAAAAGTTATAACGTTACACCAAAAAGTTCTTCTTATGCTACAAACCAGATATACTAATAGTTTTAAACTTTACATCTTAAGAGATATTTTGTCTTCTTGCATATCTTGCATTTTTTAATTTATGATATGATCTGATTTTGTAGTAAAACACAAAAATTCCGGATTCAGTACTCTATCTCGCCATGCATGAGCACATCAGGTCACAAAATCTATATCTGCAAAAGACAAACCACTTCAGCACAAAAGTTTAAATTTGCTGTTTAAGTGATTTTCATTTTATAACATTTAATTTCTCATTTGACAGCTGCGGGCTTCCATAGAATCAACATCTGAAACTAACCTTTCCCATGTTTTACTTCACAGTCACTGGTGCAGTGTCAAAAAGGAGCAAAATGCACCGTGGCTAATGTGACCTCCTCATTAAACTACAGTGTTCAGGTGCAGTGTGTCACCAGCAGTCAATGTTCACAGTGTGTACGGAGTGACGTCTACACTGTCCCTCCAGGTCAGTTTCTGCTGTATTTTATTAGTTTTAACTCAATTATTTATAACATCCTTAAAAATCCAACAAACAAACTAATGTTTCCATCAGAGCTGACGACACAACCTGTCATCGTAAAACTTGAAAACACTGATGCTGTTGGCAGAAAAGGACAGCGGCAGCTTACTTTAGCGTGGACCGTAAGATCTCTTTTTAAATGTACATTTTATCCTGATTGTTTTGAGTTTTAAACTAAAATCACCCTGTCGGTTAGTTTCCCGCCACAGAGCTGTACGATGGCTTCCATGTGACCATTTGGAAAGCATCAGGAGAGGAACCACGTGAGCGGATCACCACGACTCGACCTGAGATCAGACTGACTTTCTCCTATTCTGCTTACGATGTTAGTATAAGTGCTTTTAACAACGCCAGCAGCTCTCCAGCTGTGAGCAGGACAATACCAACGCAAGAAGACAAGACCAGTGAGTATTCACAGAGGAAATCTCATCTTATGTTGAGAGCTGAGAAGTACAAACAAACTTTAAGAAATGAGTGAGTTTGACAAGAGCATAAGAGGACACCTTTACTAAGCAGAGCTTACAGACGAAGACTGAAATTTAACAGGACAGAAGAAGGAACTGGATCTAAAAGAGATCCCGAGTTATGATGTTGCAAGTGTGCAAACTGTGATCCTATAACTATGAACCCAGAGGACTACTGCTGTCTCAAGTGGTTCTGGGTTGCAAGAGTACTTCAAGACCTTCCAAAGTCAGATACAAGATACAAGAGGATCACACACAGCTGCAGTCTACATCACTCACCAACAGGAACTCCAACACTGAAGAGCAACTTTCTTCCATTTTTAGAAGTCAGATTAGAGGTTCAGTTAAAAAAACAGGCTAAATAGTCATGTCACTTCATAAAAAAGAAGAACTATCACTTTAAAATAAACGCTCTCTTGCAGGTTTAGGCGATAAGAATGTGAATGTGACGGTCCAAAACGCAACCTCTTTTACGGTCTACTGGAAGGACAATCTCATCGAGAAGTTCGTCTGCTTTTCTGTGGAGTGGAAGCAGGAAGGACATGAAGTAGCGCACATGTCCTTCTATGAGGATGAAAATACCTACAGGACCTTATCACCTTTACCAGGTGAGACAAATATTCACATTATTAACTGATATCCTGTTTGGAAGCAACTTTGCAAAAGATCGTGATTTGAATCCTGAGTCTAAGCCTGCAAAAGCACTTCATGTTCCCTGAACTCCAGAGTGTGGTTAATCACCTCCCATGCAATAATTATACTCAATTTGGAGCAATTAAAACATTTATTCTTGTGCATAATGACAGTCATACATGTTTCTTAATTATAGTTATTGTAGAGCACCTGTTCAGCGGCTAATTACACACTACCTTAGAGCCTGTGTGTGTTGTATCAGCCGGAGCACTTCTAATTTAGAAAGTACTTCTGCGCTGTTAAGGTTAGAGAAAACCATAACCAAGTGCTTCCAGTCTCTGAAATCGATCATAAATGTCATAAACCGGGTGTTAGCGTTAAAGAAAGTTCATCAAATGTGAGATTCGTTTTGGTTGTGATGAAATACTTTCTTTTTGCAGTGCCTTTGGAGCCTTTTAAGAGATACAGACTCACTCTGCACACAAGACCAAACAAAGACGTCTGCAACCTGAAGCACGTCAACAACAGTGAGAGCACCTACGGGAGCACACAGTTCTTCTCCAGGGAGGGATGTAAGTCCAGCCTGCGCCTCTACAGCATATCTGTGATTCATTGCAATCACAAGGTTGCAGCTTGACTAAAATGAAACTACTTGACAGATAACAAAGGTCATAAGGTCAAAGCTGCTCTGGTGACGGTGGTAATCAGTGAGTCACAATTTCTACATCAAACAGCCATCCAAACTTTCCAACAGAGACATTTATCTCCAATTCTGGTGCATCTACTAAGTTTCGTTGCAATCCATTAAAATGGAGATGTTTGACTGGATAGCTGGATAAAACAATCTGCAGGTGGCACCAAAATCTGTAGGATTCATCAACCGGGGATCATGAATGTCAGCGCAAAGTTTCATTATAATCTGTGCAGTGGTTGTAGACACGTTAGGAATATCAGCGTGCTGGTGGTACAGCAGAAAAAGAGTTATCATCAGTATATGGATGAATCCTCTGGGGAAGAGGACATCAAAACTGAAAACTTATAGTAATATATAGCTCTCAATTCAGTTGGTAGTTATGGATGTAATTTTATTTTATTTTAATATATACACAAAATGTTGGGCAAATTTCCACATTCAGTTCTCTAATTTGGATGTACCCTCTTGGAAACCTTGGTGTCTACCCACAGATACATAGAAGACTAGATCAGCAGTGCTCTGAAGCAGTCTGCTAAGCCATCTTAGTGGGGGCAATGTTCCCATTAAAGGCATTAAATGTACATTGAAAATAAAATCATATCTTGCTCATAACGCCTTGTTCACATACAACGGGTGTCTGTAAATCCACAGATCTGTAGATAAATGAATGAAACCAAACATAGATGGAGAGCAACCTTTGTAGCAATGGGAAGAGATTAATTCTGTTAAATAACGAGTGAATCTGTCAGGTTAAGAGAAGCAAAAATGAGGCCTCCTATGAAAACATTTTTTGGGTCCAGAATCTGGAATTTAGCAATCCATCCAACCCTTCGATCTTAGAGTCTAACTTTGTTTTTCATTGAACCCTTAAGCTCCTGTCAGCGCCCCGACAAACATCAGCACCATCAACGTGACCCTTGATTCAGTGGTGCTTCAGTGGTCGCCCATTCCGGAGGAGGACACCAGAGGATTCCTGTTGGGTTACATAATCCGCTACGCCAAATACCGCCATACAGGGACAAGAACAGAAGAGAGTAAGACACTAGACACTCTGTCATCAAGAGTCTGGCAAAAAAGTCAGGAGCCATTGGTAGCATCTACATTAGTGTCTAAGTAAACCATCTGGACAAATTTGGGAAATATAAAGGCTAATTTTCAGAGCACGTGTGTCAAAGCCGCATAACTGAATACTATAAAACCCTCTTTGGTTGCAGGTATCACAGTAGATCCGATGCTGGACACGTGTGAGTTGAAGAATCTTGAAAGCGGTACTGCTTACAAGGTCCAGATAGCAGGTGTCACCAAGGCAGGTGTCGGAGTCCTTAGCCCGGAAATCCTCTTTAAAACAAACAGTCAAGGTAACAACTTTTTAAAAGTACTGAATCGGTCTGTCATGAACTTAAATGTCTGACACTTCTATCAAATTTCACCATTTTTGTCTGTCTCTCACAGAAAATCCAAATCTCAGCAGCTTCATCATCGTGTTTGCAGCTTTGATCACTGTGCTCATATTTGGATCCCACATAATAAAAAAGTATGTCCTACAAATATCGCAATAAAGGTGGAGAAAGGTGGTTTAATGATCCCTCCACTTTACATTAATTTATCTCTGAACTGCCTACTTTCTCTAGAGCCAAACTCCTTTTGTGGCCAAGCATACCTAACCCTGGGAAAAGCAACACGATGCAGAAGATTGAAGGACCTCATGAACTGGTGAGTCTTTGCTTCTGCTCTACATAACAGAAAGAAATCAAGGTTGGCTGAAGCTTTTACTGACTTGCTTGGAACCTACTACACCTGGTGTTGTTTTTACTTTCCAAAGGAACTACTGGAGTCCATTTACACTCTGAAAGTAGAAGATGGGGAAACAAACAGTTTCCAGCTGGTTGAGAATGAAGAGCAGAGCCCCGTTCCCTCAATGCTACCACTTCTACATGGCATGGAAGATGATGAAGACCAACCAGAAATGACTAGTGGTTGGATCGACAGTGCTGCAGAGGACACAGCTGGAGACACTCTCCCAAGAACAGCCTCAGACATCCCAAGGACAGTCCTGCAGGGTCCAGCCTTCGTCTTTCCAACTGGATATACGACCATTGAGATGTTTCAGCAGGGGATGCCTGGAGGAGTGCAGGCAAATATATCACTTACCCAAGACGCCTTGGACAGTGATCCAGAGGTCACAGACTTGACCACAATGGCATCAAGATTGGACTATGTGAGGCAGTTTAGCCCAGACTGGCAGTTCAGTCCAGTCTTGGAAGACGACGGTGTCACTGTTTTATAAAACTGTTCCGAACAGGACTTGGGAGCAAATCAAGCCGGTTAGCCGAGCAGCCGTCACCTAACTTGTGTGAATCCAGTATATATTAATAACTGTTTAAAAATATTGAGTGAGCACAAAAGTTACTTCCCTCCTGTTTTTGGCGAGGGTGCACATGAACAGAGTGGAATGAAGATTCAGGTGGTTCCAATCTAAAGAGCTTGTTTCACATGTCCAAAACCTCAGATGCAAGCAGGAAGATATCTGCAGATGAGGTCTGATTTCTTCCTTCCTGGTGAAGAGTCTCGTGGAGGAGTTAGAGGATGTTAAACTTCACATCTGTCTGCAACAGACAAAAGGAGCTGAAGAGAGACAGTGATGCATGCCTCATGTTTTTCTATTAATCTTGACCTGAAGACTATGAAGCGACAGCGCCATGTTCCTGTGAGCTCAATGGTGCCCATAGAAGAACACAAAAGTAAAAATGAACCATTTTGGGCAATATGGAGTTCGTTTTTTGTTGCTATGGAAACAAGACCAGTTTCCAATGCCATCCATGGACTCTGCAGTAGCTGGAGAGTATGTTCTGGAGATTGTGGATGGAGTGAATGAATGCAATAAAGTCGATCTCTGCAAGACCTGAGACCAGAAAAGTCTGGTCACTTTGTAAACCAATCATAAATGCTTCTCTTTGACTACAAACTACAAATGTCACACTCTCCTTATTGTAGTGGTCTTCAAATCTGGTCCCGCTGAAAATGTAGCTATGTCGAGAATCAACAGAACTATTAACCAAATGAGTTCTCCATCGCCTCTTCTTCTGCGTGGCATGGATTACCTGAACTCGACTCAGCTTTCTTGAAACCACAACGCCAGCACCCCCAACCTATAAATATTTGCAAGATGTAACATCCTGCATGAACCCCCAGTTCTTTTTTTGGGGCCTTGGCTCCTTCATCACCTCCTTGACTGTCCTGTTGTGGTTTTTCTGCACGCACCTGGTATCCGGCACTAGTTTGGTATAATCTTGCTGTCGAATCCTGGCAAGCCACGCTGATACTCATTGTCACTTACAGGAAAGGTCACATCACATGAAGACCCATTTTTAAATTTTTTTTTTTTTAATTTGCCAATCCTCAAGGGTGGAGTTGTACACCACAGATTAGAGATGTGATGGCTATCAAAATCTCATGAATCAGCATCAGTTTCACGCTACGGTAACTATGACGGTAAACTTGTAATTAAGACAAATATGCACTCTTAAAAGTGTTATTCTAGTATGTTTGAATCCTTCAATTACACAGAATGCCCAAAGGTCTTCGACAGGATATTACACAGTATAACTATCAAGCTCTTGCACCGTTACGAGGAGGAAAGACTGTAAATGCGTCCTTTAGAGTTTTTTTTTTTGCCTGGCTGCCTCTTTTCCACAAAACTTTTTCAGGTGACATTTTGCCATATTCTCTGTTGAATAGTTTACCACAGTGTGATGATATCTGGTTATTGTCTTTTAACTTCTTTCAGATTACTTGTCACAGGAAAACAGCAGGTTTAAAAGCCACTAGAGCAACTACAATCTTGGTAAAACTCATAAACCTGTGACGGTACAAGACTGTATCGACACTTCTGTCCCCGTAATATTGTAAAAATGACACCACTGTTACGCCCCTAATATAGTCCCCACTACCATAAATTCCAATGTGTCTCATGGGTAGCAGACACTACCATAGAGTGTATTGTATCATATTATAAATGTGCCTTAAATACACAAGTTGGTAGATCACCCTCTAAATAAACAAGAGGAAGCTTTTCCCCTTAGTTCGCTTTTACAATAGTCCTTTTTACATCACCTGTTCAAAGCAGGACATTTACGCCTTGGTTAACCTCCAACCTTCAGTCAAATATCGTAAAGCGGTGAAATATTGTGGCTTTGCACATTATTTTCATCCCTTATTTGGCTCCGATGCAACTTGATGACACCAGACCACTTCACTTTTGTTTACGGATTTGTACCTTTTCCATCACCTTGAATGAAACACTATGGTTTAGTTGCTGCATCTGAAACATTTGGAATCGCAGAAGTTGCAGACCAACATACCAGTGAAAATACAGCTAGCATGTGGGTCTAGCAGCCCTGATTCTGTCATCACAAACCAATGGATTGAAGTCTACGTACTGTATACGACAAGAAAGGCTCAGGCTCAGTGCAACATCGGTAAATGTAAAGTCTCTTTATTATTTCTGGAACCAGATCAGCCGAACTGACAGATTCAAGGAGGATCACATACATACATCCAAACTCTTCAGAAACATCATGACCAAACCTTCACGACCAATCAAAAGGCAGAGATCGAGTGTCCAATCCCCGAAGAGCACAACCGTAAACATTTCCACCGTCTACATCTTTACAAAGCAGATACATGGATATAAAAAATAAATTCTTCACATACTGTTTGGTTGTGTTGGTAATTTTCTTTAAACTTTTATCACGAGTTCACCACTTCAAACTGAAGCTTTATTAACATAAAAAAGCAAGGAAAAAAGCAACAAAATTAGTTTCGTAAAAGCCGTAGAGATGGAATTTGGCGAAGACAGTAGTAAAGTTTTAGTCTTTTTTTTTGTTTTTTTTTTAAGTAAAGCTTTAAAATACAACAAGCTGAAGAATGATGTGGGGCGAGTTTGCACACATATTTGAACACAATCACAATACTGCAAACTGCAACACCAAAAGAATGACAGAAATTAACCATTAAAAAGTCCCATCAATGTTTAAGTCTACTCTGCTATCACTGCTAAAGACAGCTGACAACACTTTGATATAACATCTCATTAACTATTGAACAAAAAAGACAATAAATCCAAGCTGCATCTATCAATAAGTCTCCATAATTTCACTCTTTATATTCTGTACAATCTTAGTCTAGGCACTTTTTGCAGTTGCTTGACCTTTGACACCTTGTTGAGCCTCGTCTAGACTGCAACTACGAGATTTTAAATTGCATCTTAACCATTTTCTCTCTGGATTTAACAGACATTTTGCACACATTTCTCTCTTTTTTATTTTTACAGTTATAGGCCATAAAATAGTTTCACTTTATTCAACATCAATGACATGAAAAAAACGATCCGATTGTAACGAATCAGAAATAAAATGTAGATCCATGAAATAAAAACGTGAAGCTGAGCCGTGTTTTCTTCTTGACCTAATAAAAGATGCATTTTTGTAATAAAATAAACAAGCAGCAGGTTCAGAGAAACACTTAAATATCTGCTGGACACCTCTTTGAATCAGAGGTGTAAGTTTCATGGTGAAAGATTGAAGAGTAGAGGATAAAACCGTCGCCACACAAAGAGCAAACTAGCCTTTAGCATCAGCAGAAAACCTTTACGTGTTCACATTTTTCACATTAACTAATAAACCTCTTTGAATTAGCGTGACTTTGCCGCACCAGTTCAAGAGCAGCAGCAGAAGAAGAAGGAGAGGAAAGGCGTTTTTCTTTAACACCCCATCGGACCTCAGTCACCGGAAAACAGATCTGTATTTTCACTTCATTAAGTGTGAAAAACAACAAGGAACATTTCAGCACCTTAGGTCAGCATCTGCTGCACACTGAGTACTTTAATCCAATATTTAGTTTATTTATGAACAAAATAAAGACGATTCAAGGGTGAATAAACCAGTTGTTTGATGCTCGTCAGGCTGATACTTCTGTATAACTTCAGAGAGTGTAACAGGAAACTGACGACGAGGTTGGGGGCTTTTAAGGAATTACATAACTAGCTTTAAATAGGGACAGGGTCGGGGTGCAAAGCTTTACACGCACAATGCAGATAAGCTTCCTTTCTTTGTCTCTGTTCACACAATGATCATTTTAAAAGCCAGTTCTATAACCATTTTAGACATGTTGTATCCGTGTGCCAATCTTAGACAACTTTATGTCCAGATCTCTGAATTACAAAAGTGATGCACTCACTTTTATGAACGTTTGCATTTTTGGTATTTTGACATAATCAGCATCATATAGATGGTGATATTGGCCCCTATAAACACCAATATTACCATCACTTTTTTCAATTTTAAGATGTTTATTCTCATCACTCATAAACAGTTTAAATTCAAATTATATGTATAGATTAATAGATAAACCATTTTCTGAAATCCTTCTCTCTCCAGTGACTCTCTAAAAAGTTACAAATCTGTAACTTTCTTTTTTATTTGCTCACATGATGCAGTAACTCTCACATACTGCCAATAATTTCTGCAAAAATAGTTTGGAGGTTGATGTCTCTGGTGGGTCTTTGTTGCACATTTAAATCTGGTGAAATCAGAGTAAGCAGAAATAAATATGTATTTCAAATCCTGTCTTGAAATGCAGCAGGAAGAAATGCAAACCGTTCATCCTCTTGGAATATTTACTCTATCCTGCAGGACTGAAATGAGTATTTTCTCCTTTAAATCTGTTCAAACTGGTACAGTTCAGAGTCCAGTGACCACAATCTTCAACCACAATTGATCGGGACTGTAACGACCTGTTCAGCATACATTTAACCCTTCTCATTGCACAGCGACTTCAGTCTAAATAACTATTTTGGACATGATTCAGTTCACAGTTGTTGATGGCAGAAAAACAGTTCAAGCTGCATCTGTGTTTACAGTAAACTCTGAAGCCTCCTTACCGTGAGCTAACTCTGCTGTGATCACTTACATTTGTCTGAGAATTTCCACTGAAGCTGAGGTTAAATAAGTTGAAGAGGATCGTGTGAATCAGCACAGCGTCTGAATATACTTTTCACACCTCCTCACTCAGACATGTTTGTTTTACGTGTCCTTTACCGCCTCTTTCTTTCTTGTCTTTGGTATGACTTCAGGTGTTTGTGGTTAGAGCCGTCTCCATAGCAACAGTCCGTTCTTTGTAGTGCTATCAAGAAATAAAAGACTGTTGCTTTGGAGACTCAGCAGTGCCAAAAAGATCAAATAAAAGCAATCCAATATGGCCGCCTTGTGTTAAACCTGGTGTTTGGGGAGCTTTAACGATCAAACTGTTGTTGAGGCGTAAACTTGGTTTCTTCTGAACCGTTAAAAGGATCCGTGTGCGGTTGTAAAAATCAACAGGTGATGATGATGATGACGATGATGGAAAACTCGCTGATTATCCAGTGTTCATGTTTAGTTCAGATCGTTTGTTAAATTAGTTGCCTTGGTGCTGCCGTCATATCACAGTCACTCTGTCTCTATGCATGTTCCTCCTGATGAGTCTTGTAGCTGCCGTTGTGCTGGGCGCAGGGTGATGACATCATGTCCTCGCCGAGTCCCACCGAGTCTTCTCTGTCGCTCTCAAAGTCGTCCTTTTCCTCTCGCTCGTAGTCCCTTTGCACCTGAAATTCAAGGGCAAGAATAAAACCCAGCCGGCAGATGTTTGGTGGGAATATGAGAGCTCAGATGATGACGTTTGAGGGAGTTTGTATTTAAGTCTTTCCTTATCACGCAACGCATGACAGGATGCCCACCCCCGCTGAGTGACCATCGGATGGGCACGACATTTTGCAATGCTTTATGGGAATCTTTGAGTCCCCTATATAGGGCACTGGAATTGATCACTGAGGTTTCAGACACCCCTCAAAATGGCGTTAACCCCCATATAGTCGCCTATATAAGGGTTAGGGATCCATTTTCGACACAACAGGACCCCTGAGCAGTCTACAAGACTGCCTGACTGCAATGTCTAAACTAGCAGTGCATTCATGTCAGGCAGCTCGAGCCCAGAGTACGCGCTAGCAACAATAAACCAATCAATACACAAATGCTTAATGCGCCTTACAATCTGTTGCACCTTATGTGTGAACATAAATATGTTAATTCACAGTGGGCTGTATAATCCGGTGCGCCTGATCGCCAAAAAATACGGTAAATACATCACCCTACATTAAATCTAAATGAAACGACAAAATCAAGTTTGCCACTCATACATAAAAAATAATCAAGACCTGCCTTGAGAGTGTTTTCCAAACACAGTACCTAAGTAGACCATATATTCATCCAGGTATAATCCAGGATTACCTACAACAAGGTCAGTTTTTGATATCCATAATTGGTAAATAAAGAAAGTCCCAGATAACAGCCCTCACCAATAAGACTGCCAAAATCTGAGTGTATCCAAACATTTGCATGTCGTGTTCAATAATCACAAACTTTACTCAAATCTCCAAACTCTAGATGATGCTGACGAGCGCGCTGTGGTTTCTAATCAAACTTTGCATGTCTGGTTCTACGCTCTGCAGAATTTCTGCTAATTTCACCTTCCTAATTTTGGCTTCTTCCTCTTCGTCTGACTTGTGATCTAAAATAAAGTCAAGTGCATGAAAGTTCAGGTGATTTACTCAAAAAAAAATTATTCTGTAGTTTTTTTTCATGCAGATTGAATCAGGAGCGAAAGATCTGCAGAAATTCTGTGTGCTGAAGTTTAATTAGAACTGCAGCGAGCAGGTAGAGGTGAGAGATAATAAACCACCTCAGAGTTTAACTGGAAACTTATCGTCAGGACACTCTGGTTAAAGTGACGATAGCACTAAAAAAAAACAACACGTACGGACTTTTCAGTACTTCCCCCCTGACTGTAGAGATGAGACACAGGCTATAAAAGCGAGCTCTTATCGCTTCAGATCGGCGTGATCTGATTTTCAGGACAGCGCCCTGCAGCGTCTCCGTCAGCGTTTCACACCTGTGAGGTGGTTTCTACCGCGTTTGCTGAACAAACGTTCTGATTGTTATCAACAAAGGAAAGATCGATCGCGGTAAAACTTGAAAACGTGTCGCTTTTGGTCTCACGGCCATCGCCAGACTTTCAGCTCTTCTGTTATCTACGGGAAGTAAACAAAGATGGCTTAGTTTGGTTTATGAGATGAAAAGACTTTTATGAAAGAGACAGAGTCAGCATGTCTGAGTGCAGGTCCTCCTCAGCCCTCAAACCTTGCAATCCTAAACTAAAAGAAGAATCGCAGACAGATACAGTAGAAGAAGGATATCTATGAGTTTTTGTCAACTGATACGTCAGCCCTCCAGAACCTCTGAATGTGGAGTGGGAGTGGGCGGTTAAATCCTACAGCACAGAGTTTGAACTGAAGCTGACTTTGAGATAACAGGGCCAATTTCAGGCTCGATTCCCCAAAGGCACGATTTTCTGACGGTTCAAAGATTTTCTTGTCAGATTCCTCGATCTGTGTGAGGTGTGAGGAGGGATTTTACTTCCCCTGGTCTGCTCAGAGACATTCAGAGCCTTAAAGAAGATCGAAATGTGTGATCAGAAAACCCAGAAGACCCAGAAGTTTCTCTGATTTTTACAGCTTTCTAAACCTTTTCCACTTTCAAGTGCACTTCTACCGAACACAGAGAGAAAGCAAGGCCAGTAATAATGTCTCCTTGTCTCCTTTAATAACTGAAAAAAGGAAGGAAGGAAGGAAGGGAGGGAGGGAGGAGAGCTCCCTCTGCTCTTCGTCTTCTCGGCGCTGACAGACCTCATTTCTTTGCCTCAGCAGTTTTCAAGTGCGACAAACCTCGCCTCTCTAAATTCCCGGGGGTGTGACAGCTTTATCTGACGGTGAGATTCAGCAGCGAGCGTCAGCGCGGCGGGGTGTAATTCCACTGAGCGAGTGGCAGCTTTATTACCTTCATCGGCCTGGCCTTGCTCTTCGTCCTGTCTTCGTCCTTGCGGCTCTTCTTTCTGGACGTGGAGCGCTCTTTTCTGTCTCTGCTGCGCTCCCTCTTCTTGTCCTTCTTACCTCTGAAAGATGCGACACAAACAAAAAAACCACTAAGTTTCAGCTCAGCCAGTCCTCATTAGCCTGGGTTGTTCTGCAGACTCTGTGATCCCCGACAAACTTGAAAATTTCAGATCTCAGAGAACGTCGTAGAGAAGTGACAGATCTACCTTTTCGGTGAGGGGGATCTAGCTTTCCTCCGGGGGCTCCGTGAGCGATCCTTACTCCTCCTCTTGTGACCTCTGGTGAAAACACAAGCACAATTTTTTTGGACTAGTTTTACAAAATTAACAGAAGAAGTTTTAAAAATGTGTTTTCAGTGCTGCACATCCAGTCAGTGCATTGAAACGTGTTAAAAACTTAGAGATCAACAGCGAAATGCAGTCAGCAAACACTGGAACAAACTAGGGCTGGGCGATATGGCCTGAAATCAGCATCACGATATATTGATCAGTTCACCTCGATAACAATAAATGATCAATAACTACTCCACAAGCTGTTCATCCCCTCTCACATTAACTTCGTCTACTTTAGCTGCCGCTACAACTTTTGAACCGTCCTCCATCTCCTCAACTGTCTTTCCCTCTTTTTTACAGACTGGATGGAGTGGAGTCACGTCTCTGACATAGGACAGCATCTTAAACGGACATGAGACCATAGCCTACCTACACACATCCAAAACCAACTTTAATTTGTACATTTTTGAAAAACCGAATATATTGATATGGGCAAAATGACGTCGGTTATTGTCGTAAATTTCGTATCGGTAATTTCTTGGTTTATCGCCCAGCCTTAGAACAACCTTAATCACTTCCCTGATTTGTAAAACAGAAATTTGAAGAATTTTATCAAGGTGGTTCAGGAAATATGAGGTTTTCTGATCTTTTGAGGGTGTTTTGGTTCAAGAGGAAGAAGTAGGAAATGTAGATTTTCAGTTTTCAGGACTTTTTAAATATTTTACAGCAAGAAAAGTTGGGACTAAAATGTGAGAATAATCAGCAGATTTGACTTCAAGTGAGTTTATCGTTTCCTGTTTTACCTTGAGCGGCTTCGACTGTGTCTTCTGTCTCTGGAGCGAGAGCGCCTCTTGTGGCTGCTTCGAGAACTGTGGGAGTCTGTCTTCGTCCAGGACTTCTGTGGTGCTCTGATCAAAGAGAGTAAAAACCTTCACTGACCAGATCTCAAACCAGATCTCACAGAGTAGAGGGTGAACGAATAAACTTCAGGGTACCTGTGTTTTGATCGGGACCTTTTCCTGTGGGACCTTGAATGTGATCGTGAGCGTGACCTCGAGCGGGAGCGGCGTGACCGCCTCGACCGGCTGGAGGAGCGCTTCTTTATGTCAGCTGGAGGAAGAGCAGCAGGGTCAGCGTGAGAAACCAAAACCAGCTCATCGTTATCTGGACTGTAGGAGCGGTTTTTGTTTTACCTGGTTCGATAGCAGCAGCGATGGTGGACTGAGCTTCCCTCACCTTCTTCATCACAGTTTCCAGCTCTTTAGCAGCAGCCTGTGGCGTCAGCTCAGGGGGTTTAACGATGGCGTTATTGGAATGATTCACCCTGAAAGAAGAGAAACAAACAAAATGATCCTTGATTAATAATACCCACCATGACATCTGAAAATACTGCTCTTCATGAGGAGTTAAAAAAACACATACTTGAGAGGTCTGTCTCCAAACATGACCCCGTTGAAGGTCAGAGCTCGTGCGACAGACTCCTGCTCCACAAACTCGACAAAGGCGAACCGCGTCGGCTGAGTCTCGTCTCCGGCCATCCGCACAAACTTGACGTCTCCCACCTGCTTAAAAAACTCCAGTAGCTGCTCAGCGGTGGTGGTCTGTGGAGGGAGAGATCCAACACGGGTTTACATCCTTTCACTGGTGGACGACAGCGACCCTGTGAGGCTGGAGCTGCTGTCATGGGGACAAAAAACTGAACCATCAACTTCATTTCTGAGGTGAAGATTTCATGAAGGTTACCTGAGAGTTCAAGTTGCCGACATAGACGGTCCTCCTGATCTCATCGATCTTGGAGGGATCCACGTTTCCCATGAGGGGGGGCTGGGAGTGCACAGACGCTGAGGTGTCCAGACTCGCTGACAAACGATTCACTATGGGAAGGTTTAGCTGCAGGAGACGAAAAGACACATCTGTGATATTACAGGACTGCAAAACACATCAGTAAGGCTCCAATGCATACACTGGTTTTAAGAGTTCTGGGTTTGTTTTGACTTTCTTTCAGGGTCTCTGCAGGTTTCAGCAAGTCAAATTTAAGACTTTTTAAAGACCATAATGAAAATAATTTGAGATCCAAAAAAGTACATAAGACATGAAGGGCAATCGGAACATTTTAAACTTACTTCAAATAAATCTTTATCTGTAAGTAACATCAATACATTTTTAAGACCTTTCACATTTGTAATTTAAGACATTTTATGAGGTTTTAAGAGACTTTTACACATTTTAAGGCCTTAAATTTTTGGATTCGAGACGTTTTAAGACGTTTTAAAGACCCAGCAGACCCTGTTCTTTGGTGCATTTTTGCAGCTAAAGGGAAAGATATATTTCTCCAAATGAAAGCCAAACCTTGAGGAAAGGTGCGCGTAAACAAACATTAGTTATTATAACATAACTGTTAAACTATCATTCTCTACGAGGGCAAAATGTTGCTGCGCTAACGGCCTCAAGGAAACAGAGAGTTCTTCAAATTTGCTCGACTTGCTTTGTGTTGATTCTGTGTCAACTATCAAATGTCCTCAGGTGCAGCTGCAGGTAAGATACACTGAACTGTTTTTTGTGGGTTTGTATCACCTACTGTTTGAAAGTAGAGAAGCTGAGGGAGTTTCAACCTGTGATAGTTTTGATTCTTGCAACTTAAAGCCTGTGTCAGAAATTTTTTAAAATTTAGAATCAGGATCTTAAAGCAGGGTCAATTGTTTAATTTAGTTTTTTTTTCCTCTGGTGATTAATCAAGTATTTTAACAAAAATGAAGATTTTTTAACTTTATCTTTCATACTACTTCACCTATAAAACAGTACTTTAAGCTCATTAGACTGATTGAAGCCTTTTTATCACTAATACATAATAATTCAAAGAATATACTATCTGTGCAACACTTTTATGAAGGTTATTTAAGTAGAAAGTGAAGAAAAGGAGTGTAAACGCAAATAATCTGAGTGCAGATACCCGGGCCACCCCATCGATCTAGAGTCGGGACACCTCAGTTAAAAAGTCTGGACACGCCCCTGCACAGCGGCACAAAAGAAACAAAGGACCTGCTATAAGGATGTGAAGTTTGTGGAAAAAAAGGTACAACGTGAAATATTACTCCTAATTTTTCTCCTAAAGAAAGGGAGGAAAAAAGGTGACTCCCATACTGGGGAAAGGAGGATTAACAGTCAGCTGGATCAGGGAGGTGGACAAGCTTTATACAGGGTTCCTACGCAAGTATGGCAAGTATGGAAAATTATGGAAGTAATTTGATCAATTTCCAGGTCTTAGAAAGTAAATGAAAAATAAGTGTGGACAAATATTTATGTTTACAGACTACTACCACAGTTCTAAAATACTGTTTTCTAAAATAGAAAAGTAGGTATTTCCAAAAACAATTCTAAAAAGTAGTTGTGTAGGAACCCTGTTTTAAATGGAAATACATTTCTCTAAGACTCATGGGGTATTTACAGTCTGACATAAGGATTATAACAACAAATAGACATATAGTGAGCTGTTCGGACAGCTCTACAGCTCTACATGTCTGGAAAAGCTGGTGCATGACTGTATTTACCGCAGTCTCATCCTTCTTTATCTCTTGCAGCAGGTTGGTAATCTTGTGCCATTTCTAGGCACAGGATTATATGTGTAATTCGAGGTTATTAAGCATGTAAACTGTGAGACTCAGACTCACATTCTGGATCGGGGCGGGTGTAGGAATCGGCAGCAGTCCCCCACCAGGAATCAGACTGGGTACAGGGGTGGCGGGTGCCAAAAGAGACAAGGCCTTGGCCTCCTCCGGTATCTTCCCTGCAGGACAGAAGCAGATATTAGTGAAGGCAATAGAGGGCCTCTTCTCTCTGTCTCCTCTATGTCTGCACAATTAGCCCACTGTAATCTAGAGAGAAAGAGAGCATACACTTCCCCATACAGCCTACAAGAGATCTACTGTCTACTCATGGTAATCTGGAGACCGAGCATCCTTACTTTGATTTTATTTAACTATTCCTCTCAGTCAGTCTGAATTAACTCAATCTTTACTGTTCAAAAATAGAAGAATTTTGTCCTTGGTCTCTTTTCATAGATCAAGAAAAGAAAGAAAATAAAAACACAATGCAGAGAATGAGTCAACACTTTGATGCATGGGTCACCTGTACTGGAAACATATTGGTCATGAACCATGCGATATCAAGCATGGGCGCTTTTCCGTGGGGGAAGGGGGCGATCGTTTCGCAGTGTTGGAAAGGTGTGCAACACAAGACAACCCCAATGGCTGCATCACTAATAGCACACAGGACATCAAATACAGAGAAGAACAACAATTTTAAGAACTGTAGGAAATGTTAGCCAAGACTTTAGCTACAAAAAACAACCAATTAGGAGATTTGCTCATTCCACTTTGGATTACAATCTGCTTCGTCTACTGCAAGAAGAGGCGGCTAAATTTACAAAATGACTACAACCCCCGTTCCAAAAAGGCTGGGATGCTGTTAAAAAAAGATGTTGATGGTTTCCAAATCATTTCAACTGTATTTTTGTTTGAAATCATGCAAAGACACCATTTGAGGACTAATTTTCAGTCACAGCTCTGTAGTGGAAGTCACCACATCGCCTCAAAAACACTGTCCATAAGCACAAATGCAAAAAGGAAACCAAATATAAACATGATCTAGAAAAATCTGCAACTTCTCCGAGTCCGAGCAAATTTAAGAAAATCTGTCCTGTAGTCTAATGAAGCAGAATTTGACATTCTTCTTGGAAATCAAGGATGGACCAGCATAAAGTTTAGTGTAGTACACACGGTTGTTGTGATCACGTTAGCTCAGCTTGATGGATCCGGGCGCTGCTAGCTAAAGGTGCAGAAGCAGAGTCTGGAATGGACTGCTTGTATCGAACTTCTGATATCGAAGATTTTAGATGCATGCCAATATAATCCGATAGTTTTCAGACTGATATCAGACTGATATCCGACTTCAATGTCGTATCAGGACAGCCCTAGCTCAAACAACTGTGAAGGCTCCATTGATGCTGAACAGTGTATACAGACTGTGGAGCAACATATGCTGCCTTTCACATGATGCTTTTTCATATTTCAGCTAAACAAAGCCAAACTACAAACTGCACGTATTACAGCTTCATGGCTCAGAAGTAGAACAGTCCTGGTGCTAAACTAAACCTGCCCACAGAGCTGACTTCTTAGTAACTGAAACACCTGAAAAAGACCTCAATCTGTAAAGCAACTAAAATCCAGAGCATGGTCTTCCTGGTTCTCAAACATTCACAGGGTGGTGAAGAGTTTCAACAGTAGACATGTCGTCTTTGCACTGTTTTGAAGTGATTTGCAAACCATCAAACTCTGTTTTTAACGTCCCGACTTGTTCAGAAGTGGGGTTGTACAAATTCAGTGAATTACAGCTGGAGGCACAGAGTATGACTTAAACAATTCATCTGCTTAAATATACTCAAAAGGAACGGCGCAAAGCATTAACTCATGTGTAACGAAGTTAAAAGTGAACAAAATGCTCAAAAGTGAGTGTTTGTGACAACATTGAACATCCATATCAGAGCTGAAAAGTGAGGGGAGAAAAAAAATCCTACTCTAAATAGATCTTTAAAAAGTGCAAACAGATTGTAAAGAGGTAAAGTTGTCATTACTGGGTCTCACTTTCACAACGTCTAGCCCCCTCACTATGTCAACAGGAGTAGGTGACAAGAGAGTAAAGTGTTAGTGATCCTCCTAGCTTCCCATGTGTGATACACATCCCACCAGCAGTATGCCGTAGCAACCTGGACAGAATTCAATCACACACAAGCTGCAGCTGTAGCGGAAAGAGAGAGGGGGGTGGGGGTTGGACAATAATCAAAACAACAAACCAAAATAACAAATATAAACACAACGCTAGAGATAAGCAATACTGTTGTTTCTAGATAGAGACAGGAGAAAGTGGACAACATGGGAAAGTATGAAAGGAAACAAACCAAAAAGAAAAGAAAAATAAATAAAAAGAGACAAGGTGTCCATCTTGGAAGGTTCAGCGGGCTATTCTCCTGGTCACATTCCCCCCTTGAAGGCTGCGTTGGCCCGATCGGGGATAGTGGCTTGGAAAACAATGCCTGACTCAGGCTAGTGTAGTGTAACAGCTGGGCCAGTCTAGTCATCTGATATGCACACATAATCACACAGAAAAAACATACAAAACCAAATTAATAAACTCAGTAGCCATCCAGCACCAAGTCACGTGGACAAAAAGCATCAGGTTAGAGGTGATATCATTTGTTTGACTGTACACATGGGAACAACAGTGGCACCAAAGAGGGGAGGGAGGGGGGGAATTTAAAGAGAAGGAGCAACAAAATGAAAGAGAGAGAAATGGGGTTGAGTTAGCTGAGGTGCAATGGGTTTATTTTGTATTTTCCCAAAAAAAAAAGCAGTAATATATGTGGCTTTAATGGCAAAAGTAACACCAGCAAACATGATCCAGAGAATCCGCTGTTTACCAACCCACCAGACCCCCTAAACACCCTGGGGAAACTAGTCCAGACTGAAATGTAACTACTTCAAGTTGTTGACAATAACCAAAACTGCAAGGAGTAAGTACATCATAACATTTAAATATTCATCTAGCTTAAAATAATTCGCTTGAAACAGAGCAGCTGAAGACATGCTTATGACTTTACTTTTGACAGGTCAAATCTATTCAGAATTGCAAATATTTTATGCACAAATTGTAAAAATCAGACTGTTTCTTCAGCTGCTCAGCTGACACCTACCCCCTCACACCTGTTTCAGGCATTAAAATGACCCAGACCTTCCTGGTTGGTTGCTTTTCAATATCATATCAAAGGCATTAATAAAATTTTATATCCTTTTCGTAAATGTAAAAAACCATCAGAGGAGCTTTAAATTTCTTCTTATTAATAATACTATACTTCTTTAGCTCACTTTTACTGCCACTATATATTTTTTCACAGGTCCTATAGCTCTCACTACAATGGTCTTATTCATTCACCCTTGTCTTTGCTTTCAAGCATTAAATATTTCTTATTACTTCCAGTTTTCTCCCTTTTTTCAGTATTTGTGTCAATATGGGTCAATATAAAATCAGCAACACCCCCAAATTTTACCAGGAAATAGAGAATTAATTCACGCATGTGAAATGTCCACCAGTGCTTTAATTTATTTAGCAGAAACCACCCTGTGACACCAAGAGACACCTCGGCTTGGTGCTGTGATGAAAAGCTATGTAATGTTTTATTTAGGTGATACAGCCCGTCACTTACTAAAATCACTCAATGACGCATCTAGCCATTAAAAAATACCCCAAAACCCAATCTCAAGTCCAAACAGCAAAGGCAGGAGGCCAATATAGGTTCACTGACATTATTGAGGCATTAAATTATAAGGGGAATGTGCTCCACTCACCTTCTGCACATGGCACCACTATGAGAGCTCTGTCAACAAACACAGTGTTGGTGAGATGCTGCGCCACACCAACACTGGAGGGGTCTCGATACTTTATATAACACACTTTGGATGAGAAAGACAAGGGGGCATTGCTGTAGGGAGAAATAAAACAGATACAAACTGGTTAGTTGTTTATTCCACCCGCTTACGTCCTAATCCTACAGTTAAAGTGGACAGCGTAAAGGCCGCGCATCCTCGGGTTTTCCTAGTCACCCACGCCGACGCTAGCGTTACTTACTCGGGCGGATAGAGCCGCAGCTCCTCGATGTCTCCAAGGAAGCCGAACAGAGTCCGCATCTGCTCGCTGCTCACGGCCGAGGACAGGTTGGTGACCTGGACGACTGCGGTGCCTGGTATTCCACTCATTGTGCAAACTAATAAATGTGGTTTAATTTTTAATTTTATTCCTCTCTTTCTCAGGCTGGAGCACTTTAACCAAGCTAGCGGGGCGAGAGGCTTCTTCTCATTTTACATGAAGATTGGACAATGAAGTGTGGCGCACACTAGCGCCCCCTGGTGTACGGACGTTAGATTACTGCGCAGGTTGACTTTTTATATAGATTTTTATGTGTCACATAACATACAGATAACTCATTAATCGTCTTGACGTTGCAAAAGGACTTGGCTGGGACAAAATTAATCCCCAAACCACTGTAAAGCTGAAGAATAAATGATATAAACATTCACCAGTGAGTATTTTGCTTTTAAGAAGAGGCTCAAGACTCACCTTTTTAACCAGGCTTTTCACTAACTGCCTTTTTGTATTTCTCTAATTGCAAATGTTGATTTTAATCGAAGTTCTTACTGTTTATTTCAAGTCATTTTATTAATTTTCTCTGTTTTTAGTCTTTTCCTTAATTCCCGTCTCAGAGGTTTTCCTGCTTTTACCCCTTTAACATGGTTAAGAGCTCTTATTTATCTGTTCATTTAATATCATTTTCCTGTTTTAGTCCATCAGGTTTGGTCTTTCTATTTACCATTTTATTTTTTATCTTTTATTTCCGGTGTTTCCTAAAGATAGCTCTTTCCCCACATAATGTCACGGTGTCAGGCCATTTCTCTTTAATAATATATCTTAAATTCTCACACTGTGTGCGCTTATGTGTGTGTATGTGTGGGTGAGTGAGGGTGAGTGTTTGTCTGTGTGTGTGTGTGCGTGTGGGTGGGAGGTTCAGGTTTTATTGTTGTTAATTGTTGTTATTAGCCTCTGTTAGGCACTTTGAACTGTATTTTTTTTATCTGAAAAGTGCCATAAAAATAAAGTTAAATTTGAATAAGTGATATTAACAATCACAAGTGAGTACATTGCTTTTAAGGGCTGTAGTATGTTTTTTTTATAGGATAGGAGATTAACATGAAGGATGGACACAGACAGCACCTGTAGAACACGATGCAGTTGCATATGTGACATGCAGAGTTGTCTGGATCCACCTGCAGGTAGGGTGAGAGGGACTCACACAGGCTCCTTCCACCAGAGATGGAGTTTATAATGAAAATGATCTACAGCCATGTCAGGGTCTCATAACCAATACATAAAAAATTTAAGAAGTTCTGTTGGTCTTAGTTTCCAGTATAGAGTTTAGCCTGAGGGTGGTGCCAGAGGCAAGGCAAAGTGAGTGAGAGTACTGCTCATCTCTTGTATTGACACAGCCTTATAAACACACACACTTGTTCTACACTTTGGACTGTCCATATGTAGAGACTCTCCCTCTGCAAAACCATGCAGAATTTAGAGCTGTCTGCCAATAACAAACCCTCTCTTGAGAGCGGCGTCCATGATTTCCAACAATGTCAAACTTGGATCAATCAGACCTTTGCACAGTTTTCCACTTAATCGCAGATGGCTCACAGGAGTTGTCAGCATTTCTGGATCATGTTTCAACCTGCACACATGCAGAAAAAAAAACTGTGTTAACAGGCACCTATTTTTGGAGGTGATTTTGAACCCATGCAGCAACTTCCACTACAGAGTCATGTCTTTTTTTTTCAACATAATCCCATCCAGCGATCCAAAGATAATAGCCATCCAGGACAGATGATAAAATTCTTTATTTCTGAAAGCCTCAGCCTCTCTGGTCTGCCCTTTTTATACACTCATGTTACTGACCAGTTGCAAATTACAAAACGTCTGTGTTTCTACCATTTTCTTGAGATGCATTTATGCTGATTACAACTTTGACATGAGCATATATTTTACATATATGTTGCCAAATTGTCAGTTGCAACATATATTTCATCATTATTTTACACAGCCTCCAAATTATCCTGGATCAAGTTTGTTGGTAAGCCAAAAGAAGACAAAGAAATTCTCCTTAAAGAGCATTAGTTTTATTTTCCACAGGTTACTTCAGAAACAGGTAATTATGTACAAAATCTGGAATGTTGGATAAATGCATATCAATCATCATCATCATCATCATCTGACTGTGGCTGTTTCCAGAGAAACCTTAGAAATACTAGCTATACATTAAAACGGGTGCCTCTGCATTGCAATTTATTGCTGGTTTTACAATCGCAAGTCACTAATGCCATTGTTAATTTCTTTTTCTCAAATTTCTTTTTTAGAGTATTTACAATTTGATTAGTAAGGTCTAAAAACCACAGAAGACTGCTAAATAAATAAGAACAGTACAGGAGCGGAAGAAAGAGACCAACGTGAATGAAGAAAATGTTACAACATTGTTTTTTGTATCTCCCAAGATTGTCTACAATGTCAGACTGCATGTATTTTTTTGTCATGTGTATAAATAAAGTGACCGTAACCCCAGAAAGATATACCCCCCTATGCTTAAAAGTCGACAGAAGTCAGCAACAAAATTAAAACAAACAATATTAACAACAATTCATACGTGTAAAACACGACAAAGTTCAGTGACAAATTTGGGAAACACACTTTTTACTCATTTTTAGTCTTTCAACATTTCACCAGTTTTAGATTCACTTTTAAGTCTATGGGTTCAGCTTTGCTTAGAAAATCTACCCATTATTTCTAATTTAAAGGGGATTTCCTGCATTTTTAATCTTAAATTTTTCAAACATATTTGAGGCTCAGTATCAACAAATGTGTTTTAAAAGTTGTCAAAGGGTCCGAAGTTTGTTGTATCCCACCATTAATTCAGACTGACTCACTGATCGAGGAAGTGGTAGACAAATAACTCCAGGGTTTGCTGGTTTGTGCAGAATTTAGTTAAGGTGACATTACCTTTCCAACGAGAGTTATTCCAAAGTAGGCAGACTTGATTGAAAAAAACAGTAAATGAATTTCCTAAGACATGGGAGTTGCTGGTCTACTGCTGCCTTGACTGGATTCTGCTTTATCACTTCAGTCAGATAACACTTTAAATCTATTAATTGATCATGGTGGAGGTAGAAAAGAAACAGTGACTGAATCTTGCAGAAACATGGGAGTTGTTGGTCTCCCACCGCCGAGACCAGCTATGTCTCTGATTTATTATTGTGGCTCTGCTCACATTTTCAATCACCTAAGGCAGATAACATTTCTGATCATAACAGAGGTAGAGCAGCAATTCCAAGGCCTGCTTAGTACAAGAAATGGACATTTCTCATTTCGCTATCAGAAGAAACAGTGGCTGAATCTTACAGAGACATGGGAGTTGTTGGTCTACTATTGCTGAGACCAGCTGTCTTTTCACATGTCATTGTGGTGGTGGAGGTAGACAAGCAATTCCAAGATGCTGCTAGGTACTACAGATAAAAATATCACTGACAGGTCCATGTTACATCGTCTCCTTAGAAACCAGTTTACATTGAGCTGGCAACTTAACTGTGAAAAACACAGGAGTTGCTGTTCTACCTCTGCTTCTGCTGACTACTTCCCTATTTTATTTATGTGTTTTGTTAAATCAGAGCTCACACGGTAGACCACAAAGTTCAAACGACTAAGGCAGTGGTAGATCAGCAACTCCAGAGCTCTGTCAGGAAAATTAACCTTTTTGTTAGTGGAGTTTGGCTGCTTTAAAAAAACACTTCAACTTTTAAACTTGACATGAAACCTCACATTATTTTCCAGAGCGATGTAGTTCACTTGGTAATCTGTCAGCAGCAGAAATAGAGACATTTGACGCATAACATGTTACACCGATCATCCTGAAGCCTTTTTTTAATTGGCCTTTCATTTGTAAAATTCAAGTTAAAAGTGCTGGAATACCCCTTTATTTTTATTCTTTATCACTATGAATATCTCACTTTGTTTGACTATGCCACAATTTAAGTATTGGTCAAACTTTGCTACATATGGGAATAGTGCAGTAGACGTTAACACAGTCGACTGCAAATAATTTGAGGGAATGCCATTTTAAAATGGAAGTCTATTAAATATCTAACAAACAATTCAGTGGTCACAAATGTGCGGTTAGAGTTTATAGGGCCATCGATTAGTATGAAAATTTGATCATTTCCATTCCTTTTGGAAATACGTCTTCACTGAAAAGTTATTTACAAGTGAATGAAAAGTACAGACTTAAAAACACCTTCTGACAAACACTGGGAATGTTCGGAGATGTGGCTGTGACTCGTTTCTCTTCGATTATTTTTCACAAATGAAGATGAGCATTCATGGTAATCGAGCAACTAACAGTAAAAAGCCTCGGGCAAAGTGACACAGACATTCACGCTTACACAATGCAGAGATCTTTTCTTCTTTTTTTAGCACTATCGTATATATATCCTGTGCTATTTCATTACAAAAAAAGAGTCTTTCACATTATAAAAATCATGTAAAATCACCAGGGATTACTAAAAGGTTGTGTTTTTTTAAAAATGTGATCTGATGTCGTGGTTTCTTCTGAATGAAAATAAAGGCTTTTATATTGCTTTCAAGCCGTTGCGCTGCTAATGTTCTCAGATGATGGTGACTATGTGAATATTGCTTGGGCTCTGGGGTCAAAGTCACCCCCTTTTCAAACAGTTCAAGGTCTATGGCACTTGACAACTCGCGTCTCCCAACTTAACTCTCTGTACAGCAAAGAGAGAGAAAAAAAAACGGACTGAAAGTGATGAGTAAAAGCATGTTAAAACACTTCAAAAGACAAAAAAATAAAAGGCAAACTGTGGTCTTCTCCCATGTTAACGAAACAAAACGGACAGATGTTGAAACCCCCTCGTGAAACAATGGCTGCCTGAAAGATGAAGCCCTTTCAAAGTAAAACGCAAGTGAATGTCTATATGATCTTATTCAGATATCTTCCTTAGGTCGTCTCCCGCCTTTGCCCTCCGTCCACGATATCTAAACTTGCTTTGGTTGACTAGCATAACTGCTAACATCTCTCTGTACTAAAAAGGTAAAGTCTTGACATTTTGGGGAATTTTCACATAGATATAGGACGATAACAAGCTTGAGCTGTAAGACGGTTACAAACTTTGAAAGATTTTTAATTAAAGCTCCTGTGGGGACTTTTTATCTGGTTTTGAAACAGACTGAATTTAAGCGATGTCTCTTTAGGATCTACAAAAGTAAACAAGCAGGAAGCTGAAAAAGTCTAATTTATAATTTTTAGTGCCTTTAACTACTGCAAGAGGGGGGTAGGTGTCATATTTTACAGTGACTGTTTAAAGACTCCAAGGAAAGACTTTTATCATAATATTAAGCAACATAATGAGCAACAAGGCACAAAGAAGGCAAAATCTAAACACACAGAAAGTCCCTCACAGGAGCTTTAAGTTCATTAGTTTGGTGCTTACAAAAACTGAGATTTAACCAGCAAGTTTAAAAGGTTTTTAGGGTTCAGGTTTAAAAAGTCAAACTGACAGGCTACCAGCTGGGATTGAAGGAAGTTATGGTGCCTGAGAGAGAGATATGAAATCAACAACAAGTCGCATTTGTGTTAAGATTGGAGCCCCCCTGTGGACAAAGCTGCACCTTGCCTATTTTGTCCTTTAAACCCTTCTTAAATTCAAGAGTCAAAAATGCAACCAGCTGACTAGAAATGTTTAAAAAGTCCCTTAATAGAGCTTTAATAACTGAGATTTTGAGGAGCTACAAAGACTCCAATGTTCCAGTTCATCATTTTTGCTCAATCTCACTTTTGTTCTGTTGTTATTTTTTAATCGATGTAAACACTTGAACGCTGCTGTGTTGGCCAGGATCCCAGAATTCCTTGTTTCGTAGCTCTCTTTAAAATCTAAAATAATCTCATGCAAACAGGAATATTTCCCAAAATGTCAAACTCTTGGTTTAAATAGAATCTTCTGACTGGCAAAAACAGGTTTTAAGGCTGAGCAAACAAACTACACCTCCCCTCTTTGATTTCCCAGACATTTCTATCAAATGAACTCTCTCTGACTGCATTTCTTCATCATCTGAGAGGCTGTGATTTGCTGATATATTTCATCCAAACACAGCGCAGGTAGTCTGGTCAGGTGATATGCTGAGCAGTTGCTGTGATGAGGATAGAAGAGGGCGTTGGAGGGTGATCGCAGGCTTGTGGAAGCAGGGGGTGGATGATTTCCTCTTCTCAGCTCTCCCATTTTGCAGGTGGTGAAAGAAATAATCTCTCTCTCGCTCGTACAAACAAAATCAAACCGCTCCTTGATCTACATTCGTCTCCACAGGAAAATCACGTAACATCGTCCTCCATATAAGATCGCATGACCAGAAAAAAAAATGGTTTCAACATCTTAAATAAAAAGTTTCTTAAAAAAAAAAAAAAAAGGCAAAATGGATGACAGAAAGAGGGAGCCCTGCCCCCTTGTGGTCGATTTGTGTCAGTCCGCAGAAGTAAAACCTAATTTATGATAAAGGATTTATGTGATTTGGACTAAAAAAAAAAAAAAAAGGATGATCTGTACAGAGACCACAGTAATTATTTGCTTCAGAGCAGGTCATATCTTCAGCTTCTTTTGTATAAAAATATATATACCACAGTGATGGCCTTTTGAGGACTCGTACTTGCAGAGGTTTTGCCGCCGTCTCACTTTGATCCACTACATTCAGTGGTTTTCCCCGTTGAATCAAGGCTAGAAGATCTCTACTATAAATAGTCCTTACAGGTATCGACAGATCAGTCTCCTCTGGGTATAAAAATATGAGAGTCAACATCATTTCATCTGTTCGTCTCTCCTCTCTCGTGTCCCCGCCCCCCATCCTTTTCTTCAGAGGTCAGTGAAGTCTATGCTTGAATTTCTCTCATGATAGTCAAATCCACAGTGTTTGGAAATGTCTTCAGGAGGGACACTGCATTCCCATGATCGATATTCACAAAGCTGTATCCATTCGCCTGCAAAAAAAGAGAGAATTTACTCGTGAAAATTAAGGAAATTGAAATTAATGAATGACAAAATGATGAGAAAGTCTTTGCCTGACTGCAGCGTACCTGGAGGATTTTATCTCCAGGTTGGAGAATCTTGGACGCTGGCCCCTCAGGTTGAACCCTCGTCACAAAAATACCCTAAAACAACAGAGAAAAATGTTGATCTCTACATTGTTATAAAATGTTTTCTAAATAATCTACAGATATAAACATGAAGAATAAAATAGAAAAGTACAAGAAATCTGAGTTTACATTATCATCTGGTCGAAAGGGGTTTCCCCGGCCTCCCACTCCTCCTGATATACTGAACCCCAGCTCTGGATTCTTCTCCACTTTCACACGGATCTGAAACACACCCACACACTTTCATTAGCTGTTGATTCACACTTTAATACTCTGTTTTCACACTGTCACAACAAGAAACCACAGCAGATGGTGGGGACTTTTTTTTAACCCATTGACTAAGATTCTTGTGAATGAAGAAGGAAGAGTGACGGTCTGGAATTCAGAAATAGGAGCAGTACTCTGATGTCCGTCTAAGCTTTTGCTTTGGGATTACGCTTTGAATTTGTTGTGCTTACTTTTTTCAAGTAAGAGCACTTTAAGGCTGCTGCTGTCTCTGGAAGTTTAAATGTGGACTTAAATAATTCAAATATTCATTTTTAGAGGTTTTGAACGTGGGTAGTAAAAGCCAAAAAGCCTGAGTTGATGCTGCTGTAGCTTCATGCTTTATATTTATTCATACATGTATTTTATCTTAGACTGGGGAAGTACAATCATTCTCCTATACCTCACATTACTAGTCCGCTGTCACCAGATGCACCTGTCAGCAATAAGTGAATTTGAGCTGGCAGCTGGGTCTGGATCTGGTGTTTTTAAAGGATTTCCTCTTGGTGTCAGAGATCTACAGATCCCCTTTATCAAAGCATGTGGCAGGTTCTTTAAGCTGGTGAACAAGACCCATTAGCCGAGGTAGGAATCATATGAAAGGAAATCTAGCAAGATCTTTAAAACCATCAGAAATATTAGGACCCAAAATCCATCTGACTGTGACCCCACTTCAGCTGTCTGTCTGGTGACTCTATGTTGAAACTCTCTGTATCTGATTTTTTTTTAAACTTGATTTTTATTAGATTTTTAACCACAACAATACAGAGTACACATCTCAATCAGTGTTGTTTTCGTTGACGATGACATTCACAAAAATATTTCGTCAACATCATTGTCATTGTCAACGAAAACAATACTGGTTGTTTTTGTTGACGAAAATCTTTCGTCAACGCCCCTTTTTTTCCACGACGAAGACGTGACGTTGACGAGCTAAACATATCTTAGATGACTAAAATGTGACGATGTGGCGTTTACGTTGACGAGACGAGACTAGACGAAAACGTTAGCGGTGGACGACGATCAGAGTTGCAAAATTCATGAGCATTTCGTCAGTCAAACGCTCAACATATTTTCTGTAGTGTTGTTTTTGTTGACGATGACGTTGATGAAATATTTTCGTCAATGTCATCGTTAACGAAAACAACACTGATCTCAATACAATACATTTCTTTGCAGATGTTTTTACAAACATCCACAGATAATGTGGGATTAAATCAAAGAGAATAATCATAGTAATCATTGCAGATAAACGATGTCCACTCCAAAGTACATTACAGGCACAGATTCTAGTCAGAGGCAGGATGACAGTATTTTGACATGGACAGGAAGTATTTACACCATTAACATAAACTGTCATTGCATCAATAAAGGTACCACAAGTTCCCAACTTTCAATAAAGGAGGCCCTCCGAAGCTTTAATGAAAATGTGATCTGCTCCATTTTAAAAATATCCCATACTTCTTGAATCCCGATATTGTGTGAGGGAGGTTCTGGTTTCAAACATCTGATGGTTATAGACTTCAAGGCTGCGGTCAATAATATGTTGAAGTTGTATTTTTCTGACCTCCTGTCCAAACCGGTTTCTAATTTTAACGAGTAAAAGTAGAAATCAATATTTTCAGTCGCATAAATAAATAAATAAATAAATTCAGTCACCTCTTGTTGCATGGCGTCGTGTTGGACTCGCGGCGGCCCCTGCGGCTGATGGGACACTTTGAGCATCAGGTAATCTATGAGCTGCTCTCTGGAAGGGTGGCGGGCCATGGGAGCCTGGCTCATCTGGGGACGACCAGGAGGGCCCATCTGACCGTTCATCAAAGGCACCTGAGGAGGATGAAGAGAGGTTCGATGTTGAACTATGTCGGGTGAATTTGGGGATAAAAGTCTGTTTGTGTGAAACTCACTTTTCTGTGGGGGTCCAGGGTGTAACTCTGCTGCCCTTGGGAAACAAATACATCATCCTGAAAGGAGAGAAAGTCATGATAATGAATGCAGCGCCCTCATCTCACCTCATCTACACACGGGATATTAGAGGGGACAGACTATTAGACACTGACATGAACATTTCTCATGTCTGGTAATGACATTAGGGAGTGATGTGTGGATCTGGACGGGAAGGAGGAGGAGGAGGAAAGAGTGACATTTGATTAAAATGATGAAAAACTCAGGTTGAACTCCGCTCACTCTCTATTCAGACACAGATCTGTTGTTGTTATTCTCATACCAGCTGGAGTTAAAGGTTAGGGAGTTTAAGGGGTCGCAGGAAACTCTTCACGTAGACCTCTAACAAAAACCACTTTTCTAAATCACTTAGACACACACTCTCCTCTCACTTACCGTGAGCAAACACAGTTTCCTCCCCACACACAGAGTGAGAGGTTATGAGGGGATCAAAAAAAGCTGAAGTGGAGATGATTAAGAAGGATTAAAAGTGCAGAGGGGCGGGGGGAGAAAATCATGGTTGTTGAGATGCATCACAATCACAGGATTAATTTCTGCACACTGAGATAGTGATCGTGTTAAAGGACCTGGAGGTTTAAAAGGGGGCTGTTTTGTACCAAGTGTAGAAATCCTTGAATATAAATCCAAGGAAAAGCTTAAAAGGGCAATTCCACTATTTTACTCAAACCCTAGATTTGTATATTTTGAAGATGAAGCGTCTAACACAAAAAGCCTCAAACTGGCTGAAAAAACTGTTTGCTGAGGCATAATCCATATTGTCAAATGAGCCTGATCCAAGTGCTCAAAATTAGGATTTTGAACATAGACTTGAATTTCTATTCTCACAGTCTAACATCACAGAGAAGATTTCAGAGCAAATACACCTAAAAAACTTAAGAATAAGGTACTTTTACTGGACCTGTTGTCTGTCAGCTGCTGAACCTCACTGACAAAAACACTGATTTTAACTTTCTGTGTTGACCCGTATTGCTAAACACGAGGCAGACAAGCAACTCCCACGTTGAGTGAAATAAAATGTCCATTTTGTCAGTGAAGTTTGGTGGCTTTAAAGCTCCTGTGAGGAACTTTTAATGCGAGAGAATCATGGTGCACCCCGGTAGAGAAAGTAATTCATTTAGTTAAATTATTCAATGCAGCAAATTTAAAAAACAAACCTGTTTCTTCAGCTGCTACCCCCCTCACATTGCTTTTAAGGCGTAAAAATCTTAGATTACTTCTGGACGTCATAAAAAGTCATTGATAGGAGTTTCAGGCTTTCATAGATGTCACAAATCTCCTCACAGGGGCTTTAAAAAGATATTTTCTAGTGAACATGAAATAAAATGATAAAAAAAGGATCTTGAATTTAAAATCTGAGCCTGTTTGTGGCAAAAACAAACACTTTTGGAGGACAAACTTTGATTATTACTGCCTGATTGCTACAATCATTGAACCCCAAATATATTGACATAAGTAGAGCTGTAGTTTGTAGTTTTGAAAATAGGAACATAATATAACTTCCTCTTACAGCTTAATGTTGCAACAGCTTTGCGTGACACTTAAATGTCACCTAGATTTAGTAAGAAATGTGTCTCAACAAACACAAGACACAATAACAAGGCACAATCGTGGTCTTGTTCACATGTAATTACATATTGCAGCTACACTTCAGATAATTCTTTTAATATTTGTTTGTTTTAGTCAATCAGAGCTCACATTTTGCCGATTCCCTCTTTATTTTCTTGCTAAATCAATCGGACGCTGGTACAAAAAACTCAAAGAGCCCCTTTCAAACAAAACAGTCTGCATCACAGTGAGAGAAATGTTCAAATATCAGTTAAAGCCACAGGTTTAACTTTCTAATACGTCAGCACACACGTCACAGAAAAGGTTTGTGGTTATGATAGATCAGACATGAGGGGGACATCTTTTCATTTGCCCATAAAAGGTCAAGTGAAAGATGGGACACTTCTCAGCACCAAGGAGAGGAGGAAACAGACATTTTTGATCGTCTACAGGATGTGAAACTAGCAAGAACTGGAAGCCCCGGCTTAGTATGAGCGGCAGGTTCACACAGTACTCACACAGAAGCCCAGAGCTCCGTAGGGCTGTCCGTCTCTGGTACTAAACACAAGAGAGCCTTGGCTGGCATGCATATCCCTACAGCTGCCGTAGTGAGACCAGCTCAGCGGGGAGTTATTGGAATTATAGGAGCGAGACAGCGCGTTCTGAACAGAGGGATGACATGAAACAACCAGCGCCAAACCATAGTGTCAGCGGTGACCATGCAAGTCCACCAGACGGGCGTCAACATGAGAGACACAACAAAAACAGAGAGGTTGACAGCATTTACAGACAAGCATGCACCGGCATTCAGCTGGGTTAGTAAGCTTCATATTTACGAGTGAATTCATCTAAATAATGACGATATTTAGGCAAGTGGTTCTCAACTGGTCTCACTCTGGGACCCATATTTCCTCATGGTCCTTAAGTCGTGACCCACTTTTATAGAATTCAAACCAAGCAAATTTATTTTTTATATAAAAAAACCTTTAAAGACTCTAATCTTTAACATAAATCCACTTGTTTTATTGAGTAAAGCGCATTTCAGAGCGCATGAAGGAGACAACATGAGGACGACAACTACTGAAGTTGCTTATACAGAAAATATCAAATATCTAAGAAATATCACATTAAATATTTACTTTTTTGACCAGCTGTTTGTGACCCATCCAGAACATGTGCGTGACCCACTTGTGGATCGGGACCCACCAGTTGAGAACCACTGATTGAGGCTTTACACAGAATGGCTTTGATTCACATTAAATGTAAAGACAGGATCTGATCAGCAGCTCTGTTTTAAAAATACTCCAAGAGGAAGTGATGCAGTGCAGACATAGTTTCTTATTGCATGTGCATCTGTGAATTACTGAGTGAAAGTTTCATCAATAATTAAAAGAATAGAATTTATTTGAGTCATTATCAAGCATCTTTTTCTTCTGCGGGGGTGGAAAAATCTAATTTAAGAACCAGGCGAATCTGTAAGCTCATGTTTCCAAACAGTACCTGAATGAAAAGAAGGATTAAACATTCAAAAACATTACGGCGTCTTTTTTACCTTCTCCATTTTCTTGGCCTCGATGTGCCGCATCACCTGGTCCCTCCAGTCCGCCGGCACCCTTCCTCCTCCAGCTCCTCCTCCCTGCCCGTCCAGCAGCGAGTGCTCGGACCTCACCCTGGCGTTGGGCCTCTTGCTGGGGCTGCCGTGCTGGTAGTTGAAGTCGCTCACAGACATGGTCCTCTCTGGAAGCTCGTGGGGCTGCGGCCTGGCGCTCACGGGCCTGGAAGCTCCGGGTACGTCGATGCTGTAGGTGCGAGCCGAGAGGGGCCTCTGCATGGCCGTGCTCATTGCTAGCGGCCCCCTGGCGAGGGTGTGAATGTCTCTGTACGTCATGTATTCACCTTCGGGCATCTGCATGCGCCTGGGGTCTCCCATGGAGGCTGTGGAGGTGGTGCTGCTTTGCCTCTGCAGGGTGCTGCTTCTAGGCTGCCCTCCAGCAGGATGGAGTCTCTCTTTAGCCCACATGTCCCCTGATTGTTTGGCACCCATGGGGGGCCCCCTCTGCTGGGGGTACGGAGGCGCCTGGTTCCGGTTTGAATAGTTGGTGTTGGCTAGAGAGTGAGGAGGAGGAGGAGGGGGAAGGTAGCCTTGGTGCTCAGGGGGCATGGGCGTCCTCTGAGTCCAGAGGCCGTCTTTCGGCATGGCGCTGCTTGTGTACTGGATATTATACTGGGGGGGTGGGATTCCCATAGCCATACTGGAGGAGACCGGGTATCTACTGGTGCTCGCAGGAGGCTTAGAGGAGGCGAGCAGGTCTGAGGAGGACGCAGAGGAGCTGGGGTGGATCTGCAAAGACTGGTCGCTAAGTAACTGGCTCGCTGACTTGCTCCTGACGATGCTCTGGCCCTGCGCTCCTGGTCCGGCCCCCGCTCCTGACATCCTCCCTGCTACATCGTAAGAGTCCCCTTCCCCATCGAAGGCGTAGATCTTCATCCCTCCTGATTCGATGTTGCTAACGCTGTGAGACTTGGTCACCTGTGGGGGATGGGGTCTTTTCTCCGGGGACAGCTCCTCCGTGCTGCGAGACAGAGACATGTCACTGCTGGCTGTCACGCCTGTCGACGCCACATGCCCCACAGATGTCTCCACTCGCGTCGCTTGGCTATTGATGCAGTCACTGACCTGCTGGTTTCCATTCAGAAAGTGCTCGTTGCTAAAACCCTGCTTGCCGTCCGAGTCCTCTTGCGTTATGGCGCCGTTCTTGGTTTTCTCTACCCCGTCCAGCTGCACCATGTTGTCCGTCGGCAGCTTGGACACGTTCATGTTGATCTGATCCCACTTGGTGTAGGTTTCTCCCATGCCGTTGTTAATCCCCTTCTCAATGAAGGCCAGCCTGGCCTCCATAGAGAGGTCGTAGTCTCCCATTTTCTCCGGTGGTGTCTGCTGGGTTTTCAAAAGGGCCTGGAGGGACGTCTCTGAGCCGTTGCCGTTGTGAAGCAGAGGGGTGGTGTCTTTGGGGGGCTGGTTCATATTCTCGTCTTCTTGCCTGAAACACAAAACAACGAGGTTCCTCAGACTCTGAAAGAAAACAAGACTTCACATGTAAGTGGTTCTGAGCTGACACTGACCGTGTTTTTGGTAGGAAGGGCATCTTGGCCTCTCTCTCGGGGGTGCACAGAGAATTGTCCTGACTGCTGTCTGTGGTCAGTGACACTGAGTCAGACATGCGCGACGGTGAAGAACAGTTACTGTTGTTCTGGTTGCTGTTGGCCACCGTCTCATCGAGCAGAGAGTCCGTGTCATCTGTGAATCACACGGATCACTGTTAGTCTGCCTGAGCTGGAGCCTCACTTAATGAACGTGTGAAGTGGTTCTGATTTCTAGGAGTCTTGGCCACACTGTTCCCAGTGACATGAAAAATAACTTTATTTTGTGTCCCAGTTAAAAGAGTTGAGCTGTTGCTCTGCTGATACTCTCGGTTTCATTGCAGATTTTCTTTTTAAAGCTGTTGCAAGTTAAAGGGATATTCCGTCGTAAATTAAAGTTATGGTCAAACACACCGTAACACCAAGTTAGACACCCCCTCCAGAGATGAATGTTGCCGACCGCTTGCTTCTCCAGTTATACCAACTTTAGTAACGACCACACAATAGCAATACACAGTGGTCTATGGATCCACGTGCAAACCTCAACCAAAATGCCACTATATAGCCACAAATAATGCTCAGAACAGCACCTAACTTCATCTACAGTACATATGGGGTCCCAGCCATAGTACTCGCCACCAAACATCTTTTTAACGTTGCCCTATTTTTTTAAGCAAAGAGACTAAACACAACTCACCCACTCTCTTCCAGCAGCCACTTGTGTGTGGGAAGCCCTGACGAGTTGATCACTGAGTGCAGGGGAGTTTCGCAGCTTAAGGAAGAACATTTATGATCATTACTTCATGGAAATGCAATCAGAGCTCTTGTGGATCTTGTCTGTGCACTGCAGACGCATTAGTTCTTCGGCCTAAGCGTCTCGATCTGATTGCATTTCCATGCAGTAGTAATCATAAATTTTCTGCTGCAATCGGTAATTGACTCGTCAGGGCTCTGTTACTTAAGTTGGTATAACTAGAGAAGCAAGCGGTCGGCAACATTCATCTCTCGAGGGGGTGTCTAACTCAGTGTAAGGGTGTGTTTGACCATAACTTAAATTTACGCCGGAATATCCCTTTATGTCTAGAAGTCTAGAAAGTGGAATCTCGCCTGGTTGTGTAAAACTCTCATCTAAATTCATTTTTACGTGACTGTATGTTATCAAACACAACACAAATGAAGTTTGAAAAAGAAAATAAACAAAAACACGAGCTAGAAGGAGGTTTCAATCTCCCAAACGGTGTTTTGTCTTTTACCTTTCTTGTCCTTACTTAAAGTCACCACTTTTGGCTGGTTGATGGAGATCTCGATGAGCGGAGGCCTCATCTCGGCGATTTTCATCTCCTCCTCTTCATCTGACAGCTCCTCCGAATCCTGGAGGCGAAGACATTTTTAGTTAAAGCGAACAATGACTCTGTTCAGTTAAATCTCAAAACAACGTGACAGCGTCAGAGTACCTCCAGGGTATCCTCATGGTTCATCATTGAGCCCTCTGAAGACTTGAGTGGGACCCTCTGAGAGCTGTAAGACTCAGAGAGCTCTTTAGATTCCAGTGGAGCCTGGTTTGGGGTGTTGGCGTTGGTGGATACTTGGGGCTCCACGTCTGTTGCCGTGCCGTTAGGACATGGAGCCTCTATGACCTGAGCAGAAACAGGACGGATGATGGTGTTAAGTGGAGATGCAGAGAATGGAAGGGGTAAAGTAAAGACAACGACTGAAACTGATCAGTCTGACCTTCACTCCGACGTCCTGGATTCCGATGTGGTTCCTCTCCACAGGTCTGGAGTCTTTCCCCGACTCGTCGCCCGACTCATCCTCCTTCAGCCTGTGGGCCACAGACTGGGCCGTCTTCACCATGTTCTTCAGCTCGTCTGGGTATGGAGTTGGGTAGCGTTTCAGGTTTCCCTCCTGGAAGAGTTCAAATACCCACAATCCAGCTGTTAAAATCATTTGGTTAAAGTTTGGATGTATGTGGGATGAGAGGAGGGGGGATTAAGGTGTTGCAAATGGGAATTACATGGAGAATGTGGTGCATTTAGTTTCATACAGAAGAATTGTCCATAAATAACAGGCTGTTTGCTTGATTTAGGTGAATGAATCTCTCCCAACAACCTGGACAACATTTTTTCAAATCATGGCAGACATTCTAGCCGGTCTGCTACATCAGAATAAAACTGTTGGCGTCACTTTTCTTTCTTAATTTATATGTTGGACTCAAACCTTTGGGGGCGTTTCTCTCTCATCCTTGTCCTCGTCACACTCGAAGGCCACCTGAGCTCGGTGTTTGCGCTGCTCCTCCCACAGAGCCGGGTTGAAGCTCTCAGAGTCGGAGTTGGGGATATCTAGAAGGAAAGATTCGAAACAGGGAGGTTTCCTTCAGTTATTCAGGACTCAAGGACTCTCTGCAACGATCTACCTCCAACACTTTAAAGACGCAGACTACATTTGGTGGTAGTTTTGGTGCTGTGAGCAGGTGCACAGTTCTATATCAGCATCTCTATGAACCCTCTTAGCAGCTGCTCTAGAATCTCCCGGCAGACTTACGGCTGCGTTAACTATGGACTTAATAAAACACAGTAGACCAACAGCAGCAGGTGACCTGGCACCCCAAACAATCACAGAAGGTGGAAACGTCACACTGGACCTCAGACATTTTATCAACTTTTTACCAACACTGAAATTTCTTTATCTGCTATAAAATAATAAAACCCACCTTAAATGATTTGTAACCCATAAAATTCTGTATGAACACACTGTCTCATCTTTTTTGGAAAGATAATTGCGTTTATAAACTTTTGCTTTAGACACGCAAGTCACTCTTTGACCACCAGGTGGCACAACAACAACAACAACAACATGAGGCATTTAGACAGATAGAGAGAACCACAGAGGAGGTCGAAATTCAGGAGTTTACCTCCTTTAACTGAAAATGAAACACAATGAAAGGATTTGATGTCAAAAAAGAACAAAATTATGAAACACCGGAACTTGTGCTTGAATCTGGTACAAAGGTCTATGTCAAAAATGAATATAGGAGGCATTAAGGTAGAAAGAATTATGTATATCTATTGATTACTCCTAAAATGATGTGTGAGAAATGTTAGCTGTGGTTGTGATACATCACTCTCTGTTGTGTCTAACCTGTGTCATAAAACCAAAAAACCAGGTGGCGAAACTTCCCCAAAAGCAGCTCAAGATATCAGCTGATTTGAACTTTGAATTTGTTCACCGGGTCGTGTGGTTTCCTGTGCTCAAAGCTCTTTACCCTAATTTTAGTCGCCTTGTATTTGCTGCTAAATTAGCCGTTCAAAAGCACCTCTGTGGTTCCTTTTGAGACGGCGGAGGACCGACCATATCCTGCACTCTGGTTTTGACAGAGAGTGAACGCTCTCTGGGTAATGTAAGTCACCTGGTGTGTGGCCTTGGTATCAACAAGTTGTAAAACAGAATCATTGCTGTCGGGTCGTAACTTATTCCAGCTTCTCAGGAAAACACGAGGAAACAGATAAGACTGTTTTGGAAAGATTCCCAGCAGGTTTCTATGGAAAACTGAATAAAATCTGACTGTTAGATGCCGAACATACTTCCAACTAGAGGATATTAGATGCTGGTGCCACCCCTCTGACCACAAAATACAATTGACTTTACATGAGAGGTAAAGGTACACGTGGACTATTAGTTCTTGCGTGCAAAGATGGTTTTCGGGGGTAACAGGAATCCAAACTAGACTAACAGATGCTTGACATGAAGAAGAGAGCTAGTGTTCCTTCTGCAGCTTTGCTCTCGGGTGACAAGTTCCTTCATAAAAAATGGAAACAGTGATCCATTAAAGTTAGCTGCAAGGTCAAGCCTGGAGACTTGTAGGTTAAAACTGCGACAACAGAGATGCTAGTCTTCGTTTTCACATGATCAAAACACTTTTAATCCGCCTAAAAAATTGGGGTTGTAGTACCCAACGGTGCACGCTCCCAAACCAAAACCTCTTTGTGTTGACCACATAGGGACTACTGGATGTTTAACAAGCTCAAACCTCTCTTATCCAGCTTCTGTTTTTTGGGATCTAATTGGAGAAACCAGGTCAGAAACATTAGCAGTTTGATGGTCTGCCAGATTAACCATGAAAGAGAAATTTAGTCAGGGTACTCACAGTCCTCAGTCCTGGTCTGCTGGGGGAACATGTAGTTAGTCAGCACGGTTTTGTGCGTCTCTGGATCCTCCTCTTTCTGGAGCGGGATCAGGGGCTTCGACTGTGGGAGACAGAAAGTAGGTTTGAGAGTTCTGTCGGCAATCAGCCTGGCTTACTCAAAACCGATGTGGCCGGCCCGATTTCCCACAGTTCTTTTCCAGAGCTCCAGCAGCTCATTATCTGTCTTCAAACCACCCAAGCAGCCTTCCTTTGACAAGACGGGGTTAAATTTCTAGCCTGAAAAAGCTCCTGATAAAAAGTGAGTGAAGCTTAATCATAGACAAGTTACCCAGAGTTACGCAGAGTTTTCAGAAACATCAGAGCCACGCTGCAAGTCATCTACGTCATCTATCTAATTTTATACCAGATAAAAATGTGGCTTGCATAAAGATTTTTGAGTTTGCATGTTTTCCCTCTGCATCCATTGGTTCTCTCTGGGTACTCTAGCTTCCTCCCACAGTCTAAAAACATGCCTGTCAGGTTAAGTGGTCTCTCTAAATCTCTCATATGTTTGTTTTTATATGTTAGCCCTTTGAGAGACTGGTGACTTACCTAGGGTTTCACCTGCCTCTCACCCTATAACAGCTGGGATACGCTCCAGCCCCACTCATGGGAAATTGTTAAAGATAATGGATGAACGGATAATTCAATATGAGCCGTTATATAATAACATAATTCAATAATCAGACTAGCTGATGATCAAAACAGAGGTTCGTTTCAGCCCGATCTGAAAGGAGACAAGGTTAAAATCACATTTAAGGGACACATAAAAGACATCCATGGTTTGTAGCGCTGTAATCAACCAAAGAAACTCTTGGTCGACCAAAATGGACTGAAATTTTCGACAAAAAATCGGCGGGGTGAAAATATGGTGCTATCAACACAAGAAGGCAATTGAACACAAAAGGCTACAATACTAATATTCCTCAACAACCAAACGCTGATTAACATGGACGCGCTTCAATCTTCCTGTCTCTAGCCGGTCTCTAACCGGTCTCCAGTGGGTTGGGCGAATCCTAAATGGTGATAAAAAGGGGGGTGTTCTGAGACATGCTGTTACCTGTGACAGGGGGGTGCTTCGAAAACACCCCCATTAGCACTCAGTACGTTCCTCCTGATGAGATTAACCAGACTGTAAATTGACGCGGGAAAAAACCTGATCAAAGTTGACTGATCAAAATTTTAGTTGACTCAGCATGTATCAACCAATAAGTCAACTCGGACTTTACAGCCCTAATGGTTCGACTAAATGAAAAATATCTTCATCTTCACATCTTTGTCAAACTATAAAGCTTTCACACATAATTACCAATTCTGCATCAGCTACTTTGGGGTTTTAAACTCTTGAGTTGGCTCTAATGTTCACAATCCGTGCATTACTTCAGATCTGTGTAATATGATGATATGATGATATAATCATTATTCTTCAGCTAAAAGTCTATTTAATAACTTTAACCTCCAAACAGCCGAGCAAAAATGCTAATTTTGTGCATAAATATTGTGCAAGATTAACATAGAGAAGAAAAGAAAAACAGCTTGTAACTGCCAATGAAACAGAATTTCTTAACTTTCATGTTTGTGTTCAAAAAGCAGCTGGTTCAAGGCCGGCACAGCGGACACGTGGGCTCCTCAAACATTTCCACAAAACAGTTTTTTCTGCTGCATTCTGCATCTTCCCAGTGACAATTTGTTAAGGCATTTGAGAAGAGGCTCACAATAGTCTGACTAAGATGAGAAAAAAAAACCATGAATAATTGATTTCTGAATGCGGTGAGAGTCAACAGACTGTAATTTGGAAATATTTATAAGCTGTAAAAAGCCAATTCGCTGTAGACTCCAGCGGCGTCTGCTCCAACTTCACTTTCTAACACATTAAAACTTTTTCTGCAGGGTTTGATATGAATACTTCAAGAACTTCTTCCTCTGACAAAATGGGACTCCAAACCACTTCCTGAGCTGAGCTGAGCAGACTCCAACGTTTCCACTCCTGATAGGCTTATCTCTCTGCGGCCGCATACACAGAGGCCGAGGCAGAAGTCTGCATTTGAGCACAACAACAACAACTGTCCTAGTGGCCTTTATCTAACTGCTGCTAAAGAGGTCAAAAAAACACACTTTGATACCCTTTATTTATTCATAACTGTTAATCAACAATCAATAAATAATGACTGAGTCCTCTAGGACAAAAACTGGCACAGACCGAACCACACATTTGTAATAACTGTCAGTAATGCCAAATTGAGTGTTTGGACATAAATAATCCCCCTGAATCCTCACTGGTGTCCAAGCAGAAATCTGTGGAGGTGTCTGTGTCTGGAAGGAACCTGCCTCTGCTTGTATTTTCTTGTTATTTTGCTGTGTCAAGGATTTTCTTCGGCTTCACTCAGTCCACCGATCACGAATGTCTACCTCTGTTCAGACACCGAAGGGTACACCTTGTGCATCTGATTGGCTTCGTTTCCACCGCAGGAATTCTCCCCCAGGACTAGGGACTTTCTGCAGACTTCCTGGTCTCCCCTCTTTTCTATCACAGAGACTGGAGTCTAAACTAAGATTCAGAAGACATTGTTTTGCAAGGAAAAAAAAAGTCCCTGCTCCAGGAAGGCAGTGCTTTATGAAATTTTACGAGCTCTGAGGATGGGACTCGCAGCGCTGAACATTTATGAGCAGTCAAGACAAGCTGGGAAATCCTTTGAATCTCTAAAATTACCAGCAATGAAATTTAAACAAATTTGATCATGCAGTTAAAAACAGCATTCAATAGCGACCTGCTGCACAAGGAGGAAGTGAGAGCTGTTTACGACTGTTCTGGAGCTGTTTTATTGTTTTTTTTATAATGCATATAATCCATGAGTGATGTCATGTTTTCACTGTTGTGTCAATGTTTGTTTCCACTTGTAAAAAAAACAAAAAAAAACAGCCTTCGGTCTCTCAGCGTTGTGGATATTTCACTGGTCTTCCTCCATTTCAACACAGATCGATGCCGACCTCTCCTGCAGCAGTATTTATCATTTGAGTGTTAAAAATGTTAATCCTGGGGTAATCTTTTTACCCTCTTTCTTTTGTTTCCTCTGCTTCTTTTCATTCCTGTCAAATCTTGGTGACATATCGCCCCGCCTCAAACTCTACAGCTTTACTGTTTTCTCTGCTCTGCTGCGTCGATCAGTAAATGTGACGTGACGTTTGAGTGAAAGCAGGAAAATCAGGTGCTAATTTGAATATGTTAAGAGTGTAAGACAATCCTAGTTTTTCACATGTATTTATCTCTGTTGACGGCTCCTTTACCTGCAGGAAAACTACACATAAAACGAGCTAAAAGCCTGTAGAGACCAGCTGACATAAACTCCAGTTTTGGCTCAGAGATTTAAGTTTTATTTTGTTATTTCCTACTTTACCCTCTGTGACACTGCTCCCTCCCTTTGTTGTCTAGGATGCTGAAACAACTACTGCTCTTGCTTATCATTATGGAAGCGTATTGCATTCTTACAAAAAAAAAAAAAGTATTTTTTTTGTTTTTAGAATTTTTTTCTTTGCTGTTTTTCACACTATTTTTTTTCTTCAGTTTTTTTTTAAACAAGTATTTTTTTCCCCTCTTTCTTTTTTTCGGACAAATTATCATTCAGTTTTTCTTCCTTTTTATTTTTTATTTTGTCTCTGTTCTTCTGACTATTCTTTTTTTCCTGACTAAACAAGACACTTTAAAATCCTGCGAGAATTTCATACATTCAGATAACGTTAACCACCGTGGCTGCTCCAAATCAGTGAATTCTCTAGTTCCTAGATAACTTCGACTATGGGGTCAATGAGAGTCAAGCATCTTATTAGTTAAACAAATTGAGCAAAGGGGGATGAAAGCATCTGTTTTTAAATGATCATGATCCCAGAGAACAGGTAAAATAATTAGCCTGAAAAACAATACAAAAAAAAATTAGTCCAAAAAACAGAGAAGACAAAAAATATTGTCTAAATATTGTCTTAGTCTGAAGAACAGAGAAGAAAAAAAATGTCTGTAAACAGGAAGAAAAAAAATTACTCTGAAAAACAGAGCTTTTATTTTTTTATGACTGCAATATGCCTCCGTATATAATAGCCACAAGTTTGCACTGAATATTTGAATATATGTAAAACTTTAGGCTGTTGCAGCACACCAGCATTGATGACAGCTGTTTTTTTTTATTAAATAAAATCAAGGTAAAAATATTACACAAGTACATGGTCCTATGAGCTGATTGCCACGTCAAAAAAAGAGGGATAGACGAAGAAGAAGCAGCAGCTGTTAGCAAACTAGCTGTAGCAGTTCTCTGAGAAATTAGTTAGTGTTAAGATTTGAACTTCCTGTTTTTTTATTGTTTTTATTCAGTTCAAATACTTACAATCCACCAGAGGTAGCATACTTTAAAAATAAGAGCAAACTTTGACAATGCAGGAAGTACAGCAATGCCAAAGTTTCAAAATAAAAGCATGACAAACTATAATTTGAATAGCGCACATTCAATACTGTTGAGATTTGAACGCTTTTTTCATACTGATTACAGAATATATGAAAGCTTGGATACTGTGACAGCTGGAACTCCCAAACTGATCCTCTTCAATGTAATTACTGTTAAAGGACTTTGCAGGATTTGGGCTGGCCTGTCTCGATTACCTCACTATTGTCTTTTACACGAACTAAGGTTAGGATAACACGTTGTAACCTTCCTGAGGAGCCTTCCACACGTTAAAAATGTAGACTTTAGCGGATCACTATCCTCACTTTGAGATCGAGTGTCCTGCTGGAAGTGGTTTGATGCATGTTGAATTGGTTTTCCTGGAAGCTGCTCGGCTTAGCAGGATTAATTTACCGCTGAATGTTGTGGCATCCCCGGCTGTCAAAACAGTTTCTGTAGTCAAATGAGTGTCTGACAGCTCTGAACTCGGTGACACCTTTTGTCAAACACTTTTACTTGTGACTCATGCATACCACATGTGATCTTACCTGATTTTCTGACAGCCACATCGCAGTCATTTGGTTGAGTTTAGTGAAGCTGTACGGGAGATTCTTTAACCTGCAGCCAAGAAAAACAACACAGGTGCTCAGTCCTCTTATAACAACAATCTCTGACACTCAAAGGGGGTCAAAATGTACTGTTTTCCAATCTGTGAGGCAAATTCAAAGCATGAAGGCCCTGTATTAGGGTTGGCTGAAGCTGTATTTAGATTTTCTTTAAAAATATTTGAGTGCCGTGGGGTTGAAGCCAAAGTTATTCAGCGTATTTGGCACAGGAGAGACACCAGGAATGGAAAAGCCCTGATTTAAACCTCACTCAGGCCTCAGCGTCCAAACCAAACCCCGAATTCATTCTCGCTGGAATTAGGACTCCTCAAAACTAATGTAATTCACTAGCTCAGTTTCAGAATGGGTGTGGGCTCTCGTATGGGTGAGACCAAGAAATTCTTTTGCCTGACAAGCAAAAAGTTAAAACCAGAAAGAAAAAAGTAGGACAGCTCCTGCAGTCAGTGAATGACTGAATCTACTGCCATAATCCAAAATAAACAGAAAAACTTTATGCGCCTTTGCCCTTTAACTTGACCCTCATTATGCAGGAACACAGCCGGTCCAGACTCACTTGTTGTTGCTCAGATTTATGACTTTGAGCTTCTGCATGTCCCCCATCTCCTCGGGCAGAGTCTCCAGCTTGTTGGAATGGAGGAACAGCACAGTTGCATTCTTCCAGTTTCCCATCTGCAAACGGAAGAAAAGCGAAGACTCAGAGTCATGAGCTGACAGGGATCAGGGTTACTGCTGAGCAAGCTGATGTGCCCCGCTGTTTGACACATCCACACTACGCACACATCCATAGAGTTGAGTGTGAATCACTCACCTCGGGAGGGAGCTGAGCCAGGAAGTTGTGATCTGCAGCGAAGGTGCGGATGTTGACACACTGACCGATGGACGAGGGAAGGGCTTCGATCTCGTTGAAACTGCAGTCCAGCTCATCCAGGGAGGTCAGCCTGAAGGAGCAGAGAGACTTTCATTATGGGCGCAAAGCACTTCATGCACAGATTAAACTATATTTTATAACCATACGAGGAACCATGATAACATACTAGATTAAAAAAAAAGAGAAGTAACCATCCCCTGACTTTCACTCAGTCCTACACTTCTCATAATGGCCAATCTGACCTTCCCTGTATAGTGAGTAAAACACCTGCATGATCCATGTGATGTGAATTAATATGTTTAATATTGTGATAAAAGTCATAAATAAACTAATAATAAAAGGCACATACCAGCTACAACTCACAGTTTCCATATCTATCTGCTGATAGCTGGCTTTAGCTTTATCTAGCTGCACCAAAACAGTGTCAAGACATGACTATGATACACAAACCTCCAGACAAAGTAGACAAACTATACTATTGTGAGGCTATCAAGTCTGAATTAGCTATTTTCCTTATTCTCTATATAAATTTGGACTTTATGTATCCAGTGGTAAGATTGAATCATCAAGTTTGTGACACAAGCTATCAGTTGTGCCAGGGCTAATAGAGGAACAAAAATATACTGTAATTTATCAAGCTTTATCAACACAGAGGCTTTTCATCTCCCTTCAATGAGTTTGAGGAGCAAAAATTGGTGGATTTCACCTTTAACTCAACCATATTTCCAGTTCCCTCTCTCACCTTTTAAATAAAGGTATAAATATTGTCTAAAATCTGCCCTGTATATGAAGGTTACACTGGATTCAATCCCATGCTCCTTTCACTCTTTTCTCTCTTTCCATACTTCCAGCTCTCTCTAATGTCCTAACCTCCAAAAATACGGGCAGAAAAAGCCCCTAAAGACATAAAATCTTACAGATACAGTGTGCAGAATGGAAAAACCAAGCAATATTCAGCCCAGACACTAAATATAAAAATGTGTATGCTGCAAGTTTGTCCGTTCTGTGCCACTGTAGAAACATAGTGGTACAAGCCGTGGCTAAACCTGCTTCTATGTAAATCTACAAAGCTTATTCCAACAAAAATACAGTGATTTTCATACCTCATACTACAAACTGTACCGTTAAAAAGTTAGTTTCAAATATGAGTCACATTGAGATTATTCAACTGTTTAAATGCAGTTTTGTGGACCTTGTTCAAAAAGAAAAGTCTGCAAACAAAGTAAAACCATTTTTTTTTAAATGAGACCGCTCTCTTAAGAAAAACCCTCAGAGACATCCACAACAACAGCAAAGCTGCGTTTTAACAGCTTCGTGGGACGCTGTTTAAAGCTGTGACATTTTAAAGTAAAGCCCATGTTGACACAGAAGCGTCTTGAAGCCGGGAGCTTTCAGCTGAATGAAAAATGCAAATGCATTGTGGGATTTCAGATGAATGCGAACAGAGTGAGACGAGCGGCGGGGAGCCGCTGTGTTACAATATCGTTAAATTCCAAAACACAGGATTTGACCCCTCTCTGCAGAATACATAACGGAGACACAACACAGTGCAAGCAGCAAATCAGCTCGCAATGAATGAAAAAAAAATCATCTTGCTTAAGCTCAAATCCTTGCATGGGATTAAACTAAACCGTGGGCTTTATCACATAATCTGTATCAAATTACACAAGGAGACAGATTCGGACATACGGGACAAATGAGGGTGTTTTTTGTTTGGAAACAATGGAGGGAAATTAAACCTCTGAGCCTTGGAGCTGCACAAGTGTCACCACATGGAGCTTTGTCTCTCCTCATGCATGTAGAAGAGGACAAACAAGGAGTTTCTGGATTAAACTGGAGTCTAATTTTATGCTGAGACACTGTGATTTAGGGCCAGCGGTCGGGATGTAGACCTCACTCGCAGCTGCTGACTGCTGGATTCACCTGTCTGCTACAGAAAATATCAGTCTGAGGACGGCTACGGCGGCTTTAATCCGTCAGTAGTGCATTGGAGGGTCATCTGGCCAGAGATTACCGCCAAACCCTGTCACAATAAAGCTCAAACTGTTGTTATAAACGGACATGACTCTGCAGCATGACATTCAATCATAGCTGCTCATGCTTCATAATCATGACCGTTATTAAGTTACTCGGAAGCTAAACAAATAAGGCATCAGAACACATTACGCTTAATGGGAATATCTGATTTATCCAGACAGACGTTTTATGTGATCAGCGGGACATCAGATGAGAGCGCCGTAATAATCCACTGATCTGAGGGTTAATTCTGCCGATATATAAAGCGAATGCTGTTACGCTCACCCGCCGATGGAGTCTGGCAAGTACATGAGCTGGTTCTCGTCCACCTTCAGCGCCGTCAGTTTCTTCAGCGAGCCTGCAAAGAAAAGAGAAAGAGAAAGAGGGAGAGAGAGAGACAGGGTTAAAGAGATGCAGCTCAGGGCGGTTAGTGATTATCACTCACTGTTGCATAACAAAGAGTGATATCTATTACAGCAGTTAATTGGATTGATTTGTCCTGTCATCAATACAGTAATCAACCTCGCTTTAAAGCGCTGTGCATCAGGACTCATCAGATTTCATTAGCCTGCTCTTTAGTCATGGACTGTACTTTTCCCCCCTCAGGGAAAGTAAACACAGGATATACATATGTGGAAAAAATCTGGATTAATTCCAGATTAGACGTTGAGTAGACATGTAAATCTAAATTAAACTTGAGTCTAATCAGTCTGAGCTGTTATTAAACCGACATAAAAAGTTTCATTTTACAAACTTTACATTATTATCTGTGGATTGTGGATCAAAGTGATTCCATTTTATGGTATTATATGTGTGCATATAATCATGGTTGTGCATAGTTATAGTGTGTGAATGTAACTTCTTAAATACTTTTCATTTATATTTCCATTCTTGGGAAACTTTGCTGTGAAATTTCAGTTTGCATCCTGTATTATTATTGTCAACTTCATATGACAATACTTTATCTCATTGCTGTACATTATGTGTATTAGAATCAAGTATAAATGTTTTTTCATTTTAGTTATTTAATGTTGTTTATTTAATCTTTATCGGGTGACTCTTTTCCTTTATTTCTGACTCGATCACATTTTAAGACATTTATATTTCATGAAGGCAGAGCCCCTTTAATGTGAGTCTGACACAGAGCTCTGCTATAACCCCATTAACTCTCATATTGATCCTGCACCAGTGTTATATTGGTGTCCCATTGTGTTAAGGCCCTGAGTGTGAACACAGTGTGAGCTTTAAATACACACACACACGCACGCACGCACACACACGCACACACACACACACACAGCTTTCTGCCCCACCTTCTCAGCCAGCTTACAATGATGTCGGTGTAGGATGTTGTAACATTAAACACAATATAATTAGCTGTATTTTTGTGTGATAACTGGCATTAGTACATATAAGAGACCAGACATGACATTAGATAAAGCGCATGAATAGCTTTCTGATTGTTTTAGTTCTATTACAGTGTTTAACCTCCGTTTCTAATTTGATAAATCGAGGTTTGGCGTGTCTGAATCGAGCTCTGTGATTATAATATTCCTCAAAATTGGCTTTTGTTTGTTTTTGGATGAACCGGCCCCATTGAATATGATGAACAATGCACACAGATCAGCTCGAGGTCAGGTGAATTTAACAGCTGTGCTCCTGAAACATTATCATACAAATGCAAATACATCATATTGTTGTAATTGTAATGTCACAGCAAGTGCAAGACTTCAAGCCGACCTCACCATGAAAGCGAGACGTTACATCTTGTAGCAAAAGCTGCACAAATTAAAAGGAGCTGCTTTGCAATTTCTATCAGTATTATGAATTTTGCAAATTGGTGCAGAACAGAAGGATGGACAGAGAAATGAACGCTTGATTGGCAAAACTTGAAAGAGACTAAGAAGGTGTTTCATCAAATGCGTGTTGTTCTATTTACCGATGGAGCCTGGCAGCTGTGTTAGGCCGTTGTTGGACAGCAGGAGGTCCTGCAGACTCTCACAGCCGCAGATTTGCTCATCGACCATCTCCAGGTTGTTCTTGGACACATCCAGATACACCAGCTGTTTGAGCGTCCCCAGCATCTGAGAATAGACACACAAAATCAATACCAGAACTGCTGCTTATACCTAACCATCCTCATTGTTGTGTAGCAATGATAAGGCAAGTGTGTTTGTTGAATACAGAAGCATTTGACCCCTAAATGTTCTCTTGAGCCAGTTTTAAAATGAAATTATTGGTCAAATTATAATCTTTAATACTGGAAACAGAAACTGTATTCATACAAACACTGTTGCTTGTTAAGGCCAGACTGTGATTACAGCTGATGCTGTTCAAACGCTGGCAGCAGAACAAATGCTCCAATTATGACCCAGTTACAAATAAGCTGCTGAAAAATGAATCCCTAATAACACATTCAGACTATCAAAACATCATTGTTAATTAATTAAGTTAAAGCAAAATAATTACTGTAACTGGGACATCAATAACCTGTAAAACAGTCATGTGATCATCTCAGGAGAAAAACATTTTTTTAAGCTGCGACTTCTCTGCTGGTTTTCAGAGGCCTGAAAGTCTGATGCGAACTGACGGCGGTCCGGTTTGAAGAAGATTTAAGCAGACAACACGAGTTAAAATCAAAGGAGATAATCTGAAGATGATGTTTTGGGCGGCAGCCGTGGAGAGTGAGTGTGTCAGGGAACGAATTAGAGACATACCCCAGGTAAAAATGTCAGTCTGTTTCCATCCATCCACAGCTCCTTGATTCCAGTCAGCTGCTCCAACACCTCAGGCTGTGGACAGAAAGAGGAGAAAGGAGGTTAAGTGATAGAGATATAACGTGTTTTTATGGATGCACGTGAGTGTGTGCGCCTGCTGGGCTGGGACAGGATGACATGCTTCACTTTTAAATGTGCAAAACAATTAACCACGAGGCCATTTCCTCCACTCGGCGTGATTAGCACGTTTTGGTGAAAGCAGGCTCTTCCAGTGATTATAAATGCCAACAGGGGAACTCGGGTATTTTAAACCTGAGCCCTGGTTTTACATTATTCCTCATTTGGGATGCTCCAGTGGATTGTACTCTCAGGCAAATCTCCAAATCACAGTCCTTTCTTTTGGCAAATGTCAGGATCATAAATGTCTACCTACGTAGATAAAAGGAACCCTAAGGTGGACTTGTAGTCAAAGACATTATTTTAAAAGCCTCAAAGAGCAGCTCTATTTCTCTCTTTGCAACAAACAAATGACACAGGAGTTGCTGCTTTACCACTGTCTTCATATGTTGTTGGTTTGTGTAATTACTCTTATACTATTTTTGTGTTCTAAATTCTAGAGGCAATAGTAGCTCAGCAGCTCCTGTCAATTTAATTTGCAGGGCACAGGAGTTGCTTGTCTACCCTGATTTTAATTTGTTGTTTTGCAGCAGTTTTAGCGTGATTTTGTTATTTTGAATGCTCTGCAGTAAACCGGTAGTTAATTGGTAGTCTACCACTTTTTTTCTTGGGTTGGTTTGCCTGCGTTACTGTGTTACTGAAGTACTTTGAATCAATCACAATGTTTCTAAGACACAGATTTACCAAAAACATAATTATCGCCGTGGTAAAACAGAAACTCCAATGAATCTTTTCTTCCGCAACACAAAAAGTGCTGATCTACCACTTCCTTAAACTGTTGTGCAGTTCTGGTGAAATGAAAGCTCAGTTTGAATCCAACACAGTTTGTTCGGAATGAATTTTCCAAAAATGCAGCAATGGACAGGAAACTCAGCAGAAACCCAACATGCAGAGGACTTGTTGATCTACCAAAAATTTTATTAGCTGGTTTAGGTTGTGGGATTATGTGATTATGGTCCTTTAAATAATCAGTTTAAATCAAATAAATGTTTATGTGACATAAATACACCAAAATCCTCACAACAGAAGCATGTATAGATCAGCACCTCCCATAAATCTAACTTGCAAAGTGAAGGAGTTACCGGTCTACCACTATTTTTGCACGTAAATTTGCCATATCAGTAGAGACTGTGGTAGATCATTAACTCCTGTGTATTTGTAACTGTGCTTGTTTACCTGTTTAGGTGAGTATGGTGATTTATCTGCTCGGTTTGAATCCAACACATTTGTTGTGTGACGTAAATTATCAAAAACTTAACGGTAGGAGTAAAGGAAGAACATCAACTCCAATATCTCACTGAACACACGGATTCCTATTTTAATGCCATATTAACCTATTTGTTTGTTTCTGTTTTTGTGTCATTCATTATGGAGCTTTAACTGCTTGGTTTGAACCCAACACTTAATAGGGCCAGAGGCAGTGACAGACCAGCAACCCCCATGTTTACAAACTGAAATGTCTGTAAAAAATGTCTGTGTGTTCAATATTGCACTTGAACAAAGATCTGTAAGAAAAGGGTCAAGAATTTAAAATAGAGAGGAATAGAAGTCCCCCTTTCAGAAAAAAAGCCCCCCTCCATGTCAACAACTGAACAAGTAGGAAAGAGGACAGATCAAGGACAGAGGAGGTGAGGTCACCATCAGAAAGGTAGGTAGCCCTGGGCATCAGCAGACTGCCTGTCAGATACTCACCACTTCAACGAACTCATTGCTCCCCAGGTCCAACCTCTCCAGCTGCGTGAGCTTATGCATGCTCCTGCAGACACAGGACAGACAGGGTGTGAGATATTTCAAACCAGCAGGGAGATCACATCACTCCCTAACCATTATGTCACTCCTCACACTGGACTCATAAAAAATATGTTTTCACAAGTGGAGTGTCACTAAACTGACCCCTTTTTGTTCAGGCATAAGGGACAATGAGGATTATCGGCTAAGTGGGCCGTGCGCTCTGAAACGCGAGCCAGGAGAAAAAGATTTACTGTCTGTTTTCATGTTATATATTCGATTCCCAAGCTTCACTCGCTTAGCTCAATCATTTTACAAGCAAATAAATACCTTTGAGCTCTCAGGCGTGACAGAAATATGCTTCAAATAATGGAAAATGGATGACGTATGCGAGCTCTAAGCCTTTGCTGAAGAGTTTTCTCCCCCACATCCAGGTCAGAGTCTCACGGTCCCCACTGAATGGTTCAAACTAAAGGCTGATTTCGTAAACTTGGCAGAAAAGTGTATGTATCCTTATCATAAAAAATATTGGCGTATCAGATATCAACACGATACTACTTTTTTACTTCCAAAACAATACAGATATTGTGGCCTTAAGTATTGGCCGATATTGATTTTGACTCAATATTGGCAAAAACTGCGTGCTGGATCTGGGTGCTGCTAAATAGAGGTGCTGGAGCGGAGTCTGGAATGGACTGCTTTTATCGGAGCGCTGACATCGGAGATTTTAGACCCAGGTGGATATAATCCGATATTTGAATTTTTGCTGATATCAGACCGATATCTGATATCAATACTGTATCGGGACATCCCTTATTGCAGCCTTTAGTATTGGCCGATACTGATATTGATCCAATATTGACACAAAATTGAATATGACAAGTTATGCACTCAACTGCAACGGCTTTTTCGAAAATTTAACGAAAAATACCACCACATGGCCGACATCACTCCTACTCTTTGCTACTTTGTTAATACCTTAGTACACACTGTTGTTTCTATTACGTGGGCTCTACGTGCTGGATCATGTAGAGTCATGCTAAATGGAGGTGCTGGAGCAGAGTCCGGAATGGACTGCTTGTATTGGAGATTTTAGATGCAGTCTGATATAATCCAGTATAGTGGGTTTTTTTGCTGATATCGGACTGATACAAAATATTAATTTTGTATCGGGAAATCTCTACTAAATAAATGCAATATCTACAATCCCCTTATTCTTTTTCTATTGTTTGAATTTGTTTAAAGGTATTCCTCTAAACCGTTTCTGTAACACGTAGATTGATTGTTTGAATTTTGCAATTTTAGCGGAATAAAAGCAAGAAAAAAAAACATAAACTGATAATCACATCTTTTTCAGCCAAAGTGGTACGGCCAAAATAGCCTTTCGTATTCACCCCAGCACAAACACCATCACTTAACACTCATTACAGGTTATAACTGTGTGAAAAGAGCATCAAATCTTTCCTTATATGGGGTATTTTCACACAGCGACTCCACTTCTCCAGAAATCCCTCAAACTTTCACAGCAGGCTGCATGAACTGTAAATATGTTTTGTTTTAATAGTTGTATAGTATGTTTGGTTTTAAAGTTTCTTCAGGGGGGGAAACACAAGTTCAACAAAATGTTACTTGAAGCGAACCTCAAACTGAGCGGGACTGTGAACGTAGATGAAATGGAGATGTACAGAAGAGTGTTTGGGAACAGAAACGCTGATCCTCTCACAGCGGGCATGAACTCTCAAAAACAAGAGTGAGATACAGCAGAGGAGTGGAAAGAAGAGGCCCACTGACACTTCGGCATCGCAGTCTGTTTTACTTTTCAATGGTGCTCATAAAAGGAGAATGCAAGACACGCGGCACAAATTACAGATATGATTTAAGCCCTTTAGAGTTGTAAGTGCTTGCTGCACTGTGAAAATCATTACAGGGATGTTCTTGAGCCGCAGCCAACTTTGTCACATTCTTACCTCAAAGTTGGCAAGAACACCAGCGACCCCCCATGTGAGCTGAAGGGGGTAGGTACGAATGAGCGGCGCTGGCTCGACTACAGAGCCGCTTCACACTTAGACTTTTGACCCGGAGTTGTGAGGAATGCAGCATCCTTCTTTAAAACTCAGAGAAACATACGGTTCATGCATGTGCTCCGTGTGTGAGAGAAAAGAGGCAGCACTTTGTATGTGGGACGCCCTGAAAGGACTTCTGCTGCGCCCCTTTGTGCACGCACACATTTGTTTACATCTTTGAAATGCTTGTGTGTCGCTCTGGCAACGCTCTCGATCATTAGTCGCTTTCTTTGTCAGCACTCCAGCCTTTAACGGATCTGGCCTCTGTCACATAAACACAGCAGGGGAGAGAGAGGGGATCTGTTCAGAGCTGCAGCACAGGCAGATCCTGTCTGTCTGTCTGTCTGTCAGTCGGTCAAAAATGAGAGAAAGAAAAGTGAGCGATAACAGAACTCTGAGGGAGGACAAAAAAGGCAAAGTGGGGAAGCAGTTTTTACCGGGGAAATGGGAAGGACAAAAGAGAAATGGTACAGCGAGTGACGCATGAGAGAGAGGAGAGAAAGAGAAAGCAACTTCTCCCACAATCACCTGGAGCTTTCTCAAATATTTGGGGGACGGTTTTTGTCTCCCAGTGGCACTTCTCGGATGGTGAAATAACCCTCAGCGCTGTCTCGGCGGAGGATTATAAAACCTGCCACAGCAAGCAGCCAAAGAAAGGGGGCTCTTATGTAACACAGTGGAATTTAATACTACAGTTAGAGGGGTGGGGAGGGAATGTGCTGAAAAAATGAAAAAAAAGAGGAAGATTGGAGGACAAGGCAGAGGGGGAGGGGAAAGATAACGAGGAAGTGAGAATGAAAAATCTAAATCTGTATGCTGGAGTTAAAATTGGAGTCGTTAGCTGAGAATAGAGGATGATCAATAACGTGCTTTCGGAGGATGATAACGATCACAACACAAAAACGAGGAGAGGAGAAATCCAAATATTTCCACAGAAACACGCCGACTATAACTGATGGTATTGCAAAGCTGCAGAACACACAGACGCCTCAAAATCGTTCAACCTGCCAAATATCAACAAGCGGAGCAGGCTCGTAAAATAATCCCCACGCATATATTGAGCAAAGCTTAAATGATTAAATCCAGAAGTGCCGCAACAGAAAAATAGTCCTGTTTTAGTCTTACAGCGTCCAGATTTCTACATCCTTGTTCTTCTTGATAAAATCCACATGGTCAGGTGTCACTCTCAAGCTCCAGCTTTGCCAGGATTGGAAATCTCTCTGCATGACTTTTCACTAATCTGTCAGCTCTGTATACATGGATGGAATCAAAAACTCGGGCTGTCCCAGTACGATATTGATATCAGATATCAGTCAAAAAACAAATACAGGATTATATCGGCCTGCATCTAAAATCTCTGGTATCAGCACTCTGATACAAGCAGTCCATTTCAGACTCCACTCTGGCATCTCTATCCAGCATGTAGAGCCCACGTGATCACAACAACAGTGAGTACTAAGGTACTAACAAAGTAGCAAGGAGTAGGAATGATGTCGGCTGTCTGGCAGTATTCTTCGTTCAAGTCCGAAAAAGACATTGCAGCTGAGTGCAAAATTTGTCATGAAAATATCGGATCAATATCGGTATCGGCCAATACTGAAGGGAACAATATTGGTATCTTATCAGAATTAAAAAAGTTGTATCAGGACACCCCTATCCAAAACTATGTTAAAAGTACTAACTAGGTAAACATGAGACTTAAACAAAACCCACCAGGCTGATTGAGTTCAATAAAACCATATCAACACTGCTCAAGTCCAAACATTAGGGCTATGATCCAGTTTAACTGAACCTAAGTTTAATTTCTTAAGTGATATAAAGTAAAATCAACTTACTTTGGCAACATCTTTAACTGGTTCTCTCTCAGCTCCAAGATCTGCAGTTTAGTCAACCTGCAACAAAGTGAAAATATAAGTGAGGACAAACAGCAACACTTTACAATTGTACTACTCAACATATGATCTTCATAATGCACTAACCTTTCTTTATTGTACTCTAAGTGTTAGTTTGCACCCTGTATTTGTCATACTTGACTCCTGAAGAGAGGAAACCTTCATTCAGCCCTACGGTGGTTTTATGTTGACGGCTTTTCGAGCTATAATTTCCACCGCTCTGCCTGTCAGCCACTAACCAGATACGTGACGCGGTGTTCTGAGTTAGTTTGTTTCTAAGAACAAAGTAGGACCTCTGTAGTACTAAAGCAGGGTGACCATAATAAAGACAGTAGTGTGAGGGTGAGTGCCTTCGGTGCAGTGTCTGTCACATGTTCAGCGTCATAAGAAGTCTTTAAAGAATAAGAGAGTCAGTGATACTGCTGGTTTTAAGAGACCGGTTGTTTGTTGCCTTTGAGGACATAACTATGTCTTACAGCAAATCATTAATGTACAGCTAATTGATCAAGCATAACTAATAAGAGGAGACAGACAATAATAAAGCGTTAAAATACCAGAATTCTTGGTTTTAGTGCTTCATAAATATATCACTGTTTTAGGTTTAGTAAAAGCTAACTTTCCATTACATGTCACATTCACCCATTCACACACTGATGGCAGGGTGAGGTTAAATGCCCTGCCAAGGACTCCTACCCAAACCTCTAAACACCTCTGACAATGTGAAGACCTGTTTATTTTACCCTGAATCCATATAAGAAGACTTCTTCATCGAATGAAGAGCCACATAAAACTAAAGGAAGATGTTTACATCCACTGCATGGTGGTGTGTAGATTTTATACAGCTGCAGCCTCTTATGTCTGTGTCGCTGTTTTACCCTCTGTACTCCTGCTCAAAGTCTCCTCTACAACATGGAAAAAAAGGTGATTGAAAAACAGTTATTGATATAATTCCTGGGGTGATAAACCCAACAGGAGGAGCGAGAGAAATTCAGGGATTTGCCAGAAACATCAAGTATGAACACCTACTATTTGACTGGATAATTTATCTTAAATCAAACTGCTTGTGCCAGTAATATGCTTTGTTTCAGACTGGCAGCATACTCACTCTAGCAAGTATTTCACTCTATTTACATAGAAGTCCAACAGAGATCACGAACACCTATGGCATTACATTTGAGGGATTGTGACACCAAAAAAACGTTTAAGAATCACTGGTTTTGATATTTGCAGCTCAGTATTTTGGTTTTAGCTCTAGTTCTGGTGATAAAGACAGGTCCATATGTTCATAAGTCAAAATTCATGTATAGACATAGTCTGACAGATCAGACAACATTAGGCAATGAGGGATATAATCAAGAATTTCTCTTCCCTCCTTTCTTTGTGTGTCTATGCGACTAGTACCTTGTATGTAAATTAACAGCCTGTGTTTTTTTTATGTAAATGAAATTTGGGCCTCCCTCCCAAAGTCTCTGGACCACTGGAAAGCACTGCCCCCTAATCAGGAGCTTTAAAGAGTTCTTTAAAGAGGAATAAATCTGGTTCCTGTGGTCAAAACGCATCTCTACTGTGTTTGTAACTGAGTTGACGGTGTTAAGCACTTAAATATAAAAGCATTTTCCTTTGACAGTGAAGACAATAGGGCTATGTAAGTGAGCGAATAAGAGCTGCACTGCTCCATCACAAATATTGATTTAAGCAGCTCTCAAACTGATGCTGTAAAATGAATGTAAATATAAGTTACAATCTGGTTCTCTTGTTTAATGCATCATTAGCTCCTGCTGTAAACACCGCTGTAGTCTCCTTTATGATGTGATGAGTGATAATAAACAGAAACCGACTTCGTTTAAGTCCGAAACTTCAAAATGACATAGGGGAATTTATATCATGATCAATATCTTTCCTGTATGTCACCTGGTCCCACTGTGGATGATAGCGTGAGAGCAAATCTCTCTGACTAGTTTTTTCTTTTCAAGCTGTGCAACTGTTTCAAATGTACAAGTTTGTTTTGTGCAATTCTTTCAAGTTTCAGTCCACTCTCAGAGTCACAGTCTACAGCTTCAGTGCACACTTTGTACAGCTTGAGTGAAACTCTAATCCAACCCGAGGGGGAAGGGGGGGGCAAACTGACCTGCCAAAGCTGGCCGGTAAGAACTCGAGGAAGGCATCGTTCAGGTAGAGCTGCGTCAGGCTCAGGAGCTGAGTGAAGCCTTCAGGGAGCCTGTGAACACATCGATCGATCAATTAGACATTTAAATAAAATAAAAAGTTTATGCAACACTTTATTACAGCAGAATTCTTTTAAAATCAACTGTAAACAGGAGATAGGGATTCAATTTTCTGCATGCACAATAAGAAATAAAACAGATTAGAAACAAAGAGAAAAAAAATCGAATTACTGAGAGTCAGTGTAACGCCAGAATATTCAATAACAGAAAAAAACAGTGTGCAAAACTGAATAAAAACTGAGCTAATTTCTGGTGGAAATTAAAGTCTGCAGTACTCACTTGGAAATGGGATTCACACTTGCTTCTACAACAGCGAGGACTTTGCAGTTCTTGATATTTTCTGGAAACTCCTGGATACCTAGAGAGAAAATGTAAGGTTTCAGTGCACATCTATGTGTTGAGTATCTGGACTATTTTTTTTAGACATTTGGTACAAAATATAAAAGCAAAAAGACAAGACTGTTTTGTGACTGTGAGACCAAGCAGGAAGCTCTGTTGCCCTTTTCCCTTTCTTTAAAACCACATAAGAGTAATCGTGATGAAGCGAAAAATTAACAATCGAGAGGAAACTAAAAAAAAGAGTAATAATCTACAAATTCTCACAAAACATCCGTGATGCTGTAACTGCAGGGGGAAAAGGATGTGGCAGACTCTTGAGGTTTATTTCCACCCTCTTTGTTTTGTGTCCACAACACTTAACACAGAGTGCTTTGTGAGGGAGATAAGCTCCTTTTAATGTCAACGGGGCACATGCAGCTCTAGGTCATGAAAACACCACATCATCCTCCAAGCACAGGTTTAATCTGGGCGGCCTCCGCGCTCATGCATTTATATTAGAACTACCTTTTAACCTTTCTTTTTCCATAAAAGGGATCTGCTGAGCGTGCACGCTTCTTTTCGGTCCTGCTTAGCTTCAAGGTTGAACAGTAATCACAGGCTGCAGAGTTACCGCTTTCTTTTGGCTTACTGCACAATGATGCATAAGTTTAAATAATTGCACCTTCTTTTAAAAAATAGAATCTGCAACAGGAGCGAGTTTTTCCAAATCGCAGCGTCACCTGATTGATTCTTGATGTGTCTGGGCGTCATTACAGAGACCTGTCAGACACCTCGCAGCTGGTTTTTGTTCTAAATGTCAGCCTAGGACAACACTGACAGTGGAAAGTTCTCATCAAACAGGCAAAAACTGAAAGGACTTCCAGTACAAAGCGCTCCGTCACATCGAGCAGCGCAAATGTTTATCTTCAAAGAAGGTAAATGTCACACTTTGACAACTGCTGTCACTTTCCCACTCAGTGAAACTCCTGACGAGACAGTTGAGCTGAACACCGTGTACAGATACGTTCACAGTTTGTGTTGGGAGCTATAGGTGGTTGTTTAAGAGGAGCACGTAGCCTCGGAGGTCTGAAAAGGGAAACCAAAGCGGAAGAGTCTCAAAGCTGTTTTCTTTTTTAAAGCCAGCAGGGGATGACTCCATCTGCTGCAACAAAAATGAAACAAAATGTGCCGATTGAAGAGTTTAAACATGAGAAAACAGTAAAGTCAGAAGTCAGTCAACACTCCCTCCTCTTAAAATGTCACTGAAACATGTTTGACTAACTGTGATAGCTATGATGTGATGAATACTTGTGTTGCTCTTTACTCCTTGTGTCTGACAACCTGCAGTACCTCACACATGCTTTACAGAGAGAGAAAATGATCCTCTGTACATCCCTTCCCTTTGATGCATTGGCGATTATCTCATAATGCTACATTATTAACAAGCCTTGTCTGTACATGAATCCTACTGTTAAGGTAATGCAATATTAAGTGACAGATTACTAAACATAAGTTGTGTTATTGTGAAAAAGCACAGACACACAGAGGGAAAACAGCAGGGTGGAATGATGGGAAACGTCTATGAATAAGTTACAGATCAGACAAACTACGGTGGCTGGGAAGTATCAGGCGATTTGCATATTCAAAATGCTTTTCAAAAGAAAAAAAACAGGAATGCAAACAGCTGCAACACGAAAAATAAGTCAACTAAAGTTTGCTTGCAAATTTCCTCTTTGATATATATCGGTTTGCAAACTTGAAGTGAGTGATAACAGTCCGTCAGAAACGCTGGCGGTGAGTTGCCCATTTCCGATTCTACTGTAAGTTTACTTTCATTGTCTTTATTTGCGTTCGTGTTGTCGCTCTTTGTATTCATGTTTTTTTCTTTTGAAACTGTTTTGAATATGCAAATCACCTGACACTTCCCAGCCACCGTAGCGAAAAGTCAATGTAACAACTATGCGACTACTCAATACTCTCTATAGTCTCCACTTCTAACCCCACTGCCACAGGTACAGTGTCATTCTGTGGGGAAAAAAGGGCTATGTATGCCCACAAATACACCTTGTTCATAGAAATGTGTTATTTTTGCCTGAGGTGGTCGAACAAACAAGAAAGAGGGGAAGACATCTCTGACTAGACTTTTACATGCGCTCTTATTGTATGAAGGAATCTGGTATAATACAGACATCAACAAAAGCTGTCAATCACGGTTTGTTTACATTCCTGACTCCTCCTCTTTTTTTTACTGCACACTGATGGCTTCCTACATAAAAAGCCAAAGCAAACACAAAGAAACTGAACTCTGATGAAAAACAGATGTCAGAAACAAAACATCATGCTCTCTCCTCCCGAGATCCACCCTCTCATCCACACATGTTCAAATCTGGCTCCAAACACCAGAAGACAAAAATTTAACTATTTCAAAATTATGGATCACAAACCAGAGGTGATACCAAAGCAGATACACACACTTTATCAACACTCTAAAGTGTGAAGCAACTCTAACAGACTTCATCTGTTGCTGAGTTTGTCTGTCTTTGCAGGTCTGGGCTCGTCTTCTTCCTTTATCCATCATATCAGGGACTTTCAGTGGAGCAGTCCTGTGACGTAACGCGAGGTAAACTAGGCAGGCTGTGACACCTTTATAGTTATCTTAACGCAGAATCAGTTACACAAGTCTTGGACTATAATTTCATCTGAATCCCCCTGACTGATGCCATCGGCGGCACCAACAACACAATTACCACTAAAATGGTTACACATTTGAACTTCACAGGTCACTGAACCTGAGTGTGCGGGGTTAGTTTTCAGGTTTCAGCAACATGAGCTGATGCAAGAGGTTAACATGACTCATTAACCTGTCAGTCAAACATAAAACCCCGACTCCATAAGAGTTGGGATGCTGTGTGGAAAAAATAACAGATTTTGATGGTTTGATGGATTTAAATCCCTCAAAACATTCAAAAATAGTGAGAACAGGAAAAACAAAAAACTGAACAAGTTGCAGAACGCTGAAGTTTGTTACATTTTAGCTGTGAAAAAGCAGGGAAGAGGGTCACCATCATGTGAAGGACTGGGTGAGACAACAGTGGATCTGAATACCTCTGCATAAAAGTTAAAGATTTTTAGGATTTCATAAACTGCAGTATAAAATATAATCTACGGGTTCAAGGAATCTAGAGAAATCTCTGTACAAAAGATATGACTCTGAAGTTGAATGCTCGCATTGGATAAAAATCATGTGATCGCTCAATTCTCATGCAGCACTACTCTCAAGATGGACTTGACTCTGAATTGGATATCATCGCATGGGCTAGAAATTCCATAATCTCAGAGCTCTCAGGCAGCACTTCCTTAAAAACACATATGACTCTGTAGTGGAAGCACCGCACTGACTAAAAATCACATTATCTATGAGCCCTCATGCAGCATTTTCCACAAAAACAGACGTGACTCCGCAGAGGAATCCCCGCGTTGAATAAAAATGGCACGATCTCTGAGCTATCATGCAGCACTGCCTTAAAACAGACATGACTCTGTAGTGGAAGTCACCACATTGCAAAGAAAACTCATGATCTCTGAACTCTCATGTAGCACTTCCTCGGAAACAGGTCTGACTCTGAAGTGGACATCATTGCATGGACTGTAAACGCCATGATCTCTAAGCTCTCAGGCAGCACTGCTTTGAAGACAACAGACATGACTCTGTACTAGAAACACCACATGGGCTAAAAATCACTCTCTCTAACCCCATATGCAACACTTCCTCCAAATTCGAAACATTGCTTGGACTGAAAAAAAAAAAATCACAGAATCTCTGGGCTCTCATGCAGCACCACCTTAGAAACAGAAAGGACTCTGTAGTGGAAGTCACCGTATAGGCTAAAAATCCCTTCCAAAAACCACTGTTGAAAAAACACAGCAGACAGAGGAACTCTTAAATAACTATGAAACAAACAGTTTCAACTTCTCTGGGCTGGAGTTGATTTAGAGTGGGCTGAGAAGAAGTGAAAAACACCGCTGTGGTCTGGGGAATAAAAATCCGTCTTGTACATTCGACCCAGATCAGAAGAGAATGTAAAGGTAGACGATGAATTAAAGCAGGCGTTGTGCTTACTGTTTTTGCTGACATCAAGCTCCCTGAGGTTGATGAGGTTTGCGATCGCTGCTGGCAACACTGTTAGGTCATTATCTGGCATGCTCAGTCGGTGGAGAAGCTGGCAGTTGAACAGTTGCTGTTGCAGGGAGAGAAGAGATAACACAGTTTTATCAAAAAGTGAATTGTTTACCGAGAAAATGCTGCATAATATTAAAGTTTAAATAGCCCCATTGTTCAAGTGGGTCATTCAAAGGCTCCTGTTTGAAATTAATATGAATGAATCCCACAATGCAAGCTTTTAATGACTGATAAACTGCAGAGAGTCGCCATTCGGGGCTTCAAGTAGTGCTTTAATGGAGTTTAAAGGTTTATAGAGAGCATATAGTCAAAGTGTCTATACATCTGTGTGTTGGTCTTACTTTAGGCAGCTCCTCGATCTGGTTGGCATCGAGGTAGAGTTCCTGCAGGGTCTTCTCAAAGCTAAAGATCTCCTTAGGAACTGTCTCCAGGCTGCAGTGGGAGTAGTCCAGCGATGTTACCGCCTCCTCCTCACCCCGCAAGCAGCGGCACGGCACCAGACGAACAAACAAACTCCGCTTGGACATCCTCAGGCACTGGAGAGAGAAAATGCAGAGATAAGAACGAGGAGTAGGATGAGGGAAAAGACGAGGAGGTGGGCATCTTTTCTGCTGCTTCTTCCCTTTTACCTCCACACCTCCTACGTAACACACATGTAATCATTTTAGTGCAGTTTAAAAATAATCCCTCTTCAAACACACACACGCACACACACACACACTGATCTCGATATCTGAGCTGTGTAACTGTATAACCATTAGCATGTGACTGCAGCAGCCTCAATTGTCATATGTTTTGAGCAAACACATGGATGCCACTGACTCACTTAACCAAACAAGCAACCAAAACAAAGTGGATGGCATATATCGTCTACTATGCTTGATATAAGGTTATTTTTCGGTTATTTTTATTTGCCAATAATCATATGGGATCCGTGTGCAAGACTTCACCAAACCATCCGTGTGGGTTCCTGTGGTGATGAAGTAGGCATCTGCTTTGACATATTCTTGAGGCATGGCTCTCCCACACAGAAGCATGAGAAACTGAGATCCATCATCCTGTCCTCAAAACAATCATCCTGTCAGATTGTGGTGCAGAAGCCGAACTTACGAGCGGACTCTAGTCCTCTACAAACTCCCCTGTCTCCTCTCAAATGTGGCTCGAACCCTGTTTGAGTCTTCACCTCCCACTTTCAGAAATCAATCTTGATATGCTAAAAAAAGGAACAGGAAGATTTGGACTTCCAGTATGACGAGACCAAAGTGATGCATGGCACGTCAACCAGCAGGCGCAAATACTCAGCTCTGACTAAGACTCAAAGTTTCCGCTCATACGTCACATCCTTCTTTAAAAGGACTTCTGGATTTTTGACCAAAGAGTTCAAACATTTTGTCTATTTTTGTCTACTGCCTACCAAACTGTAACTACTGACGACTGAAATACTGGTTATATAGTTGGGGTGGGAATCACTAGTGGCCCTACGAGATGATATTATCACGATACTTGGGCCACGATACAATAGTATCATGATACTTGGGCCCCACAATACCATATTATCACAATACTTGGGCCACGATATGATATTATCGCAATATAATTTTATCACGATACTTGGGCCACGATACGATATTATCGTGACATATGGGCCATACGATATTATTGCGATTTTTTACATTTTGCAATACAGTGAGTGTTGTGATACAATAAATTGCGATTTATACTTTTTTTTTAACAGTTAAGCTGATTTAGCATTTGGCTTTACTTTTCCATTATCATAGATTTGCCTTCATAGTAGCAATATCTGAAAAATCGATACTTGGTCAATGAGACGATATGTTATATTACCAGACAAAATATTGCGATACTATGCTGTATCGATTTTTTTCTCCCACCCCATTATGCAGACGTGAACATATTAAAGAATTTTAAAACACTTCGTAGAAAATAAACATTAAAAAAGACCCCCTTTTTTTTTTTTTGATGAAGATATTTATAGATTTCATTCACTGGCAGCTCTAAATCAGTTTCGAACTTTACCAAGAAACCGCAGGAAAGAGGAGGAGCCACAAACTACAGATTGACCGATTAATCAGTTGGGCTGATTTACGGCATTTTCAAATAATCGGCATCAGCTGATATCTGGACGCATGAGAAATCGAACAAACCAAGTTTCCAAATGCTGCAGGCAGCCTCATCAATATGTACAACATCTGCATGACAGCAGATCAGACCTAACAGTTTCTGACATGTGTTTGATATGTATTCTCTCATGAATTATAGAATAATGCAGCTTAATATTGCCTCTGGTATGTACATGTCCTGGCAACTACAGCGTAGCCCAGTGTTTTTTTCCATAGTGTCGTGAGTTGATTTAAAATCCATCTGAAACATGTTTCTCGTCAAAATAACCATGTATATGCGATTGATGTGTCAAAAAAACAACCACAACAAAAACATGATATCAGTGGCATCTATCAGCCATTCGCTGAGCTGCTCTGTCAATATCTGCACTGGCATCAGCCACTAAAAAACCTGCAACAATCAGCCAATACCAGCTGTTTTGGTTAAATATTTAGAGAATCATGCTGCAGGTTCGTAGACTGACCTTTGCGTCACTTTATTTAGGTCACCTGCCACAAGAAATAACAGGAGACGCTAGCTTCTCTTGAAAATGCAGGCTGATCCACCCACGGCAGAAAACGGTCTCAAAATCATTAAAGATTCATGAGATCAAAAGACTGACATTCCTGCTAAGATTGAGGGGAGATTTGGACCTTACAGGTGGACAGAAGAGAAACTAGATTTATTGAAATAAGAGATTTAGCTTGGTGGCTCTTAAAAATGACAGTGACTGCCCTCTTACTGTACAGTATACTCAAGTAAACTCAGTCTTGGTGATAAAAAATAATCCCTACAAACAAACTCTAATGCAGATGTTATTGGAGATTTGTGCAACAAAGACTCAGACTCTGGTGTACATGCTGGATTAGTCATAGAAGTGGCGGCTACAACACAATCCAGTGTTTATTTTTAAGATACGGAGGCTTTTTAGGACAATTTTGTGTGTTTGCTTTTGTTGTTGTTCAAGCGGTCAACTTCATACAAATTGAAGATTCCTGGAAAGCTGTAGGCGGCTGGCAGTCTTTGTCGAGCCTCTTTGTTCGAGTCTATATTTGCCAGACTGGGGGTGGTGGTAAACGATCAAAATAGACAACAGGATATATGCTGACATATAAAGGAGTTTCCCTCTGATATAGAATGACTGTTTGATTCAGTGTTTTTTTATTTTAGGGAAACTGCCCTTTAAAAATAAATATCTAATTCAGAATGTGGTGTGAAGACGACCTCGGCGTGAGCCATGAATAGAGGAAAAGCTTTCAGCGTCAGTGGATGAGACACAGCTCTCCACTTCTGCAGAAGGACCTTGTGAAACAGCCATGGGTTTGCATCATTATTTCCACTCTAGTATTGTGCCGTCTGTATATTCTCATATCTGCAGGTAGATTACAGCTGATCACTGACAATGCAGTGAACAAGCACTCTGAAAAAAAAACAGCATGAGAAATGTATTTCCTTTTTGAAGTTTCACTAAAAAAGAGCATCCCAGAGAAGCTCGGCATGAAATGTTAATTTTCAAGTTTCCCTTTACTGTTTTTCCTTGTGGGAAAGAAAAGAAGCTGTTTTCCACTTCTGAGATTTCCATAGGTGGGGAAAAGAACGAGCAGCTGCTTAATATCGTGGGTTTGCTGAATCCTCAGCTGGGTTAAAACTGGGAATCAAAATGCACAAAGAAGTAGGCCATGAATCATTTTGGAAATCCTTTTCCTTTTACTATTAAAACTCTCCTCCTGCTAAATGAGGAGACATAGAAGAAGACGGACAATCTTTGCAGCTTGAAAGATTCACAGGAGCTGTAAACCTGTCTCTGAACTGTCTACAGTGCTGCATATGTAAACTTTAGAGGGAGTTTTAAGTATAGGCAGCCATTTTCACCACATACTGTATATAACATGGTATGTGTGCCGGTCAAAAGAGGCTTTGTTCCTCCGAGCATGCAGAGAATGTGACTTTTCCTCCCCCTCGTCCTAATCTGAACGCCGCCACAGTTCATAATCTCGGAGTCCTGCGCTCGCTGTGTATCCTGACTGAATAACTGAGCAGCACAATTGTGATAGCCTTGACCTGCACTCTCGCTGCAGACTATGTGTGGGTGTGAGCGCATGTTTCTGCAAGTTCTGCTACGAGGAGGGATTTACTGCGAAAAATGGTTTATTGTTCACAACCCACTGCTCTTTTTTTTTTTTTTACAAGTACAACCCTAAAACCGAGAAAAGTGGGACAGTGTGTCAAAATAAAACATTCAAACCTCAAATTCAAAAGCTAGTAGTGTAAAAAAAAAACGAACATTAAACTTAATATTTTTACATTTTTAAAGAGTTGGAACAGGGTCATGGATCCCAAACGTGGGACTTCAGCTGCTCATTAGTTCAGGGTCTACTTTTTTGTTGTACTTTTTTCTTTTTTACATGACTGCAGGCAGGCCAGTTTAAGACTCTTCTACTATGGAGCTGTTGTGATGCTGTGATGTGCAGAATGTGGTTGGACGTGTTGTTGCTTAAATACGAAGGTCTTCTCTGAAAAAGTCATTGTCAAGTTTGCAGCGCATGTTGCTCCAAAAACTGTTTATACTGTTCAGCATTAATGGCTCCTTCCCAGGTTTATGATGAGATAGGATGGTACTTTATTGAGCATCACAGGGGGAATTTAGGAGCCAGAGCAGCACAGACTGAGTCAGTGAGAAATATTAGAAATAGAGTAAGAGAGGAAAAGATGGAATAAAAAATAGAGTTAAAATAAGTGGAATATATAAATGAAACTGATTGAAAGTATTTGTGGATAAAGTGACATGATATGATGATCAATAAAAACACACAGGAGTGATGTAAGAACTGTGAAACTGTGACATGTTGTATGAAATAAAAGAATAATATGAAGCGCTGATATAATTTAATGTAATACAACAGAATAGAATAGAACAGAATAGAATGGAATAGGATAGAAAAGTACAGAGAAGAATGGAATAGGATAGAATAGAACAGAACAGAATAGAATAGAATGTAAAAGCATAGAAAAGTACAGAAAAGAGTAGAATAGAATAGAACAGAATTAGATTAGATTAGAACAGAAAAGAACAGAACAGAACAGAATAGAATAGAACCAAATAGAATAGAATAGAAAATAACAGGATAGAATAAAATAGAACAGAGCAGAATATAGTAGAACAGAGCAGAATAGAATAGCATAGCATAGCATAGAGTAGAATAGAAAAGAATCGAACAGAATAGAAAAGTTTAGAAAAGAATAGAACAGAACAGAACAGAACAGAATAGAGTATCCTACTGGTAGCCTGAAACTGCACAGAGGGGAAACAGCATCCTTGATTTCCAAAAAGAAGGAAAATTTTTGATTTGTTGGACCACAGGACAGTTTCCCTACTTTGTATTCAGAAGTTTGTCCAGATTCTCCAAATGTTTTGATGATAGTATCGACTTTAGATGATAAAACCCTCAAATTGTTAGCAATTTTACACAGGGGGAATTATTCTGAAATGTTGACTTAGTTGCTCACACAGTCTCTCACAGTGGAGAACCTCCTCTTATCTGTACGTCTGAGACACTGAACCTCTCAAAACCCTTCGCATTCCCAAATCCTGTTCCTAACCTGCTGCAAATGACTTAATTAGTTGATGTTGCAGGCATCAAACCATCGATATCTGTCCTCACCAAGATTTAACACAATATCTAACTTTTTGGATTATGACTTTGGGAATGTTTGCTCATATTTCAACAAAGATGCTTTTTCTGGAGAGTGCAAAGTAGGTGGGAATATTTTTGCAGCAGCTTAAAAATATGACTTAATAGCCTCCCATGGCATTAGTCATGATTCTACGATTTCTTACAGCCAGGAAGAGTGCGGTACACAAGGAGCTGCTGCAGACAGTTTCAGCAAGTCTATCAACATAAAAAAAGAAAATACACCACACATATCTTTCCAACATGCTGAGATTTAATCTGCAATCGCTGTTGGCTATCCTGCCTTCATCAGGTTTTGATAAAATCATGAAAGCTTAAAAAAATAACTGAGCTCAATGAATCTCGCCTCCACCAAGTTGTGCAATTGGTTTTAGTTTTGATTAGTTATGATACTAAAAAAAGAGGTCGTGCTAAAATCAAAAAGAAACACTCTCAGCGCTTCAATTTTTCATGAATAAAGCCAGTTTTCCAGAGAGAACCGAAAAAACCAGTGCAAAGTTGAAAGGTCAGCAACCTCTCTATCTCCAACTCATTAAAACGAGCTTCATGTATGCACACACCCACACTCACACATGAGGTAAGCACAACCCACGGCCTGTCAGCCGCCCACTCTCTCTCCCTGCTGGAGCAGCAGCAGCAGGCAGCTCATGTATAAATACTCTGAGTAATCTGGTCTATCACCAGAGGGGATGACAGAGGGCTTGGCTCCGTTCACCCAGAGTAACGAGAGCTGAGCGCGTATGAATGACGCATGCTATCCGGAGTGGGAGGAGAGGCAGTGGGATGTGGGTTAACAAACAGAGAAAAAGTGGGTGGTGGTGGGTTATTGTGAGTTATGCAAGAAAAAGCAATCAGGCACGGCGAGAGCGGATACAACATCCAGAGAAAAACCTTTACTGTGGGAGGAGGAGGAGACGTAAAGAGTTTGAAAGATTAACAAGGGCGCAGCAAGAAGAGTAAAACGAGGAGAGTAAAGTGGACGTGGTGAAGACATTAAAGCTGGTGGAAGAATTTAATCTCCCAGTTTAAGGAGTGATAATGTTTAATGGACAGAAGATGAGAGTGTCCAGACAGGCTGTACTTGGGTATAGGGTTGTTTTGAGCCGAATGCATGGGCACATTCACTGAAGGTGTAAAATCTGTCATGTTTACAATCTAAGGTTATCACTTCAGCATATATTATGTACTGAAAACTGGCTGAGATGATAGGAAATGTGACTCATTGTGGTTTCTGGTCATTTGTGAGTAATGGAAGGACGAGTCTGGTGATTTTCTAGGATTGTTTCTTGGCTCTATCACAATCAAAACAACGCCACAATGAAGCAGAGGATGACGTGTCAGTAAACTTTTCCCTGTTTATAACCCAAAATTAATGACAGGGGGCATTGTGTGAAAATACTGGTGAAAGTATTCGTCTGTTTCTGCTTGCCTGGGTAATTTCGGGCAATTTTCAGGAACTTTGAGCATGTCTACAAGGAGCATAGATTCACGTTAGAAAAAAAGAGTCTGACCTATGAATCTGTGGCTGGAATACATGCAGTGTGTCCTATGACATGTCCCAAAACTGAACCAAGAAGAAGAGGATTTGGACAGGTGTGATTGAGTTGACAAGTTGAGTAAGAAACTAAGAGCATCTAACATAGGGCTGGGCGATATGGCCTCAAATCAATATCATGATATCTTGAGCAGTTCACCTCGATAACGATAAATGGACGATAACTACTCCACAAGCTGCTCACCCCCTCCCACATTAACTTCATCTTCTTCGTCCCAGCTGCAGAAAGAAATGGGGAAAAGGGGACTTTTGTGGTAACATTACCATTGTGTAAAAATACACAGATGTCGGGTCTTGATGGTCACTCATTCGGCTTGGGAAAGTAGCACCCAGATAATGCAGGGATCGGTTTTCCCTTCTGTTGGACTGAAAAAGTGGCGTGATTCAACTGTGCAAACCTGCTGTTAATAGGGCTGGGCGATATGGCCACAAATCAATATCACGATATATTGAGCAGTTCACCTTGATAACGATAAATGGATGATAACTACTCCACAAGCTGCTCATCCCCTCCCAGATTAACTTTGTCTACTTCAGCCGCCGCTCCAGCTGCTACAACTTTTGAACCGTCCTCCATCTCCTCACCTGTCTTTCCCTCTTTGTTACAGACTGGATGGGGTGGAGTCACGTCTCTGACGTAGGACAGCGTCTTAAAGGGACATGAGACCATAGCCTACCTACACACATCCAAAACCAACTTTTATGTATCTATTTGTTTATTTGACACCAAATATACCAATATGAGCAAAATGATGTCGGTTATTGTCGTAAATTTCGGTATCTGTAAATTTTCGGTTAATTGCCCAGCCCTAGTGTGTCCTATGACATGTACCAAAATTGAGCTGAAAAGGAGATGATTTGGACAGGTGTGATGCATACAGGTAAGTAAGAAACTAAGAGCATCTAACCTGAAAAACAACATCTCTTCTCACAATCATCCACCATTGCTGAGTCACATTGGCTGCAGAGATTTTGCAGGATTTCAGATTTGCGAGTGTGGACTCTCTTAGTGTATGGTACACTTTCTAACACCTTTGCTCTCCATAAACTATAAACACAAAACTATTTATAGCCAGACAAAGAGGGACATTTTGGTACGATAAACTTCTGCCTTCGTGCTAAAAAACAAAAACAACTGCAGGCCCTGCATGATGTCCTCCTATAGCCCGTGTAGGTGCTACCACGCTCCTTCAAAATAAACAATCTTTACAGGAGGTAAGATTCAGTTTACCCAATCCCACCGGGTTTGCAGCTTGTGATTCTCAGCAAACAAACCAGCAAATGTACATGTTTAAAGCATGCATAATTCCTTTCCGATTTGCATAATGCATAAAACTCTGTTAATGCAGGAGTTTATGCACCGCTATGCTGCACACAGATGAAGCTTTTTGTGCACTTAACTGCTTAGGCTGTAAAAGTCCTTCCCTGTTTTATGAGAGGAGTGGATACAATTTTTCGACCCCTTGTTTTTTTGTGCAATGACAGCGTAGTTTCTACTTTGTTTTCCTCCAAGAACAGAAAGTTCTCCTTCAAGGGAGAAAAAAGTGAAAGCGGCAGGATAACGACGGCGGTGCTGGGCTGGCTGTCTGAAGCCCATGAGAGTAATCTGGAGGGCAGCACACTAATGAGAACCGGACTGCCTTCAACACAGATAAGCTTATCCACTGACCTACATGTTATTGGAATAATCATCCGTCCATCAAGAGCCCCTCACTTCTAAACTACCAAAGTTCAGAGCTCTTCGGTGGAGATTTCCAGACATGTTAAGCTCTTGGCGGAGGCTTCTATCTTAGCCTACTTATTCAAGGAGAGCGTGGAGTGACAGCAGCGAAATTGTTGAAAAGCTTGGAAAACGCCGGCTGGACTTATTCAGAAATCTCAAAATGCGTGGGCCTGTGTGTGAATGGCGGACATGTGACTCTGCAGCCTGGCAATGATCCCCGCGGCTTCCTCTGTGCAAAAGAGAATTAGAAAGTCCAGAGGGCAGAACCAGTCACAGATTCCCACTTCACTCTCCCAGTGAGAGCCAGGAAACCACTTCCCTGTTACGACCCCTTTCCCTGTAACCTAAGTGCCACCTGGGTCAGCGCTGTTGCCATAGAGACGGCAGTCAATGGTAATACCGGCTCTCTGACCTCTGTATTCATACACAAAACAAACCGCTGAGCATGCTGGACCACTAATGAAATCTAGTTTTGATGGATAAATTACAGAGGAGCTGCGCAGAAAGCTCTGCAAAAGGTGAGAAAAGGGTCAAAACCAGCAAATTATAATGGAGTGAAAATTCTGAGAGAAGCGGACAGAGATTGAGATGTCTGGGTGTGTTTCCAAAAGGTCTCCGAGTTCTTTCATAGTGGCCAACTAACACCCAGTGGCCTACTTCTGGTTTAGAAAGTGTTGGGAACAAATTAGCAGATTGTAATGTCTCTAAGCTTCAAAAAGACCCAAATTCCTACAATTTAACCAACCTAATTGGGTTGTTACAACCCCATAACTAAACAGTGGAGCCTTGTGAAACTTTAAAATAATAGACAAATGGTCAAAAAGGAGCCTAAGGGGGAAATTCCTGTCCTATAAAACCTTTAGTTTGTGGTCTAAAGTTTGAATATTGCTGCAGCTGACTGCTTCACTTCCCCTCAATCCTTTTGAGAAATACTGTACTGTTGTGTGATTGTTGTTTTAAACTCTGATAAACGCAGGACAATAACACATGCTAATAACTTTCATTATAGAGCTTAAATTACTGTTTTTGTCAATGGAGTCTGGTGGCTTGAAAGCAGAGGGGTGGCCATCAGTGTTTCTGGTTAAAATGATCCTTCCTTAAAAAAATTAATTATCTTGAGTGTCATCATTATATAAGAGGATTAGGGCCACTAGGGGAAAAATTAAAAGGTCCTATGTATGTATGTATATATATATATATAAATCAGAATTCTGACTTTAAAGTCAGTGTTTTTAGAAAAAAACTAAGAATTCCGATATTAATGTCGGAATTCTAAATTTTAAGTTAGATTTCTAAGAAAAAAAAGTCAGAACTCTGAGATTTAATTCTGAGAATTCTGAGTTTAAAGTCAGAGTTCTAAGAAAAAAAAAGTCAGTATTCTGAGATTAAATTCTGGGAATGCTGAGTTTGAAGTCAGAATTCTGAGATTAAAGTCAGAATTCTGAGTCATATGTTAGAATTCAGAGATTAAAGTCAGAATTTGGAGAATAAAGTTAGAATTCTAAGAGAAAAAAAATCTGAATTAAGAGATTAAAGACAGAATTCTGACTTCAATCTCAGAACTCTGACTTTAAACTCAGAATTCTCAGAATTTTATCTCAGAATTTTTTTATTATTCTGAGGAAAAAAAGTCAGAATTCTGTCTTTAATCTCAGAACACTGACTTTTTTTAATCTTAGAATTCTGACTTATCTCAGAATTCTGACTTTTTTCTCCAGAATATTAAAAAAGTATCAGACCTTTTTTTTATAATAATCCAAGCCTGTATGTGATAAAATCAGCAGAGACATTTGCCCTGATATTGCAGTCACTCTTGCCAGCTGAGAAAACACATGAGACCAAACTCGTTTTTAGAAATACTCAGTAGTTATTTTGACTGAGAAGTATTCAAAGATATGGCTTCCACTATGCAAACTTCTGTTGTCTGAGCGTGCATAGTTATCTCTTTGTAAGGGGTTAAGTGGAAATGAAAGTGCAGCATCTGACAGCAGCAAAGCAGCTTGCGTTATTTATAGAAAATAGTACTCGTCTGGTTGATACGGTAGAATGTGATTAGCACGGGCTAACTCGGGCCTTATGAAAGGAGCCCTTGATCCAGATTGCACTAGACTGGTACAGGGTATCTGGGCCATGGCTGAAAATTGACATTAGGGGTGAAGGCTACAAAAACAATACAGGAAGGTAAAAAATAGAAAAGTTGAGAGTCTGCAGCGCCTGTGGGATACACTTGAACTGCTTCTGTCTGTGAAGGAAGCGGAAAGAAAAAAAACCCACTTCCTCAATGCAGGGCGGAGAGCCAGCAGGCTATAGGGTTGTTCTCTGAGCCCTCTATACTGTAGCTCCTCTCACATGGGATCACGGCCTTTCCCAGGGAGCACCGCTGATTTTTCACAGACATGAAAGTAAAGCTGCAGTGGCTGTTTGGGATTTGCAAAGTAATCATCCGAAGACCTGAAACAACTGTTAATCAATGACCCTTAAAGATGGATATTTTCTCATTTCTCTGTTTATCTTGTCGGTGCATCTGGTTGACGTTTGCAGAGTTAGTGGTCAAGCCTCTCTCTCTACGTAAGGTTGATTCTTGGGTATTGGATGAATGTGGTATTTCTTGTTGCAAGCTTTCTTCTTGCTTGTTTTTCTCATGCAAAGTATATTTTGATATTGACACTGTGCACCCTGTCGATTCACATACCTGGGCTCCATAGCATGACAGTAAAGCCAGTCCTTTCCACTGTACCGTATATGCTGCATCAGAAAAAGCTCCTCCATCGAACGTGATGCAACAGGAAAATAATCATGCTAATGCCGGCTGCTTTTTGGCGAGCGTTTGTGGGCTGCAGTGGTCTTGTACATCTCACATTCAGACGCATTTCCCACTCGGTTGCATGCCTCTGTTTAAGATGATGAAATAAAGTGGATTTGCTGCAGCCTTTACCAGCAACCGCCTTTAAACAAATGTCACAATAGACTTTGGTTTGTTGAAGGTCTGACTTTGCAAAACCCAAACCAGTTCCAAATGACTGACCGGGCTGTGGCACTGAGCCTCATTTTGGGAACAAAGTCCTCATCAATGCTGGCAGCCATATTGCTTTTTTTCTGTGCATCTCTGTGGGACGTAGAGCAGCAGAGGAAGTTAAGGGGACAACATAGACTTTGAATGAAGCCAGACAAACATGTGCCGTTGACACTGAAGCTGACATTTTCTCTCAACTCAGGAACTCGAACCTTTCTTACATTAAAATTACATACTATATATTTAAAACTCAAACTCAAAAGTAGGGGTGGGCGATAAGGAAAAAATTTCATATCACTTTTTTTTTTTTGAAATATTAAATGAATAAAAATAGAAATAATAAATGAAATAAAATATCCAAGTTTTAACAACAAACAGCATAACATTTATTTTAACTGGATGATCTCATTCTAAAATAAATTTGAACCTAAAATTTTCATTTGAGAGGGTAAGAATTTTATTTAGATATATATTAGGGTTACAATGCACTCTACAGACCATAATACGATCTCTGTGCTTTGGCAGATCATGGTCACTTGTTAAATCCTTTATGATCTAAAATCGTCAGATTGCACGCCCCTACTAAAAAACATGCAAAACCCAGCAAACTAATGGTTTGTATGGAGGGCTTATCTTATTTCTGCACATTTCACTCAGTATACATCACCACGATTGCAGCTTCAGGTTTTCAGAATAAACTCCTCATCTTTATCTTGAACAGCTCAGGGATGTTTTTAAATTCTGGTGCTTGCAACACATGCGGATGCAACGAATAAGCTTATGTCCACACAGGAGGGATACAAATCATGTCCCTGTTTCTATCTATCTAGAGAGGACAAGTCTTGCAGCTCTTAAGCAAAACTTTGACTTTCAGTTAAAAAATCTCCAAACTTCAATCACATGTTTTATTAATGGCTGGCTCAAAAACCTGTTTGTATAATCAGGTGTAAGAGTGGGAACATTTCTACATTGATGAACAGCGTACAAGAAAGTCCCCAGTGATGCGTTTCCTCTGGGCACCTCATTAACAGCCTTGTATTCAACTCCAGCTGGCACAACAGGAGATCTGCTGCTTCTCAATAATGCAGAGAGATATTGAGTTAAGAGGACAGCAGTTCAACAAACAGAGCAATGTCTCCAAGCTGCCTACCTCCCCCCCTGACCAAAAACATCTGATTGTACAACAACCCACAGCTGAGCTTGATAACAAAACATAGGAAGCAAGGAACAAAAGTAAGAGGAAAGATGGCTGGAATTACAGCTGAAATCAGTAGAAAGACAACCCTGTCTCCAGTATCTGTGTTGGCAGGGGGTAAGCAGCTTAGAGGAACCTGAAGTTCCAGTTTTGTTCTCCCTCTGGTTTTGGTTCTCACCAGCGCTCTTAGGTCTCAGTGGTCTTGCGTGTCTCGAGAAAACAAAACCATGATTGTTTGCTTTGAATTCACGCTGAAATGAGGGTAAGTAATCCGATCTGCGACAAAGACAAAAGTGGCTTTTACAGCATCTTCCCCAATTTTCTACTCGGAGCAGACTGGTTCTGAAAGACTGAACAACAAGACTCGCAACTATTCAGACATTTACATGTTACCTACACACATTCCTGCAGCTCTGAATATGCTTCTCTGCAGATTTGCATTTCATTTCTTTGTTAGAGGACTGTATTAAAGCCGCAGCAAAAGGCCACAGCGCCTCGTATAAATGTGCATAAACTAAACCTGCTCTTGCCCTCCTTTATCTTTCAGACAATGTGCAGTTGTCTTATAAAGTATCAGAGGACTCATTAAAACAACAAGCGGATCTTAAAGTACTGAGGGAACACTGCTGCTGAAAGACTTGGAAGGACTCCAAAAGTGCAAGTATTTTAAGTATTCAGGGAGACAAATACATCTGCTCACTGTCAAGCCTCTGTCTGTTTCACAACTTACTACAATACCCAGTATTCTCCATGAAGCAGGCTGTGCTCAGTGACGCACAGCTAACAAGCCTCCAGCTCAGTCCACAAGAAATCTGTTGCTAACGTTTGTGTTTGAGTGAGTGCTGCTTTGTGCTCGTTTCCCACATTTGTTGACAACGACAACACCAGAAGTAAGAAATAAAGTTGAGACCGCAGAAACGTTGAAGATCTCCTCAGTGTGAACATGACAGAAAACAGATGGTAGGACATAAACTCGACAAAATAGAGTCTCAAAATGAAACTTGAGTGAACATGACACACTCAGAATATTCGCAGAGATCTCCTACTCTCAGAAAACAGATTAGAATCTAGAATAAACACCCAAAGCACTCCTGTGTTGAGAGTGAGCGTTTATCTGACTCTGTGGTGGAGATGGGCTGTCAGGGGAGGCTGCGAGCTGAGCTGTCCTAAGCTCATTTATAGGGTTCATCCTTTATCTGCAGGTTTTTCCTCCAAATTAAACAGACGTGGAATCGAGTCGACCAAACGTCTACATGCCGTAATCTTTGATGGTTGGCTGTTCAGTTACACAAGTTTGAAATTTTCTTCTATAATTGTAGGAAGGAATGTAACAGTATGAAAATTCTACCTCACGGATATTGTGACCAAAATAACCATGGTTTTCAGTATTAATGTGGTATTTTGAAAAATATATTCAAAGGTGCTGATTGTGGCACTTTTTATGCTTTTAACTAGTGCTAAACAATGCCTCGTTTTCATTGTCTCCTCGTTTCGCCCTGATTCCATTTCAAACTTAATAGAAAGTTTAAACCCCTGCGCGGCTAGCTGGCGACTTCAGAAGACTTGGATGATTAAACACGCAGGGGTTCCCCTACATGCAATTGATTGTGACCCACCACCATGGCTATAAAAGCCTCCACACCTTGAAAATGAGTTTTTCTTACGTGGCTCTACCTCCGACTCAATATGTATCAGTATACATACGTGTAGTATACTGAGCGCGCTAATACTAATACTCAGAGTGTGCGCAGAGTATTAGTATTAGCAAGTTATCGTCGGCTATCACACAGCTGATTAATTAGCGAGTTATTGTCCTTGGTCACACAGCTGATTAATAAAGGAGTTATCGTTGAGATCTCACAGCTGATTCATTATCTCCCTCTCCCCGATTTACCATTACACCGGTTACCGTTACATCCCTAATTGTAGGTGCAGCAACCTGCCACTAGGCGAGGGTGTACTCATGATTGGTAGTTGCTGCCATACTGCAATAATGCTCTACTATCTGGATGTAGTTTTGTTAAATTGTTAAAAACAATATTCTTTTCTGATGCTAAAAAGAAATCCAAATTAAATCCAATTACACTGACAAAGTTCTGAGATGCACAAACAGCCTAAGAAGTATTAAATGACGAAGCCCCAGGATGCAGACTGATTCAGAATCATAAAAAAGGCTGCTCTTTTGAAGGTTATGAAAAATCAGACCACTATTACACCCATTAGACGAAATGGAGCTCGTACGACTCCTTACAAACCTTTAATTGATCTATTACATCCAGCCGAAATCAAGTTGCTGTAATGGGGTGTGTTACAGTCTCTTTTACTCTGCACACTCGTCACACTGCAGAGGATCTCAAATATTCAGAATCCGGAGCGCCTTCACTTCCATTCCCTGGAGATGACCATCATAATTACTCTAATGAATAATTCCCACGTTGTTTCTTTAGACACGGATGGGCCCAGGGCAAATGAACGCTGTCTTATTTTCATTTCATTTGTTCAGGCCTTTCATAGCTCTGGAGGTCACAGAGATGTCACGAATCCTCCAGAGAGCTACAAAGACTGGGAATTAAACCGTCCACTTCCAAAGGTTAGGTCCTCTGTACCATGCAAAGAGGTGATTAATAAGCATGTTTATCTCCTGACCTTTCATGCAAGCTGTTAACAGTCTGCCCTAAAATCCTCTTAGTACGAAAATGTCACCATGGAGTGAATATGTAGAGCAAACCTGGCACGGCTCTGTTGACCCTATACATTAATTCATACATCTGGCTTCTCCAAACAAGTCGCTTCACAATGTACAATCATCAATAACAAGATATAACTTATTTTCTTATCTTTGTTCCATATCTGAGTAGTTTTGTTTGGATGTTTAAGTTCACTCATTCATTCTAGACTGTCACATCATACAGATCTTCAATAGGGCTGGGCGATATGGCCTCAAATTAATATCACGATATGTTGAGTAGTTTACCCCGACAACGTACGAAAACGTCAATGTAGGGACATGAGACCATAGCCTACCTACACACATCCAAAACTAACATTCATTTATTTATTTTTGGGCACTGAATATATTGACATGGGCAGAATGACAAATGTGCTCATTGAGAGAGACATTTATTCTGTGTTCATGATGTAAAAAACATGAGCTTATATTATAAATCTAGACCAAGGATGAGGTTCATTGAGTGGTTTTGGCTCATGGAAGTCAATTAGTGATGAAATTAAAGGAATAAGACAACATTTTTTAAGTTTCTGACCAATGAAAAGGCATCTGAATTTAGTCCTTTATGACCTGTGTAATGGTTTAGATCTGTTCAGTTTACTTACAAGTATCTCACACTACAAAAATGAAACTATAACTAAAAGTAAAAAGCTAGTCTAAAAAACTAATCAGAACTAAACTGAAATTGAAAACGCAGCTCCAAAGCTGATAAAGTAAAAGTACGACAATATTAAAGTGTCATACCTCACAACCCTGTATTATATATTTCCAGACATTTCAAGAGTTCATCTGTTGTCAAATTAGCATCTTAGCACTGATCAATCAAACACTGTTTATACTATGTCATTGTTTTCAATGTATAGGTCCTCTTCCTCCGGAAAAACATCTGTTGTTCTGCACGTCAACTTCAACACAGACAAAGAGTCATGAACAGATCAACAACCACAGCCTTCTAAGGACTACCTGGTCGAGTCTCTGAAAACCCACTTCCTGGAGACAAATCTGCTGAGATGTGCAGCAGGGTATCCTGTGAGACGAGGTCAACTGACGTCAACTGTCTACTTTTCTTTGTTTACGTAAAAAATGTCAAAAAGAGGAGTTGTCATTTTCAACTAAAGCAGCTATTTATGGACTCTATTTCAGGTGTGGAGATCTCTAGGTGACTTCAGAGAGGTAGAATTCATGCCAAGTAAGGCTAATTGAATAACTCCACCTGCTTGGTAGTCGGTGCGAATCAGGGGAACACAGGAATTAAGAAAAGCCAGGTTTATTGACAAGTGTGAGAAGAATCAAGGCCCTGAGCGCGAGCGTGCTGAGCTGCCTCATCCACTGAACAAGCTGACTATCCTCTGTGGAAAGCACTCTGCTCATCACTTTACCTCTTTTCCACTCTCTACATGCTGCCTCCTTTCTTTTATCACGAACTGTCCTATTTCCACAGTGGTCTAGATTTTTTTAGAGGTCTTCAGGGACCAGAGGAGTGCTACACACTCAGATTTAGCCATCTTTTTTTACCCAAATATAAGCAAAAAAAAGCAAAAAGATGAGTAAGACTTCTGCTGACCTGCTCGCATGGTTTGAATCAATGGTTTTGCATAAATCTTGCGTCATCTTAACCGGCTGATTTTCTTTATAAATGATTTGGCTGGTGATTCCTGAACTCTCTTTCCCACTGAAAGCATTAAAAATGAACAAATTGTGTCATTAAAATAAGTACTTTCACGAATCCTAAAAATAGATACTGGCATCACACATTTGAAAAATACAACCCTGGAAATCTGGAGAGCGTTTTCCTCCCTCATTAAGGTCCAACGGGGGCAATGACAGAGTCAGCCCTGCTGGTTATAAATAGTAGTCTGCTCCAAAATCCCTTCTGCCAGTAAGTTCTTAATTAAATATGAGATCCAGTTAAATATAAGCCACTGAGACGTGTTTCTGCAGAGAGAAGCCCCGAGCTGAGACATTAGCTCCTATTAACACTGCTGCAGCCACTGTGAGGATTATCATTATAGGCTTTATTGTGCTGCAGTTTTCAGGTTCTTGCACACATAATTATCTTAAAAAGCAGAGATTTCCCCTTTTAGTTCACAAAAAGTTTGAAATATACGACACTTATAGAAGACCCTATACATCAATCATTGTAGCCTTGGGTTTAAGCGGCGAAACAATTGCTTTAATGCAGTCAGAAACCCAGCAGTAACAATAACTCAGTGCTGTTATGTTACAGCTGCTGCAAATAATGCCTCATTGCAGCCTGCAAAAACAATGGAGAGCCTTCCTGTCATGATGAATTGCTTCATGTATGAGTAAACTATGATACAGCACAAATAAACAACAGGCAGCTGTTTCGATTTATAATGCGCCCAACTGCAGAAAGAGACAAGGAAAAGGGGACTCTTGCAGTGACATTATGCACGTCTACCATTGTGCAAAAATACACAGATGTTGTTGGATCTTGATGGTCACTCATTTGGATTGGGACAGTAGCACCTAAATTACGCAGGGATAGGTTTTCTTAGGGCTGGGCAATATGGCCTCAAATCAATATCACGATATATTGAGCAGTTCACCTCGATAACGATAAATGGACGATAACTACTCTACGAGTTGCTCACCCACTCCCACATTAACTTTGATTTAACTAAGCGTGCAAACCTGCTGTGTAGACTGTCATTTAAGAGCATAACATGGATGTTTACAGGTGGATTGTGTAAATTAAAACTGATGCATTGGCACAGAAAATCAACTTTCACATCCCTACAGATCATATTTGTATTGTAAAGAGCACTTCCAAGTTTTTAAATATTTTAAAATGTGTAATTAGATTAATTTTAATACCATTTACTGGTGTAGACGTTGAGGTACTGGTGCTATATGAAGCAGAGTTGAGAGGGTAATCTATTCTTCACGCTCTGAATACACAAAGTAGGCCTGTTTATTATAAGGGTTTATTTTTAAACCGTGGCACTAAAGAGACACAGCGGATTAGTGTTTACAGTGAATTAAGTTTGTGTATACGAATTTACAGTGAGTTCAAGTGCAACAGACCGAAGAAGCCGGTCTCGTTTCCAACTCACAGAGCTGGAGAGGACCTGGAGGGCGAACAGCTCATGATCTAGGCTGCTCGCACAGATGGCCAGGAATGGAAAAAGCAGGGGTATGGATGGTAAAACAGCAACTCAGGCATAAGAGGCAGCAGCCACATAAATGTATACACCATGCAGTTAATGTAAACATCTTTCCTTCATGAGAATAAGACGCCATCTTTAGCAGATTTAGGGTCAAATAAATAGCTCTTAAAAGCATTGAGGACTGAGGCGCTCAGAGGATGAAGCTCCACAGTTACAGGAGCGCATATCAGCAACAATCACTCGTCTGTTTGTCCATGTAAGAGAGGAAGACAGAGGGAGTGAGATGCAGTTTGCCAAGTCTCAATAACCAGGTCAGACACATTTAGGTCAGAGCCATGTATCCATGCAGACAACTGCCGCATTCTCCCTGTTTGCCTGCTGGAGAGCAAGGAAATGGACAAAAATCCTCCTGATGCCTTTTTCAAGTCACACAGGAGACCCGCAGAAGTTATCTGAGAGCAGTCAGCAACAAAAGAGACAGTTCAATGAGGGGTTTTGGTTCATAAAGTGGAAGAACTACAGCCTTATAATAGCTGCAGAGCACTCTGATCAGTGTGGGAAAATGAGCTTTTAAAAAATGAGTGCCATGAAGAGTTCAGAGAGGTTTTTTTCTTCAACATAAACTAAAATATAATGTTTGTATTTTGCCTTTTTGGATGCAAAAACGTACAAGTAGGGCAGAGTTTGACACATCTTATCTAGAAGTTAAACAGTGCCGTATTCAGGAAGAGAGAAAATGGATGATTTAATCAATTTTAGCTTGACTAATTTCCAGATAGAGAAAAGGGGCACACTACCAGACTCGCTGTTTATGATGGTAGGGCTGAGGTGATAGTGTTAATCTCTGACTGCAGGTTGGGCAAATGAGCCACCGAGTGATTATCAGGGGGGCCTATTGGGGGTTTAACGTCATACCAGAGAGCAGTTTTTGCAGCTTTTTCAGAAACTGTGCATCATCATCCTCATCATCATCCAGCAAACTCAGATATACCCAATCATGCTAAAAGCCCTGCCTGCTGAAACTGAGTCTATGGGGTAATCAATTCAATGATTTTGTAGATATTAGCTCACATACATGAGGTCAGCTGACTCCATTCTGCCAACACATACAGCTTTTATAATGATTTGTTCCCTTTAAAACTACAGCTCTCAGAAAACCTGCAGTATGAGTGCCAGATACAAGAGCATTACAGAATTTTGCCTCACTTTTTCAGGCCTCTGCAGCTGCAAATTTTAATATTTATCTTAATATATGAAAAACTAACATTGAAAATATCCTTGCAACACTAAGCAGTTGAAGGAAAATTTGACTGTCAACTTCCAAGGATGAAAAATGTGCAGTTCTTAATGCAACGTTATCTTTTATTTAAAAATAAGTCCAGCTCTTTTCCAGGTTAGAGGCAGAACTCGAAAATGTCCCTCCAAAGTAACCATGGCAATGAGAATTAGAATCAATGGAACTGTTTACAGTCTCTCAAACTCACATCATGTATTGATCATGTGGTTCAAAGTATGCTCAGTGTGACCCTAATGGAGCTCTCTAATCACCACTTAGATTTTCTTCCTGCAACTGGTGTGTAATGGTTAAAAAAGGGAAAATAAAGACCCCATTGCAGCCAAAAGCGATTGCAAGAAGTATCAGGAATGTTGACCTTGGTGATGATCCAAGTATCAAATGTGGATTGATGCAAAACCTGCAGCGGTGTGAGCGTTATGCAAACAGAGAGGCCAGGGTGGAAGCCAAGCTGTCAAACGAGTCAATGATGAAATGTTGCTCTGAAAGATGATCCCGTTCCCCTACAGCAAGGCCCACTCAAATAGAGAGAGACATGTCATACCTTTATCACCTGGTCTTAGAGTCCTCACTGTTCAGGTCACAAGACATGCATGTCCATATTGTTTCCCAGACAAAGTGACTTTATGGTTAACCCAGACCGTCTAGACGTCTACAAATGTGTCATGGAGTCAATGTTGGGAGCACACAGGCCAAATTGGTGAAATCAAATCATCTAGTTTCTGAAACAAAGTGTGATATTGTGCTCATGCAGACAGCATATTTGACTAAATGTGGATAATGTAGTACAAAACAAATAAACACAGCTCAAAAGTTACCTGGATAAAGTTCGATTTATGCACACCAATCTTTGCATGAGTCTCCAGAGACCCATATGATAGTGTTTTTAAGCTGATTATCTCAAAGTCTGGTTATGATCGCAGAGGCGGAAAAACACCACAGTAGGGCCTGGCGATAAAACGATAACGATATATATCAAAATTAATTTCTCTTGATATCGACATGAAACATGGTCAATGTGCTTTTCAATAGTCTGCATTCTGCCATGTTTTGGTAGACTGTACGAATAGCTAGTGAAAAGGGGAGTTGCTTCGAGTCTGCGCTGTGCTGAACCAATCATGTGCTGAATTAGAACCAAGTAGCAAACAACTGCACAGTAGCAGGCAGCGGCATAGCACACAACAGGTGAAGCTGACAGCACTAGCAGTGAGAAAAAAAGAAAACAAGTGTTACACCCGGCAGAAATCATCATTCACATCACATCATTGACAAGACCGGCACAAAAATGTTGGTGGTGTGGAGATATTTTGGTTTTTTGAGGTCGGACATGAAGCAGGGGTGGTGTGCACTGCAAATCATGTTCCGGCAAAGTCGAGGAAGAGTAACAAGGAACATTTAAGATTGATGATCTTGATGATAAACTTTTTTCTATATCGCCCAGCCCTACACCAAAGTAAATACGGCGAGTGCTCCAGAAGAACCAACACTGGTACCAAGCAAATGTTTCTACATCTCAACTCTGTTACACCAAATCAAAGTCATAATAGAGAAAATAGAGGCAGTTTCACATGAGGAGTGGGAGTGGTTTTGCGTGCATGCTTATGCAAATTGCTCCTGTTGTTACATCATCATAGGAGCTGATTCAAATTGCCTCGTACAAGCAACGTGCTTTTGCTTCAGCATTGTCAGGGTTGCTACACCGGAGGATGACTCGCTTCCAAATGTGTCCTTACAATCAAAATGCAGACCTTCAGGCAACCCCTATTTATGATATGTTTATGGGGTATTAAAACGGCTATTTTTAGACTTCCATCACAAATGCATGGAGAGATTACTTTGCTCTAATTGACTTCTTTGTTTTCTAAGTTATACAAAGTCATGTTTTTGGGGTTTTATTAGCACTGCTCTGATTTTCTTTAATTAATCTCAAAGCTAATTTGATTTTCAGAGGTGCAGCTTCTCATTTCCCCTCAGTAAAAGCCTCATCTGTCTTTCTTTTAACATCTGTTGATGTTTTTCACTTCTGTACACATATCAAACCTTTGTAATGAATCTGCCCTCAAAGTAGGAATGTGTTTTTACTGCTTTCTAAAATAACAGCAACTATAATGGGAATATTGTGACCTTTTTTAAAGATGAAACAGGATGCTCACTTCGCTCAGAGCTAGTTTGGCAGGTGTATCGCGTGTTTTGGCCTTCAGGTGAACAGGGCGGGGCACTCTTGTTGTTTCTTGTCAGAGTTGGACAAATGTTTGACGTAAAAACACCACTTCTGTGATGGCAAAACAGTTCAGAACGGGAGGCTGTCCTCAGAAGCCACATCACAATAATGACAAATTGGAGCTATTTCTAATTGCTGAGGTAGGTGTTACCCAACTGCTGGAAACAACGCAGGCAAGACCACAAAGTAATGGCGGTATAACCTGCGGGTAGAGTTACCGGGAAGGTGGATAAATAACTTCTAGCATTTGGCAGCTGTGTGAGATAAATGGACTGCCTCTCATACCTTGTCATTTAGGACTCAAGCGCCTGGATCCCAGTGGATGGAAGATGATAGATCCGACAGCAACAATTTGCTTATCTAATGAAAAAGAACAAAGACAGAAGACAACATGAGTGGAAAAGCACAAAGTAAACAGTTCAAACAACAGTTTACTACAGTCTGGCAAGACATCTAATTTGGCTTTTGTTGCAGCAGGAATTGAAAGAAATACAGTGTGAGCAGTGCAAAAATAATCTATCGACCACCAAACATCAGGATGAACCAAAATAATAAGGTAAATGGATAAATAAAATACAGACATCTTAAGTCGAAGAACTGAGAGAGGAGCACTGATCTCAGATGCAGCAGCGAGCGAGGGAGCAATCTAGGGCTAGGTGATATGGCCACTAATCAATATCACGATATGTTGAGCAGTTCACAACGTTAAATGGACAACAACTCCTCCACAAGCTGCTCACCCACTCCCTTATTAACTTTGTCTACTTCAGCTGCCGATCCAGGCGCTACAACTTTGGAACCGTCCTCCATCTCCTCACCTGTCTTTCCCTCTTTGTTACAGACTGGATGGGGTGGAGTCACGTCTTTGATGGAGGACAGCGTCTTAAAGGGACATGAGACCATAGCCTACCTACACACATCCAAAATCAACTTTTATTTATTTATTCTTTAGTTTATCATCCAGCCCTTGAATCTATATCGAGGCTTGCGATTGCAGAGTTTTGTGAACAGATTGTGCAGCCCTGGTGCAGATCAACTCTGTGCATTTTAAAAATGGTTAAACACATCTTAATAAAATCACTTTATTTTGCATCCATTTAAGCCATAAGACGGACAGAAATTAATCCTTTCCTTTTCATGGGTTCATCAAAAGCTACTGCCAGATGCCCTGTGGCCTAGCACTACTCTGTGATCATCAAATATTACATGTAAATAGCCTCCTGTGCCTCCAGTATTTCCATACTAAAACCTTTCAAAACATAGTCCAGTGTGCTTATCCACAAAACTGAGGGTCTCTTGGGTCCAGTGCTTTAAAACTATTTGAGTGATTTTGTGTATATTCTCATTTGTTCTGTACATTACAGCTGTTATGCAGCAAAACATAAATAGCCAGGCAGGAATCTGATAGGTTCTGATAGTAAAGATAAACAGTGTCTTGCAATGCCTATCGCTGTATTGATCAGTTATCTAATCCCTGCAAGTGTTGCTTAAAAGAAACTGTCAAATCAAAACAGATTAATTGGATCAGATTAAGCTGCTGCAAAACCTTTTTTCCCCCTTAAATGTTGCATGGTGCATGGCAATTAGCAGTCCGATTTAGGTCAGAAGAGCCTCTTTCTCTCTCTCATCATGTTAAGTTATTCCTGCTGAGGTTGGCTCTGCAACTGTGGAAGCTAATGTTCGATATGTCGGACAAAAAAAAAAAGCTGATTTGTCAACAATCGAATGGAGGAATAATTTAACGAGTTTGGGATGTACTGAAATAGCCAGGCTCCTCTTATAAAGCAGAGTGAGTCCAGCCTGAGGACACGAGAAGCACAGAAACACAAGCTGCTGAGCACTGCAGAAGCACTTGTGTGAAATCATTGTCGTGAACAAACAAAATGTTCTTTCGTTGGTGAAATCTGCCGACTCCACGGAGGTAATCCGGCTCGTTTTGAATAAACAAGGATATGAACAAGTCTCAACCTTGGAGAGGGCCAAAATCTTGCCTCCTCATATCAGAGCACAACACAGGAGTATTGTCCCTGCATGCCTGGAAAAGCATTAGCCTTGCTAGCTGATCTGAGACTAACTGCGGCAGCTAGAAGATAGTGCAGGATGATGTTATCTCCACCCAGCACAATAGAGCTATAGAGCAGGAGAGAGGGAGGGGACAATAAGAGGCAAGAAGAGAGAGATTTTGACTTATTCATAGGAACTCCCAATCAGCTGGGAACACACTGGGTTGAACTGACTCATTAGTTTCTGCTCCACTTCCTCCTGGGTGCCTTTATCCTCATCTCATCTATTTAGGATACTGAATCTTTGCCAAACAAAAGTTCTCTCTGTCACATGCCAGAATAAAGCGAGAGAAGTGTCAATTTTTAAAACTGGGGTGTTGACGGTGGGGGGAAGGGGGCTGTGCAGCTACAGCAAAACAGCAAAAGCCTCCTCTCTTTTGTAGCGAGAGCCTCATCGCTGCTGCAACCAGACTGTGAAACCATGACTAGACGGTACAGGAAATGTCACCTTGCACCTTGTTTGAGTCCGATTAGAATAAAAGTAGTTTGTCAGGGGGACACAAAAAATATATATGTGCTTCTACATCAGGCGTTAGATAAGAAGCTGATTTTAAGAATGAAGCTGTTGAATATAGGTCACCACGTCTCTGTTTTCATTCCTGATACCCAGCATTTCTCTGCAAGCTTTAAGGGACTGTGGGAGACAAATAAAATGCTTTATCAGGAAGATACTGGATTAAAACTCAGTACAGGAAGTGGTGATGACCCTCGGATGACCTTTTCATTTAACTGACAAACGATGGCCGGGATTATTTTTCATCTAGAATATAGAATAGAATATTCCTTTATTGATCCCCCATGGGGGAAATTTTTTTGTCACAGCAGCATCACAGACAAAGAGTGCAAAAATGCAGTTATAAAAAAATAAAGATTGTAATATCAAGAACTTAAATAAATGTAATAATTAAAAAAAAATTTAGAAAAAGGAAAAAGGGAGAAGAAAAATAATAATTTGCCACAAATGTAAGCCACAAAACTCAAAGTAAAAGGTGCATTTCCACCGTGCAGTGTAGTTTTAGTTTAGTGAACTCTGAGCATGTTAGCTGTGAGACAGCTCCAGAGTTTCATGTTGGTTTGCATGGCGACAGATTAGATCTGTCAGACTGATAGTGTGAGCTGAGCATCTTGCACACATCTCACATCTGTTTCAGCCATTTCCCTTTGACTAACAAACTATATTTATGTCAAAAGCATGAAAGAGAGTCAAAGGGTATATCTATCGGACCCTTGAGGATGCACTTGGTACCCAAACAGAGGGGTGCCACAAAAGTAGGACAGTGCTGATGAGGTATTCTGTTACCTTCCCAACCTTGAGTTTGTGTGTTCACCTCTCTTGCTTCTGCAACCCCATTAAACATTAGGAAACCAATTTCATGTAGCCATAGCATCAACCAATTTTACACTGAACTCTTCTTTTCAATTCATACACACTTGGTTTAAAACAGGATAAAGTAGCAGAGCTTCAACTCTAAATGGCCCCTTGAGACTTCCTTAAAACACGATAAAGTAACGTGTTTTCTGTAGATCTTTATGAAGAGATAGTAAACCCAAACTTAAAGATCAAAAACTGGTCTCTAGTATCTGATTCAGGGAAAAAGAGTCAGGCTTGTCTCTGCTCTTTATGCAGTTCATCACACAGAAAGAGCCATCTAATAGAGTTGTTTGTCTTGTTTGCTATGGTAATAACATCATTATTTCTGATTACTGGCCTAATTGATTATTAGTTTAACCAGCTTCTTGTCCTGGACACTCTGTTCCTTTGCTCTGCTAATAACATCCCTGCACCAAACAGGAAGCCAAGATCCAGTGTGGCTTTTTCCAGATTGAAGTCAGACTTCTCTGTTCAAACACCAAGACTGCAGGTAGAGGTGAGTTTCATGACGACATCGACACTGAAAGGTGATACCTGTGGACCAAGGACGTGACTCTCTAGCTCTTAAGCAGCAAACAGCATAAGTAAACACCACAGTGGGTCACATCGCATGGCATTACTAACATGGTAAATTAAGGTCAGTGCACAAGGTGCTGCTTGACCAGCCTGCGTCCATTCAGCTGCATTAAAATTGCAGCATGCTGAAGCCAGTGAAAGCTGAACGTGGAGCTTCAAACCCAGCAGTTCGACGGCACACAAACCAGACACTTCAGTTTGATTTACTCGCCCGGCACGAGCTTAGTTAAAGGACCAGATTTGGCACTTAATTGCAGCTTGGGTGACAAATGCAAAGCTATTAAACCAAGTGATGCCACCCATAACTCACAATGTGGGTGCAATGACTTTGGAGTTCCTTAATGCATATGCTCATGTGGTCAAACACATCATACAGTGTATTTCATACTATGTTTTGGCAGGAGCTATTTCTGTCACTGAGTGCAAACCAAGTATATAGTAAATACCTCAGAGACCACAACTACATATGTATTCCTTTACAGCATTAACAAAGTGTAAGGTGTACTGTTTGTCTTAGGTGGTCCTCACAAATGGAGGTGATGTGATAGGGAATTTGCTTATTGAGCAGGAGGAACTAACAGGTCACAAGCCATCACTTAAGAAAAGTGTGAGGACTGAGAAGCTTTTAAAATCGGATTTGTGCAGCATTCGTTCTAAACTGCATCCCAACAAAAAAAAAAAACACTATGTTGAATTGAAGTTAATCACTTCATGCATCTGTGCAGAGAGATTTCTTGCCCCCTCATCTCTCCAGACTTTCGGGAAATCGATTCTGGACAACCCGGCCTGACCCTGACTTTCTCCACTCCAGCTATAAAACAAGGCTGCTGCATCCCCTATATGTAACATGCAGTCAAGATTAAGCCTCTCTGAATAAGATCTATTTGTTAATCTTCTTAGGGAATTACTGGGTCGATACGGACCCGAAATGAGTTGCTAAAGGAGGATGCAGAATCTAAGGACAAAAGAACCTGACAGAAGAAGAAGAAGTGGAGTACAGTACTTGAGCTATACATTATTTATGGATGGGATTTTTGGCTGCATGTTCCTCTGCAGTGAATATGAACGGACATGAATATGGATGAACCAGAACCAGGCTGCACTGAGTCACATTTCTGTCTCAAACCCTTATGAAGCAAATTTGGGGTATTTTATTTGAAGCACATGCAATCCAGCAATACAAAAGATGATATAGAAAAGCTATAATATGTTAAATAAGCAACTCCAAAGTAGGATTTTATGCCTTAATGTAGAGCACATTGATATGGCCTCAAATCAATTTCACGATATATTGAGCAGTTCACCTCAATAGCGATAAATGGACGATATCTACTCCACAAGCTGCTCACCCCCTCCCACATTAACTTTGTCTACTTCAGCCGTCACTCCAGCCGCTACAACTTTGAACCGTCCTCCATCTCCTCACCTGTCTTTCTCTCTTTGTTACAGACTGGATGGGGTGGAGTCAAGTCTCTAATATGGGACAGCATCTTAAAAGGGATATGAGACTATAGCCTACCTACACACATCCAAAACAAACCTTAATTATCCATTTCTTTTAAACCGAATATATTGATATGGTCAAAATGACGTCAGTTATTGTTGTAAATTTTCGGTTTATCGCCAAGCCCTACCATTATATCTTTAGTATACAGGGGGTTCAGTCTGTTAAGGCAGCGGGCCAGTTAAGCACAGAATCAGTCCTTGTTCACAAGCCATTTGTTGGTCGTTTTGGCGCTGTGGGCAGGTGCCAAGTCTTGTTAGAGAGGGAAATCAGCACCCCCTCTGAAATCTTCCAGGATCTTGACAGTCCTCCAAAGGCTGTAACTGTCCCTGTTGCTCGTACATCTTTTCCCCTTCCAGTCAACTTTCTATTTATACGCTTTCATATCATCCTGTGAACAGCCAACCTTTTCAGCTGTAACCCCTCTGCGGCGGCTCGCCCTTCTCGAAGGAGGGTATCAACAATCACCTTCTGGACAACTGTCAAAGCAGTAGTCCTTATCGTGATAGTGGTTGCATGCAGAGAACTGGACCAAAGGGTGCGTGCTATTTGTACTATCAAATTCCAAATAACGAAATCATGAATATATATCAGAGTTAAAAAAAAAATACTGAAACCTATACTCTAATTTGTCGTGATGCATCTATAAATTGTATTTTCTTCTGCAACCATCCTTTCCTGTTTTATGTTTGGGATGACTCAGAGTCACAGTGCATGGCTCTTGTCCTCTGCATGAATTTTACATGGCTTTTTTATAAGATAAAATATATCCGAAAGCATCAGGGTTTCTTGCTGAGATATTATTTTTGGTCTGTGACCAGCCCAGTCTGGTTATCCACGGCTCTGCCCAGCCGTCTGCATGTAATACCAGTTGGGCTGTACTGTAGGGAAGCAGCTTATAGCAGAAATATGACATGCGTTGAACCTTTTCTTGTTCAATGGTGATGAAATCTCTTTCAAAATCTTACCACTTACCACACAGAAGTTTGCAACATAAATGTCTCATTTCCTGCATACACACTGTCCTCATTAGCAATTATTAACGAAACCGAAACCAGATTTCACCTGATGATTGACAGCCAGACTGAAAGAGGAAGAGACAGATTTAAATTATCTTAACTGGGTCACAGCAACAAAGAAATCATGAGGGAGAACCTGTATTATTAACACATGCATATTTACACTGACTGACAATACTATAAACACTATACAACACTTTTAAAGTCAAGATAAAGACTCACTTCCTTGCACTTAATAGGCTATTCATTAAATATTGATATAAGCGGTGGTCAATGTGCTTGACCTGCTATTTGTTAACCAGCTTTAATGTCCACTGAGCAACAGACCAAGAAAAAGATCGATGCACACACTGGCTTATAAATTTGATTTATCCTCATGAAACAACAGAGGGGTGCTGATGCGATGCTGCTGGTCCACAGACCATCAAATAGATCACCTGTCCAAGCGGCAAACTATCCTATTAATTAATCTGCTTTTAACTACTCGATTAATGTGCAATTATTTTCAGCATTGATTATCTGTCTGAAATTATCACTAAGAAGAAAATCAAAAAGCTGATTCTCTGAATTTTGAATTTCAATACAAAACCAAAGAAAATCAAAGTCCATGTTTTGATCCCTCGCCTCTGCTCTCTCTGTCTGCCTCAGTCAAAATGACAACTTGTGTGTCATTATTAAGACGCTAAAAGGACCTTTCAAAACATCAGTACATGTGGCAAGTTCGTGGTGTAGCAGCTGTCACCGAGGGCAGACAGAGAGCAGGCAGGAGGAGGCTCGACTTCAGCTGCGAACAGATGAAATCCTGCCCTTTTCTGCAGGGTTGTGTTTCTGAGTTTGGCATGAAAGCGCTGAGGGAAGAAAATCCGACAACTCATCTCATCTTTCAGTTTTGCTGCTTTGTTCGCTTTTCTTCTGACTTTATCTCTCTGTCGATTGACCACCACTGCATCGCAGCTTCTGTCTGAAAATATGACTGCAGAGTTTTCCAAAAGCATCTGAAGTACTGACTGGATTTGATCAACATTTCTTATAAAGAATGAACATGCACTTGTAGGTTTGGGGGCTAGAACAAACTTATGAAAGTACTGCAATAAAACTGAAGACAGGTAATCAATTTTTTGCTCAGTAATGACACCTCTGCGCATGTATGTGTGAAAATGTGTGTGTTTTTATGGGTTTATACACAGATACAGGCGTTTATGTATTTATATGTGTATATGTGTGCATGTGATGGTAGATTTATGTGTGTATGTATACTGCATGTAGCATGTCAACGTTTCATACCTAGAAATTTACTCGGATGATGAGTACATGGCTGGGCTGCTGCCGTTACTTCAAGTTATTTTATGCCCCTTTTGTTGTAAACATTGCTGTTTGTTGATGTTTTTCTTCTTCTACTTCCATTTCTTCTTTGCTTGGCTGCATATTATCTAATTTGTGAATCAGTTTCTTGAAACAAGGGGTAGACAATAGAAGTTCGCTTCTTTCAGCCCCCTTTCAATCAAGAGTTACAGTATTGTTTTTTATGAGTTTTATTTTTGTTTTTAAATAAATGAACTAAAATTAAAACTATACTAAAACTGATTGAAAAGTCCGCTTAAATAGTAGAGAGGCCCTTGAGTGTGCAGTTTTTTCACTTGGAAATGTAAATGCTGGAGTCGACCCTCTTTCAGTGAAGCATCAGCAGAAGTCCTCAAATATATTGGCCATGCAGATACTGCTTAGTTGCATCCAAAGTGAGAATAAGGGAAATGGTGACAGTGTCTGACAGAGTGGATACTTGGTTCAGAGTGATGTGTCAGTGCTTTTTATACAGGCTGAGTCAGGTCAGTGGGACTGAAACATTACCATAAATTATTAATATCAGCTGGGGACATCCGTCGTCTGAATATAGCCCGCTGCAGATGGAGTTAGCTGTGCTGCAGCTTTAGTTACTGAGGTAATCCACCCTTATAAAGAGCAAGACTTTCAGGAACTTAAAAATAGGAAGGCAAACTCTCTGTTCTTCTTTTATTCCACCTGGATACACTACTCAGCAGGGATCACAGATAAGCCTCCAAAGAGACTGATTAATCCCATGACCTGGCTGGTCACATGATCACATATATGAAACAAATCTGTGGTTACATCCATTGTTGTGCAAGCTACACAACTGCTCCCAAATACGTCCAAACGCCGACCACACGAGGACGCGTCATCGTGAAGCGTTAAACAAAGAAACTCTCCAACCCAAACCAGTCGGGAGTACAAGCATATACACTTAATTTAACTAATAGCTCAAACAAAGACGTCACACCAGTACAAACACTCAAATCGTGTGTGTAGAGTGGAAGCCTGCTCCAGAAAGAAGCCAAAATGTCAACACTATATGTTTACCGCTCTGTTGCAGAAGCCAAACCCGAAAAAGAAGTGACACACGCCAGAGCTGGAAGAGAAGAGGCCCTGTCTTTCCCCTCTGGGTAACTTCTAAAGTAAAGCTGCATGACTGCGTGGTAAGAAAAGGCTTTGTTAATGTGATAACCTCGGTATGGGAGCTAAAAAAAACAGAGAAGCTGTTGACACTCTGAACTCTGACTCATTTAAGACGTATTACTTAGAGGGTACTCACTCAACATGACTACATGTTATCTACAGCTTATACAGCCGTGATCAAATTCGACAAGTTTGGACAGGCTGATTTGTCACACATTTTACCATTAAAGCAAGATCTGTGATTTCATATTGCGCTTGGCTTGGCTCTATCGCTATTCTGTTGTTATGATTAATTGTGCAGGATGACTTTCCAGAAGAGCACATGTGTCTTCAATCTGCACAATGACGCACTATTAAACACATGTTTCCAATTTATTAGTGGTGTTGCGTTAGTATAAAACAAAACGCCATAATAAAAGCGGGATTAAAGATGGATAAATCTTTACATTTTATGGGTGGTTGGGGAGCTTTTATGGAGCACTGGTGCCCGAGACTATCCCAGTTTATGATGATGTGTTAATATAGAAGTATTCATGATGTACGGACTTGTTTTTTGGCAGTGGGAGGGTTTCAGCTGGACAGTAAAGCCATTGGCAGACCGATTACTGACAGGAAAAAGGCTGCAACTGATTTTTAACTAAGGTTCTCAGACTTTTCCCTGATTCATCAAAACATTAAAATGATCCAGTCCAAAAGAGAATATCCCCGTCAAAACCTCGGGCTTTTCAAAGCCTCTGGTCTTGTTTAAAAGGGACCGTTTGGCTTTTTGTGCTTTGACAGAAGGAAATAGATGTGGATTAGGCAGGAAACTGGAATGACAGGTCGTCAGAACCAAACGCAGGCCTTTTGCTCCAGAAACTATGATGTCTGTGCCACAGACTTGAAGAAATCTCAATTATGTCACCCATTTGTTTCTGAAGCGGAGTTTCATGTTGGTTGAAAGCAGCCAGCCTCAAGTGGACACTCGAAGAACTGCAGTTTTTAGCACTTCTGCATTAAGGTCAGAGGTTGCTGCTTGGCGTGTGTTTTAATTTGACATCTCCATTGGTCTGCACAATATTATCTGTCCAATATCATCAGGTAAGAGCTTCAAAAGTTCATGATTGGCATATATGCAAAGTTTCGAATAAGGCGATGCACGAGTTATGCCCACACAATGACAGCTTACCTGAGTCAACTGCAAGCTTCAGTGTGTCTGCTGTATGGAAGCATTTTCAAATGTCTATTTTGAAGCACAGGTGACACGAGGAAGGGCAAAACAACACTCCTCAAATGTGACCAAATTTGATTGTGCGTCTCAGAAATGGCATCCTGAGGAGCACCAAGAATTTATGAAAAGGAAAAACTACTACTCCAACTTCCGTTGTTTGACAGAGCTATGAAATACAGAAGTGCTGCTGACTGCTGACTTATGACAGTCAAAGATATCATTAATCGTAAACATGTTATTTGGAAGTTGTATAAATAGGGCCGGTTCTTCAGCGGCTCAGCTGACATCTACCGCATCGTACCAGTTTCAGGCATTACAAACAGGATCCAACTGATTTATCGGCGAGCTGATCAAATTGGCCAATTTTAGCCCGTTTGAGATTAATCAGTAATCGGCCAAAACTCGCCAATATTTTCAGAAATAAGATTTGTTTTCTCTATGAAAATGTCCCGCCATTTGAAAAGTTCCCCGACTTATCCTGTAGATGGCGCAGCCACCTCATGACAATCTTCATCCACTACCTCACAGCACAGCAGAGTGACGGATCTGAAGCAGGCAGGGACAGGGACGCACGGAGGAGAGTGGTCCGCCTTATCGGTAAATAAACCAGCTTGTGAAATACACAATAAGTCAACAAGTTTCAGTTCAACACACTTCACGATGTTCCCCACCGTGCTGGTCTCGGTCACGCCGAGTTACCGGTGAAGCACCATGTAATATGCAAGCTAAAGTTAGAGTTAGCCATCTGCTATTAGCCTTGCTACACTGTTAGCCATGCCAGTAATGGTAGAATAAACAACAATACACATTATGATGAGACTGGACCGGAAATGTGTAACGTGAGCTAAGACGCGGAAGCACCGACCATTGGCAGTTGCGGCGGTGGGGGTGGGGGGTAGTTGAAAACGCTTTTCTGGTCCTGATCAGTCGGTCTTCCTGTCAGTGTGAAGAGGAGTAGCCTACAGTATATATTAGGCCTGGACGATATAGAAAAAAAGCATATCGATAAAAAATAAATCATATTGATCGATATCGATAATTATCGATATGATTATTATAATTATTTAACATATATTTTAATTGCAGCCCTGGATGTTTTTATGCTATTGCTTAATGATCTACTTTTAATAAAGAACACACAAGCACTGAATTCAAATTCAAACCTTTATTCAACCACCTTTTTTTTTTTTTACCACAACTGAAAGTTTTTTAAAAAAAGAACTAAAAAAAAAAGAAATCAACTTAAGTGGCCTGAGTGACATCAGTAAATACTGACAAACATAAAGACTAAAGTGACCAGAAAATCTGATAAATAAATATTTAAATAGTCTTTTGATGAAAATAAACAAAACAAACAAATATATAAATAAACAGAATAGCTTTAGGTGGGAATAGCATACTACCAGGTTTAACTGTGTGGGAAACTGCCCACAGCCTGGTGTCTGAACACTAAAATATTTCTCCCGGGGTCGGGAGATTTATTTTTTTTAATTATCATGTGATTGACTTAATACACAAACTAAGCAAGAGAAGCAGGACTTATCCACGCCGGTGTTGTGTCGTAGAATGCACCCCTGCCGAATGCACCCCCTGCTAGTAGCCATGATCCAAATACTCGCGTCTTTGTAAAATATGAGCTCATTTTCTTCCACTTTAAGAAGCTAATGAGTGGACGGGATACAGGGGTGCATTCTACGGTACAACACCGGAACGTATTTCCTCCGCACCCTTCTCACCTTTTCAACCCCTGACCCATTTTCATGCCTGAAGCGCTGTGTTTGAGAAATACTTGCGGCCGGGCACTTCATATCGCGGGTCGAGAGTGGCTAGAAGCTGGTCGAAGCCAGGCTTTTCAACGGTAGTTATTGGCAGTATGTCCCTTGCTATGAAGCATCTTACTGCATGGGTGATGTCCTTATGCCGCTCGAACGCTTTGTCGTATTTTGGCAAGAAACGAAGTCCAGTTTGGTCTGCTTCACATGCTTTGTGCTGGTGCTGGCAGCGGTTCCAGAGGATTCCTCCTCCGACGACGTGGAGCCGCGGCGCGGCCGACACAGCTCGTACTCCTGCGGCTGCGATCGGTTTAGATGGTAAAACAAGTTGGTTGTGTTACCAGACTTGGTTTTTACTAATTCTCTGCAAATTTTGCAAACGACCGCTGTTCGCTTTTTGTCAGACTTCTAAAAACCAAAACATTGCCATGCTGGTGAACTACTGAAACCTTTTTTCGGGACAATGTCCTCCGCTTCTCCTTGCTGTATCATTTTTTCTAATACACGTGCTGTCTGTTGTGGTTTGAGAGGGGCTGGGCTTGGTGCCGTAGCGTACCTGGGTCTGCGTTTGTGATTGGTTGGGAGGAAGTAATGACTGTAGTAAAAGCTACATGATAGGCTATGATGAAAAAGAAAGGGAAACTGTGTTTTTCTATCGAACTTTTTATCGACCCGTTTTTTTTCTATCGTACCACACGTCTATCGATCGATATATATTGTTATCGAATTATCGTCCAGCACTAGTATATATATATATATATATATATATATATATATATATATATATATATATATATATTTTATAACCTCATAAAAAAAATAAAAAATCTGATTAATCTGTAATCAGGCATTGGCCCCAAAAAATCCATATCGGTCGGGCCCTAATTACAAATGACAATAAACAAACTGCCAGTGTCATCGCTGGTGGTCTTGTTTCCAACCAACACAAATTTTAGTCTATTTAATGTAAAAAAAAAAAAGAAAATTTTAAAACTCCTCATAGGAGCTTTAAATGTCAGCAAACCTCTCATAAGCATCCCTGGTGTTAAAATTACTAACTCTGCCAGCACTCTATAATTAGGATATTAAATTTACGACCATTAGAGACCAAGAGAAAGTCCCTGACAGGGCATTTAACTTCAAACATGACAACTAGATTATCCTTTTTTTCAGTTTTTAAACCACCTTAGTGCTCAAATCATTTAGCCTTATAAGGAAATGAGTAAAGAAAACCATAAACAGAAAGTAAAACCAACACAGGCACCTGCTTTGAGAAAGAGAACGAGAGGGGGCTGGGCTGCTCACGCTATAAAACTCTCACAACTAGCCGAACGAAACAATGAAAAAACCCTACATTCAATCTTTTACTGCCGCTTTTTGTTCACTGCACCTATTAAATACATTTATCTGCAATAAAAACTGTGATAATAATGTGATAAGACTTTTATAGGTGGCTATTAAAGCTGAAATCTGAACTGGTTTCAGCTGAGACATGATATGAAGTACATTTGGCCGAGCTTTAGTGCTTTTCTGCCCCCTCTAAGTCATCATGGACATGCTGCAGTACATTAAAAGCAAAATACACATTGGCACACCAGCTGAGAACATTTCAACTGACTCATTTCCCAACAGAACAACTTATTCTCACAGGTTTGTTCTCTGTCGCAATACGTCACTGCAACTCTTTGACAGCGTCACGAGTGTTTAGACATTTAAAATGCATTCTTGAAGCTGCGTCACAACTTAACTATGCGCATGCTGCTCTAGGACATCTCTGTTTTGTCATTTCACAGAATTTCCAAGAACACTAAGGGAAGGAAAAGTGCCATTAAAGGGTCACACAATCTAACATACTGGAGGATTTCTGACCCTAAAATGAGCCATTAGACGGACAACTTAAAGTCCGAGTGAGCCAAGAACAATACGCTTTCTCACAGCGCTCAGTTCAGCAGACGTACTACACAAACACACCCTTTTGACCCTCTAATGTTTTCTCTTCAGCTGATATCCCATTGGCTCACAGTTCAGGATGATCACCATGACTGTGTCCTGTTTCAACAGGCATTACATCATCACGAGGAAGAACAGATAGAGTTTCATTTGACTTTTAAAGGAATCACCATCAAGGAAAACTAGTTTTAATCACAGAGCGAGATTCTGTTGGGCTTTTGAGAGGAGAAACTTCGGCAAACTGGGTCTTTATCCAGGGATTTTTCATTTCAGGAGGAATTATGGTGAAGCAAATATCACAATGGAGGCATTGTGGAAAGTGAATTAACCAGTTTTTAGGCCATGAAGATAAGAAAACACAGATCTGCAACTTTTCCTCCAAATTCTTTGCTTTCATTTTGTCTCCAAGTGGCACAATAACCTCTTATCCGAGTGTATCTGTAACAACACCACTTTGGCACCGGTGTGAGAATAGAGCAGTGCAGCTGAGAGCCTTTGTTTGACTGCACCTTATCTTCGAGATAAGGTCTGTTGTAAATGATCACACAGGAAAGTCCATGCATGACATGTTCACCAAACACAGGCTTTCAACACATCAATGCATACCACTGTGGCCAGACTGTTTCTGTGGATTATACAGTGGGTTATAGGGGAGAGCGGGCTTGCTTGCATAGCGTTGTTTGCCTTTGGTTGGGAGTGATCAAAGGAGGGCAGAGGGATGAAGCAAAAGTGTATAAGTCTGTGGAAATCAGGGTGTCAGCAACAGTTTAGTCTGAATCTACCTTTTGAACAGAGGAATAACATCTTATTAGTTAAAAGTGAGGCTTTTCCTCTATAGGACTTTTCCCACAGGCATTCCTGAAAATGTCCAGAAATTTTCAGGGCAGATGACCCCACATTTTCCCTCAAGTTAATGTGAACAAGATCTCAAAGATGACAGGCAAATCAGAGTCTGACGTCATGTTGGTAGCTTTTTAGCCTTTACATCAATGTTTTGCATGTCTCCCAGTTACAGTATAAACAAATGAGTGACAAAAACACACCAGCATGCAGGAAAATATACTGATATCATGTTGGATTACAAGCATCCCAGCTGTGGAATTTTCCTGACTTTTACCTGCTGCATTCTCACACCTGTTCAGCCTGATTTCTTGCAGGAATGTTACATGGAGACTGGCAGGGAAAAGTCCTGGTAAAGTCAGGTGTCTGCACTCACAGTTTATCCAGGTAATCTGAGTGAAACATCCTGAGATGGTGGTGAGAAGTGTCCATGCTGCTCTGCAGTACTCTGACGAGATGCTAGTCAGCAAAGTGAATTCTATGGTAGTCCTATTGATTCTTCTATTAACGATAAGCTGTCAAGGATGAGCATTCTTAAGATCCACAATTGCAGAGGTAATTGGAACAGGAGTCTTTGGCTCCTTGTCCTTTTTTCCTCTGTACTTCTGAAGTATTGCAAATAACCAATTTACCATCTATTCCTGACAATTTACAGTACTTCCATATGGCCAAAAAGTTGAAACTCATTCTTGGTGAGCTCAGGCTTTCATTGCTTAAGCTAAGTCATGGCTTGAGTTTTTATATCTGCCAATATTACACATGAACTTTTAAGCTGTTTTACCTATGTTGTGCCATTTTGCATCCCTAAGGGGGGAGAGATATATTGTCTGGCCGAGGTGCACCAATACCATAAGTGCTGGAAATGCAGGAAACATGATGGACCAATCATAAAGCTTGACGTAAATGTTTTCGTAATGCGTATTTACATTTTTCAGGAGTTGGCTTCTGCATCAGCACAGAGCAACGTGAACATACAGCATACACTAGATAGGAATGCATGATATGAAGGCATGTAGTTATCTGTCTGGGGTCCGTTTCTAATGGTTTGCTACCATACAGCCAACATGTGTAAACTGTGCACAGAATTAATACATCCTCTCATTGGTCGATAATGATATATGCAGAAATTTCCAAGCTGTCCATATCAATATCATGCTGATAATATTGTGCAGTCCTACAGCTAGGGTGTAGAGTCGCTGCAGAAATACAAATCAGGCTCAAACAAGACACTTCAACACAACAGGCTAGTGTGACAATTACTAGATACAGTTTTCATTCTTAGATGCAACATCACAGATCAATACAATGATTTACTGACCCGAAAATCAATATCATCTGCTCAAAGTGGACCAATCAATAGATGCATTTGTCTTAATTCTGGAGATCTTATTAGATTTAGTTTATGTGACTGAAGACGCCAGGAGGTAAAATTAAGAAAGGTGAAATAAGTACCTCTGATTTGGCTTGTACCAAATGAAATTCATCAAATATCAAGAATATTAAAACAAATACTGTAAATACTGTAATTATCTTATTGTTATCAAAGTCTCTGCTGCCTATTTTGTCATTTTTAGGCAGTGTAATATGCTCAGATCATTCTCAGATGCATTAATTTACGAGATCATATTGGTTTAGTTCACATGACTGAAGACTCCAGGAAGTAAAATCAAGACATCACAATGAAGCTGTCCCACTGATTTGGCTTGTATGTAATGAAATTTATCAAATATAAAGAATATTAACATAAATACTGTAAATACTGTAATTATCTTATTAGCACAAAGTCTCTGCTGCCTATTTTGTCATTTATAAGCAGTGTAATATATGCATAGATAATTCTCAGATGCAAAAATGTGTCATGGTTTTGGTTAGTAGGCCAAAAGCGGTGTGTTTTGGGGATGGGAAGATTTACACTGCGTGCATAATGTCAGGCTGTCACCGGTGTGTTAAAACCACAAAGCTCCTACTGATGTAATTCAGATAGTAATGAAAAACAGCCACAACCTGATGTTGTTTTGCACCTGAAAATGATCGACACTGCGGTTTTCTGAGCTTTCTCTTGGCTGCATATCTTGACAACATTTCCCATAAAGCAGTCCACAAAAATACAGACACCAACAACAAGGATGGACCTGCTGGGAAATCCGAAAATCAAACCTGTGAGATTAGCTCCAACATCTACGTCTAATCTTAACGGGATTAAATTACACTGGAGTTAAGTGGAGGGATAGTAATCTGATTAGTGGAGTGGTGAGAAAATGAAAACGCCGATATGTTGAGGGTACAGAGCATTAATCCTTCGAGGAGGCTGAAGGTGCTCTGCAACAAAAGAGGTGTCTGCTGCTGCTGATGCTGTTGCACTGCAGCTGTTTACATTATAATGTGCCTGACAGGGAAATATGAAGGAGTTATTTGCAGTGTCTTTTGAATGCACTGGAGCATGCTTTTATCAGACACTTGGGTGGCTCTGAATAGCTTTGGACAGCTGTTGATGTGAAACATACTGAGGGCAGGCAGCTGCTTCGGTCAGTTACCGTCTAAAACACCGATTTAATTACACATTTTGATATATCTATGTCCACATATGTATGACTGTAGACTTACAGTGTTCAAATGAGACTATACGATTATATTTTTAGCTTTTAAAGAGGCTGAATTTGTGTATAACTCAAGTCAGAATGGGACCCCTAACGATGCTGCGCCGAGGCTAGCAGCTATGCTAGCATGTTGTATGGGGCCCCACATACAAAACAGAAGCAGCAACTTGCGCAAACAAAAGACACCTACCTTTGTCAATGTTGAGTCAGAGTCTGCCTTTTAGACGTCCAGGTTACTGTCAGGGTGTTATCCAAAAATGACCACAAGGAGAGGGCATTAGCCAGCCTCGCAGATTCGCGTGAGGGTAGTTCAATGGGTTTTCGCTTGTGTTAGCATTAGCAGCGAGCTAACAGTTAACGTCTCCGTAGAGCGTCCTCAACTTGTTTAACGATTTTCTCCCCAGCTGTTTTCACACACTAAAAGTCCTCAACGTCCAGATGTTAACTCAAACAAAGTAAATCAACACGAAGACAGGTGAAAAATAATCCTTAATTTGTAAGATTTTCTAACACAGAGCATTAAAAAAATCCAAAATGTCCACGACATTCAGCAAGGAAATACAAAAGGCAAAAATGCGCCGTACGACCTCCGGCAGCGCGACAGCTTTTCTTCTAAAGTGTGCCGCACCCAGGTGTTTTCAGTCATAATCTCCCGAGCAGCTTTTCACACAGACGACCGGAGCTACATGGAGGCTGTTTGAGAACAACACGAAGCGGTGGGTTTCTTCTCTGCGACCTCTGCTTGAGTGTATGTGTGAGTGAGTGTGTGTGTCTACATGAAGAAATGGGCTGTCCACCAGAAGTCGCTTTTCCAGCTCAAGTCGTGATGCGTTCAGGGTCTCATTCAGACACTCTCATTTAATACCTGCATCTTTCCCCCAAATACACTTGAGAACATTTTTCTCTCTAAAAAGGGCCAATATAGAAATCAGATTAATTTGCTAAACGCTTTATTTACATTACTGCCAGTTTATAATTCATTGGCTTGTTTATATTTCTAATTATATCAACAAATGCACATGGGGGTCATTGCAGATACTAAACAAATCACACAGATTATGTAGTGCACTTTTGCCATTGCACTGTTTTTCATGTGAACTATTTACCTATTTTGCAACATTAAAGCTCCTGTGAGGACTTTTTTGGCGTTCATGCAATAGACTGAAATGCGTATTGATGTGAAGCAAACAAAACCATCACTGACAAGATTTACATTTAAACTAAGTTGTGCGAGGGGGTAGGTGTAAGCCATAGACTGTATATACAATGGATGCCGTCTGCCTCCTTGCTGGGTGAAGCCACTCCGAGAACAGCACCCTCTGGTGATGGGCTGCAGTATAGTTCATAAATCCCGCCTCCTCCAGCAATCCCTATAGAGCTGTGGACAAACTTTAGAAATTCATTACACAGAACATACATTTTTCCCCCCTACTTGTGATGTTGACATGTAGTTATTGTGAGACTGGTTTGTGCTCAAGTCCTCTTTTTTTTCTGTACAGCTCCATTGTTAAAAGTTATTAGGGGGTTTATGTTTTCTATGATCGACACCTGATACAGCCTATGGGCATACAAGGATTGCGTAGCTCACCCGGAGGATACGCTGTTTGAGCCGAGCGTCATCACAGTGACTCTCGGGAACTCTGCCGCCGAATGCGCAAATTGCTACTGCACAAGTGGTGGAGTGCGTACAACGTTACTGTGCAATGTTGGTTTCAGGAAAATCCATATACTGGCGGAAAGCGGAACCAAGTTATCCATAGTATATACAGACTATGGTGTCAGCTAAGAAGCTAATAAGACAGCTGTTTTGGCATTTTCCAAAAATGATAAATTTATTCTGAAAATCATAGTTAGCATTGAAACAGTTACCGCTGAAACATGCTTTGTCCAGAGGGGGCGCTAAATGGACCACAAATGAAAGTATCTGACAGGAGCTTTAATTATATCACGTCATCGAGATGCATATTCAATATGCAACTTGGTGCAGTTTCTCTGACTGTGCATCACCATCCATCTGTATGTAAATAGATTAGATAGATATATTTATTTACATTTCATATTATTCTATTATAACTTTACAACAACTGTCATATTCTCCAACCCTTGTCGAGAGCTGGTCCACTGAAGGACCCATAAAGTATCTGCATATCTTAATCATATTAATAAGACAATTAATGACACCACATTAAATGTACAGTCTTTAATTTTATTAAAACAAAAGGAAACAGTCTCATTTATGAAAACTGCTTTTCTGCATCCTAGTCTTTACATACACAAGTACTTGTGATCCAGTGGTGCCCCCTAGTGTACACATACTTTCATTACTTGCAAGTCTAAAACATATGCAAACCCTTCCTCCAACAATATGGTAATTAGGACATTTTTCTAATCCCATTCTTGAGAGGAGAGGTATGAAGATATTTCATCTTAATAATAGCCTAATGCCTGTTAAGCAGGGAATTTATACGGATATATCAGAGGAGCATATGGCGAGGTTTTGTAAGACATCCTGCTCTGACAGGTGCAGTAAACGCCACATATTACACAATTGTTTCAGTCCCTTTGACTGTCAAGTCACTTTACTGCCATATATATATATATATATGCATCTAATTTAAATCTTTTGTCATAAAAAGGGGAAACTTGTGTAATTTCTACCCTAAAAATCACACAATTACAGCTTGCCAATATCCTTAACAAATACATGAAAACAAACACGTTACTTACAACTGTTCTCACACTTCAAGACCCTTATTATCATTTATATTTTCATATTTTACACATGAATAATACACATTTACATTATTATTCATACATGTGTTGTCCACACTGTAAAAAATCAAAATGTTTAATACTTAAAAGACCCACTGTACATTTTATTACAAGGAGTATCCAAGATTTAACGTACTATTTAACAAAACAAACAGGTAAAATTCATCACCAGGAACACAAAATCACATGAAGAAAATTAGAGCATCAACATATGACATCAGGAAAAAAACATAAAGTCTTTATTATATGTCAGTTTTTGTTTCCTGAGACTTCATAAGTCCTTTGCATTGAAAGAAGGCGTCCTGACATGGAGTTCGACCCAGGAAGGTTTTCAGCATGTCCATCCCGTCCACAGAGCCGCCTGCTTCTAGAATCACCCTCCTGTACTCTTTTCCAACCTGTTACAAAAAGCAGACATTTAACTTTTGAGACATTTCACCAGATAAATAGAAACGATATATGATATGTTTACAGTAAATTTACACTCACCTTGGGATTCATGATGCCCTCTTTTTTAAAACGACTAAAGTACATGTCCATAGAGTAGACTTCACTCCACAGATAGCTGTAGTACTGACCGTCATATCCTCCGGCCAAGTGGCTGAAACTGGCCGTCATGTTTGTACCTGCAGAGGACAAATTAAAACATTCATTAGAGGCATGTGTGCATAAAAAGTGATTTAATATAACCTTAAATATGAGCCATGAATTCCTGTCTGAATTATGTGATTTTGAGCGCAAAGTTTTCATGAGTTATCTGCATGTCCAGAAGGATTGACTAAGTATTCCATTATGCTTCCCATATTGTGTCTAAGCAACCCTAAAAAACTGGTTGTGCATGTTTATATACCAGAAACACCACCGTCCTTATTTTAACTCCATACCTGGTGTAGCAGGAACACCCAGGATATCTTTGCAGTGCTTTGCGAACACTTCAGCCGTGTCTGCGTGAGAGCTGGTGTGCAGTGTCTGGTCCACCTTACTGAGGACAACCTGACGTAGGTTCATCATTCCTGAGGATGATAAACACACCATCAGCTCATTCACAGAGAGTCTTGACTTCTCTGGATAAATGCTGAATTTAAGAAAATTTAAGTTTCTGACCGGTGTTAGCCACTCTGGATGCGATCAGCTTGTCCAGCAGATTGTCAGGAATCTGTGTGCCGTCTTTGTAATGCCCGGACATCCTTCTCAGCGGCTCCTTCTCCCAAACCCAGTTCTCCAGCATCTGTGAAGGCACCTCCACAAAGTCTGTCTCCACCAGGGTCCCGCTAAATTCTGAGAAAGTGGTCTGGAAACAAACACATCAGAGGTTCAAGCTTAAAATAGAATCAACAGAATCCAAATGTAATGAAACTGCTGATCACAGTGGTTTACCTTGGAGCAGAGCTCGTGCATCACGTGACCAAACTCATGGAAGAAAGTCTCCACTTCGTGGTGCTGCAGCAGAGACGGCCAGCCTTTCCTAGGCTTGGTAAAATTAGCCACCATAGCTGCCACTGGAAGTCGGCGTTTTCCATCAGGTCCTCTGCAGCCTGGCTGCAGCCCGAAACACGCTGCATGGCCAAACTTTCCGACCCTGGTGGAAAATAAGGTCAGACGTGTGACACAAATAAAACCACAAAGGATCGGGGGCTGTGGTCCTTCTTATAGTTAATAATTCGCTTGTTTTTCGTTATCTGTAAAGAAGGATAAGCTTGTTGGAGCAAATAAATGACCCAATAAAGTTAATTAAGCAGAAACTTGACTGACAGAAAATCAAGTTGCACCTTTTTTACAATATAATAAAGCAATAAAGCTAATAACCTTTATTAGAGGGGAAATTCAGTTTTATAGCAACAATAGTGATAAAACAGAAAGAACAGGTTATAAAAGTTTAGAGACAGATCATAAACTTCAGACTGTTAGTAAGTGAAGAGACTATAAATAGACCTGACACACATTCATAACCAAATTAAGAGTCAAATAGATAACAAGACTGGAGCATGTTTGCTTTTTCGTGGTCTTATCCAACTTCTTCATCCAACCTGCTGTTCCTAAGTTCAGACTCAAGGTTTGAGACAGGTCTGCACAATAAATCCTGAATTTATCAATGTAGTTTGAGTATTTGCAAAAATCTTAATTTATTTTGACAGATATGAGTTTTTCTGGGTTCCTCTTGGTTTATGTTCTCTGTTTGCTTTTTTTTTAGATTCATTTTTGCTGTTTTTGATGGAAAAGCTAAAAAGGGACAGGAAATGTGGGTAAACAGAGAGTGGGGAAGAGATGCAGCAAAGGATCTTGACTGGTAGTGGGATCATCGATCACTATAATGGGACTCCAAACACTGTATATGAGGCCAATTAAACCACTCGACCGAAGGTCATAGTCATTTAAAAAAAAAAAAAAAAAAAACAGTTTAATTTATTTTGGTAACTGGTGAGTTGCAGTTGCATGAGTTGTGGTTGAACCTACGTAAGACTTAAGTACATTTTCCTAAGGTTATAAATTGTTTCTTGCTACTGTACCGATATCATATCATTATTGTATTGTATCATTATATCATGAGCTGGACCTTACAAATGCATATGGGTCCATACCCCACAAGCTGGTCAAAGAAGCTCTACACCGGCACCATGTCCCAGCCAAGTTCAGAGACCTCATATTGGACTATTACAGCAGGTTCAGTCTGAGAGTCTCAGCAGGGTCCACAACATCGGACTGGCATAAGCTGGAGAAAGGGATCATAACAGGATGTACTATTTCTGTGATCCTCTTCACTCTAGCCATGAATATGCTAGTGAAGTCTGCAGAGGTCCAGTGCAGAGGGCCCCAAACCAAGTCCGGTGTCAGGCAGCCACCCATCAGGGCCTTCATGGACGACCTGACTGTGACAACACCAAACGTCCCAGGGGGCAGGTGGATTTTGAAAGGCCTGGAGGAGCTAACCACCTGGGCCCGTATGACCTTCAAGCCCGCAAAATCCAGAGCTCTCGTGCTGAAGAAAGGAAAGGTCACCAACAAGTTTCACTTCACACTCGACAGCACCCAAATACCATCCATCACTGAAAAGCCGGTGAAGAGCCTGGGGAAAATGTTCAGCTGTAGCCTAAAAGACACAGCAGCCATCCACTCAACCAACCAAGAGCTGGAGGCATGGCTAGTCACAGTGGACAAATCTGGCTTACCGGGCAAATTCAAGGCCTGGGTGTACCAACATGGCATCCTCCCAAGGATTCTCTGGCCCCTCCTGGTGTATGAGATCCCAATCTCTACAATTGAGAGCTTCGAGAGGAGAGTCAGCAAGTTCCTAAGGAAGTGGCTGGGACTGCCTCGAAGCCTCAGCAGCATCGCACTATACGGGAAAAACAACATGCTGAAGCTACCGATCAGCAGCCTGAATGAAGAGTTCAAGGTGAGCCGTACTAGAGAGGTGCTGCAGTACAGAGAGTCAAGCGACCCAAAAGTCTCTCAAGCCGGGATCGAAGTCAGGACGGGGCGGAAGTGGAGGGCAGCAGAGGCCGTGGATGCTGCAGAGTCACGGCTGCGGCACAGGGTGTTGGTGGGGACGGCGGCCCAGGGGAGAGCAGGCCTAGGTAGCGGCGCAACACCTCGCTGCGACAAGGCTAAGGGGAAGGACAGGAGGGCACTGCTCCAAGGAGAGGTGCGAGCAGCAGTGGGGGAAGAGAGAACCAGCAGGATGGTTGGAATGCGGCAGCAGGGAGCCTGGATGCGTTGGGAGCAGGCGGCAGAGCGCAAAGTCACTTGGACTGAGCTTTGGAAAGCTGAGCCCCAGCGCATTAAATTCCTCATCCAGGCCGTCTACGACGTACTGCCGAGCCCGTCTAATTTATTCTGCTGGGGAAAGGTTGAGTCGCCTGCCTGTGCACTGTGTCAGAAGAGAGGGACCCTGGAGCACATCCTGAGCTGCTGTCCAAAAGGCCTGAGTGAGGGGCGCTACCGCTGACGCCACGACCAGGTTTTGAAGGCCATAGCAAACACCATCTGCAATGGAATTGCCCACTGCAAGCACCTGCGCCCAACAAGGAAGTCCATCTCCTTCATCAGAGCTAGGGAGAAACCACCAGCTGCTGTCAGGACCACCTCCTCTGGCCTGCTAGCAACGGCTCAAGACTGGGAGCTGAAAGTTGACCTCGGGGAACAACTGGTATTCCCAAAGAATGTGGCCACAACATCGCTGAGGCCAGACGTGGTACTGATCTCAACATCCTCCAAGCAGGTCGTGCTGCTGGAGCTCACAGTACCATGGGAAGACCGAATCGAGGAGGCCAACGAGAGGAAGAGGGCCAAATACCAGGGTCTGGTGGAGGAATGTAGGCTCAATGGGTGGCGGGCAAGATGTGAGCCCATCGAGGTGGGATGCAGAGGGTTCGCAGGCCAGTCCCTCTGCAGAGTCTATAGCATGCTGGGCATCACAGGACCTAGAAAGCAAAGGGCCATCAAGGAGGCCACGGAGGCAGCAGAGGTTGCCTCACGGTGGCTGTGGATCAGGAGAGGAGACCCGTGGGTAGGGTAGCATTAACTGGACACAAGCTGGGGATTGATCACCCCCGGCTGGGTCGCCTGGAGGAGAGTGTATGATGCTTGAAAGACCCGAAACACTCGATGATCCCAGGTAACATCACTGATGATGTGTCCAGGTTGCATCACTAGGTGATGTATGTCACAAGTCGTTTCTTATTGTAACTTATCTAATATATTTATAATGTTTCTTGGTTTCAGTTGAAATGGTTTACTTCTTTTCTATATCCAATGTGAATTAAACTTAAATCCTTTCTAACTGTTGTTTAAATAAAATAAGACATTTTAAGGCACTCCAAAAGGCTGAGAAATTGCAAATAGCATTTTTCCACACTATCTTGACTGAAATAATTCACATAAACAAACAAAAAAACTCATTCAGACTTTATTCTATCTTTGTTTAAAGTCATTTTTTGGCTGCAGAATAAAAATAAATCACTTCTCTGTAATTGAAGTAACAAATGTCTCACCTTGGATGCAGGTCCATGTAGAACTGTCCGACCTCCTCTCCAGTTTCAGCGTCCCGGGCTGAGTAAAGCTTCACATTTTCATGCCACACTTGAGCAAGCTCCACCTCGGTGAAAGTGAGACCCAGCAGCTCCTGGTAGATTCCAAACAGTCCCTCTGTCACCACATCCAGCGGGAAATATTCAATGAGTTTGTCCTTGTTCACCGCAAACTTGCACTGCTCCACCTGGTTCATGTAGTACGGTAAGTCCCAAGCGTTGATCTGTCCATCAAAGTGGAGGCCCTTCATCAGACATTCCCTCTTCTTCAAAGCCAGGATGTATTTCCTCTCTTTGATTCCAATCGGCTTCAGTTTTTCATAGAACGTATCTGCAAAATTAGGAGGAAAAGAGCAGTCATTTTATTTTAAGTGAACAAACTCTATCTTTGTTATCTCTAGAGCACTAATGTAGTTTCACACTGGTGTCACTGGGAAAGCTTTACAATGGTTAAAACCAAGAAAGTATTTTGAATCTATGGGAAACCATGTGTCCTCAACTGCCTTTATATTACATGAGGTTCCTCAGGGTTGAGTTCTGGGTCCTGCACTTTTTTCTTCACTCATGCTTCATTCAGGACGGTAGATGTTTTGTTTTGGTTGCACAACCCTGAATCCAAATCCTGGTGGGAGTGTGATTTGAAAACTATTTAATCTCTATTTCTAATTAAAAATAGTGCAAAGACTAAATATCTAATGTAGAAACTGAAATTTTTGAAATTGTTTTGCTGATTTTAAATTTGGTGCCTGCAACAACTTTTTTTTAAAGTTCAGACAAGGACAACCAAACACTAAAAAGTTACATATAGCAGGTTGAAGCATGACTGGGGATCAAAATGACATTACAGAGAGGTTAAGTTTCTCAGATGTAAAGACAGGAGGAGATTCACCGTCCTGTGAGAGACAGTGTGAGCGTATAAAGTTTAAAATGTTGACATTCATTTTGGATATCATGGATGGAAAAGTACTTTAAGGAGTTTTTAGGTCAATAATTAAAATAAGAAGAAAAAGTTTACATTAGGTTGGTTATCTGAGGTGATAAGACAGGGAGACTTCAATCAAGCCCCCTCCACTCCGTGATGTGCGACCACATGTCTCCATGAGCTATAAATTACCGTTCGTTACTCAACATACATGTGGCATGTGGCGCAACATACACCGCAGGCGTGTGGTGTCACCTTTCTCCCTCTCCTCTGATTCCGTATCTTCTTCCACATCTACCTGTCATGTGAACCCATAAATTTAAATAATGCCGAGCCATAATCAGATGGCGTGATATATGTCACAGTGTGTTTTTCGCATGTGCATGTGAGGTGAAATGTCACGGAGGGGTCATACCTAAAAAGTCAGACACATTGCTGGCATTCTTGGCCATGTTGATCTCTAGCACGTAGTTTGCATGATTGCTGTAACCCAGTAAGTCTGCCACCTTCGCTCTCAGTTGTATCAGCTGTTCCAGGATCGCCGTGTTTACCTGGGCAAGAGAAGTAGACAAAACACTTCACAGAATAACTAAAATTCTTCTTCTTATTGTTTAGATGTATGAGTACAAAATGTAGGAAAACAGCTCATGCGTATGAAAAAAAGTAATATAAGTTGCGTGTAAAGAAAAATATTTAGATATTGACAAATTTAGACGAATCAGACAGAATTAACATGAATGGGATTTTACATATTTTTGACTTTTTCGTGTCTTTCAGGCAAACTTACATAACTGTTTATTGAAATGTACACCACAAGTGTTCACTGACTGTGAAGCCTAAAGATTTAGAGCTCCCCCTACTGACTTGCTGTAGTACAGGTCATAAATCCCACCTCCTCCATATTAACAGAAGAAGCATGGGTTAAATTGTTAAATTAAACTAGACATCGTGAGTTTTTCTCAAATATGATTTCCATCGTAGTGTTCACGTCCAAGTATTCATTTTTCACTTAGATTATTCCAAATACAGACAGTGGGTTTGGTAAAAACCTTTATTTAAAGCTCCTGTGGGGAACTTTTGGTTTATGTCAATTTTGGTGCCCCCTGTGGACAGAGCAGTATTTGCTTATCTTCTTCTCTACATGCTTGCAAAGTGTCTTCAGACAAGAAAATCTCCTCCTGCTGACTCCATTGTGAATATTTTACATACAAATTGTAAAAACAGAGCTGTTTCTTCAGCTGCTCGACTGACACCTACCCCCTCACGCTGGCTTAAAGCATTAAAAATAATAACATAAAAGTTACCAATCTTGTCACTTGTGGTCTTGATTTTATTTTACAAATTCCCTGTTTTCCAGGTTTTTATGACTGAACAAACCCGGTGTAAATCATTAAATATGATTTGTATCATTTGTATTATTTTTCAACAACTATATTTTCCTACAATTGCTTTGTATTTCTGATTCTTTTACCTGTTGATTTCACATTTGTTTGAAGGGACTATCTGCCAATTAAGTGGCTTTTGGACAAATCTTTATTCAATGACTAAATAAGTATGCACAGAAATAAAAAAAGGGGGTATAAATTGAAATATTAAAGCTTTTATTTGCTTTTTTGTCTTTATATTTCTACAATTATTGATCTTATCTTTTTTGTTCTTTTTTTTTTTTACCGCATGTTTCACAACTTTAATACAGTAGCAGGAAAAATGGTTTGGTTTACAGTAGCAGTAATTTAATACAAGCAGGTGCAGCTTTACGCTTTATGGATTTGTGGGTAACCTGATTCTTTACGGGGGTGGATAAAATCCAAAGAGAGGTTTTTACAACTACAAAAAGAGGACAGAGAAAGCCCCTTGAAATAACTCAAAAATCAAGTTAAGATTCAATGAGAAGGTTAAAAAAGAACTGCTATAGAACTGTCTTACTGCCCTTCAGGTGTAAATGCATGAGCTGCAGTGACATGATTTATTGTGGTCAGGTGTGTGTAGGACCTACAGCTTTATGATCAGACTTCACTTACCTCTTTGCACCTGCTGTGAAAAGCCGATTCCATCTTCCTCCTGGTCTCGGGATTGTGACACCTCTTCATGAGTGGGAAATAATGTGGATACTCCAGTGTCACTATATAGCGCCCATCTGCTGTTTTTTCCAGGCCGTTCAGATAGCTGTCAGCCAGACCACCTGAGCAGAAAAGGCCAACAAGCTAATTAAAAAGTCCAAACATGTTTGTAACACCAGGCTGAGTTTCATGCTCAAAGGCTCACCCAGTTCCTGCTCAGAGAAGACGAGGTATGTGTTGTCTTCATTCAGGTTCTTGTTGAACTCAATGGAAAGTTCGGTTATAAGCTTGGAGGTTCTTTTAACCTCCTAAGTAGAGAAAAATCAAAGACATAAATAAGAAATGTTATAACAAACAGATTTTTATAGCTATGACATAATAAAAGCCCAAATAAGACCTCAAAATTATTTCCATAAAAGCTCCTATTAGGAATTTTTTTATGTTTTATGCCCACTTCTCTGGACCTGAGCACATGGACAATCATGGACAATTGTCTCTACTCTAAAGAGAAGAAGTCCAAAACTTCTACTTTTTTTGATCTTGTAGATTTCAAAATCTTACAATTATGTTGTAAAGTGAGGAACAATCTGCTCCTGGGTTAAATTCAGAGGCTGTTCTTTGGGAGAATGGAGGGTTATAACTTAAGAGGGAAATTATACATGTTATATTGGGGAGACCGGGGCTTGTTGTCACACTTTTTACACTTTTATATATTTCTTGAAATCAATACATTATATATAAACAAAAGGTGTACCAGATGAAAGACCAAAGCCTCAGGTATTTGGTATTCATGTCATTTTCATATCTTGTGTCAGTGCAGAGTTATAAGCCATCAAATAGAGAGTGTGAACATGTGACATGTTGCCCCACCATCGGGTAAGTTGTCTCACTACACGGGGTAAGATGTCACAGTGGATTTTGCAGCTAACAACACAAGGACAAAATGATTGTTCTCATTTTTTTACATGAAAGTGAACATCAAAGTCAAGCACAGAAAATGTTTATCATTGAGCTAGAAAAAGTCATTGAACATAGCCATTAAACGAACGTTAACATAAAATATTATGCAACATGCTCTGGAGTTTGGACAGCTGACTGACTGTATTTCGGCTGGGGTGAATGTTTTGCAGTACCGTGCAAAGGTATGGTAGTTAACATTAAAGTCCTTTATTGTAGTCCAGATTGATTTATCAGCTAGGGTCACCTGTCTGACTGCCCTCAACATCCCGTCAGTTACTGCTCTGCCATGTTCAGTTTTTCTTTTGTAATTCCTGACCATGTCCCCTCTGGAAGAACTTTATTTTGAAATATATTAAGTTTTTTTTTTCCCCTTTGGGTTGTGCAAAATGGTTAATTGGCGCTCATCTAAGCTTACAATGTGCTCTTCTCTTCTTAGACAGGACACAACCCCTGACCATGTAAAAGAAGAAAACTAGTATTCTACTTTTTAGTTGCGCCCTCTGGTGGCAAAGATGATTGCAATGTGACAACTTACCCATGTGACAACAAGCCCCTGTCTCCCCTACTATATATTGCTGCTCCTTTCTCCTAACAGCTGTCATTTTCATTTCCTAATAAAGACATCGATCAAAGAGAGACCACCTGGCCTGTAGTTAGTGCACGGTTCAAAGCCAGCATCCGTGATGGTATGTGGATGCACAAGTGCTTGTGGCATGTCTAGCTTGCATATCTGGGATGGCACCATTAATGCTAAACAATGTTTACAAGCTTTGCAGTAACATACGCTGCAAGTCTAGACAATGCATGTGATACAACAGCACGGCTCTGCAGTAGAGGAGTCCTGGTGCAAAACTAGTCTGGCTGCAACCCTGAATTAAAAACTAATGAGAACATTTTGGTGCATTATGCAATAAAAGTGCATCAAAAGAGACTGCTAATCAGCTGAACACCCATATCAGGCTAGAATGGCGTGTTATCTTTGCTCACTTTTTGACTAAATAATGCAGGCTTTAAATGACTTGCAAACAACTAAATTCTCTTTTTATCAACATTACTGGTATTTCTGCAGCACTGATTGTAGAATGACAGTGTTTGTAATCTGTTTGCAGTTGTTTTATGATTGATTCATTGCTTGTAGATCAGATTTTGCATTACCTCTTGGATGTCTTGAGACAGATGCAATCCTTTCTGCTTCCCCAGAGTAACAAGCCTGTTTAAGAATCTCTTCTCTTCAGGTAAAAGGTCATCTTGGAGCTTATTCTGTCATAAAATAATCACAAAAGACAAACAAACAATTTCATACACGCAGAAGTGTGGCTATTACATAATGTTGTTTCCCTATTTTTACTAGCTGGCAACTGATATGGGTCAGTGAGTGAGTTCAGGGTGGAATAACATCTGGCATTGGCTGGCTTTAGTTAGCTCAGATTCGGTTTCTCTCCAAAGCTAAATAAGAAGCAGCAGAGGGGTCATATGAGGGTAAAATATCTTTGATCTTAACATAAGACCCTTCAGTTATGCACATCAATCACGGGCCCTCATTTGCCTCTGAGAGATAATCCAGCTAATGTTATTAATGTGTCACATACTTACAAGTTATATTTAATTAGCCTCACTTCCACTCTGTTAATGGGAAAGATGTCTTTAACACCTCATAACAAACTTAGTGGACTAGAGTTCAATCAAGGACAGTTTTTAGATCAACTTTCACGTCTTCATTGAGGTGACGGATGTGTGAGCATCAGAGCGTACCTGCAGAGCGGTAATTCTCTTGAACACATCTTCCCTCATGCTGATCTCCACGTCAAACTGAGACAGCTTCTTGTCTGCTTCCGTGCTCGCTGTCCGGACCTCTTTGGACGGATTAACAAACTGGGGGAAATCGAGGAAGTGGCGTGATGCTGAGGGAACAGAATGAATAGTGTTAGATATGTTGAGGAAATCATCAAGTTTAAAAACACTCTCAAGAAACCCCAATCAAAAGCGAAATCTTTCAATATTCCCACTCTGTACTTGTTGATTTGACCTCTGAACCTTATAATGTTCAGAAATCAGCTTAAACTACAGATTTTTATTTCTAAAAGAGCAAGTGATCTCCCAAAACTGCTTATAATAATGTATATTTAAAGCAAATTTAAAAGTGAATTAAATATCATGTTTCTAAGGGCCTGTTTCCACTAGAAACTAATCACGATGTACATTTAAGGCAAATTTAAGTGAATGGATTACATATTTTTAAGGGCCTGTCTCCTCTAAGAGCATTTTTTAACCTTTTCTAATATTTAAATGAAACCCCTTCTTATCAGCATTTTCACACTCTGCATCCTCAGTGTAAAACACCCTCTGTACCAGCTGTCTTTTTTGGTCATTGTGTGCTGATCACTTCTATCTTCCCGCCCAATCAAAATGAAGAAGGGTTCAAACTTTGGATATTAACTTCCTGAGCAAAAAGTTGAAGGCTAAACTCATTTTTTAATATGAAAGTGCGCAAAAGTTGCAGTCAGTGGAAACAAGCCTTAAATGACTGAAATGCTGTTTTCATGTAAATTACATATTTTTAGAGATTTACATCAACACTTTCAGTGTTTTAGATGGTGCTCAAACCATGGGATGGTGGTGAAGAGTAAGGAAGTTTTTAGTGTCGTTTTGGTGTCTAAACTTAAAGACACAGTGTGTAGGTTTTAGTAGCATTTAGCAGGAGATCTGTGGTGGAAATTGAGTGATCATAAGCATATTAAAAAAGTGTAAAATCGATGTAAATCAATATAAAAGTAGTTTGGTTTATGTTACTGAGCCATTTATATCTACATAGGAGCAAGGTTCCTTTCATGGACGCCACCATCTTGATACACCATGTTTAGACAGTGGCAGAAAACATGCAAACAAGCCATATAAGCAATTCTCTATTCAGTAAGTGGCTGCTTGAAGTGTAATGGCGAGAAACCAAATAAGAAAAAGACAGTTGTCTTGTTTAAAAAGGACTTGTTCTGATAGATGTGTATTTTGGTAAAAACTTGACAAATTAATGATAACATAAATTTGGTATTATGAAGCTTTTTGTCCTCAAAGGGGCCTCCATAGACAAGGCCAAAAGGAGGGGTGAGCAAGGGGGCATTTACATTTAGATCTGACTGCACTTTAACGGGAAAAGGTTTTTAAGCATTAAAAATTATTCGTCCTGTGCTTGAACCCGTAGTGGGAGAAGTTTTGTAATGCCCTTTTAACTCAGCTGACTTCCTTAGATGTTTGTTTACAACTTGATATGGCAGAGGACCATTTGATGACCCTGTTCCTAGACCACAGGGTGTCCCTGCCTGGCTCTGCTGTTGTGCGTCCTTGTTGGAGGGTCGTAGATTAGATTAACTAAACCCGAGGCCAGTGGACTGGTTTTAGACCTCCTGGTTCCTTTAAGTTCATGTCTGTCCCTGGCATGGTGAGAGCATTTCCCTAAGATGACAGGTTTCTTCTATTTAGCTGATGCAGACTTACATGCATACTCCAGTTTGGCATTGGCCAATGCATTCAGGGTGTTCTCAACGGTAACATTTTCTATCTTCAGGGCTCCGATGTCATCATAGACCTTCTTGACTCTGTTAATCAAGCTGTCAACGGCTGTCCTGATCTCAGCCGGAGTGAGGTCCCATCTCAGCGAGTTTCTCTTATTTCCAGCCTGAGAGCAGTCTCTGGCAGATATCACACAGTTGTTCTGGATAGTCATCCTCAAGGCAGGGTGAGAGACGCTGGAAAGAAACAAGAAAGTCAAACCGGGGCGAAGGTTTTAGAAGGACAAGTGCAAATAAGGATTGAAACAAATCAGAAGGTGATGAAATGAGTCTACTTTTTGGAATTTAGAGGAAAAAGTCCAAATTTTAGTAGTGACGCTAAAAGGTGCTGAGAAAACATTTCCAGCAGAAACAGTCAGTTTTTTTTTAAATGCTGCTTCAAATAGTAGAAAAGGATAATTTTGCATCAGGTTAGTGATGTTCAGATTTTCAACCAGCAAACTAGTCTCACTTTAATTTGTATAATCTTTAACATTTCTGAAAAAACTAAAATAAAAATTCACCATTTTTTCGAACCTGACTCATGGGCACTGCTTCCACATGACAGTAGACTAACTGCATTTCACATTAAAACCACAGGACAGGGACTAGTAACAGGTGGCTCTAATACAAGCGATAAATTCTCATAAGCAGCATTTGAGACGTGCTTCGCATACTTTCCGTGCTCGGCTGCGACCTTTTCCACGTCCACTCAGAGTCCAGTTTCAAAGCTGGGTATGGAGCGGAAGCTTTTCAAAATAAGTGCATACAGTAAAAGTGTGGGATAATTGATATCAAGTTGATAAACCAGGACCAACACTAAACAGCTCTGAAACAACAGCTACCAATTACACGCATTTTAATGTTTAACAGCTGAATGTGGGAAGAAAATATAGAGCAATTAACCCTACAAATTAAAACGTACAGTAGTGGTTAATGTGTCACAAGTGTTAGAAAAACAGAGTTAAACATGGCAGCTACCAAGCACAGTCAAAACAAAGCATACCTGCACACAGTTCGGCAGATTACAGCCCTTAGAGCACACATGCCAGCAGTTTTCATGCGTTTCAATCCGAGCTGAAAACACTCTCTTCTGCTCTTACTGTAGCTCAGTCCAAGCAGCAGCAGAAATAACCTCAGATGAAGGCTCCCTCTCCTCTCTCACATGTAGAAAACGTTTCTCCTCCTTATTTCCGCCGTTAACCCAGAGGCCAGTGATGGGAATTCCGACTCTGTTAAATGAGTCGGATCTTTTGGCTGAATCATGCAATGAAATCCGGCTCATCTTTCAAACGACTCCTCATTTCAAATATTCTGTGAACTTAAACCTTTTAAAACCTATGTTTAGTTTGTGTGAACATAAATACTGTCCATGAAATCATTGTATTACATTAATACTGAGTTGATAATGCATTATTAATGACACAAAAGTCACCTCAATTGCATCCATGTTGCAGAATGTAGCACTGCTCGACATAAAAACATTGTTTACTGACATTACATCATTAAAAAAGTACACAAACACCTAAAGATGGAGTATAAGCAAGATTTTTAACTCTAATGATTTTCACATAGATTTACTTTATATGTGGGATTAAAAATGAAGATATCAAACATTTGGCTGAAATGATAAGCATTATGAAATTTTATAACACCTGGTAAAATTTAAAGCCCCAGTTATTATTTTAATCATTATAAATGGACCATTGACTAAAACAATTGTAATTTATGTAATAAGTGTTCACAACACTATTTAGAGACATTAATTAAGACATTAATTCAATTTAACTTGAATGGTGTAATATAGAAACAAAGAAAATTGTCCACTCTGCTCAAAATTTAATCATGATTTCTCTCTGCCATCATGTAAATCTCTAACTTCAGACTTCTATTAATGTTAGCAAAATGATATTGATCTGAATAAAGGTCAATAACAACATTTAAATTATATCACCCTTTTATAATGCCTCGCATCAGTTAACATACTGCGCTAAGAACTTTGTAGCCTTTTAACGCCTGACACCACAAATTATGGCCAGAAAATTTGAAAATATTTGGAGCTGAAATGTTTATTTTACTTACTACTGAAAAAAAGTCATTAAAATTTAACAAATATATTTGTTTATCTCGTTTGATACATTGTCTGACTGTATACAGGTGTTTTTTGAGTAATTTGTTGATCATATTGATTTGATAGAAGTATACAAATATGATACAACAGGCATTAAAAGGTTAAAAGTCAGATGTAATAGCCTAGTTTCCTCTGCTTATCTTAAGAACAAGTTCATTAAAAGGGATTGTAGTTTATTTGGTTGTGAGATAGGCATTAGTGTTCAGAGATTAAAAAGAGAGAAGAAGAAGAAAATATGGAAACTGGTTGGCCCCATTTACTAAAAAGAGTCGAGTCTTTTATCAGATTCGTTCACGAACGACACATCGGCAGCGCAGGCGCAGAGGATCAAGATGCGAGGTATCAATCTGACAGAAATCCTCATGACGCGGTAGCAGGCGGCAGACAGCTGGATAAGAGCTCAGGTAGGTGGGCGGGGGAGGATGGGGGACACCGAATAGCACCCTTTGAAACTATGTTATTAATAAATCAGCCTCGGGGTGTTTGGGGTGATGCGAGCTTGACCTATCTTTCATCTCTTCGCGCTGTTTTTTTACTGCTTCGTTTTGATTGTTTTAACCAGCATCACCACTAGCTGCACAGTGCGCGAGCCTTGTTGTCGGGACGGTCAGTACAGACGTGTTTTTAGAAATCGCAGCAACTACCACTGTCATTCGTGATATGTCCTTTAGTGCATTGCTTTGTATATAAAATCCAACCTGTGTAGTGATTATAAATACCTCTCGTGCACCATTATGGTATTACATCACAGCTTCTGCATCACTGCATGTGTCAACACACACACGCACACACACTGGGAGGAGGAGTGGCTGTGTGCCAGCCAGACCATAAGGAACATAACAGCGACTGGCTCCGGCACGTGATGGAAATATGAGGCAGTGTTTGCACCTGTAAATCATCGTGCCCATAGGGTTTACATTACAGTAAATACGGTAACCCTCTTTGCACCCTGCTGCACGTATAGGCTCGCTTTATAACTGCAAACTGCAACTGCAAGCAGTGTTTTTGTTGTTGTGAAGAAGAATGATGTTTGCTTTCATTATCCTCTGAGTTGTCTTGGAAACAGGAACCCGATGCCCCTTCAGTATCTTTAATTTTAACAGCTGCTGATTTAATAAACGATCATATTAATGGATTAACCTGTGTGAGGCCCCCAGCTGGGAAACAAATAGCTGCTTTCAGATTGTGTACTGCGTTTACAAATGGCCTTTATTCGTCTGAACACGTGTGACAAAATTGTGAATACAATAGACTGAATCACCATAATGCTTTGTCTTACTGGAGATCTGTGAGGATTTGTGATCATGGACTGTATTATGTAAGAGGCCCACAGTCTAAATTGACAGAGATTTGACAAAACGTAATAAACCATCTGTCTGTTATTTCAAAATGATAAAAAGAAATGCTTCAATAATGATAAATAATACTTAAATGCATTATTAATGGCACAAAACTCACCTCAATTGCATCCATGTTGTGCAATGTAACATTAGTCAACATGAAAACACTGTTTACCGACATTAGATCTTTTAAAAAGTCCACGCACACCTAAAGAGGGAGTATTAGTGAGATTTTTAGCTGTTTAAATTGTTATAAATATTAAAAAGTTATGATTTGTTACCTTTGATGTTTATCCAGTCATGAATATTTAAACTCTAGCACAGTGTTCAGATGATTTAGTGAAAGGCGTATAATGAGTCCTCTTGCGGTCTTGAAATAAATGACTGGTCGTTATGAGTGTTAGTGATGAAAGAGAGCTGGAAAAATAATCATGTATTGACTCTTTATTCACAGTGTCCCTATTGCAGGATACTGATTTATAGGCCAGTGGCACCAGAGTAGAAGAAATTTGGTTACATAGACCAGACCCGTGCATGTGACCAGCCTCTCTGCTTCTATTCTCACCGAAAAAAACACAACAGTTTGTATCAAACTGCAAGTCAGATGCAAATGTTTCCATGTTGCTGCATGGCCCTGTGTTGAAATTTGATAATAATTGTTTGTCATTTGTAGAAAGAACCTGTATGGCCATGTCATATCTGAGGAGTAAAGCAGATGGGGGGACAAAGTATTAATATAGCAATAGACTGATGTGATAAGACGTCTAACCCTGCCAATATGACTCACAACTTAATGACGACTTGTGGTGACACTAATGTCATTAATCCTGCAATAATCCTGCAATAATCCTGCAATAATCCGATATGGCGATCTATCATGTATCATAGTATATTGTAGCGTATTGTGTATTCTCATATTGTATAGTATCATACTGCATCTGGTTATATCATATAGTATTGTATAGTACCATAGTATCCTATCAAAACATTAAAACATGAAATACATGCGATATTATACCATACTGTTGTATTTCACATCATATAATTCCATGTTGTATCTTCTTGTAATCTATTGCATCATATTGTATTGTATCATTGCATATCATACTGTATTGTATAGTACTGTATTATATATATCATACTGTATTGATCATATTATGGCATAGGAAAGTATATGTCATGGTAGCAAATCAATTAGTATGGTCATGTAATGTAGCATAGGCTAACATAATTTAGCGTAGCATATCATATGATATTGTATTCTAATGTATTATATTGTATCTTTATTAATTGTGCCATTGATCATAGTATAGTGTGTTGAATCTCATCGTATTGTATCTTATTGTGTCTTTTGCTACCATATTAAGTTATACTGCAGTTTATCATGACATATCTTAAAGTATCGTATCATAACATCTTCGAATTAATTGCTAATATGAAGTCAAATCTATAATGGAAAATTAAAATCAACTGTTTGTCCAGTGAGGTTGGCAGATGTGACATCATAGAGCAGGAGAAAGTTAGTACAACAAATATATATAAGGTTTTCAAGATGTACTATATGAAAATAAAATACTGTGTAAATAAGACAAACATAAAGGAAAGACAAATGCTTAATTAGCTCAACGGTTGAAAAAAATTGTATAAATCACAATATATTGTATCACAATACTCACTGCATTGCAAAATGTTAAAAATCGCAATAATTTTGTATCATGGCCCAAGTATCGTGATAATATTGTATCATGGGCCACTAGTGATTCCCGCCCCTAATTGTAACATAGCATAACATAACGTTACATAATGTAACATAAAGTAATACAGAGTAACACAATGAGCCACAATGCATCATATTGCATTGTACTGTATAACACTGTTATTCCCACTGCTATCAGAAAGTGCTGGTCTCTCTTGACCAATGAGGACAGGGCACATAGATCTGTGTTGAAACCTTCACCAAAAGTAAACATTTTAATGGATTCAGACTTAAAATAACAGATATTAGTGATTTTTCAGGGATCTATAAGCAGATTTTGTTGACTGTTGTATTTTGCTGTGATTTGTAGAAATTGCCATTTGATCCTCATTTTGAAACAGCTCGATACGAACATTTCTATCACTTCTTTGCAGCTCCAGCTTATTTAGCGGCAGAAAACTCCACATGTGCATTATGAATCAAAGGCTGATTGAGTGTTAACACTCAGAAAACCCACTATGTGTCATGTGTTTGTCATGTATTTGTTATGCACATGTTTGCAGTATATTCACTGGTATGTGGGCTCCTCTCTCTCTCTCTCTCTCTCTCTCTCTCTCTCTCTCTCTCTCTCTCCCCCTGTGTGTCCAGCAGTTTCGAGGTAAAAATGGCAGTGGAGAAGCGCCTGGCATTTTCAATTGTGCAGTTCCTACGAGATCAAACACATTGTGGTGCTTTGAATTCTGATGAGCAGGAGAGCCTCGAAGGTAGGCCAACACCCTGAGCACTTACACATCGGAAAGCTCCTTTTAAAAATATCGGAAACTCTTGTTTTATCCTGTGCAAGTCGGAATAAAATTAAAAGCTTTTGGTGTACTTTGTGAAGAGGAGTAGGTTTAGTCGGCTAAAGATATCAGGGTTTTGTGCGCAGCGTGTGCAGTGGGTGGTTTTATTGAATGAGAGGGATGTGACAGAACAGTAAAAAAATTCTCACTCTGGATTTGCAGCCAAGCTCTGACTCACCACACGAAGGATGAAGACCAATTGTTCAGATGTGATATTAAAACCTCATTTTAATACGTGCCATAAATTTGTACTGTCTCTGCAGTGGCCATTCAGTGTTTGGAGACGACCTTTAAGATCAGCTCCAGTGACTGCCATCTTGCTGTGCCACAACCTCTGACAGAGATATTCCTCAATTCCCTGCTAAAGGTGAGAGATTCATGAGGCCGGTTCTTGAACGCAGCAATTTCCAAACCACAAAACCTCAGAGTTATGACAAGAGAGACGCAGCACGGCCAGATAAAACCATATATGGCCATTCTGGGAAGCATGGCTGATTCTGTTTGCCCAATCAAATTTGATGAATCATATCATGACCTCTGCCTCACCTGAACATCAGCAGGTGACGAAGAGAGACCTCAGTGTGTTAGCGTGTGACAGCGTGAAGCCAAACAAGTTAAGACACCATTCAGAGACATCACATCCTGCACACACTCACCGAGAAGCCTGATGATTTCTCCAGAGAGAAACGGCCCAACTGTTGTACCAAAGAGCAGCTTTACAAAAGCTGCATCTGTGCCATCAAATGATCCACTCGCCTTGAATAAAGCACTGACAGAGCTGCTCTGCAGGGAAGGATGCGCACTGAAGCTGAGGAATTAATTCATCTAATAAAGGCTGCCCCTCTCTAAAGTATTAACATTCATTTTAATCAAAAAATGATGGAGCAGATCAGTGATAAGATACAAGACAACTGTTTCACTCTGTTAGCAAAGGACGTGTTCTAAAGTGTAATTACTTCAGGGATGTATGTTTATGTCTCCATTTACTTTAAGGGTTTTACCTGCAAAAAGATTTTTAATAACACTACTTAAAAAAAAGTGAATACAGTTCCTTATACCATGTAAGTTAACAGGATGAGGGTGTTGGTGGGCAGGGCTTAGCTGATGGCCAAAAGACGATGCGGACACCTTAACCCAGGGCTTGACACTAACTTTTTTCACAAGGAGCACATGTGCTCTGAAGTTGAAAAAGTTAGGAGCACACAAAGAACCTTAGGGGCACAATAAAAATTGATCAAATAATGTTTGTCTTATTGGTCGACATAAGTACTATTATTTGAAGTCAATTTTAGGTCAATTGGTCACATGACATGGCCATTGAAGAAAATATTCAAAATTTGCCTTTAAATTTAACACAAAAATTGTTAGAGGACTAATTAGGGAATTAAAGAGGTGTGTCTTACTGTCCGACCTTAGAACTATTATTTGAAATCAATTTTAGGTCAATTGGTCACATGACATGGAAGCTATTGAAAGAAAACAGCCTTTTCTAAGAACATCAACCAGTAATTTATTGATGGTCCCTTATTCAACACCTGACGTTGACAGCGAGGGTGCTGAGTAGATTCAACTGCGCTGCTGTTGTTATTCCCGGTTATGGAGAGTGAGAAGACACCGTTAGATCTGCAGTGAATGTCGTTGAATATCCAACCTAAAACTAACTTCACCGCAGTATTTACAGGAAAAAACATTTGTTGCCTCGGTTAATTGTTTTTTATGCGAACATGTGCCCCTAAATACATTTTACAATTGGCACACATCTATTTTTAGTCACAAAAGCGAGTGAAACGGTTGCACTGTCGAGCCCTGCCTTAATCAGCATTAATCAGAGAGCTGTTCTGGCTTACTCTTTACTAGTGCATTTTCACTATGCTTGCATGGCCCTTGCCTCTTCCTGCTCCTCTCCTTGCTCTCCTCTCTTCACATGTGGCTGCATGACTCTTTGCACTGCTGCAGCACTGGTCCACTATGGGCTTAAGTAGCTTCTACATCATCCTCATGCTCCTAAGCGTCATTGCACATCGATCTGCGCTAGTCACAAAGTGGAAATATGAGTTGCTTTGTCTTACTGGAGATCTGTGAGGATTTGTGATCATGGACTGTATTATGTAAGAGACCCACAGTCTACATTGACAGAGATTTGACAAAACCTAATAAACCATCCGTCTGTTATTTCAAAAAGATTTTAAAAAATGCTTCAACTTAGTCATACATATTGATAAATAATATTTATATGCATTATTAATGCCACAAAACTCTCCTCAATTGCATCCATGTTGCACAATGTAGCATTAGTCAACATAAAAACACTGTTTACTGACATTAGATCATTTAAAAAGTACACACTATTGAAATTGAAATCAAATCAATCACCCAGCTCTGATATACCTTGCTATGATTTATAGAATAATGGAGTTTAGTGTAGCCTCTAGCATATGTAATACCCTGAAACCTAAAGAGTTGCTCAGTGTATTTCCCCACTTTATAAGTTAATTCATATTCTAAATATGTGACAGGCTATTAAGTTGCTACATGATATAAAAAAGCAGGAGATTGGCATTAGATATCGGCTGTAAAAAAAATGATATGGTCGACTGTGTAACCAGGTTGGCTAGTTGTAATTTAGTTATGTTGGATAAGCTTTAAAGCTCCAGTAAGGAAGTTTTAGTCTGTGTTGATTTTGGCGCCCCCTGTGGACAAAACTGTAACTTCTGTCTTTTTTGCTGTCCTGTGCATGTACGACTAGTTTAAGAGCAAAACCTCATCCAACTTTTAAAAACTTTTACAACCTCTTTGAAAGAAATGTAAAAACTAAAGGCAGTTTCTGCAAAACGTTATAAATCACTTCCACACCTAGCCGCCAGCGACGACTCCAGACTTTAAAAACTGCCTCATAAAAATAATCAATTTTTATGCTGATGGTTTTGTTTGCTTTTGTGGGTTGTAAAAAGGAATCAATATTCATTTCAGTCCATCTCATAACCAGCCAAAAACTCCTCACAGGAGCTGAAATAATGCATTATACGTGTGGTCAAGGTCAGTTTTCATTGCATCTCAAACCCTCTTCATCTCAGCCTCAGATTTCTGTCATGAGTGACTTTTTGCCCCTGCAGAATCAGTTTCAGTATCCATCTGAAAAATCTGATAATGCTGCGGCACTGTTGTATTAGATTAATAGTGTTTGTAGCTAGTTGAATGCATGCTACATTATCCACAGGCAACGCTGTAAACCTTTCACACAGCAGACATTTTGATTATGGCTCCACTCCAGTGATGGTTGCCAGGGCATGCAGCCTCCCTGGCAGGCCTGTGCAGAGTAAATCCTTTTTTAATGACATTAGCTACACCTGCTCTTTTCACTTCACCATCACAGCACTATTGTGAGCGCTACACAGCCACAGTTTATTGAAACTGAAGCTCACTTGGAAGTAAATCATGTGACTGTTTTATTTCCATTTTCTCAGAATGACAATCTGACCATACCAGAGAGCTCTCCGTCTCCGGAGGACATAGAGCGAGCGGAGCAGCTTAAGAACGAAGGTAACGTCATCTGTCATATTAAAACAAAGTTTTGTTTGGCTCTCCTTGATGATATGCTGCAGGATTTACCAGCCAGTAAAAATGCCTTTTCACATTAAATTATGAACATTATGTGATCCCAAAAACAGAAAAGCCCAGAGGAGCGTTAAGGAGGAACATCCTGGAGCTCTGCAGCTCTTTCCACCTTGAGGATGACTTATTAATAGCTCTATGTGCAGCCCTTGGCAAAAGTGCTGTATTGATCTCAGAGGGTTTTAAAGAAGAAAATGAGTGCCTGGTATAAAATGAAAGTACAAAACTGTCACATTAATCTTTTTCTATACATATTTATTATAAAAGCTTCAAATTGAAGATGAAACATTATCTTCTTAAGCTTTCCATGCCAACAAAGTCATCCTTCTCTCTAGCCTTGAGTCTAACCTGCAGTAAAATCAGATAAATCACAATTTACATCAATTATTAGAGTTAGACACCACTGAAACTTTTTTCTTCTCAAAAGATTTTCTTATGATGATGAAAACTTAAACTACTCCTGTAAAAGCTTCGGCTTTATTCTGTATATGTCTTTTTAAGGGAACAACCACATGAAGGAGGAGAACTACAGATGCGCAGTGGAGTGCTACACAAAGGCCATCGATCTGGACCTGAGAAACGCTGTTTACTACTGCAACAGGTACGTCCTACAACACACACTCTGTATCTTTAAATATCACTACTTCTGTCATGGTTTTTATGCAACAGACAGCAAGCAAGGAGAGATGATCAGAAATAGATGTGGTTAGATATTCATGCAGGTGACGTGAAGGCCAAAGAAGCATTCAGTGAGGAGGCTTATCACATGGCACCTTCATCCCAAAACTTATGCTCTATTGAGAATTCTATTGATACCATACCATGTCCCCAGTCAGCCGCTGCAACCTAGGTATAGATATACAGTCAGTAGAAGCCGATACATGACTAGGGTTATCTAATTGGGCTCACCAGTCAGCTCCCACATCCCAAAGCCACCCCTCTTTCCTGCTGTCTCTCACCTTCCACCAAATCACACATCAAAAAGCAGAAAAAACACAGACACCAAACCTTTGTCGATTATTCTGTTGTTTTTGGCAAAAAAACACATCTTGCTGCGATGGTTAACTCCCCAGATCCCTGCATTCGACATGTGGATATCATAGATTTCTGCTCTTATTCCTCTTGAGAAATTGACTCATGATCTTCATCAGAAATCAGACAGGTTTTGGAGAATCTGAGAACCTTTGCACCCCTCTACATAAGCTATAATTCATCATCTGCCCCTGGAGGATGAGGACTGTCTGCTCTTTCATTTTTTTGTATGTGCCCTTTTTTACCTGTCTCCTGCCATCTCTTTATTCACTTAGTTTTTTTAATCTTATGTATATGTAGAAATATAAAATGCATTGCTCATTGTTAGTTTGGGGTGGGATGTCTTTTGGGTTGGTTTTGTGCTCTATTATCTGTTTTGTTCGTTTAATTTTATAACGTTTATAAAAGTGAAAAACCAATAAAAAGAGTATTAAAAAAGCAGAAAAAAGGAGAGATAGCAAAGAAAATAGGTGAAGAAGCCCTGGAAAGAGGACAGAATAATTGGTCCCATTAGAGCAGTGTGCCTTGTTTTAAGAGGTATAAAAAGTGCACCTTCTACACTAAATTTTACGGTAATTGTCCGAAAGCATTATATGGATGAAAACAACCGCTTGTGATGAAGAGTCTGGGTGTGAACCTTTGCAGGGCTGCAGCTCACAGTAAACTGGGAAACTACACAGAAGCAACTGGGGACTGCGAGAGAGCCATTGGGATCGATCCAACCTACAGCAAAGCGTACGGGAGGATGGGGTGAGTGAGCCTTAAAGGGATATTCTTGCGTAAAATTAAGTGAGTGTCAAACACACCATAACACCAAGTTAGAGACCCCCTCAAGAGATGGATGTTGCCGACCACTTGCTTCTCTAGTTATATTAACTTTAGTAACAACCACAGATAGCAATACAGAGAGCCACACGCTCAACCTATAGCCACAAATAATGCTCAGAACAGCACCTAACTTCATCAACAGTACATATAGGGTCCCAGCCATAGTACTAGCCACTAAACATCTTTTTAACTTTGCCTGATTTGCCTGATACTGGCTGCCAACCAGGATGTAAACACAACTCACCGTCTCTCTTCCAGCAGCCACTTGTTTGTACGGATACCTCCGGGCAAGTCCATGCAGCTCAAGGAAGAACATTCATGATCATTTCTTTATCATTTCCTTGAAGTAATAATCATCATATTAATCATTTTGCACTGCAGACGCCCAGAGGTCTCCGTACAAACAAGCGGCTGCTGGAGGAGAGAGAGTGAGTTGTGTTTAGTCTCTTTGCTAAAGAAATTAGGCAAAGCTAAAAAGATGTTTGGTGGCTAGTGCTATGGCTAGGACCTTATATGTACTGTTGGTGAAGTTAGGTGCTGTCTGAGCATTATTTGTGGCTATAGAGTGGCGTTTTGGTTGAGTGCGTGGCTCTCTGTATTGCTATCTGTGGTCGTTACGAAAGTTGGTGTAACTAGAGAAGCAAGTGGTCGTCAACATTCATCTCTCGGCGGGGTGTCTAACTCGGGGTCACGGTGTGTTTGACCCTAGCCTAATTTTACGCCGGAATATCCCTTTAAGTGTTATGCTTTTTGTACCTTACTGACATTTGCATGCAAAAATAGAGACATATACTTGTAAATATGGCTAACAAGGACATGCATGTGAAAAACTGGAGCCTTAAGACAACATAAAGGAGGAAAAAACAGTCCTTCTCTGTCCTTGTTTGCATTTATGTTTGATGATCTGCTCTGCTGTATTTCAAAAGATCTCTGGCTCTTTAATGTCTTTAGGCTGGCTTTGACCGCCATGAACAAGTATCCAGAGGCAATTACCTACTTCAAAAAGGCGTTGGTGTTAGACCCCGAGAACGACACCTACAAATCCAACCTGAAGATCGCAGAGCAGAAGCAGAAAGAAGCATCCAGCCCAGTGAGTAAAAACAAGCTTTTATGTGAAGTAGCATACACAAAAGCTCTTTAAACCCCCATGTATAACTTAGCAGTGGTTTCTCTTACTTAAAAGTGTGTGTTTTTGTGCTACAGATAGCTGCAGGACTGGGATTTGACATGGCCAGTTTAATCAACAACCCGGCCTTCATTAGCATGGTAATTTACACTCACTGTACACAACAAGCCTGGCTGCTGCTCAGTAAACTCTCCATTTGTCCTGCAGACAGGTGTCTTATGTTTGTTTTGTCTTGGGCAAGGTTAGGGCAGATATTTTCCCTAATTAGTCCTGTGAGTGACAGCGAGGTCGTTAATCAGCCGAGCTATTGTGGAGCGGAGAGGACTCGTCTCAGCCCGGAGAGAGCAGACTTGTTAGACGATGACACACGGGAACGTCTGCCAGGACAGGAATGCTGCTACAAGCACGCCAGTTTTATTACACCAACAACGACAAAATACTTCTTAATCAGACAGCCGTGTGTGAACTCAGGCTTGTGTAACGCTGCCAAAGTAGAGAAGTAAACAGTCCTTTCTGAAAAATGTCTCCTCTTTAAGTCAGTAAAGGATCTAAAATAGTGCGGTGGGATCAGGAGGAGATCCAACAGGGTGGTAAAAAAATTAGCCCCCATTGAGAGTTGATTTGCTACCACAGGTGCCACACCAAAATAAGAACGCTTTATATGCTGCAGCATGCTTTCTTTGCATTTCACTGTGGCCCATTTCCCCAAGTCAGCACTTTAAAGCTTCAGTGAGGAGTTTCAGCTGGTTATAAAACAGACTGAAAGCAAACAAGAACAACAGCTTCTTGGATATGATTTTTTAAGCCTGTAATTGCTGTGAGGGGGGCGGTGTCAGATTAGATGATTGACAGCACGTTAAAAAAACGCCATTTCACTTTTACCCACAGCAGATATTTACAAAACCTGCTGAACAACCAAAGCAGGAGCTGATTTTAACAAAGAAACAAGAGTTATTGCCTTGTCCACAGGGAGGCGCCAAGCCAGCTCCTATACAAATCACTTACATTAGCTCTAAATCATATCTACTCATTAAAAATGTATTGACATTGACATTTATTTACATAATTTATTGAATTTCCTTTGGGGTATTAATAAAGTTCTTCTTATCTTAAATCACTAAAATTTGGGTCACGCAGCCAAAATAGTCAGGATCTGCCTCTTAATGGAAACCCATTTACGGCCTCTGTAAAAACTTTCACCTCAAGACAAAAAACCATACCAACTAAACAAAGTCAGCATGAGCCCAGAGGAGGATTTCTAAAAGTTTTATGTGCACAAAGAAAGAGTTAATCACTAATTTCATACTTGGGATGTTTAATGTTGGTTATGCAAATTAGGGAGAGGTTTATCCCTTCTTAATTTGCATACATTGCATACATTATCCTGCCTGATACTGGCTGCCAACCAGAGGTAGAGACAAGTTGACTTAAAGTATTTATTTAAAGATGATTTTCAGATTTTTAAATGATTTATTTAAGCAGCTGAAAATAAAAAGTCCCTTTAGTTCAGATACTTCCATTACAAAAGTAATCTTCTCAGCTAATTTGAAGGTCAAATTAACAATAAATCAAACATTTTCATTTAGGGCATAGTCTTAGGATGAGCAGAAAATATTAGCCTAACTCCAACCATTTCAAACCACGTAGCAGTTTGTGATTACTTTGTGTGTTTTCTTCAATTTAGTTGATGTCACTTGTACTCAGCTCCAATTGTTAGTGTTTTTTTAGTGTAGTTTAGTTTTTGGGTATTTTTGGACTTTATCCTGTTAGAGAGTCTTGACCAATCAGAATCAAGTATCTAACACAGCCAGGTGATGAGTAGGACAGCTGGATCATAATAAACTAAACTTGCTAAACTTGTTTTTTTCCGTTTACAGGCTGCCAGTGTGATGCAGAACCAACAAGTCCAACAGCTGTGAGTGTCAACAAGGAGTCATTGTATATGAGGTTGTTTGTTTTGAAGCTCACTCTGACTCACTGTGTCACTGTGTGCTCAGTATGTCAGGAATGATGTCAAACGCCGTCGGGGGTCCGGCAGCAGGAGTGGGAGGACTGTCAGACATCTCAAGTCTGATTGAAGCGTAAGTGCGCTCCACTCAAGTTTAGAAGAATACTGTTCGTTAATTTGTCACTAATTAACAAGAGTTTTATGCTGTTGGAGAAAAACATGCTCTGTATCCGAAATAGTTGTTTTATTTTTTACAGTTTCTATTTATTTAAGTAAGATTTACCACCACAGTTTTCACATCAACATAGCAGCAGAAACAGAGAAAATAAGAGAGGACCCAATGCCGAACCTTGAGGTACACCACAAGTAAGAGCAGAAGCTTCTATTTGTTAGGTAAAACTGGAACCCCCTGACACAGTTTGCTGATTTTGAGTCAAGCAACTTCACAGAAATCTGATTTTAATAAAGGGACCCTTTATAAAGCACATACTCAACCCTTTGCCCGACAAGTCTAAAATTGAAATCTCTTTACATACATTTTTAGTGAATGCTTTTAATGATCTGATTTTAACCTAATTGATGATTGCATTAAGGGGAACAAGTCTGAGGTGATCCCAGTCTTACCTGAAAGATAGAAGCTCCTCCATCCATATGGAGGATTATTTCTCTGGGATGGCCACTCTTGCTTGTGGTGTTCCTCAAGGGTCAATTTTAGGCCCGATCTTATTTCCTCTTTATGCTGCCACTATGGTTTACTTTCCACAAATATTTCTGCAACTTAAGAAGAGAAATAAGATGAAGTGTACAGACACAAAAATGACATGTATGCTATGAAGTGGAGTTTATGGGTTCATGACATATTAAAACTTTTATAGAGTAAGATCCACAAACTAAGAAAAATCTGTCTTTCACTATTTGGGTGTGATTTAGATTTTTTTTCTGATTTTTTAAATGCCACATATTGAGAGAAAGTTATTCAAAAACAAGTCAGAGAACTGTAAAATTTGGTGAACCCTCAAACATCAGATTTCCCTCCACATAATTATATTTTTATATTTAAATGTTGATTAAAAATTAAAAAATAGTTTTCCTATCTCGTGGTCAAACACCTCGTGCCAAAAACCTCGTTGTTTACAGAGAAGTTTTGCTCTGTCCTGTGTCTGTCAGCGGACAGCAGTTCGCCCAGCAGATCCAGCAGCAGAACCCGGAGCTGATTGAGCAGTTAAGGAACCACATCCGGAGCCGCTCGTTCAGCGGCAGCGCAGAGGAGCACTCATGATCTTCTTAGGTATCCCTTACATTTGTAAACTGAGCCCTATGAGTCTCATTTGCGTATAAGTTTGAGTCACTAACCTGCTTTATTTTATTTCAGCGTCACTTTTATTATTTTCAAGAAAGGGCAACCATACGGCGCGATTACAATCTCTACACCCATTTCTTAAAGTCAAATCCCCGGCGTAGCTGGACTGAAGAGACAAGGATGGGGTTGAAGGCACTTTACTGTGATTAAAGGCCCCTGCAGAGGTGGAGGGACGAAGGGCCTGGAGACTGGACCATGAAACAAAGCAACCCCACACATCTAGGGCATAAACATATCGCAAACACCCGCTCATACTGAAAGCCAAGAATGCATCCAGCTGACAGAGAGAGTCAGAGCTTTCCCATCCTGCAGAGATCGTGTTTATTTAAATGTGCTAAACATACTTGCGTCATACTCTGAGGAAAGGATCGGTCTGAGCAATTATGATGAGTTCTAGAGAGTTCTGGGAGGAATGTACTTTCACAGCATCGCAGGGAACATTTCTGCTTTTTCTCATTGAATTCCCATAAGACATCAGGTTTACCTTGTTTATACTGTATCTGTTATTTTTGTAGACAGAACACACTCGTCTCGTGTGTGGGTGAAAAAACATGTAGGACTCACTTCACTGCTTTTAAACGAGAACTACTTCAGTTTTAATTAAATCTACGGTCTATTGTATAGCAGTGTTTGCAGCCTGCATTATGTTGTTATTGCACTTTAGTATAAAGAAAAAAGATAAGGTCCCCCTTTAAGCCTATTTATTGTTCATAAACTGTTAAAGTATTCAGATTGTTCTTTTTGCATGCTCTTAAATCTGATATTTGAGATCAGATGCTTTATGGAGATAATAGGTATGCTAGGGCAGCATAATGTTTTGTCTAAAACGTCTGAATAAACGTCCTAAAACTGAGAAATCACCCAGAGTCAGTTTTCTGTTTCTGCCACTGTGTCATTGTATTCTTGTGGTAAATACATGCTTAAAGGTGGGGTAGGCAGGATCTGAGGAAGTGCCAGTTTTTGGGAGGAATCTTGAACGTAAACACTACCCCCCTACCAGTTTGCCCCTCAGCTCCTTCTTTAACGGATATCTGCCTACCTCACCTTTAACCCGGCAGCTATGAATTCTCTCATCTCAGCTGAGTTTTAAGGAAGAAAGATGTAAAATTGGACAAATGTATCAGCACTATCAAATGAAAAATGATATCAGAGTGTTTATTAACATTTATGCACATTTACAGAGTTCTGTTTTCAAACAAAGTGATTTATATTATTCACAATTCATTTTAAAATACAGTTAAATCGCACACAGGTTGCAAAAAGAGAGTGAAATGTCAGCGTTAATGGCAGAATCTCACTGTTGGTCCGTTTATATCCAAAATAAAATAATGTAGATAAAACTTCTAACACTCATTGCTTGTAAACGGGCAGACCACGCACACTTGTGCGATGTCGTCGTACTCGTATGTCCTCTTCAGGAATGTGTCTGTGAGTCTCAGTCCGGAAATACTCTAAAAAAAGACAAGAAAATAAGATGAGAGAAAGAGGGAAGAGAGGTTTTATCAGGCGGCAGTTTTCCTAATAGTGTGGCTCGTACCTGCAGACCCTGGACTGATGAGAGGAGTATGAGGGGCAGAGAGAGGAAGGCTCCAGGGCTCAGTTTCCCCAGCTGTCTCCCTGATACGCCACACCAGTGGATCGACCTGGTGTTACACATCTCCAGCACCAGATCCATGGTTCTCTCACTACCACGAAAAAATGAAGAATGAGTTCATGATCGAGTCATATGTTGACACAGAAGAGGAAAAAGATGTGGGACTGACCTGCAGTTGGTGATTTTACAGATTATTTCAAAAGGCTCTTCGAGGTTGACGGTGTCAGGGATCATCTCCAAGGACAGCCTGATGTCCCCGTATCCTGGAGCCTGGAGGGAACACAAGAATTGAACCAAAACTGACATAGAGCTGTGTTTCCACTTAAAATACCAGGAACTTTTAGTCCTGGAAGCTTCTTTGCTGTTATTTGAGGTATTTATGCAGCGTGAAGCTTTGCCGGTCCTTTAATTCTGCTGTAAACCTCCATAATTTCCAATCACATGTAAAAAAAAAATTCCTTTCAACCCAGCTTTAACAACCCTGAACTGAAAGCATCTTCTACCATTCTCTGCAGCTGGCTGGTCTGTAGCCTCCCTCTCTCTCCGAGGTTTGTCTTCCATACGATGTCCAGCTTCCCAATCACCGTCACTCCTTTGATGACGCCGGCTTTCTCAGCGTACTCCGGCTTCGGCTTCAGACAGTACAGGTACTGCCGTGTGTCCATGGGCTGCAGGTAGGACATCTTCCCAAATGTGGACTCTCTGGAAGAAGAAAGCACCACCGTCTTTTCACATCATTCCTTTTAACACGAAAAAGCCTCTACAGGATGACGAACCAAAGTGCTGTTACCCTTGATCTCCATACGCGACTGTGTTAAGCTCCGTCACGTTGTACATCATAGACGGCTCCAGAGAAACCTTCTCCATGAACATGGGTGAAGTTGTGATGTTCTGGATCTGAGCTTCCAGGAACACCTCATCTGTCTGCAGCCAAAACACCAATTCTCAAACCAGCACATTTGCGCACAGTTGGCTAGAGGAGCATTTTCTCCAAGGCGAACTGAGCAACACATCAGCTTTATTATATTAGGTGGTGTTAGGCTTGGTGAAAAACCTAAAAACAGGTTCACATTTTTTACAAGTCTGCTTTATTTAAAAGGAAGCGGGTAACCGGATTTTAATACACGAAATACAGCCTGACTATATTCAACTCATGGGTTAAACTTTGACGTAAACACAAGTTTAAGTTGAGCTGCTTTATTTTAAAAAACCCTTTCAAGGTATCAGGAACCTTTTACCAAAAGTGCATCAAATTAGAGACTTTTAAAGACTGTTTAAACGTGGATGTAGTCTCAGTGACATCCTTGATTGGTTTTTGAAGCTGTATTGGAAATGCTGACCCAATCTAACTTTCGTTAAGTCATCCAAACTCATAACCTAAGATCTTCAAACTCTTGAGCTTTAAAAGAAAAGCTGACACCGCTGCAGAAATAAGTAATTCAGACCAAAAACAGTTTTTTGTTCCAGTCTGTAAACAGTTTTATTTTTGCTGTAAAGATTGGCTCTTTTGAATAGGTGTGTATGTGGCTTCCAAAGACTTTTGCAGCCTCTAGTGGATGTTTAAGGAACTGCAGACTCAAACAATAAGTCATGTATTTTGCTGTAATGTTGTAAATATTATTTAATTATTTAACATTTTGTATTTATTTATTTATTTATTTATTATTATTATTATTATTATTATTATTATTATTATTATTATTATTATTATTAAAAATAAAATTATTATAATTGTTATTATTTTTTTATTATAATTATAACTATTATTTTATTTATTTACTTTTTATATTTTCTTTTATATATCATTATAATTATTATTATTATTACATCACTATTATTACTATTATTTTTAGGGATGTAGGTAAGAGTTTGCCTATGGTGTCTGTTCTGGGAGGGTGGTGGGTTTGGGTGGAATTTCAAGTTATGAAAAAATGTTCATAAATTGGAAAAAAAAAAAAAAAAGGTCATCTTTAAAAGTTTTCTCTGTTTGGACCTGCAAGAAAACAGGTTGAAGAAATTGAGTATCATGACTTTTTTTGAGGGTCAAAATGAAGCAACAGTCACAAACAGCTGTAACTTTTTAACTCTACAAGCTGAATGTGAATGTTTTTAGACAGACTTGAAAAATGTGAATTTGTCCTTTAAAGCTGCTCCTTAGGTGATGTGAGAGTCATGTAGTGAGTTACTAAACTCTATAAACTCTGTGAAAGTTGCTCAGTGAACCTCGGAGGACATTGTTAGTGAAAGTGCTGACCAGCAGAGTGTACAGTAGAGGTTGCACTTCAGTTTTTTTCAACAGCTGACAAGTCATATTAAGTGGTCCAAGAAGCATCAGCGAGTAAAGCACATTATAAAGTATTTATCTATGCAAACACGTCATCTGAATCAGAGCCAATTAGAGGGAATCTCATTACTGAGCTGATCTTGTTTCCCTTGCATATAAAAATCAGTTTTTTAATCTGTTAACAGTAGATTTAGATTTATGATGTTGAGTAATTATCTTTCTATATTGGAAACTAGCTGATGCTTTGGCAAAGAAACACTCCGTGCAACCTCCGCTATACAGTGAGACATGATGAGAGAGAAGCAGAGATTAGTTCATGCCTGCAATTCATCGCATAAGAACGGACTGGGAACCATTCGGAGGAGTGTTTGTATCATCCGTGTTAAAGCTAAATCACAGAGTTCAGCGTCTCTGCTCCATGCAAAGCCATTCCAGAAGATACCTGAAACCTCAAACACCTCACACAATCAAATATATGTATCCTTTAAATAATCATGACCCAGTCGTAGGTGATCACAATAGAAGTATAATTTCGTATAATCACTGAAAATAACAACTTAATGGGGAATTTCAATAGCGCTCTGTTTTAATGAATGGTACAAGAGGACTTCTTCAGAAACTGCTCCGGTAGATCCCTTTAGCTGACAGCCAATCCTTTAAAGCAAATACCCCTCATCAACGTAAACTTAGGTCTGTGCGATATGGCCTCAAATCAATATCATGATATATTGTGCAGTTCACCTCCATAACGATAAATGGACGATAACTAATCCACAAACTGCTCAATCTCTCCCACATTAACTTCATCTACTTCAGCCGCTACAACTTTTGAACCGTCCTCCATCTCCTCGCCTGTCTTTCCCTCTTTGTTATGGACTGGATGGGGTGGAGTCACGTCTCTGATGTAGGACAGCGTCTTAAAGGGACATGAGACCATAGCCTACTTACACACATCCGAAACCAACTTTTATTTATTTACTTACTTGACACTGAATATATTGACACGCCAGTTATTGTCATAAATTTCAGTATCTGTAAATTTTCGGTTTATCATCCAGCCCTAAGTAAAGCTATGAAAAGAGCTGACATAGTTACTCAAAGTGTTCTGACACATTTTAGAAATGATCCAAACCGACAAACTTCTCGGCTGGAGAAGAACCAGCACATGTAGAAAGACGAGGCAGCAAGAAGACATGCGACCCATTGGATCTGCGAGACAAACTTCAGGTTTTTGGCAGTTGGATCTGGTGGGTAACTGAGTTTAAAGGTCTATTCCAGGTGGGATTGTCTCTTCGATGCGGATAAACACTTATTCAAGCACGTCCAAACTATTCCAAAAGGGCTGTGTGACCGAAGGTTTTCTCTACAACCAAGCAGCAGCACACCAGACTTGATTCATTTCATCAGCTGATCTCCATCTTCAGACAGCTGATAGGTCAGACTGCAGCTTTTGATTGGTTGGAAGAAAACCTGCAGCCACACGGCCCTTTGTGGAATAGTTTACACATGCCTGACTTACATTATCACGCGGCTTTCCTACTTTTAACAAGTCTGTTAAAAACTTGCTCACAACTCCAAACCTGTGATTTAAACTGGGACACCTGTTTAAATCAGTCCATGTAGAGGAGTTTAACTGCCTGTTGGCCCTGGGACTAAGCTGCATCTGGACCGTATCACCATTCCTCTATAGCTACATGACCCCCTTACATAATAAGTCAAGTCTCTAATGGTGCTAGTAATCTACTGGAGCAGCTCTGATGGTTTTCCATATAGAGAAGTTTAAAAAGAACACCAGATCACCCTTTAGATTTGTCTGAGTCATCAAACTGTTCATTTTCAACCATTTCATACGTGAATTTGAAAAGTTTTCGAGGCAAAGCCGTTAACTTCAAGACAATTATAGCAATGATTTTATAAACTCATATTTCCCGTGATGATAATCTGATGGAGGATCAGTTTAACCAAAATTTCGACACTGCAAACTTAAAACTCCAAAAAGTCAAAGAAGCCCTGTGAAGGATGAGTTTGCGAGAGAGCATGAGCCTCCAAAGAAAGGGCAAACAAAAGACAATGGAAAGTTCATGCCGGGGTCTAAGTTGTTAGCGTGACGGTGAATGCATCACTGCTTTATCTGTGACTATATCTAGAGGGTGTTCGTTAAGCACATCACTTTCCATTCTTCTACTTTGCACCTTTCTGTTGGACCCAGAAAGACAAAACAAAACAAAACAAAAAAAGTCTGCTGCACCAAAAAAGGATTAAGAGAAGCTAATGTTCAGCGATGAGAACAGAAGGAACAATTACCACAGAACTGAGGTCACTCTAATGGAGAAAATAAAATACAAGACATTGTAAAACAAATGAAGTTACATGCTTGAGGAGATGACAATGAATCCTTGCATAATGCTAATATAAAAAGCTACCGGAGTGAAAAATGAGGGCGAGGAAAAGCTTGTTGCATCTATGAGGAAAACACTTCACCTCCAGAACAAGAAAAAGCCTGCAGGATATTTTCCTGTTTTACACCTGGGTACTAATCCAGCTTTTAATTGGATCTAAATCACTAAAATGTGCAAAAAACTTTGTTCCAGATAAACTCTTTAACCAGAAGTTGCAATACAGAGTATAAGTGCTGCAACGTAATCTTTAACTGTTCAAAGTACGTCCACTAAAGTCCTGATTCTAGTAAACTATAAGCTCAGTTTTTATTAAAGCAATACAAGAAACATTAAGACACAAGATTGCTGTGAGAAAAAGTTTGTTTAGATGCTTTTTTTAATGGTTCAGAAGACATTTAAATTATCAGTTTGTTTGGACCATATCAAAATGAATTGACCGTGTGCTCCTGAGACTTTTTTTTTTACAACTTGATACAAAATGATCTGCAGGTTGTTTGAAAGTATTACAGATTGTATTGAGTCAAAAAGAGTTTTTATATTGCTGCATAGAGTGTTAGCTGTTTCAAAATATCACATTTCAGAGCTGTAATCACAGTACAGTTAAGGCTCATTTATGCTCAAAAGTTACATACGGATATGGATACGGACGGAGCTCTACGTCAGTGCTTCGCGTTCTTTTCCTCTGCATTTCTACACGTATCCTCGAAGTTTACAGATACAAGCCAGACGGAGCAGTACCACCGCAAACCGTGGGGGCAGTGTTGCTGCTGTCACTACCCAAAATGCACTGTATCACAGGTCTGAAAATGATGATTGCCATTGCTTTCTCTCATCGCTACAACTAGAGAAAAAAATTCTCTGTCTTCCAACGGCGAGGCATTTAGTGGCCTGACCAACCACCGCATCCTCCAACGCTGCCTCTCTTTCTGTCTCCTATGCAAAATACACATTATCACTAACTCCTCCACATCTGCCACGTTTTCTTTTTGTTTGTTGTCGTCAGAAACTTTTGACCCCGGCCTGCCGCCTGCTGGATGTAATGGATAACATCCATGCCAACGTAAAGGACGCAAAGAAGTCAGTGGGCAGCGAGCGATTTTTTTCGTAGGATGGTAGGGGAAGGTCCCGCCTCCTTCCCCTCTGATTGGCTGTGAAACGTCATCACACACTCAGGTCGAGAGTGGGCTTTCGACTCTGTACATCGAACAGAACATTACAGAACATTATCGCAATTCTGAATCCTAACCCTAACCCTAACCCAACAGACGATGACGTGTCACACTATAAGGAATAACCAATCGGAGCCCAGCACTTCTAGCCAATCAGAGGCGAAGGAGGGCGGAACCTTCACCTACCATCCTACAAAAAAAAAATCCTGAGGGCAGGAACGGAACCATCGTTTGAAACGGACACATACATTTTCATGGCGAGTATTAATGAGCTTTTAATGAGCACAGCTGTAAACACGACTGGATTTGATCTTTATTTCTCTTCAACACGTCCAAACATGTTTTTTTTAACGTCTATAGCAAAAAGAGCTAAAATACAAAAGTTTATACACATGAAAACAACAAATTCAAAACAAATATTGTTCAAGCTACTCAGTTTTATAATTATCCATCCACAAATGCATTTAAGTTCATGAATAGTATGAGACGTTTGTCGTCAAAGATTCAAGTGCGACTTTTATTCTCGATTTTAAGGGGCTTATTTTTGTCAAAGGAGACTTTTAGAGTATACGTAGACTTTTCCTGGTTTTAAAAGATGGAACTTTCCTTTAAACTAAATTCAAAATCAAAAAAAGACTCCCAGTGGTTATTACAGACACTTTTTTAATCTTGTAGACTGAAGACATGTCTAAGAATCCCTTAACTTGTTTGCACCTTTTAGTCATTCAGACCTCAAAGAAAAGTGAAACTGGCGCCCAGGTTCGAGAGTCAGAATCCCTCTAAGGTGTTGACATTTCTAGAGGTGCAAGGGTTTTTCTTTGAGACCTGTCTCATCTAACTGCCCCCCTATCAGCATCTTGAAATGTTCCTATGAATGACACATGATATGAAGCATGTTATAAATGCTACAGTAAGAACTTGCATGTCATACAATACAGTTCTTCTATTTGCAGAATGATGCTGCAGGAAATATGAGTGCACAGAGTGCGTATGTTGACAGCAGCACTTGATCATGGTGCCGGTGTTAGACAGCGCCGGACTTACCTCTGCATTGTAGAACTTTGTCTTCACGTCCAGCGGCTTCAAAACCTGGTTCAAAATAGATTGAAAACTGAAGGCTGAAGTTTTCTCACACTGCGGCTCCATTACAGCAGAAGTAATATTTCCATGCAAAAATGTCTAAATCAGTCCGGAAATCTTCGCCTATGAAGAGGATTAAACGGGTCTTGCTAAGGGGAAGGGAATAGGATTACAGGCGGTTCACAAACTCAGGACCAGAGGCCGCAAGGCGCAAACTCCGCAGCTAGGATGGTAATTGCTTTTGCTCTGTTGAGGACCT